>CM057383.1:80227122-81524122 GCA_030015415.1 Cynopterus sphinx | reverse complement strand
ATATCATGGACACATTTCAAAATTGAGCCTATATTGAAAGGTCAGTAAGGCATGTCAGAAAGTTAATGCAGCCTGTATTATTTTTGGAACTCTTCAAAAAGAGTTCCAAAGGAAACAAATTGCTCTTCTTATTCATTGAGACACATTCTAGATGGAACTAGAGAAAGTGAAGGAGAATTTCCAGGGTCAAGAGATTTTAAGTTAGGAGTGAATCTTGAGAGAAGACTTGATCAAATTTTAATCATTAATATACAAGACAAATTTACAACAAATTGTAAGGTGGTAGTTCAGACCATAGACTGTAGAATAAAAGTTTTCCAAAATTCATTTTTTTAATTATTAGCTTAGTTTGAGCAGGTATTTTAACCTCTTTGAGCCTTACTTTCTTCATAATAAAACCTAGGACACACTGTTGTTATGAGGATTGATTGAGAAAAATGCATGGAAAGCATTTTACTTAGTACCTGTCTTAACTTAAGTTCACAATCCAAATGCATGTTATTTTTATTACTGGGTGGGGCGGGAGTGGGGGGGAGTTGAGAAGAGATGAATAGTGATAAAAAACTTTCAGAATAAAAGAATGAAAGTGGCTCACCAGTGAGATGGTAGGAAATGCATAAGAATTCCTTCAATTGCCATGTTGTCACTGTATAAATGGTGACCTTGAGATATGCATTAGACCCTCTGGTCTTGCAAGGCATTAAACCTATAGGTTACAGTGCGCTACATAGAAGAGAGAATCTTCAGTAGAAATATCATGACTACAAGTCAAGAAAAGAATGTAGTCTGTCTCACTCTACAATGAAAGGGAAGAGAATCCCATTTAATTATAAACCTAAGTTGTACACAGAAAAAGATGCAGACATGGATACTAATCATTATGTCAAGGACTTTAAAATACATGATAGAAAATGACTTAGTACCTACATTCTAAACACAAGTATAAAAGATATATGTAAAAAAATAGATATTTCTAAAATCATATTTAAATGTATTTTAAGAAATATGGAATAGTTAAAATGTTATTTCAGCCTTGTAACTATTCCATATCAGAGTTTAAAGAGCAAATATGAGAGAAATTCAAAATATAAATTGTTTTTAAATTAATGAGAAAATAGGGGTATGTAAAGAAATTATTCCAAACCTAAAAACTTCCAGTTTTTATTTACAAACTTGCATTTACATATTAGCAAGCTTGAAGTAATAGGTACTTACATTGCTATTTTACTATAATTATGATGTTCTTCAGGGAAGCATTAAAATTTAGTCTAATGCTTTATACTGCATAGCATTTTCGAAGAGTTCAAAAATGCACTAACTAATGCAAATTTAAAAGATCTGGTTGATATCTATTATGTACTAATTTTTTATTTTTACTTCTAGTTGAGTCCAAAAGTAAGGGGGAATACAAGCCAATGCAGTTTTCCTATTACACGGTCCTTTATATTATTAAAAGCTTTGGAAAGGCAGTATTTTAGGTAGTATTAGGTAGTATTTTTTATGTTTCTAACATTAATTGCTACTTCTATGCACTGTAACAGCCCAACTAGGTTTCATGATTTATTTTTAAAGAATTTATTTTGAGAAGAAATTTGAAAGTTAAATGTTTATGAAGGCCAATATTACCTTCTGTAACATTAAAAGATTGATTCCTAAATAATTTCATTTTTATGGTAATCAAAATTATAACATGCTAAAAGAAAAAAAGCTGATTTTTCTAAACAAAAACTCGATATTTGATATTTTCTATTGTCCATGTTTCTTTTTTATGAGAAAAAAAAAATAGAACGAATATTACATCTACCAATTATTTGAAAGTCCTATGTTTAAGGATTTTAATAGAGTTGAGTTAAACAGCAGTGACAGATTTGGACCACATATAAAACACAGCTCAAAGCTAAAAATGTAATCCTGAGGATGCTACAAATGAAGGAAGCTAGACATATAACATAGTCTATAAGGTCAATTGTACCATCTAATCAAAGTTTTTATTACAATAAAATAGTTTTGCTCTTGTTTTTAAATCTAATATAATAAACATTGGGCTCTTTGCTGTAAGAAATTGCATTTTATTTTCAAATTTGAAATCATCAACACAAATTTTGCTGAGTTTAGTGTGTTTTTTTTTTTTAACTCTTTTCTCTATCTTTATGTAAGATTCAGAATAAAAAATTTAGCCTTGACTGGCCTCAAATCCTCATTGAACACACAGATGGGGATGTGATATGAATGTGAAAAATAAACAAATTCTCCTGAGGCATGTGCCAAACCACAAACTCTGACAACAGAAAATGAAAGCGCTTTACTTTATAAAAAGGATATAACTAAAAGTTGTTTGTAAATCATTTTTTCAAGTCAATTTCAAGTATGTTTCAGAGACTGCCATTTTAAATGCACCTTCTTTCTATCCCTGAAAATACTTCTTGCAACTTATCACACTAAAGCATAATCCTGTTTTTACTCCTTGGGATTGTTGGTGGTGGTAGTAATTGTTTAGGTCATGACTCTTTTTTAATGCACTTCACCACATAGCTCCAAGAGCCACTCCTATGCCAAAGGTTAGCAATGTTAGAACTCCAATCTTGTCTTCTGTATTAAACTCCAGACTCACCTAACCAGAACGTTTTGAAGACCTTTACCTGAATTCTCACAATAAACTAAACTGCAAAAAAATGAATTTATTATCTTTCTCCCACCTATAAAACTTACATAATTAAAGGTCACCAGTACCCATCAGACAACCTCACATAAATCTTTTTTTTTTTTTTTTCTGGGAAAAGGAACCTGCACTAACCTAACACGTCTATTTTAACTCTGTAAGTAGCTCTGACTCATCTCTTCAATTACAACACTCCTAGTGAATATGGGGATGGGTACATTACCCAGGCCTGCCTGAACAATGTATCCCCTGACTGCAAGTGAGTATACGTGTGGAGGTGGGGGATAAGGGTTCAGGGTGAGAGACTGGAAATCTGAAACATTCTTGGCATTTTTCTGGGTCATTGGAAAACAGAAATCTTCTCTTCCGAAAATGTCTATATGAACCTGGAGTGGATGGCCACCAAAGGAAGTGGATCGATGAGAGAAAGATGGTACCTCATCCTAATCACATGTTTCAGCCCCCTGGATCTTGATGTGCATGAAGACAGATGCATCTCTGGAATTTGTAGTTGATTACATGGGCACTTTTATAACTTAAACTATTAGAAGTTGTTTTGTCACTGCAATGAGGGAAGTCTAACTCATGCACACACCATATTATGAATGTTTTTTTGTTGTTGTTGTTTTTGTTGTTGTTTTGGCTTGCTCTCTTTTACTTTCCTTAGAACATAGACTTAAGGCAACCAGTAGCTGGGTCTTATTTATCTTTGATTTATAGTGCTTAGACAACTCTGTCCTGTGAAACACGATCATTGCCTCTCAGTTAGTTAATGCTAGAGAATAATTTTATTTCTGAGTCTCATATTTTATTTTACTGATACATAAAAATTAATGTTTCACCTCTGAATAATAAAGGAGTGAGTTTGACATGAGAAAAACTAATACAACATGACATTATATCTTATAGAACATGATTCTGATCAAATATCTCTTAAAATTCTACTTAATAAAAGTCATCTGAAGAACTGGCATGAGTGTCTTGGGAAATAGACCATGTGGTTCTGTCAGAACCCACCAATTAATTATCAAAGACATGGCTGTTTTGTATTTCTGGGTTGTTGTTATAGATACAAGGAGAACTGCAAATAAAAATGAATTAACAGGGGCTCAGGGGATTAAAAACCATCTTCGTGAAGTCCCAATTCCTCAGTGTTCCTCATCCTTAAATCACCTTACTCACACTTAGAAATTCAAAAGGTCAGGACTGTTCCAGGTCTTGAATTGGGCTCTACAATTTCTGTGTTCTACCTTCTCTATTTCTCCTATTCTGAAACTATCTTATTCTTATTCCACTTCTCTATTATCTTTATTCCTAAATCCTAAACCACTCCTATTAGAAGGATAAATTCTAAGTCTCTGTTTATCTAGAAATCCTCAAATGTAATGTGCTAACCATTTTTGGAGTAGATGTTGTAGACTTTAGGTTCTTATTTAAGAAATCTTTTGTCAATCCTTGTAATATAAATATGTGTTTGGGTTTTCTTTTAAAAGCTTTAATGGTCTACTTCAACACATTTAGGTTTTATCATATAATTTATTATTCAAACTTAAACATCTTTGATAGTGAAAGGAGATTCTATCATAATTACCTCAGGGTAGCAGGTATAAACTGAGACTGGTCTGAACAAGGTGAGATTCATGGTCATCCTTTCTAAATACACCTGGATTTTATATTTGTGCATGGCATGAGAAAGGAATAAAAATATTTTCCACATTGATAGCCAATTCTCCCAACATGAGTTTTTTAATATTCTTTTTTTCTAGTGATCTCTATGACACAACCATCAAACATCAAATTTTATAGGTATATGGGTTTTTTCTTATGCTTCATTCCTTTTGTGTATTCATATTCTTAATTACTGTGTCTTTATAAGGATTTTATACTTGGTAGAAGAATCCCTTGACTTTCTTATTTTTCTTCAAAATTTTCTTAGCTAATCTTAACCCTTTTCCATACAAAGTTTTAATCTAGCTGGTCAAATTCCATATATAAACATAAAATTACTATTGGGATTTACTTGGAATTGCATAAATGTGTAAAAAATATGAGAATTAAAATCTTAAAGATATAAATTCTTTTATCTAAAAATACCATATATTTATCTATTTAGGTCTTTTTGGATAATTTTCAATATATTTTACACATTTTTCCATAATGACTATGCATATCTTTTGCTACATTTAAAAATAGATACCAAGGTAAGTTTATTGATTTTTTATCATTTATATTTCTAAGTTGTATGCCATATGAATTAATTTTCTAAATGTTGGTTTCTAACATTTAAGGCTAAAACTTAATTTGACAAGTTAGTCATATATACATAACACTTGCTGAATTATATACACACTTTTTTTAATGTAAGTTTTTAATATAAGTTGTGTTTTTAATATATCGTTTTACAAGTCCTTTATGAAATGCATATTTTACAAATATTTTCTTCTAGTCTGTGACTTAGCTTTATTTTATTAACACTATTTTTCAGAAAGTTTAAGTTTTTATTTTTGATGAAATTGATTTTTTTTTCTTTTATGGGGCATGCTTTTTGTGTTTAATATAAGAAATCTTTGACTGACCCAAGGTTAGAAAGATTTTTTCTTATTTATTTTAGAAGCATTATAGTTTTAGCTGTTTCATTTAAACCTGTGATCTATTGTGATTTTTTTTTTTTTTTTTTTTTACTAAAGTCACATCATTGAACACATATCATAGTTCACATACTAGCTTTTCCATTTGTTAGCTGTATGGCTTTGGGAGAGTTTCTTAAAACATTCTTAGTCCAAGTTTTCTCGTCTTTAAAATGAGGATAACATAACCCAAGGGATTGTTACAATGATACAAGGAAATAATGGTTTGTAACTCTTAGTCCATCCTCAAGCACTCAGTAAGTGTTCACTAACTGGTTGCTACATGGTCACTTTCACATGAATAAGCAGGACATAAAACATATTCGACATACAGAACATACTAAGCCAAAATGTATGATAATGTCTCTTACATGAACCTTAACTCATATGGATAATCATTTCTATAATTTATACATTCTGTAATTTAATATTATTTTCTAATAAACATACTTTTAAAAGAAGCATCTCTGCCTTGACATATATTTAAATGACATATTGTAATAAAAGCAGTTTTTTGAGTCGATATTTTTTAGAATGTTATTTTGCTGGAGTCAGTGAAATAGTATCAAGTTAATGTGACAAATGATAAATTTGGTGGGAAAGTAAATCTAAAAGGAAATGCAATGTAGCTCTGAATTGTATGATGCTTGTGTCATAAAAGCTGTTAACATAACAACACATATATTCAAGGTAATAGGAGGCCTCTGAGCCTTGGCTATTAAGAAATGCTAGGCAGTTAAAAATAAATCATAATAGTGCTGTACTTACATTCACTTTTGTGCTTATATGATAGACACTTGAGCTATTTAGCATCTTTGAAAGAAAATAACAAAGCAATTAAAATTGTTGATCCATACAGTATTTAAGTGAACATTTTACTCTATTTGCTAAATTTTTATTATAAAAAGAAAAAACTTCAAAACAAACTAAAGAGTATATTATTTACTAAAAAGCATAGATGTTATCAGCAGTTCCATGGGTTGGTTCTATTAGTAGGAATTGAGTCTTTGGTGCGACTTCATCTGGCCCAAACAGAAAGCACCTATTATGGCTTTCCTGATAATCTCTGAATACTAGTTATTATATTTACATTAAGTGAAGTAAATTTTGAGCACTGAACTTTGACCAAGAGTCATCCTAAACTTCTGAGCTTATCTCTGTGGACAAGGGTGTCCTTTGCCAAGGAGGTATCATCTAAAGTCACTGACAATGTAGTTGCCAAAGGCTAATTCTGATTATCCTGTTATGCCAGGACCCACATTAATTCTTTTGTGTGGGTAAAAGTCCTATTGTCTTCACTCCCTCTACATTTCCTACAATTTATTTCACTTTAAAAATTCATAATTCTCACTATGGCCAAAATTCAAGAGCAGGTGTAAGTGGAGGACTGAGTTAAGCATATGTTGAATATAATGCTTTCTTCAATTCTGTGCTCTGACATGCAAATTTAGGCAAGTTGTTTAAATTCTAAGCCTAAATATTCTTATGTGCAGGATGATAGTTTCTACTTCATCAAATTATTCCAAAGATGCAATGAGATCAAGTATATAAGGCGGTCTGCACAATACTCATGCTCAGTAAAACGGCTTGCACAACACTAGAGAAACAGACCGTGCACCTTCTAAAATCTGTCAGTGATATCTAACCTCCTGTGCTTACCTTCTGCTACTTCTGACTAAAGAAATATCCTTATGCATCTTTAGGTTGATGTTCACAGTCCTGCATTTATATGTTACAGGTTTTACACAAAGTCTTTATTCATTTTTTAAATATGAAATCATGATGAAATTTTCCTAAAATAATAACCAGTTGATTAAAAAGAATTCTGAAATTTATTTTGGTATAGCAAGAGATAGTTGAATGTATTCATTCTAAAACTGAACTTAGAGAAGGTATTTATCATTTTGTAGAGACAAATGGATAAAGGAAAATACTGAGCTTTTGTTGACAACTCATCCTTTTGAAATTCTGACAAAATTACTTACAAACCATTCTCACATTCCCCTGACAAAATGTACATATTTCTGTATATCTGCACATTAAGGGCTAGCTCTGAGCAATTTTAAAAAGCTTTCACAGGAATTCAGGGGTGAACTATAACTAGAAATGACAAAAAGCCTCTTGTTCCACTGAATCCCTAAATCTGTAAAGAAAAACACTCCAAACTAGCAACATGTATATGAATTAAGAGAGAGGTTTCTGCTACTAGAACAGAGTGATATTTATTTTCTCTTTGAATTTTTGCTTACAGTATTTGTAAGCAATATATCTTGCCTCTCTCCCTCTAAATCACTTTGCAAGAGGAAAGTCTCTTTCAACAAAAACATTTTTAATAAGAATGTCATATATGTGCCTATAGAAATTAATGCAAATTTCCTAGAGTGTGATGACATACAGTCATCAGCAGCAAAGGTTTCAAATATATAGATGTAATAATTTTGAAGACTATAGACAGATGGAAAGCTTTGAGTAAAATCAATGTTTCCACCTTTCCCTGATTCCCTATTAAGCCTTAAAGCTTACATTTTGGCAGCTGACTACTTAAAAGAATGAAAGAATGCAAGGTCCCCACCTACATTACAAACTAGTATTTATGTATGAAGTACATTCAACTTTTAATTCTCTCAAAGAAGATTGTTTATATCCATAATCACTACCAATTTCTAACCACAGAGGTTGAGATGACCTAATCTCTTTGAGGTCAACCCCTTTGTTCACACCTTTGATTTCATTACCCTCTTTTAGAATCTTTCTCCTGTAAAAATCAATGCCTTTCTTTCATTGCTGACATTTTTCTGTGTATTGACTCCTTTCTCCAAAACTATGTATGGCCAGTTCTGACTCATTCTTAAAAAGAATTCTCATTGGTAATTAAAGTTTCAGTTGTCAACTTTCTTTTCTTACCATCTAATAAAATTTTCTTTAAAGAAAGGACTATAATCACCTTCTCCAAGTTCCCCATTTCCCTTTTATATCTCAGTGTAATGCGGTCAGATTCTGAAACCTGCCATACTCATTCAACTCACTTCCAAGGGGGCTATCAATGGTTTCGACATAGCCAAACTCAATGTGTTGTCAGTGGGGAGACTTCACATCACTGTTCTATGTACTTTATCTATTTTGGTTGCCGTTCCACATATATATTGATCTTAATCACATTCTGTGTGTTAATGACTCACAAATCTATGTATTTACCTTGGCATCTGATCCCTCAATATGTTTAGTAATGTGGACTCATTCACAATCACAAAATTGACATTTAAAATCTGAACACATGCTCTTTCCTTTACTCTTAAACCTGTTCTGCCTCCTCTATTCCACAGCTTAATAAAGAAATCACCATCATCCCCATCTTGCAAACATCAAGTCAGAAACCTAAGAGAAATCCTGGGCTTCCTTTTATGATACTCATCTAATTCAGTACCAAATCCTGCTTGCTTGATTTTGTGAAATATTCTGAATCCCTGCCTTCCCATTTTTTTCTCCTTTTAACTCCCATTCAGATTTTTATATGTTTAATTTTAATTGTGTTCTCCCTAAACAACTTTACTGTATTCTTCTCTCTGCTGCTAGACCAACCTACACGAAATGTTATATGCAAAATCCTTTCATGATCTGGATGAGGTTGATATTCTTTGGGAATATACACAAGAATGTTCAAGGTACGTAGTATAAGAATTAAAGCTCACTTACAAATGTGATCTAATTTCCAGTATACATTTTTCTTCAAACCTATAATTACTTAAAAGTATAATTAGTTATTTCTAGACATTTAGTATTTTTTTTAGTTATATGTGTGGATTTTAACTTAATGACATTTTAGATAGAAAGTGTAGTTTGCATGATTTCAATACTTTGAAATTTTTGAGGCTAATTTGAAGGCCAGAAAGTTTTATTTAGGTTAGTCTAAGCAGAATAGGTATTTTTGCTACTAGGTTTAACATTCTAGATGTGTTCAGAGTATACAGGTTGACAAGCTGTCTAAATTTTCTCTATCTTGATTAATACATTGTGTGATTTATCTGTCAATTTAATGATGCTTTGTCAAGTTTTCCTGGTGGCTTCATCAAATTTTATTTTATATATATTGAGCCTATGTAATTGTAATTTTAAAAACATAGTTTAAAAAGTTTATATACATTTGTTTAATTTAGCTTTTTATCATTTTATAGAATCCTACTTATTTCTGATATTACTTTTTGCCTATCGCCCATTTTGTCTGATATTAATGCATTCATACCTTCATCAAGTTTGTTTTTCTCTGTCACGTATTTATCTACACATGACTTTCAATCTTTCTCTTTCTTTATATCTTCACAATATAGCTGTAAACACTATATAGCAGCATTTTCTCAATATGTATAAGGTGACAATATGTCTTTTGTGTTTTGAGACTTTAGTCTATATATATTAATTATAATTATTGATATATTTGAATTTATTCTTATCTTTCTGTGTATTCTCTACTTGTCTCTCTTTTTCAGTTTATTTTTTTTTTTTCTGCCTTTCTTGCTTTCTTTGGCAACTATTTAGTTTGTAGTTTAATTTCCTCATTTTATTTTCCCCCACAGTTGTTGAGAAGTTGTTTCTTTTTATTGATAATAGCTCAGGTCTTCTGTGTCCACTTTGATCATTTTAAAATGCCCCTGTATAATCCATAGTCTGGAAATACATAGAACATTTTCATCTCCCCCAAAATCTCTTTTGCCCCTCTCAGTCAATTCTCACCCCCATCTCATGAAATAGCTATGCATTGGATTTCTATCATAGATAGCACAGATTAGTTTAATTTGTTATAGAACATATAAATTGAATCATATGGTATCCTCTTTTGTATCAAGCCTTTTTTCAAGCAGCATATTTTTGAAATCCATTCATCCTGTGTACACCAGTTATTTTAATTTGATGAGTAGTATTCCATCGTTTGAATGTACCATAAATTTGTATTTTTGTTTTTGTTTTATTAAAATACATTTTCCTATTCATGGTCATCTAAGCTATTTCCAGTTTGAGGCTAGTGAATAAAACTGTCCTAAATATTCTTGTTCAAGGCTATTCATGGAGGAGTAGAGGTTTCATTTCCTTTGGATAAATAACTAGTAGCAGAATTACTGGGTCATAGTGTAGACACATGTTTAACTTCATAAGAAACTAACAACAGTTTTTTAACCTTTATTATGCTCATTTTTCCCCCCTTTATGTGCTTTGATGGTTAGTATTTAATTTTTTATTCTTTTTCTCTTTACAAATCTAGGCATTATCATTGCTTCAAACAAAGTTCATTTAATATTACTTACACATTTGCTAATATCTTTTATCACTATTCACTCCAGAATCAAGCACAGATATTCACTATGGGATTATTTCATTTCTTCCTCAGTTCCTACACTTTGGCATGCTATCCTGTGAGTATCCACTGGTGGTAAGATTACTCATGTTTTGTGTATAAAGTACCAGTATTTTACCTTCATTCTAGAAAGGTAGCTTCTCTCCAGATTGAATATTTGATTGTTATTTTCTGTCAGAATTTGGAAGATATTCCACTGTCCTCTACTTCCATTGGCACTGATAAGTAGCAGCCATCAAACTAATTGTGGTGCCTTTGGAGGTGATCTCTGTTTTCTCTCTGGCTACTTTTAAGCTAGCATCCCTTTTGCTTCATAGTGTACACTTTCAACATTACAGTTCTGGGTTAAATTTCTCTTCATTAATCTATTGAGATTTAGGGAGCTTCTTAGATTTAGAATTGCTATTTCACCACTCCAAGTATTAGATTTCCCTCATTCTCATTCATATCTCATTCTGGGACTCTAAAAAGACTTATGTGCAACTTCTCATTCTATTCTCCCTTATTTTTAAATACTCTTTTGTATCTTCATCTCTCTGCATTCTGGGTAATTTTTATAATTATTCTCTTGTCTTCAAATTCTGAATTAAACTCTGCTATCTAATTCATCTATTGATTTTAAATTTTAATTAGGTGTATAATATATTGTATTTGTATATAACATTTGTACATCTTATTTTGTTACATTTACCTCTATTTTTTGTAGTTTTCTTTTTTTATTTTTATAATGTCATATTTTCTTAAATGCATTCAAGATAACTATATTATATTCTTTGCCTAATCATTTTTGATAATCTGAAGAGCACTTTTGGTTTCACTTTATGAGCAAAAAAATTCCACAGAATTTTTTCTTCCACAATGTCAGATTAGAATTGCACTACAAAAAGATGTTTGAAATATCTTATCAAACACTTTACTTGTTTTGTCTGAAAGAGCAGTAGCTAGTCTGCCAGATTGCTAGAGATCTTAGTTTTCTTTATAAGATAACTCCCATATTTTAAGAGTCAGTTTAACCATTATGTCTCCTCCAGAATAGCTTTCCTCTCAGTCAGATTAAGAACAATTCCTGGGCTGCAAATTACCTCAGAGCTCGCCATTCTGTATTTAAGTTATCTCCCTATGTGACCTCTGCCACCATTAGAATGTTGACTTCTTTGGGAAGGAAACATGACAAATAACTGATTCTTCAAGGACTCCTTAATGTGTCAATTAACAATTTGACCAACTTCCTTACTCACAGATTTACCAATTTCTGAGTTTTTCTGTCCCTGGTTTCCTTCTGAAGCAACTACCTCTTGCACAGCTATTTCAATCCCTGGTTCCAGTGCCTTTAGCATTTTATTTTTAGCTTTTCACTTTATGTAATGTGTGTGTGTGTGTGTGTGTGTGTGTGTGTGTGTGTGTGTGTGTGTGTGTTGTGAACATTTAAGATCTACTCTTATAAAAATTTTCTCTTTTTTTTTAGTGAAGTAACCTTTGGTTGATCTCACAGATTGCAAGGACATCTTACAATCCCTTATTCTTTTTTATTTTTATGCCTACAGCACCTGGTCTTCCTAGGTGGTCTCCCATCCAAGTACTAACCAGGCCCAACCTGCTTAGCTTCTGAGATTAGATGGGATCAGGCTTGTTCAGGGTAGCATAGCCATAGACACAAATTTCAAGTATACAATGCAGAACATTCTAAGTAAGTCACAATGTTGTACATTAGATCCTAGAATTTCACTTTATAACTGAAACTTTGTATCTTTTTACCAATATCTCCCCATTTCTCCCCCAAACTTCTGCCCTGGATCCACTATCTTATCCTCTGGTTCTGTAAATTAGACTTTTTAAGATTTCACGTATAAGTGAGATCATCCAGTATTTGTCTTTTTCTGTCTGACTTATTTCGTTTAGCATAATGTCATTCAGGTTTGTTCATCCATGCTGTCACAATTGACAGAATTTCCTTCCTTTTTATGGCCAAATAATATTCCACACACCATATCATCTTTATCCTTCCACAGAGACGTAGTATATTTACATATCTTGGTTATTATGAATAATGCTGCAATTAACATGGCAGTGCAGATAGATATCTCTTCAAGACACTGATTTCATTTCTTTTATATATATACCCAGAAGTGAAATTGCTAGATCATATGGTAGTTTTATTTTTAATTTTTTGAAAAACATCCACATTGTTTTTCATAATGGCCCTTTCGATTTACATTCCCACCAACACAGAATAGTAAAAAAATATTTACAAACCATAATTATGCCAAGTGTATAATATCCAAAATACATAAGGAACTCATATAATTCAACAGCAAAAAATATAAAATAAAATAAAAATAAACCAATATAAAAAAATGGGCATAGAACCTGAATAAATATTTTTACAAAGACATAAATGGCCAACATGTGTTTTAAAAAAGGTGTTGAATATTGTTAATCATTAGGGAAATGTGAATCAAAACCTAGAGTTATCGCCTTACCTGTGAGCACAGCCATTTATCAGAGATGATAAATGTTAGTGATAATTTGGAGAAAAAGGAACACTGTACACCATTGGTTCAAATGTAAATCAATGCCTTTAGCTTCTAACCTGAAATATTTTCAGGTAGTTATCTTAACTTGAAATTATAAGAGCCTATTTTGGAAACATAAAAGGAAAATGACCACTTGCATCTGGATAAGATTTTAATATTTATCTAGGTTCAATCCATAGCCTTGATCCCAATCTTGCTTTTAGTCAAGATCTTTATTGTCATTCATTAATTCCTATTATTTTTATATTTTTGAAGTCTCAAACTTCATTTGGAAGAAGTACCAATACCATCTAAGAACTCATGCTTTCTGAAAATATTTACCAGTTTTTATCATGGGGTTGGTGAGAGGATTAGAATGGATGAAATTTTTAAAGTACATATTAGAATTCCTGACATATGATAAATTTTCAACACAAAATATGGCTATAGTTATTATTACAATCATCATTAGGGATATATTAAACAATCATTAGTACAATTACTACATTACTAATAAAATTTCTGACTAGGTCTCTACTAGAGATATTTTATCTCCTTATAAACCACATATTTGTTATTATTTTGTAGAAATAAATAAATCTTAAAAATATCCAGTCGGGAACAAGGCTAAAGAAAATTGTGATGTGGGAGAAAGTTTGCTTCCATGCCCTGACTCCTTTCTTCTCTCTCACCAAATATTTAAGCACATTGTTCCTTCACAAATGTCTTGTGCTTTCACACTGTATTGGGCCCATGACTTCTAAATTGAAAATAAATGAGGCATTCACTAAAACTACAGAGTTATAGAATTTTAATATTACCCCATGCCTTAGAATATTTTCATAACAAAAAATAAAGTTAAGGATAATCCTCTTTCCAGTGAAATAAATTCATATTGTCATATGATGAACATGGGTTTGGCACTAGGGCACATCTGATTAGAGCCACAACTCTTTTAATTAATGAGAGTGACCTTGGTCAAGTTTCCTAATCTCTCTGAGCTCCAAAGAGTTCATCTGCAAATTGGGTAAGTAATGCCTAAATCATATGGTTGGTGAGAAGATTAAAATGGATAAAATAAACAAAGCACATGTTAGAATCCCTGGCATATAGCAAATGTTCCACAAAATAGGGGGCTATTGCTATTGTCATTGTTATTACCATTGATATATTAACTAAATGATCATTGTTACAACTATGATTGTATTTTAGGAATATCTCAAGGCCGGGGTGCTAGCTGAATTATAAGTTTGCATCTTTATGCTATACTGGTCCACTCCTTCCCGGGATCAGCACAAGTTAACATCCCATCAGAATGGCTGCAAGTTGTACCAGGCATCCCTGTGACATCTGTAACCCACTATCAAGAATTTGTTAAAGTACTGAACTAAGGAAAAAAAATAACACCTAGACAGTGCTAGAACTAAAGAAAAATGTGTTAAATAAACAAAAAGTTGATTTGAATTTGAATGACTCTTCCAGCCAAAAAAAACAGTGTGTGTCTGTGTGTGTGTGTGTGTGTGTGTGTGTGTGTGTGTGTGTAAAACAGATTCCTCTGCTGGTCAATGGCAATGTAGAATAAAATAAGAGACAGCAAATTCTGTAGTGAGGTCACATTGGCTGCATATGTGCAGTTACAACTTTAATAATTCTAGCTGCCTATTCTTCACTCAGCAGGGTTAAGCACAAGCTAGTTACCACTCTCTGCAATACCTTCCTCAGGCCTCCCTTGAAATGTTAGAACTGGCTTCCAGACTGCTCTTTTTTTCACCAAATTGTATCTAATTCAATACTTGCTTGTTATCCACTCATCTTATTTCTGACTCACATTTAAATGGCTGCCTCATGAAAGACCCTCATAACTTCTCCCTCTTTTGTTTCCATTTGCGCCCATGTCATTGCCTTTCTTTCAGTTAAATGTAACCTCTGCTGACCTTCAGCATAACTGTTTCACCTTCTTTTTTTTTTATGGACATTTTTCCAATATCTATGTTAAAATCAATTTCTTTTTTCTTCGTACCACCTACCTGAGAAATTCTGTTTATAATCAAAGCCTTATCATAACCTCCATGCACATAATGGCCAAATCAACTTCCCACACCCATTCTTTGGCATTGACTTTAGTTATTCAGCTCCAGTCATGCATTGGATTCATGTCAAAACCAATATTACCTTTCAAACCTGATGTTATAGTATTTAACTCTAGGTCCATTTCTCTAAAATACTATTTCATGATGCAGTGTGAGAGTTATTATGACACATACTGGAAAAAAGGCACTGACATTTATCAACCTTGACATTGGATAAGGTCTGATTTACTGTAATTAAGGATGGACTGTACTAAAAATGCTTTTTTTAAATATAGGAAATATACTTAACTTCACTATTAGTCCCAAACATCCTGAGCACTGCTGCACAGTCACTGATGTAGATTTAGGTGTTTTAAGCTACTATGAATATAAAACTGGAAAAGATTTATGGGCAATAAAAAGAAATGTGCTCATAATTCATAACTGGCCTGTGAGACCCTGGCTGTGCTTTGGAGCCACCAAGACAGTTCATATGTTTCACGAGACAACCCTGGAATGAAACAGAATGGTCAGGCATCACTAATGTGATTAAGGCTCTTGATTTCACAGTTTAAAAAAAAAATAGATTAGTTGACCTAAATGTAATTTCAGAGCTTTTTTTTTTTTTTTTTTTTTTTGCATATGCATCAGGGTCAATAACCACTTGTTGACAAGAGGGCTAGAATAACCTTGAAATGTCAGCAAGTACTACTAAGGTTAGAACTCCAAGGAAGCTTTTGTGTGCTTATTTTCTTCCACACTGGAAATAAAAATCACACTGGTACATTCAAAAGAATTGTCTAAAATGATGAAATAGCTCTATTTATTTGGTAAAGCAACCCACATTCATTTTCACATAGTGAATCACCACCCACTTTCACTCTTTTGAATGTTTGATGAGGCAACCAAATGTAATATAATAAACTTGCCTAAGTTAAACCGTCCACTGTGCATTTTGCAACACTGACATGTTTAACATGTGAAAAAAAAAAAACTTGAACTTCATTGAACACCTTTGTGTTCTTAATAAGTGACACAATATTTCTACTTATTTCTGCTAATGTATTTCCATTAATTTTCAGTCATCAGAAATACAAGTCATAATAACAACATATATACCCTTGGTATTTACTAAGTGGTCCCTTTTTAGGACAAATGTAAAACTAGATTTTCATAGGTGATAATAAATGTTTTTTCTCTATCCCCAAATTTTTACTGGAAGTGAGATATGAAAACCTTTGGCCTAATAGAATATGAATAGCAATGTGCAAGCCACTCTTGCTTGTAGATTGTGCAACATGTTATATTAAATTCTGACAGGTAGGATTTCATCTACAACCTCAAGAAAAGAATACAAATTATTTTAAGTTGTTGATAGATACATTTTCTATAATATAAATGTAAATAACAAAAACCATTCAATTCACTTAATTTCAAGAAAAAAAATATGTGCTCTTATGTAGGGAGCATAGAGTGGTCTGAGAAACAAATCAGGGGAAGTGAACAACACAAGCTTACACAGAAATCAGTGGCATAAGTGGAATAAAACCTAGAACTAGATAATCTATTCTGTTGACTTAACTACTGCTCACAGCTTTTTTTTTCTTTAATATAATATTTTTAAGTAGACCATTGAAATTCACACATTTAATATTAGTTCTTTTGATTATTTGAAAACAGCCATAAAATGCAATAAATTATAGTACTGTTTCTTGTTTTTGTTTTTGAGTTAAGATTTGAGCTGTCTATGTGGTGAGATTGCTGTGCATGAAGGCGTCAATATCTATTATAGGGGAATCCTGATAGCATATGGGCCCAGGCAAAACTTATTTGCCTCTATAATTTTTTGTCTTTCCTACTAATCATTTCTCATTAAACTATCTTCAGAAGAAAACTGGTTCTATTTTTAATAATTAAATTCTAAAAGAAACACCAATGATAATATTAATCAAGATAGTAAGAATAATAGAGAAGAAGGAATATTTTCTAAAGCAAGTACAAATTTGGGACGGATTCAAAAATTAATATGGATCAATATTGCTGAATGGAATTTTAAAAAGTGAAGCAGCTACTTTGGAAATCTCTTCAGTCCTAGAAAACTAAGCATGCAACTGCTCTACAACCTAACAATTACATCCATGAGTGTTTATCCCAGAAAAATAAAACGTTATGTTCACACAGAAATCTGTACATAAATTTTTATAGTAGTTTTATTTGTAATAGTCAGAAACTGGAAAAAGCCAGATTCCATCAACAGATGAATGGTTAAACAAAATGTGGTACATACAAGCCACAGAACACTACTCAGCTATTAAATGGAATGAGTTATTGATACATACAACAATTTGAATGCATCTCCAGAGAGTTGTGCTAAGTGAAAATACTCAGTCTCAAAAGGTTACATATTGTAAGACTCCATTTATATTACATTTTTGAAATGATAAAAGTTTAGCATTGGTGAATGTAGTGGTCTTCAGGTTTTAGAAATGAGGAGAGAAGCAGACAGAAGAGAGATGGGTGTGTTTATAAAAGGGCATCACAAGGGGGCCTTGCAGTGATGGAACTGTTAGTATCTTGACTATGTAATGGATACATGAACCTATACATGTGATAAAAATGTATAGAACAAAATGTATGTACACATAAACACACATACAATTGATACAAGTAAAACTGGGCAAATCTGAGTAAGATCAGTTAATTATATCGGTGTCAAAATACAAGTTATGGTATTGTATTATGGTTTTGCAAAATGATATCGTTGGAGGAAATTGGCAAAGTGTACATGAGATCTCCTTAAAATGTTGATATTGTTGAAAATATTGATGGCTCAAATTTATGAGATATATATATTTATGCATACACAAATTATAGTATGTAGAATTGATGTACAAATAAATAATGACAAGGCATTTAACAATTTGTTTTAATGAGAGCTTTAGCTAGGACAGTACAAATAATACTGAATTTTAGAGTAAGAATCAGTGATAGTTTCAGGAAGCACCTCTTAATAATACTTAATAACAACTATAGCACAAGTCTTGATAATTCAATAAAGGTGTGTAATGAGCTAGGAAAACCATGTCTACATTAGTGCACTAGGAAGTACTGGTTAAATATAGATCCAAACTCATGTGTCTAAATCCATAGATTGGAAACAATTGACCCGATGACTAATACAAATCCACAGTCAGACAGAGTTCAAATGAGATCACCAAGCTGGCACAAAATCACAGTACAGATAAATGTGACAAGGAAAACTCCACTCTTTAGACATCAGCCTTGATTTTTATTTTCCTAAGAGAATATCTGAAACTACTGGGCATATTTTGAAAAATTCTTTCATCTCTCCAAAAGGAAAATTACCCTTACATGTTAGATAACTGTTATTCAATAATTTATTTCAAAGAAGCAGAAAATAATTGTTCATGATGTAGAAGTACTATAAGCTTTAAGAGACAGTAATTCAACTTTAGATATGGAATTCTTTGGAACTGATAAAAACTAAAATGAAGAACTGAAGTGTGGCAAGGTGTGACTTCCTTTAGATCAATCCTTGGGAGAAATCCTAGATTAGAATAGAGAAATTGCCTTGGTTTTTGTCTTTCAAAAGAATACATGATAAGCAGGAAAAGACACACTCTTTTAGCAAAATAAAGTCCAAAAGACATATTAGAAGTCTTCATAATCTTGATAGGAACCCAGAAATAGAATTACTGACAAGGAACAAATTCTCTCAATGAGAGTTATCTGATTTATTAAAATACCATGGCTGTAAAATTATGTTTCTTTACTATATAATACTTGAAATTGTTGACAATTAACAAGATGAAAATACAGGCAGTAGACTTAAAATACACTTTCATCAAAAAAGCATGTGTAACCCTATGGTTACATATATCAATAGTTTGCGTATAGCAGATGTATACAAATGATTAGAAAGACATGTCTATATAATTAGACAATAAATAACTTTGAAGGTTAAAGCAAGGTTTATACTCACTAGTAATCAATGACCAACATATAAAGAGCAAAATAAAAAATCACCATATTCTCTGTGAAGGGAATCTTCAGGGTTGGTTCAAAAGGGATCAACCTTTTGGTGAAGCAATTTGTCAATATACCCAAACTGTTATGTGTAACCCTTGACCTCTAAGCTCATCTCTTAGCACATCAATTCAGAGAATTAATATCAAGCATATTAGCTGATAACATTTGATTATAGTCTGTAATTTAATAATATTATTGTATTAATAATGTCTATTTTCTGACTTTGACAATAGTACTATGATTACATAAGATATCAAAAATTAAGGGAAGCTAGGTGAAGGATGCATGGGAATTCTCTATACTACGCATTTTCTTATCAGCTCTGCTTTAGCTGGAACCCGCATTTTCATTACATTGATTTTTTTTCTTTTATTTAATTCTATGCAATTTTTATTTTCTTGAGTCTTCCTCTTTGATGAATGGGTTATTTAAGTAATGTTTAATTTTCACATATATAGAGATTTTATTTTTGTCATTAAATTTTACTTTGAGCCAATTATGGTCAGGGAGTATGCTCTGAGTTACACTGATTCTTTTAAATGTTTTAAATTTTGTTTCATGGCCAAAGATATGTTTTATATTGGTGAATATTTTATGAAAACATTTGAAAAAATGTTTATTTTTAATCTCACAGGTCCTTAGACACCTATTTGTTTAATTTTTATTTCAAATTGGGTAAATGCACTTGACCTGTCATCCAGTTCACTTATTCTCTCTTCTGTAACTCAACTATTGAGCCCATCTAGCAATTTTTGTATTCATATATGTTATTATTTTTTCACTTTCATAATTCTTGTTTGGTTCTTTATTTGTATGCCGATATTTTTAATTTTTTTATTTACTTAATAAGATTTTTTAACCTCTTAGTAGATTATTTTGGGGATAGTTACTTTAAAATCTTTTTCACATAATTCCACATTCCCAATATTTTCTATGATAATTAAATTTTTTAGAATCTTTGTGCTGTTATGTTAGTCTTTTGTCTCATGCCACAGGGGCTATCAATGGTCCCTGTTGATACTGCTTAAGGAGTAAAAAGTTTCTCCAGCTTGGCCAAGCTGCTGCTTCTAGATGGGGAAATGGAGTCTCTAGCTCACGGACATAAAATACTTCCCAAGTGAGTAATGATGAGGTAGGTTGCAAGTGTCTGGCGGGAAGAAGGTAGCCTTAGGCCCACAGGGACAAAGAGGCTTTCCAAGTCGAGTGCTTTTAGTGTCAGAATCCCACCTCTTGTCTCTTTCGCTTGGCTGACTGGTAACTCAAGTAGGGGAAGGAAATGTCGGTCAGGAAAGGAAAACATTTCCCGGCTGTGGTCCTTCACTGTAGAGAGATCTCATCATCAGTACCTCATGCACACGGAGTCATTGAGTGAGTGAGACAAGTTGTCTGCAATGACAACTAGTAAAGACCTGTTTCTTATCTTAAAATGCATTCATAATATTCATATAACACAGATAGCTTTAATAAAATCAAGGAGTTGCCTAAACTTTTAAATAGGAAATAAATTTGAGCATCTATAACAATAATTCAGAGTTTCTCTTAAGTCTAGTGTCCTGAGGTGCCTAAGGGAGTCAAACAGTTTTCAGTTTACAATTAAATCTGTTCCACATATTTTCTGTTTTTAGCTGACACAATGAAGTTCATAGAATTTCTTATTGGGCATCTAAAACATGCATTCAAGTTCTTACTGAAATTGTTTAAGGAAAGCTAAAATTCATGGTATGCTTTAAAAATCACTACTGCAGTGAGTGCTTTCTATATATGTCAGACAATTTATGTTTGACAAGCTTCTGTGCCTCTTGAAAGGGTAGGCAGGTTTTTTCTATCATTTTCAGGGCATATCTGTACCGAAAAAGAGCTGATCATGTGGAAACAATATTCTGGACAGCTCAGTAGCAAAAGGATATACCAATACAACAACAACAACAAAAAAAAAAAACCCTGCTTTTTGTAGGTGCTACTATAGTTTGTGATGTAGCTCAATGATTTAAAAACCAGCCAGTACTCATCAAACCTACACAGCTGACTTGCAATGTGTTGGTTTTTCAATATCTCAAATATAACATAGGGGATATTTCATACTTTAAAAGTCAGAACTATCTTTCTGAAATAGGCTCTTTCCCAGAAACTTGTAAGAGGAGTGATAATTTGCTGAGGAGATATTATATTTTGCCTCAAAAAAATAGGATAAGGGTAGAATTTCTGAAAGTATGAACAAGGTAGTTGTTAATCTCAAAGCATAAATGAAAAATGCTGTGCTCAGATGAAAAGAAAAATGCACCATATATGCACCCTGGCAGTTGAATTTCAATGCAATAAAGAAATGTCAAGATAGAGCTATTAAGAGAGGAAATTTAAGTTTCTCAATACTTTTGTTCATTTTACAATAACATATACAATGATATCTTCAAGGTAGTAAACCAGAACACAGCATAATAGATCTCAAATTTCAAATTCCATTTACAAACATTGTTAAAATTTTCATACATTAGCTGTGGAAGCATCAATTTTGAGAAATGCTAATGGTTTATTGATGAATATGAAAATGTTCTGAGACTATTTCAAAATATAACTTTCATTTCTGTAAAAATACATCAAGTACTCAATGTGATCCACATTGAATAGATTTTCCTATTGTTATTTTTCATGAGTGTACTTGAATTGGTGCATCTGAGCAAGATAAAGTCAGTCTAATAAGAGTAAGGAATTTGACAGTTGAGAAACAATTTGACATATGCCAAGAGTTCTTTATCTCTACAGGCATGAGTAAAACCCTAAAAAGGAACATTAAATAGTTACTGAGTATCTGTTTGTGCTGGACACTCTTCTAGGTAAATAAAACAGATAAAGTTTACTCCTCTCATAAAGCTAACGCATTTGCTAAATGGAAACATAGATGTTAAATAGAGTAGGCAGTGATAAATATTAAAATAAAAATAAATTTGAGGCAATGTCAGAAGACAGACTTGGGAGGAGCAGTCTTTAAGGAGGTCAGTAAAGGGCTAGATCTTTTAGAAATGATGTTTTGCCCAGATTTAAAGTTAATTTATTAAACTCTGTGCAAAAGAAAAATATAAAACTACCTAT
This sequence comes from Cynopterus sphinx, assembly GCA_030015415.1. Lineage (NCBI taxonomy): Eukaryota > Metazoa > Chordata > Mammalia > Chiroptera > Pteropodidae > Cynopterus > Cynopterus sphinx. Next base: position 81,501,770 of record CM057383.1, on the reverse strand, counting down.
CTTGTTTGATTAATGAAAGGAGCAAACACAATTCAAATAAAGAAGATGGATGCTCACTGAATAAGAGAATCTATTATCATTATTGTTAAAATTTATTCACTACTGATCTCAGCTCTTTATCTCCAAAATAAAGTGCATTGGAAAGGGGATTAACTGTGAATTTCATTTTATTGGAAACAATTGTGGACTACGTACTACATTTAAAGGACAATGACAACACAAGATTTTTTTGTCTTTACAATCATTGATTAATGATTTAAAAACTACCTAAATGACATATTTATATAGTTAATTTAACCTTTATTCAGTTGCAAGAACTTACTGACCACCAACTCTGTCCAAAGAATTTTACCAAGCATGATTTATCCATTCATAAGTTTCTTTGGTTAATAAAATGACTGGTTTTAAAGATATTCTTAGTTAATAGAAGTAAAAAAAGATATGTACACCAAGCTTTGCTTGTAATTCACACAACCTTTCTGTAACCTTCCACCTGTATAAAGTAGTTAAAATAATAAGCCTAAATATCTAAAGTTCTTATGAAGACTGGAAAACAATAAAGCTTAAAGTGTCTTGTAAAGAAAAAAGCACCTACAGAAGTATCATGCCTTAAAGTAAAGATGAAGGACTTTGTCTTAGGCCCTTTTATATAATAAGAGACTAAGTAACTTTAATGGCTTGACACTTTAATTGCACTTGGTCCATTATTCTTATAATAAATTTAAGTATTAATAATTATTAGAATAATACACATATAAATCTACTTTCAAATTAAAAATGCAAATACATCTAAATCTTCCTTTTCCTGCTTTTCCAATTCAGTTCCCTTTTCTACTACCGTGACACCCTAGATGTAATTTCTACCATTAGTAAATTCTACTATTCATATTAACAATTATACCTCTAAAATGTTTTCTTTTTACAAGCATATATTCATCCCCAAATAAAATAATGAGTATTGTTTTGTTAACTTTTATAAATATCTTCTACATTGCTTTTTTTGGTCAATAATATGTAGTCACTAGGAATTAAATAAACTTAAAATAATGACTCTAAAAGAAAATCAGTCTTATTAACTTATAACTGTATGTCATATATGAAAATACATAATGAATTATTATGAGTTTTATTTGTAAATACTCACTTGGGGAGAAACAGCTTGCTGGGTGCTGTCTTTAGAAGCTCTACTCCTTGTCCAGTTTGACACTGAGTCTGAGTCTGGTTATGATAATCACTGATGTTAAAATAATATCCTTTAATAAAAAAATGTAATTGTATAGTTTTATTATTGTAAATGAGAAATAAAATTAGTTGGACATTTCATAATAAATGTCTCACTTGGTAGTAGTGTAAATACCTTCTTTTGTTTAAGTACTAATTAATGAGGCACCCTTGGAAAGTATTTTGAATATTGCATGTAAGCAGGGGATTTTGTCATTAAAGACGTTCCCCATTCATTTAAAAATACTGCCTAACCCTTATTAGTCAGTATAATAAATACTAACAGATATACCATATTTTGGCAATATTTTAAACTCTCATAAGTGATTCACTTTTTCATAAGTCTTATTTCAAGCTGAATGTTATCTGGTAGGTCATAATGGCAGCCATTAAAAAGCCAAGTTTTCTTTTAATGCATTTTATGGATGACATATTTAAAGCAAGACTTTAACAAAAACCACATCAAAGGACTTATGAATCTATCTTAAATTTAATTAGCAATTATATAATACATTTATATTGTAGAAATCTTATGCCGTATTTTATTTAATTTCTAAGAAAATCTCTAGACAAGAAGTAAATCATTAATTTGAAAAAAGGAGATAAAGTGAACATTATTCTATTGTTTCTTCTAGGTGGTCTAACTGAACACTCACAGAAGCTGGTCTGTTAGAACTGAGAGATGTTAGTATTTATAAGTGTCCAAAGACCTGAGTGTGGTGATGATGATAATAATTAACATAAATTAAGCACGTTTTATCTTCTTTATCCTCAAAAACAACTCAAGATGTAAATTATCTCTATTTCTCCACTAAAATAACAAAAGCCTCTTAGACGTTAAGTAATCTGCTAATGTCAAACCACACAGTCTATAAAAGGTGAAACTATGATTCAAGCCTATATGTTTCTCACTTTAAAGCCAAATACTTTTAGACGCTATGCTGTCATTTCCAGACTGTATAGCTATGTCATTTAATCTCTCTACAACTCTTTTACCTGATCTGTTAAAAGGTAATCTCTTCTTTCCCCTAGAATTATTGTGAAACTGGAGATAAGAAATATGTGAGCCATGGTGGTGACTTTAGAAACTTAACTTCTGGAAAAACTAGTTAGCCACAAGGAGGCTAATATCTTTTGCTACCCTGTGGGGTGTCCTACTGTTCTTTGCAGTCTAAACACAACAGAAAACATTGCAAGGGGCTAAATTCTCAGATTCTAGAGTCTCTTTAATTTCCCAAATCTTGCCTACTTCCCTCATGAGGCAAAGGATAGTTTGGTAGAAAACCTATGAACAGTCTAAAAAAGGATTAGAAGTCAGCAATAAAGTAAAATGTGGTTTAGCAATGGTTTCCAACATATTAGGGAAAATCACAAAGCCAAAGCAAATTACTACTTTCTGTGCTCAAACTGAATGACAAATATAACATATGCCTGAAAGAGGACATTGGAAACAACATGGCAAGCTCTGTGTAAATTACCTGAGTCTATGAATGCTAATATTATGAACCATGGCAGCTGGCTATTTCTATATATTTTCTCAACCTTGATAAAGCATTTTGACCCTCAGATCATACAACATGATTATACCTTCTGTACTGAATCAATATTAAATTAACTGTGGTACTTGGATAAATTAATTAAACTACTTTTTTTTGGAAATTAAAAATTTACATAATCTCAATTTATTTGAGACAGATTGTCCAAAGAGTTTAAAGCACACAAAGTATAAATAACTATTCATTTTTAAAGTTTTGTCACAAATTATTGCAAACATGTAATCAGAGGAGACTTTCCTTGAATATGTTAAAATGTCATAGGTTATCAGATTTGAAAGAGGATGTTAAGCAAGTAAGTGACAAAGAGAGAGGACAAAGGGACAAATTAATTAAACCAATTAACTAATGCAAGCGCATAAATGGATATATCATGATAATTAGACCAGCTATATTTATGAAGCCCTTGCTCCTTCTGAAAACATTTATTTTGTGATATGACTGTCTCAGTTTTCCTCTTGCTTGTCTGGCCACAGATTTCCTAATTTCTTTGTGTGACAATCCCTTAAGTGCTATGGTTTCTCAGAATTTCTTCTTCTCTTCACCTTGCATATATTCCCTGGGCGATGTCATTCACTCCTATAACTTTAGTTAGCATCTGTTTGCTTTCTCTTATTCAGCTCTTTTCTAAACTCCGAATCCACACATACGACACTGCCTCAAGGAATCTCTACTTGGATATCTCACATGGGCAGAATTAATCACACAATTAAATAAATTATCAATCACCTCTCATAAGCCAATATGAATATTAACAGAGCTATCAGCTGCCACCTGGATTACTCACTATTGTCTCTGGTCTTGCACCTTTCTATTATATTCTCTTAAAAACAGAAATTTAGTATGCAAATATAATATATTTATCTGTTTATGATCCCCAAAATTCAAACTCTTTAACATGTCCTGTAAAACTTTTAAGAATCTATTCTTTGTAGCCTCATTTTCCCCACTATTTCTATTACCCCAGATACATATCTGCATGTACGATGCATTCAGTTCTTTGGGTGTGCCATGCTTGTTTCTATGAGAATCCCATTATATATCTCATGCTCTGCACCTGGAACAGTTCTGCCATTTCTCCAATTATTTCAAACTCTTCTCTTAGATCTTTTTCCTCTAAGAATCTTAATCTATATATACTCATTCCTTTCCCACCTCTCTCTATTTTGTGTTCTTTCCATATTTTTTCAAGAAAACTTCCTTAACTATAAAACTTGGGAGAATCTAATTTTGACGTAATTGTCCTGTTTTTTTCTATTATAATATAAGTCATTATATTGGCTCTGTATCTACTTTCACTTCATTGTATTCCCAATACTCAACACAGTGTCTGACAAATAATAGTCAATCAATAATATCTGTAGTATAAATTAATAAATAAGTGAATGAATGCAGCACCTAATAACTGCAAGATTCTTTTATATACATATTGATTTAACCTTCAAAATTACCTTGTGTCACAAGTATTGTTTAATTTTCAAGTATCTGTGTTTTTCCCAAATTTTATTCTGGTGTTGATTTCTAATTTAATTACATGATTGAACTCTAATTTAACTAATTCCATTTTGGCCAAAGAATATGATTTGCATGATTTCAGTCCTTCAAAATTTATTTAACTTGTTTATGGACAAACATGATCTATAGTGAAGAATGTTCCTTCTATACTTGGAAATAGTAAATTCTGCTGTTGTCGAATAGAGTGTTCTATAGATATAAATCAGGTACACTTGTTTCATAGTATTGTTCAGGTCTTCCATATCCTAGTTTAATTTCTGTCTTGTTCTATCATTTATTGAGAATAAGGTATTGATGTCTGCAACCACTGTTGATGAATTATTTTTTTATTTTTTCCTTCAAATCTGTTAATTTTTGTTTCATGTACTTGGGGGCCATGTTGTTTATTTCATGTATGTTTTTAATTAGAATATCTTCATGATGAACAAACCCACATTTATTATAATATGTGTCTCTTTGTTGTAACACCTTTATGTCATAAAATCAATTTTGTCTGATAGTATAGCCACTACAGTTTTCTTATAATTACTGTTTGCATGGCATGTTTATTCACCCTTTTAATTTTAATCTATTTGCTTTTTTAACTGTAAAGCCTATCCCTTACAAACAGCATTTAGTTGGATTTCATTTTTTATTCAGTCAAATAACCTCTACATTTTGATTACATTTTGATTAATTTATATTTAATGTGATTAGTGAGGTGGTAGAAGTTACGTCTCTATTTTTCCAATAAATTTTTATTGCTTATGAAAATTATAAAATGCATCAATTTAAAAAAATTATTTCCAATTAATAGAGACTTAAACAGTATGGAGAAACTTTGCTTATATACTTACCTTTTGAATCAGTTGAGTAAAATATATATTTATACACTACCTTTTATGTTTATCTGTTTAATTATATTTATCAGTACCTTGTTTCTCTTTTTGATTTTAGCTACTTCTTATCAGCCTGAAGAACTTCCTTTAGTATATCTTGTAAAGCAAGTCTGCAAGCAACAAACTTTCTCAGTCTTTATGTACCTGGGAATATCTTTATTTTGGTTGGTAGCACTTTTTTTTCCAGCACTTTAAATGTAACATCCCACTGGCTCTGGCATCCATTGTGTCTGTAGGTGTCAATCTTATTGAGATTCCCTTGTATGTGATGAGTCATTTTTTTTCTTTCTTTATTTAAGACTTCCTCTTTACCTTTGGCTTTTGCAGTTTGACTATGGTGGGTCTAGGTATGGAGCTCTTTTTGAGTTTATCCTGCTTGGATTTTGTTAAGTTTCTTATATATGTATAGTAATGGTTTCAATCAACTTTGAAATATTTTGGTCATTATCTTTCCTAATTTTTTCTTAATCCTTTCTTTCTCTCCTCTCCTTTTGGGATTCCTATTATATTGGCATAGTAATGATATGCCACAGGTCTTCCATGATCTGTTCCTTTGCTTCATTGATAATTCACTCTGTTCTACAGACTGGATAATCTCTATTGACTTATCTTTATATTCACTGATTCTTTCTTCTGACAACTCAAATGTGCAGTCAAGCACTTCTAGTAAATTTTTCAGTTACCGTTTCTTTTAAACCTCAGAATTTCCATATTTTCTAATTTATATTTTTAATTTATATTCCATAGTTGGTGAGTTTGGAGTGTCATGAATTCCTTTAATTACACAAATTTATATTCCTATTGTTTTAAAACATATTTATAATAGTTGACTTAAAGTCAGAGATAGTTTCTATTGATTGCTTTATTTTTCTCCCTATGGGCCAGTTTTTTGTTTTGTTTTTTTTTCTGTATGTATGTCTCACGATTTTAGAAGACTGGACGTTTCAGATAAATTGTTGTAGCAATTTTGGATTCTTTTTTTTAAATTAAGTTTATTGGCGTAACATTGATTAATGCAATTATATAATTTTCAGGTGTACATTATCACTTGACATCTGTATATTCATTTGTTGCTTTTAGGTTTACATCTCACATATAAGTGATATCATGTGATTTTCAGCTTTTTCTGTCTGGCTTATTTTACTTAGCATGATTATCTCAAGATCCATTTATGTTGTCACAAATGGCAATATTTCACCTCTTCTTATGACTGAGTAATATTCCATTGGATATATGTACCACAACTTCTTTAGCCTATGATCTATTGTAGGACACTTCAGTTGCTTCCATGTCCTGGCTACTATGAATAATGCTGCTATCAACATTGGTGTGCAAATATCTTTTTGGATATGGGTTTTCAAGTCTTTAAGGTAAATACCCAGTAGTGGGATTGCTGGATCATATAGTAGATCCATTCTTAGTTTTTTGAAGAACCTCCATACTGTTTTCCATAGTGGCTGTGCTAATTTGCAGTCACACCAGCAGTGTATGAGGGTTCCTTTTTCTCCGCATCCTCTCCAACATTTGTTATTACTTGTTCTGTTGATTGTAGCTATTCTAACAGGTATAGATGTTATCTCATTGTGGTTTTGATTTGCATTTCCCTAATAGCTAGAAATTTTGAGCATCTTTTTATTTTTTGTATGTCCTCTAGGGAGAAGTGTCTATTCAAGTCCTCTGCCCATTTTTTGATTGGACCATTTGTTTTACATTGCTACTGAGTCGTATGAATTCTTTGTATATTTTGGATATTAGGCCCTTATTGGAAACTTTGTTTGCAAATGTATTTTCCCATTTGGATGGTTGTCTCTTTACCTTGTTGATGGTTTTTTTGCTGTGCAGAAGCTTTTTAGTTTGATGTAATCCCATTCATTTATTTGAGCTTTTACTTACCTTGTTTTTGAGGTCAAATTCATAAAATCTTCTTTAAGTCCAAGGGCCTTCAGGTTAGTTCCTATGTTTTCTTCTATACATTTTATTGTTTCAGGTCTCATATTTTGGTACTTAACCATTTTGAGTTAATTTTATTTTCATTCTTATAGTTTCATTCTTCTGCAGGTGGCTCTCCAGTTTCCCCAGCACCATTTATTAAAGAGGCTTTCTTTTCTTCATTATATGTTTTTGGCTTCTTTGTCGAAAATTTTCTGCTTATATAAATATGGGTTTACTTCTGGACTCTCAGCTCTGTTCCACTGGTCCATGAATCTGTTTTGCTGCCAAAATCATCCCATTTTGATTATTGTCGCTTTGTAGTATAATTAGAAGTTGGGCAGATGATGCCTCCAACCTCATTCTTTTGTCTCAGGATAGCTTTGGCAGTTTGGGGTCTTTGTGCTTCCATACAAATCTGATGATTTTTTGTTCTATTTCTTTAAAAAATGCCAATGGGATTTTGATGGGGATTGCATTAAATCTGCATGATGCTTTAGGTAATATGGTCATTTTAACAATGTTGATTCTTCCAATCCAAGAACATGAAATATCTTTCCATTTCTTTGTATGTTCTTCTATTTCCTTTAGTAGGGTCTTAGAGTTTTATTACATAGGTCTTTCACTTGCTTTGTTAAATTTACTCTTAGGTATTTTTTTCTTTCTGTAGCAGTTGCAAAAGGAATTATTTTTCCTACTTCTCTTTCTGAGACTATTATTAAAGTATAGGAATTCTATGGATTTTTGAACATTGATTTTGTATTCAGAGACTTTACCATCTTTGCTTATTGTTTCTAGTAGTGTTCTTGTGGCTTTAGGCTTTTCTATATAAAGAATGATGTCATATACAAATAGTAACAGTTTGACTCCATTTCCTATTTGAATGACTTTTATATCTTTCTCTTGTTTGATTGCACTCACTAGGACTTCCATCGTTAAATTGAATAACAGTGGCAATAATGAAGAGCCTTGCCTTGTTCCTGATCTTAGATGGAAGGTTTTTAGTTTTTACCTTTAAGTATAATGTTGGCTGAGAGTTTGTCATTTATGGCTTTATTATGTTAAAGTACTTTTTTTCTATACTGATTTTGTGAAGTGTTTTGATCATAAATGGATGCTATGTCTTGTCAAAGGCTTTTTCTGTATATATTGATATGATCATATGATTCTTATTTTTTAATTAATTGATTTGCATATGTTGAGCTATCACTGTGCCCCTGGGATGAAGCCTGCTTGATCGTGGTGTATAATCTTTTTAATATATTGCTATGTTCTGTTCACTAGTATCTTATTTAGAATTTTTGCATCTGTATTTATGAAAGATATTGGTCTGTAGGTTTGTGTGTGTGTGTGTTATCTTTATCAGGTTTTGAAATCAGAGTAATATTGGCTTCATAAAATGTGTTGGGAAGTATTGCCTCCTCTTCGATTTTTTGGAAGAGTTTGAGGAGAAAAGAAATTAAATCTTCTTTGAAAGTTTTGATGACTGTTTCAATTTCAATACTGTTGATCAGTCTATTTAGATTTTCCAGTTCTTCTTGATTCAGTCTAGGAAGGTTGTATTTTTCTAAGTCCTGGTCCATTTCTTCTATGTTATTAAATTTGGTGTTATATACATTTTTGTAGTATTCTTGTATGATCCTCTGTATTTCTCTTAATGACAGTCATAATTTCCCCTGTTTCATCTCTGATTTTGTTTATTTGTCTTTTCTCTTTTTTCTTTAAGGAGTCTAGCCAGGGGTTTGTTAATTTTATTAACCTTCTCAAAGAACCAGCTCTTTGTTGCATTTATTATTTCTATTGTTTTATTTGTTTGTTTCTTTTCATTTTCATTTACTTCTGCTCTAATTTTGATGATTTCTTTTCTTCTGCTGACTTTAGGCCTCACTTATTCTTGCTTTTCTAATTTTTTAAGATGAAGCATTAGATTGTTTATTTGTGCTTGTTCTTATTTTTTGGAGATAGGCCTGTAATGACATGAAGTTTCCTCTTATGACCACTTTTGCCATGTCTAAAGTTTTGATATTTTGTACTATCACTATCATTTGTTCCTATGTATCTCTTGATCTCTCTTTTTATTTCTTCGCTGACCCAGTTATTTTTCAGCAAATGTTGTTTAATCTCCATGTATTTGTGGTTCTTCCTGATTTCTTTTTGCAGTTGAGCTCTGGTTTCAAGGAATTATAATCAGAAAATATGGTTGGTATGATTTCAACCCTCTTATATTTGTTGAGGCTACCCTTGTGTCCCAGTATGTGGTCGATTCTTGAGAATGTTCTATGTGCACTAGAGAAGAATGTGTAAGCAGCTGTTTTGAGATGGAAGGCTCTGTAAATGTCAATTATGTCTAGTTGGTTTAATGTGTCCAGTTAGTCTAATGTGTCATTTAAGAATGTTATTTCCTTATGGATTTTCTGTTTGGATGATCTGTCTATATCTGAAAGCGGGATATTGAGGTACCCTACTAGAATAGTGTTTTGGTATATTTCTCCCTTTAGTACTGTTAGTAATTACTTTACATATTTCGGGGCATATATATTAATAAGTGTTATGTCTGCTTTGTGCATGATTCCCTTTATCATTATGAAGTGCCCCTCAGTATCTTCTTTATCTTTTTAATTTTGAAGTCTATTTCATCTGACATTAGTACTGCTACTCCCACTTTTCTCTGAATTCCATTTGCTTGAAATATCATTGTCCACCCTTTCACTCTGAGTCTATATTTATTTTTGGAGCTGAGATGTGTCTCCTCGAAGCCACATATTGTTGGGTTTTGTTTTTTGATCCAATCTGCAACTCTGTGTCTTTTTATTGATGAGTTCAATCCATTTACATTTAGTGTGATTATTGAAATATGAGGTCTTCTTAAAGCATTTTCTCTTTTGCTTTCTGGTAGCTCAGTGTTTCCATTGCTTCCTTATCCATGTGTTTCTGTTTTCTTTATTTTGGTTGGCTTTTGTAGATTTTCCCTCTAGTCTTTCTTGTTTTATGTTATATATTTCAGTTCTGATTCTATGGTGTGTGGATACCATTGCAAATACAAAAAAAAATAGTTGTTTGTATGTATGTATGTATGTATGTATGTATGTGTGTGTATATATATATATATTTATACACACACACACACACACACACACAATTGTCCATTTTCTTTTGTGCATGCCTTATCTCCATTTCCCTTTGTAAGTCTGGATCTTTGAATGTCTTCTTTTCAGTCACTGTCATCTCAATTTGTTCCTATGTATGTTGAATGTTCATTATTATCTTGTTATAACAATGCTTCAAGCTTATAATGCCCTGTTCTTAGTAAGGGTTGCACTTTGCTTCTATTTGCCTGATAGTTACTTTACTTCTAAGTCTGTGTTGTTGTTGTTTTTTGTTATTTTGTTTTAGGTGAACTGACCTCTTTCAGCATTTCCTATAGTGCAGGCCTTATAATGAAGAATTCCCTCAGTTTTTGTATGTCTTGAACAGTCTTAATTTCTCCTTCATATCTAATATAAAGCTTAGCTGGATACATTATTCTAGACTGATAGTTCCTTTCAATTAATAGTTTAAATATGTGATTCCATTTCTTTCTGGCTTGTAAGGTTTGCACTGAGAAGTCCAAAAATAATCTAATGGGTTTGCCTTTATCATTTTTTTTCTCCTGGCTGCCTTGAGGATTCTGTCTTTATCATTGATTTTGTATCTTGGTGAAGGCCTTTTTGGAGTGAGATAATGGAGTGTTCTGTTGACTTATTAAATTCCAAGCTCCAGCTCATTTCTTAGCTTTGGAAAATTTTCATCAAGTATTTGTCTGAAAATGCTTTCTAATCCATGTTCCTTTTCCTACCCTTCAATAATGCCTATTATTCTTATGTTTTCTCTCCTAATAGTATCAACTAGTTCCTGAATTTTCTTTCATTATTTTTAATTCTTCAGTTTCTTTCTTCTTCTTTTTGATTTATTTCTAGATTTCTGTCTTCAATATCACTGATCTTTTCCTCCATTTAGTTAACTCTATTTCGCAAGCTTGCTATTTTATTTTTCAACACTTCTAGTGTGTTCTTTATTTTCATAATACTATTTAGTTCTTTTTGAGGTTTTCAATCTCCTCGCTCTGCTCATTTAGTTGTTTTTTCAATTCCTGAAATTGTTTATTTGAGTTGTTTTGGATTTCATTGATTTTTTTCAGAAGTATCGTCCTGAATTCTCCGTCATTTAAGTTGCATATTTTTATGTCTATAAGCTTACTTTCTGGAGACTTTTCTCTTTTTTTCTGAGATGACTTGTCACCTTTGTTGTTCATGGTGTTTAGTGGACTAGTTCTCCACCTGGGCATTAATGAAAGTGTATTCTACTGTTTTCCCAGAAATATTTATTATATAAAAGTCTCTCTTTAGCCTGCTACAAAGAAGGTGCTTTTCTTTTGGTTTCCAGTAGGTAGTATCTAAGCCTCTTGGATCCCTGCTTTAGATGAAGTCTTAATAACGCTTTTTAAATTTTCTTGTAGATATTTAATCACACGCACTACCCTCAGTTTCAGTCCCTGTCAGTGTCAACGACAGTTATGGCAGCATTTGCTCAGATTCTCCTGGGCCTCCACAGTGATCAGTCTTGGATGGTATGGGGTGAGGTGCCCTCTGGGCTGGGGATTGGGTGCTCCAGCTCAGTGTCTGTGCTGCAACCATGGCCAGTCAGAATCGGCTATTTTTCCTCAACAGTCCTGTCCTGCTTCCCTGCTTTCTGACCTAATGACTGTGGCCTGCAGCCACAGTTATCCCAGGCAGGAATGTTCAGGGAACTCTCTGCTCTTTCACCCCTCCCCTTTTTCCTGCAAGGAGTTCTGGTGACTGCTGAAGGCAGCATCTTTGTTACTTCCATTTTACTTCCCAACATCTGGGGTTCTGACCTATGGTAGCTCTTATGTGCAGATCCCATGCTTAGACATGCTGGTGTGCAGTTTAGGTGTTTTTTTGTTGTTGTTGTTGTTGAGTTTTAGATGTTCGGCTTATTGTTGTTTCAAGGGGAGAGATATGGGAACATCTCTCTGCCATGTTTCCAAAAAACCTTAAATTCACAATTCTGTATTCTAATGTTCTCCAGTTGTTCACTTTGTTTCCTTTTTTGTTTGTTTATTAGTGACTTGCCTAAATTAATTCTGTGGAAACAGTCTTTCCTAAAATATCTAAACATTAAAATCTCTGCCTATATTTTAAAATTGTTTTTTATTATTATTTTTAAATCCAATTTTCTAAGCAGAGCCTAGTGGTCACCTAGATGTTGGACAAAGCATTTCTTTAAACATCATGAGCCAATAAGACTTCTAACATTTGCCAAGGAAATCTGTAAGTGTATTGTGGCACACATTCAAAGCTCGGATAATTTACATAATTACTTTGATTTTTACTTTCTCCTTGTAAAGTGTTGTGTACAAGTAGCTAACTGTGATCATCTCCCTGATTTCCTGAGCATGCATGCTGCCCTGCAGTTGAACATACACATGTTCATACACACATCTTTCTAGGTTACCAGGGATATGTTGAAGTTTTTCAAATCCCTATAACTGTCTCATTCTCTAGATCTCCCTTTTAAGTTTTTGGCTAGTCCCTTGCTTGTTTTAAGAAGCATCACAGCCTGAATCACCTGAAATATAAATTTTTCTCAATTATTTGCCATAAATTACTCATGTTTTTGACAATGCCCCTAAGTGAGTCTTCTCCATGGAGCCTCAGACTTGATGAGCCCTGACAAAAATTGTGCTGTTGGAAGAACCACACACTCCACTGTCATTACTGATTCAGTAGTTTTCTTGCATAATTTTTAACAAATTTGTTGTATGCCTTTGGTTAATTTCTAAGATTTTGAAACGGTTATTGTTTTTTAGAAAGGCGATTTGCTAAGGTGCTCGTTCTGCCATTTCTGAAGATAACTCTGCAGAATCTCAAAACATAAATAATAGGTTTCCATAAAAATAGTAGGAGAAAAATTATCTTGGATAGTAAGAATAAATAGATACATGAATTGCAGTGTGGGTTTAGGTTAACTACAAACCATTTACTGAAAGCAGAGAATAATGAAAGATAAGGCTGAACAAATTTACAAGATATTGTAATAATATCATGTTGATGAAGTAAGATCATTCTGTAGGTATTTGAATGTGAATAAAGGTTATTTAGAAAAGTCCCTCTGATATGGGATTTAGGTATATTGTAAAAGATAAGACTGAAGAAAGAAATAATGGAGCACAGGCTGTTTTTATATTATGGCTGAGAAATGATGACATTTTGAACTAAGTCTGGGGCAGAGTGGAGATGGATAAATATGAGAATTTTTAAATATTCAGAGGGTAATAATAAAAGTGGAAGGTTAACTCTAGCAACAAAGCAAATCCAAGACTCTAATATGTAGTTCAGAGACACTGAATGGTACTATCATTCTCTTATGCAATCTTAATAAACATTTTAGAAAAAAGAAACTGCAAATAGTAACCTTATAATTGGTACACAGCTTTCTATAAATACTTATTTTCCTGAGAACAGATTAATTTTGCTCATGAATATCCAAACACTTCTGAATTACTTTATAATGAATAAATTTGTTATTAAAATTATCAAAGGTGAAATATGATAGTTTTAAACCTGAATATAAAAATCCTGTCAGTCAGAAATGGATTTGTTCATTCAGTCACCCAAGTATGTGAATGCAGACAAAATAGGGATAAACTGATAAATGAATGTAACTGTATTATGTTCTTAAATATACAATTTTAATATAAAACAGATGAAGATATATCTCATAAGTCTTTAAAATTTATTTAAATAATTATTCTATTGCATGAAAATAAGAGAGAAAAAAGATTAAGAATATAAATTCCTAAGAACTCAGGAAAAAATATCTAATTCTCTTTAATATTAGGAATATGTTCTATCCTTGTATGTGCAATTTCAATAAGTAATAAATCTTTAATAATATAATTTAAAATAATTGAAAGCCTTAAACACCAAGTTTAAGAAATTTACTCTCAGTAAAGCCAATAAGTAACCATGCCTGAAAAATGACAAAGGCAAATTCCATCAAGATTGCAGGCAGCACATATCCTATCAGCATAAATAAAATTAAATCATGAAAATCAGTGAATATATTGTTGAAGAGAATAAAAATTAGATTATGCAAAATCCCAAAGTGTTTATTTTATAGAAATATGCACACACTGAGAAAAATTCTGTGTCTTTTGTTGATGTCATGTTTTTCATTTGTATGAAAATTCCTTGCTAGCATTCCAGGACTTATTTTTAGATATTAAGCATTTAGTAATTTTTCATAACCAAAAATCTGGAAATTTTGTATTAACATGTATAAGCTAGATTACTAATAAAAATAATTTGAAAATACAGTGTTGTCACTTAAAATCCAGATGGGCCAATTCTTTCAACCAAAGAGTAAAAGCACAAGTTTCCTCTTTTCTCTATTAATAGTGCTAATTCCAAGCCTCATTTATACCATGCTTATCAGTCTCTGAAGATTTGGTTAATATCAGCAGTTAATGGTTGATTTGTTCTTTAGGTCTGTGATGAAATTCAACGTGAGTGAATAGTTTCAAAAGCCACATAATAATATGTTAATAAATGCTTTGGAAGGATTGATACTATTAAAAGCTGTAAATAAATCTTTAATGATCAGAATGTGCATTTAAGTTACAACTGAGTTTCCATGTAGTGAAACGAGGTGTTGGATGGTTTTCACTACATGTGCTGCAGACATACTACACTGTTTGGAATCTCCATCAGCTTTTTCCACCTACTTCTGATAGCTACAAAAACAAATGTATTCAGCCTAAACCATTGTCAGACACTTCAAGAAAGCATTTAAGTACTGTAAAACTTAAACCAAAATGTAATCATAGAATAAATTTAGTCCTTTTTCTTTGATAGATTTAGAAAAGAATATTTTACCAACACAATTTCAAAGAAGCACTTAGCATATAATAATAGATCTTTAAATATAGCATATTGAAATATAAGCTAGAGTAAACTATTTAGCACATAAAAAGCAAACTGGCCAAACTTTACACTTCATTAAGTTTTGAAGGAACATGTTGCCACTGCAGTTTGGTTAATGGTGTTATAAAGGAGGAATGAGAATGACCCCAAAAACAATCCCATTTTCTGAAACTTGGTTTGCAAATAAGTTAAAGGCATAGGTATGAACTTTTATTTTGGTCTAAGTTTTGATCTAAGTTGTACCACTGACTTAACTAGTGTTTCTGAAAATGTCTCTTTACTAGTGTCGTTTGGTTCTGTACCAAAACTATACAAAATATTTACATTTCCCTGTTTTTCCTCTTCTACTGTCTGATGAAAATACCCAGCCCTATCATCCTGCTATCTCAACTTTTACTGAAAACTGCAAATCTCAAAACTCAAAAGTAGTCACACTTTACAATAATATATACCTTTTTCTCCTCAAAATTAAAAAGGAGAGTTATTTATATGTTATGGTGATATTTAGAATATAAATGTTTAATTTATCCTATGTACATAGAATAAGTAAACCTTATCCTATAGGTCAGATCAAGGTCATCTGTTATAGCTCCCTTACTCAAGTTATATCTCCTCTTTGAACCTAAAAACTGGATGTGAAAAATAACTTGTATTGCTTAAGAGCTTTTTCATTGTAATAGTTCAAGAAATAAGTCATAAATTATATCAAATAAGTCTGGATTTATTTTTAAATCAAAGAATTTTGTGTGCTCAAAAGTGTACTTTAATTGAAAGAGTGTGAATAATTGTAAATCAAAAAAAGCTGAATTAATACTTATATCACAAATTTACTGTAATCTGAAAAATGTTTTATTGTGTATGTGGTCATAGAGATATGATGAAGGATTTATTCATGGAGATAAATGAACTACGGAGTGTTCAGATACATATATTTGTCCCAGTGGTTCTTACTGTTGAATTTGGTTAAGTTGAAAAATGATTATGTATAATGAACTTTGTTTCAAACATTTATCCATTCACTTCTTCATTAGAAAAATCATATAGAAGAATGACTATATTAAAGATTTCTTTAAAATGTTTGTTTTTAAAAGATACCTGAAAATAGAAGAAAAAGGAAATTTGTAAATTCAGTTTCCCTTTGTTCTAAGCAGGAGTTCCCAGGAGGTTGTAGGGCCAACTTAGATTCAGTAGACATTCAGGTACTTAAGATTCAGGGCAGATATACCACTACCAGCACACTTCTTGGTTAGCCTAATGATGGTTTCTATTTCATTTGTTCAACAACTATTTATATTTTACTTATTATGTGCCATGCATTGTTCTGTGTAATGGTGATGTAGTACTGACCTCAGTACACCTCGTTTTAAGAAATTCTGATAAGAATTCTGATGCCAATATTTTCATTATTTTTTAGGGCATTTTCTCTTTTTATTTTCTTTGTAAAAATGTTTGGGAGGTTTTCTTTATCTTTGACATTCAGATAGTTTACTAAAATACATTTCAATGTAAGGTGTGTGTGTATGTGTGTGTATGTGCGTATGTGAGTGTGTGTGTGTTTATTCTTGTGACTGTTGGTTCTTCACTGAACCCTTTCAAATTCTGGGAATGTCTATTTTTTCCTCTCCTTTTTTATTTCTATTATTAGAATTTCTCTTAACTAGAAGATGTCCCTTCTATAATGATCCTCTGTATCAAATATCAGCAAATATTTTTTGTTATGAGCCAGATAGTAAAAATTTTAGACTTGGGGCAAGGGTCACAAGTCCTCCTGCTTCTCCTCCTTCTCCTCCTCCTTATTTTACAATCCTTTAAAAATATTTAAAAAAAACACATAGTTAATTCCACTGAAATTTTTAATTACTATTCTTGTATAGATTTCATACCTAGTTAGGTACAACTTGGAAAGTCATTTAATTTCTCTATGTTTCATTGTCTTATCTGCAACTGAGGATAATAATAGTCACTAGAAATTTAAATGAGATGATCTATGTAATCCTTTTAGCACAGGGCATGGCACATGAAGTAGATACTCAGTGAATATTATCAATTGTTTGCATGGGTGCAGTATATTCCCTCAAGCTCTCTAAGGACACTAAAAATAATTTTTAAGTATTTTTCTCCTCTCAATTAATTTAGCATCCTCTAGTATAAATTGTTGCATGTTTTAATATTAGAACTTCTCATATTGTCTCAAACATGCAGTAAATTTGGTTGTCTTATTTATTTTTGAGAGAAGATCAAAGTAGTTTGACACTGGTAGATATCAGGGTTTTTCTGCACTGACTTGTATTTCTCCTTTTCTTGTAGACATCTCTCATAATTGAGGTGGCTGACTGCTAGGTCTGGGAACCTAGACTAGGCATGTTAGTGGATGAGATTTATTGTGTATATGTGAATGATGGGTATGCCAAACTTTAGTAGGGGCCAACTCTGGGATACCAGTCTCATTATTAATAACGACTAGATCATCCAAAGTAGATTGTTCAGTTTCTTGGACAATATCTCCTTGGTTTCATCCTGAAGACAATTACATTGTGTCTATGAGACATGATTGAAAAAGAAGAAAGTTTACTCATTCTGTTTTTCAACAAATAGTCTTTCAATAAAATACTCCATCTCAGCTCTTGGTTCACTGTACCTACTTGTTGAGAACCCAGAAACCTCATTTTATATTTTTAAGAAGGAATTAAAATTTCAATGTTAATTTTCTGTGCATGCTCAAAGTTTCACTCATTTTAAGCATCCATGTAATTTTATCACCTTGCATATTCCAGAAATTTATGAAAAACTATGGTGCACTATTAGCCAACCCCGACCCTTACTTCATTTCACCAATTATAGTCCTTCTGTAAATATATTACTTTGCATATTTCATTACTGTCATTTCAATGATATCTGAGAAGGTAAAGGAGTTAAACAGGCAGGCTCAGTCCAGCAGCCTACTGTAAGTTTATAGTGATCATTTACAATGTTTAAATTCTTACTTTTTAAGTGAAATGATATAGCCACCATGCAACATGGATCCAAAAATTATGTTTACAATAAAGTTTTGAGATTGGTGAATGAAAGACATATTTACTCAAATGGTAAGTGTTTAGTTTGTATGGATCACTTAGAATAAATTATTTACTCTAGTTATTAAGTGTCTTTTCTGTACAGGTATTAATTCTTAGCTTCATTCTATTAAAATTATATTTTATAGCATAATACAGTGGTTAAGAGTTTGTAATGTGGAATCACAGAGATCTAGGTTCAAATCTTCCTCTTCCATTTACTTTGTGAACATGAAAAAATTTATTCAATGCCTCCTGAAAACAAACTATAAATGTATAAAATGCATCCAAAGTTTTGATATTCATGTTGACTTCTTTAAAACAATATGAACCAAGGATAGATGTGGAAATCTAACCTCAGAACCAGTTCAAAATAGTCCTATACTGTTTAATGTGATACTGAGTTGCTTTCCAGAGACAATAGACTAAAATCGCATGTCATGGAGCTGAAGCACAAACAAAGCATGCCGAAAGGAGAAAACTGTAACCTCCAGCTATACCCAGAACCAAAATCTCTCCTTCTCCAATCCCCCATACACATGAAGCATAGGACTAGGACATAACTGAAACTTTAACACCAGAACGCTTTCAGAAGTAGAGTTCTTTGTCCAGAAAGATCCTGTGTTGATGTACCTTACGGTAAATGGTCAAGCTTCAAGTTTCTCCAGTTAAAAATTGCCCTGCCAGCGCTTCTGCAAACTTGTTCTCTCTACACCCTTAAAAACCTGTCTTGAACTCTGAATGGGAAAGTTCAAGATTTTGAGCATTAGCTTCCCATTCTCCTGGGTGTCATCATTCATAATAAAATAGCTAAACTTTCTCCACTGCAATTTTCCACGTTTAGTGTTTGGCCCTGCTGGTTCCAGGCAGACAAATTCTTTCTGTTCTGTGACAGAAATCATGATGAAAACATTTTGCATAAACTCTTCCATGCCCTCTAAAGATCTTTTTAAAGCAAATATTTAAATTGAATTCTAAAAAGAAATGCAGGAAATGATTTAATCTCCAAAATTTCTTCTATTTTGTCTTTCAAGGTCACTTTTCTGAAATTAATATAAGAGTCATGCATGGTTTCCTATATTAACTAAAAGGGAAGGACAAGGTTATATAATGGGACTTGTTTTTATGCAGAAACTCAATATTCCCTGAGCTGGAACTCTAGGTTAGTTTGTCTCATGGGTTCACACTGCCTTTCTCCGGGGTCTTCTGACTGACAGCCTGCATGCTTATCTTCACAGAGGTGGCACTGATCCCCTGTTCTAGATGATTACTATCAGTGTTCACTTGGCAATAATGGAAATATATTTCTCAAGTAGATGTAAACAACTTGGCTGAAGAGCTAAGGAAGAGCTAAAGTTAGTTTTTTTTCTATATGATTTTTCATATTCCAAAATTTACAAACTAAATGCTTTAGGAATTTTCTCTTTAAATGCCCACAAAATGGTATTACACAGAAATTCTCATCCCTAGTTACCTAATTTGCTAGGGTTGCTCTAACAAAGTAACCCAGAAATTTATTTCCTCACATTTATGGAAGCTAAAAGTGCAAGGTCAAGGTGTCATCAAGGTTTGTTTCTTTTCATGCCTCTTTCCTTGCCTTGCAGATAGCTGCCTTATCCCTGTCTTTGCATCATGTTCTCTCTGAGCCTTGGCTGTATTCAAATTCCTCTTCATATAAGGTTATGGGTCATATTAAATTACAGACCATCTCCATAACATCATTTAACTTTAATGACCTCTTTAAAACCCTATTTTCAAAAACAGTCACATTCTAAGGTACTAGAGGTTAGGACTTCAACATATGAACTTGAGAGTGTGAGATACAATTTATCCAATAACATCTGATAACTGGTTCCATAGTTTAAAAAGTATGTCCCTCACATACCATGTCTGCAAAATTTTCTCAAAAACTGCATGAGACTGGTCTTCCAAATGGGAGTAATTATTTTTTTTATTTTTTTTTAACAATTAACATTTTATTTAAAAAACTCTAACTCACCACTTGGAAATTGTGAAAAAAAAAAATAAAAGTCCTGGGATTAAAAAGACAATAATAATTCAAAGACCTTTAGTTCTCAGGAAGCAGTGTTGGAGAATATTAACTCAGAAAATCCATAAATGAGACAAATATAATAGATAAACTATTTTAACCTATGTTAAAAAAAAACACAACATTACCATAAGAAAAGACGAGGACAGCACAAAGAAAAACACTGCCAATTTTAAGAAAAGAGAAACCCACTTCCACTAAACAAAATTCACCTTTTTTCTTAGAAGAGGTTCAGGAATCAAGCACAACTTAAAAAGCAGGGACTACTGCATTATTATATCAAACAACTCTTCCTTAAAAATGGTCTGATCATGAGACCAAACCTGTAAATAGAGAATTTTTTTTTTCTGATAGTAGTGTAGAAAGTCAATTAAATCTGAAAGATACTTTTCACTATTCTAATTATAGAATTTTAAATATTTTTGATATAATACAGCATCACTTACATTTTTACTTAAAAGCACTGGATCCAGTCCAGTTTAGAGCTAAAAAAAATAAAAGAACCTTAACATAGTTGAGACAATACCTCAGTTGGGTCCTTTACACAGGTGATACACTGTTTAAATTCACAGAAGACTGAATTGAGCCTGCTAATATTGGAAGGAATAAATATGAAGGCAAGGACAGTTTAACCCTCACCACCATTAAGTATAATATAAGAGAGGACAGAAAGGAGTTCGGGTCTTTTAGTTTTAGGACCAAACTTCACCTGATTACATGATCTCTCAAGATTAATTTCCTCATTAAAAAGATGTCTGATAAATATAGCTGGTCCATCTATCCTAACCTTATTATTATTATTAACCATATCATATTATCAGCATATTATTGATGCTTTATAACCTTTCTCTCATTACAGATCAGCTTTCCTTTCTCAGGTTCTGGAATTTAAAGTATTCATTATTATTCTGTTCATACACTTAATCTTTCTATGCACAGTCTTCATCTGAAAATGGGGGTTAAATATCTCATCTATATCATAAACTTATCTTGACTGAATGAGATAATGCTGATAAAGATTTTTAACACATTGGCACATATTCATCACTCACATGCAAACTTGTATCATTTCAAATTGGGATTGGTGTTGTTCCATATTTAATGAACTATATTTTCTCTTAGGTCATGGGCATATAACAGAGAACTTAGTATGGCAACCCAGATAGAATGGGGGAAGGAAAGAAGTTAGGCACTGGCTCGTATTCACCCTGAGTAAGGTTGAACAAATACTAGAGACATTTAAAATCTATGCAAGCACAGTGGTTTGGTGGACTTCAGCCACAGTCACTGACCAAGACTTACATTCCAAATGGTGGGAGTTTGTAACTCTCATCTGAGAAGACTTTGCCTAGTGTCTCAGCTGCTGAGAATAAATAAACCATCAGGTCCTGGACAGAAACTTTCAAGAGCAAATCAAGGAAATAAATATCTATTTCTGGCAAATGGGAGGCATGGCACTGGGGAGAATAAGCACTCTTGGAGTTAGACAATAACTTTGAATGATCAGTCCTGAGCCAATCACAGAGACAATACAGAAAATTGATTTAAAATTTACCTTTTACATTTGATACTTTATAAAATCCCTGCCTCTATAAATGTTATTTTAAGAATAGAGTGTGATCAAGTTTACTGGGCATGACAGAAATGAGTACCTTAATAGTAAGCTCCTGGGAAAGTGGCAGGTGTACTGGCTAACACTTCCCGATTTTAAAGACTTCCCTTCTTTCTATTAATGATCATAATCAATCTCCAAACTTCACATTCAAAAACTTGTTAAAGTAGCATTGTCCTCTAAGAAGAGATCATCCCCCAAATATTTTTATCTTTGTTCTGAAATACAAGACTGCTTAAACACTTTGTACAGTAGTGGAAAGAACATTGGAAATTTGAGTTCTACCTTTGGCCTTATCATTGATTTATCTACTATAAGAATTTGAGAACATAGTGGATATCTCTGGGGCCCAGTTTTCTTATTTGAAAAATGAAAATGAACCTTTGGGAAGTAGATTCATGATTGAATGAGAGAGGGAAGAGAGACTGAGAACCACTGGTTAAAGAATCTATAAAGTTTATTCCAGAAATATGACTCTATTAACTCATGATGCAAGAAAGCTGAACTTTAGGTGGTTGCTTATGGTAAAAAGAGGTTTTACCTGAATCAGCTGCTTCTATAAATCATTGTGCAGCTTGGGCCATTCTATGGCTCACTTAACGCTTGTGGTCATTCGTTTCCACATTATCAAAGTGAGGGTAATAAGGCATGTCAGTCTTTCTCATTTGGGGCTTTATGGTGATGTAGAAAGTATATATGGACTCTGCATAATCCTAATCCAAATATTTATGTGTGACCTTGGACAGGTTATATAATTTGTCCCAGGTTGAGATACTCAAAAATATAAAAATGTTTTCTTCTTATGGTTGTTGTGAGGTTAACTAAAATCTCTTACTAAGAGTCACTCTTGCTTGCTGTCTATATAACAGTGGGCTGGCATATTGGTATCCAGGTGCCGAAGGTGTGGAAGACATAGTTTTGTTTCTCAAAATACTTTTCTATTCTACAGAATGCCAAGCATGGGGCCTGATCTATAGTAGGGACTCATCAGAAACTATTTTTTTTCCTCCAAAGTCAAAATTACATGCTTACATAAGAGCATAGGACACATACTTTAAAACAACATAGCTATATTTTCAGTGCAGCCTTCTGAACCCATATCCTAACCCACATGAATGGCTCTAATAATACAGGTCAGGTAAATTGGTAAGTAATAGAGATCCTTTTGGAAAAGCAAACATTTTTCTCTCACTCAGAATAATCACATTTCCCTGCATATTCTCTCATAGAAAGCATTTGTATTAAAATACATGTTAAGATTCTGATTTGCATTTAAAATTATAGAGACTACCCAAATGTGTAAATTACATTGCCTCATTTATTTTACTTTGTCAGTGGAATGATCTCACCTTGAGAATTTTGAAATCATTGACAAAGCTATCTTTTGTGTCGATTCACCTAGCAATAGCACTGTAACATTTTTAATAGCATTTTATGAAAATGTCATATTCAGTTAGTAATTTTAATATGCTTCCTCAACAATTAGTGAACTAATATAGGAAGCGCCCATAAAAATCACATCATGTGATACTTTTCTCAGCCATTTACAAGTTATTAATATGCTATTAAGTTCAAAACTCAAAATTAATTTAAAGCAGAGTCCATGGTCTTCAGATTTGCTCAGTGAACCATGAACCAGTGATGCATAAGTAAAAGGCTCTATTAACTTATTCTCTTTTATCTCATTCATAATCTCTTCATTTCCCTGTGCATCTCCATTGTCCTCACTACACGACTAGAATCATGAGTTGTGTTAGCACTAAACCAAATCTCCTAGTCAACTCAACTTCTGCCCATTCCTCTTTTCCAGTCAGAAAATGATGGGTTCGGCTGAACTTTCAAAGCTAGTATAAGCCATTAGCATTGATTTTTTAATGTCTAATAAAGTATTGTGTTGGCATCCCTCCATTGAAATTCTAAGTGTGTAAATTAATCACAAAACCATATTCTTCAGAAATATTGAAATTACAGTATTTATGTTTTCATATCTGAAAACTGCATTTGTGCTATGTTTTCTCATTTATTCTTTCTTTTTCTCTCGTAATATGGTAAATCACAGGAGGCAATTCCTAGTTGCTGCTTTTCATAAATTTTAGGATGAAAATCAAGATCTGCTTTTTCTGGGGCACTGTTTTAGAACAATTGCAAAGTTACATATTTCCCTGCCACCAGGATATTAATTAAGTTATTCATTAACCAAAATATTTTTACATATCATTTTAAAGAAGACTTCAGGGAACTATGAACAAATGCCAACATTTTGTCCTCAAAGAGTTCATAATTTGGTTTGGAAGAAAATGCTCAGTCAAAAGAAAATTCAATGAATAATAATGACTTAAATTGGAATGAAATGCTAGTTCACAGGGTGTCATTAGACATTATACAACTTGTTAAATGAATGGTGCTGATAAAATTTCTATGGTCCAGTGAAACTTCAAAGCACTTTAACTCTGCCTTGAAGGACAGCATTAAAATTTAGAGAATTTTGTAGATAACCCAGTACTATGCTTCAATATCAACACATAATAAAATAAAATTCTTTCTTTGGGTCATCTCACCTGAAATTGCCCTTAACTGACCATCTCAGCTACTTAACACCTGTAAAAAGCACAGACAATCTCAAATGCTGACATCAGTAGTCATACCCAAGATGAGCCACTGTGCTGAATCGCTGACCTAACTTTGCCCTTGACACTTCAATTCAAATTAAGCAATGACTATCCATCAATATGCATGGTAGGTACTTCAGGAGATATAAAAACTGAGTATGATATGGTTGTTATTTATATTTTCACACCTTGTAGGAGAGATAGAGAGGTACAAAGGTCCCAAATCAAGTAGGACATGAGAACTAAAATGATGGTAGAAAACAAGCTAAGCTTCATGGAAACCACACTTCATTCAATCTAAATACTTTTAGTCTAAAATAATAATATAAAGTTTTCCAAGGTAAACACTCAAATTCTTTTAGAGAAATGATTAGGCTTTCCAATTTCCCATCCTTCTTTCTGCTCTTTTCTAAAATAGCATATGACTATCTGGAAGAGAAAGCATGTTTTAAATGACTTTAAGGATTTATAGGAAAAGACATACAGTCATAGGGATCTTCAGGAATCACACAGGTTATGGTGTTTGAGTTGTTTGTCTTATCTTAAAACATACTGTAACTGAAAAGCTGCAACTGATTATACCTGGATCTTTGGGCAGGGGAGAGGGGGTGGTAAATCTGATATATTGGTATCCAGCACTGCAATCTGTGATCCTGGTCACTGATTCTGGTTTTGAAGCCAAAAGCTTCAGTAGCTTCTCATCCTGATCTAGGTTCTTGCTTTTATACCTATGTTCTCAGGCCAGATAGAAATTCCTGGGATCACTGTCTAATAACTTGGTAACCAGAACCTCTGTTCCTGGATCATCTGTTTGGACACCTCTATAAATGAGTCTATACAATCTTGCTTTCAGAGATATCACTAGAAGCATAAAGACCCTCAGTAGTATTCCAAGGGAAGTGTGAAACACGCCCTTATGTTCTTGCACTACACATCCTTTACTGAATATTTCCAAAACATTGATCAGTTCCCAAGTAGCAGTGCACTTGAGGTTCAGGCATTAAAAAGTATATTTAAGTGTCTTTCTTTCTTTACCATGTATTATTTTATTACTCTTAAATAGCACACTTCATAATTATTATGGACAGAAGAGATATCTTCTCTATACTTATTGAATAACTTCTATAATAAGCCTTTATATTTGGTTCTTATTATTTTAAAAAAATTTGGGAAATTCTGTGTTTTTTATCCAAATCAATATTAATTCCTGGTGTTTTAGTACACAATCTAATTCTAACTATTTGATGTTTCTTACTAACTCTACCTTTTCTATTACTTTTGAAATTATTCCAATTAATATATACCTGCACATATGCACTTATGCAGATAGCACAAGACAAGCTGGTTACAGATAAAGTTATGTATAAAAAATATAAACAAGAAAATAAAGCAATATTTAACTAAATATTTACCCAATTAGAGTCTGGTGAAAGGCTGAAAGGCAATAAGGGTCTATCACTCAGAGTTCTTCCAAGGAAACAGAACTAGCAGGATGTGTATAGTCAGCATAACTATGCATATAGGAGGAAAGAAGGAGAGAAAAAGAGAGAGAGAGAGACAGAGAGAGAGAGAGAGAGAGAGAGAGAGAGAGAGAGAGAGAGGTGTATTGGGCAGGCTGAAACCTCTAGAGTAGGAGCTAATGTTTCAGTCCACCAGCAGAATTTCTTTTTTTATATAGGGAAACCTATTTTGACATTGAGGACCTTTCACCTGACTGGATAATCTCATTTATTTAATGTCAACTGATTGTAGATATTAGTCACATCTACAAAATACCTACACAATACATAGATTATTATTTTCATGAGTAAATGAATACTAAGGTTTAGCCTTCTTAAAGAGAAAACCAACCATCATCAGGCCTAAATTAAATTAGTGATAATGGGAAAAGAATATAGAGGATTAACTATGAAGGAACAACTAACTAAATTTTAAAATGTGCATTACACTCAATGACAGTTTTAAGAGCTTTAATTGGGACACCTGGAAAGTGTAGTACAGGCAACAAAACTGTAAGGAGCTAATTTGGAGAAGAAGTCAATTAATCCTATTTTAGGTATTGAGAGATGTGAGTTAAATGACCAAGTTATTTGAGGTGATTTATTGCTAAAAGTATGGGCACATACCTCTACTTCCCTGCCTGGACACAGCAGAAAGGACCAGTAGTGCATACTTGACTCAATCCAAAGTTAAAGCTAATCACTTTTAAGTATCATACATACAAGCTAGTCAGATGGTGATGAGTCCCACAACTAAGCATAGAATTTTGGAGCCAGCAGCCATGGAGTTGCTAGAGTATGCATTATAGCTCATCCAGAAAGAAAAAAGTAATGTTAGAAAAGCGTGGAAGAGAGAGATCAGGCAACCCTTAAAGATGGAGAGTATGACTTTAGTTCCTGTATTTCTAAACATTGTTTTTATGATAGCTGGCTTTTTACTTCATTCACTTTTTCTGTTTTAGTATTATTAAAATCTCCATTTTCTAAATATATTTGTTAGATTGAATAGATTGCTGTCTCTTATCCAGGAATAAAAACCAAGTACTAGGAAGAAATCTAGTTGAAATACCAGAACTACTTTCAAACTTTCTGCTACCTCAGTAGTTAATTAGTATGTTTGGTAGTGGTAAAGGAGAGAGAATTTTAAAACTGGGATCAACATAAGTCTTTATATAGTTGAACTGGAGAATAATGAACTCTAAAATTATTGCACTCAGTAAAACATGTTATTTGCAGGATCAAAAACAAACATTTGTAAAGAAATATTTTCTGATGCCTGGAGTGCAACGGTTGAAATTCACTGGCCCTAGCATATTTTTACTACCTATTGTACTGCTTATGTCCTCAACTCCCACTTTATTCAGCTTACATTTCTTGGTCGATCATAACCATCACTTTCTTACATAAGTTTCTAACTCTTATGCCACTTTTTGCTTTGTTATTCTCAGCTGGTAAAATCCCATAGTTAGTTCCAACTCTGTTTATTCCATACTTCTTCCATTCAGAACATCACTGGAAAAATAAACCTAGCCACGTCGTATTATCTAAATTGAAATTTATTACCACTAGCCTCACATAACCCTTTCTGCTAACAAATAATCATACTACTTTAACTTAATTCATTCACACCCGCTTTTCTGGACAATGATTTTATACTTTCTTCTTCTATCCATTAAAACTTCAACACTTTCTCCTCTTCCATCTAATTCTTATAATAATGATCATGTTTCCTATTTTATTAAGAGCAGAGAACCAATCACTTACATAAAGTCATTACCAACTCTTTCATGCCCATCAGTTAGAGTGTATAACTTCCCCCAAATCCTCCCTTTGTTATTCAGGCAGATTAATTTTTTCCCTTCGTTGGTCAATTCCTATTGACAAGAGCTGGGAATGTGAGAGGGAGAGAATGAGAAGTAATGGCTAATGGATGCAGGATTCTTTGGGGGCTGATGAAAATGTTCTGTAATTATATTAGGGTGATGGTTGTGCAAATTGGTATTTAGAATAAAAATTATTAAAATTTACACATTAAACAGGTGAACTTTTTGGTATGTACATTATATCTCAATAAAGTTTCTTTAAAAGAATATATGGAAGAAGAATTTTATGACCTTATAATGTGGTAAAATATCTTTGACAGTGCACACACACACAAACACACACAGGCAACATATAATCATTAAAAATTAGTAAGTTGATCTCTTTCAAAATGAAAACTTTCTGCTCATCAAAGTCCTCATTAAAAAAATGGTTAAGCTACCATGTAGGTAAAAATATTCACAATACGTATATTTGACAAAACACATATGTAGAAGATGTAAAGAACTCTTAAATCTCAAAATTAAAAATCAAGTAACTCGATTAAACAATGAGCAAAAGACTTGGCTATTTCACAGTGAAAGATACACAAATAGTAAGTAGATTAAAAGTATTCAAACTGTCATTAGAGGAAAAATGAACTCCATTTCACTATACACCCACTAACATAGCTAAAATTAAGAATAATAAGAGTAACTAAAATCATGAATAACAGTGAAGATATAAGGCAACTAAAAGTCTCATTCACTGACAGTGGAAGTATAAAAAGGTATCAATTTGTAAAACTATTTTTTTATACAACAGAAATAAAAACATATATACACAGAAAAGACAAGTATAAGAATGTTCAAAGCCCCAAACTGAAAACACTTTGTTTATCAATAGAAGAATGATTTAAAAAATATTGTAGTATATTTACACAATGCAATACTACTCAGAAAATAAAATTAATTAAAACTGATATATGTAAAAACAAATGAAATAAAAAACCTTACATAAAACAGAAGAAGTCATATGCAAAATAAAACATCTACATGATCTAAGTTATATACATTTCAAGAAAAGGCAAAGCACAACAAATATGTAAAAAAATGTTCAACATCACTAAGCTATTAGGGAAATGCAAATCAAAACCACAATGGGATAATATCTATACCTGTTAGAACAGCTACAATCAACAGAACAAGTAATAACAAATGTTGGAGAGGATGCGGAGAAAAAGGAACCCTCATACACTACTGGTGTGACTGCAAATTAGGACAGCCACTATGGAAAGTGGTATGGAGGTTTCTCAAAACACTAAGAACTGATCTACCATATGATCTAACAATCCAACTATTGGGTATTTACCTCAAAGACTTGAAAACCCATATCCAAAAATATATTTGCATATCAATGTTCATAGCAGCATTATTTATAGTAGCCAGGACATGGAAGCAACTGAAGCATCCTACAATAGATAACAGGTTAAAGAAGCTGTGGTACATATATACGATGAAATATTACTCAGCCATAAAAAGAAATGAAATATTGCCATTTGTGACAACATGAATAGAACTCGAAAAAGTTGAAAATCACATTGAAAATTTTCAACAGGAAAAGTTGAAAATCACATTGCATCACTCATATGTGGGGTATAAACTTAAAAGCAACAAATGAACAGGACAAACAAACAGAGATTCATGGACATGGTCTATAGACTAGTGGTTACAAGAGGACTATAGACTAGTGGTTAATTGTAGGGTAGGGGAGGAGAGGGGTGGTAGACGGTATGGTATAAAGGGGGTCAAATATATGATAGCTGAAGAAAACTGAACTTTGAGTGGTAAACACACAATAAAATACACAGATGTCAAATGATAATGTACACCTGAAAATTATATAATTGTATTAATCAATGTTACCTCAATAAACTTAAATTATTTTTAAATAAAGAAAAAAAATAAAAACGTTAAAGACAGAAAAAAGAAAAGGCAAAACAAATCTATGATATAAGAATCAGATTACTGGATGCCTTTTGGTGTAGGGGAATCATCTGGAAAGTGATATGAAGAAACTTCCTAGGTGATGAAATTTGTAAGTCTTGGGTGTGGATTTAGTTACACAGTTATATAGTTGTCAAAACTAAACTATAGAGGAAGTTATTCTTTTCTCTACACATAAATTATACCTCATAAAATAAAATTAATTAAAAAGTTAACCGGTCTCAATTGGCTTAGTTATCAAGTAGCTGTCAGTGTTATCAGATGCTGGAAAGACGTCAATGGATGTTGTTGCAATAGCTAAACATTTTGTAAAATTGTTTCCTTTGAACATCTGGATAATGACAGAGGGAAACAACTAAATGGCAGAAAATCAGTAATGTTGTTTTTAAAGTAATGCTTACAGCAAGGTGTTACCAAAATAGAGATGCGCTCTGGGAAGAATTCTCCAATTTGAGAGGAAAAGTGAATTAAAACCAGGAGAATTTAAAAATCTGGTCCTTGTAGGGTTGAAAAAGCCAATTATTTTTATATCCCAAACTGGAAAAGGTCAACTGAGATCACTGAGTTGAACAAGGGCTTAATTCTGGGCAGAGAGGGACTGAATAGTGGAGAGGACTGATGGACAGCCATGTTCAAGTCACATGGCCTCAAGATACTCATCATTAATTTCAGAGGTTGAGAAAGACAATTCGAAGAGGCACAACCCAAATAAAAATAATTATGCTGGACGATTACATCTAGCAAAGAATTTGAATATGTTTAAAGATGTATACTGACTGAGCTAATTAGATTTCTGCAAGACTTGTATTACCAAATAAACCAAAGGATGGCCTAAAAATACCTGCAAACCTACACTTGTGGAATGTGGGTATAGAATGTGAATTTTATAAGGAGGACATGCTGCCTAATGTCCATTACAAGTGTAACCAAGGACTGCAGAAAAAAAGCAAATGGACAAACAATTTGTTTCCAGAGAACAGAGTCAAGGTCTACTCTGGTAACTTTCTCCAATACCTAGGCAGAGAGTGTTCAGGAAGTTAGTCCTCTAGGATTTCATTGCTATGAAGTCTCCCATTCTTCCTTTTCTCTAATGAGACTTTTAAGAGCAGTTTGCAATCACCCCATCCCTGCTCCGAGACAGCAGAGATCACTTGTCTTTTGCCCATTGATTGTCAGAGTAGGATGTCATATTGATGAAGAGGATTGTACAATTCCCACAGATGCCACCTGAATTTTGAGGTGGACACGTTACCTAGATAGGCAAATGGTATGTATTGAGACTTTAGAGGCGGACCATGCAGAACCTTATAAGCCAAGTTAATGAATTTAACTTAAAAATAATGGTCAGTCATTGAAGGGTTTTAGCTTGTAAGGCATGATCTGATTCACGTTTCAAGAATGCCTTTTCAGCTGTAGTGTGCTGAGTAGATTAGAAGTGGATCAGTGTGAATAAAAGGCACAAAATTAGGTTTTACAGCAAACAACATGAGAGATGATGGTAGTTTGTATTAGGCATGTAGCAGTAGAGATTTAGAAGAATGGATCAATATGAGAAATATCAAAAGGTAGAGTTAATTGAACTTGTTAATGCATTGAAAATAGGAGAGAGGGAGGAGATAGCAAGGGTGACTTTTTGAATTCTAACATAAAATTCAGTTGGATAGTGCTGTCATTGATGAGTAAACAGGTTTTGGGGAAATAGCTTAAAATTGGACCAGTTGGATAGGGGGAGTTTGCAGTCATTGGGAGACATCTAATGTTTTGAATTCAGAAATGTTACCTTGGACAATTTATCTAGGAATAAGAAGAATATAAATAAAAGTTGAGGCTTTATACTTAAATTAGCCTAGGAAGAGACTATAGAATAAAAGCAGAAGAAAGTCTAGGTAAATGGGAGAGGCAGTTCTATAAAGTAATTCTCTCTAATGATAGTTCTGTATCATTTCAATTAAGTTCAAATTGAATTCCAAACATATGATGCTATATAATTCTGAATATGCTACCATGATAAGAATTCAAGCTCTTAAGCCAAAATATTATTTTACCATGTAATAGCTGTTGATCTTGGGTTAATTATCTAACCAGCCTGAGCTTCAGATCTTCAATAGGAAAAATAAGAGCTAATTGAAGAGCTATTGTGGAGGATTATATATATTTTCTTTAAAAACAGTTTATTTCATATAAATAGTCAAGTTTGTTAGCATGAAAGTTTTCATAATAACCTCTTTGTATACTCTTAATGTTGGTAGGACTTGTAATAATGTCCTTTCCTTCTTTTTGTTAATTTGTGTCCTTTCTTTTTTATTCTTTTTTTTTTAATCTTTATTTATTTATTTATTTGTTTGTTTGTTTATTTATTTATTTATTTTTCAGTTATAGTTGGCATACAAAATATATCAAGTCAGAGGCAAGTCAGAAACTGAGGCCGATTGCCACTGGTGAGGGGCTTGAGGCTGCTCAGCAAGAGGTACAGGGCACAGTGAAACCAGATTCTGCTTCTTTGGGTTTTGTGAGCTTTTGAGAGTTTTTAGGAAAGTACACAGCAGGAGCCAAGATAGACTGCTGGTATGAAATAAATGTCTGGAAGCAGCTTGGGTGGGCCCACAAGTTGGGAGAGGCCAGGTTTCAGGGAATCCTTTGGGTGGTGTGACCTGTGTTATCCAGGTAGTTGGGGCCTGTGTTCTCATGCTGAGAGTAGGGAGGGCTCAACAAAGAAATAGTGAATACTGTCACCATTTCTGTTGGGAGAAAGCCATCCCTCCAGCTCTTTCCCTGAAGTCCAACAACTTGGTGACACGTGGTATGTCCTTGGCACTTCTCATACAGCTGCACTAGATCTCAAGCTCACAGGGAACAAGTCTGTCAGCTAGTAAGATTGGGCACAGGCCCTATAAAAGGCTCATCTGAAACTTCCGCATCCCTCTATCTCACTTAGTCGCAATATATTTAAAGCAATATATTTAAAATTAACAATTACTATGTTACCATCAGAGTAGGGTCAAGGGAAGGAGAAAGCTACTGGGAACAAAAGGCACTAATCTGTCATGTTAAACAAGACACCAATTTGTGACCAATTTAAGAAAAAGTGGCAAAACTATTCTTGTTAGCCTCTTCACAGAGATTCACTTTTTGTGCAAAGCAATAACTTCAAGTATGTCCCTGTGTTAAACTCAGAATTGTGCTGTTATCAGCTTTAGTTTCAACTATCCAAAGATTTCCAATCTGATTCTGCTATTTACCACTCTACCTGTTTCTAGACTGGCTACTACAAACATGGATTAGTTCCCTTCCACCCTGCCAATGGGAAAAAAGTTCTGTATGGATTTCATCTTCTCAGAGAATAAATAGACACTAAAGGAGTGGCACTTAGATAGAATACTTTGAGGATGCAAATTAATTTTTTATATTTTAATGGACACGTGTTCACAAACATTTACTTCTTTAGTTAATCAATTTTCTTCCCAGAACAGTTTATCAAAATAGAAAAGATGAAATTTATCTCTCATTTGCATTCTTAAAGAAAAGAAATCAATAGAAAGTTTAAAATAGTTTATGTTGTTTTAATAATGTATTTTATGCTGCTTTGTTCGGTTTAGATTTAACGTTTTCCTTAAGAATTTCAATATGAAGGTTGGAAAACTTCTACCTTATGCTTTGTCTTCAGTGTTTAAACTGCATTTGGTTGTCTAATTTAGGCATCTACTTGTTTTGTTTTGTTTTGTTTTGTTCACTGTGGTTCTGATGTTACTATAACTGGTTAAAAGCAATTAGATAATTCATTCATGTTTTTCTCCTTAGTGACATCGATGTATGAAGTGGGTAGATTTGACTCATAATCCTGAAGCCAACCTTTCACTTCTTTGTTTCAATTCCCTGCTCAGTCTCACCACAGGGGACTCCTCCAGTGTTCATCATGGCTGGCTGAACCCAGCTGGCTATGCTGAGCTTCCAGAGTGACTTGGGCACTGGGGACAATCTGGCTCATTTACCAGCATCTGACATTTTGGCCCAAAGAACAAAATCTCATAAACACCACTTACAAAAGGCTCAGTTTTTTGGGATGTCAAGCTTTAGGACAATCTTCCTCTTGGAAAAGATATATTGTTTTTGCTTATTCTAACTCATTATCACATTGACAACTTTTCTTTTTAGAAAGAAGAGCTGTGGACTTTAATTGAAATAAAAATAAAAGAATAGCAAAAACAAACAAACAAACAAAAAAGAAAAAAAAAGAACCTAAATGTTTCAAATGGGAATACAAGTAGAACTAAATCCGCGAATCACTCTGTATCTACAAGATTTAGTCACCAAACCAAGTGTTCTAAAGTAAATATTGAATAATTGCTGGGTTCTTATTCCTATTGAAATTGTTTTTCACCAAATAATATACCCACTGTTTTAAATTCTAACTCGGATTAGTAAAATGGCTTTGTTTTAGCAGAAGGCTATTATAGCCCAAACACAAAGGATTTTTTTCTATAAAATTTACACATGATTACAATATCAATAAGCTAGCAATAAACAATTTAATAATTTTCAAATCTTGTTTTTTTATGCAAGTGACAGTCCTTTACTTTTTTAGAGAGTGAGACATGAACTGGGATGACATAAAGATAATATAGTGGTTATAGCCAAAACTTAGTAATTGTCATTTCAAAGCTCCAGTGCAGGCATAGCAAGATAGAAGTCAAGGGCACATGAGACCTGTACTGAATTAGCAGCAAATAGATATAGACATGGCCATGGCAGAGTCTAATGTCAAAATTAAAGTTAAACACCTGATATCAAATAGAGGACATTGGGTAAGATGACAAGAATGTAAGCCTGCGTAACTAAGTCAGTAACCAAAAAGGTAAATGAAGTGTCAGAAAATGAGGCCTTCCAAAGGAAAGCCAAACAGTACAACTAGATTTTAACTGACATAATTCCTTCTCAAAGCTGGTATCTAAACACTGGGTTTCAGCCTTGAAAACAAATAGTTGAGACTTTGAGGTCCAAAGAAGCATTTTTCTAAATTAAATACCCTGAGGACTCAGCAGCTACCAAGTTAATTTCAATACCTAAGTGTCCATATGAACTTATTACTGGATGGTGCTTTAAAAAAAATGTTGCCAAGTATTTATTTATTTTTTTTTTATCTTATCACTAGAATTAAAAGGTAGCAGCATCATTTTCTATTACATTCATAACCATATTGCCAGTTAATGGCCTAAGACTAACACACATCAGTCACTTTTTAAATATTTAGTAAATGGATCAGTTAAAAGCTATCTTTTTTTTACATTGATACTCTATTCTTAAACTGAAAATTTATGTTTTTTAACATTCTTTTTGTACAGTTTTAATCTGTTTTATTAGATATAAAAACTGAACGTCTTTACAACAGAGTTGTGCTGCTCAGCAGAGACAGTAGTTAATGCCAAATACCTTTTTTTTTTTTACTAGAAACACATCCAAAATTCTAGTAGTTCGTAAAGAAGAAACAGTGGCATATGGTGTGATTACATTAAACAGGGCAGAAGTATAAATTCACGAAATCAGCTCTTTAAAAAATCAAAGATAACAATATATTGAAAAGAAACATTTTTATCATAAAACATCATGAATACATAATATTAACAATATTTATTAGTTGATAATACAATTTCTAAGAATTATTACAAATCATGAAGACTATATGTATAATATATAGTCTTCATGATATATAATATATATTATACATATACATTAAAACCATATAAATATATATATATATTTTTTATATTATATAATCTTTTGAGAAATCTGTTGTATACTAAACAAATAATAAATAGTATAAATCTAAGATTTAGTATATGCCTTTGTTTTGGTTTCATATTAGTTTACTATAGAGAACTTCTTTTATAGATTTCCTATGGCAATTGACTGCTTACAGCAGAGCAAATTTCCAAATTTGGCTCCAATATTGAATCCAAATTAATCCAGTTGTATTGTTATCCAGGGGTTAGATCACGTGATACATAATGTGGCAAAAGAATTACTGTCTCTTCAAAGAGGCTGAAAGGAGCAGTTCACTTACTGGGGGCAGAGACCTATTAACAGGTCTACCATCAGAGGAAAGTTTGAATGGAACTCAAGAACTCCCCATAAAACATTCCACCGCTTACTTTTGGAGTTTTATGAGGTCAATAAATGACTTCTTCATTTTCTTGGAAAAAGTAGAAATAATAGAGAAATAGACACAGGAGTCACACAAACGGAGATCAAAATGCCAGATTCATAACAGTAAGACTATTTGGGGAGTTCGACTTAGCTCTGTAGCAACAGCGAACTTATTAATGCTTTGTTCCAGAATTAAATTTAACCTTCCAGCCACTCACCATGTTGAAACACCCCAAAGCTTCCCCATATTGCCTGTGCCTCTAAAATTTATGCCATGTAGAAGCAAAGATAACCCAGTGGCAATGTGCAAGAACAAATGATAAATTTTCTCGATTCATCAGTCACATAAATTTATCCCTCTATAGTGGGTGGAGTGGTGACTGAAAAGGCACAGGGAGAGAGGGCAGGATTATCTTAGGAAAACCTTCCCCAGGGGAAGCCAAAGAGGTGAGACTAAGCATCATATTCCAACATCATTATTCCTCTTACCTCTCTTGTTAGTTTTATTTCCTAATAAATAACTAAATATCACTATGGATTATTTTTTCCTTTTTACTACTTTATTATCTTCTTACTCTTACATTCCTATCTCTTTCATTTTATGTTTTTTTATTTTTATAATAAAACTTTATTATTAAATAAATATTTAAAAATAAATTTGCTCTATATGAAAATAAGCTACTTAAAAGAATAGAAAATTCCAATAATGAATGTCTCAATCAGAACAAAATTGGAAAAAGCAAAGTCACCAATAGTTTAGTTAAAGCAGAAGGGTGTTATTAAATGTTCACATGAAATGAATTATCTTTGAGGAAAGAAGTATATGAAGAGCCACAGAGAAAATACTGGGAAAACAAAAGGTGAGTAAACACTGTTAGAAAGATCTTACCTCCAAACACTTGTCTTAGTATAACAGCCAGAAATATATATATTTTTTAAAAGTATGATCCATGGTACTAAGAGTTTTTATGCTTAACTATAATCAGACAGTTCAGAAAATGTAGTGCTTCACTATTAAGACACAATCTCTGCAACAATCTTTAAAACATTTTAATAGCAAAGCTTGCAAATAATAAGAAATAATTAAAGCAGCTTTAAGAAGTCAGAGAAATCTTAAAATGTTAAAAAAAATTTTGGCATACTTTAAAAGAGCATCTCACCCCCTACACATTCTTATAATGTATGATTTTAAGTAATCTTTAAAACCTATGTTTTTTAGTCTACTATTTATGTAAAGATTGAATTTGATTACTGATCATGTAACATATATACCTTTGAAGACTCAGCCCTCAGACAGTGAACAAAGTCTCTGCTACCCAAGCTGTGCTACCATAATAACATAAAGCTGTATACTAAAAGGAAGGGCCTGGAAGAGTCTTCACCCCAGTTCAGAAGTAGCAAGAGTCATTTCCAATGTTTGATGTAAGCATAAAAATCCAATTTTACTTTTATACCCAAGACCTGAAGAGGAGATAGCAAAAGCTGATCAAGAGGAGTCAAGTGGAGAGCAGCTTAGGCTGAAGATGAACCAGCTAAGGTCTAGGGCTGTTTCACTTCAAGAAGAGTCAGAGGTCTGGACTTCAATCGTTGGAATAAAGGTTACACAATTTCAATTTTGACTGAATGAATGAAAACTGAAGATATGGAAAGTGGAAATTTAGCATGGCAAAGCTGAAACTGGTCAAGACAGCAGACGTCAGTAGATATAAATTTTCCCAAGCAAGCTGAAATCTCAAGTGTGACTGTCTCTATATCTAAATTGTTTTTGCTTTGAAAATTTTAATATATTTTGTCAAAAATAGAAGTTGTTGGCTCACAAATAAGTATAGAAAATTGTAGTCAAAGGAGAAGTCAAAATTTCCTCAGAAACTGTCTAAACATTTTTCTTTAAACAGGCAACAGACACACAGGCATACCTGTTGTCCACTGCATTTTTTTCTCAGAAAAAATTAGAATATATTCAATTTTAATACTTGTGCTCTTTTTCTCAATACATTCCATTACCTTTGTAGCCTCTAGATCTTCTGCCTATGATTCACTTTTGGTGTCCACATTTGAAAATGAAATTCAGATTCATAGATTTAGTCCTTAGTGCTAAGACTCCCATAATGAAGTATAACTTTGGATGATTTAAACACAAAAAGCAGTTGTCTCACAGTTCTGGAGGCTATAAATATGAGTCTAAGGTGCTGATAGTGTTGGTTCCTTCTTAAGGTTGTAAGGTAAAATCTGTTCTCTGTCTTTTAGCTTCCTATGGTTTGCTGCCAATGCTTGGCATTTCTTAACTTGATGCAACACCCCATATCTGCTCTATATTTACATGGAGTTCTCCCTGTGGACAATAATGTGTATAAATGTCATTTTTTAAACAAGAACACTAGTTTTGTTGGATTGGGGGTTTACTCTACTTCAGAATGATCTCATCTTAACTAACTACATCTGCAACAACGCTATTTCTGATTATAGTTAAGCATTATGACACAAAGTCATATACTGAGGTACTGGGAAGTACTTCAATGTATTGATTTTGGAAGAACACAACCAACCTATAACAAGCTTCTGAGTACATGGTTTACACACAAATCTTGTGCATAAACCTTGTTTTAGACCTGCTCATTTGAAGAGGTGATTGTGATTGGTACAGCCACCATAAAAAAAAACAACAGTATAAAGATTTCTCAAAAAATTAAAACTAGAACTATCATATGATCCAGCCATCCTACTTCTAGGTATATATCTAAAGAAAATGAAATCACCATTTTAAAAAAGTATCTGCACTTCATGTTTATTTGCAGCATTATTCACAATAGTAAAGACATGGAAGCAACTTAAATATGCATTGATGAATGAAGGGATGAAGATTATATGGCATATTTACAATGAAATACTATTCAGTCATAAGAATAAAGGAAATCCTGACCTTTGAGACAACATAGATGGATCTTGGGGACATTACAATAAGGGAAATAAGTCAAATAGAGGTTGGAAAATAGTATGTGATCTCACTGTGTGTGCATTCTACAATAATAATAATAATAATAAATAATAATAATAATAATAAATACTCATAGAAATAGAGTGTAGAATGGACTGAGGGGTGGAGGAAATGAAGAGATGTTGATCAAAGAGTTCAAACTTTCCCTTTTAAGAAGATAAGTTCTGGGGACCTAATGTATAGCATGGTGACTACAGTTAACAATACTATATACTTGAAAGTTATTAAAAGAGTAGATCTTAAATGTTTTCTTTATACACACACACACACACACACACACACGGTAATTATGTGAGATAATGGATATGTTAACTAACCTTATTGAGGTAATCATTCTACTATATATATATCAAATCATCAAGTCATGCATCTTAAACTTAGACAAGGTTATATGTCAACTGTATCTCAATAAACCTGAAAAAAATAATTAAAACTTTATTTCTTAAAAAAATGGTACTTTACTCACTACTTCTATTTTTTACCACCCACCAAGTCCTTAATCATTTTTTTCCTGTCTTTATTCTTATCATTCTGACAACAGTGATCACTAGAAGGCTGCCTTCATGTGACTTTAAAATTTCCAAATTGAAAGTCCCATTCTTGATCTGTTTCTGCAATGATTCTGCTTAAGACCTCCCTTAGACTAC
Organism: Cynopterus sphinx; assembly: GCA_030015415.1. Taxonomy (NCBI): domain Eukaryota; kingdom Metazoa; phylum Chordata; class Mammalia; order Chiroptera; family Pteropodidae; genus Cynopterus; species Cynopterus sphinx. The sequence continues at coordinate 81,462,277 of CM057383.1, read as the reverse complement.
ATATGTTCCAGGAATTTATTACACTCAATCTCTTGTCCTTTCTTTTCTTCTCTGACCGCGTGGTTTTATTGTCCTGTCTGTCTCTCTATTGCTCTTCTACTTATGTAAATATTTTTGAATAATTGAATCCATAGTTGAATAAATGGATGGATATAGGTGGACAAATGAATAAATTTGGGACCTAAGAGCAATGGGAAGGCAGTGCAAAGTTTTAACCAAAAAATTAAGTAACTAGATGTATATTTCTTTATTAAGATAAAATTGTATATATGGAAGGTATACAACACAATATAATATACATAGAGAAATAATTATTTCACTCAAGCTAATCAACATTATCTCCTCATATAGTTAACACTATTTGTGTATATGATGAGAAACCCTGAAATTCGCTCTCTCAACCAATTTCCAGTATTCAGTACAGTATTATTAACTATATCAAAGTGTATATTGAATCTCCAGATTTAATAACTGCAACTATATATCCTTTGACCAACATATTCTCATCTTCCTCACCTTCCTGCCCCTAGTATCCACTGGCCTACTCTGCTCCTATATATTCAACTTTTTTAGATTCCACATTTAAGAGAGATCATACAGTTGTTTTCTCACTGTGATTGGATGATTTCACTTAGCATAATTTAATAGTATTACTGCATTTTTTCTAATCTCTATTTTTCTTATACTTCTTTCAAATAATTCTCTCAGTCAAGAACTTCAATGGTACTCATTATTGAATGAGAAATAACAGTACACAGCCCTGATCAAGTTTTGTTTACTACATTAACATATTGCTTTCTAATCACTTAAGCTACTTTTAAACTCAGAAAAAATTTCTCATACCAAAAGGTTTAATAAATATTAGTTTCTGTTTTCAAGCTTTGTGATTATTTGATTTTTTACATATGGCTTTTAATCCAGATAAAATTTCAGTATAGTATGAAATAAGAGATTCAAAATTCATGAATTTCCAGATTTGTCTAACAATATACTTTTTCTCAATATCCTTGATATAGAATTCTGTTTGAATATTTGATATTTTTATTCTTACTGAGAAAGAAAAGTAATAGCTATTTTTTGAGTCAGTAAATTTGAGATTATTATATTACTTGAAAGTACTTATATCATTTTTTTTCTTTCATTTTAAAAAGAAAGCCTTAAGTCATCTTGGCAGTCAATCATTGGATCTGCCATCAAAAAGAAATCTACAGAAATCTGTCTCTTGTTGTTTTTGTTAACATAGTGTCAATTAATAAATTTTGACACCAAACTAATGCAATTATGTGACCAATTATAAATCTAAGTCCTGGGACACCTAAGAAAAAACAATTATTTTATTTCTAAGCTATTAAAAATTAGTTAATCTCCTACATTTTGTTAAGGGATTGAAATAATAAAATGAAGTGTATTTTACAATGAACTAAGGATGGAGCAGAAGTGTACTTCATAGGATGAAGATAGGGTCAAAAAGTATGAAAAATATAAAGATAAAGCAAGCACCCAAATATCATGTTCCACCTACAATTGAGTTTTACCATTTCAGGATAGTTCCTCTGCTTAAGAATTTTACCATTTAGATTAATTTAAAAGAATTGGCTACATGAAGATTGGTGGTATATATTGATCCTTAAGTTATATGTTTAAAAAATTGTTCTTATTATATTTTCTTTGTCTCTAAACTATAAAGTATTTGAAGAATTTATTCTACACAGAAGTTAAGTCCTGGCAACTTTGTGCAATAGGGAAGGATCTTATTAAATGCTTAAAAAATGTAAGTCACATACATAAATATGAAGTCTTTTCTAAGGGGATATTCTTTAGTATGTATAACTAAGACATGAATAACTGCAAGATTATAATGCAGTGTTGGCCATTGTTACCTGAAAGATTAATCAATTAATTTTTTTCCTAAAGCACCCAGTCTTCCATAGCTGAAAATGTCATTTGAGATATATAATATAGAGCAATAGTTCTGATCTGATAAGCTCAGAAAAATGTATTTTAAAGAATAATTTTTTTCTCTTTCTTGAGAGGAACATTTATCTTTCTGTTAATTAAAGAAAAATGATTTTGAGGTGATAAAAAAATGTATAAAAGACCTTAAAACAGAAGACATTAAGGTTAAATATACAAACATATCTGATCTTCTCAAAAATAGTATCAGCCCCAAAGAGGTATTAAATGTGTTGTAAGGTTTAACATAAATTTGAAAGAGGTACAATAATTGCACTCATGTGAGTGAGGTACAAGGTATGAAATTAATTTAATTCTAGATATTCTTGTTGAGATCTCATCAGATATTAGAGAAAGATTGCACTAAATTGTACATATGCATCCCTACAGGTTTGATCACTTTATCAGAATCACCTCTAATGTTTACAAAGCCTGTGACAATACAATGGAGCCCACATATAACATGTCAAAATATTTAGTTTGTAAATCAGTTCTTAAAATTGGTAAGCTATTTAAAACAAATCCATTAAATAAAATACGTCCTAACCTCCTATACTGACTAACACATCTTTGTAACAATCTGCAATATTGATACAAGGAAAACCAGCTACCCCTGGGCCCTGGTTCCACACCCCTCACCCAAACATTTTTTTTTTCCTACCCATGACTTCATCCTTCATTCTGAGAGGTCTTAAATCCATATGCGTACACACTCCAAGATGCATCAGTTCCATCAGTATCTTTAAAGAGTCACTTCTTGGCCCCAATCCCCTGCAAGTTTAGGCTTAACTACTGTGGTTATATAGTCTATTCTTAGAAAAATAAGCCAGGAAATGTGCCAAACATGTTCTAGAAGAGATTAGGACCATTCAAACAGGGAATTCCATGCTTTCAGTTGCCTAGAATGTCGTGTCAAAGAGAAATACAGAATCTATAAGCTCTATCTCTTTTTCCTATAAACTCCTAGACCATGAGTTGGAGGACTGCAAAATCATGACCATAAAAAGCTATCTAAATCATGAAGTCCACTGCAGAGACCTCTTCTGCCAGGATCTCTAAGGGCAGTACTGCCTTCCATAGTCAGGTAGGAATTTTGAAAGAACATTAAATATAAATAAATGCTTCAAACCTGTATATTATTTTTACTGAGAGTGAACAGAATCTGGGAATGTCAAAATAATATTTCAATTGAATTTTCAATATAAAATATGTACAAACTTGCTATACCAGTGTTTATAGCTTTAGGAATGTCAAAATGCATATAAAGTCTTTATTTTCAGTGTCATATAGTAGCTATTTCCATTGCTTCCACTGTGTGCCAAATACCATATTAACCACTGTAGATATAAAATTGAGCAAAACAGGCACAATCTCAAATCTTGGCAGAAAATAGATAATCAGTGTATAATAAGCATTGGGATAGATGTTAGCCTCTATGAGGCAAGTGATACAAGTTTAAGAGTTTAGGGAATGTTCCTGGACAAAGTGATTTTAAGTTGGGATGTGCAGAATAAATAGGAATTAGGCCACTAAATAAAACAGGGTGTGAAAACCCATAAAGTGTAGTGAGAAAAGTAAGACAAGTTCCAAGAACTAAAAAGAAATTTATGGCTCTATATAATTTGAATCAGGAGATGAATGGCAGAACTAAGCCTGGAAAGGTAAACTTAGGCCATATCATGAAGATCCTTGTGTAACAAGATCACTGTGTGGCTTTGAGTCTAAAGGAATCATTGAAAGTTTTAAGCCAAGGAATTCCAAGATCAGACTACGTTAGCTTCAAAACAAAAAAAAAAAAAAAGAATAAATTGGTAGAAAATTGAGGATAGGCATATAGGTGAGAGAATAAGTCCAGCCAGAGTAGTTTTTGTGAAGATAGAATGGGGAGATGGAAAAAGTATCTAGAAGGTATAACTGACAAGAACTGCTGATTGGTGATTATAAAGGATGGGAGAAAAGAGAATCAAAGATTAAATCAGGTGGCTGCTAATGCCATTTACAGAGAACATAAGAAGAATAAGAGATTTTGGTAGTCATGTGTGTGAAGCTGTTCTGTCTTTAATTTGAAACCCAAGACAAAAATACTAATGAGCCCTCCTCGCATATGACTAATATATGGGCATTACAAAACAAACAACAGTTAAATAGAAGGTATTCTATTGCCGTTTCTTCATAACAACCTGGAAGGAAAGCCAATTTTAAGTTTGAATTCCTGGGCTCCCCAAAGTTTTGCACTTGTAGACTGTGGCAGAAAGATAACTTATCCCCACCGCCCTCCTCTTCCTACAGCTGATCTTGTGTCATGTTAAGACCTCAGGCTGCACATCCACACCCCTTGGAAACAGACACTGCCTGAAACACCCATCCCTCAGATTCAGGGGAGAGTGTACCTATGGGTGAGGTTAGCTGTCAGGAGGATAGCCCATAGGAAGAAGTCCATGCAGTCCCAGGAAGGAACTGTGAAGTCCTGAAACAATAATTGTGGTCCGGAAGTGGGGTCCCAGCCCCAAGAGGGCACATCCTTTAGTCCTGACAACTTCTCAGTTGGTGCAGAGGAAATCTGCTATGGAGCAGCCAGAAAGGAGCACATTTAAGCACATAGCCCAGTGCCTGTTCCTCTAACCTGTGTCTTTTGTGAATGGGGTGTGGTGAAAGTTAGATGCACAGGCAGTAAGTTATATGAATTCAGTTTAGAACAGGTCCAGTTAAAATTATTAGTAGGATATCTAAATAACATTCTAAACAATAATGTGTCTAAATAATAATGCCTATTGAAGTGCAGGTACACATTTTTAGAAAACCAGTACATCAGTTTGCCAGGGTTGCCATAACAAAACTACAGAATGGGTGGCTTAAGCAACAGAAATGTATTTTCTTATGGTTCTGGAGGCTAAAAGTCTAAGAGTAAGACATCAGCAGGTTTCTTTTGTCCAGAAGCCTCTCTGTCTTGCAGACAGCCACCTACCTTCTGGTTCCTCACATAATTGTGCCTTTGTGAATACCAAGCCCTGGTATCTCTTTATGAGTCCAAATTTCCTCTTCTTTTAAGAACTTCAGTCAGATTGAATTAGAGCCCTCCCAAACAGCCTTATTTTAACTTAATCACTTCTTTAAAGTTCTTAATTCTAAATACAGTCATATTCCGAGGCACTTGATGATAGCGCTTCGACATATGAATTGGAGGTGGGTACAATTCAGATCATAAATGCCATTCTGGCCACAATATAGACTTGGTTGATATTAATTGCTATGGACTGAAGTGTGTCCTCCCAAAATCCATATGTTGAGTCCTAACCTCCAATGCCATAATACTTGAATGTGAAGTTTTTGAGAGGTAAATAGGTTTAGATAGATGATCAGAAGTGGTCTCTCTGTATAGGATTAATGCCTCTATAAGAAGACACATGGAAGAGCTTGCTCACTCACACTGTCTGCCATGTGAGAGCACAGCTAGAAGGCAGGTATCTGCAAGTCAGGGAGAGGGGCCTCCCCATAAAATGCCTGTGTTGGCACATTGATCTCAGACTTCCAGCTTCCAGAACTGTAAAACAATTAATTTCTGTTATATAAGCCACCCAATCTCTCGTATTTTGCATGGCAGCCTGAGCAGACTAAAACATCAGTAAACAAATAGCAGTTGAAGACATGTGAGCAATGAGATCACCTAAGAAAGAGTGTCTTTGCAAGAACCCTGAGGAATGCCAACACTTAAGACATGGGCAGGCATGGAAAGGCCTGTAAAGGACACTAGAAAAAAATGATACAAAGAATTTAGGTTGAAGAGGGAGAAAATTACCTCCATGACAAGGTGACTTATGTATTATGAATCAAAAGACATAATCTAAATAAATGATAAAGGTAACTGTGATGGTTAATTTTATGTGTTATGAGGTAACCGGACATTTGGTCAAACATTTTTCTTATGTGTCTGTGAGGGTGTTTCTGTGTGAAATTAACATTTGAACAAGTAGACTGAGTAAAAAAGAATGCTCTGCCTAATGTGGGTGGGTCTCACTCAATCAGTTGATGGTCTGACAGGAACAAATGAATCCTCCTGGCTGACTCCTTGAGCTGGGACATAGAGTTTCATTTAGTTAGTTAGTTAGTTAGTTAGTTAGTTAGTTAGTTAGTTAGTTAGTTAGTTAGTTGTTTTGTTTTCCTGCCTTCAAACTTGAACTGAAATGTTAGCCTTTTCCCGGGTCTTGAGCCTGCTACCTTTTGGACAGGAACTACACCATTAGCTCTCCTGGGTCTCCAGATTGTTGAATGCAGATCTGGAAACTTGTCTGCCTTAATAATCACATTATATTTTATAATGCCTTACAATAATCAACCTCTCTCTCTTCCATCTCTCTCTCTCTCATAGATATCAGAGTTCTACTAATACAGAAACTAATATTATCTAAATATTCCAAAACAGCAGGCAATTTTAGTAACAATTTGCCAAATGCATCCACTTTTGAGAAATCAGAAATATATTCATAAATTTGAAAAAAAAATTATCTGATGATTAATGAGAGAAGAAAATCTGGAAAAAATACAGAGTAAATATGCAGATATATACCATGATTTAGAAGATATGTCATAAGTGATTTAGAAGAGAGCATAGAACTGTTCAAAGACAGCTGTAAATTAAACATAACCAATTAATAACCGTTCTTACAGAATGAGTTTAATGCTGTAAGATGAGAAAGAAATGAGAAAAGACATTTCTTAAAATTTGTATTTAAACAAAACTAGAATAAAAGTGATAGAGAATAAGCCTCATTCAGTATATTAACTACTTAACCCTAACCTGAGTTAGGCATTGTGCTGTTTGATCTAGCTTCAGAGATGCATGGGATATGAGATATGCAGCCAAAGGAGAGAAGATAGATATATTTAGAGTTACACATATTACTATTTAAAAAATACTCAAGCACTTATTTTTAACCCTCATCGTATCTCTGTACCTACTATATAGTCTTATACACATAATATTTTTAATTAAATTACTAGTTACATACTGTTATTAAAGTGTCAGTCAGTGTCTGGTGTATTTATAAGCCTTTAACAACAAAGTATATTTAAAAGAAGAATAATATATATGTTTTATTATCATAAATAGTTTTTGTTTATTCTTAAATATCTTTTTGAATAATTTCATTGTAGAGATGTACACCACAATGAAAGTAGTTATCTTCCTAACCATTACATTGAGGGTTGCAATTTTTATTTCTGTGCCTATCTTTTGTGTTAATTGATATCATTTATACAGAGAAAAATAACTACAAGAAATGACAACTCAAGAAGTTATACAGTCTCATGAAAAGTCACATACTCATTTTTATTTATTTATTTCACACAAAACCACACAGGTTTTTGTCATAATATGTGTGCTGTTAAAACTATTGACTCCCTTTATTCTCTCCCAACTAAATTTACTTGCAGTTTAGAAACTGCCTTTTCCCTTTATCTATCACTAGAATACCACTTCAGTCCTTTAATTTGACAGCTGTGAGAACTGTGACCATTATCAGGAAACCATACTCTTTACCATTTCTGTGCTAAACGGACACATACTGGCTTTCAGAATTGATTAATCCTTTCTGCCTTTCCCTCTTTTCAGAGCCAAGAATAATAATCTGCCTAAATTCTAAATACCAGAACTGAAAACACAACTGGCCCAGCTTTGTCAAAATATACAACCTTGATTAAATCATCTGCAGCTCAGGATGCAGGTTTATATAGTAGCATAAGTAGATGGTGTGTGTGTGTGTGTGTGTGTGTGTGAGAGAGAGAAAGAGAGAGAGAGAGAGAGAGAGAGAGAGAGAGAGAGAGAGAGAGAGGAGGGGAAGGGAGGGGAGAAGAGAGAGGAAGGGAAAGGGAGGGGAGAGAAGGGAAAGGGAGGGGAGAGGAAGGGGAGGGGAGGGGAGGGGAGGGGAGAGGAGGAGAGGAGAGGAGAGAGAAAGAGAGAAAGAGAGATCCCTGTTGGAGGTAGTAATTTATTAACTAGGGTCCTATGCGCTAATACTCTCTCCTTAGAGACTTCTTTGTGTCTGAGTACAGCCAGTATGCTATAAATTTTTGACATTTTTCTATTTTAGTTTGTAAATTTGCATTATTGTTTTTACCTAGTATTATATAAGCAGAATATTTAGTGAAAAAAATTGAATTCAGACATTTTATAAATACTAAAAAAAATTATTTAACCAAATATGTCTTGTAAAAGACATTATACAACTATAAAAATTCTTACAATTGTACAGACCTAAAAATGCTCGTAAAATTTTTCATCAAAGCAATGTAAATAATAAGAACAGTCTGATCATAGGTAATCATTAAACATGAATTAACTCAAACCTTCAGAGGACTATTTTGTCAGAGGTGTTATTATTGTCCTCCCCTTTTGAATAGATAAGGAAACAAACAAAGAGCTTATGGACATGTAGTCTTCAACTAGAAAGTAATGGAAAAGAAATTGGAACCCAGTCAGTTTTTCATCAAAGCCTCATCTCTAAAACAATTTATAAAAAATACACTACATAATCATTAAATTTAATAAATCACCATATTTTAAGGCAAATAGTAAAACTGAAAATCAAAAAATTCACACTATTTCTCATTCTAAATAGAGGCTAAAATAAAGCTTAGATAGATTGAAAGTTAAATTTTATGATAATACATATTAAAATAAAACCATAGAGATATATAATGGAGACATACATTTATATGCACAGTGATTAAAGTATTGGAGAAGGAAAAGGTTCTAAGTTTAGAAACAAGGGAAATATTAAAAAGGACAAGATGAACATATTTCATTCTCCTAAACAACTAAAATCTTCTACCATGCATGATAAAAATAATATTTAAATTAACAAAGCAAATTAAGAATGTATTTGTAATAATTGCAAAAATCAAAAGTTATCATTAGCGCATAAAGAATTTTCATATATTTAATTTATTGGTCTAAGTTATTAATATTTTTATCTATAAAAGAAGAAACAAAGAAAGTATGAAAATTTTAAGAGAAATTCTCAAATTCATATATAAGAATAAATTCAAAATTTGCAAAAAAATACAATAGATTTAAAATTACAGAAAATTTTTATTCCTATTAGTATTACAATCATTATAAATTTAAATATTAATGTATTATTTTTATCATTTAAATTGGGAAATAGTTGTAAGATACCCAATGCTGCTGAGTCAAATAAAAAGGATACTTTCATATATTAACATATAAATATAATACCTGATATTATTAGTAGCTTTATACTGTTAACAGACTATGATATAAAAATTTCCATTTGTGAGACAAATCCTTAACTCATTAGGAATAAAATTTTTATAAACATCGTGTAGTACTAAAAATAATCTAGATATCTAATCTTTGGTAGAATGTTAAATCTAGATTATAGCAATTCAAAGGAGTATTAGACATCATTTTTTTATAATAATAAAGAGAATATGTTGATATAACATTAAATGCAAAATACAGGAAATAATATTGTACAATAAAAATTTATGTTCTTATTTATGTCAATAGTTATCTATTGAGATATAGATATAAATATCAGTATGAATGTATGTCTTTGTGTATTTGTAGAGAAAGAGAAAATCTAAAAGGAAATTTACCAATATGCCAACTAATTTTTGTGAGTGACTATTTTTGAGTTTCCAAAACACTTTTATTAAGAATGGAATACTTTTAGAATGAGATTTTTAAAAATTAATAAAACAATGGAAAAGAATAAGGTAATATAATGAATTTCAAAATCTTCCTACTAAAAATATCAGAATTAAAAATGCATGCATTTATTTTTTTTAATACTTCTTTGCTTATATATAAAATATTTCATGAAGGCTGTGAGTTTTGGGGAAATGCCAGCAGAAAGCCACAGCTATTTTTCAAGATTTAGAAAAGTACTACTTGTCAGAAAAAGAGACTCAATTTTTAGTTTGCTTCTGTTAAGTACTGTCTTAAACTGAAACATACACTTCAGGCTACGATTCAAAGATAAAAATGTGAGAATATTCTCCTAAGCTGAAAATTAAGTCCTGGGGGACTAACAAGTAATAAAGTCATCCAGCTGCTCATGAAAGTCTACTCTTTCCTTGCATTCTTGGCCCTCTTGGCCATTTCAGAGTTATCCTCGTGGGGAGAGAAATGACAGCCAGAATTACCGCATTATAGGACAGCATGTTTCCCAGGGGTCATGAGCAATGTCACAGGCTCTTGAAAACAGTGGCCCTCTCTAGATTAAAATAAGTAACCTATGAAATCAAGGGAATGACAATATAATAGAAATTTTTCTCATATATTTTTCAAGTAGATAACTACATTCTAATACATTACTCTACTACTTTGTTATATTGAAAGAATAATTCCAATAAATATAAAGTCAACATGATTTTTCTTTCCTGCCTTAGAATTTATAGTCAAAAAGTTCTTTCACCTGAAACTTTGCAGTTGTGATTTTTAGTTTTACGTGATTTGACTTGTTCAGTTTTATCCAAAAAGCTAAGGTCCATTTATTTTACAAGGCATGAATTAGTAGTCTATTAGTATTCCATATTCTATGGACAAGCAGAATTAAACCTAAAATAGCATATTTATAGGAACAAAAAAAATTGTAGCATGAAATTCAAAGCAAAGTTACTCTTCCCTTTTTGGAGTATTTTAGGTAATTCTAATTTTATAAAATTTTAAAATATTTTTTTTATCTTTCAAAGACTTTGATGACCCTCTTTTTCTTTTCCTCTGCATATTTCTAATCTATCATATCTCCTAATTACCATCAATTTTATTAAATTATTTAATTGATCAATTATTTCATCTATTACTCCCATAACCATGAATCTCAGTGTCATAGACCACAGCTAGAACTAACTTACCTGTTCTGAAGTCTATTTTGCCATGTAAATTCCCTGAAGTTGAAAGATAATATTTAATGTTTTATTTCTCTAATGTTTATGTGGTCTTTTGTGCTTGTTAGGTATAATTCTGTTTAACAGTTTATGGTTCAAGAAACTGTATATCACTGAAGTTGTTTAATACCATATAATGCATCATATATATATATAATGTACCACATATATATATATACACACACACACACACATATACATATACATACACATATATATATATGCTAAAAGTTACTAAATCAGCTTCATTCCATTAGCAACCATTTTAAATGGCAATGCATGCAGTGCTAAAATATACATTCATTACATGTATGAAATTATATAAGCAAGCTTTTGTTGTGTTCATATACTTTCCAGGTATAAAGTCACTTTGAAAAATGTACATAAACTAGTTTTTCAATAGTTTCAAGCATATCGTCCAAATGGAAAATTACTATTTGTTCAGCAAAAACAATGTCAGTTTGACTCTATTTTCATTGTTTTTAAAATATAATGAAAAAAACAATCTTAGCCATACTATATATTAAGGCCAAAGTTATACACTGCTTCTATTTAATGTATAAGACTGAGTTTTTTCTAAACATCTTCATTACCTGAGATACAAAACAATAGGAGGCTAAGGAGGAGGAAAAAGAGTGTTGAGAATATTAATTTTATTTTGGATTCCTCAAGGTTGAGCTTCATTTTGGCTAGTGAAGATCAAGTAGTTAAAGGAATGGCTTTAGAGCTCAGAAACAGATTTAGATTTCTATATCAGCTGAAATATGGTGATTAGATCTGGATCATAATGAGATTGTATATAACATTTACCAAGAAGTTCAGAGAATTAAACTTTGAAGACCACCACATCATAAAAAGACAAGTAGTCAACAAAGAATATGACAGAGTGGTTTTTGAGGTGGAAGGTGCACCAATGGTTAGATGTCACTGTAAGTCAAAGAAAGGGACAAGTCAAAGGAGAATGTCTCAAAATATTGACTATCAGAGGAGTCAAAGTAAAAGAAAAATTAAAATTTTTTCATTGCATTTGATATTAGGAAGTCAGCAGTATTATCCTGATAGTTTAAATGAACTTACATAAGCAAAGAGACTGCAGGGATTGAGGAAGAAATGGACAATAAAAATAAATAGAGCCAAAGAAGATCCAGAATGACCATTCAAAAACGATACAGTGTTGGGTAGAAAAAATCACAGTTTCAAGACAGAGTTTTTTTACCTTCATCTTTATCACTAGTAGAAATATGATCTCTCTATATGTTTCTATATAAAGCCACCAGAAAAAAAAAAGTAGACAAATGATGGTGCAAGGTTTTGGAGCAACCTGGCACTAGAGTGTATATATATATATATATATATATATATATATATATATATATATATATATATATACACATATGTACTTAAACATCACTACTTATCTAGTGGCTGGGAACATTAAAATGCAATGCTCTATGGGCACAAACTTACTTAGTATTTACTTCCTGTTAATTCAAAAAGAAAAATCATTAAACTTAAGAATACACCTGAAGTGCGAAAACAAAAAATTATCTAAAGGCTGACCATTAGAATAAATTGCATAATATTTCTTTGACAGTAATTATTTATAAATATTTCTTTAGTAAATCTCTGTACCTACCTAGACCATAGTGTTTATTATAAAACCTCTCCCTCTTATTTAAAATTTATACACCAAGTTCCTGCAAACCATGTTATTTCTTCCATCTTATATTCTTATAAACTTTTAAGTTTAATTATTCCAGTGAGTTCGTCATTTTTTTGTTATCCTCTCTCTGCCTCTTAGCTTTCTTTACATACTACTGATGTCTACAATAAAGTCCCATTGGTTAAAGCTACTTCCTTTTATTTCTATTGCTAATATTTATACTAAACTCATTATTGTTCACAAAAAAATAAAGTGTACACATTTAATTCTCTCATCAGCTCGATGAGGTAGTGTGGTATATTGAATTATTGTTTCCATCATTTACCTTCCTTCTAGCAGCCAAAATGCAGTATACCATCAACACCCGATTTTTAATTGGACCGTGTGACTTACTTTGATCAATGGAGAGTGTGTAGAAGTGTCAGTTTGCCAAATGTGAGCAAAGGCTTTTAGAGCATTGCATGTTTCAAGTTGTCTCTAGAGCTTCTCTTGCCCTTATAACAGTATTCTTCATTCAGTGGTTCCTCCTTGTGCCTAGGTATCAAAAAGACATGGCATGTATCATGGAGCAAAGGCCCACCAATCTCAGATGAACCCAGCAAAGACTGGATTACTTTGCCTGATATAAGATAAGAGGATTCTTTGTTGTTACGATAAAGTTGTCTAATGTAATTATATATTTTAACATGGGGGAAATAAAGAGCCTCAGAGAGTTTAAATGAATTAGTAAATCATCATTTACTGACTCTGTGGTCAAACCCAGGTCTTCTGAAAAGTAGACAAATTAATTTTACTTAACATCACAGTGATATTTCAAATAAGAAAGCCTAATTTCTTAAAGTAGTCACTTCTAAACATACAGAAAAAAGGGGTAGGCATTTTCCTTTATGAAGCTTCCTATCTCTCAAAACCCAACAAGAACATAAAAACATCTCTCTTTATTTACTTTTTCACAAATGAATTTATTTCACTGATATATGTAATATATCTCTCTTACTTCCTTCATGACTATTTTATGTGTATGAAATACTTTTTATCTTCTCATATCAGTTTACTGGGGTTAGAGATTAATTTTATAATTACTATTAGAGTAGCAGTCTTTCTAAATAATAAAAAGAATGAATATGCTGGGTTTGGTAATATCCAGATATGTAGATCTTTCTAACCCAAAAAAATACCTTCCTGATATTAATCCGAATTTTTCTTCTAAAATAGGAGACCTGTTTAACAATTATCTATGAAAAAATAAAAAACAATAACACCTATAGGCTCCAAGATACAAGGCCAACTAAGTTACCAAAGTGTCCCAGGTTTATAAAATAAATATCAGATAATTACTCATGTATTTGTTTACTTAGTCATTTATTTAATCAATCAGTTTAGACTACCACAAAAAAATACCATAGAAGGGGTGGCTTAAAAGCAGAAACTTATTTTCTCACAGTTCTGAAGGGAAGGAAGTGGGAGAGAGAGGAGAGGGAGGTTGCAAGTTCTATGGTATTTCTTCTTATAGGAACACTAGCCCCATCATGAGGGGTGTACTTTCATCACCTCATCTAAATCTAATTATATTTCTCAGGCCCCACCTCTAAATACCATCACATTAGGATTTAGGGTTTCAACATACAAATTCGAGAGCGACACCATTCAGTGCTATCATTGAATTGCTATCGGTATGTATTATAAATATAGTATGTACTGCTATTAATACATGGCTTCCATGTACTGATTATGTGACAGATACTTTGCTAACACTAGGTATATATTGGTGAACAAAGTGTCATGTTCCCTTCTCTTGTGGATATTTCACTATAGTGCAGGGATGTATAGAAAATAAAATAATATAGTTCATGATTACTGTTCTTGGGGATATGTAGAGATCATGGGAGCACAGAGAGAGACATCTTACCCAGAGATCTATAGTTCAGAAAGGCTTCCCCAAAAACTTGTTCTAAAGCTAAAACCAAATGAATGTGTACAGGGTCTCCAGGTGCAGGAGGCTATGGAACAGCTATGGAATGGTATACATAGAATTCTTGAGTCAAGGCAAAGTAAAGTAAAAAAAGACTTGAAATACATATTAGCCGAAGCCTACTCTTTTTTAATCACACATTTTGATAGGTCAGCCTGGTGACAGATGTTGCAGAAGTTAGCAAGGGCCAAATAATTTAAGAATGAGTAATCCAAGTTAAGAGCTGATTTGACACTAAGATCAAACTCTAGCCATTTTAATTTCCTGAAGAAAAAGTTGGTCTGTAAAATTCATTATATAGGGCACCTAAAGCAAACTTATTCTCTATTAAGACAATGAGAAATGCAAAAAAATATAAGTTCTCCAAGTTTATGAAGATAATTAAATTTGAAAATTTTCATAGGTGTCATAGTATCATGATTTTTTCTTTATGTAATAATCATACTTGAATTCACACTGTACAAAAGCAGCACAGGTACCTGACTACATATAGAATGGGACAGGATACAAGAAAAACTCTAATACAACTGCCAATGTCTCAAGTGCCACATTAAACTGTGCCTTTCATTTATTGAGTCATTTTAAAGGTATTTATTGAAAATGTATTATGAGCCCAGAACTAAGTAGTTGTGATATGCCTGTGAATAAGACAATTATCTCTGTCCTCATGGAGTTTACATTATAAGAGAATAGTGAACCTGCTAAGTAAGTATAAATTAGGTAGTATGTTAGAAGGTGAGCAATGATTTAAAGAAGAAAATAGAACAGGAAAAAGATTTTAGGAGAATCTAGATTAAGAATAGGTCATGGTTGCTATTTTTAATGAGCTGTTCAAAGTAGTCTCATTCAGAAAATGGACATTTGAATAAAACTCGAAAGAGAGATTAGCCATGCACACATTGGAAGGAGGATCCTACAGGCAGCATGAAGACTATTACAGACATAAGAATAGTTGTAACAAGGAAGGTCTTAAAAAGGAAGCATTCTTGATATTTAAGATACCAGAAGAAGGCTGACATGCCTACATTAAGTAAGAGAAGAAAAAAATAAAAGATGAGGTTAAAATATGTGGGAGAGTTATCTCATGGAGGGCTTTATACGTTATTATAAAGGCTTTTGCTATAATTGTAAATTAAATACAAAGTCATTTTAGGGTTTTTAAATATAAGAGTAATAAAATTTTGTTTAAAATAAATCACTCTAGTTACTGTGGAAGGCAAAATAATGGCCCCTCAGAGACATCTTCATACTAATAACTTGAATCTTCAAACATATTACCTTATATAGCAAAAAGGAATTTATAGATGTGATTAGCTTAAATAATTTGAGATAGATTATCTGAGTAGATCCAATCTAATCACTTATGTGAAGAATTTGGAAGTTGAAAGAGGGAGGCAGACTGTCAGAGAGGTGCAACGTGAGGAATCTATCTATCGTTGCTAGCTTTAAAGATGGTGAAAGGGTCCAGCAGCCAAGGAACGTACTGGTCTCTAAAAGCGGGGAATGGCTTTTAATTTATAGGCAGCAAGATAATAGAAACCTCAATCCTAAAACCACAAGGAACTAATTCTTCTAATAACTAAGATGAACAAGAGACAGATTCTCCCCTACTGTCTCCAGAAAGGAACATGGTCTGTCAACAACCTCAGTTTTGTCCAATGAGATCTTTATCAGATTTCTGATCTGTTGAACTATAAGATAATAAATTTGTGCCATTTAAAGCCACTAAGTTTGTAGTGATTTGTTAGAGTAGCAACAGAAACTAATATAACTAGTATGTTGATAAAAAAAATTACTGTAGAAGATGGGAAGGAGAGGCAAAACAGGAAAGAGTTAGGAAGTTATTGAAGTAATCAGGTGAAGGATAACAGTTTGGATAAAGGTAGTAGCTGTGGATATAAAAAAGGATCCAATTCTTACTATCTTCTGAAGGTAGAGCCAACAGGATTTCCTGACATACTGGATGTAGCATAGAGGAAGAGTCAAAGATTGCTTCAAGATTGTTGGCCTGAGCAACTGAACAGGTAGAATTGCCATCAATTAAAATGAAGAAGAGTGTGACATGAGCAGATATAAGGGGAAGCCCAAGCGATCAATTGGGGTGTAATTTAGACATCTGAGTAAAGTTGAAAAGTAAGGAGTTGAATATAAAAGTCTGAGTGCATAGGAGGGTATTGAGCTGGCATCATAAATTTGGTTGTCAGTGGCATGTAGATTGCTGTTAAGCTGTAGACTAGATAGATCATTTCTGAAATAAATGTTGATAAACCTATGTTTAGCTAAATATTTTTCTCCAGAAATATATAAGTTAAAAATATACACATTTGGCAAAGTAGCCAATGATATATTTAGAGAAATTGCCCTTTCAGATCACTTCCTTTCATAACAGGAAATATACAAAACCCATAGAGCCTCTGGACATTTGGATGCAGGATGCTTAGGATAGGCATAGAAGGCACTGAGAGGATCCAGACATAAGAAATGTGATATACAAAAATAAACATTGCTTATTGAGCAGTTCTGCCTAATTCCTTCCCTAATCATATAGGCATTTAAAAAAATTTTTTTTCTGAACACCTTCTGTGCTAGAAACTGAGGCATGCTCAAAACATTAGTGCCTGGGTTATTGCTTGCTTTGCCTTTAGAAAATGGTTACATCACTTTAACAAACTCTTAGCTTCTTCAAATGCTACAACTCTTTGAGAAAGACCAATAATAGGTAAGTCTGAAATAGGAGAGCCACTCTGAAAGGGAAATGAGCAGACTTTTGTCTATGTTTTCCTCCACCCCCAAAATGTCCACTGGAACCCGTCAGATGTTGTGTTAAAAGATCTGCATGTGTTATTTCACTTAATTCTTCTTAACAATCTCATGAGGTGGCATTATAATTATAGATGAGAAAATTTAATTTGGGAGATATTAAGAAACTTGCCAAATGTCGTTTATAGAGCTAGAGAACATTAGAGTTGGGATTCAGATGCAAGTCAGATTGCCTCTAAAGCTTGCTCTCTTAGCTGTTGTGCTTTGGTGCAACTAGTCAGTCACAAATCCTGCCACTTTTAACTCTAATATATTTTTTGAATCTTCACATTCTTTCCTTACTTATGTAATGCTTATCCCTTGTCCGTTTTACTTAATTTTATTTTTCTTAATTTATATCACACATACACTGCTTTTCTTGTTCCCAGTTCTATTTTCCTCCAAAACATTCTCTGTGAGCTACCAAAATGATCTATGTCAAAAACAACCTCACTATGCAGATCTTTTGCTTAAAACCATTTTGTGGCTTGCTAATTCTTACAAAATGAATTGCATAGTTCTTATTGTGTTGTAGAAATTTTTAGTTTTAATTCTCCAGTCTCACATGTCATAAGCTATTCTTGCTGTCACCTTATATTCCACCACAAAAAATACACATCCTTATACAGGCCCTAAACATCTGACCACTTCTCTAGGAATGCCACCATATCTGTCCTTGAATAAATTCTATTTAGCACTACAACTCAGTGCAGAATTCTTTCCTTTATAGTACTTTCCCCTACAAAAAAAAATAATTCTTGAACATTCACTCTATGCTACACACTATGCTAATTACTCTGAATACATACTTGAGAATATGCCTTTTCTTAAAGAACTACAACATATCTTGGAATAATCACATTAACAAATAAAAGCATAATGTTCAAAGGAATGAGAGCTCAGCCTGAGAAATCCTAAGATATACTCAGTAATTCTCTCAGATCTCATAACTTTCTTATTGTAACATTAAAATGATCTGCTAGTGACTCTAAAATAATGTTTATTTTAAATTATAAAAGATTTTTTTAATATACTGTTAAGCTAATATCAGAATTTCTTTGAAATAAATTTAAATGCATGAACTAATTTATTTAACAAGTTTGATTTTCCTTTACAAAAGAATATTCTTAATTGTAGGAATAAAAGCAAATATAAAAATAAAAATAAGAATATAATGAATAGAAGTGTGGTTAGAAAATATTTTTTAATTTAAAAATTAAAATATTAGTCTTCATAAAATAAAATATTATAGATCAATGCACATGATTCAATTTTTTATTAGTATTTATTTTTAAAATTTTTAAATGAAATTAATTGGGATGACATTGGTTAATAAAATCATGTAGGTTTCAAGTGTATAATTCAATAATATGTCATATGTATATTGCATTGTGTGTTCACTACCCACAGTTAAATTTCCTTTCATCACCATATATTTGACCCCCTTTTATTCTTACGTACCTCCCCATTACCTTCAATCTGGTAACCATTAAATTATTGTCCATGTCCATGAGTCTCTGTTTATCATGTTTTTTGTTGCTTCCAGTTTAATGTTCTATGCATAAATGAAATCGTGATTCTTAACTTTTTCTGTCTGAC
Source organism: Cynopterus sphinx (assembly GCA_030015415.1). Taxonomy (NCBI): domain Eukaryota; kingdom Metazoa; phylum Chordata; class Mammalia; order Chiroptera; family Pteropodidae; genus Cynopterus; species Cynopterus sphinx. The sequence goes on along the minus strand of CM057383.1, from coordinate 81,443,381 downwards.
TTATTTCGTTTAGCACAATAATTTCAAGATCCTTTCATGTTGTCTCAAATGGCAGTGTTTCATCTTTTTTATGATGGAGTAATATTCCATTGTATATATTTACCAAAGCTTTTTTATCCAGTCATCTGTTGAAGGACATTTTGGTTTTATGAGTGTTTAAATCACTCTCATATCATGGAATTTAACTCATAGTCATGCTATTACTTTAAACTGACCCATTATTTTTTCTTTCTCATTTATGCCTTTTTTACTGATCAAGTCTATATCATTATTATATCTAATATACTCTTAGATTGTTTGATATAATTTGTATATTAGTTTATTTACAATTAACATTTTTCATAATATAAAATATTTACAGCAGATTTTTTTCATTTACAAAAATATTCTAAGCAATCTAAATGTCTATTGTCAAGAAAATGGATCAACCAATATTCTTATAATAGAATAATACAAAACATTGAAAATGAATAATCCAAACTTACATAAAATTTTACAAATGTCAAGGGGATAAGAAGGTGAGTTACCAAGAACATATATAGTAGTACAACAGCTTAACTTCAGCATCATGAGAATCACACCTCATATCATTAACACAGAAAAAGATATAAATTCAAAATACAGTTTCTACTAAATGTGTATGGCTTTTGCACCATTGTAAAGTCAAAAATTGTAAATTAAAACATTATTAAGTCAATAACCATCTGTACATAAAAATATATGAATATACGGATAAGATTATATGTATCCCTTTTAGATTTTTAGTGCTATGTAACAAATCACCCTAATATTCAATGACTTAAAACAACAATTTCTTACTTTCTGTCATATTCTGTGAACTGATTGGCTTATTTGAATATTTTATACTTGGATCTTTTTCACAGGGCTGCAGAAGAATGGCAGTTGGGTTGGAGCCATTAAAAGTTCTTGCCTGGATCCTCCCTGGTTCTTTTTTACATCATGGTTCAAACTCCAAGGCCTTACCATGGAGTTTAGACTTCCCAGAACATGACAATTTCAATGGTGTCATACTTTTTACACAGTGGCTGGCTTTCAAGAGTCAGTAAGAGAAATTACCATCAGTTGAAGACTTTGCCCAGAACTGACCTAACGTCACTTTTGCCACTGGAAAAATTTTCAGAGCTTGCCCTGATTCATTTCTATTATTACAGGATTTACACAGCCACATGAGAATAGCTTGTAGAGTGCAAAATATTATTGTGGGCAATTTTTGAAAATACAATCTGCCACAACACATACTTCAGGCTAATGGTAATCATAGTGGAAACAGGGAGAAGAAAAATGAAATAGGTAATAATACAAAGATAACTTTCACAATACTTACATTCTTTTATCTCTAAAAACGAAGTATCTGAAGTAAATTTGACAAACCAACTTGGGAGTACACAGACATTTATGATGCTACTCTCTATATATTTTAAGTTTTAAGTATATTGTAGTCCAGAAAACATCTACTGTTTCAGAAAAAGATATTATAAATTTCAAAAGATGGAAGAAGCTCTTTTCATCTTAAATTTATCTTTATCCAAAGTTCTATAAAATATCACATGTCATAAATTTTAGTTTTGGATAGTTTTTAAATATTTAAGTTTCAGATTATCCTTTGAAGCAACTCAAAGCTAATTATATTTTCAAAATAATTAAAAATCTATAATCAGCAATTCTGTAATACTATTTTATTTCCTTGAATAAAATATAGTTGAATAATTCTTGATTTAAATTTTCTTTCATGTAGTTATATTAAATGTACTATGACATTTCTGTAAGGTTTACAGAATGAAAAATATTGCATCCTTGTGCTCCTTCATTGCAAAAACAGAGTGACAACTTAAATATGAATTCCAATTTAGAATATCAGGTAATTAACTGAGTTTACTCTGTTTTTCAGTTCTTTCATTGATTTATTGCTGTAAGAAGCTAAAGAACATTACAACTATAAGAAATGAAAGACATGGGAATCAGCCAAGGTCAATCACAGACCATGGCTTGAATTTTAATACAGCATTGGTTTGGTAAGACTTAAAACTCTTCGATCTAAAATACTTCTAAATACTACTAGTTTTAGGGGAAGAATTTAGCCACTTTATAATTTTTTTTGATCGACACTTTTATGCTTTATTTGCCATATAATCTAAAATCAGTATTATGGACACAGAGTATGATTTGTGTCAGGCATTCACTATCCTAAAGACCCTGGTTTTAAAAAGACCCATTTAAGTCGCTATTTTCCTTCTCTTAGCATTCTCCTAATAGATATGCTACATTTATTGGTCAAATGTGTATAGAATGTTGTGTCTCAATATGGGAAAATCTTGATTTTTATGTCATTTGTAATATACTGACATGTATCACAAGATTTTTGGTGACATAGACACTCAACAGCTATTACCCTTTTGAGCACTTTAACTTTGTCAGTCATAATATTTTGATTTAAGTCAATATATGAATTGAAATTTGAGGGGGAAAAAAACAATGAAATAGTATAAACTCCAATAAATTAAAATTTAAATTAAAAACTTAAAAATTATGATAGTGAAATCTATGAAAAATGAATATTCACTTTCTCTACAATTTTTATCTACAAATTCAAGTGAGCAGCAAATTTATTTGTATTTTTCCGATTCAAATTCTTCTTAATTTTGAGAGCTTCTCCTGTTGCATAAGAGAAACTTGATATCAATTACCTTCCATCTCCACTTTCTTCTGCCTCTGGGTAAACTTTGGCTGAGGTGTTAGAAGGGTCATTTTTTATTTAATCCATTTATACACATAGGTATCTGTGGAGATGCTTGTCTGCCCATCTTGGCTGGGACATTTACAGATGGCAGCTATCATGCCCCTCACTTTTATAAGTTTCCTTCAGATCTTGGAGATCTTTCATACATTTCTCTTTCACCTTCGAGCACTAGAACTTCTTCTGGTGTTTCTTTTTTGTGTGTCTGGATCATGAACATCTTTATGAGACCATCTGTTGTCCCAATCTCCTTAGACACTTTATATCAACAAGTCAGAGGAGAAAGATCAGGGTGATGAAGTAACTCAAAAATCAGATAATATTAAAAGCAATTAGGAGTTCAGAGGAAGATGGTAGACTAGGTAAAAGCAGGGTTCATCTCCTCCCAGGACCGCATTGAAATTACAACCAAATTATAAAATTACCAATGTGAAGAATCACCTGAAGTCCAACTGATTTTAACACCTATACCTGACAATATAAAAGAGCCACATTGAAGCTAATTCAGCATAACCATCAGTGGATCACTTTGCAGTTCTCACCAAGTAGCCCTGAGCAATAAAAAGCAGTGACTGACCTTGGCCTATGGGGAAGGCCCTCGCAAGGGACCACAAAACCAACACTTCTGGAGGCTAGCACCAAACCACAACAGAGCAACCCCTGACTAGTTCCAGTAGTGATACACACAAAGGGTGGTTGCAACAAGTACACAAGCCTACTAGGGAAAATCTCACTCAATGATGTCAGCCCCCACACAACTCATACTGAAGGTGCAGCCTATTCCCACAATTAGTCAGCCAGAATGTTAATCCTACCCACTGATCTACTAACAATAATAAAGGCTTGGCGGCAACAGAAGATCACACACAATCCGTACAAAGGTCACATTTAGAGCTCCCAGCATAAGGGATATGGAAGAGTGCACCACTGGGCCACATAGGACACCATCCACATTAGGCTTTCTGGCCAAGGCTGACAGATGAAACATATATTCCTGACACATAGAAACAAACACAGAGAAGCTAATAAAATGAAAAACAAAGAAACATGCCACAAAGAAAGCAACAGGAAAAAAACTCCAGAAAATAAGTTAAATGAAATGGAGGCAAGCAACCTACCAGAGTCAGAGTTCAAAATCATGATTATAAGGATGCTCAATGAACTTATGGGAAGAATGGATGAGTACCATGAGAACCTCAACAGCATAAAAAAAGACATGGAAACCATAGAAATGAAACAGACAGAAATGAGAAATACAATAACTGAAACAAAGAATACACCAGAAGGATTCAACAGTAGATTGGATGAAGTGAAAGACTGAATCAGCAAATTGGAAGATAAGGTAGCTGAATATACTCAATCAGAACAACAAAAAGAAAAAATAAAATTTTTAATGAGGATAGTTTAAGAGACCTCTGGGATAACATGCAGCATAAAAATATCTGAATCATAAGAGTATCTGAAGAGCAAGAGAGAGAATAAGGGATTGAGACTCTGTTTGAAGAAATAATGACAAAAAACTTCTTTTACTTGACAAAGAAATTAGACGTACAAGTTCAGAAGCACAAAGAGTTTCAAACAAGAGGAATTCAAACAGATTTCCACCAAGATACATCATAATTAAAATGTCAAAGTTCAAAGACAAAGAATCTTAAAAGGAACAAAAGAAAAGAAGCTCATTACTTACAAAGGGTAGGCGCATAAGAATATCTATCGACTTTTCAATGGAAACTTTGCAGGCCTGACGAGAATGGCAAGAAACATTCAGAGTTTTAAAAAACAAGAATCTACAACTATGGATACTCTACCCAGTTTTTGATTAAAACGGAAAGTGAGATAAAGAGCTTCCCAGACAGGAAAAACTTAAGGAATTCATCACCAACAAGCCAGCATTACAAGAAATGTTAAAGCAAGTTCTGCAAAAAGAGAAAGGATAAAAAAAAATAAAAATAACAAATATGAATAATAAAATGGCAGTAACAATATATCTATCAGTAATCACTTAAGTGTAAATGGATTAAATGTTCGAATCAAAAGAAATAGGGTAACCAAATGGATAAGAACACAACACCCATGCATATGCTGTCTACAAGATACCACTTCAGATCAAATGACACTCACAGACTGAAAGTAAAGAGGTGGCAAAAGAGATTTCACACAAATGGAAATTTAAAAAAAAAAAAAAGCCGAGGCAGCAATAATTATATCAGATAAAATAGACTTTAAAACAAAGGCTATAATAAGAGATTTTTAAAAAGGGCATTACATAATAATAAAGGGATCAATAAATCAAGAGGACATAACTCTAGTAAACATGTACACATCTAACATAGAAGCACCTACTTATATAAAGCAATTATTATCTGACATAAAAGGAGAGATCAATAGTAATATACTTATAGTAGGAGACTTTAATGCCCCATTGACACCAGTAGACAGATCTTCCAAGCAAAGAACCAACAAGGAAACAATGGACCTAAAATATATACTTGAACAGATGGACTTAATAGATATTTCAGAGCATTTTACCCCAAAGCAACAAAATATACATTTTTCTCAAATGCACATGGAACATTTTCAAGGATAGGCCACATGTTAGGACACAAATCAAGTCTCAATAAATTTAAAAAGATTAAAATTACATCAACTGTCTTCTCTAATCACAGTGTTATGAAACTAGATATCAGCTACAAGAATAAAAAACTAGGAAATACACAAACACATGGTACTAAACAATAAATGGGTTATTAGTGAGATTAAGAAAGAAATCAAAAGATACCTAGAGACAAATGAAAATGAAAACACAACTCAAAATTTATGGGACACAGAGAAAACAGTCCTAAGAGAGAAATTTATAGTAATACAGGCCTACCTCAAGAAACAAGAAAAAGCTCAAATAAATAATCTAACCTTATAATTAAAAGAAGCAGAAAAATAACAGCAAACAAAGCCCAAAGTAAATAGAAGGAAAGCAATAATAAAGATCAGAGAGAAAATAAATGAAATGGAGTCTAGAAAAACAATAAAAAAGATTAATGAAACCAAGAGCTGATTCTTTGAAAGGATAAACAAAATTGACAGACCCTTAGTCAGACTCATCAAGGAAAACAGAGAGAACTCAAATAAATAAAATTGGAACTCAAAGAGGAGAAATAATCACAGACTCCACAGAAATAGAATGAATTATAAGAAAATATTACAAGCAATTACATGCCAACAAATTGGACAATCTGAAAGAAATGTACACATTCCTAGAAATATACAATCTCCCAAGACTGAGTCAAGAAGGAAAAAAAAATCTGAAATGACCAATTATCACCAGTGAAATAGAATCAGTAATCAAAAAACTTTCTAAAAAACAAAAGTCCTGGGCCAGATGGCTTCATAGGTGAATTTTACCAAACATTTAAAGAATTATCACATATTTTCAAATTATTCCAAAAAAATTCAGGAAGAGGGAAGGCCCCCTAACTCCTTTTATGGGGCCGCCATTACTTGATTCCAACCTTGCATAGACATTACAAAAAAAAAAAACAAAAAACTATAGGTCGATATCTCTGATGAATACTGATGCAAAAATTCTCAACAAAGTATTAGCAAACCAAATTCAGCAATACATTAAAAATATCATACACCATGATCAAATTGGATTTATTTCTGAGATGATAAGTTGGTTCAATATCTGTAAATCAATTAATATGATACATCACATTAACAAATCAAAAGATGAAAACCATATAATCATATCAATAGATGCAGAAAAACATTTGATAAAATCCTGCATCCATTTATAATAAGAACTCAGCAAAGTGGAATAAAGAGAACATATCTCAACATTATAAAGGCCATATATGACAAACCTACAGCTAACATCAAACTCAATGAGGAAAGGCTAAAAGCATTTTCTTTAAGATCAGGAACCAGATGAGGATTCCCACTTTCATTACTCCTCTTCAACATTGTATTAGAAGTCTTAGCCACAGAAATAAGACAAGAAAGAGAAATAAAAGGCATCCAAATTGGAAATGAAGAAGTAAAACTCTCATTATTTGCCGATGACATGATACTGTATATAGAGAATCCTAAAGATTCCACCAAAAACCTGTTAGAACTGATTAATGAATTCAGTAAAGTAGCAAGTTACAAAATAAATATTCAAAAGTCAGTGGCATTTTTGTACACCAATAATGAACTTTCAAAAAGAGAAATTAAGAAAACAGTCCCATTTACAATTGCATCAAAAAATATAAAATTACCCAAGAAAGTAGAAGACCTATTTTCAGAAAATTATAAGTCATTGAAAAAAGAAATTGAAAAAAGAAATTGAACCATATACAATGTTTGTGGGTAGGAAGAATCAACATCATTAAAATAGCCATACTACCCAAAGCAACCTATAGATTCAATGCAATCCCTATTAAAATACCAATGGAATTTTTCAGAGAGCTAGAACAAATAATCCTAAAATTTATATGGAGCCATAAAAAAAACCCAAATAGCCACAGCAGTCTTGAGAAAGAAGGACAAAGTTGGAGGTATCTCACTACCTGATATCAAACTATACTACAAGTCTACAGTAAGCAAAACAGCAAGGTACTGGCATAAAAACAGATACATTGATCAATGGAACAGAATAGAGAGCCCAGAAATAAATCCATGCCTATACACTCACTTAATATATGACAAAGGAGTTAAGAATATACAGTGAGGTAAAGACAATCTCTTCAATAAATGGTGTTAGAAAAATTGGATACATACAGCAAAAAAACAAAAAAACCCAAAAAACAAAAAAAATGACAATTTTCTTACACTGTATACAAGAATAGACTCAAAATGGATTAAAGACTTAAATGTAAGACCTGAAACCATAAAACTTTTTAGAATAAAATATAGGCAGTGAACTCTCTGATGTTACTAATGGGCATTTCTTTTCAGATATATCTCATTGGGCAAGGGAAACAAAAGAAAATATAAACAAATTGGACTACATCAAACTAAAAAGTTTTGGTACAGCAAAGGAAACAAAATAAAAAGACAATGACTGTTTAGAAGATATTTGCTAATGATACATCTGATAAGGGATTAATGTCCAAAATTTATAAAGAACTTATACAACTCAACAACAACAACAACAAAACAAACAATCCAATTAAAAAGTGTACAGAAGACCTGAACAGATACTTCTCCAAAGAAGAAATACAAATGGCTAACAGACATATGAAAAGATGCTTAAGGTCACTAATCATTAGAAAAATGCAAATAAAAACCATAATGAGATATCACCTCACACCTGTCAGAATGGCTATCATCAATAAAGCAAAAAACAGCAAGTTTTGGCAAGAATACGTTTTTGGGAGGATTGCAAATTTGTACAGCTGCTATGGAAAGAAGTCTGGAGGTTTCTAAAAAAATTTAAAATGGATATATCTTTTGACCCAGCAGTTGTACTTCTGGGTATTTATCCAAAGAAAACCAAAACGATAATTCATAAAGATCGTGCACTTCAATGTTCATGGCAATACAATTTACAATAACCAAGATATGGAAGCAACTTAAATGCCTATCAACAGGAGATTGGATAAAGAAATTATCATTCATATGTACAACAGAATACTCAGCCATTTTTTCATTCAGACATTAAAAACAATGAAATCATATCATTTGCAATGACGTGGTTATTTAGAGGTTATTATGCTGAGTGAAATGAGTCAGACAGAGAAAGATAAATGCCATATAATTTCATTTATATGCAGTATCTAAGGAACAAAAGGAAAAAAACTAATCAAAAACAGACTCACACATATAGTGGACCATTTGGTGATGGACAGAGTGGAGAGGGGTTGAGAGGCTGGGAGAATGGTGTGAAGAGGTAAAGAAGTACAAATTAGTAGTTGATAGTTGGGCATGGGGAGCATGGCAGAGGGAATGCAGTTAGCATTAATATGATGGCTAAGTGGAGGGCCAAGGGAGGGAGGAAGCAATTGGGGGGATCTTTTTATGATTATAGCTGTTTAACAATCTATTGTAAATTTGAAACTACTTTAAATAAACAAATTGAAAAAAAAAAAGCAGTTGGAGGAACCAAGGAGTAGACTGAAGAAACAAAAAAAAAGTGACTTTCAACTTATATCCAACAAATAGAGAACTCTTATAAATTAATAAGATAAACCAGTAAATATTTGAACAAAAGTTTTGAAAAGTTATTTTAAAAGAGGATATTCAAAAGAAGCACGTGTAAATATAATCAATATTTTTAGTTATCAGGAAAATACAAATTAAAATCAGAATAAGACACCATTACATATTTAGTGTAGATAATTTTTTTAATGAAAATGCTGTTATGTATGTAAAGCAACTAGGCCTCTCTTTCACAGGTAGAATTACAAATTAGTACTATTACTCTTAAATTTGTGAGCAATACAAATTGTGGATAAAAATATGCATTAATCATAACCCTATAACTTTTATTTATCTATTTATTTATCTATCTACCCACCCAATCACATGTACAAGTATGACCAGATATGTATTGTCCATAACACCCAAAATTTTTATCAGGAGTATAATAGATAAATAATTGTGGTATATTCATGAAACGAAAAACTACAGATCAATAGGTTTCAAAGTGTGGTTCTTGGGCCAACATCATCAATACCACCTTTTTATAATTGCAAAATCTTAGTCCCCATGACATACCAATCGATTTAGAGAGGCTCTGGAGCTTTGGCTTTAGGTTTCATTTTTAAACAAACCCTCTGGGTGATTCTGATGTATGTGTAAGTTGTGAAGCACTTCTCTGTATGCAAAACAAATATATATATAAAATAAATATATACAAAAATGAATATATGCCACATGGTTAGAGTCTGAGAGAGAGCATGAGGAAACTTCTGAGGTGATTTTCTGTTTGGATGCTGGTTATGAGGTGTTTACCTTGCCAAAATTTGTAAACCTATGCACTTTTAATTTAATTATATGTATAATAAAATAGTTTTAAAATATTGTTTCCCAGTCCTAACTCAGTTTTTTAAATATTACATTCTCAATTATGTGTGCTTTTTATCTCCCTTGAATTGGATACCATCCTTCTACAAGAAGGATAAAATTTACTTATTTGTTAAAAAACAAAAAGAATTTATTTTAAGAAAATTCATCCAGCCAACCAATTATATTTTGAACATTTGTCTGTCTGTATGTTATACTTAAACAAAACTCTATAGGAATATAAATTAAATATTTTCTCTTAGTAGTCATTCATGTCACAATTGTTTATCAGATGGTAATGATGGATTTATTTGTTGTTCACCACCATGCTGTAGGTAGTTCACATATGAAACTTTATTAAATCTTGTTATAAAATGAACATTATTCTTATTTTTGAGATAAAAGTATTAAAGCCTGGAGAAACTGCATAATGTTCTCAAAACTATAAGTGATAAACTCAGAGTTGGAAATGAAATCTGTCCGCTTTCAAGTTCACAATCTTTCTATATTATCTTATGGTCACATTGTAACAGAAACAGAGACTGTGCCTAGTAGATGCAAAAAATAATTATTAAATCTACTTGGAATAAGATGATAGGAAAAGCAGACAAGATTGATAGTGCTAGAAATATTATATATTCTCCATAAACTAGCCAAGATCATAGATTGTCTGAGTTGGAAGGTGTCTTAAAAGTCATCAAATTAAACCACTTTGAATTTCCTTTGAAATCACCTCTAGCAACTAAGAACTTGGTTTCTTATGAGAAAGACCTTTTTATAAACTTTCTTTATTACAAAATAGTTTTCTATATTGAGGTTAAATACATTTCTCTGTGTGTTTTACCCATTGGTTCAATTCTGCCTGTTATAGTGATATGAAAAAAAAAAAGTGTTTACTCACCATGACAGAACATCAAGTATTCAAAGAAAGTCACTTTTTTATTTCTTGAGTCTACTCTCTTGGTTTCTCCAACTGCTTTTAACATTTTCTGATTTTTGAGTCACTTCATCATCCTGATCTTTCCCTTCTGACTGTTTCAATTTGTTTATATCTCCTTTAAAAAAATGGTCATATTTAGATGTTGTTTAAAATGCAAAGCAGAGCAAGAACACTTCATTTATCTTCTTCCAAACCTCAAGGTCCTTTCATTGCAACAGAGAATTTTAAGAACCAGAAGGAAATAAAATACCTTTTTTGTTTAAGATATACTTCAGTATGGATCAGTTCCTTGTAAGAACTTAGATAGAGGTAAGAATTTAACAATTATGATTATAGAATGTGAAAATAGCTCATCCTCAGTTGTACAAAGCAATTATTACCAGAACTAAATGAAATGACCCAATATAACCCATGCTAGAGTCCTAAACAGAATGCCTAACAGTTAATGTGTGCACACATCTAAGCTGTGTGAACTAGAGAAATGTTCTCTCTTTTTTCTCAGCTTCCTTACTAATAAAAATAGATTGAATGGATTAAGAGAAAAAATTATTTATGCTACAGTGCTTAATAATAAAACTTTCATTTAATCTTTCCACAGTTTCCAAAAAGAAACAAATATATAATACTAGCTTATTTAAATGGCAGTTATGATTATCACTATCATCATCACAGCTATCATTGTCATTATCATCATCATCATCATTATTGCAACATTTGTTACATGCTTACTGTGTGCCACTTCCCTAGCCCTTTGCATGTTTTATTTTATTTAAATCTTACATTAATTTCCTGTAGTAGCTAAATGTATTAATCTCATCTTACATATGGAAAGGTTATTAACTCGACATTTCCAAGTTTACACAGGTAGTAAATAATAATATACAGTTCCAAATTACAGGCTCTAACACCCTTATGAATGAACGATAGCTCTAAATCTATGTCTTTATTATTCATGCATTTGGGCATACATGCTTGTTTTTAATCAAAAAGTTATTGAGAACTTTACTGTGAGTCAAGGATTGTAATAACTAAATATGACTAAGGCACAATCTACTCCATGGAGCTCATATGCAAGAGGTGACACTGATGTTAAAGCAGTCAAACCAATATGACAAAAGGAAATTATAATATACTGTGATATGTCCTATGGAATAAGGGAAAGCTCATAGAAAAAGTTAATAGTCATGAAGGGTCAGGAGGAAATAAACCTTTCTAAGAAACAAAAACATCAAATGCAGATACCCAGAAATTAGCAAAAGAACTTTCTGGTTTTAAGTAATTTTTAAATTGACTTTGAGTAACCAAAACATGGAATGAATAAAGGGCCTTCACAGGTAATAAGACAGGAAAGGGTTAACTGTAGCCATAATGCTTATGAGTTTTGGACTTTATCCTAAAAGTGACATAGAGCTTCTGAAGAGTTTTTATCATGGAAATAATGTGAATAGGTAGAGGTTCTATAATATTTTTCAGACAGTGTTATGAAAATTAGTGAAAAGGAAGAGCAAAAAGTTTGAGGAAAACTGGTGTCAGAGAGGTATAGTAACCTGTGGAATGTCTACAAATTAATAAAAGTGGTTAAGCACTGAAGAGGAAGATAGAGAGAAGGTGACAAGTATGAGACAGTTTAACAAGAATGAACCAATTAGATACGGTGACTGTGTGTGTATGTGTATGTGTGTTTGAGGTGGTGAGGAGGTGAAATAATGGAAAAAAACAAGGGTGAGTCCCATTTTGTTAAAATGTATCTATCTTGATGATGCCCATAATCTTGTTTTCCTTCTTAAATTCCAATACACTGCAGATTTTAGCAGATTAAACCCGGTTTTCTCCACCAGATTTTCAATATTTCCCCAATATTCAGAATACAACAAACTAGAGGAAAAAAATATATAAGCAACTTTAGACTCGGTATATTTACATTTAAGTCACTTTACCTCATATATAGAATATAGATAGATTTAAAACCCCTGATAACCACAGATCAATTGTTTTTCCTGAGTCTATCAGGCCAAACAGGGAGACAAGGCCCCAGGACTCATCATCAAGTTTCAGGAATTTTGTGTGCTTCTCTCTAACGTGGAGCCAAGCCATTGCTAACCAGTGATTTCTCACAGGTCACACATTCATCTTTATGTTCTTATTCACATAACAAGGCTCCTACGCCCAAGATCAAGTGTGTATCTCCACACATAATTTTTATTATTTGGCTAAGGATTTGGCTTCTTTTTCCACATATTTGTTTTTGTTACCTGCTTAGTATTTGAGACCTCTCCTTAAGCAGTCATACTTTTGCTCTAGGTCCACACCCCAGGAACAACAATACTGTCATTTATTTCCATCTCAGGGCAGGGAGCTAGTTACTTATTTTTCACACATCCCCCAAACTATCTTTCTGGATTTCTAAATATCTTCTAATTGTCATTTCATGGGTTATTCGTTGTTGTGAAAACATTTGGATATGTTTTTGCTTTATGATACAGATCATATACCTGAGCAATTTAGATTACAATACTCCAGGTACAGAGTAATGTCTTTTGGAAGCCAAGTTTAACCTATATTCTCAGTCTAAGGGCCTAGCACCAAGCTCCAATCTTATTCTATATCACCTACACAGTCATACCATGTCAATTTACTCTGAGTTGTGATAGGTGCGATCTATAAATTATCTTTTCTCTGGGATAGGGTATTAGATATACAAAATATCTCTATATCATAAAAAAATGATATTCAGTATTATTCTGAGTATATTACAGGCAAAAAATATGCTATGATAAGAATCAATAAGTGCTTCTTTGCACTTATCTTAAAGGAGACTTTATAAACAGCCACAGTAAAAAGTGTTTGCAAAATAGTTCACTTTAAATTTCTTTAAATTTGAATTATAATATTATGCGATCTGAAAAAGTTTTCTGCCTCTAGTCAATTTCAAAACACATCTGTTGCTTAGTCCAAAAATATGCTAGAGTGCTGGCACGGTTGTGGCAACACTGGAACACTCACACATTGCTGGTGGGAATGGAGAATGGTGCAGCTGCTTTGGAAATAGTTTGGCAGTTCTTCAGAAAGTTAAACATAGAGTTACCATATGATCCAGTAATTCTACTCCTATAAAACATGTGTTTTAACAAAAACTTGTATATGAGGGATCATAGCAGCATTATTTGTAATAGCCAAAAAGTAGAAGCAAAGCAAATGTCCATCAACTAGTAAATGGAAAAACAAAATACGCTACAATGGAATATTATTCAGCTGAAAAGTAATGGAATATTGATATATGCTATAATATGAATGAATCTTGAAAACCGTGAAAATCATGCTAAGTGAAAGAAGCCAGACAAAAACAGTGCCAAATAGTGTATGATTCTATTTATATGAAATGTCCATAATATGAAAATTCATAGAAATAGAAAGCAGATTAATGTTTACCTAGGGAGGAAGGTGAAGAGAGAACAGGAATGACTGCTAGGCATGATGTTTCTTTTAGAATTGATGAAAATATTCTGTAATTGGATAGTGATGATGGTTACCCAATTTTGTAAATATACTAAAAACCACTAAATTTTAAACTTGAGAATACATTTTATAGTATGTGAATTATGTATTTTTAAGAATAGGGCCAGGGTGCATTATAATGATATATTTGAAAGTGTCATAAAGAAAATCACTAGATAAGAGAATTTGGAAAATTAGACACAAATTGAGCCTTAAAGTATTAAATTAGAAGGTACTAGACATCCGTGAGATCTTTTTTTCTTTATGATCACAGTTTTTTCTGAAACCTAACAGTATTTGCACCTTCTTAGGAATTTTCAAGGTTATTTCAGGATTCCACCTCATCTATAATTTAAAAATTAAAATTTAAAGACTACTGTGGTTCCACTTATTCATTCTTTTCTTACTGGATTTGTATTATTGTTTCAATCTACTGAAGGAACATTATCTAAATTCACCAATTTTCAGAGTTGAGAAAAAAAGTACAATGATATAATCTAATCCCCTTATTCAAAGGATAGAGAACTTGAGTCTAGTATATGAGCTGTGCCCATTAATATAAAGTTAGTGGCACAACTGAAATTACGTCATAAGAAGTTTCTCATTAAATCATAATGAATTATTATTTTGTTCTTTCGTTATTAGAAATCTTTCCTATCTTTGAAATGTTGATATTTAATAATCACATATTATAAAGTACCCTTTACTTTGTTAAGTATAATAATTAGGTCAATGCTCCAGCATGGGGATTAGGATGCATGCTTTGGCCTTTGTTCACATCCTGACCTCTTTCCCTGAATTCTTCCCATCAATCATTCTCCAGCTACACATTGGCCTTCTTGTTCATTTTCTAAGATCTAAGTATTTTCCACCTTAGAGACTTTATATTTAATATCCCTTCCACCTGGAAAGTTCACTGCCTAGAACAGATAGGTTCCTTAATACATACATACATACATATACATATACATACATATACACACACACACACATTTATATGTTGAAAAAATAAATTAAATAGAATTGGTCATTTTTTATCTTATAAATAATGGAAGGCTGCAGACTGAGATTTTTAATAAATTTTCTGACAAAAGGTGGTTATTTTGTGTTATAAATTTAGTTTGTTTCTATTATGAAGGGGCCAGAAAAAGAAAGACCAGAATTGGTTACTGAGAGTCACTGTGAAATCTGTAATTGCAGATGTTCATATCTAAATTAAAATTCTACCTATATGCTTCTTAGTAGCTGATAAGATGATGTTTTCTGTCTGGAGACATGCCTTTAATGTAATATATATATTTTCACTCTTTCCCATAAATTAATGTGACAGACAATGAAGCTATTAGATATACAAATAGTGCTTAATAATATCAAATAAGAGTAAATAAAAATTTATCTTATTAAAGTATTCTATTATTCTCAGGGTTTTCCATAATGCATAGATGTCAAATGCTAATTAGAGATACTGTTTTATTGTTGAGTTGTCACAGCCATGGTAATTTTATTGTTTATATGAGAGCAGCAGGCTGTACAATCTTTCTGTCAATTGTTTTTATAATTAGTGACAGATTGGATTATTTTTTGGTTGGAATTAATTTGTTCCCTAGTCTGTTCCAACTGGACATGTTTTATATAAACATACATAACTGCTAGCATCAGTTATGTATCAAAAAGAGATTGTTTTGCCCTGCAAACTTAGCCCTAAAATACTCATTAAAAAATTGAGATTCAGTATTGACCACAAATCGTGACTGAATTGATGAGTGTCAGGAATCTCTCATCCAAAAAATGTATCTCAACAACTTTCTAATGTTGATAATTCTTCAAATGATGTTTTCCAAATGATCTTCTTTAAAAGAAAAATTTCTTTAAAAAGTTATAGCTTGGTAAAAGGTTAGTAGCACATAGACCACTTTCTTGAAATGAGAATATCAGGTTGCATGCATCATTGCATACTTATGGGTTTGGGTATGGAAACAGCAGTGCTACTGTATTAGTTTGCTAAGGCTGCCCTAATAAAGTATCACAAATTGGATTGCTTAAAAACCAGAAATTTATTGTCTCAATTCTGGAGACTAGAAATCTGAAATCAAGGTGTTGGCAATATT
Organism: Cynopterus sphinx; assembly: GCA_030015415.1. NCBI lineage: Eukaryota > Metazoa > Chordata > Mammalia > Chiroptera > Pteropodidae > Cynopterus > Cynopterus sphinx. The sequence continues at coordinate 81,427,099 of CM057383.1, read as the reverse complement.
GGCTGTTTCTGAGGCCTTTAATGAAAGGCTCTGTTCTAGGCCTTTCTCCTTGGATTATAGGTGACCATCTTTCCCCTGTGTCTCTTTACATTATTTTCTCTCTATGTGGGGCTATCTCTAAATTTTCTCTTTTTAGAAGAACATTAGTCATATTGGATTAGGGGCCTACCCTAATCCAGCATGACCTCATCTTAACTAAATACATATACATCAAACCTATTTCCAAATAAAATCACATCTAAGGTAGTAGTGGCAGTTTGGAATTCAGCATATGAATTTTGAGGGAACATAATTCAACCCAACACTACTACTAATAATTAACTCTTAGGTGTTTAATATTATATTTAATCCTTTATGAAAAATGTAATATTATTCCAACTTTGCTAATGAGAGTAAAAGAGTGATTTCTCACAGAGTCTATTACCTACAGAGGTTAGAATTACTTCTGACTCCAAACTTACTGATTACTTCTCTTTATACCACTGAACACTTTTACTGAACTTCAACAGCATTTGCATGTTGGCCAAGGCTCATTGCTGAACATGCTGAAATACAATCCAATAATGATGTGATGGCTCTATAATGTGTTGAATCATTTACTTTTTAAATTATTGGGGGTTTTTTTGGGGGGGTGGTAATTACTGCAAAACCTAGGGGTTTAAAACAACCACCATTTTATTATATAGATTATGATTTGCAGGGCACTCAGATAGCTGATTATTCTGTTTGGGTTCACTCAACAGCATTTAGCTGACAGTCAGTCTGACCTAGAGAATCCAAAAAGCCCTCATTCATATGTCTAGAATCTTAATGGAGAAAACTGGAAACCTGAGCTCAGACCCTAACACTCCAGTTTCCCGCCAGAACTTACAGTCTGAAGTTCTGTTCAGCAGGATAGTTGGACTTCTTCCATGATGGCCCAGGACTTCAAAAGTGAGTATACCAAGAAGCCAAGGCAGAAGCTGCAGGACAACTGACCTAGTCTGAGAAGTCATACAGGCTTACATGGAATACATTTAATTTGTCAAAAGTGACCATCTAAGATTTAAGGGGGCAGGGCCAAAAAATTTATTGGAAGTATAGTTCACTTGGGAGCCATGTTAAATAATAACTAATGACAAATTAGAGGGTTCTTAAACCACCTACTTCAGTTTTCGATCTTATTAAAAATACCAGCAAATGAAAGTTTTAATACTTTTGTATAATATCACAAATATTACATTTTTAAAATAAATATTTGATAATGAGTTTAATGATATTTATCTGATCTTAGATTCTAATATTTATAATTATAGAATTAAGAAATAGGATGTTTTATCCATTGACTTATTTTTATTTCAATATATTTTAAAAGGATCTTAATTACTTGATTACAGACTTAAAGAACACAACTATTAGAATGCAAGCCATCTTTTGAAAACATAGAAAAAAGATGAATTATTTTATTTTCAAATTTTGATTTTGAGATATTAGAGACCTTGAAAGATGACATAACTTCTTCAAGATCATGTCTGTTCTGAAGGATAGACCTCACTAAAGCTTACACTGGTCCCTAACCAAACTAGACTGCTCTCTGCTACTTCACCAGCAACTTTTGCAGCAATACAACATAGTATGGTGGTTAAGTACAGACTCAGGATCCAAGTATTTAGTTTCACAATTCTGGTTGTGATCATTAGAAATTTAGTTTATTTTTCTGGGTCTCAGTTTTCTCATTATTATATGGAATTAATATTACTATCTTCCTTACAAAGATCATGTGAGGGTCTAACCTATGAAAAGAACTTAAAGTAATGCCTAGGACATGGTAAATGCTACATAAATATGTACTGCAATTATTATATTCACAAAAATATATAATTATTGACACACTTTAATAGAAGGCCTCTCTCTTTTCCTCCACTCTTTAATTTTAGAAAAGCTTGTTATGTAAAATTATTTAATAATATTAATTATATAATTTAAATATGAAATATAATTTATATACATCATTTTAAATATATTAGATAAAATCCATAGCATACACATGAAGCCATGGACTTTTAATTCTGGAAAAACTTTTCTAAAATTCTAAATAAACTTTTCCTAAATATTTATTTTATAGGTTAGGCAAATAATGCACAAAAAGCATAAGTAATATAGCAAAGTCTACATTGTGTGCAAAGGACAAACAGTATCTATTTCTTAATAAATCAGTAATATTGTTATCTTTATTTCAAATTCCAGATAAAATTGTAACTTCCTTTATTTACATTTAAATGGAAACTTGCATATCAAAATTTTTTCTTGACTTTATGGTTATTCTGAAATCCATAGTATTTTGAGTAATTAATAAAATTTATGTTTTAGCTGACACATTAGGAAACAGAAAGACATTAGAAGTGTGGAATATATTGAGAAACACATGCTAAAATAAGTGACAGCTCAGTACATGACTATGCTGTGCCCTCTGCCAAACAAGCATCTTGCATCTGTGCTGAGCAAGATTGCTGACTGACACAATGTTGCTAGAAAGAGTAGTGTGAGTGTTTTGTTTCTCTCAAACACATGCTGTGGAACTGAGAATTATTGAACTTGAAAAGCCAATTGTTGAGTTAAATAATTGCTTGAGAAGCCAGAGCTGTTGGAAGAACAGCAGTTCATTAAGGCAAACATCTCATAGACTGAGAAAGCATGTATACAGCGGGGGAGGATTTATGTAGCCAGACAGTAAAATCTGTACGCTAGAAGCACTGTATGGCTTTCAAAGCAATGAGAACCCCAGTGTTCAATGAGGAAGACATAACTATTAACCAGCTCCCACTGCAGGGGTGGCTCAAGTGGGCCAGCTCCTTTCTAAAGCTGTTAGTGCTTCTGGTTGGGTCAGAAATGATACATATGCATTTCTATTTCTTTTTCTTTTGAGATCAGAAACAATATGATTTGTTCATATCTATATTGTCAGTGATTAACATGCCTGGCACACAATAGATGTGAAAAAAGTGAAGGTTGAATGACAGCACTCAATACATTATAAGACTTATAAGGTTAAGAGATGAACTAGACTGAAGATTTAGGTTCTAGTCTGATTCTCATCCTTATAAAATATGACAATGCACAAGATGCTTAACTTCTCCAAGTCTCAGTATCTTTTCCTATAACATAATAGAAGTGGAAGATAACACCTTTTTCATAGAGATTGAGAACAAATGCTAATACATTTTGAACATCTAGCACAGAAGACAAAATACATTAGTTCAATCCACCTTACAAAACTCCACCTCTTCCCCTGCTATCATATGAAATAGGAAGTAGAATTATTCCATAGTAAATTCAGCTCAGAAATTATGAGAATGTTGATTTTGGTTTAATTATAAGGAAGATAGTTCTAAAAATTATTGCTATCAACTAGAGGATAAGATCACCTCAAAATAAAAAAAGATCGTTTCCTGCACCTGGTCAAATTTAGAGAATGGATAATGAAGAAAGAAAATCTCTACCATGTAAAAGAGATGAGAGTGGATACCCTCAAGATTATTTTTAATTTGAAGATTGTATTTGCTTAAACTTAACTGATAAATGCTTTTTAAAAGTCTCTTCTTTCTAAATTTTATGCTTTGATAATATTGAGCTATTTGACATAAGTGAGCTACATATTAGCCTTAAAATAAAGCAGAAATATGCTGTAACATGATGTTCTATAGGTTTGCAATAAGACATATCTCTCGGATCCCAGTCAATAGCCTTTAGATTCTAAATATAAATCTAAATGCTATTAGATTTACAAAATGGAGCTTATTAAAAGACATTTTCTCTCATAAGGTGGTGTTCCAGTATATGTTTCCATCATGTTTGTTGACATCAGTGATCCACTGTTAACAAACACATTATTAGTAATTATGTAATACAATGGTAACAGCTTATTAATTAAGTCCTTAACATTGAAAAATATGCTATATAATGTTGTGAATAATTTTATAAACATTTTAATATGATTTCTCAATGCAAATTTCAACATATGGTTTTGGGTTGAAATATGAAGTCTATATATTTATATGAGTATCATGTCACCACACAAAAAAAAATTTCTAAAATTATAACAATTACTGTGATATTTGACATTTTATTGTATTTAAATTTAAGTGCTTTAGTGTACAGCATGAAAAGAGTTATCAAGAGTAAATAGCAATTATCAGAGTTTCTCAAAGTTTGTTCCAGAGAAAACCATATTACCAACATTACATGGAGTTCTTAATAAAAATTCAAACATCTCAGCTTTTCCCTAACACTGCTGAATAATAAATTCTGGGCTAAAGGCTAAGAACCTATACTTTTTTCAAATATCTCTCATGAATTTTATAAACATCAAAGTTGTAAAATTCATTGTAATAAAATACAGCTATGGACAATGAGAACATAAGCAGATTGTGGTTTTTTTTTGTTTTATTTTGTTTTGTTTTTCACTTTTAGAAACTATTTATTTTCTGTCAATCATATCTTCATTTTAAGAGTCTGTGGAAGAATAGCTTAGGAACACTCAGTGGTCGTTCTATTCCATTCAGTGGCCTGAGCAGTGGGGGCTGAAGAGCAGTCCTCACCAGCAGGATAAATATTCCAGTCTTTAGTAAGAAACCTCCTAGCAGGCACAGAGGGCACCTGAACACCTTCAGACCAGTCCATTACTTCAGGTTGAGCAGCAGTGAACTCTGGACCTGGAATAGTCCATTCACCCTGAAATTCCTCCTTGGTCACAGCCTTTTCAACAGCGGCCTGCTCTTCCTTTTCAATCTCTTCAGTATCTCTGTAGAATAGATCACCTGTGACCTGCCATGGCTGTTCATGGAAGATGGTGTAATGTATGCTCAGAACTTCTTAGACAGGCATTCACCATGTCAGACTGAGTCAACTCTTTTGCTGTTGCAAGGAATGGCAATGCCCACATAGCTCAGAGAGGAGTCTGTGTTACACAGAGCAATCGTAGGCAGGTTAACATAAGATGCCTCTGTGAGAGGCTGGTGGTTGGCCCTAGGATCAATAACTACCAAAAGTCTCCACTCCCAGAAGGCTGCTTGGATCTGGTTAATAAGTTTCCAGGAGTGAAGTGGCCAGAGATAGAAGAGGCTGCAGTGGCAGCAGCAAACTTTAGCACAGCTTGCTGGCCAATATCCTGGACAGTTTGATGCTGACATCAGATGGGTTTTCAATGGCAACAATGGCACGAGCTGCCAGCAGATTTTCCCATGTTGTCTTCAAATTTATGATCTAGATGTCATCACTATTCCTTCTGTAAATGTACTATTCCATTTAAAAGCTGAAGTTGGGGCCACCTGAGTGAGCTCCTCCTGCAAGGAATTTGAGGACATCCTCCTCCTTCATTTGTAGGACATCTAGGGCTCCGGATGTTGTGAGTTTCCCTTTAAGTTACATGGGAACCTAGAACAATATGGTATGGGGCCCTCTCTGGGTATCTTAGAAAGGAACAGATTGTGCCTTAAACTGTAACTCATATGGCCAGGTTTCTAAGGTAATGTAAATGACTAAAATAGTTTTATGGATGATTCTAACTGAAAATACCATTTTGGAGATGTGCACTCTTGCAGCAGAAACAAAGTAGAAGTTTATCTGAGCAAGGGACAGTGTCCAAGGAGAGAGGCTTTCACCTGAGAGACCAAAAAAAAAAAAAAATTAATTACTATGGGGGTAGTAAGAAGACAGGCTAGCTGCAAAGTCGAATTTGCTACTTCTGAGAGCCATCAAGTTAAAGTTGAAATTTAAGTTTTGTTGATTGTTAAACATATAGTTATTTAAAATGCTATATTACAGAATTACAGAATCATTGAACTGGAAGAGATCTCAAAAGTTACCAAGTTCAACTTTTTATTGCTATTGAATCAGCATCAAAAATCTTTGATATATTAAAATCTATTTGTTCAGAAATTGAAATTTTCCCAACTCAGCTCAATGTCCATAATCAAGTGTTGTTTTATGCAAATATATAGATGAATGTAAAGATAGTGTTAGGTGGATGGGAGGGGGAGAGAGAAAGAGAGGGAAGGAGAGAGTGGAAGGGAGGAAGTAAGGCAGTGCTAATTTTCTTTAGGTGTTGCTATCTATAAAATTCTTTCTTTGCTTTCTAAATGCATATAGAAAATGAATTTTATAGAAAACTGAGAGTCACATCTGGCAAGCTATTTTTGATTTACTGAGCTGGGAATAGATGCAAAAACACTTCCTCTTGAAGACTTACATAATAAATCATTTGTTGCTTTCCTTTTCACATCAGCATTGGTTTTACATTACTAAGCATTCCCCCCCCCATTTTCCAGCATTAGAGGAAGTCACAAAGCAATTTAGTTCAATTTTAAATTCAATAAAATTAAGAATATATTTATTAAGCAGCCGTTCTCTGCTAGTACTTTTCTAAGTACTGCAGCAAAGCCATTGCCTAGTAATTTTACGTAGAATCTTCCCCTAGCATATAAGAAATGGACTAACAAAACAGACTTTTCAAGAATTTGGGCTGAACGCAAATAGTCATATGGTTCAGAGGTGGGAGGGGGCACTCAGTGTTAACAGGAAAATCCAGAAAAGTCTGTGCTAAAGGTGGACTCATGAGCTGACTTAAGATTTGATAGACACTGAATAATTCTTCACTGCTTCCATGGGAAAAAAGATGGCTTGAAAGTTGGAATGAACACGATTGTACCGGGACTCTTAAGGAATAGTTTATGACAGAGAAGACTGAATGACAGGCTTTTATATGTTCTAACTACTCAGCAAGAATGTAAGGCCTTCATAGTCCTTTGAGTATAAGGACTATGAAGGTAAAACTGATAATGGAATGATGATGGATTTTGGACTCAGAAAAACCTCACACTCAATCTTGTCCTTGAAATAGCCAATAATACTACCGAGTAAATATTCTTTGAGATTGGGTTTCTTTTAAGAATGGGAATAACAAACCCTTTCTTGGAGAGTAATAGCTAAGACTTAAAGAGATTAACATAGTATACAGCAAAATAATAAGCATTCCAAAAATATGAACTTTTTTGGTTTCAAGTATACACTCTGCGCATAAGAGCTCAGTATCCGCAATGTGGTTGATAGGAGGATGATACTGAGTGTTGTGGAACATCATTATATATTTTTTTCAAACATAGGTATTGAAATCATGAAAACAGATTAAATCATGCAAGGGGAATATGTAGAATGAGAAGTAGATTAAGCCTAGAAACACAGAAGGACATTTACAGAGTGAGAAAAAGAAGAGAATCTCATCAAGAAAGCAGGGAATAAGTGATCAGAAGTATACAAGTATATGCCTAGAAAGGCATAGGAATTTTTAAGTGCATAGTTAAGGCAAGTGAATAGAAAATGTCAAGAAGTAAAGATTTTCAACAGAATTTGCTATGTTGGAGTAACCAAAAATTATAAATATTGAAGTTTTTGCTGAATGGAGGTCATCATTGAGCTTCAGGAGATGAGCTTCACCTGCACTGCTGAGAGAGAAATCAAACTGCAGGAGGCTGAGGAATGAATGAAAGCTGAGGAAGCGGAGACAGTGAGTTCCCGCTGCTCTTCAAGACTTTGACTGACAATAGGACAGAGGAAGCAAGATAATTAGAAGAGATGCTAATTTGAAGGTGGATGGAGATCCAGCATCTTGAAGCAGAGGTGTGTACCAAAAACAGTTTTCCACAGAGTGAGCTAAGGATGTTTAGAAGGAATAAAGCAGAAAGCAAATTGGGATAGTTATAATCCACATTAAGTTCAGTGATGGGAATTAAAGAAGATCTTTACCACGGATCACAGGAAACATGACCTAATTTTCTTAGATAAATCATGGTAGAACTGGAGAGGAAGAAGAATAAGAAGGAAAAGAGGGATGCAGGATGTTTTATTTGCTGGAATAAATATCAGCAAAAAAAAAAAAACATATTAGGCACAGAGTTTAATTGTAAATATAAACTCTATTAAAATCATATAGTGCCTGCATACTACCCATAGCAAAAATCAAGAAAAGAAAGGGAGAACGGGAGGAATTTAATATTAAATGAGCACTAAATTAAAAAAAAAAAAGACTTTAATGCATGTTTTCTTCTCTATTCGGCTCAGGATGTAAAACCTACAACCTTGTCATTCAGGGAAGAGCTATTATAGTGTCGCTTTGAGAAAAATAAAGGCTAACGCAAAGTGCCCATTAAGTGATATATTATCTAAGAGATGTTGGAAAGAGTCATGAAATGAGAGAATTCTATCATGTGAACACTAAAATACACACACACAATAAAATGAGGAAAAGACCAAAGTAAAAAGCCATCATATTTAAAATTTCTGTCATATAAATTTTACAACAAAGATCTGACCATTCATTTTCACTAAAATATTCAACTTCTTTTCCAGAAGCAACTGTGACACTGAACCTCAGGCAGGATTCCACTTAGTTTATTACAGTTTGCTTTCTCATTCACTAACTTTTATTCAAATTTCTTTACTTTCTGACATCATGTTTTTCATTATGTTGATGTTCTCTTGGAAATAGTTGTTTTCCTAGATTCTAATGATGTCTGTGCCAGCAGCTGCAAGCTCACAGAGAATACAGTAAGTGTGTATACACAGTACAAAATTTCTCCAATTAGGACTGGTGCTTAATTGGCAGGATTGCTGTCAAGAAGCATGACCACTGCATTATACTTAAATCTGAATTCCATGTAAACGTAGATATTTAGGAGCTTATTAGAGAATATGCATGGAAGTTGAAAGAGAAAATAGTTCCTGTGTTTGAGGGAAACAAATCTGACTCAGTTTTAACATTATTTATTTAAACCACTTGAGTAGTAAACTGTTGTAGCAAACTAGTTAAGCGCATAGGCTCTGGAGTTAGTCATGAATAAAAATTCTAGCTGTGCATCTTGGCAAGCCATGTGATCTTAGACAAGGTTCTTAAAGCCATCTGAGCCTCCATCATATATGTTTAAAATGAAGACAATTAAAGTGTATACCTCATAGGGTTGTTTAAAGTGTAAATTAAATGATAAATGTTAAGCATTAAGCATAGTGACTGTCAGTAAGTTCTCAATGAATTGAATTGTAGCTACTATGATTATTCAGTCAAGAATAAGAAAGATGTTCCAGGTTTCTTAATTCAATGTTTTACATTTTAGATTTTAGGACCTTTATGGACATGATGATGCTTATGGTGGTCAATGTTTTCAGAAGCAGGGGCATCCACAACATTTCCTCATACAGTAGAATAAACAACAGTTTTCCTCATTAATTATGATGAAGAACCACTGTTGCCACAAATCTGCCATGGTCTGATTTTACTTGCTAGCCTAATCAAACTCTCATTACCTACACTGATGCTCCTTCCCTCACCAGGAGCTCAATGTCCAGATGATTAGCTAATCCTCCAACAGACTATAGTCAAACTTGATGGCAATTACCAGCCATCTTCTGATAGGATGGTTCTTCTCATCCAGTAGTTAAGACTTGGCAACCTTATACCCCTTGATGCTTGGAATTTCTAGTGACCATTGGTCTCAATGCTTAGAAATTTGCCATCTCAGCTATTCTACATATCTGCCTCTAAACTCTACAAAGGCAAATCCTCAACAATTGCTCTGTACCAGCACACTACCACACACTTTTACTGCTCTCATTATGGCAAGAGAAGAAATGCAGAAATTAAAACACCCTAAAATAAAGGCCCTCATTTGCTTATCCAAAGTGGGATAAAAATTTATATGGTTTGCTGGTACAGATCTCATCCAAGCCATATAGCAAGATCAAACACAATGAGTGAATGCAAGAGTTGGCATAGTTTCCAAAAATGGTTGTTATGTCTCATGTACTATTCCATCATCAATATTGGTGCTGACTTCCAAAAAGTCAGGAAGACTGAGATACCATTCTCTATATCCACCATAGAGGGAAGAGTCCATTTGGAGCCTCACTCTAATATAATGAAAAATAGATATCTAGCATATGAATTACATCCAAGGTCTCCCCCCCATAAATGTTTATTTGTTCTATTTTACCTAAAACAATAAGAGGATGTAGATGAGGTTAAAAACTCTGTAGAGTTTGCTCTTCAGCTTAGGATGAAATTACATCATGATAAACCTATCCTGAGTTGAAAATATAATCAGTCAAAAATGCATTTAATACAGCTAAACTATTAAACATCATAGTTTAGCTTAGCCTACCTTAAATGAGCTCAGAACACTTATGTTAGCCTTATAATTGGACGATTATCTTGTTTCAAGAGCAATTACCTTTCTCTTCTCCTCATCAGAAACAGGAGACATAGATGGTGTTTTGTAGATATGGTGGGATGTAAAAACGCAAAACAATATCCAGAACATGCTGGCAAAACAGTGTCATATAGCTGACTGGGAGCTGCAGCTCACTGCCACTGCTCAGCACCATCAGAGGGTATCTTACAGCAGCAGTCCCATAGTTTTTGGCACCAGGGACTGGTGCTCCTGTGAGAATCTAATGCCTGATAATCTGAGGTGTAGCTTAGGCGGTGATGCTAGTGCTGGGCAGCAGCTGCAAAAACAGATGAAGCTTCACTAGCTCACCCACTCACCTCCTGCTGTGTGGCCCAGTTCCTCATAGGCCATGGACCAATACCAGTCCGTGGCCCAGCAGTTGGGGATTCTTGTCTTACAGCATATTGCTAGCCAAAAAAGATCAAAATTCAAAATCTGAAGTATGGTTTCTACTGAATATGTATTACTTTCACATCGCTGTAAAATTGAAAACCCTTTAGTCAAACCATCATTAAGTCTGGGACCTTCTGTATTATTAATGATAAGTGGGTCCCAAGTCAGAGGATTGGGGCTGTTGAGTGAAAAAGTTGTGTGATAGATTACACACAACTGTGCTCCCTTTTTCTGTTCACCAGAGTACTTCACAGGACTCTGCTTAGCTTCAGTACTTTAAGAATGTTTATTATCTCTATGAAACTCAATGTCAGAGATGATTAGAGAGAAAAAATTAAGTGGAACAGACAAATATTAAATTTGAGCCTAAAATTACTATACGTTATTAGCTATGATTACAAGACTGATATGTAAATACAAAGATTAGATAGATGATGATAGATGGTAGATGATGGGTAGATGGTAGAGAGAAGATAAATCTATAGATAGAAATATAATTATGGTTGTAATACTTGAGACTTATTTTTTTGTTGTGATATTTAAATAAATTATCTTAAAATATTCCAAAAGTAATTTGCATGTTGGTATAACTATCATTTTACCAAATGAAAAAATGACATTTTTTATGATAAACTTGAAAATTACTTTTAAGTTAGTAAATAGTAATCTTGAATCTCTCAGGCCTTCCCACAACATTTACAAAACTGTCACCTAATGATAGTATAAATAATGTGTGCAAAATTCAATATTTTAGGAGAATACTCTAGAATACTATGTCATACTCTAACATGCTTCTACATTTATTATATGTGGTAATTGGTCTATTGTGATCTGTTATTATTAAGGAAATTTTAATGATTTATATTGTTTCTTAACTTTATCATATAAAATCTTAGTATACATGATATACAGAAATAACAAATCTCATTTTGTTTTGTACAAAATTAGAGAAAACTTTTCCCCAAAGAAAATTCTTCTTTTTGAGCAATCAACATTTTAGAACTTCTAGAGTTCACCCTGTTGTTTACCTGCCACAAATTTATGTTTTTCCTCTGCTTCCTAGCATCATCCAGATTTTATTCAACTACCCACCCTTTTCATGAATAGTGGGCAACAGCAGAGAGTAGATTAGGATGAGCCTAAGACAACCATGTTAATTTCACTGCATTTTGAAGTAATTGACTTAGGGATGGGTATGAAATTCTGTCCAATAAGACATAAGGACAAATCTGATAGGAAACTACTAAAAGTAGTCTCTCACTCTTAAAGAGATAAAGTAAGAGACAACCGTTTTTTGTACTATATCGTCTTGTTTAGATGCGAGACTTGCAACTGCAAAAATCAGTTAAGGGTAATGGTATTTAATATAAGAGGGTAAAACTATGACATGCTAGGCCTGGGGCCTACTCAACCTCCATGTATTTTCTTATATAAGGTAATAAATGACTTCATTATTTAAACCATTTTAAGATGGGCTTTTATCATACTTTAAAAATTTAATTCCTTGACCTTTATAATTCAGTGAAAAGGCTACCCAAATTGCAAACACTCAAGAGATTGCATTTAGGTTAGCTACAGCAGAAAACAAATTAGATGATGGAAGTGAACATTAGCTATAATTAAAAACTGAGAGCCCACTTGGAAAATTCAGCAAACCTAACATTTCTAAGTGTTTATGTCACTTTGGTTTCTTCAAGAAGCTTCAGAAATACCTAAATCTTGGTATGGTGATAAAATCATTATTTATATTTATTAGTCAAGATTCATTTTAGCCCAACTCTAGTTCAGTCGAGCATATCAATGATTACCTAAAACAGAAGTTAGCATTCAGATAGAATTTAAACAATAAGTTCCTGGCATTCAGGAACTTATATTCTGGTTAGAAGAAAAAAAAAAACTATATGAACTAATCATTTAACACAATAACAAACAAAATGCCAACAGATAATAATTACTCAAAGATGTGTCAATAACTATTGACAGGGATATCAATGAGAGATGCAGACGTCTATAGAAGTGCCATAATGGGGACAGATATTAGACAATAGAAAGTGGAAAACTGACTAAAATTTGTAACATGTGATAGGAAGGTAGAAAAATGAGAACACTGCACTAGAAATATCACATAGTACAGGAATGTTTTCTGTCAGTTTCCACAAATAAAACCAACATTCTTCCAGTCATGTGGATTGGGAGTCATTTCTCTGTCTGTTTTCTTGGTTTTCTACAGTCCGTTTGTTGAGTTGTATCAGTTCTCTCTCCATGGTTTCTTTCATTCTTCCTCTTTGTTTCTGCTACAGAAAATGTTTCAGCTACAGAAATCTTCCTAACTGGACTGTCTGCCTCTAGTCTGTATGGCTTTCTGATTATTCTCAGAATAACATTTTCAAAATGCTAATATCAATTTATTTATTTTTTCCTCCTCAAAAACCTCCTCTGAACTGCTATTGCCTTCAAGAAAGGATATAGAGCTGAAAAGTATAATAGCTTCTATTAAAAAGGCCTTATAGTCCCATAAGAAATTAAAGAAAACACAAATATATGTATAATAAATTACTAAAGAGTTTTTGATAGAATTTTGCTCTTAGTATTGACCAACATAAACTCTCTACATAGAAAGCTGTTTGTTAACCCTCTCCACCCAAAGTATTTTGCACTTCTTTATCACCACACCTTCCCACAGAATGTTGCTCCTCTCTGGAAAATGTATGCCACCCAATTCATTAATTAATCTTTAAACATTATTCTTAAAGGTTTATTCAGAATTTGTTTTTTTTTTCTCATTTTATAACATCTTTAAACATTCTTATAATGAATTCAAGCCTCTTCCTAGTCTTCCTGTGCTAGAAAACATTGCACTTTAGAGCAAAGCCCTTTCTACTTATAAAAGTTTGAATTATCAGCATGGATTTGTTCAAATGGAACCAAAATTTACTTTTCTCTATTAGGTTTGGTTAAATCTTATAAATAAAACAACATTAAATAAAAATTTTTTTGTATATAACAATCATTCAAATATTTGAAAATATTATCATGACATTGTATATTTTCTCTTTTTCTGATCAGGTAGTAATAATCGATTTATTTGTTTCCCAAATGACATTCTTTCTAGACTCTTCACCATTTTATTATTTTTGCTGTAGAAATTTGTTATGAAATTGTTAACATTTCTTGTAAAATAAAAATGATGACTAGGACATCTTTTTCTGGCTATGACAGATGAGCTTATATTGTCACAACTGTTCCAAACATGACAACTAGGAAAACTTCATAAAATAGTTTATATGCCACCTATTTGAAGACTCATGAGAGCTATGAAAACAAGAGACTTAAAGGAAAATATCAGTGAATTGACTAATGTAAAAACACAATATATTAAATCTCCTAGGACACAGAACTCTTCATGGGATAAGAGTTTTATGCCTCATATTATATATTTTTTTAAAAACCTGAAAAATCAATAATTTAAATATCCACCTTAAAAAAAAGTTAAGAAAAGACTAGTATCTTTAATACAAAGTCACTAATAGCAGAAAATAGATATAAAAGAGAGAATCAACAAAGCCATAATATTGTTTTTGAAAAGACAAAATAATCCCCATACCATTTTATGAAGACTATATATTTTGATCAAAATCTGAGAACAGCATATGAAAGGAAAATTACCAGGCAATCTCTCATAAGCAGAGATGTAATCATCCTAAACAAAGAATAGCAGCCCAAATTCAGCAAAGTATAAAATGAAAATGTGTACATATAATGTAAATAATATGTACTATATATACCTTCCATGGATTTTCATAAATATAATCCATTAGAAAAGTAGCTTTATAAAAACCACCACATGCATTGAATGAAATAGCAAAATATAGTTATTTTGATAACATTTAATAAATTTCATCACCCATTCATTATTTTTAAAAATTCTTTGTAAGATAAAAATGGAAATTTTCTTATTCTGTTGCATCTACAATAAAATACAGCAATTGTTATACTTTCCATGATGAACTGTTGAAAGCTTCCAATCACAGACTGGAAAAAAGGTAAGATCTATTAACATTATTTGTACTCATTATTGTACTAAGAGGTTATAGCCAGTGAAATAAGGGGAGAAAATGTAAATATGCTTAAGTAAAAAAGAAGAAATAAGATTATAAATGTTCCCAATTTTATTTAAGCATAGAAAATTCAAATAATCTACAAATAAAATAGAATAAGTATAAATAAGTAAATTTAGCAAGTTTACTGCACATGATGGCAATATTTAAATATTGAATTACATTTATATGTAGCAGCTATACCTAATATATATTTTTGGTAGAATTTCTTGAAATTAATTAATTTTTTATGGTGACATTGGATAACAAAATTCAATGTTTCAGCTGTACACTTTAACAGTAAGGCATATATATAGTTACACTGTCTGTTCACCTTCCATAGTTAGATTTCTTTCTGTCACCACATATTTGACCCCCTTTATCCTATCTATCTCCCTTTTCCTCCCACCCCCCAAAATTTGATAACCAGTAGTCTATATTCCAGGTTCACGAGTCTCTGTTGTTCATCTTGTTGTTTTGTTGCTTTTAGGTTTATATCCCACATATAAGTGATATCATGTGATTTTCTACTTTTTCAATCTGGCTTATTTCACTTAGCATAACTATCTCAAGGTCCATCCAGGTTGTTGCAAATAGTAGTATTTCATCTCTTCTTATGGCTGAGTAATATTCCACTGTCTATGTGTACCACAGCTTATTTCGCCAATCATCCATCGTAGGACGCTTCGGTTACTTCCATGTCCTGGCCACTGTGAATAATGCTACTATGAACGTTGGTGAGCAAATATCAATTCGGATATGGGTTTTCAAGTCTTTGAAGTAAATGCCCAGTAGAGGAATTCCTGGATCATATGGTAGATCAATTCTTAGTTTTTTGAGGAACCTCCATACTGTTTTCCATAGTGGCTGTACCAATTTGCAGTCCCACCGGCAGTGTATGAGCCTTCCTTTTCCTCCATATCCTCTCCAACATTTGTTATTGTTTGTTCTGTTGATGATAGCTATTCTAACAGGTGTGAAATGGTATCTCATTGTGGTTTTGATTTGCATGTCCTTAATAGCTAGCAATGTTGAGCATCTTTTCAAATATTTTTTGGCCATTTATTTGTATGTCCTCTAGAAGAGATTGTTCTGGTCCTCTGCCCATGTTTTGATTGGATTGTTTGTGTTTTTGTTATTGAATTGTATGAGTTTTTTGTATATTTTGGATATTTGGCCCTTATTGGAGGCGTTGCTTGCAAATATATTTTCCCATTTGGATGGTTGTCTCTTTATCTTGTTAATGATTTCTTTTGCTGAGCAGAAGCTTCTTATTTTGATGTAGTCCCATTAAATTATTTTAGCTTTTACTTTCTTTGCTTTTGAAGTAAAATTCATAAAATCCTCTTTAAGTCCAAGGTCCTTGAGTTTAGTTCCTGTTTTTTTCTATGTATTTTATTGCTTCAGGTCTTATATACAGGTCCTTAATCCATTTTGAGTTAATTTTGGTATGTAGTGATAGAAAACTGTTGGGTTTTTTGTTTGTTTGGTTGGTTGTTTTTTTTTTGTTGTTTTTTTGTTTTTTTGTGTTTTTTTGCAGGTGGTTTTTCAGGTTTCCCAGCACCATTTATTGATGAGCCTTTACTTTCCCTACTGCATGTTTTGGTTTTCTTTGTCAAAAATTATCTGCATATATAAATATGGGTTTACTTCTGGACTCTCAATTCTGTTCACTAGTATATTTAAAATGGTATTAACAATTATGGCACTAAAGAAAGCAAATATCTAAGAAGAAATATAACATGAGGTGACCCAACGGATGGTGAAATAAACATATTATTTTTTTAAAAATCAGTGAACTGCTTGTAGAGTACCATGTTTATTAGTTGGAGCAAACAATATTATAAAAATATCCTCCCAAATGCATCTCAATTCAATAGTCATAATCAAAATCCTAGTCCACTTCTATGTATGATATGTGTGAAAATTGATAAGATAATATTAAAATTTATTTGGAAAATGTATAGTTCAAGAATAGCTAAAAAATTCTTGAAGTAGAAAAAAACAGAGGACTTGCAATATTGAATACCAACACATAAAACTACAAGAATTAGAATTGGTACAGGCTATACAAAGATACCAACAAAACAGAACAGAATCTATAAACAAACACTCATAGGAATGTATCCATATAAATACTATGTATATGGCAAAGATATCAATTCTGAGCATGGTTAAAGGTCGATCTTTCAATAAATTTTGCTGTGTTGATTTGCTATGCAAGTTGAAAAAAGTTAATCTTTTCTGATATTTCACACCATACTGAATAGTCCATTCTAAGTGGATTGCAAATCTAAATGTTAGTGGGTAAATTTTTCAGAAAATAAAATAGAAAAAAGAATACTCAGTTTTTTAAGCCATGTACATATTTCCTAAGCAGGACATAAAAAAATACTAAACATGAAGGGAAAATTTTATAAATTGGGCAACATTAATATCAATAAAGTAAAGTAAACAACAATATTAAGAAAGACAAAGTAGAAATAAAAAGGAAAGCCACAGATTGGGAATACTTGCCATTTATGAAACTAGAAACCCTATCCAGAAGATAAATTTTAAAACTCATCCAAATAAATTTTTTAAAAACAAGATCATTATTAGAAAGAAGAACAAAAGCTGAAACATTTCACAAAAGAAAATTTTCAAACGGCCAATGAATAGGAAATGCATACATCCTAGTTTTCCTGGAACGGTCCTGATCTGTCTCCTGGCATTACTTCCAATTAGTAACACTTTCATTCTCAGAAGTGTCCTGAATCGAACAATAAATTATAAAATCAATGGTAGATTTTTAAAAATGCTCACAATAATACTTTCCATTCCTTTATCACCTCTCATTGAAGGTACTTTGCTCTTCTCCTCTCAAAAGAAGCAAAGACCATATTACCTATTTCTCCATCCACCTCCTCAAATCAAGCTGGACTGGTGTTGCCAAATAAAATGCAAAAGAAGTCATGTCAGAGGAGTTCTAGTGAAAATCCCATGCTAGACCCTTTGAAGATGAGAAACCACATAAAGAGAGAGGCCTTGCTGACAAATAACACCAGTCATCAGACAGGTCAGTGCTGTCATCTTAGACTATGCAGACTTAGCAGAGCCATCGGGTGACTACAGCAACAAATCAACCCCAGGACACAGCAGCTAATTGTTAGCTACTGGTTACAAGAGTGAAAATTCATTCAGCTCTATCCATTATTTGTCATGTTTTTCTGTATATGTTATACTTCAATAAGAGTTTTATTTTTGTAAATATAGCCCTGTAATCTTAACTCACACATCTTATAAGTTCTAATCATTATACTATAACTATTATCACTATTATTTTGATGTTGTATTCTTAATATTCAAACTCAAATTTATTTGATTTTAAGAAGCCAATCCATTATTTAATTTGGTGGTCACCTTAGGCTGCTTGAGTTTTGCCTGAATATTATGCCATTTTCTCCTTTAATTTGCTATGCTGGGAAAGTTTTCTTTTTAGACCTAAATGTAATACATCTCTACTAATAAATATTTGGTTAGTTCTATTATTTGGGCATTATTTTAACCTCTAGATATACATTTTAATTTTGCTCAGTCAAAAATCAATCATCCCTATTTCTTTTGCTTTGCTAATGCTATATAATTTCACATTTGAATTACCTGGAAACTTTATAAACAAGTATTAAAATAGTGAATGAAATGTTAAGAGATCGATATGTTTGTGAATTTATTGATAAAGTTAAATATTTATAATTTTAGGTTTGTTTTATATAAACAGTTATAAGAAATAGCAGATCAACCCAGGACGGAGCAGCCATTGATGTATAAATGCTCCTTAAAACATGAGATTATTATCTTTCCGTTTGAGTGTTCCAACTGAATGACAGTGTAGTATAGAGATAGAGATATTTAGATTGTGAGCCAGAAAGGCAGTTTAAATTCCACCTGTGCTACTTCCTCTCTGCATGACATCAAACAAATTACTTAAACTCTATGTGCCCAGGTTACTTTATCTGTAGATGGGAGATAATAATGATACCTACTTCAAACTGTTACTGTGAAGATTAAATAGTCAATTTGACTATTAGACTATTACAATTGTGTAATATCATATTACAATTGTGTTATATGATAGTTATGCCTTATATGTACTAAATGCTCAATAAATTCTAGATAGTAGTTATTTTTTGGTGAACTCACTCAGATGAAAAACAAAGCTGCTGAAACAAAGAGACTCAATAATATAGTGGCTTATACAACGTAAAATTGAACTCTCTTTCACACATTTTTTCCAAGGTGAGTGATCCAACCTAGTCAGGACATTCAGGGACCCAGATCCTTTTCACCATGTTGTTTTACCACTTTTTAGGGCCTTTGTTTGTTTGCAAATCAAAGTCACAGACAGGCCATTTTCCAGCTGACTGGAGACAATGCCTTAGGCTCCTAATTAGAAAAATTTCTACCAAATCCATTTACATTCCATGGTCAAAAAATGTTACATCACCACACCAAGCTCTAAAAGAGTCTGGTAAATGTGGTCTATCACTGTCTCACTCAGGAAAAAGGGGAGAGTGAATTTGAGTGGAATCAAGCCACCTGGGTCACATGTGGCATCTGCAATATGAGGATGTTCCTCTTGAATGTTCCAGTGAGTTGCATCCATCAATCGATATAAGAAAATATTTCTCTGAATGAGTGTGTCCTAGATCACTAACATTAATAAATACTTCATAAAAATAAGAGCAATGTAAGAGAGGTGCACCCAAAGATCAAATGCAATGCAAATTAATCTGTATACAGTAGGATACTAAAAATCAGAAAAAAACTCCTGCCATGTAGAAAAATCTTATCAGGTGTTTAAGTAACAATTTAAACACAATTTTCTCAATTTTATATAAACATGAAAACTTGCTCCAAAACTTATTAATAAGTTCCATAATTGGGATTTTGTAGAATATACTTTGGAAAATGTTGCTCTAGTTACTAAATTGCTTTGTAATCTTTTTGTTTATTTTCAACTTTATTCAGGTTTACTTTATCATTGATTTTTATTGAAACAAATTTTTATTTATTGAAATATATCTCATGTATAATATTGTATAAAGTTAATGTGTACAACATATCAATTGATACATTTATATGTTATAGTGATTGTCATTATAAAATTAATATGCAAAAAATGTACACATGTAAGTATATATTTTAATGTGTTTGGATATACACATACACCCATAATACTATCATCTCAGTGTAATAAACACATTTGTCATCTTCAAAAGAGTTCTTATATGCCCTGGACTACTACTACTACTACTACTACTACTACTACTACTACTACTACTACTACTACTTCTTCTTCTTCTTCTTCTTCTTCTTCTTCTTCTTCTTCTTCTTCTTCTTCTTCTTCTTCTTCTTCTTCTTTCTTCTTCTTCTTCTTCTTCTTCTTCTTCTTCTTCTTCTTCTTCTTCTTCTTCTTCTTCTTCTTCTCTTCCTCCTTCTCCTCCTCCTCCTCCTCCTCCTCCTCCTCCTCCTCCTCCTCCTTCTCCTCCTCCTCCTCCTCTTCTTCTTCTTCTTCCTCTTCTTCCTCTTCTTCCTCTTCTTCTTCCTCCTCCTCCTCCTCCTCCTCCTCTCTTCCTCCTCCTCCTCCTTCTCCTCCTCCTCTTCCTTCTTCTTCTTTTTCTTCATTTATTTTTTGTTGGTAAGAACCCTTAATGTAAGATTTACCCTCTTGAGTTTTTAAGTGCCCAACATTTAATTGTTAAACACAAGCACTGTGTTGTACAGCAGGTCTCTAGAACTTATTCTTCTTATATAACTGTGACTTTATACCCACTGAACAACAACTCCCCCAGTCTTTTATACTGCTGTATTCTATCTAGACTTCCATCCAGGTTAGCAAGAGACTCACTTAAGTCAAACCCTATAGGATCTAGAGCCTGCTGCAGAATGATTGTGCTTGATTACATTTTATACTTAATCAGAGAAAGAGCATACTATTTATTTCTGACATGGGTGATTTGAAGATAGCCTCTGAATACAGGTGTAAACATATGATATGGTTTTATAACATTTATTAGAACTAGGTTCTATATTTTATGTTATGTTTTAAATTTGTAGAAACTTTGTGCCTTAAAAGCAAGTTTTCATCTACAGCACATATGCTGGAGGGGGAAATAAAGATGTTTGTTGCTGTTATTGTCTAAGATTAGATTTTTAATCATGGGAGCACAATCAGCAGAGAAGATAGATGAAGAAGGGACACTGGCAGAAGAAACCAGCAGATATCACCATTCCCTCAATTGCCAAATTAACCTGGTTTTATCAAAATGACACCATGATAACAGCAGACTGCTGTGCCATTAAAAAAAGAAAGTTGACAGTAGCTTAAAACAGGCAATCTTCAATCAGCAGTAGTTAATCATAAGAATATATCTAAAATAAAATAATTAATGTCAAAATATTTTATAAATTTATTAAAAATTTTTTAAATTATTTGTGTTTGAGGATATAAAAATTTGTCAATTGGGACTTTGGTAAAATTATTTTCTATAATAACATTTTAAAAAGAAAACTTGAAAGTTAACTATTAAGGCATGTCACTGTTATAATACTTCACATCAAAATATGATACAATACAGGACTATTGTTTTTCTCTACCCTGAAAAAAATGCAGTGTTCTATTTTTTTCTTGAAGGAATATCTTAATATCTACTATTGAGGTAATTAATTGATCTTACACAGTAACTAATCTAAGTTGTGTGATTAAAATTAAACTCTTTTTAATCAGAGTGAATAAAGAAACAGGAGCATGAATAGAAACTAGAGCAGCACTGAGGATGGTTGTGAACTGGAAACCAAGACAGGGTATTTCCCACTTCTAATTTTCTGAAGTTAATTTTAGAATTCTGATATGTACAGTGATCTCAAAAATGTCAGTAACATTGTGACTACTGTGTATAAGGGAAAGATTTGATCAAATGGTTCTTTTCCTGCAATGCTAAAATTAATTTAAGTGTAGCAATCGGAAATGGTGAATTTCATAGTAAAGAAATAAAACCACCAAGGAAGTTTCTGTCGAAGAGATTAAAAGCAAGGCCAGCTCTAAAGGCACAGCACAGTGGCCTAGTAATAAGCTAACCAGAGAGAAACTGCCCACGAATAACAGCATTTGCTTTATCTCAGACAATGACCTTTCCTTTCATAAGTGACACACTTTCCTGAGTCAAAAAACCTTTGAATATAAATTTATATAACTGATGACATAACATAAAATATTTTACCCCAAAGATGATCAAGCTTACCTGCATCTCCATTTTAAATTTTCTAGTGAGGATATTTAAAAATATGCACCTCTTCATTCTTAAATATAAAAAGTATTCATGTTTTATTGAAATTCATTGAGAGGGAAAAAGCTGAGCTTTTGAAAATTGAACTAGAGGAGTAATTAATCCATTTTGCAAAGCAAGGAATTGATCTTGAGCAAAGATATACAGAGTGCAGATTTAGAGCATCCAGGTAAAAAGGTTGATTTTAGAGGTGCTTCCAATGTGTTAAGAATCAATAGTTTTTTGGACTTGAGATTTTCTGGAAAAGCAGGTGAAGAAGATCAAATTATTTTCTTTCATTTTTAAATAGCTTTTGAGTCCTCAAAGCTTAAGAGAAAACGTGGATGACTAGCACAAATTTTTTACAAAATTTTTATCCTCTGTTACAATGTAGGGAACTGGAGGAGGCACCACTGAGAGTCATAAAACTCTTAGAGAAAGTTTGTCATGGTTCACTTCTATCTCCCTTTCTTTTCACTGCTCTTGTGTGTAGCATGCTTTTCTGGAAACTTAAGAAAAATGTATGAGATAGAACATACATGAAAAGGGAAAATAATTATTAGAATAAGCTAGTTCTAATAAGATAGAAATACTTTAAAATTAGGCTTCAGATATATATGTGTTTTTAAAATTATATATTAATCAATCTTTTAAGTATTCTTTACTTTTATGTAACATTTACAAAACTACTAGCCAGATAAATAAGTAATTTTCTAAGAGGTAAATATACCAACAAATTAGGTAAGCTAATTACCGCACTTAAATATAATGACTAAAGCTGCACCAAAAGGCTTTTTCTGAATCTAAAAAGACTGTGAAGAAAAACTTATTTAAAAAATAAAATTAGATATTAGTGATTTGTTAACTGCTAAAAATCCAAATACATAAAATAAGAGATTTCTTGTTTATGTAGCTTTTTAACAAAATAAGTTATAATTCATCTATTAAACAATCTCTTAAATCAAATAGTAATTATTTCACAATTTCATGGCACATCAGTTCTAAAATGCTCAGAACACAAATTGGAATGTTATTTAAGACACAAAATTATAGATAAATAAAATATAAAAATGTGTATGTATCTACTAAAAAAGTACTCGACCTACAAAAAAAGTACATAACTCAGGAGAAAGCTGAGTCATTGATGTCTTGCATAATCTATTTTGGGACACAACACTACGTAATGCTGCAGCAACAAAATGCATAATTTTTATATCAATCACTTGTGTAGTCAAAAAAATATGTACACTTAACTTCTCTGCAACTATTTATTTGGAATAATCACCTTAGTCATTGAAGTGACATTTTCAGGGATGCACATGAATATATTTTCCACAAAAACAATTAAGCAACTATAAAATAATGTGAGAAAGCAACGATTTGGAACTAGAGGCTGGCTATATGATCTTGGATGAGAATATAAACCTCCCTGAGCCAAAATTCTCTCATCTGTAAAATAGAATACCAACATTTACCTCATTTAACATTGAACATATTTGAGGATTAGGTAAGATTATATAAGTGAACCCACATTTTAATTAAAAAACATTATATAAGGCAATATCAATAATTGTTACAATTATAGTTAAATTACTAATGCTTTTCAAACCCCAAAGTTCTACATAAAGTGTCAAAAATTACAATCAATAGTGTTCTTTATAATGAAAATATGGCACTGAGCCAGTTGTGTTGAATATTATTTAATTTGTGGAAGGAAATTGTGGTGGCCATTTTTACTGATCCTTGAGACTTTTACAACCATCACCTGTTTGACTAAAGATCAGACCAAAATCTGACATTAAATTTAGAGATTGTACCACCATGCAGTACACCATCCTTCCAGGTGATTTACTTAAAAACATTGGTTAGGAATGAGTGAGGCCTTTAGGGACACAGATGACTCTAAAATATTTGAACTCTATAAATATCCTTATACTATCTTGCCAGCAGAAGCAACTTTGCCATACTCTGAAGAGATTAATCTTCCCTTACATCAAAACTTGGCAACAAATTTACCTGGGCATTATCCTCATAAGACATATTGATTCTCTTCAGGATTCACCTTTAATTAGAATAAGATCCAGCATAACCCAGACTGAAAAGAATGAGCTCTGCTCTAGGAAAGGAAGGTATACACATTTCAGGCATTGCAAGACCTTTCCATATTTGTGTGAAATAAGGATTCAATTCTGTCATTAGAAATATTCATTGGGGATATTGTGCCCCAAATTTTTATTTGCTCAAATATTATCAGTAAGTAAATAGAACCCAGAATGAGACAAATACCAACATTTTTTTCTTCCATGCTTAAAGTCAAATCCTACTCACTCCTGTGCTTTATAAAGTTTTAAGTCACTTAATAAGTGTTTAGAAACATTTTTTAAGGTTCATTACTTAATAGCAAAAGGTCAAAAGCCAAACACCATTAGAGAAACACTTATTTTCCTACTGCAATAAAAATAACTGAAAGAATAGACTAAAACATAATACTTTCCTTTCTCAGCTAAGAATGTCAGAAATCTCAGAAAACATTGCCAAAAGTGTGAAAAACAAGCATTAGAAAAAACATGTATTGTGAACTTTTATATACAATTGGATGAACATACAGGCATTTGTAACAATTCCTTGTTTATTGTATTTACTAGATTTCAATTCAACAGTGAGAATAAGAACAAATTTTGTGTTTATGAGTCTGACAAATATATCAGGTTGAATGACACACAGTAGATAGTACATATACTAGTTTCAGAACAATATTTGCTGGAGAAAGTTCATAAAGCAGGAGAAGTAGCAGGTACAGAGTTCCTTTGTTGCCCATTTTACTCTGAAGTAATGAAATGAGATCTAGCCAAGCTGGATGTAGGATTCTGGAAGAGGGGCCCTTGCATTTGGAGTATGAAATTAATAAAATCTATAGTTATAGATTCATTAATGGTTAGGAACGTTACCTAAGTGACAGTGGTTAGGGACTAACATCTATCAGACATTTGTTGCTGTATAATAAAGCATATTAGTGAGATCTTGGCTTATTTGCCACTTTAGCATTCTTGGTCAGAGGTATCTCCACCTCTTGGTAGTATAATTAGAGACTGGGTTCCAAATCTTCCGGATCAAGGTGTGTAACATAGTGAATAGGTGTTTCCAAGCCCTGACCAACCACCTTATCATTCTATTAGGACTGATTATCTTAAGCACTAATTGTAGTTAGTTCTAATGGAGATTATTTTAGCTCATAAACAGTCCTACTAAACAAAAGACTAACTCCTTTTGTAGGAGGACAGCATGTAGGGCCTCAATCTTGGACCAGTTAACAACCTCTCAGAGAAAATAAAAGAAATATTTATGGGGAAAATATATACTCAACAGTAAATTGCTTCCTCAAATAAAAATGTTTTATGGTAAAATTTTTATTTTCTCCATTGATGGACCAGCTCCTTTAACTGAATCAAAAAATGAGCAAGGTGAGAAACTTAGTACCTATAGACAATTTTCATTTTCACATCTACTGCAATCACTTGAAAATGAATTATTTAAACCACATTAAAATTACAACTAAATTACAGAAAAAATAAACATCATTTAGACTCTCTTGAAGTCTATCTGAACAGAAGTTCCTCAACTGGGAACATACAGAAGAGGCCACCTCAAGACTTGTAGGAAGGACACAGATGTAGAACAGGCTGGTTCCCATATCCACCTGTGGTGGCTGAGAATCAGGAAGGATATCTTGCCTACAAAAGTCTCCTTGGAGGAGCAAGGGGTCTTGGCCCTATACCAGGCTCCCCAGCCCAGGGTTTCAGTCCAAGGAAGAGAAGTTTCCACAGTTTCTTGCTGTGAAAACCTGTGGAGATTGCAGCTGAGTGAGACAGAGGGCAGCTGAAATCTTAGACATTCCTATTAAGGGTCCTATAAACAGACTCACTCTCTCTGAGCTCCAGAGCTAGGGCAGCTGCTCGAAAAGCACAAGGGGCAGATAGGAAAAAACTGACTTCAGGGTGAGAGCTGGAAGGGCAGCTTTCTCCCAAACAAAAGTACAGTCAGAAGCCATTGTTTCTTTGTTCCCAGCCTGCAGATACAGGTGGCTACCATATCTGAGTCTTCATCAACCTGGCTAACACTGGTTTCTCTACCTTAGTGAGACCCCACTCCACCAACTTTCAGGCCCACCTAAGCCACCTCCAATGATTTTTCCAAACAACTGCAGACTTTGGTTATAGCTGCAGACCTTCCTAAAATTTCTCAAAGGTTCACAAAACCCAAACAAACAGCATCTGGCCTCAGCATTCCCTATACAGCGTTTCCTATACCTTTTGCTGAGCAGCCCCAAGCCTGGCACTAGCAGCAGCCACCCTTGGTTCCTGGCTTGGCCTTGAGGCACCTCTAAGACCAGCATGGGTGGCAACCATCTGCAGATTGCTTGACGACTCTTATAAGGTGGGCCTGGGTAGGGCACAGGCTGGAGCTGAACTTGGCTTTCAGCAGGGCCCTTCCTAGAAGACCCTGGAGCTGGCATGCTCTGTGGCCACCTTCTTACCAAGCTGGAACACCACACAGGGCTGCATTCAAGGATGTTTTACCCAAAGGGCAGAACTGATTTTCCTGTAGAGAACCAAAATGAGCATAAAGGTAAGAAAAAAAATGGGGTAGGTAAGTTGAAAGTAAAATTTAAAAACTTCCCATATGTTTTAGTTTTAAATAATTTTAGAAGCTACTAGGAGTATATAGTCACAAGAATTTTCAGAAATTTAGATTATCACTTGTCATTTTAACCATAGTCTATTTCAAATTCTTTGAATGACTAGATGAAATATTTCTTCACGTGAAACACAATTAGGATGCAGCTAAATAGGGAATTGTTTTAATATATAGATCCCTAAGTAAGGATTAGAAAAGTGTTACTCCTTTTGTCCTTTTGACCCTAGATATGCTCTCTTTATACTAATTAGGGGGAGTATTTTTTTATCAGTCCAAGTATTTTTTAATATAATTTTTAAAAACATTCTTATAAGACTATGTGACCTTTTATTATTATGTTTTCTGCATCTATATTCTTTAACTGAGCTTTATGACACTTGCGAGATGTGTCTTATCTGTATTATTCATAAACATACATCAATCATATAGGACAGTGGCTAAAACAAAATAAATGTTCAAAGATATTATAAGTGTTTTTATAAAAATAGATACTAACACCAAATTTGGAAAAATTGGTTTAAGCAAATGATATTACATTAAAATTGTATTTTCCCATTATTCTATTTTTCTTATTTTTGTACTCCTCTCCACCTGAAATAACATAGTAGGTAAATATATATCTATTTACATAGATAGATGATAATAGATGATGATGGGTAGATAGATAGATAATACAGATACAGATAAAAATTCTTTAATGTCTGTCTTTTCTACTTGAATATTTTCTCTCCTGAATGAATTTTAAATAAATAAGAGTTCATGAGATTTCAGTGATTTGAAAATGACTCATGAATAGCAACCAATCTTCTTTTCTCATTTAATCAAAGGAAATGTGAGAAGGTAAAATCTCTATAACAATTAAAGAAAGATTACCAGTGAATAAATATGACAGAATATTTTAGAAATTATATTATATATTCTTAATCATTGATTAAAATAGCTCTTTGATTAAGTCTGCTTTATAAAAATATAACTACTTTGAATAAATTGAGGAGTACTATTTAATTTTCCAAACACTACTGGCATGAATAAATGTCTAGATGAGTATATTAAAATATATGGATATGAAATATCAGGATTGAAAGTTTATACTGTCTTTAAAATACATCATATTTATGACAGAAGGTCATTAAAGTGTGCTAAATATTTCTAGTGAGGTCTTTGGAATCACTGATACAAACATTCAGAGTTTGATTTCAATATTTTTTTAACATTAGAATACTGTATTACAGAAACTCTGTATTTGATATATGCATGTATATTTATATATTTATAAAACTATGCACAATTGTAATAAAATACACACATAATTGCACTATTTTTCTGAAGAAATCTTTTCTTCATTCTGCTATCTACCACCTTTGGACTGCATGTTATTACATAAAAACAAGAATACTCATAATCTTAAATAACTAATATTTATTGAATGTTTTCCATATGTCAGAAAATCTTTTATTTCTTTGAATATATTCCAACTATAAGTCTTTGACAGAGATATTGTTATTCATGTTATAAATGAATATGAAGCCAGAGGTACTTAAATAACCTGCTCTTGACCACACAGTGAGGAGGAAGGCTGAAATTTCAACCCATTCAGACTGAGTTCAGGGTTTTCACTCTAAATATAAGCAATCAAAGATGAGATATTTTAATAATAATAAATTGCAAAATAGTCACAGATCAATAAAAAGCTAATGATAATAATGAGACCTCCAACAATTAGATTATCATTTTTTAGATCCACTAAAATGTATACAGATTTGATTTATATATTAAATTTTTATTGAATTTTAGTGATAGTATAAAAATAAAATTTTCACCACTTGGGGATAGGTTTACTAAGGTGAGGAATATGCTATATATCTAAAGCAACATTTAAAATGTATTCTCAATTTTAATTAAATTTTTTTACAAATAATAAGATAATTTTTATTTTATTATATGTAATCTAGAGTTAATAAAATCTTTAATAGCATATTCTCGTTTCTGCTTGGGTATATCATAAATCACCAAACTTTTTATTTATTGAAAAATATGGGATAGAAAAAAGTGTTAAGTTCCATCAACTATAATATAAATCCAAATTATCTCTTAAATATCCATTTTATTACAAATAATTTTTTCAACTATTGTTTACATGTCGTTTTTGAAATCCAGTATTTATTTTGATTGCAAGACTTTGATATCATAAGGAAAATTCAAGGAAGCTAAATAAAAATGAAAAATTATTTCTTTTCCAGATTTGTTTATTTAGTATTCAAACTTTTTTTAATTTTACAGTTTTTCTTTTTATTCTTCTCAGGAAACAAAGGAAATTCTAACAAATATCTGTACTTGAAAGTATAGTTTACTCTAAAGATCTTAATAAAACATTAAGAAAATTTTATAGCAAATTTTTTCATGTTATATTATTTCAATATCAAATTAACATTACATTTTATTTTATTTTGTATTTAAAGAGAAATACACGAAGACACAAATTCCCCATGCAAAAGAGTTCCAAATACTTTGTGTACATACTTAGTCCTTGAAAAGGTGGAAAATGGTGCAGATGATAGAGGCTCTGATCATCCCTCTGGTGACCAAATCAAAGTTGTAATGAAAACAAGAAGCAAGCAGCAAGGAAAAATCGCCTGGGATCTAGATGAACAAGCCATACAACTATGGAGAAAAACAAGAAATCACCCTGCAATGGCAGAAGGTAAACCAAGTGAGGAAACAGGGCTGTCCAGACTCAAGCAGTTGAGTGAGATGAAAGTTGCAGCAGTGGCAGCAACAGACACATCTTAGAGGGGCCATGTCTGCAAGCCGATTTTCATGGTGACAGACCTGCTTGCTCTGAGCACCAGTGCCAATTTGGCTGTGTGCAGGGGGCACCAGGGACTTATAGGGAGAGATTGTCAGAGTGAAGGCCAAGGTGAGACTAGCTCTGTACAGAAGTGCCAGCAACATCCATTGTTCCCTGTAGAGCCCTCCATCTCCCGCACCTTACGGCCCCACCTAGTGGCTACATTAGGTGTGTCCTCAGTGAGTCAGGTGTTCCTTGTAGAGCATCACCTAGACTCACCCTGAAGGCAGCTGGCCTCGGTTTCTGTTTTCATGATTAACACAGCATCTGTGGATTTCTTGATGAATCTTAACAGGTGGCCCTGGAGAGGCAGAGGCTTGAGCTAAGTTTGGCCTGCAGCTGAACCCCTCTCAGAACTGTGCCACTGAACACCTACCTCACAAATTCACACTAATGAGACTGGGAGTCTGAGGAGCTTTGCTCCTAAGGTTTTAGCAAAAAATATTCGATGTGTTAAAGACACAGGATCTACAACCAAGGATATTTTATCCAGCGAAGCTATCATTTAGAGTTGAAGAACAGATAAAGAACTTTCCAGACAAATATAGACTAAAGGAATTTATCACCACCAAGCCAGTATTACAGGAAACGTTTGAAAGACTTCTTTGAGAAAAAAAAAAAAAAAAAAACAAGTATCAAAAACAGGAATAAAGAATGGTAACAGCAAATTCCTATCACGATGTTCCTCTAATGGAAAAGAATTAAGTGCTCCAACTAAAAGATAGAGTGGATGAATGGAAAGGAAAACAAGACCCCTATATACTGTCTATAAGAGACTCACTCCAGATTAAAAGACACACACAGACTAAGAGAAATGGAATAGAAAAAGATATTTCTTTGATGGCCCTAAATGGTTTTTAAGTCAGACTCAGAAAGATAAACACAATGTGGTTTCATTTATATGCAGAATCTAAGGACTAAAAAGAACAAACTAATCAAAAACAAACTCACAAATATAGTGGACAATTTGGTAATGGACAGAGGGGAGAGGGATATGCAGGGCTGGGAGAATGGGGTGAGGGTTAAAGAAGTACACATTAGTAGCTGAAGGATGGTCACAAGGATGAGGAGCACGGCATAGGGAATACAGTTAACATCAACATGTTGGCTTATTGGAGGGTCAGAGGAGGGAGAGAGCAATTGGGGAGATCATTTTACAAACTATATAAATGTCTAACCAATGTACCGTATACTTTAAACTAATTAAAATAAATAGATAGATAGATGATAGATAGATAGATAGATAGATAGATAGATAGATAGATAGATAGATAGAATTTTTTAGAAGGTGGAAAATAACTCCTCACTCCTTTAGAGTGAACTGCATATAGAGACTTCTTTCCAAGGAATACAGTATGAAAAGGTGGGGTTGGGAGAAGCAATTTTACAGTGGAGAAACTTGGCAAGCACTGTCTCACACAGGTGTTCAAGGTCAATATCAACAGATACAAGTCATGTTGATAGTATGTATCCCTGATATGATGTGATGAAAATGGCACTTTATCTCTATGGCCTTTCTCCCAAAACACATAACCCTTTTTCAATACAATAAAAATAAGGAAATCTCAGTTGAGAGTATTCTACAAAATACCTGCCTAGTACTCCTAAGAGTTGTCAAGGTCATCAAAAACAAAGAAAGTTTAAGAAACTGTCACAGCTAAGAATTACTTAAAAAGCAATGAGTGTTCAAGCTAATGTGGTATCCTGGAACAGAAAAGTACATAGAAAAAACCTAATGATAGTTGAAAAATTTATAGACTTAGTTAATTATAACATATCAATATCAGTTCATTCATTCTAACAAATGTAGCATACTAATGTAAGCCACTAATAATAGGGGAAACTGTGTAGGACTTATAGAAACTTTCTATACTTTTGTAATTTCCTTGTGAACCCTTCTAAAAATAAAATTTATTAAAACATGTCCCAAAATTTTAAAAATTAACAAATACCTACTACAAATTGTTTTCTTAACTTGAAACATGTATATAGTAAAAAAACAAAAAATAAACAAACAAAATCTCTATAATCTCACCATTCAGGTACAACACTACTAATGATCCCATGTGTTTCTTTCATATTCCTTTTTTTTTCCACATTCGTTTATTTATAAATAAATATATATACTTTTATCCAATTTGAATCTCGAATCCAAAACTTAAAACTGTTTGGGCATCTTGCTTTTGTAGATAACTTATATTCTAAGTATTATATCATGCCATTGAATAGTTTTAACTGCATAACACTGAATTGGGCTCATGTATTACAGTTCAATTCTTTTTTTAAAATACTATCAGACAAGATAAAGTTTTCTAATTTTGATTAATTTTTAAGAAGATAATTATTCTAGCACAAAGATGTTTCCCTAATCTATAATTATTCTTAGTATAGATTCTGACAGTGTGTTACTACATCAAAGAGTAAATTACATTATTTAGACAGTTGATAGCCATTGCCAAATCACTTCCCAGAAGGCTTATCTCTCCATCTACTCTTACAGTTTATGAGCTTTGTGTCCTTATTTTGCATATTTTGCTAATGGAGTAGTCAAATAATTTTTATTGCTTTGTTTATTAGTAATGTAGATTTTTGATATATTTTTAAAAAATTTCCCTTATGGAAATTACCCATACAACTTCTTCATCTTCTTGTTTTTAACTCTAAATTGGAATTTTTCTTTGGGGTTTTAATAACATTTCATGTACTAAGAACTAATTCCTTGAAATTCATGTTTATTTATAATATTCTATCATAAATGTTTTTTTAAATTTATTTAGTGTTAAATTTGTATGTAGTCAAATCTAAGATTTTCTACTGCTACTGTATCCACAAATTTTATGTTAACAAAGTTATTTTCATCTCTTTAAAATTTTAAATAATTATTAAATTTAGCAGGGCAATATTGGTTAATAAAATTATATAGGTCTCCAGTGTACAATTC
This sequence comes from Cynopterus sphinx, assembly GCA_030015415.1. NCBI lineage: Eukaryota > Metazoa > Chordata > Mammalia > Chiroptera > Pteropodidae > Cynopterus > Cynopterus sphinx. The sequence continues at coordinate 81,394,562 of CM057383.1, read as the reverse complement.
AATAATACATCAACTGTATATTGCATTGTATGTTCATCCCATAAAATTGAATTTCCTTCCACCACCATATATTTGTCCCCCTTTACTCTTATCTCCCTCGCCCTTCCTCCTTTCCCTCTGGTAACCACTAACCTGTTGTCTGTGTTTATGAGTTTTTGTTCACCTTGTTCATTTGTTGCTTTAAGTTTTTTATCCCACTTACAAGTAAAATCAGTTGGTTCTCAATGTTTTCTAACTTATTTCACTTAGCATGATAATCTCAAGATCCATATGTTTTCGTATCTTAAATTGTCATAAATATGTACATATATTTTTCTTTTCTACTTCATCTATTTTTATTAATCATTTATTTTTTTTATTCTGTTTATTGTTTGGTTATTTTAAATCTCTGAATTATGTTTAAATTCTACTAAATACTTTGAAAGGACAAACTAAAGTTTTATATAGGTTTTCTTGTTCAGAAAATTCAGACCAAGCTAAGCATGTGAAAATTTTTGCTAACTAAATTCATGTTGAGTGGAGGCCAAAAGAAAAAATATTAAATTCAGATGGACAACTTTCTTTGTGCTATCATCATTCATAAGAATTGACCAAGACCTATGGGAGGAGTCAATAAAGCTTTGAATTAAACTCTATAGGGAAGAGGGGCAAAGGACTTGAAGTGAGAAATAGGGAATGCTTATTTATATAAGACTTGTAAATTCCCTGACTATCTTGGCAAAGAGAAGAATCTTGCCTCAAGAATTTGCATCAAAATCTCCTTAGCATTTCCTCCTATTACCTTGGATTTAACCATTTCATTCACTTGTTCTTCCAGCCTCAGAAACTTCAAGTTTTTTTTATATGATTTTTCAACCTCTGACCTAAAATTCTGAAATGAGATTTTCAACTTAGAAGTTTCTTCCAACATTAAATTTTGGTTTCTGAGACCTTCTAACATATATTCATTCATCTCTTTGATTTTATCTTGCTCCTGCATAACTAGTAGGTTGGTCCTAGGAAATAGGTATCACCATCTTGAGTCAAAACTTTTATCTTATCATCCTTCTATTAAGACCTACCATGATAGCTGAAAAATCATCTGTACTTTAATTAGTGGAAATTCCACCTGCTTTTAGTAAAGGACAGACTACTACATAATATGATGTAATATTACATTTGACATTCTCCCCTTATTTTTATAAACTTTTTCAGGAAGAAAAATGAAGGAAAATCAGACAAACTCCATTCTGAAGCCTATATTAAATTTGAAAATATTTAAAATATGTTTACATAAGTAATTTTATACATATAAATGAAACTGACATGTAAATATTATGTAGAAAAAATTGCAACGATTTCATATATGGTATTTGAATTATAAAACAATATGTACAATATCATGATGTTGACAAATGTAAAAGGGATAACTAAAATTTTCATAGTAGAACAATCCAAGAAAACATTGTTATAATTACTATAAGGTTTTCAATTAGTTTAGCAACATTTATTTTTAGAAAAAGGACAACAGAATAAAATCTAGAAATGTTTTAAGAAATGAAAATTTTGATATAAATTCACCCCTATTGGATCTCCTTCAATATGTTCCTTTATGGCTGGCGTCCATTATTAGTTTAAAAGTATAAAATACTGAATACTTCTGATAAAAACACTATTTTTGTTTTTAATTAATTATAATATTCTTGAATACAATACTATAAATTCACATGACCTTTCATGCCCCTGATATTATCTATGACATTAAATACTCCATGTTGTCTAATCAAGTAAATAAAAGAAAATATTTCTTCTGACCTACTGCTGAAAAGTGTCATTTTCAGAAGGACAGAAAACAACTATTTTTTGAGTTTGCATTTGATCAATACTTCTATACATTTTAAGATAAAAAATTGGCTTCCCAGGAAACTTTATATAACTTCTATTTCTCATTACTCTTTAATGACCAGTAGGCATTTGTATGAAATGACCCTGTCTAGGAGAATTCTCTTTCAGTTTTGAAAGTTCTGCATATTAAACATGTTTATAAACATCAGCTTTGTAGACAGAGAATGCCATTCACATCCCTCACCCTCTGAAAAACTTCCAATTTTCTTTTAAAATTCAATTTACAGGTCATCTCTTCCAAAAAAATTCCCTTGTAATTCCTCCCAACACACTTAATCACTTTTCCTCTTTTCTGTCCTTGTGTTACACATGTATCCGATGTTGTGTACATCATACTGTGTTATATTTTGTAACTTTTTACATTTGTATCTTCTCTAATAATACCGGCACCTTAAAGAATAGTACTATGTAATTTTTCTCTATGTTTTTCTGAGGTTTAGCATACTTCCTAGCAGAATACTTTTCAATAAATAAGGTATCTCAGGAAAAGAAATTGTAAATCAAATTTTTTTTTTGATAAGAGAAAATGTAGAGTGCCCTCAAGACAGAACTTCCTGTCTAAAATCTTAAACTGGTCATCCCAAATCAGACAATTTTTTACTGAAGAGTATTGAATAAATTGAGATAATTTCTGTCTAGCAGGTCATTTTCAAGACTTTTAGCAGACACCCTCTAATCTATTAGCAAGTTACTATCTCAAGAATTTATTTAAAAGTTAGCTTACTCATAGAGGTTTTTTTTTGCACATATTCAATTCTTTTTCTTTACACACAACCATTATACTAGTTTAAGGAACTGTGCTAAATGGATTAGACTAGGAAAATAATTTAGTCTTTAGATTAAATTTAGAAATTACCTTGTTCTTAATGGAGTCTTGGCATCAATTACAAACATAGTATAAAGTGTCTGTTTATATTGCGATTTTTTCCCCCTGGTTGGTAATCTTCATGTTAAAATGTTGCAAAACAAAAATTTAAAGGCTCAGAAAAAAAATAAATATCCATAACCTCATCACAGAGACCAATCTCTTTTAGCACCTTTATTTTCTGTTTCCTTTTTCTTATGCACTTTATTTTAATTTGTGTTCTAATCTCCAATTCTCTTTAATATATATATATATATATATTATAACTACTTTTTTATCTTTAAGAATTTTCATAAATATAATTTCAAAGACTTTATAATATTGACTTAAATTAACATATAATAATTTCTCTAACTATTAAACTATAGGGTGACTTTTTCCAATATTTTTTATTACAAAACAGAAAAGCATTTTCACATATAAGTTGCATTGACTTATATTATTGATCTACTATAAAAGAAAATAGGAATCACACAACAGATAACTTATTGATTAATTTAGAAAGTGATACTGGTTATATTTTCTCTTGTAATACATTTATCTCATCATGAAATAACCAGTATTGAATATTAAATTTAAAAAGTGTGCTAATTTTATGAGTATAAAAACAACATTATGAGTTGAATTTTTATTTCTTTTATTATTAGTGAAATGAAATGCTTATGTATATATTTGTATGTGCTTGTGTTAATTATGTATGTATGCTATTGGAACAATATGGTTTTAATATCTATATAGATTATATACTTTAATTTCCTAACCTAGAATTTGTAAATATTTGGTGCAGAGAAACTATTTCTAAAAAGGATTGTTTTATATATGATTAATTGATCTCATTTTTATTATGCTGACGATATGGAAGATGCTGATCTTTCATAATTCATGTACTAATGTTTCCTGAATGTGTTTCCAAAATGAAATAGTACTATCAGGAAATGGATTATAGTATTCTAAGAACTAATTATAGTAGACTCCTAATAAACATTTTGATTGACTTATTGGAATAGTCAAATAATTCTTTGCAACTTAATGAAATCATATGCCTTCATTACAATCAGATTCTAACACTGTCATACATATATATCATATAACAGATACCAAAATCACTATCGTGTCTGTTAACAACATAAGATAAATTTATAAATTATATTTTCTAATAAATTACATTAGGATAATAACTGTAAGTAAGACATGACTAATGGCAAGATTTTAGAATGACATAAATATATTTTGGTTTACTATTAGTGAGTGATAATTTTACTATATAGACGATGCACACAAATCTTTTAGACTATGCTTTTCATTATCCTAAATGTAAATAGGTATTTAAATAAAGTACATTACTTTATTTTTAAAATAAAATAGTTTGGAAATATTTCTTTCTCTTCAATTTTTCGAAAAAGTTTGAGAAGTGTTGGTATTAATTCTTCTTTAAATGCTTGGATGTTTGGTAGAACTTATCTGTGAAGCCAGCTGGTACTGGACTTCTCTACTTGGGTGGAGGTTTTTGGTTACTGATTCAATCTCCTCGCTCATTATCGGTCTGTTTAGATTTTCTATTACTTCATGATACAGTCTTGGTAAGTTATATGTTTCTAAGAACTTATCCATTTTTTCTAAGTTATCTAACTTATTGGCATATAATTGTTCATAGTAGTCTATTATGATCCTTTGTATTTCTTTGGTATTACCTGTAATATCTCCTCATTTATTTATAATTGTATTAATTTGAGTCATCTATCATTTTTCTTTAGTCTAGCTAAGGTTTATCAATTTTGTTTATCTTTTCAAAAACCAACTTAGTTTTGTTGGTCTTCTCTATTGCCTTTCTGGTCTCTATTTTAGTTATTTCTACACTATTCTTTATTATTTACTTTCTTCTGCCTACTTTGGGCCTAGTTTGTTTTTCCTTTTTCAGTTCCTTGAGATATAAAAATATATTATTTATTTGAGATATTTCTTTTTTCTTAACTAAGGCTTTTGTCATTATAAACTTCCCTCATAAACCATTTTTGCTTCATTTCATAAGTTTTTGTGTAGTGTGTTTCCATTTTTATTTGTCTCAAGGTTTATTTTTTCAATTTTCTTTTTGTTTTCTTCTCTGACCCACTGATCATTCAGAAATATGTTAATTTTCACGTATCTGTGAATTTTCCAGTTAGCCTCTTATTATTGGTTTCTAGTTTAAGGCCATTTTTGTTGGAAAAGATAATTGATATAATTTCAGCCTTTTTAAATTTGTTAAGACTTCTTTTGTGATCTAGATCTATCATGAAGAATGATTAATCCACATGCACTTGAGAAGAATGTATATTCTGCTGCAACTGGATGGAATGTTCTGTTTATGTCAGTTAGGTTCATTGATATAACTTGTAGTTCAGATCCATTATTTCCTTATTGATTTCTGTCTGAATGATCTATCCATTTTTGAGAGAGAAATATTGGATTCTCCTACTATTATTACATTGTTGTCTTTTTTGCTTTCAGAGCTAATGCATTTTATGAGGCTAGCATTACCCTGAAAGCAAAACCAAATAAGGACACTACAAGAAAAGAAACTTACAGGACAATATTCCTGATAAACATTGGTGCAGAAATTCTCAACAAAATACTAAGAAACCAAATTTAAGAGCACACTAAAAGAAACATTCACCATGATCAAATGGAATTCAACCCTGTAATGCAGAATGGATATATATAAATTAATCAATGTAATACATATTAATAGTATAAAGGATAAAAATCATATGATTATCTCAATAAATGCAGAAAAAGCATTTGATAAAATACAACATTCTTTCATAATAAAAAAATGCTCAACACATTGGGTATAGTGGAAATGTACCTCAACATAATAAAGGCCATATGTAATAAGCCCATAGTTAACATAAAACTCAACAGTGAAAAGTCAAAAGACTTTTATCTAAGATCAGGAAGAAGGCAAGGATACCCACTCTCACCAGTTCTATTAAATATAGTACTGAAGTCTTAGCCATAGCAATTCACGAATAAAATAAATAAATAAATAAATAAATAGCACAAAAACTGTAAAGAAAAAAATAAAATGATCTCTGTTGGCAAGTGACATGATCTTACATACAAGAAACTCTAAAGATTCTACCAAAAAAAAAATGTTGAAACTAATAAATGAGTTCAGTAATACTTCAGGATACAAAATACACATACAAAAATCAGTTGTGTTTCTGTACACTAACAATAAATTATCTAAAAAAAATTAAGAAATTTTTTACATAATATTATTTATAATATCAATGAAATTTTATTTATAATATCAATGAAAACAATAAAATATTTAGGAATAAATTTAACCAAAGAAGTGAAATACCTGTACATTAAAAACTATGACATTTATTAAAGAAATTGAAGAAGATAAAAATAAATGGAAAGATACCTTATGTTCTTAGATTGGAAGAATTGATATGGTGAAAAAGTCCATACTACTCAAAATGATATAGAAATTCAATGCAATCCCTATCAAAATGTCATTTTTAAAAATAGGAAAAGAAAGGCTATCCTAAAATTTGTATGGAACCTCGCAAGACCTCAGATAGTCAAAGAAATTTTGAGTTAGAAAAACAAATTTGAAGGCATCACACTTTCTGATTTCAGATCATATTATTAATTTATAGCCATTAAAACTCTATTGTGTTCACATAAAAACAGACACATAAACCAAAAAATAGAATGGAGAGCGCAGATATAAACTCATACATATATGGTCAACTTATTTTTGGTAAGATGCCAAGAACACATAATATGAAACAAACAGTCTCTTCAATAAACAGTGCTGAGAAAACTGGAGATCCACATTAAAAATGATGAAGTTAAACCCATATCTTACACCACACACAAAATAGCTTGAAATGGGTTAAAGATCTGACAATGTAAAACTCCTAGATAAGAATTTAGGGAAGTCGCCCTTTGTCATTGGTCTTGGCAATGATTTCTTGAATAAGACACAAAAAGAATAGGCAATAAAAACTAAAATAAACAAAAGGGATTGCTTCTGTACAACAAATAAAGCAATCAATAACTTGAAAAGGAAACCTACAGAATGAGAGAAAATATTTGCAATTATATATCTGACAAGAGGTTATATCATAAATACATAAAGAACTCATAGAGGTCAATAACAAAAAGAAATTAATTTTCAAAATTGGGCACAGGACCAGAATAGACACTTTTTCCAAAGAAGATAAATAGCCACAAGGCACATGAAAAGGTGCTCAACATTCTTAATCAGAAGGGAAATACAAATCATAATCACAAGATATCTCCTCTCACCTATTAAGATGACTATTATAAAAAGACAAGAGATAATAACTGTCTAGAATGTGGAGAAAGGAACTCATACACTGTTAGTAGGAATGTAAATCAGTACAGCTATTATGGAAAACAGTTTCGCAACTTCTCAAAAACTTAGAAATACTATTTTATCCAGAAATATCAATTCTTTGTATATATTTAAGAAAATGAAATCACTATCTTGAGATAGTGTTCATTGCAGCTTTATTCACAATAGCCAAAATATGAGCGTAATTGTCCTTCAACAGATGAATGAAAAATAAAGTGTGGTGGATTATTTAGCCATAAGAAAAGAAAAAAAAATTCTATTATTTGTGCCAATATGGAAAAGCTTAAAGGGTTTTCTACTAAGTGAAATAAACAAGACAGAAACAAATGCTGTATAGTATTGCCTACATTTGGAATCTCAAAAAAAAAATATTAACTTTGTAGATATAGAAAATGGTTCAATGATTTTTAGGGTCATGGGGGACTGGGAAATAGATATAGGTTGAAAGATACAAACTTTCAATTATAGTTGGAATAAGTTCATAACATCTCTTGTACAGAACGAACACTATAGTTAATACAGTATGTAAACTTGAAAGTTACTGAGAATTGATCTGAAACATTTTCATAAAAAGAGAGTTAACTATGTGAGGTGATGAATATGTTAATTATCTTGATCTTAGTATTCATTCCATAATATATTTGTATAGATGTATAATGTATATTTGATATCACTTTTTACTCTTTAAATGTACAAAATTATATAACTATTTCTTAACAAAGTTGGAAAATAAATAAGTTACCATATGTAATAATTGTTTATTTACGAAAATTTAAATTCATTATCATAAGACTGGTTAAATTTTGTGGCTGCTATTAGTAAGATCACCTTTCAGGTTGATTTAGTGGATCTCAAAACTTAGTCCTTTAAATACCTAAATTTTTACCATCAGGAGCCTCATTTTAAATGCCTATTAAGAAGGAAGATTTGAACTAGAAAAAATAGACATTTAATCATTAATCCAATTCTACATCAAATAATAAAAATGTTTAATTCATTGAATCATCTTGTTTCAAATAAAGTACTAATCGAGAAGGTTGCTACTATCAACTTTCAAGTTTCTAAACTGGAAGAAAAAACTCCAAATTCAATGAGGAATCTGATCCTAATCATTATTTAAAGAATTTTGAAGAAAAATTTTTGAAATAGTTTAGTAATCTTAATAAAGTGGACTTAATATAAATGGAATTTTTTTCAAACTAGATTAGTTCTCATCTTTGTTTTTTTTAATTAATTTTTCAATTAAATATTCAATGTAATTTATTTGCAAATGAGTTTTTGAGTTATATATGCATATATATATATGTACACCTAGCACTATAATGCATCCTATGTAGGTATAAAATTTTAATTGTGAATACAATTATTGACCTCTAAGGGTGTAAATTTTAATGAGAGTATATAGCTCAGAGAAAATTTGAAAGATATTAATAGTAACAAAGCCAGCATCAGGAAACAAAACCCCAAAATATGGCAATTTTCTTCTAATATTTAAATTTGACTTAATCTATTCTGAAAAAATAATCAGCTTATTTTATCTCATATTATTATTTTATCTCATATTATTATATCTCACAAGGCAGGACACTTTTTTTCTCAGATGATTCACATATAGAAATGAACATTTCTATACTCAGTGACAACTGTCTTCCTGAAGCATGTTGCACACTGATCATTTTTCTAGAACATGGTGGAAGCATTCAATAAATTTTCTTTATGGCAACCCATCTAAATCACTTGTTTCTCCAGTTCCACAGTATTTTTCTGGGCTAAATATCACTTAATCTGCATTTGTTCCACATTTGTTCTTATTTATAATCATCTCAATTGTTCTCTTAGTAAATATAGCTTATCCCACATAGTTCTTCAAATTTTAACAATGTCTGTCATGATAGAAAGATGCTGCTGTTGCTGCTGCTGCCACTATGGTGATTACTATCACTAATTGTAGAATGTCCTTCCAATGTTTCTCTATGGGTGTTAAACATCAAAAGAATAAAAACATAATCTGTTAACTCTTAAATTTCCAGTGGCCAGAAAGTCCATGGCATATATTAAGTGCTCATTAACTGTTTTTAAAACTAAATATGTGTTGGACATCCCTAATGATACTGCAATAGCAATATAATTCAAATATTAATAATTGACACACAGTGGGGATAGTGGCGGAAGTGCTTACAATTGTTTGATAAGTATTTTGAGTTAGTACTTTTATTTTGCAGTTTAGCTAATATTCTAATAAGTATTCTATTTTACCTGCTACCTTTTATTGAAAATTCAATGAATAAAAATTTGAAATTGAATTTGTATCTATTATTTCTTTTATGCCATATGTTATTCCAAAATGATTAAGGTGCCTTATAAGAATACAAATAACTCAGAAAAATAGAATGTACATTTAAAATAAATAAGAAAAATGAAGCAAAGAAAAAACAAGATTTGCAAAGGCAGATGGAGCCAGGAATGAGGTCAGTACACAAAATGCATGCCTTCAAGTCTTAAATACTTTTTGAAACTGGGCCACAATTTGCCTTTAATATTGGAGCAATTAACAGAAACAGGAAAACATGATTCACAATACGATTCCTAACACCAAGGCTCAAATGTTTCCTGTCTCAGGATTTGGCACCATCTGCCTATCCAGTTTGACAAAACTGGCACAAGAGTATTCATATTCAAGCCATCACCCTGTTCAATGATTTCTGCCTCCTAAATCTCAATTCAAGAAGTACCCTCTCCTCTAATATCACTTTCTAACCTAGACAAATGCATTAGCCTTGCAACATGTCTCCCTATACCCATGCTTCCCCTACTGATCCCAACCCCAGCTTTAATACATTTTTCATGTTGTAGTCACAGTGATTTTTATTAATACAAATTGTATTGTATTAAATCCTTGCATAATGCCTTTTAGGAATTCTTTGCCATCAGGATAAAGCTTCAATATGGCCTACAAAGTCTTATATGATATGCCTACTCAATGCCCAAGCCTAAATCATTTAACTATTTTGTATGTGTGTTGGGGAGTGGAAGGGGGTTGTTGGGTAGCTAAGTGTACTTTAACTTAGTTCCAGAAAGTTATGTGGGTTCCTTCCAACTCAGACCCTTTGCATTTGCTGTTCTTCTGCTTAACTGCTTGTTTGTTTGTTTCATTATAAAAAACATTATACATTTATTGCTATCTAGAAACATTTCAGGTAAACAGATATCAAAACTTCCATCATCAAGTTTACATTCAATCGCTCATATGCTATACAATATATGTAGATAAATCAGGGGGAAAAAACCCTTTTTGATATGTAGAATGATTTTTTAATAAATCTACAAATGAATTATATCAATAGGGTTGTCTAAATAATGTTAACATTTCAGGACTATTAGTTTAACTCTATATCATCACATCAAAAGTTTTTCTTTTTCATTAAAGTAAAAATAAAAACAAGTGTTTACCATTTACTATTTTTTACTTAGCTCAATAAAAACTTCATGGCTATGTTTTACAAATTTAAAATATTAAGTATTTAAAATAATAATGTAGACTTAAAAATATTAAAAATCAAAACTGACCTGGAACATGAAAAAAGTAAATCTGACATTCTATAAAAGTAGTGTTAACAATCACTTTTTCTATTGCTTATTCTATAGAGCTATAATTTAAACTTTCTATTTTACTTCTTCGTTTCACCTTTATGAAGTAATCATCTGAAAACACTTTGGAGAAGATGGGCTATAAAGCCTTTGAACTTCCTCTAAAAGGACCCTATATAATTCAGAATAAATCTGTTTCTAGTCACCATGATGAAAAGTCATATAGGATACAAGGGTATTAATAATACATTGTGTTCTATAAAAAAAAATTATAAGGGTTAATAATAATCATCCTTCTAAAGTATATATTTTAAATTACTTTATAAAAAGATAGTCACAGAAATAAACTATAATTTTTGTTACTAGTTTAGCAATTAAATAAAATGCACTATATCATAATAACATGATTTTTAAAATCACAATAAAAGTAAAGGGGAAAATGTCAACTTTGGAAACTTTCTTTTTTTAAAGATAGAAAGGAGATGACACTTCTTAAATCACAATCAAGTGTTAATACACTGGATTTAATAGTGTCATGATATTTTATTCCAAAAGAAAGTTTTCTTAAAAATTGCATCTTTGGCGGATTTACACAAGCTAAGTAATGTAATTGTCAGGCAATATTAAATGAGGCCAATTAAATTTACAGTAGAAAATTGTCAAAAGTATGAATAAGTGTTGGTATTTGAAAGGTATTATGATTATATAAAAGGAATGGAAGAAAGTGAGAGAAGAAAATCAGTGATAGTTATCAGTGTTCAATAAAAACATTTTTATACAATCTGAAGACCATATCAAAAGTAATTACTAGATCATGACAATTTTGGTTATTAAAACTGACATATGGTCAAAAGTCACTCTTGATCAAAAGGACATAAATAGTCATCTAATAGTAGATCCTAAATTTGCATTTGAGCATAATGAGGAAATAAGAATTTCCACTGAAGATGACAATGTTGGTAAATGCTGTGCTTGCCTCCTCTCGTGACCACATCAAATCACAACTAAATTACAGAACAATTATCACTGAAAATCACCTGAAGTCTAGCTGAACAAATTCCTACAACTAAAGACATACAGAAGAAGCCACCTTTAGATGTAGGAAGGCAGAGTTGTGAAATGAGCTGGTCCCACACCTGCAGAAACAGGTAGCCACTATATCTGAGGCTCCATCAATCTGGCTAACACTGTTCAGCCCACCCTGGTGATTCCCTGAGATCCCGCCCCACCCAAATTGCTGGTCCACCTAAACCACTTCAAGTGGCTTTTCCATAAAAATGGCCTGCCTTGACTCATGTTGTAGAATTTCCCAAAATCTTTCAAAAGTTCACAAAACCTGAACAGATAGCATCTAGACTTGGCATGCCGCATATCTCTTGCTGAGTAGCTGTAATCCTATCACTAGCAGCAACAGGCCTCAGTTAACAGCTTGTCCTCTTAAGGTACCTCCAAGCCCATTATGGGTAGTTGCCATCTTCACATTGCTTTGTGGCTTCTAACAGGTGGCCCCAGGCAGGATAAAGGCTATGGCTAAACTTGGCCTATGGCAGGGTCCCTCCCAAGAAGCACCAGAGCCCTGCTAGTGAATCCTGCTTTGTAAGGTCAGCCCCTGCACCACAGCTCCTGCAGTGTAGTCATAGCCAGTCCTTACAACCAATTAGATCAAGGGTCATTTTCTCCCTTGATCTGATTAGTTGCCCAGTGGGAGTGGGAAATGGGTGAAAAGGGGAAGAGATTAAAGTACAAATTGGTAGCTGCAAATAGTCATGGGGATGTCAAGTATAGCATAAGAAATATAGTCAATAATATTGTAAGATTGTAATGTATAGTGTCAGATGGATACTAGATTTATCAGGGGATCATTTTGTAAGTTATATAGATGTCTAATCACTATGTTGTACACCTGAAGCTAATATAATATCATATGCCAATTTTAATTGAAATATTGAAAAACAATGCAAATGAACAGAGAAGGTGCTCAGAATGGATATGTGAATACTTATCACATATTTTGTTGCTTTATTGGCAGGAAATGTTCCTAAGCCATTTCATCAGCTATAAAATTATCCCATTCTTATAAATCCAGAGTTCTAAGAATAGAAGTAAATAAGGAGCTATGGTCAGGTGTGCAGGGCTTGCCTTCTCTGCTGTTGTGCCAGTTGCTGATTCTACTTCCTCTCATTAGGATCTTGTTATTTTGACCATGTTCAGTATGTGTAACCAATACAAACCAAAAAGAACTCCTCAGAAATTCAAAATAATGACAGCAGAATATTTAAAAGTGGTAATGGTTGCAATGATTATAGTTACACAACATATGGAAAGATTGAAAATAATATGTAAGAGTGAGAAGTATTTCTCTATCAAGTTAGTAATATTTGAGTGGCTCTTTTCCATTTCTAGGATGTAATATTATTCCATCATAATTTCAACATTCATAAACAAAATAGCTATGCAAATCCATCATTGCTTAAATTATTCACAGGGTTTCATTGGGTTAGAGAATTCAATTTAGAGATCTCTGGCATCAAGGAATGAATAAAAGTAGTGAACACTTAGCAGCAGTAGTTGGTGACTTCAATGTCTGTTAACAGGAATTAACAGATCACATATTAAGAAGAATAATTATCCAAGCTGAGATAAAATGAAGATTTTTAGTTCTTGGCATTATGAACAACTTGCCATTCTTATCATTGATGTTAGTGTTCTTTATTCTATGCCTTAGGTTTATCTATTCCATAATTGTTCTCTGCTCCACAGGGTCTCCAGTGAATCCTTAAATAATTGAAAACATTTATCTCCCCAGTGGTTGAACTTTGGTCACTTTGGGACTGAAATAGCTCAGTAAACTGATCATTGTATTCATGTAAAGGTGTCGGATCTTAAAATGGAATGGCATAGGGTTGACACTGTGACCTCCTTTCACTAAGATAATTACTTTAAATCATTTTTATACTGCAACATTTTATACTTTAGTGCTAGTTATGATAACTTGGGCATCAAAATCTAACATGGATCTGATCTGGTGTCATAGTAATAATTCTCTTCATCTCCCCAAATATAGAAACCATCACTTTAACCCTTTAAATAATATTATGCAACTAAGATAGATGGAGTATTTTAAAATGTGCCATAGCCATTGGAAGATCATAGAGAAAAAATTTTAAAGGAAACAGATTAAATGAAATATTAGTAATCAGAATTTGGAGTCTAGCAGACACTAAACACCTGTGTGCCCTAGAGACAATAAAACTTTAAAATATTTGTTTTTCTTATGTTTGTATAAAATAAGAGCTATAAAATTAAAATATACTCTAAAGTAGAGTTGATTTGCTAGTAGTAATGCACTTAAGCTAAGGAGAATCATTTTACCTGTTTAAAGGGTGGAAAAAATGATTAACATAGCTAACCTTTCTTAATTCTTTAACAAATACAATTATAAAGGCAAAAGTTAATAAGAAGTTTACTTTATGAAACATCTATCACATTAGAAGAATTAAAAACTAATCAGAATACTACAGTCATTGAATAGACAGAGGAACCAAATAGAAGATAAATAGAAAGATTTAATTTTTAAGATTATTAAGCATAAAATCGCTGTTACTATTAATAAGTAAAGAACAATAATAAAACATTGACCATATAATCTAAAAGTTGAAAATATTGCCCATAATAACCACAGAAATCAAGGTACAATTGAAAATGTAATAGTATTACATTCATTACAAAAGAATTAAATTATAGTTCACATATTTGGTTATTATTTTTATAATTAAAATTACAAAGTAACTTTTGTAAATAATTTATATAATATATATAATATAAGAAAAAAGTTTTAAAATCATCTAAAATTTGACTATTTCTGAGATAAAAATCAACACTTTGGTGAACATTCTTTTATAAATCTCTTAATGAATTATATGTAAATGCATAAATTTAAGTAAATATATATTATAGTGTTGTTCTCATAATGAGTAATTATATTTTGCCTTTTTCCCTTTTTCCTCCCTCTTCCTCACTTCCCCTGCTCTACTTTTTCAACTTTTATCCTAGGAGCCAAAGATAAATAACCTGATCTGAATTATCCTATCCTTTCTCTAAATATGCAAGTAATCACATACACGTGCATATATATACCATATGTATATATATATATGTGTGTGTGTAATGCAGCACAGTAGATAATATTAAACACAAATATATGCATATGTACATGTCATATATGTATGTGTGTATATGTGTATGTATATATACACACACACACACACACACATAGGCCTTCTTCAGAGTTTGTATTACAGAAATTGAATAATTATGTATAAATGTCTCTGAATCTAGCTTGTCTCATTTTATAAAACAGACTAGAAACCCCTCTATACCTGTAATTCCATTACTTATGCAATCATTATTTATACAATCACAATTTATGCAACCATGCAATTTTTTTACATACTTCCTACCTTCCTTCTTTTATTCTCCCCTTCCTTCCTCCTTTTTGTTAATACTAAATATGCTACAGTCAATATCGTTCTTTATATAATTTATGCACTTTTTTCCTATGGGATATACTTCCATGGGATTTGAATTGATGCATCAAATTATATATGAGCTCTTATTGTAATAAATGTGGCCAAGCTGCTGTTGAAAATGGCAATACCAATCTTAATTTCACAATTAATATATGAGTACCTTATCTTTGTCAACAGTGTTAGTACTCTTTAGTTTTTGTATTTGTTTGAAAACTCGGGAGCTTCCTAGGTGAAATCAGAAACTGGCTCCTATACTAAGAAGACAAAGAAAGAATGAAGAGGCAGGTCACTCCAGATTAGTAGGTGACAGGTTTAACAAGTGAGGGAACTTTCTTACAAGGCTTATCTTTGCAGCTGCAAGATGAGATCACCGTAACTGCTCATCAGAATCTTAAAAGTTTATGTCACATATTCAGTCCAAATGATCCCAACAACTCATTGGTCTCTCAAGGCTGCATCTATCCTTCAAAATAACTCCCATTGTGGGAACAGGGGACAGAATGTACATTCCATGGACAGGAAAAAAGGTGAGGATCTTCTAATTGCCCACCTCCAGCTTGTAGGTTAACTGACAGTCACGTCCTCTCGATTACCTCCTTTACATGTCAAATTACTAAATGTAAAAGTTACACTATTTGTTACTTTCATTTGTATTTTCTCCAGAAGTGGAGCACCACACTGCATATTTTGGGTCATTTTATTTACTTTTATGAATTTGTTGTCGATTCAACATTTTTTTGTTGCTTCATTAGAATTATTAATTGTAATAGCTTTTTAAAAATTATTTATCCTTTAAGTGACACATCTGAACATTTTCTCAGGTTATATAGTTTTACTTTGTTTATAGTATTTTATGTCATAAATATTTTATATATGTATAACACCTATCTTTTAGCTTTAGTTCAGTTGAAAGTTCTTTCTAAGTCATAGACAGTAAAAATACATTATAATAAATTTTATTGTAGTTGACATAAATACGCCCATTATGGATAAAGTTTTGTCAGAGTGGACTGAAAAATAAAAATCAACAGCAAGATCCAACTACATGTTATGTTGTCTACAAGAACACATTTTATATATAAAGACACAGATAGATTAAAAATAAAGAGATGGAGAGATATACTATGCTAAGACTAATCAAAACAAAGCAGGGGTTGATATACTAATAGCAGACAAAACTGACTTCAGAAAAAGGCAGGTTATCAAGAAAAATGTGGGGCATTACATAATAATGAAGGCTTAAAATCTTTAAAAAGATATAAAAATTCTTTGGGTAAGCACTTAACAACAAAGCTTGAAAATACATAAGGCAAAAATTTATAGAAACACAAGGAAAAATAATTAGTCCAGTATTATAGTTGGAGCCTTCAACACCTGTCAGTAACTGATAGATCCAACAGGAAAATGATTAGTAAGAATAAAAATGACATGATCAACACTATCAATCAGCCTAACCTAACTGATATTTTTAAAATAGTCTATTCATTAACAACAGAATGCACCTTCTTCCCAGGATCACATGCAACATAAACTAAGTGGGACCACGAATGTAACACACTAAAGTATAATGTTCGTAATAGGGAATTGGGTGTCAGTATATGGGAATTGTCTATCCTATGGTTGCAAATTTTCCCTTTAATCTAAAAGTACTCAAAAATAAAAGTTATTTTAAAATTATACATGAGAATTTAAAAAGCATATTTAGAATTTTTAATATTCATATGTAGATATATTATTCATGGAAAAATTATAACAGTGAATTAAAATTTTTTTTAAATGCACAAAACATTAAGTTAAGAAGTTGAATTTGTTTTATATTTGAGAAGAAAAGTAATTAGATTATAAAATATAAAAAATATTTTTATATTAGCACATATATCTAACTAAAAGCAGTTTGACTACATAAAATGTTTATTATTATGAAATACATTCAACATTTAATATGTTATTTACCTATAAACAAAATGAATAATCTGAAAAAATATATTTGTTAACTTTGTTATGTTTCTTCAGTTTCTTTTGATGCTTTTCTTAATAGAAAGTTTTATGATTAATATCAATGTTCATTAATAGTAATAGGCAGTTTCTTGAATATCAAATGCTCTTATGAAGAATTATGAAGAATTTAATGTTAACTATTAAAATAAATTCACCATCAAGAAAAAAAGAACATTGCACAAAATGTCACCTAACATTTCAAATTATTGGTTGCAAGTCATTTAGAAATCACTCAATAAACTCTTTTATATAATGGTAATATAAATATTTCATGACAAAAGTCGGTGTTCTCCTGCTGACAAATGATAATGTCATTGGAATGCTTTCTTAGAGCTAAGTTCAAGAAGTATGTGGCTTAAAGTTTACCTGATTTGAATATGAAAAGCTTTGAGTAAAGTTCACAGTCCTTCATGCTGAGAGCACAAGTATTACCCATCTGTGAAAATAATTTAATATTTAGTGATATGGGACAATACTTTATCTTCTAATAGAATATAAGTCTTCTTAGAATACTACAAGTATAGGAATTATTGATGACACTCAGTCTTAGCATATTTTACAATCCAGTCAGTACAAGAACGAAGAATTGCTTCATAGATCAAATATATATTGTTATTTCCAGAGTGTTACCAAATTAGTAAATGTGATCAAAAAATACTTTCTGAATCAGAAAGAAAAACTCATTGCATTTTTATTTTCAGGCCTTTTCTTACTGTCATTTATCTTTCATAAACAAAATTGTTGACTTTTTGAAAATTTGCAAATTACTTGTATGTTGCTGTGTTAAATATCAAGAAACCATCAAATTTGAAACCTCATTTCATAGTATGTGGTTCATTCATGTGTGAGGTGATTTAATTCCTGTGGACACAGACTAGTCGTCAGTTTAACTGCATTCTCACAGTACTGAGTTCTCACCCACATTATGTTTACTGTACTCTATCTTGTACCACATGTACCTATGTCTCTCTGGTAGAGCATTTTCATACATTTTGGAATCCACCACCCAAACACAGCATCATGATATTGTAGGTGTTCCATAATGACACAAACTTTTATGCCTCCCAACTAGGTATGATGGTAGCTATCATTCTTCTTCAGGTTCTAGTCTTTACAGAGAGGCTCCAGAATTCTGTAATGAACAGTGCATGTTTTGCAGCTGGCTACTGAAATAGCTTCTGAATTCCCTTTGCTTTCCTTCTTCTATGAATAAAACATTTGCTATGAGCAATAGAACAGAGCTTCCCAATAGCTCACTGGTGCCCTGTAGAGGTTTATAATATGTCATAAGAGATTGACTTTAGTCTTTGAGATGGATAGGTAGGGCTTAGAAGTTTCTAGAAACTCTTCGGCCTATAGATTAAACCTATAGATAAAAGTAGACTTGTCCCTGGTTTCTCTGAGGGAGATAGGGTTTAAATGGAATCAGACTTCACTGTCTTGTAAGCAGTGAGCATGTTAAAGATAATGAGTGTTCACTGCTCCACTACAAGATACTGAGGACAACCACAAAGGTGTACTACCACGTGAATCTCTACCTCAGCCACACCACACGCACTGTCCATTACAGAAGGGTCCTGTGGAATTTCTGGACAACCTCTTCCTTCCAGGGCTCACAGAGCTTGTCACTCAGACTAAGGTGTTGCCAGCTCAGGGTCAGAGAACAGGAAAAGTTGAGTGAGGAGCCGAATAGGTGACTTTTCAGGTGGTCATCCGAGTTTTGAGTTTATATATACTAACACTTTTGTCTTTTTGCAGTTAATGTACCTTGTATAGGAGTTCTGTAAATCAAGGATCACTATTTTGAAATATTTAACATGAAAAGCTCTTATTATATCTAAAATCCATACCTATAGTTGCAAAAAAGTTCAATATAAAGTTGTCAATTAAGAAAACAAATTATTTAATAGCTTCAACTTGGAAAATGAGTTAAATGATTATTAAATAACCCATATTTTTATCACCGAACATTAAATGAAGTTTCTTATAGATGATACTAACAAAAATGTTAGAAGATCACAACTAAGTCATGAAAACTTACATTTAGCCATTCAAAGCATAAAACCTGATTTAAAAAAATAATGTTCACAAGACACTTAAGTTTCTCTTTAAAAACTGGAAAATATTATTTTGAAATTTGATACTAATTCATCTCTTACTATTTTCCTTACTACTCTGTAGTTTATTATTCTGATCATAATTATTTAATATATTGAACAGTTAATTAGCCTTTTTACCAATACTATCATAGACACATTCAAAAGGTGGGATCCCTGTTTCAGTGACACAGAATCAATCAGGTATACCACTAGCTCTGAAGGAGCTTCACATCTCAAAAGTTATGTAAATATAAACTGAAATATCTGCAGTACAGTATGAAACTAGAAGCACCTGGATGCTATAGAGACACAACTGAGCAATTGCTGGAGAATTGAGAGAATATTGAGGATAAGGGGAGAGAAGTTAAAGAAAAAGACACAAAGGAGAAGAAAAAAGCCTGGTTTAGATGAAAAGAATGGTATATTTAAAAAAATAGAAACATAATTTTCTTTGTCTATTTCCACTGATTTTCATGCCCTCATTTCCTATTTTCTCTAAACCCACTAAAACTGGTTTCCGTCACTCACTGATAAACTGAAACTGCTTTTGGAACTTTATCAATAGCTTTTCATTTCTAATGAACAATTTTTAGACTGCATTTTTTTTTTCTCTGTAGTATGTGGCACAGTTATCATTCTATTTTTTTACCTGAAATCTATGACACCGTTTTCTCCTGATGTCCTCTTAGTCTGACTTGTCTTTATCTTTGTATGTTTTCCTTTGCTCACTCTGTTTCTCTGGGGTCAGTCCTATGTCCTCTTCTCTTGACTCTATGCACCCTCTCCTTTTCCTTGTCTCTTCCATTATGTGAAATATTATATTTTGGCTGACTTTTCCTAGATTTAAATGTCTGATTCAGATTGCCCAGCTGAGCCTCGGATCCATTATACCATATTCTATTGCTGAATTGATATCTCTATTATATACCCCTCAAGGTAATCAACAAGTCACAAATCTTTTCATTTTCCAATTCCTATACTGCAACACATAATCATCAACCTATTCATTCAATGTAGAAATCCAGAAGACATCTTTTCTTCTCTAGATCTCTAAATTCTTTTCCTTTAGTTCAGCATATCATGCAGTCCTACCAATGCTATCTCTGAAATCTGTCTGTATCTCTGTGCCACTTCTTTATGTAAAAATGAAAAAAATACATATCTTATGAAAGTTTAATATATGGACTTACATTAGAGTGTGAGAATGCAGTCCATATGTTAGCTAGCCATATGTTTTCCATAGTACATGGGTTTTTCATAGAAAATAGTGAAATTTATATCATTTCAATGCATTAGTAGTGATTCCTTGAATTGTTGCTTGGCTCTCAGCATTTCTAAGCAGGTTACATGGTATAAGATGCTTTCAAGGTGGTCACTTTTATAAAAACAAGTTACTTGAATCCTAGAATATTTTCCATTCTTTGTAATGGAAAAAAGACTTCCTATACAAATCTTCTGTACAACACAAAGATTTTGTTATTTGTGTAGGCAAATTATTGAAACAGTTGGAAACTTAAAAAAAAAAGACGGTGCTTCAAATCTGCCGACCTGTTAGGTAAATTGTTGTCAGCAGGATATTGGGT
The DNA here is from genome assembly GCA_030015415.1 of Cynopterus sphinx. Classification (NCBI taxonomy): domain Eukaryota; kingdom Metazoa; phylum Chordata; class Mammalia; order Chiroptera; family Pteropodidae; genus Cynopterus; species Cynopterus sphinx. Next base: position 81,373,641 of record CM057383.1, on the reverse strand, counting down.
AGCATATTTTTAAAATGTATTTTATAGCAAGTATTTATACAATCAATTTATTCCATTAAAGTATAGATGACATTTTAGCACTTGAGAAAATAGCTGCTTTTTGAAAAGAAAAACTCACATTATAGAAATATAATTTTAAAACTGTATGCATGTCATTGTTTCCATCATGTGGGGTTTTTTTTGCAGAAAAATGTCCATGGGTCTCCTATGAACCAAATTCAAATACTTAAAAAAACTCAGGAATATAATACATTCCCATATATTTTAAATCTATTATAAAATAAGACTTTCTGATTAGAATATAATTTAATAAAAAATTTCAACACATAAACTTTGAATAATGAATGGATTAGACTGAAAAATAAATATGCTGTCTGGATAAACACAACATGGTGAACTTGTTCCATTTAGGTCTATATATCTTTATGGTGTATTTTCAACTTTGATAACCATTAAAACCAGTATCAAAACAAACTAAAATTATAATCAGATCTTTAAATATCTATACCATACAGTACTAAGGAAAAATTGAAAAACTAATAAAGCACACTTGACCATATTGTGCTTGAATCACAAAAATATCATTTTAAAAATATAGTAATATAAAACACATAATTTTATTAGAATTTATTAACAGATTAAAAAACATTATTTTAGAAAAATATTTAAATCATCTAAATAAAATACACTTGAACTATTTTTTATGTCCTACTTTTAGTTTCCATATTTGCATGGTTTAAAGTCCAAATATATTAGTATGTTGGGGTGGTAATAAGTGCAAGTAACTTATAAATTCCACTAAATATATATTGTACTATGTATTCATTTTTATTTTATTAATAGAACAGTTCAGAAAAATTTGGATACCGCTATCATCTCTATGCAATGTGAAGTCTTTCATAAGATAGAGATATAAACAGGATGCCCGTGGTTTCTTTGACTATAATCTAGTTTACCCACCTTCTAGCTTACTTTATGCACATAGAATAAACAACCTAAGAATGGACAAAATCAATTCTTAGAAAACAACAACCACTCTTCGAATCATTTTTGTAGCTTGCCTGATTCTCCAATTTCTCTACCCATTTGATATGCTCCTTCACTGTCTTACCAGGGATTTCATTTATTTCATATGGATTCTGTTCTAACCAAGATATTCTGCATGCTTTTGTGCTTGTTCTAGAAGTGTTTTGTTTTGTATAATTTTGTACATTTTATGTCCTCCAATTACAAAGGAAGCTTCACTTTTCTCCACTAATCCATGAACCTTTACGTTGGGTGTGAAAGTAATTTCCTATATGACACACGTAATTTTTATTTTCCTAGGAAATATTTTATCTTCACTTATTTGTGGCTTTATGAAAAGATCTCTCAAGTAAAATGTTACATTGTATAGAACAATATTTTACTTTTGAACAGTATATTTCTCTACTTTAAAATCCCTATTAAAATCTAGTTATAAGTTTAATTCATAGTTATATCCCACTGTTTCAGATAGTAAGGAAGCAGTAGATATTATCAATCTATCTTCTAATAACAACACATAAAAGTATAACAAATTTGATGTAGTATTAATGTTCAACAAATTAAAATTTATTGCTTTTAAAAAATCTACATTTAATAATTACTGTAAAGATTTAAAAGCCACATAAACCCGCACTATCACCACCATCATAAAAGCAAATTTTAATTTGAGTGGTATTCTTTGAAGAACATTCAACTAAGGCAAAGCTTTTCTCCCATACAATTTGAAAATGATGTTCTTACACTTATGAAAGTAATACAGGATCAATTTTTAAAGGCTGAAAGTACATAAAAATAAGCAAAAAGAAATACAAATTACCTATTATCCCACTTTCCACAAATAATCACTAATAATGCTTTCTTTGAAATATATCTGATTTTATACATGAAATTATGACATGTATGATATTTCTAGGTACTTTCCTACTAGCACTATATATTTTTATTCTTCTAGAATAAAATATTTAAATAATTAGTTTCAACAGTATATTCAGAGATGGTAGAAATTGAGCACTTTCATGAATAGTTTATCTACAATCTCTTCATTGTACTGATGTATGCTTGATAAACACACATTGCACAAGACTGTTTTGAACAATCAAGAAAGCAGACAGATTTGTGAACAGTTATTTTGAAAATGAAGGCATTATGGCTCCATGTTATTTTTGTTAAAAATTCTATGCAAAATATATGCTGTCATAGCCAACGATATTTTCAAGGAAAGGCAGTTGGATAGGGTATGACTAAATACATACCACTCAATCCTCTTAGGTGCTGAAAAAGGAAGAAAGAAAAAAAGAAGAATCAGAAAACAAGAGAGAGAATGTTCAGTTTAGGACTTAAACCCAAACTGGGTTGCATGTAATTAATAATGGAGAAGAGAGTAACTCTAGTATAAATCAATTATTTGAGTTAAGTAACAGATGGTTATACAGCTAGAGTGTCTACCTTTATTTCACTTTGTTTAGATTTTTTCCTTTTCAACCAAAGAAATATTTCTATTTGTTAAACTGAAAGAAATAACTGTTATTGATCAAACATTGCTACCATGACATTTGTATTAAATGACTCAGTCAATACTAACATTTCTACAAATACACAAATGTACTTAATTTTTCTTTCATTAATGGTGTATAAGCTTCAGCTTAAGTCAGAGTTAAGGCAAAGATAATTGGTGCAGATCAATTAAAGGGAATTAAATGTAATAGTCTAAATAGCATAGGCTTTAAGACAGAAAGCTGTTGCTTTGAATCCTGCTGAACCATTACTAGCTGTATGACATTGAACTGTTTACTTCACCCTTCTAAGTTTTAATTTTCTCATCTCTAAAACAAGGTTAGTACTACCTAAATTAAAAGATTTTTTTAAAGCTAAAAATTACATTTATAACACAGTAGTAGCTTAAGAAAGGATAATTATAATTGTCACTATTGTCTAAAGTCAAATTAAATTTTAAAATATTAAACACATATTTTAATAATGTGTCCAGTGTAGATGTTTAAATTGGGAAGTTCAATCTAACATCCCCTTTTTACAGTCTGAAATGTCATTTTGGAAGGGTTTGATTATCCAAGTAAGTTCATCAATTCTCCATCAACTACCTGTATATGAATCAAGTTAAGCAAAATGGCCTGTGACTTCAACATTAAAAGAAATAAAATAAGATATTAATAAATAAGGTAGGGGAGAAATGTACAGCTCAAAACCCCATTTTGTGTCACTTACTAATTTATTTATCAATTTTTATTTAATGTTTACATATGCCAGGCTCTTCGGAGTCTGGTTTAATTCAAACTTCTACACTTTACTGGCTACCGAGCTCCACCTTGACTCCTATCTCTGGGCTACTCCTTGCTCCTAATGCACGCCCACTCTTTTCCTCTTTCTGGAATGTTCCTCCATTTCTTAACTAATGAAAATCTTTCAGTGTTTTGTAATAAAGCTCATATATTATCTTTCCATGGTGATTTCTTTGGCCATTCCTATCCCGGAATAGATATATTAGATGAGGAGCTAGTACTAGGGTGGGACAAATGGATGATTCCTGCCTTGAATGAGGTCACATCAGGTGTCTACCACTAATGTGGGGTTTACAAAATACTTCTTTTTACTCGTAGGTAAATGAGTGTTTATGTACATAGCTCTGTGTTTTGAATCCTTTAATTGTAAGGAACAAATGCCATAAAGGATAAAACACTTGTTCATTTCCTCATGATACCATGATCCCTAGAAAATGGTCTAGAAATACGTGTTGAATGAGTGAATGAATGAGGGAAAGACTGCCGAGTCCTACTTTGTGACCCCTTTCAATTACAGTGACTCTGGAGAGGACTGAGGAACATAAAATGAGGAAAGTAATCTTTTTTGTGTAATGAGGATTCTGTGGTCTTGGAAGAGAGATAATTTATCAGCATTAAAGTCACGCACAATGTCAATCAGTTTCAGGGAGAGACCACATGAGATAGATAGATGACAAAAGATTAATCAAGCAACTGCTATAGGGTAAGATTAGTGTGCTGATTTCAAGCAAGGTTGACAGATTAAAAAGGTAAAGCAATGCACTTCATGAGGCACTAGGGTATTGTTCTTATTGCTGGAAAGTGACTGCAGAAAAATTTATGAAAATCAAAAAGTGTCAGTTCAATTGGGGAAAAATATATATGCATTGAAAAAAAAACTAGGCCCTGCCAAAAAATGCTTTAGCTAATAAATACATAAATAAATTTATTAAATTGTTGGTATTATTCTGAATAAAGCACTAGCTTCTTATAGAACAGAATGCCATAAATAATATCATTTATTCACATTAATGTCTATGGAATTCAATGTTTTCCAAGCATGTAGATGTTGTGACCGGAATAACCAGACTCAACCTGAGTGCTCTGATATTAGAGGCAGTTTATTAGCCGGCGGCTGTCCTGGCTGTCCTTCCAAAGGAGCAGCCTCGACCCATTTCAGGTCCACAGTTTTATACCCAAAAATCCATTAATCACTATATCCTAATCACAATGGATCTATACATCATCTATTCATTACCCGTCACCAAATGGTGGTCTGATATAATGCGTAAGCGGGGGTACAGAAGCAGAAAGCGGAACGTTAAAAGTTCAGGTTCCCATACTATGTTTCCCATAAATTCCTCCTCCTCTTTCTTGTGGGAACAGAGTTAAACAATAGCCTACTGATGTAATTGCCAGGTATTCAATCAGGAAATATGGCTGCTGTGGCGGTTGGCATAGAGGCTTCTAGTTTTAACCCCTTCTTGCATCTTTCTAGGAGTACATCATCACATAGATAATTAACAATAACAATAACAATAGGCATGGGTTTCCAATAATCACCAGTGGCTGAAAACAAAAATATGGTATAAAACATTTAATTATTTTGGGAAAACAAGTTCAGGTTGATATCATAAATACATATAATTTATTACTTGATTGTTGGAGAGCCAGGTTTTTCATTGTTAAAAGAAATTATGAGTTGGTCTCATTATACAAAGAAGACCAATGAGGTTTTGATCTGTATTTTTTCAATCATCATTATGTTGTCATAGATTTAACACTGATGTTTTCTAATATATTGCCGGTATTATTCCTTTTGATATCTAAGCAAGATAAGCAAGAAAAGAGGCTAGAATGAGTACTGCAGTGCTAGATTTGAGTTGGAGTTATCAGTATAAACTCATGTTTAACTCAATATGTATGTAGAAGCAATGATGGATATGTATGTATACGTTGGTTAGTATACTACCTCTGTCCTATGTGAGAACCTGGAAACAATGACCACCCAGTTATGAGTACACCTATCATCCAGAGTTTGTTTTTTAAATATGATTTTCCAGTAAAAGAAAATAGGACTCCTTTAAGTGTCATATTAAAGCTAGGATACAAAATATATAAGATGATCCTGGGCCATACTTTGTGACTCACTTTAAAGGAGTAGGATAGAGAAAAGAAAAATAGTACTACTTCACAGTAGAGGAACCTTGTATTTAACCAACAGATGGTGGTTATCATGACCAATTTCAATGGGAATAGCATGGATCTGCTGTGATAAGGACACTAAATTTCTATAGAATTCTCACCAAAAATTCATGACCACAGTTTAATCATGAAAAAAGCATCAGACAAATTTAAATTTGGGGGCATTCTATAAAACACCTAACCAGTATTTATCAAACTGTCAAAGTCATGAAAACAAAGACAAACTGTTGCAGGATAGAGACATGATAACTGAATGCAAGGAAGCTCCCTGTATCAGATTCTAAAACAGAAAAATACACTAATGGAAAGACTGTTAAAATTCAAATAAAGTCTGAAGTTAAGTTAATAGCAACATGCTAGTGGTAGTTTTGACAAATGTACCAGAACAACATAAGATGATCACATTAAGAAAAATTGAAACTAAATGAGGATGTAGGGAAACACTGTAGTATCTTTGAAACTGAGAAATCAAAAATTATTCCAAAATAAATTTTATTTTTTATTTATTTTTTTTAGACAAGGCAATCCTTGGTTGACCTCACAGAATGCAAGGATCTTGTCAGTTTACAATCCCTTTTTATTTTTTTACACCTACGTCACTTGGTCTTCCTAGATGGTCTCCCATCTATATACTAACCAGGCTTAACCCTGCTTAGCTTCTGAGATCAGATGGGGTCAGGCTTGTTCAGGGCGAAATGGCCATAGACACTAAATTTATTTTTTTAAAAGCTATGAATTAATATCTTAACATATAAATTATACCAGTGAGGTTTGTCTTTTTAAAATTGTCATTAAGATGTTGTGAATTTAACAATAATGTGTTATATTACAGGCACCATTCCTTTTAAAATCTGAATTCTCCCATCTTCAGCCAAGGTGAACATCTATCAGCTGGCTCCTGAAAACTTTTAACATAATCTCAGTATGTGTAATAGTTCATTTTCTGTTATTACCAAAAAATTTTCCAGGGGCACCTTGTACAATTCCTTCCCTAGACTTGGAATGAGTTATTTTCCAAGGATCTCTGTTGTCTTTTAGTAGGAAATGATATTAGATACTATAAACTGTGTATGTGTGGAGTTGATTTTTAGTGGTTTATTCGTTATTCTAAGTCTTTAGTGTATAGATCTAAGAAATATATATTTTATAAAATACATAAAATCAAGCATTAATTCATACTAAAACTTTCCATTAAAATTCAGAATTACCAGGCTTTTTAATTATCTTTTTTAATCTTAAACACGTATCACCTTTCTCTGATGCTTTTTCCAACAATGTCACCATAATAATTTATTTGCTTTACATGACATTATATATACAACATTCGCAGAATAGTATTATCAATGCTGGCATCAACATATGATTAGTGAAGAAAGTGTAATTTGTTTTTTGCAATTATTTTTGTCTTTAGGAGATATCCCACTTGGGAGAATAAGCCAGAATTATCTGTTTTAAAATAAATTAAATAATGCAACCCTGAGTAGATATGGAAAGTTTATTTGCTTCTTTCTTTCTACTCTGATTTTCTATTCCTAGAGGAAATACTTCTCCTTTTAGATAAATGCTAGTTTCCACATACTTGTCTCTACCTTGTTTTTCCTCATGCAATATATCCTTGAGACCACTTTGTCATGGAATATAGAGGCAATACTCTTTCCCCATTGTATACATATGCCGTAGAAAGATAGCCTCTTCTTGGACATTTTGGTTGTTTTGTGTTTTGCAATGATAAATAGTACTGTAATAAATAGCTTTGTTCATGCAACTTTTATGATTCTGCCAGTGTATATTTAGGATAGAAATCTACAAGTATGATTTCAGGATCAAATGGTAAATTTTACTCTTATTTTGTTCACACAGTTATTTTTCACCTAGACTATTTCTTCAGCTTCCAAGTTTCTCTCCCTGCCTCCAGCTTCATTATATAGCATAAACCATACTTATGCCAAGATTTTGGATCTAAAATACAAATCTGATTATTTTGCCCCTTTCTTTATAGCCTTTCATGATTTTCCTATCCCTATAAGATGAAGACAAAACTGTTGAGTAAGACCATTCATAATCATCCTTTGCTTTGCTTTCTGACCTTTTAAAACTTCCTTCATATAACCTAAAGTCCAATAATACCAAACTTTTATAAATTTCCGAAAAGATATATGTCCTCTCATGTCTTGGACATGATATTTTTTTCTCTACCTGACAATCTCTACACATCCATAAATATTTAGTTCAAATTCTCTGTCTCCATGAGTTCTTCCTGAATTCTCTTAAAATCAGAATTAAATTTCTATTTTGCTCCTACGTCACTCTGTGTTTCCCTCTGTTGCAGCCTTGATCAAATTATTTTGGAAACTCTTTATTTTAAAAAATCTGTCTATGATGTACCAGAACTATGCTGAAAGTTTACATACATTATATCAGAACAGAAAGGTTAAGTAATATATCCAAGGTAATGCAGCCAAGAAGCTAAGGGCCTGTATAATCGGAATCCTGTCATTATTAGTCTAAAAGCTTGAGGCCTTTTAAGTAGTTCACAGTATTTTCCTAAATGTTGTGCATCCTTCTGATTTATTTTTTAGCCTCCAGACCCCTCATTGCACTTTAAACTCATTAAGTAAGCAGATTTTAATAAAGACAGCATGATCTCTGAAATCGGACAGGCCTTTTATCCCTAACTCTTAGCCTTAACACTTACTAATAATCTAACATTGAGCAAGAATGTTAATCTTTAGATGAGATTCCTAATCAATATAATGATACCTAAATGTTTCAGTAGATCCAGTGATATATGTAAGGCCTTAGCACAATTCCTGGTATATTAGTGGGGATTTATCAACCTCATGGATCTTCTAATAACAATAAAGATTTTGTTTTGTTCTCCTTTTTGTCCCAGGCACTTATACAGTAAATACACATGGTAGGTGTTTAATACATAAATATCAGTGTATGAATAATTTGATGAAGAGTCAAAAGCCTGACAAACTTGCTCTTCCTCCTAAGTTCCTTTTCCCAAATGAAGATATTACCAAAGTTCTGATTACTGCATTTAGAACATTCAGGTTTCAACTTGTAGTTACTTCTGACCCTAAATGTAAGCACATTCTCCATGACTTCCAAACAGCTGGTGAATGAATGTGTCCTGTCACTTTTGCCTCAGCAGTGACTCTCCTATCTCCCTCATCCCATTTCTTTTCTATATCCTACTTCAGTCTAGTCCCATTATCACCTGATTTTCCCAAAGGTCAGTCTGTAAACTAATCTTGGCTCTTGCCTTTCCTGGTCTATCTACATTGCCAAATCATCCTCTCACCCCCACTACCAAAATATGCTCTCTTTCTAAAAGTGTCATACCCAATTATACTATTTTTCTCCCTCTACATAGAGCTACTGATCTATCATCTATCTATCATCTATCTATCTATCTATCTATCTATCTATCTATCTATCTATCTATCTATCTATCATCTATCTATCTATCATCATCTATCTATCATCTATCTGTCATCTATCTATCATCATCATCATCATCATCATCTATTTATCATCTATCTATTATGTATCTATATACCTAATCAGAAAGCTCCCCACAAAATAAAGTTCAGCATACTAAGCATTTCATTTGGTATGCTCTGTAAATGGTCCAATCTGACATTTTGTTCTTATCATCCTCTATACTCTCAAGTTTGCACCCTGAAGCAGCACAGAAACATGTGCTTTATACCCCCAAGCCCTTGTACATCATTTTTCTACCCAGAAAGATATATCTATATTTCTTTTTTGTATTAAAAAAATCTAGACAAAGCCTTCTCTGATGCACTCCATATGCTGGTTTTCTTCTGTTCCTTCATGGTGATTCATTGACTTTATGTGATCACATGTTCCTACACTGTACTAATGTTTCGAGTACAAGGTTGTGCCATGTTCCCCTGTGGAATTCCTGCAGCACTGGAACCTTCCCCATAGCAGAACTGCCAAATGCTGACTGAACTGACTTCACAGGATGAGAGATTTAGGGAGCTGTGAGAAATCTTAGAAATTTCTGGTATGTGATATCTTTATTTAATATATTAGTAATTTGCAGTTCAGAAAATTGTGAAAATATTTACTTAGAGTGACGCAAAAGCAAAAATAATAAAATATATATGTCTTTGGTTTTCTTAGCTAGTAATAATCCTTCACATTTTTATACCGATGTATCAGGACCTTTTATCTCTCACTTTACAAATGGTTGAAAGAGAGGCTCAAGTGTTTTCTATATGTAAATTCACACTTGGGATAATAGGTTTATTATGTCATGTTTATAGAATGATTCAGAGAACCAGACATTCCAGATTGAAAGTGCAGGTGTTGGCTCCACCATTACTAACCACAGTTTTATTCTTCACTGTTTTCTCTTCCATATCATTGATTATCATTTCTGTTATTATGAATACACACTAACTGCCCGAGCCTCCACTTGCCTTCCTTGCTAAGCAGATCCAAAACTCTTTCTTTTTTGGTGCATCTTAAAGACAAGTATGACATGAAGAGGTATTTATATCTATTTATATCTCTCTATATATCTATATAGAAATAGAGATATTAATATCATGCAGAGAAAGATAATTTAGATTAATGAAAATGGAGGTTTTAATTTACTAGAAACATATAAATTCAAAAAACAGATTACTATCTTGGAAAATACAGTTGTTTCGTCTGTCACATTAGTTGAGGTGTCATCATAGTTAAATGAAAAATAAAACTTGTCCTGTATTGATATTGACAGTGGCATTAAATCATGGGAAACCTCAAATCTTCCAGCTTGGAGAATAAAATGTAATAATCACCTCTGTACATCAAGCAGAGCTTTACCAGTTGCCCAACTAGATGATGAATTTAATGATTCTGTGGGTTTCAAAATTTTAATTTAACTTAAATTCGACTTGAATTTTATTGTTCTATTTTATTATCTTCTTAAAAGAGAAACAGAAAGATATTATTTGCAGCCTTGGTTTTTACACTGACAGAAAAGATAAAAAAAAACATTTCAAGTCCCACTTGACTTGTAAGACTAAACCTTTATAAATGGAAATGACAAAAGTATGATTTGTGTAATCCAATTATTCACAATTAGGTCTTTGTTTTTGTCATAACAATCTGTGGTGAAATGTAACAAGGAAGTGAACAAATAAGAAAAAAAAAGATGTGATTTTTAAGAGCAAAATTCAGAACTTGGAAAAACACTGAAGAAAAGCATTCTGAAGTTTTAGTGGGGAATATTAAATGTCATCTACAAACTGCAAATACAGGTAGCTTAATTGGTGATACATAATAAAAGGAGCCTGGAAAGAATAATGGTAGTACATATTTAAAAAAAAAAAATCTTAACCAGGTCGGGTCCTTGTGAGAATTCCATATTAATCTACCCATTCTCCTCTCTTCCCAAATTTTACATCAGATAAACATAGCTATTAGCTGTATTCTTTTGTAAAATATAATGGTCAACACTACTTTTGGTTCCTCAACCTTTAAGGAGAAGCTCTCCCTTTAATGGTTTCTAGGGAGTTTGTCTCTAACTGGTGCAAACCCAAGTTTCTAGGCTCTACAATGACATGATCCAACCAACAGCACTCAAAGAAGTGTAAAGATTTAAAACTCTTCCTCTCCCACAGTTTAATGGAATCAGGGATTGTAGTTACTGCTTGGATCATGAGGTCATACAGAGGAACAGAAACCTGTCATTGATTGCTAACACAGTCACTCTGGTAAAATGAAGTCTTAAAGGTGACCTTGAAAAGGGAGTGACACCATCGATCTAAAACTTTCTAGGATAATTAATATTCTTCTACTCAAAGTAACTATTGACATCATCAATGCAGTGCTTAAGATTCCAGGAGGGCCGTGAAGTAGAGTGAGAGTATTCCAGCGTTCCAGATTAAAAAACAAATAAATAAAGATATCAGACCCTGTGCCCACTGTCCCAAGCACTGCCCTTCCAATCCTTCTTCATCAGCCCCTAAACTATGTTCTTCCTACTCTTGAAGTGGGCTACAGCATAGAGCAAAGGTGTCCTGAATGGAGACGTGAAATAAATGAGTCTTCAATTAACTTTTCCTACTTTACGCTTCACACAGTTCCCTTTCCTAGTCCTGCTTCATGCCTTTCAAAGAACACACTGCAGGCACCATTCAGTATTCATTTTTCAGGCTCTTTTCCATTCTGTTCATTACCCTAAACTTTGCTGTTTAAATTAACTTTTCCCCCTTCCTCTCTTCTCTAGGATGTTTCCATTTCCCTGGATCTCTTCCGCAGCCTTACCTCCTCCAATCCTTTCCTTCTCGATCCCAGCTTCATGGACCTGCCCGGGCTCCCCTTTGCCGCCCTTTTTCCGCTTCTCCCTCCCTGAGCCCCTTCACCTCATCCGTTCCTGTCTAGGGCTTTCCAGATTCCCGGGCCGCTGGCTGATGAGATATCTTTGCTGCAGCGAGGACCGGAGTGCCCCGCGCGCAGCCCAGTGGCAGAGGAGGGCGAGGCTGAGAGAAAAACGAGGGCCGTAGGGGAGGGAGGCAGCTGGTCCTCCCCGCGGTCCTGCAAGAATGCGGCAGGGGGTCGGGGGCATGGGGAGGCACTAACTCCCCGAGCCCCAGATCCGGGTTGCAGTTCTGGCCCGCCGGCCGATTTCCTGCCAAGTGCTGCCAAGAAGCAGAGGCGCCTGAAAAGCAAAGACAGGGGCGCTGGGGTGCCCATCCTCAGAGTAGGTGAACTGAGGAAGAAAAGAGAAGGGTGTCGGTGAGTGCTGAGAAGGAAAAAGCTCTTTCCCGACTGACTCCGGAGCCTCGGGGAGACTGGGGCGCTCCGGTGAGCCCCGAAAAGATGAAGCCTGCCGAAGGGTGGACTGGGGGCGCGCGGAGGGGAGAGGGCGCAGGGCGCGCAGCCGGGCTGGGGCTGCATCAGGCTCGGGGGGAGCGTGAGGCTGTACGAGTGTCGGAGCGCGTGCGGCGGCCGCGGAGCCGGTGTTTGTGCGTGTGTGTGCGTGTGTGTGTGTGTGTGAGAGAGAGAGAGAGAGAAAGCGAGGGGCGAGCGTGAGTGCGAGTGAAGCACAGAGAGAGCGCATGTCTCATCCCTGCGAGCAGTCACTAGGCGCTCCACCACCATCTTTTGCATGTGCAACATTTGCAGCCGGACAGAAAAGCTCTCCCAGGGCTATGGAGACTGCGGAAAAAATCTGGCAGCTCGCGATGGATTGCTAAAGAGGAAGAGCCAGAATAAGAGACCACACAAACCTTTCCTTTTGTTCTTTTTCTTTCTTTCTTTTTTTTTTTTTTTTTTGGTTGTTTTTAATTTTAGCGCCATCGTCTTCAATGCCTCTCTGAACAGCCTTTAGGAAGAGTGCGAGAGAAAGAGAGAGCGCGCGCCAAGGAGAGGAGAAAAGAAGATGAGGATTATTTGCAGACAGATTGTCTTGTTATTTTCTGGATTTTGGGGACTCGCCATGGGAGCCTTTCCAAGCAGCGTGCAGATAGGTGAGCTCTTCTCAGGTGGGGCGTGCGTGTGAGTGCCCGTAGCAGATATCCGAAAGTGAGTTAAATGAGTTGCTCACAAACAATTCAAGGAAATCTTCCGCGGATCCCTTCCCCTCTGCTTCTCTCTTCTTTTCTCCTCTTTACAAAAGACTACCTCTTTGGTGCAGGTTCAGTCGGAATATACACAGAACAGACCACCTTCTGTCCTCAGCCCATACTCCCCTTTCCACCTTCGGCTCAAGCCGCTTAAGTAGGATTGGAATAAGTTAGAAAAAAACCTTCGTGGCATTTGATTACATGTTTTTATTATTGTGGTGACATTGGCTACATTTGATGTGATATTTCCTTTCATCTCTTTCTCTGGAGCATGAAGGAATGCCGAATTTGTTTTGTTTTGCTTTGCTTTAAATACACTTCTTCCCATGCTGGACGCCGCATCTTTCTCCCTATTACAGAAAGACACTGTGGGGGGTAAGGGGGCGGTGGGAAGCGTTTCCACCCTCACCCCCTGCCTTTCCTTGCTACCGGTTAACCCGTTCGAAAGTTAGATCCCTTTCCCGGAACCTTCTCTCTTTTTGTTTTGTTTTCCTCTTTTATCTTTTGCCCTTATTCCTCTATCTCGACTCTATTTCCAGGGAACTATCCATCTTTGGCTTTTCTTGCTGTTCTCCGCTCCTGTCTTAATGGGACGCAGCTATTGAATTTTTTCCAGCTAAGCTCAGCCTCAACACTGCATCATTTCTCGTGGGCTGTGCACAAAACGGAGCTAATTAGCCTGAGTCCACCAGCTGCAGAAAAACAAAGTTTATGTCTCCTTTCTGATTTCCCTCTTTCCTGAGTGTCACAACATCCTTTCATTTCTGTATTTTAATGCAAATTCTCTTTCCAGTTCATCTGCATGCATCTTCCAGAGAAATAGCCAGACCTGGCTGGTGAAGCAGTGTGCTGGGAATCATGGGGAGGGCGAGAGAGAAAAAGGAAAACACATTAAATGGCCTCAGAGGTCATTGTGATCATGACAAAATGGGACAGGAAAAAGCTGAGCTGTTTTAAAGACTAAAATACTAATTGTGCCCCTTAGGGACAAAGGCCAGTCTCCCAATACGTGCAGGGATAGCTCCTTAATTGTATGTGCTGGGGAATGGCAGTGGGTTTGACAGTGCCTGGGGTGGGAATAACATTTACAAGAGGAAACATTGAATGTGCTTTCCCTGTTGTTTTTAATAGGTGGTCTCTTCATCCGAAACACAGATCAGGAATACACTGCTTTTCGATTAGCAATTTTTCTTCATAACACCAGCCCCAATGCGTCTGAAGCTCCTTTTAATTTGGTACCTCATGTGGACAACATTGAGACAGCCAACAGTTTTGCTGTTACAAATGCTTGTAAGTAAAACCTAAGTTGTGGATAAATTGGAAGAGAATTCAACTGAGACAACAGAGTGCCTTTCCTCTTTATTATTATTATTTAATTTTTTTTTAGAAATTCAAGATTTCTACATATAGTTTGTTCCAGAGCAAATTAGAGTTAAAAACTAGATTTAGTCTCCAAGATATTTGGCTGGTTTTTCTTTCTCTTTCTTTTTCTTTCTTTTCTTTCTTTTTCTTTCTTCCTTCACTACCTCCCTCTCTTCCTCCTTTCTTCCTTCCCTTTTTTTTCTTTTCATTTCTTGTCTGGATGATTCAAGTTAGTTTCATCTTTAATATTTCCTATCACCCTAATGTCAAGTCACTGAAAATTGTACTCAGTCTAGTTTTGTTTCTCTTCCTTTGGTTTTTCTGGTTTGCTTTTCACTTGAGTAAGCATATGCCTTGTTTTTAAAGAAGACACATGCTCTCTTATACTGATGAAGGCAATGGAAGGTTTTTTAACAGTGAGAAAGAGAAGGGAGCAGTGGTATGGAGGATATATATTCTAGTTGGTTGGCTGACACTGCAGATGATCTGGTGATGTCACTTGTGCCTGTCCTGCTCTTATATTCTAGGTTGTAAATGTCTCTTACTATCACGTAATACATATATCCTGTGGATATAATCCCATGAATTCTTACCTTGGTGCCAAATCATGTCAGTCTCCAATCCACCTGAATTCACAAACCAACCCAGCAGGATCTATTATCCCACACAATGAAACTTAATGGGTGACCTCATCTAATACTATAATGAAACAGTTGTACAATGCTCCTCTACCAAAATACTGTATAACTGAATATTAAAAAATGCAATCAATTATAAATTAATTTGAAACTCTAAAAAATAATAAGTCAATATAGCATTTATATTGCATTTTTACTTTTGAAAGAAATACCTGTTTTGAATTATCTTCAGCTTTACATGCTAGTTTACATGCTCATTATAGATTATGTAAGACATTTAAGAATAGTTTCCACATAAAATTTTGCATGACAGTAATAAAATGTTCAATATGAATTATAGAGTATTTTTATTATATCAAGTTGAGTATATTTTAATTTTAGGAGCTTTCTTTCTTTGTACAAAAAAGTGTACTGAGCAAATAAGTGAAATTGAAAACAGTTTTTAAATGTTTGGAGATCAGATTCATCAATTTAATTATTTTAATTAATATTTATTTGCCATTAATTCACCTAACTGAGAATATCAGTTTTCCTTAATTTTTGGCATCTAATCATTACTTCATTCTAGAACTTGGTTCCATAAAGAGGTCAAAGCATTTGACATTTTTGAAAACTGACACAATTGTATTATTTTCCAGGAATGCTATATAGTTCCAATGAGCACTACTTAATTTTAAAAATTAAGTACTCAGTCTAGTTTTGATTCTGTTCCTTTGGTATTTAGTGATAAAATCAATATTACATTATAGTAGGAAGGCGTTATTTTTAATCGGAAATACATTTAATGCATAGAACTAAGCTTGTGGACAGTCATTTCTGTAAATTTCCTGTTATTAGTTTTATGTTTCAAGTTTTGAAAGGGTTGTCAACATTTCTAATAGTCTAGGGACAAAGTATTCTCCTCTGTACATAAATATTATCTATTTAAATATTTTCCTCATGCCTCTCTAGAGAGTATGTGAACTAAAAATTAACTAACTTTAAGAATAATTAATGAGCCAAATATATGTGAAGGTACTTTGTCAATAGTGAGTTACTTTTAAAATATTAATTGTTATTAAATTTTGAAAAACTTTTTTAAAAGTGGCAGATATATTAGCATTTTGTTTTGCTTTTACAAATTAGGGTCTTAAGTATTCTAAAATTTGTATTATGACTTCCAGCTATATATACTATAAAGTACTAATTTTTTCTTCCTTCACAGCATTTGTTAATTGTATTCAGGATAATTTTAATTAATATTATTTTATTTATGTAATGAAAATATTATATCAAGTATTACTAGTAAAGTGCATGTAAGCATGAGAAATTGATAAGCTGCACACAGAATGAAAAAGTAGGAAAAGATATAAAATATAAATAATATGTTATTCTTTATCTTTTAAGCTGAGAAAATTGAAACTAAGTAAACTTTAAGTGTGCTTATTTTGAATCCAAGAATCACACCATGTTAGTGATATATTTTTCCATAATCATATTAATTTTGTGTACCTATTTAAAATATATATATTTAAAAAATACATTATAAATAAGAAGAAAACACTTTCAAGCAAAGAAAAGGAAATCGTTTTGGCAAATGAGTATGCCAAATGTCCTTAAGACAAACCTAAGCTGAATTAGTGAAAAATCAATTATCTGAAGACCTAGGTCAGGTGACTGGTTTTTGCTGAATGGACTGACTGAGAACATATACAGGTGTGATTTTTCCAGTCTAATTAATGGTGAAACGTAAGCAGTAAGTATGAGGCAACCTCATATATCAAGCTCTTTGCCTTTGGGTACAAAAGGATAAAAATAGTATTCTGGAGAATTAACATGGAAATTATTCTTCAGAGTGATACAGATTGAATTTTTAAATTTTTCATGTTGGATTAAATATAAAGATATATTATGTGACTGGCTGGGTTTATTTGAATTGTGATTTTCCTGCAGCAATCCTTGTAAAACTGCAGGATCTAGTCTGTCTGTGAGCAGGAGCCATTAAATAGCATTTTTATTTTATAGAATGTATAATCAAAGTCAAAAAGGTAGATTAAAGAATAGAGTATTGGTCATCTATTGGACAGATATAATTTAATGCTGGTTCTTCTACCTCAAAATTAATTTAGCGCTCTAAGAATACTCTGGGCCATCTAAGCATTTGTGTTTAGAGTTTACATACTATTATAAGTCTAAACCTGATTAAGTCAAATTAATGACTTTTGGTATAAATCCCAAGTTTCTGAGGGAGGAGAAATAATTTTAGCTTATAGTTTTATTTTTAACAATATTTGGGTAAGATTAAATTAAAATATCATTTTCCTTTTTTAACTATTCACATTGTTGGAAAGTCCAACTTTGCTCAATGTAAAACTGAAATTACAGGAAATTAAAATAATATAAAATTATGATGTATTTAATAACAATAAATAGGTATAGTGAATAGCTCAATTATTAAAATTTTGAAATTTAATTAAAGGTATACATTTTTTTTGTGATCTATCTGAAGTGTGGAGTCTAGCAAAATGGATATTTTAAACATAAATTTAATATGGTCAATGTTCTCTAATAAAATATACAATTGACCCAAAATAGCTATCTTTACAAATAAATGAGCTCAATTAAGTACGTCTTTTGCAAAACATTTGAGACAACTTAAAAACAGGCTCTATTCTTATTTTTTCCTAATGGTTAATGAATAGAATTTTTTGGAAGATGGTGTATATTAAATTTGAACACAAGTAAAAACCAAAATAACTAATCTATCACCAAGTTTTCTAAAACATAAAAATATTTGAGACATCAAAATGATTAGTTTAACAGTTACATTAGAAATCTGTAAAAAAAAATTATTCCTTTAATAAGGCAGTCTCTTTATAATATAATCCACAAATATTTAGTTTCTGAAATGACTTAAATTTCAATGAGCAATAGGAAATACATAATAAAGAAGACCAAGTACTCAGGTATTATCACTTTGGAAAATAATAAAAGAAGTTTATAGAATATTTCCAATATTTTTAACATGGATAGACGAGACCAATAGGTTAGTATATATATTTTTTAATCATGTGTTTATTTTACTCTCCTTTTCTGTCTGAAATCTATTTAGTTGTTTAAAAGATGATGGATTAGAAAGTTGTAATAATCACAAATAGACTGGATATTATACCCTAGAAATGAAAAGAGTCATTCTTTTTTAAGTTAAGTATTAGTTCTGTTTGTGAGCCATTTACTTGTCGGCTACAAATATCCAAGATGAGTGGTACTTGTAAAAGTAGGTCAGTCGTAAAATATATGTTCAGTTAATCTAAATACATTGAAAATGTGACACTATGTCCATTAGGCTCTGCAGATATTTCTACATATATAGTAGGTACTTAAGAAAGATTCATTGACTTTAAGGGTACTGAATACTAATATAGTCTTTTGGCTTTAATTCAACAATGTTTAAATGTACATATTTCTTTTCAGAGATATGAATCCATAAAAAGACATACTAAGAGCTTACATGACTGGTATAATCATTTTAAACATGCTAAAATAAAATTCTTATGGTTTTACCTGTTAAGTTGTTAGTAGAGATACATTAGAATTAAATACTGTTTGACTTTTGATTATGTTTTGGGAAAATGAGTGATGTAACTCTACTGTGACTCTCATTCATTTTAATTATCTTGAACTGTTAGCAAGATTCTATGTTGATTTGAAACAAATCTTTAGTTTTATAATGATCTTTCTCACTTCCTCCTAATTTTCAATTGAGATTAATGATGAAGATGAGTCATTTTCTGATGGCTTGTTCTTTTTTAAAATGATAGGATGCTATATAATTTGCTTTGATGTATTTCAGAATTGTCACAGGATTAAGTTTTCATATAACTATTAGTAAAACTTCTTAAACATTTCATTAATCTGGATTTTTCCAAGTGATGTTAATTTCCCAAAGAGGAAAATTTTACTATCTGATATTGGGAAACATAGATATATTCGATTTTCAGAATTTTATTATTGATCAGAAATTTAAAATGAAGAATATATATAATATACCTTGTATTTTATGATGACAACAATATTGTTTTAAAATACTTTAACAAACATAATGTTATCTGACTTCAAATTAGTCTTAGAGTGAGACATTCTGAGAAGATAGCCATTATTTTATAGCTAAGGAGCCCAAGGCCATATGACTAAAAAGCTGCAAAGTCAGGGGCTAAGCCAGTTCTTCTAACTAGTACCTTTACCAGAAGGACATAGCATCTAAAAAATACATCTATATTGATATCGCTTGAATTAAGAAAGAAAAAAACAGAGTTATCATTTATCTTTTTTTTTCTAATTTAATTGTAACATTTTGAAGAAAATAGAACAAGACATTTCTGGGCAACTTATTCATTAATCATATGACAGTGAGTGAAATAGCAGGGACTGAAGTCATATTACATAATGAATTCATCCATTTATTCACTAGATTAGATAACAAATGTGTCCATTTAATTATTAAACATATTTATTAAGGGCAACTGCAGGTAAGACTCAATGCTAGAAAGCAAGATCCAAAACTTATAAGAATAGTTGCTGCCTTCAGAAGCTGATAGTCCAGTGGGAAAGATAGACAAGTCAGTTATTACAAATACAGTAAGATAAAGTGCTATGACAGAAACAAAGTCCTATGACAGAGATAAATTAAGGAAGGATAATAATTCTGAACTTAGAAATGTCACCTGATCTGAGTACTAAAGATATAGTTGAATAATTTGAAGAAGATGGTAAAAGGAAGACATGCCTGACCAAAGGAGCAAAACATGACAAGGCACCAAGGTGTGGGAGAGCCAGGCATATTTGAGCCACTTGGTCATATAATCAACCTTGCAAAGGCTACGGAATTTAAGTAATGAATTGTAAGAATAATTGTAACACCTTTAAGATCAGTCATTTCTTCCTTTTCTTAGAGTATTCTTTTGACTTCCAAACAGGAAGAAAAGCAGCACTTATTAACCCCAAATAGATTCTATTAATACATACTCTTTTGTATATATTGGTCTAGAATATTCTTATTTTTTATTTAGAAGTAGGAAGAGGGAGTCTTTTCTGGACTTTTGGACCAGGTGGTCTTGAATTTACAACCCTCTAGTGGGTAAGTTACTTCATACTTTTGAACCTTAATTTCTTCGTCTGTTAACACAAGAAAATAATATCAACCACACATGAATTTTATGAATATTAGAAAAGTGTTTGAAAAGTATTCAGAATACAGATAGAATGCAATTAAATTTAGTTGTATTACACCTTCTGTGTCATGTGGAACATTTATTTCTGAGTCAACCTAACATTTCAAGAGTTATTTATATTTTCTGTTTATATTTTAAAAGGCAATTTATGTGTTGAATGAATATATTTCTTGATATTTTAAAGGAATATTTTGACCTTTAGTTGTTAATTTTATGTACACAAGTCTAAATTCATATTTTTCAAAATTATTTCTTAAGTCCTAAGAGAGGGTAGCTTTATCTGGAATTTATAGACCATTCAGAAAGAGGATTGGTTCATAGATAAATTAAAGAGGTTGATGATTTCTTCTGATTATAAGCAAAATTCAAGTGTGTTTATGTGTGTTTACAGAGAGGCAGTCTAAACTTTTGAACAGCTTCTCAATGAATCCAGCTGCACAAAAGGCCCAGTATCACAGCCCTAAAGAAGCTACTCATAAGAAACAGTACTTCTTCTTTCCCTACCTTCATCTTTTTAGAAACTGATTGAATTCTGTCCTTGAAACCAACCCAGAATATTTACATGAAATTCATCTCCACTAGCTTCAATGTGTTTTAGCTGGCGAAACCCTTGGTTTGGTCCTCTGCCTCTGAAATTGTCATTTTATTATATTTATTCCTTCTCTTGCTATCAAAAATTCTACATATTCCACATCAGCTCCTTCTGTTTTTATCACAAATCACCTTTTCCCTTACCATCACCGCTCTTGAAGGTCATCAGTGACATTCAAATGAGTAAATTTAGTTTTTGTTCCTTTGTCCTCATTGCCTCTGAATAAGTTAGCAGAATTTGACATTGCTAACAATTCTCTGTTCTCTGAAATTTATTTCTCCTCCAATAGTAACAAAAGAGCTACTAAAATGGGATACTGAAAATATGTGAAAGGTGGTGTATTTCCTCAATTCTTATACAACCATAAGAAGCAAGATTATTAGTATTATCATTTTATATATGAAGAGACTGTAGATTTGAAGTTAAGAAAATTCACCTAACCATAAAGTATCCAGGCATCAGATCCTAAAATCAGGTTTCTCTGTCATTCTTACTACAATATCTTGGTTAGTACAGTGTCCATAGTACTTGGTGTGATAGCAGCTAGGTAACTCTTAACCTAAATAGAAAGATGTTTTCTCAAAGCTACCTCTTTGCTTTAACAACTTTCATTTACCCTGGCTAACATGTATAGCATTTTATATTGGACATCAATTCTTCCATGCGATTTGTAAAGCAGTATAAAAGTTAAAGAATTCTAAATGGTGACACCCCCATTACTTTATATTGCAAAATTCTTGTCATAAATACCACCAAGTGGAAAAATGTTATAACATTTTTTAAATGTTATGCAAACAGCATTAGATAGTTCATTAGTTGGCAAATTCACATATTTGTTAGAGGAATATTAATGGACTTCAGAATAACTACAGCTATTTGAATCATATTTTCCCAAATGCTTCACTTTAAGATTTGCTTAGCTGTCCAGCATTTTCAGGTTTTCTTTTATAAGATTTTAGATTCCAAATCAACATAGTGATGACTGTCTTAAAGAGCATTGCCCTAAATCAAAATCGCTCATCTTTATAGTGTAATCACTCGTCTCCTATTTAATACAACTAGTGGTGTCATCAATTAAAAGTTTAATGTTATCTTGGAAGTAAAAGGTAAAAAAATTGAGAATTTTCTTGAATAAGCCATGCTATTTCTCCAAATACAGCAAAAATTACACCATAAACTGTAATCAGTGCTTGCTTACTTTTTAAATTTTTTTTAAATTTATTTAAATTAGTTTTAAGTATACAGTACATTGGTCAGATATCATTAGAGTTCAGCTTTTGTTCTTTATATGCTTATTCCAAGAAGAGCAGTTTGTTATCAGTAACTTTAAATATTTTGTACCCTGTTTTCTTTTTATTGTTCATATTTTCATCTTTAAAAAAAACTAACATGAGTGTGAAAATTTTAAATAATTTAAAAATCTTAACAATTCGAAATATTCTGTAATCTCACAATTTAGAGATAATCACAGTCAACAGTGACCTAAAGATCTTTTGAGACATTTTTATCTATATAGACATAAATAGAGAGATAAAGAGTATTATAAACACAAGAAGCTAATATTTTCTAGAAATAAAGGTAATTAAAAAATTATGTCACTTTATAATTGCATTTCATCAATAGTTTATTTTATTGATCATAAAAAGTTTTCTGTCAGTATATAAGACTATCTCACTTTCTTTCATTGCTACATAAAATGTCATTGTGTGAGGTTACTATGATTAACACACTTTATACCCTCATGATCAGCATTTAGATTATTTCTACATATTATTTCAAACAAAATAGCAGTAAAATTATTTGCATACCTGTGTGAGTATTCTTTTATCATCAATTCTTAGAAGCGAAATTGCTACATCAAGTAATATAGATGTTTGCTCTTAATAATGCCAATTTTTTCCCCTCAAAAATAAAATGGTATTTAAATTTACAACTACCAGGATGCGAGAATAATTGTTTTCTATGACCTGCCAACACTAGCCATTATCAGTCTCTCTAATCTTCACTTGTCTTCATGGGTGAAAATGACATCTAATTGCTTCTTTAATTTGCATATTTTTGATTAATAATAAGGCTGAGAATATTTTTATATATTTATAAGACCTTTGTACTTCCTTCTCTGTGAACTGTCATGTTTTTTTCCTCTGTCAGTATTTTCTTACTTATTGTGGAGTGTTTTATATACTATAGAAATTAACCCTTTGTCATTTTTGTTGCAAATTATTGTTCCACTTTGCCTTTGGCTTCCAGCTTCAGTTATGATGTCTTTTACTATATAGGTATTTTAAATTTGTATGTAGTCAAATCTTTGAGTTGTTTTCTTTATGGCTTCTAGAGTTTTTGTTATGCTTATAAAGGTATCCCCACCCTTAAACTATAAAAATATTATCCCACTTTTTAAATATTATAATATAAAAATATTATCCCCATATTACCTCTGTGATTTTAAAGTCGTATATTTATAACACTCTTTTAAAATTTATTTTCTTATGTGTGCTAGGAATTTATCTTTTTTGTATGTGTGTGCTCTATTTGAATAAATTACTCTTTTACAAGTGCTTTAAACTGATAAATGTGTACAAAAGTCCTGCCCTTTCTTGACTGAATTTGAACTTGGACAAATGTTCTGCATTTTATTTCTTCCAAAGTTCTTCTCTCTGCTATTCTTCACCTAACTACCTTTTCCTCACAGTCCCTAGTGATTATACTGCTGGTATTGATATTTTTATCATTTGCTTTCTTGTTTCTTCTATTACTTCTTAGATTTTTTTTTCATGAGTGCCACTTACCATCTGACCATCTCCACTTGCTTCTATCTCCAAAGTGCATCACATGTATTTTCACTTTTCTCCATTTCTGTCACATCATTCTAGTCCAAGTCAATGGTACTTTTCTAATAACTTAATAAACTCCTGCTTCTACTTTTTACCTCTCTTCATCCATTTTACCTACTGGAGCTTGAGGTAGCCCCCTTAACTTATAAATCAGAAACTGTCTCTTCCTTATTTAAAAGTTATCAATGGTTTTTCATTCCCTGAGGATAAAATTACAACTCTTTAACATGGTCCTCCACAATCTGACTTATGCCCACATCTTTGACTTTTTCATCATGTTGGAGTCTGCTAGGTCTTCTTTTTGTTTCCTAAACTTATATTTTCTTTTTCCTATGCCTTTGTACTTGCCATTCTCTCTCTCTCTCTCTCTCTCTCTCTCTCTCTCTCTCTCTCTCTCTCTCTCTCTCTCTCTCTCTCTCTCTCTCTCTCTCTCTCTCACTTACTCTCTCTCTCTCTCTCTAACAAATCCTCCAATCCAGTTATTTGTTTGACTAGCATTTTCTGAAACTTCAGGACTCATGTCAAAGTAACCACCTCAGAGAAACTTTTCTAGCCAACCTCTCTAGAGTATGCCTTCCAACTCCCAAACTCATATCACTATATTTGTTACAGACCTCTTTGCTTTTATCATAATATGTAATTATTATTTTTATTTTTTGCTTATTTATCATCATTATTCCTCTCTACAGGAATATAAAGTCACAGAACCTAAGGCATTATTTGCCTTGTTAAACTATATATCTTCATAACCTCACACAATGCCTGGTCCAAAGTAAGAATCAGTAAATATCTTCTAATAGATGAACTAGCAATATATGAATTTTCTCTTCACTCATCTTTAAGGCATCCTTCGGATAGCTAAGACTTTTCATATGTTATCTTAGAGAAAATCAACCAGAGGCCACGAAGACAATGAGGTATAGATCCAAAATAAATGGCATGTATTTTTCTTATTTTAAACATATTTTTTTTCATTTGTTTCAATTAATTCAACTTATAAGATGGGCTAAATAAGGAGGAAGGTAAGTTCTATAGGGAAGAAGGTGAGACTGTTAATGTGAAATGACCTATATTATGCTGACCAGATTGTTTTTGATAAATTTAAATCTGGTGGGAGAGAACTTCTAGGTGCTTATAACATGTGGTGTCTCCTGACAAAAGAACTAGAAAATGCTGATACTTTCAAAGCAGGAGAAAGACCATTTGGGAAGCCCAGGTGAACTAGTAAGCACACTCAAGAGAATCTCATGTATTCAGATATTTGACTGTTTCCTTAACCCTTTTTAAAGTTTATGGAACTAGATGACTTGTGAAAAAGGGAGATTCAGTCAAATGTACAATATTATTCCTGTCAGTTATTGATTATCTTACTTTGCACCTTCAGTAGGCGTTTTAACCTTCTCTTGATTTAGAATCAAGAGAAATATTTTATTTTTCTCCACAAAAGATGCATGTATCTTAATGGAAAACTTGTAAGTCAAATAGTTTTCTTTTTTACTGATAACCAGGAAGCTCTATCCATATTTACAATTTAGTGACAACATTGTACCCAATTTTAAACATTTTGTTTTGTTTTTGTCCTTGTTTTTTTTAAATTATATATAATATAAATAGCATAATATAAATATATGTAAAATATATGAGAAACATTATGCATTAAATAAATATCCTATAAGACTATGCACATTGTTTTAGGAAAGAAGCACAAAGTAGAATGGCTATAAATAAAATGTCTAGACAATATTTTATTCAATACAGATATTGATCAGCTTTTGTTTGAATAGTCAAATTTCTTGTTTAGTACTCCTTTTATGTATGCCTTAGGTGATAGAGATAGATTAGATATATAGATGATAGACTAGATAGATAGATAGATAGATAGATAGATAGATAGATAGATGATAGATGATAGTAAGATAGATAGATGATAGACAGATATAGATAGATTAGATAGATAGATAGATAGATGATAGATAGATAGATAGATAGATAGATAGATAGATAGATAGATAGATGATAGATAGACAGATAGATAGAATATAGATAGAAAGATAATAAATAACCTGTCACCAATTCTTGAGAACAAGCATGATACCTTATTAGTACTTCTACTCTGAGGGTCTATCACAGTGCTTGGAACATTTATGTCCCATATTCAGTAAATGTTTGTTGACTGATTGAGGGAAATGAGGGAAAGAACTCATTTCTTGGTTGAGTATAACAATTAATTCTTAGACAGAACTGAATAACAACATAAATCTAGTTCATTTTCTTTATGATTCAAACCTTTCACATTTTTGAAAACAGGTATCACATGTCCCCTCTGTACTTTTTCAAGCTAAATAACATTTCTTTATACAACATAGTTTCTGAAACCTTTAACATCCAAGTTCTGGCCTTCTGAATATCCACTGGATTTATCATAATTTCATTAAAATATATTGGCCTGAAGTAACCTCATATTCCTGCAATGATCTGTCCAGAATTAAACTACACGTTTTTGACAATTATGATCATAATCTAAATGATCTGTCCAGGTGAGACTATTTATTTCAATGATTTAGGCATTCTATGTGTAAAGTGTATAAAGTGTAGGCCAAGACTATTTGGGTTTTAATTAATCAGGTTATATCACTCTGTTTATATTAAGTTCATAGTCAATTAAAACTTCATACTTTGCTCTTTTTTCACATGAATTGCTACAAAGCAACCTCTCCATAGAGCATTTTTAAAAATTTAAAATGAAAGATTTACACTCTTAAATTTCCACCTGATGTTCAAAAACATCAAGACCTTCTTAAATCTTAATTCATTTAATTGTAAATTATTTTGAATTCTGTATGACTCTTTATTATTTGATTATCTATATTGATGTTTAAAATTAAGAACAGCCTATGATATAGGATAGATATAGGATGACACCAGGTCATGAATCTATGCTTTTGATGTATGTGTGATCAGTTAAATGTGAATTCTCCTAAAATAATTTATTTGATCAAATTTCTTCATGTTTTTCACAAATACTGTCATTCCATTGCAATTGTACCTTTTTTTGTTTTTTAACATTAAAACAAACTCAAAGGCCATTAAATTCCGAGAAAAATATCTCACGAAACTGTATTGAATAAGAATAATGTTTGCTCACACACATACATCACTGGGGTTGAAAAGAATGAACATAGATATATAACAGATCATTTGCATTGGAATAAATAAATCTAGTAAGCAAAATATAAAATATGTTTAACTAGTCAGAGTAAACAAAAGAGATTAATTAATTTGGTGGTAAAGATAAAGAGAATTTTAAATCACTCAAGGGCTGGATATTTAAAATTGATACAAAGATTTTGAAAATCAAATGTCACAGTTTATCAAAAAACATTAAAAGCTGTGAATCATTTGGATTTATGAATCGAAACAATCTCTCATCATGAAAATGCTCATTTAAACATTACTTAGCAATATTTAGTTGTGGAATGGTTAAATTAAGTATAATCCAGCAAAACTGTTTAAGGAAGAATGTTAATCATGAGAGTTCTCTAGCTGACTTGTGCCAACTATTCTGAGTTTGAGAATATTTTTTTATATATTAAATACTCTGCATTTTTTCTTTCTATTATTGTGTTTTGTTTTGTTTTGTTTTGTTTTGTTTTGTTTTGACAGAAGAGCCAGCCTCACAATATTATCAGTGTGATGTAAAAAAAAAAGATGTCCTCAAAATGTAAAAATGATTTATAGAGTTAATGGAGCTAGTTGAATGATTTTTAAAAAAACATCAATCATTTAGAGAACCTTGGATCTTCTACACACCAGTCCTGGCTGATAGTCAAGTAAAGATAGGTACACTGTTTGTTCTGGAGGCAGTGTATCTCAGGGTTCTGTGTAGATATTCAGAAATTCTAGTTAGTAAATAATATGGAAAATCACAGTTGTCAATTTTATCACCAACTTCTTTCTTATTTCTTTCCCTCACTCTCATTCTCCCAAACACGGAATGTGTTGGGGGAAGATTTAGGAATAATGTGATAATCTACTTGGGTCTTAAAAGATGCATGAGATTTTGTTATACTGTAAAGAGAAATAAAAATATGTCAGGCAGACAAAAAAGCAATGTAAGAAAAAGTGTAAAGATGTATGGACAACTTTAGGGCTTAGTAATATGGCAAAAATTAGAGATAGGGATGGAATTAAGGGGGTCAGTAGAGTGGAAGATTAAGGGGGAAGGGTGAGATAACACTGCAGAGGCAGAGAGGAGCCTTACAAACAGTCTTGAAAGCAAGGGTAAGGAATTTGGTTTTTATTCTGGGCCAGAAGACTGGAATCATTTTAAGCAATTCATAACATAATTATATTTGTGTTTTAGAAAGAATTCTAGCTCCACTGTTCATCATTCAGGTGTATAGCTAAATGTGGTTCTTTCTCCACACTAAATGCACTAAGAAACCATTTCCTGTATAAGAAAGGCCATTTGCTACTTCAGTTTGTTATTTGTAGAACCCATGACTATATGTAATTCTGCTCACTATTTTCCATTGGGAGTGGTTACTTTCAGCAAAATATACTCAGTTTATCACCTCAGCCACATATCTTCAGACTGCAAATCAAGTCTTTCATGATAATAAACAGGTTGGAAATGAGCTAGTATGGGGGGAAGAAAAAATTGAATAAACAAACATCTTTATAATATGTATAAAGGCAATTAAATGCCCTTACATGTTAGTGTAAATGGTGATAGAATACTACATATTTCATTCCGATTGTTTCAGATTTTTAGTTATTGCTCTTGGTATAAGTATTATTTAATTTGATTGGCACAAATAAGCATGTATACAAAAATTGTGACTTGCCACTCAGTCTCATAATGTAGAATAGCAAGGGCTGGTTTTAAAAAAGTGAGTTCAACTATTGTAAGATGAGAATAATAATTAGTACAATTGCCACCATACGCATGCACACACACACACACACACACACACACACACACACACAGATGTGTACTCACACATGCACATACACAGACCTTACCAAAGGAAAAAAATTACAGTGAAATAATACCATATATAATTTTCCAGGTATGAATTTTTCCTTGCCTTCAAAATAATGAAGTATGAGTTTTTGCATTCATACTTTTACCCAGGAGTACTTACAAGTTGATTTATTTTTTGAAAATAAAAACACAGCAAAATACATCAAATATACATATACATAAATATCAGAATAACTGTGTAAATAAGTTTACATTTTGTACATAAATTTATATTTAATATAATATATACTTTAGAATCTGTTACATACATATTTAACACATACATGCCTTTAGCTCTGGCTCTTGTTTTCACAAAATTTGGTAATGATTATATGTTTTGAAAAAATAAGTGACTGAAAATAAGCTTCATTTTACAGAAGTGATAAAATCACAGATTGGAAAGCAAGTGTGAATATTTTATTGAGAGGAAACTCTTGCTGACAGGCTTTTTTTTTTATTTTCAGTAATGTCTTCACCTCTCCTACACTTTACTTATTTCAAAGGAAAATTATCCATTTGGTGATACTCTAATGCTTTTCAATCATTATACTGCAACCAATGTGCTATTTGGCAAAATAGTTGTTATCATTAAACACTGTGATTTAGGGGCTTTCAATATATGTAAGATATACAGTGAATTAAGAAAAGATAGTCTTTCTTTTGGTTTCAATATTATAAGAATCATAATACATAGAAGAGAATGAAAAAGACTATACCAAAATGTTGGTAGCGATTATTTTTCTTTAGTGTTATGCAGACTTCTGATATTAGTTGATAGTTTTCTGAGATTTTATGTTTCTAAATAGTATATGTTTATACTTTTCTGATTAACAATATCTAAATGAAAGAAAATGTAGTAATCTTACCACTAAATATTGAATTTGTCTTGCTCTGTCCAAATGGGACAGATAATCTTGGGAGATCTCTAAACGTTTTAGCCAATATCAAGACTTGTTGTCAGAACATCATATCCTCTTAACAATTGTTATGTTTAATCTCTTTACTTACGTATGTTCATTATTTTAAAACAAAAATATCAACTTTACTTAATTAAAAGTATTGTTAAGTCATGTCTTCCTTTTTGTTGTTGTTGTTTACTATAGCTCATTTAAAAGAACCAAGAAAACAATTGGTAATGACAAGCATTTTTCATTGCCCATAACTTACCATGTCTAATTGCATATATTAATCTCAATTCTACAGAAAGGGCATTAGGTGTATGAGGGAGCTGATGGCTCTTAGATAATCTGGTCACTCTCTCTGAGTAGTCTTTTCTGACCATCAAAAGTTGGTTTAGGCTCTACTTGGACATGATCTGATGGCATCTTGAGCTTACATGGTCATGTTATATTAACATTTAACTGTACATTCTCATTCTGGAATATAAACTCCTGGATGACTAGGTGCTATTGTATTTGTGGACAGATCCCTAGTGCTTGGCTCATGGCACAATACCTATAACATAATAGCCCTAAATTAATACCATTGAGTTATGGATATGAGAATGGAGGGATTTAGGAATTGATTATTAGATTTTAGTATTTTAATTACTATTTTGAGCATCCGATTAAAGAATTGTTTCAGATTCTTTGTTAGTGGCTTTTGAGACTATAAAAAAATTCTTTATTGACTTCTCCATATGTGTAGGTGACTGGTGAAAGATTATAAAAATTATTACTCATTAAAACACATTTTCTTCAGAATTTAGAAGCTAAAGTCATACAAGTTGCCTTCCATATTCCCTGAGTTCAAATGTCTCATGAGGATTGTTTCACCAGAATTTAATATTGCCAGGATGCCTGCCCATGGATAGGGATACCGTAGCTTGCCATTTAAAATTCTGATGCAAGCATCAAGGTTTCATTCTCATTTCTACTCTCAACCTTGTTTTGTACACAGCAGCTAGACCCCCTAAAGTCTTTTTACTTCTACCCAATTTCAAAGACAATTTTTGTGTGTTTAGTATTTCAAGCAGTATTCCGCTTTGGGAACACAGGCCTCTTTGTTCCTGAGTGGCACATAATCTAGTGATGACCGCTGAAAATTTTAATGCAATGTGACAAATGCTCTGATTATATTGGAGAGGAGGCATCTAGCTCTGCCTGCATCAATGTATTTATAATATACATTAAAGGAGATTTTCTTTTTTCCATCCTCATGAGTCAGAAGGACCGTTTTATTATCTTTTATAGGCCAAGATAATAGGCTAAATAAAAAGACTTTACATTATCCAAATTAATTTGATTAATGAAATAAGATTGGATAGATTTACTTAGATGCTGGAATTTCTATGGAAAGAATAAAAACAAATCCTTTGTCAGCCCTAGGTTGAATTGAACTACCCATATTGTCTCAGAGACATCAAATTACTGAGCATTTCTATATTCTGTATTCCTTAAGCATCTGTGTGTGTTTGTTACAAAGCTATCTGCCCCTATTAATATGCAACTTTTAAGTGTTCAATCATCACTTTACTTAATTGAATGTTCATTTGGCAACTGTCATGCTCCTTTTATTGGGCTACACATTTTATTGAAAGGAAATATTAGATGTGATATTGGACTTTATAAGCTTGTAATCTGACAGAAAGGCAGAAGTAACTTAATATAAAATAAGATAATAAATAAGTGTTAAATGAGAAGATATAGTTCATTATATAATAGTTGCTAAATTAGGAATATCAGAAAAGGCCAGACTTCATAAACATAAACCTTAGCTAAGTGTAATTTAATTTTGTCATTAAAATAATGGGGAGGAAAGAGTGAGGCATAGAGGGAAGGTCAAACAGAACAAGCAAAACACTAACCTACAAAAGAGTGTAGGAAGGCACAGGAAAGCATCTTATTGGATCTAAGGAGAGTTAGAGTGAGAGAAAAGAGGTAGGGGAAAACTCATTATAATTCAGGACTTTAGAAGCCAAGAAAATGATTTGATAACAGGGAACATTGGAAAGTTTGAGTATGGGACTAGTATTAACAAAAGTGGAATTCAAGGACCACTATTCTGGGTATGGAAGATCAACTTAGAGAGAAAAGAGGACAGATGCATGAACAGAAAATGAACCCAATTCAAGTTTCACTCTCTCTCATCAAATCTAATTGTTCTGGGTCCCCTTCAGTCTATATTCTTAATTGATTTCTCATCTTATCTTCCCATAAGAATCTATTCCAGATAAATGTCTTTATTTATACTTCTCACTTCCCAGCCTCTGCTCTTTCTCACTTACACCCAGTTTCAAAGGTAATACCACTGCTTTGAGCATCTTTCCTCCTTCTTTCTTATGTAGCAACACTTCCGTCCTTCCAAATACAGCTCACTGGTGAAGCAAGAGAGCATAGGCGTGGGAGCTAGGCCTAGATTTAATCCCCAGCTGTGTCTCTCACTAGCTATGAGAATTTCTGACAAGTTAACCAATTTCTTTGTGTTTTACAAGTTTAAATTTTAAATTAAAGTGAAAAAAATCTTACCTCAGTTTTAATTAAATACATGTAAAACAATGTGCATTAAAATACATCATATAAAGTGTTTAGGTATTGTCTTGTGAGGATTAGTGTAATCACAGTAACCATTGAAATAATTATATGTATCATTCACTAAGTCTCATGTGTACAAAATAAAATGCAGACTTTAATGGCTGATGAAAATAAAGAAGGGGTCTCCAGGATTATGACTTAAAAGATGATGGAGAGTGGTACTATTAGGATATGAAATGAAGATGGAATAAAAGGTCCTAAAGCAATATTATGCATTAATTTAGAGATAATTGAGTTAGAAATGTTTATCTAATGGAGGAGTTCTGTAGACAATTGAGTATTCAAGTAGTTGTAGAAAGATCTGGGATGAAGGTATGCATGGATTTTAGAATTATTGGCATGTGTGACAGTCAAAATGATGAACAAAAAGTAAATTGCCAGACTATATCATTAGTATATAAAAAATAATGATTTGGGGGAAGATCAACATCATGAGAAGGAAGATACAGAAACCATATCTTGTTTAGTCCACCAGATTTTAAAAAAATAATGTTTTCAAATTAAAAAATAGTAGATTATACATAAAATTTTAGATCTTTGACTTCTCTGGAAAATTATAAAACTTCATACAATGAATCAGAATTTTCTGATGGTGACAATGGGTTGGAGGTTAGTAAGCAGCTCCCAGATGAATAAGGTCTGTTCTAACTGGCTGGGTCTTAGAAACCCTGAGGCCTACTTCTCATATTCCTATTTCCTATCTAGGTCTTGTAGGCATTTGAGTTTATGACTTCTGTTAAAAAAAAAAGAACAAATAAGCAAAGTGCAGTTTCTCAGAAGTCACTGAAGAATACACGCTCTGGCATATGCCTCTGATGTAGGTAGAAAGTAAGAACTGAAGTGTCTTTGACAAGGAGGAGACTTCTCAGCTTTAAGTTTGTTTGCCAAGGCAACCTCCTCAATACCTTGCATAAATAAAACAAATCAGAATGTACACATAGAAACTCTTTGAGGATAGTAACCCCATAGTGTTCTGTGTACTTTTTATGTTATGAGAAACAGTTTCATGGGTGCTCAGTAATGACTAAATAACCTTGATAAATGAATACTATTTAAATAGAGAAATGTTACTATTCCATTTATATGGATTTTTGTTTGAAAATGAACATACCTCAAGAATTTTTTTTATGTACACACTGTTCACAATTGATAATATTGTCATTTCGTAGTTTTTTATTTGTTTGTTTGTTTGTTTGTTTATAGGGGAGGCAACTCTTTGTTAACCTCACCATTTGCAAGGACCTTGTCAGCTTGCAATCCCTTATTTTATTTTATTTTTTTTACACCTATAGCACCTGGTTTTTCTAGGTGGTCTTCCATCCAAGTACTAACCAGGCCCAACCCTGCTTAGCTTCTGAGATCAGACTGGATCAGGCTTGTTCAGGGTGGCACGGCCATAGATTAGAGGTTTTATATACGTGTCCATCTAAAGTACTAATTTTTCTGGCTGTCAAATTAGAAGAATTTGATTCTAAAGTATAAGCTTACAAATTATCCAGAAGCTGTAAATCTGCTCAGTGGACTATAAGCTACTTGAAGGCATAGTTTCCAATTCTATTTTTCTATTACATCCCCTGAATATAGAACACAGCACAATGTATAAACTGTAATAAATTCTCAGTAAATATTTCTGAATGTAGATTTGCATTATTATTCAAGCTGTGAATTCACAGATCAAGTATAATTGCACTGGAGTTTAGAGACTATTAGAGAAAAACAGACTTATCTGCCATAACCACATTTTCTTTCAAGTAGTCTCTAGATATAACTTATTGGAATAATTGAAGGCAATAATTGCAAATCTCTTGCATCACAAAAATCCAGATTTCTACAAGTTAAAAGATCTGTGCTCCACACCTAGTTCAATAACAAAATCCGAACCCCAAACCTAGAAGACACTTTTGAAAATAACATAAATGACAACCAATTTATAATTTATAAAACCTTTCTTATAGCCTATGTTATTTGGTTCTAATACAACCCCAAGAAATAACTAAAAATATCAAACTGGAGTCTGAGACTCCTAGTACTAACTTGATGACATTAGGTTGCAAATGATTTCTGCCACTTCCTAGACATCATGATTTTATGAAGGTTACCGAACTTTTCTGAGTTTCAGCTTTCTGATATGCACAACAGGGACAAGAGTAGTAACCTCAAGGGCTGCTATGAACTTTGATGGAGAGCTTGCCTGTAAAGTGCCTAGCATAGTGCCAGCTGCATGTATCAATCCAGCTATGACTATGGCTACTTTGCTATTTGCCGAAGGTCCCTCAGTCAAAAAGTGGGCTCCAAATCTTCTGACTCCAGATTCCATGCTATTTTCCCTACTTCACAGAAGACTACACATGCTTGAGTTGCTACTTTTTAGTATCTCATATTCTGACAGTCCCCACATTTCCTAGGTTGCCTAAACAGACTTACTATGTAATACATGGGAAATTATCTTCTAGACTGGCTGTCTGATTGTCAGTTACATTCTAGGTATAGGTTAGTGTTCGGAACATTTACTAAAAAAAAAATCCATTATAAAAATAGCTACTCTGAAAAGCAAACACCAATATTATTAAGTGATTTGAGGGTATATAATTTTAGGGTGAGACTTGACAAATACAGATACCTTTAACTATATACCTATGATAATAATATCTCACACATATATAGTGTTTCATGGTGTTTCAAAAATGAGGCATTAAGAAATCAGATGATATACAGGGTTTCTGATAAATACATTGACAGTTAAAACTATAACTTGTACTCCTTAAATATGCAGTCAAATGCAGGAGTCATATGTAAGTTTTCTCTAAAATAATATTATAAAAGATATAAGAAATAAGTTATTTTTCCTTTTTTTTTTTGGAACATAAAATAGAACTGGAGGAATTAACCTCTCTATAGGAAAATTACCTGCTTAAAAGCAAAATAAAATCTCAGAATTTGAATTACAACAGTACTAAGAAAGTTTAGTATAAACATGTAATTTGTGACTTGGTAGCAAAAGCCAGTGTTTGAAGGGAAAAGATAATATAAAGAAGATCTGTCATAGTGCTGTTAAATGACAGCTCCACTGTAAATATCAAACATACTAACATACATGATAAATTCCATTGATTTTACTTTAAGGGAAGTAGCTAAAAAAATAAGAATTGTGAAAATTCCATTTCTGACAGAGGAAAATACTATTAAGGACATTTTTTAATTTCTGAGGGAGTCACAGGGGTGAGTCTTGTCCTGGATTCATGCCATTTCACAGATCATTAGAGGCATGAGAAGAGGCTCCTGCTTCTCGCCTGCCTCAGCTGTGGCAGCATTCCACATGGTCCCCTCTAGTGACCCTCACCATCATGGTTCTTGAAACTGTGGTAGTGCCTAAAGGAAGATTTTGACTTTGAATATGGACCAATGTGAGCTAATTCTCACATTTTAATTTACAATTTAATTGTCATAGTAAACTCTAACCTTATTGGTTTCAATTATTCTCCAGAAACTCAAATCCTAGAGAAAAAAAATTACATATACTTGATAACATATATTCAGGGTGGTTTAGTAACAGGAAGGTATAGAAGACGATCTCAGTAGTTGGACATAGAATGCTGCCTGAAGACTCAGGAGCTGAGTGTTCATATCAACCCAGAGGCAGCTCTGCCTCATATCCGTTACTAAGCTTGTGCACAGCTCTAAACACATGCTTTTAATTATCTAGTATATTTGTAATCCATCACACGTGAAGTAGACAGTTTTAGAATACAAACTGAGCAACTTCCAATATAAAGAAGACATGACAAATGCCTTCTTGCTTTTCATCAGTTTAGTTTTTATTAATAATTCCCCATATGAAATATGTAATAGTATAAATTTTTCATGTTTACTAAAGGCAGATAATATTCATGAAATGTACATTTTAAGACAATGTTGAACAAAATTTGCAAAAGTATGGATAGTATAATTTTTTATGTTTTTCTTATAATTTCCTGTTCTTTTCATTTGATCTCTCAAGGATACTTTGCCTTTTTTTTTTGCATTTTGTTGAAAATTAGTCTTTTAAAATTAAAGTGACTTTTTATTAAGTCTCAGATACTATCTTTACCCCACCTGACACACATATAAATTGAGAAATTCTATACTTTTATCCTTTCCTTTTCTCCATCGATATAATACATAAGCAACCTCTACATTATTAAGGCTGACATGGAAAAGATGTCCCCCTCTATTTTTCCTAGTATCTCCAGATTTCCCAAGTTTTTCCATTGTATAAAGTCTAGTCTCATTTAATTAATATATGCCATATAATAATGCTTCCTCACTGTTGTGACAATGTCATTGTAAACATATGCTTTGGAAAAAGAATGCTTATTTAATCCATGAATTCTCTGTAAAGAGAAATCCTAAAATAATGACATGAGATGACAGTATCTCTCAACGATTAATCATTTTCGAATTTCACTTAGCTAAAACTGAATCAGGGCAGTGTCTGCCATGACTGTCAGACCATCCTGTTCCATCAACCTGATGTGTTTGAATTTTACCACATGGTCATTCAGTTTCTTTACTTTCCAGCTGCTGTTACCAGAACAATGACCTTGGCATATGTTAATACAAAACAATATATATATATATATATATATTTATATATATTTATTGTTTTATATATAAATATATATATATTTATATATATTTATTGTTTTTTATTGTTTTTTATATATATATAAATATATATAAATATATATATATTTTATCTGAAGTCTTAAATATAGAGACAGGGAAGAATTTAGGGCATTTATAATATTGAAACTCTACAAAATGCTATATAACTTTGATATTAGTATTGCACGTTATTGGTGAGAATATAATCAACCATTTGAAAACATTTTCCATGAAGCTAAATAATGTTACCAGTGTTATGTATGAATAGAATCTTTGTTGCCCTTAACACCAGAAATGAAAATACGTAATTAATTTTAATGACCATTGTGATATTAACAATAGAATTCTATGCTATAACCTTTAAATAATCCTTTTGCTTACAACAGCATAATATAAAATTTTATTGTAGTATTACTATTTTAAAAGTAATGCTTTTAAATTGGACTCAATTTCTCTGAAGAATAGTATCTCTGCATTTTGTTCATATTGTGATATCACACAGGAAAATCATCTCAGGAAAAAAATGTATTTGTTAACACAATTATTTGTAAATATTTACTGAGTGCCTATCCAATACATCATACCATACTAGGCACCAAGGCACCATGGAGAATTTAAAAGAAAG
Source organism: Cynopterus sphinx (assembly GCA_030015415.1). Lineage (NCBI taxonomy): Eukaryota > Metazoa > Chordata > Mammalia > Chiroptera > Pteropodidae > Cynopterus > Cynopterus sphinx. The sequence goes on along the minus strand of CM057383.1, from coordinate 81,336,072 downwards.
CTAGACAAATACTCTGCCCTCGTGAGGTCTGAAGTCTAGAAGGAGAAATATAAACCAGAATGCGGTAAATACCACAGTGTACTCTACAGTTTCTAAGGACAAAAGAAAATTTCCATCCAGGAGAATATGGTATTGAGTCTAAAACCTAGCAGACTTTTAATAATTCATGTTTGAGAGTCATTGTAGCTTATTGTTATTCCAGAATGTACGTAGTAAAAAAATGCAGTTTGAACATGAAGATTCTTAAAAGCTAATCCATATAAAAAGGATCACGAAGGAAGATGGTTCATCACCAATGAAATATTAGTTCTAATAACATGAATATTTGAGATTCTGAACTTTTATAATGGTATATTTTTCTACCAATATATCATGTAAGTTTGCTATGTCACCTGACAGGAGATATAGATGACTTTTTCTGAAAGAATTAAAGTAGCTCTGATGCTGAATTCTTATGCAAGAGTGAATTCGTGAAGCAGTTAGTTCCCCCATAGAAATCCTAAAATTGTACATTGAAACACTAATGAGAGCTGTGCAATATTGACAGTGATTGATGTGAAACCAAAGCAGCAGAAAGATCGTGCTGATATGAACATTAAGAAAGGTAGTGGAAGAGATGGATCAGAAACATTGTGTTAGCTAGAGGCTATCAATGCCTGGGGCATCCACAAACAATACTCAAAAAACAGGATGTGTGTGCAGCTACCCCTGAATCTGCTGATCACCTGTTGCTCTAAATCATATTATTTTAGTCCATAAATGATATATAGTCATTTTTAAACAAATGTGTAAGTGCAAAGCAGTGATATTATCAAATAGTTTTCCTCATCAGAAATCTGTACCTTAGAGAGTGGTTTCGGTTTTCTCTTTACTCTATTAGTGCATATTATTTGTATCCCTTTAAAAATACATCTTTGATTGTTCAGCTTTTATTTTTATTAAAAATCAATATTCTTCACTTACCCTAATATTTCAAAGTCTCTTCATTGGTCTCAGGTTTTTACATCTTTCCCTCCATTAGATACTTTATCTCCTTGAAGGAATAGTTCCCTTTCTTTATCCATCTTTCTCTGAATTAGAACTCACTTTCTCTTTCTTCTAACTTATTCTGGATAACATTCATTCTTCATTTCCCTATCTTCTACTACCTTTTTTTAATAAATGAAGTTGCCTACATATTTTTTTCTATTATCTATTCTGTTTTCTAATTAGTGTAGTACACATAATAATCAACAAATATTTACATAAATATGTAATATTTCACTAATGTGCCTTTATTTTCTCTTAAAACAACAAACTAACCAAGAAAGCAAACAAATCACCATAAATAAATTAGGAAATACATCTTATCTCTCTCTTACCTGAAAAGGGAATACTTATTTAATCGCATTAACTCAATAGGGAGGAGGAAATACTTATGCCATGCCACTACATTCATTAAGTCCACTGATTAGCTTTTGAAGAAAAGTTTTTAAAAAGTTTACTTAATGGATGAGTACCTGAATAAATACAAAGTATATTTTTATATTCTGTTTAAATAGTTGTTATTAGTTTTATGGCAATTTTTAAATAGTAGTTATAAAAAGGACCTGAGACCTCCAGTCCTGTGAGGATTTCAGCATCACAATCATATTTTCTGTTTATGGCTAACGTCAATTATTTCTGTTTTCACGTTATTTTGGAGAGTAAATAAAATAATATATGAAAAAATTCAAAGAATCTCATTTAGAAAAGTTGATGACATCTTAAACGTTCAAAATAATATTTTACATCGAAATTGTACAGTGTATATTTTTAATTTACAATGAGGATACCATTATTTTTTCACATTTAAAATTTAACCATGATAATCAAAGGCTGTTAAACTGAAAAGTATCTAGTAAGTGAGGTAGTTCCTTTTACCAGGAAGATAAATGACTTTCCAAAGTCACATAACCCATTTTTTTGTTTGTTTGATTTTAAACTTCTGTTCCATGGTAACTTTACTAATATACACAACAAAGAATCATAGAGTTTGAAGAGAGCAATAAAGATTATGCTTTTTATTTACTTCAATTTACAGAGTGCATCTTAATTTTCACTTGAACATGAAAAAAAAATGAGTATGTTTCCTGTATTCTTATATTGCTTACATCTTGTGCAGCATTTGTTATCTTTCGATTAATTCCATAACCAATTGCTACGAGTATTTAAAATGTTTACCATTTTATTAATTTTTTAAAAAGTCACTAGAATTATTGTAATAAATGATTGAGAATATAGGTAGAGAATTATTTTTATTATGATTAGAGTATCAACATTTATATTAGTCAATAACTACATTTTGACTTTTGAAATATAATCTGAGGTATATTTGTGATGAAGAGCCTGATATAAATGTTTCCTTTACATTCAGAAAAGGAAATTAAAGAGAACATATTTTTCTTACTTAAGATGTTGGGTGTTTTATAACAATTTCAAACCCACAAAAATGCAAAATATGTATTTTTCCTTGTATTCTCAGAATTTCTTAGCAATACATTTATAGTTTGTGCTTTATTTTTACAAATATTTTTCATTACAAAAGTAATATGATGGTGGTAGGCATTAGAAAAATAGTTATAACAAACAAAACAATTAAAATCACAGTAATCTTACCACCAAATAATAAAAATGTACATACTAATTTAACTCTTTTAAAAACACCTATTTGTAACATTTATTGTGCTATTTTGGATTAACATTTAATTTTAAGCATTTTTCCATTAAATATTATTAAATACTATTTTAGTTACCAAGTAATAGTTTAGTTTATGGATATATATAATTTATTAAACTATTTTGTTTTTAAATTCTTTTATTTTTTTCAGTGTTTAGCAATTATAAGTAACAGTTTCAGCATATTTTTACCTATTTCCATTTTAAAGGCTCTTGATATACATTGTGAAAATGCTTCCCAAATAGACATATGTAGCCATCAATAGTGAGTGCTGATGCCCTTTCCATCATACTCTGTGTTAATTAGGTAGATGACTAGTCATAGCTAATTATTTCTATTATGTTTGCTTTCTTTGTAATGTATTTCGAAAAATTACACTTCTTTGGCTTAATTTTTTTATTCACTTAACATGGAGAAATAAATTAAACTGATGTTTTGAAGTTTCAAACAAAACATGCTTTATAGAATTATTCTTATCCTAATTATTATATTTATGGTCATAGTCACTATGTTTAAAATAATGGAATATTGCTCTATACACTTTTAACGAACACTTACAAATGTTTATGAGACTATTTATCTAATTTTTATAATGGTTAATGCTGAATAAAATAAAAGGAAAACAAAATATAACTTTCATTTATCATTTAGACCTAGAACTTTATTAGCATTTAATGAGTAAGTAATATAAAATAATTATTACTTCTATAAATTTAATAAAATTCTGAAATTAACAACTATATTAACTTTTAATCTGCAAAATGGAATTTAGACCTAGTGGTAGCTTAACTTAAATTGCTCTATCATATTAGGCATTATCTTTGCTTTCGATGTTGCTTCCCAGCTCAGTCACTGATGTGCATTCTAGCAGTTACTTGAGCAGAATTTTGGGAAGAATTTTTTGCTTAATGCATTAGCTACTAGTAGTATAGAGAGTATATAAATGACAGCCCATTCAGCAGGTAAGACATCTTCGATTTGAACTTAACAACATAAAGCATATCTTATAAACATATGGGCTATATATGATTTGATTTCTTATTTTGGTCATGTGAACTCAAGGGCCTTTTGATTATGTCAATTCACCAATTTTACTAACAGCTCATATAAAATTAGACTCCTCTCTCCTTCAGTACCTTGTGGAGGAAAAAATGTTCTCCAGCCCATGTTGTGTTACTAGGCCACAAAACAGTGTTACCTATAGTCTGTGTCTTACAAGACACAAAACTGCCCTTTACAACCCTTTTTCTGTGCTTTTATACAAATCCACATTTGAGGGAGGGGGAATGGGCAGCAAAGAAGCTGAGAATACATGTTGCCTTAAACTAAGTCACCCATCTATCCTGATGGAAGCCCATTATTCATGAAACAGGCTGTATAATTTAGCTTTGTTAAATATTAAGGTGACATTTCATTCACGCAGTTGGGTCACACTCTTTGGAAGATTAAAGGCTGACACTTGTTCCTAAGTAGGGATCTAAATCTTGATATCCATTTAAAGCCTCAAAGTTATAAACTAGATTATATCATCGATATCCTCAATTCTTATGCAAATACATAACTGTCACCAGAATACCTTCTCACCTACCTATCCAAGTACTAAAATTCAGAAAAAAAAACAGATGTTTCTAAACTGATCTGAACCACATATTCTAGACCCTAAGGAGATATGTTAAGAGCACAATGGCAGGGGATAAACATAAGATAAACATGCTGAAAGTAAGGAAATGATAACCTAAATCACTCAATCATTATGTTACAGGTATTACTTTACCTAGGCAAAAGAGAATGAATGCTGACACTTAATATATGTCTTCCTGAATTGATAAAAAAAAAAAAAACGCAATGTATAAGAAGAATGTAATTATTTCTAGAAGGCTCTATTAACAATCTCTATGTAGATAGAAGGCCTGAAGTCTAAGCAGTGAGTGGCCTATAGAAGGAGCAGAAACTCCTAGTTTACGACCTGCACTCCACCCAGAGGTACAACAGAATTGCTAGGGAGAAATATGTTTGTGCTATTTTGGTTTTCAGATTCAGTTAAGGCAAAGCTGAACCAGAGAAGATATAGAGAAAAAGAAGCAAAGGAATAAACTTTGTAGCTGGAAAAAAAAAAAAAAAGAGGGAGGCTGCACAAATCCAATCAAAAAAGATTTTATAAAATAATGAATATCTTTCTGGGTTGGCTGACTGTGCCAAAGCTGAAGAATGACAAAATCCAGATATACTTCTTAGCAGAAGATACAACTGATTTGGAAAGAAAACGGGCAGGAATGACAGCCTTAGAATGCTGCTGTTCATTGCCTCAAGCCCTGCTTACATCCTCCTTCAAGCAACTGAGTAACTAAATAAGCACCCTCTTCAAAGAATAAGGAAAAGATTCCAAGAGCATCTGTTTAAACAGGGAAGGAAAATAAAAGACAGTTCATTAACACTATTTTGAGGCAACGAACAAGAATGGATGGAATTTCCCAGATTCGGAAGTGAAGACTATAAAAACAACAAAAGCAACAAAAATATTATGGCACCTCTAAAATCCTAGTTAAAAATACACAAAAGAGGATATAGCATGCAAAAGACAAATAAAATTCTGCATTTAAATGTATATCCTAAAATTAGAAAACATTTAAAAGGCAGTTTTTTGAATTTTTGAGAAAATCAAAGAGACTATGATTTCTACAAAATGAATTTTAAGAATAAAAAGACCTCATGATGAAAGGAAACAAGCAAATTTAAGTAAAGCATTTGATGAGAAAAGTGAAATGACTTCAACACTATCTTAGCAACATCAATGAGTAGAATTATCATTTTAAAAAAGCTGAGCAAAATATGAGACTAGAGTAGAGAAAATAGCAAAACATAAAGCTATAGAAACAGAATCTAAATAATGACAGATTAGATATTCGGCTTTGGGAGATAATGTTGATTAGATATACAAATAATTGGCATTTCTGAAGATGAGAAAAAATGCACAAATGAATGTAAGAAAGCTTATGTGGAACCATGTTCATATGAAACTATATATATATATATATATATATATATACACACAATTTGTTCAGGTCTATGAAAAATTAATAGTGACTGAGATGTATTCTGATGAATTGTTTGAAGCTGAGGTAAAGAAAGATTCCTATAAGTCATGAGGGAAAAAGAGGGAAGCCACCTAGAAGGGAAAAAAATCAGGTTGGTCTCAGATATCTTCTCACCACTATTAGCTAAGAGATAGCAATGTGACATAATCTACAGGTACCTAGAGAAAAACCTGTTCATTAAGCATGTGTTACCAAGCTATATGGTTGGTTACTCAGGTATAAAGACAATATCAAACACTAAAGAATTTATGACATAAGTCACCACTTTGCTCTTTCTAAAAATATTAGAAAATGTATTTTAATAAACAGAGTTTTATCAAATACTTAATCGTTGTAGGAAACTTATGATATTAAAGATCTGGAGATAAATATAATTATTTAAATAATTAGTAATAAAGCTCTAATAATTATTGTTAAAATGGAAGCAGGTTTAATTCTTGAAATATAGTATAATTCACTATTAAGCATAAACAAAAAATGTTTACAAAAATGGACAACAGAAAGTTAATGACAGTGGATTGAGGTATAACAGACACTGTTAATGGCTAAAGTCAATACACTGAGAAATAAGCATATTATTTAGAGTTATAAAGGTAACTACCAGTTCATATTTCCTCCAGATTACCAGTGGTGAAAAGGCTAAAGAATATATATATAAATCATATGACAAGTAATAGAAAATAAAAAATATTAATAAAATTAAAAATAAAAATATAGAAATTAGAAATTTTGTTATAGTAATAAATATAACTTGATATTCTCAATTATTCAAAACTAATGTTTTTTATATTGTATGAAAATAGTGCTTTAAAGTCTGAAGAAGACGCAATCTATTCAAACATCTCAGAAAGTTTAAATATTAAATATTTGTAAGGATATCAGTAAATGCAAAAAGAAACCAGGAAAGGAGGAAGAGAGAAAGACAAACTAGAGAAAAAGAGGGAGGGCAGTAAGGAAAGGGAAGAAAAAAAAGAGAAAACTCAGTAATGAAAATCAACATAGATGCACCACTTTTGTAAGCTTTCAGCCCGTGCCTAATAGCTCATCAAATTCTTTTAACAACCCCTTGAATAGGAACTATTATTGACATTTTACAGACTACAGTGTAGAGAGCTAACAAATTTGCCCAAGGTGTCGCAGCTTATGAGAGGCTGAGGTCCAGTTTAGGCAGCCTGACTCCACAACCCATGATCTTCACTGCCATGCTCATGCTACAGTGCTTATCAGACAAAAGTGATGTTACAACTTACAACTGTATAAATTATGTCACAGTGAAGTTCTCAAATATTCAGACACCAAATACATTACTAACACATATAAAGGAAAAACTATAAAATAAATGAAGAAGGAATCAATATAAATGCATTGGTAATAGTAATAGACAACAATAGATTAGAGATAATGAATAAAGCTTTAATGTATTTAAAAGTATAATTAGTTCTTCAGAGTACCTCAGCTAAATATCTCTGAGGTTTCAATATTTTCATTTACATGATATTTGAATAGTTCTGTATAGAATTTAACTTCATTTAGAAAGTAATGCATTATTAAAATTATTCCACCCAATTTTTGACCTTTGATTGTATTTTAGTAATATTTTGTATTATTTCATTTGACAAAGTTTAAGATAGAAATTAAGCACTTTGGCTTTCTTCTTTTTTTAATGCATTAACATTGGCCCATGAATATGACCTTTTTTCCTTGTCATATAACTAAAGATAGTCTATGTGAAAGCAACATGCCTATTTATAACAAATTAGTTAAATTTAAAATAAGATAAAGGATAAGGCTTATGAGATTTATACCTTGGCTTTTATCATGCACCAGAGGAAGTTTAAGTTGGTTTAATCTTTCTGAAAAGCAATTTTATTATATTTATCAAGAACTTTTAAATATTCATAATCTTTGACACTAACTTTATAACTACTTAAGAAAGACTTCAGTTTCAGCATTAGTTATAAATACTGAAAATTTAAATATAATCTAAACATGCAAATATAGGAGAATGAATATTAAAATAATAAATCACCCACACAATCAACTTTTACGAAGACATAAAAGGATGATAATGGTTTTGAATTATCTAAGAAAATAACCATAACAGAACTTATTAAGATAAATAATCAAAACCCCCAAAACATGTATATAATAGCATCTCAACCACATATACCATTATACGAAAAGAAGACATTGAGGAAAAAATGCTAAACTATTCACTCAGTCTTTCTGAGGTTGGGAGAATAAATAAATGATGTTTCATTAAACTATTTTACATTTAGAGATATTACAAAATTATAATTTGAAAATAGTACAAATGTTCCTTTTAATTTGTTTTTTTAAGTATTACCTTTCTGGGGGCTTAACCCATTCTTCCTCTTCATGATAAAGGCCTGGGAGAGTACAGATGTCAAAGAGAGTATTTTCTCAGAAGAGAGGAACTATCAGATAAAATAAAGCAGCTTGTCCTATTTCTAGGCGATGGGGATTCCCAGAATTTACACCGCCCTTTAGGCTTCCTTATACTCAAAGCAATTCCTGAGAATGGAAAATAGGACACCAGTTATGACAATGTACAAGATTTAAATATTTTATTATGTAACAACCAAAGAGTATTAAAAAATGTTTTCATTATTGAAAAAGACTTGACAACAACATAGAACTCTTAAACATCACGACAAACTTTGCAGTCTGAGCAAGGGGTTTCAACTTGTAGTGTACATAAGAATCTCTTGATCAGGGGGAGAGGCACTTTTTAAAAAAATGAATTCTTGGACTTAACCTCTGATATTTTGATTCAGTTGGTCTGGGATAGGACACAGGAACTAGACTTTTTCATAGTGTCTTCAGGCCATTTAAATTTTCAAATTACAAGCTGGCTTTTTCTGTAGCTATCTCAGCAAAAAAAATATTATATATAAATATCCTCATTAAAATTAAACAATATGTGAATAATATCAATTATTTTCAACAGGCCCTCCTATAGCAAAATTACATCTGTCAATATGGGTAGACCCAATCTGTGAAAGTAGGTGACTATTTGATCAAACATTTTGCAGTTAAACCAATTATAACCAGAAATTTACAAGAAATCCAAATCCTATAACTTTTATATTTAAGAAATGAAATTTCATGTCTATGGCCATGCCACCCTGAACAAGCCTGATCCATTCTGATCTCAGAAACTAAGCAGTGTTGGGCCTAGTTAGCACTTGGGTGGGAGACAACCTAGGAAGACCACATGCCGTAGGCATAAAAAATTAAAACTAAGGGATTGTAAACTGACAAAGTCTTTACAATCTGTGAGGGCAACGAAGGGTTGCATTGCCTAAAAAAAAAAAAAAAAAAAAAAAAATTTAGGCAGACTGATATTTTATCATGGATTTTTCTTATGAATTTTTAAGTAACTGATTAAATCCAAGTTGAAAAAGTCTTCTTAACTTTGGTGAACATGAACATTCACAAAGGATAAATTTTCATGCTTAGCTTATTATGGTCAGTGAAAATACTATTCTGAAATGACAATCAATATAAATACTTCAAATATTACTTTCCTCAAATAATACCTCAATTTGACTTGGCAAGCACCGTCCTTACAAAACCCAGCTACAGAGTGAACTGAAGCTTGTGTTCACTAAGATTTTAAATCTATGGTTCCCAAACTTGCATCACAATCACCTGAGAAATTTATGAAAATACACAGATATATCAATTTAGAAATTTTTGTGAGGAAATGGAAGAAAGAAGGAAGAAGGGCACAAGAATTTTATCTCTTTCTTTAGAAAAATTTCCAGATAATTTTGATGATCAGTCATCTTTGAAAACTATTCTAGATTTAACTGGCTGAGATGTACTTGAACCATTAGAGTCCTTTCCTAATGAAGACTTATATTTTAGCTTGCTTAGATACTAAAGACAGTTTCTCAAATAACCCAAATTGTTTATGACACCTTGATAACACTACATTGTTTCCATGTCACTGCAATGTTTTTCTCTACATACTTTTCTTTGGGGTTCATTATATTGGCTCAATTGATAATAACAATTGTAGTAGCCTGTCATTTATCATTCCCATATCAGTTCCATTGTAATGAGAATTGCTTCAATGCCAAAAGAATGAATAATGCTAGTCCCTGAGCTAATTAATAAGATTGTCACTTAATGTCCAATATTGTCATTAAATATTGTTGATAAAACAGGCTCATATTTACACACAAAATGGGCTATTTTACAGAACTTTAACTTAATTTGGAGTTTAAAGTAATGTTGGTGCCTGAGATGTGTATTCCACAATGGAGGGGCTAACTTTCTTGATATTTTACAATTATTACAATTTATAATTATTATTATGTAAATATTCCTTTTTCTATAAGGTCCACTAAGACAGTTACTGAAAAGCCCTATGCCCATAAAAATGGATTGAAATTTAATGATATTTTAGGAGAAATAAATATTCAGCATTCTCATTGTATTAAGAAGAGGGTTTGATGATTTTTTAAATCAACAAATAATAAGCATATGAAACATAATCAGGTTCCAAATCCTTCCAGGTTGAAATAGAAAAGAATAGAAGGAAAGAAAATAGGACAATAAAATGAGGGCATACACTGGGGAAGACAGAGATAACTGAGAGAATCTCACCAGGCCCTCATCACATTCCTTATCTAGGCTGGGCTTCCCCAGAACTTCATTTATGTCTAAAGTTTTCTATTTTAATATAGCTTCCAGTGTAACTAGTAAAATGAAAACCCCACTCCTAACCTGAGGGATTTTTTAAAATAGATGTTCCTTTATTCTTAATCTGAATGAGAAAAGGAATAGAACAGCCACCTAAGTTTTAGGAAATTTAATGCTCCAAATAATGTAAAGCTAGCAACTACAGATTTCTGCCTTCTCATTTCAGAGGAGTTCTGACCATTCTTTCTCCCAGGAAAACAAAATTTTTTATGACAATATCGGGCCATACTCATTCATACATGTATCCAGGATGCTGATAGATTCAATATTATGCTATACTCACCAGTCAATCTAGTCACATTCAGTTGAATGTCTGTGAGTGAGAGTTTGCCAGAAAAACCTTCTTCCTGGGTGAAACTAGTATGGTCAGTGCTGTGATAGAAATGTAACGATGATGTAAAAATGCTTGGGTGTAGGAAGGAAAATCAGGAAGCTTGGGGTCAAGAAAAGTATCCTAGAGGTAATATATATTTAAGTCTTGGAGAATGAATAAAAGCAAGTAGGTTGGAAAAGTGGGGTGTCAGAAGTGTTTTTGAGTTGGTTTTGTTTTATTCTATTTTTATTTGCATTTTGTGGAAAAAATAATGTCCTGAAAACAAGAACAGTAAAAAAAATAATGTTTTATATATAATATTATCACACTTTAACATACTATTAATATTATAAACTATCATTCACAGTTACTTCTCTGTTTGCTTATCCTAGATTTAGAATGGGTTAAGCTTTAAGGAAGAGAGTAAACAATTACAGTGTCAGTTTGACTGATTGAACTGATCACCCAACTTACACACAGAACAATGTCCTAGTCCAAGGTTTTCTTCTAATCCAGGAGTGACCACCAGATACAGCAGCTGAAATGACCTGTGTACATTTCTTATAATGACTGAGAAAATTCTCAGGGGAAGTGACAGGTCTGAGTACCTAGTAAGTCCCCAAACAAGAAGGGTCAGTACAGACACCTAAATACAAACTCAGAAGCACTGCCCTTTGTCCTTGTCTTTTGTCCCAGTCGCAAACTACTCTTAAACTCTTCCTATGTCCTCTACCTATATTATTTATACTTTTCTATTAATTTTTACTTACTTAATTTTCTAATATTTTTGTCATTAATAAAATGTGGCCAATTGTGATGAATATTTATATCACATAATTCTCTAGGTAGTCTGTCAATACTACCGACACTCTTTTCCCTTTCTACACAGATTTTTATTAATAATAAAATTATAATTTATAAGAGACTTCTCTTTGTACACATGACTATTATTATTTTTTAAAAGCAAGGGGTTTCTTGATTCTTTGGATATTATCACTTAAGAGAAATAACTGTAAATAAAATTGTGACATGAATTATTACTGTATTACTAGGACTTTTGGGAATTACATCTATCTTTTCTATACAGTAAAAGAAAATTTTTCTAATACTTTTAGATTTTTTGTTTGAGTGTTTGAGGTATTTCTCTTAAAGTCATAGTATTTCTGATTAATATTAGTATTGAGACGCCTCATTAAAATTAGTTTATCATAAATATGTGCTTACATTTTTACAGTGATTTAAAAAATATTTATATGTATTTCATATTTATAATCATCTTAAGAGGAAGCAACCTGATTTACAAAGGAAAAATATGATGGACTGAATCATCAGTGAAAATTTATCCATCAGAAAATATTTACTTATTAATTCAATAATGAACCAGAGAGAAGACTACACTAAAGTTACACTGATGATTAAATGAAATAGTTTAGAGTCCTGAATATAAACTATCATTTGCACATTTAAGAAGATGGGATTATCTCTCCAAGAAGCAAAAACAGTATAAATTAATGAAGTGCAGGCTTTAAACCTTATGAGCTATTAGAGGCCGTAGAAAATGTATAGAGAACCAAGGAAACAACATTGGTGTGTATGAAACCCTTAGTTCCAGTAGTTAACTCCAGAATAAACAAGTCTACACTAAGGAAGTAATTATTAATTGATGTAACCTTAAGCTTTTCCCACCTCTTTTATCTACAACAATCATATTATTCAAAAAGACGTTACAAATATTGGGATATATTTTTTTTTACCTTATTTAACAAAAGGATAACATAATTCATAGGTGTATCATAGGGTTTCTGTTGATTTACACTGAATGTTAGGAACTACTAACCTTAATGTTAGAAATGATCACAAAACTTGAACAGACGCAGGAGTCAGTCTGTAATACTACTGGTGAAAGCCATTGCTAAAGCTTCTTTAGTTACTACTAAACTGTCTCTCTGGATCCCTGAGAAAATCAGCTCAAATGTGGCTCAGAGTATTCTGATTGCTGCAACACCTTCAGGTTTATAATCAGCCACCACTAATGGTATTCAGCAATGTTTCTAATTTTCGACTATCGGATTGTCTAGGACATAAACTTCATGATCATATACTGCTTAGAAATTGGTCAGATAGACACAGCAATCTAAAATCAAATCAAAATAACAGCACAGGATATTATGTAGCACTTTGTAGTTAAACACCACTCTAGTTCCTGAAAAAAACTTGAAGAGTGTTGTACAAATAAGTAGTAAACAAATAAATACCAATAAGTAGATTCCAATATCATTAGAACAAAATCTTTAAAATAAATTTTATTTACCTAGGAAATATCTAGTACATTTTTATTTTGGCATTATTGTCAATCAATTTGACATGACATTTTTACCATGAACTTGTAAGAGTCAAGAGTTTTCACATTTCACCTTGACAGTTTGTTTGCATGACTAAGATGATAATTCAGATTATGTAGAATTGTGTTCTATTGTTCCCTTCCACTTTTCCAGCATTGTTTGTTCTTCATAATAGTCTAGTTATTACAGCTTTGATATAGACTTGAGATTTTCCACTTAATAGTAATTTAGAGTTTCAGAATATTAGTCCATTGATTCAACTCAACAATAGTTTTATCTTTCATTGGCAATGGAATGCTGTTACCCAAGTAGCTCAATGACTGTCTGAACTGAGAACTAGAATTAGGGAAAATGTATCTCATATTCAATTCAGACAAGATAGTTCTGTTCTTCAAGAAAGAGAAATTTTCCTTTGAATATTTATGTCCTTGTCAACACTCAGCAATTTTCTACTGGATTTATATCTATGTTTGGAGGGCATAATAGTTGTTTTATTTGTTTGCAGTTTGTAAATACTGACATTTTATTGCATTTTACTTCATAGTCATTCAGTTTTGTAAAATCTATGTTGGAATGGTATGTTAAATGCCAAGAGTATATGTATGTCACATCATAATCATAACATGTCAGTGTGTTGTGGATAGTCATAAAGAAGCAGCCAGTGACAAGCAAGAAGCAATGGATTATGGGATATGGAGAAAATGCAGAGTTTACTTTTATAAGTATTAGAATCTACTTATTGTCTTCTGTTGTAAAACTCTTCTTCTATGGAGACCTTTAATCTTCAAAAGTTAAAATTTAAAGCAACGGTAATGATTAAATAGTGGCATGAACACACTGTAATGAGTGAACAACATATACAAAAATAGTCAACTACGTATTAGACTTTCTGATTGAGGTTTGGCATGTATCTTGCATTTAATTTAGTAACTAAATAAGCCCCAATTTATTTAAGAGTCTAAATCAAAGTAGGGTATCTAAAAAGAATATTTTGGTGTATATGTAAAATTAGAACTTAAATATGAAAAGGAAAAATAAGATTTGGATATTAAAAGAAAGTACAAATGGAAGGCATTTTCTTTGTCATCAAAATGAATTTTATATTTTTATATCTTTTAAGTTATTTATCCATGTTTAAAACTATTTTATCATTAAATAATCTCATTTTAAATATTGTTTTTAGACAAAATGTTAGCTAGACTATATCATAAATATAGTAGAACATAAAAAAATTAAGGAATATTATTGTGAATGTCATAATCTCACCTAAGAAAGAGTTTGAGTATCTGATCTTTTGCAGTTTCCAAGTAATCAGTAGTATTAATGGAATATGTATAGAAATTGATATGATATATTTATTTCAACATTTAAATTATGTGGCGGACATTATCATCATGTCCCAGAAAATATTAGATTAAACAATTTATATATTTATTCATATAAATATTTTATTTAGCAATAACATGGAGAAATATTTCCAGTGATGAAAACATTCTTTACCTGTTTGAAGAAAACCAGTCAGTCTAGTGTTACAAAATGCAAAATGCATTTTCTAATTATTAGAAAATATGTAGAATTTATTATTTTTAGTGCTTACTTCAAAAGTTAAAACAATAGTAATGGGTATAGGAATGTTTTGAAAATTACACTTTCTGCTGTGTATGTGTCTAGAAATCTGAAGCAATTGAGCTGAGGAATAAGTTGTTCTTTGTCAAAGAGCAACATTATTTTTCCTATAGTACCATATATGCAAGAAGATATTTTAAAAATTACAATATTTGAGGTGAATAAATATTTAAGTACCTTCTTTTAGGTTTCAGTTATAGCTATAGGGATGAAATATGTCTTAAGGTGAGTTTGCTATTTGCCATGAGTTTATGAATAAAGAAGGTGAAAGAAATGAGATTTCATTTTTCAAATCTGTGGTCTACATTATAAAAATTTGTTTTAGAATAACAAGTAACTGATTTTAAACAGACTATTTTAAATGACTTAGAATTTATAAAATAATCAATTGTATTATAAGGAAAATACAGACTTTCAAAAAAGAAAAAAGAATTTCATTATTTTAAATAAAAAAATAAACATGGAATTAAGAGGAGTGATTTTTGTAGGGACCAACTAGTGGAGGTCCATAAATCTAATATGAGTAATTTCATGCAGAAAGAAATGAGGGTGAGAAGAGAAAATTACTCATAAATAAAACAACCAGAAAGAATAATTATTTTAGTGATGACATTTGACAATGTCTTACAAGAAGAAATTTATAAGAATATAAAATTCAGGTATAAAATGAACAAATTATTTCTTAGGTCTTTGTAGAATTTTTGAGGAAGTTTCTAAGAGATGTTGTCTATGGAAAAGTAGCAGAATGTATTGAACTCATAATTTTTCCATTAATTATAAGTTGACAAGATGGGTAAGTAATCTAAACCGCTGTTGTTGAATTCTCAACTTCCAGGTCAAGATGATAGACTAAATTCACATGTTAACGTCTTCAAAAACCCTAACAAAATGATATGCAAGTAATAAAAAGACATTAATCCATACTTATGAAGACAATGTGAAAAGGTCAATAGATCTAGAATGTTCACAGAAACAAAACTAAGAGCCATTGAACTTGCTGAACTCCAAAGAGATTCATGGAATATAATATCTACAGGTTCCAGATTATTAGTTGATACCTCACCCAATCCTTTTGTGACAGCTGCTGTAGGTCATTTACCCAAACGTCATCTATGTCACCCTCCCAAGCTTTTACTTATTGGTAGAACTTGGCTGTTACCATCAAGGCTAGAAGTGCCAAATATTCATTTTTTAAAAAATTAAGTTTATTGGGGTACATTGGTTAATACAATTAAATAATTTTCTGGTGTACATTATCATTTGACATCTGTATATTCTATTTTGTGTTTACCACCTAAAGTCCAGTTTCCTTCAGCTACCATATATTTAATCCGCTTTACCTCTTTCTTCTCCCCATATCTCCCTATATTTGACTTCCTTTACCCCATCTACCTTTCCCCTCCTCCCCATGCTCTACCCTAACCACTTGTCTATAGTCCATGTCCATGAGTCTCTATTTGTTTGTCCTGTTCATTTGCTGATTTTAGGTTTATATCCCACATATAAGTGATATCATGTGATTTTCAATTCTTTCTGTCTGGCTTATTTCACTTAGCATGATTATCTCAAGGTCCATCCATGTCACAAATGGCAGTATTTCATCTCTTTTTATGGTTGAGTAATATTCCATTGTATATTCATACCACAGCTTCTTTAGCCAACCATCTATCCTAGGACACTTAGGTTGCTTCCATGTCCTGGCCACTGAATAATGCTGGTATAAACATCAGTGTGCAAATATCAATTCAGATATCGGTTTTCAAGTCTTTGGGGTAAATGCCCAGTAGAGGGATTGCTGGATTATATGGTAGCTCAATTCTTAGTGTTTTGAAGAACCTCCATACTGTTTTTCATAGTGGCTGTAGCAATTTGCAGCCGTACTAGCAGTATGTGAGGGTTCTTTTTTCTCCATATTCTGTCCAGCATTTGTTATTACTTTTCCTGTTGACGATATCTATTCTAACAGGTGTGAGATGGGATCTCATTGTGCTTTGGATTTGTATTTCCCTAATAGCTACTGATGTTGAGCATCTTTTCAAATAACATCTGGCCATTTGTATGTCCTCTAGGGAGAAGTGTCTTTTCAGATCCTCTGCCCATTTTTTGATTGGATCATTTGTTTTTTTTGTGCCTGAGTCGTATGAATTTTTGTATATTTTGGATATTAGGCCCTTATTGAAAGTGTTGCTTGCAAATATATTTTCCCATTTGGATGGCTGTCTCTTACCTTGTTGACAATTTCTTTTCCTGAACAAAAGCTTTTTAGCTTGATGTAGTTTCATTCATATATTTTAGCTTTTACTTCCCTTACTTTTGAGATCAAATACATAAAATCCTCTTTAAGTCCAAAGTCCTTGAATTTTGCTGTGATGTTTTCTTCTGTGCATTTTATTATTTCAGGTCTTATATCCAGGTCCTTAATCCATTTTGAGTTAATTCTGGTCAGTGTTGACAGTCTAGTTTCATTCTTTTGCATGTGGCTTTCCAGTTTTCCCAGCACCATTTATAGAAGAGGCTTTCCTTTCTCTACTGTATGCTTTTGGCTTTTTTGTCAAAAAATTATTTGCCCATATAAATATGGGTTTACTTCTGGACTCTTGATTCTGTTCCACTGATCTGTGCATCTGTTTTGCTGCCAACACCATGTCATTTTGATTACTGTCACTTTCTAGAATAATTTGAAATAGGACAGAGTGATGCCTCCAGCTTCTTTCTTTTTTCCCAGGATGGCTTTGGCAATTTGGGGTCTTTTGTGCTTTCATACAAATCTGATTTTTTGTTCCATTTCTTTAAAAAATGCTGATGGAATTGATGGGGATTGCATTAAACCTGTATTATGCTTTAGGTAATATGGTCACTTTAACTATGCTGATTTTTCCAATCCAAGAACATGGAATATCTTTCTATTTCTTTGTATCCTCTTCAATTTCTTTTAATAGAGTCTTGTAGTTTTCATTATACAGGTCCTTCACTTGTTTTATTAAATTTATTCCTAGGAACAATATGGATTTTTGAACATTGATTTTGTATCCAGAGACTTTACTGTATTTGCTTATTGTTTCTAATAGTGTTCTTGTGGAGGCTTTAGAGTTTTCTATATAGAGTAACACGTCTTTTGCAAAAAGTGACAGTTTGACTTTTGTTTCCTATTTAGATGCCTTTTATCTCTTTCTCTTGTCTGATTACACTGGCTAGGACCTCCAATGTTATATTGAATAACAGTGGCGATAGTAAACAGCCTTGCCTTGTTCCTGATCTTAAAGGGAAGGTTTTTAGTTTTTCGCCATTAAGTATATTGTTGGCTGAGGGTTTGTCATATATGGCCTTTATGATGTTAAGGTACTTTCCTTCTATACAGATTTTGTGAAGTGTTTTGATCATAAATGGACACTGTATCTTGTTGAAGGCTTTTTCTGCATCTATTGATATGATCATATGATTCTTATTTTTTAATTTGTTTATGTGGTGTATCACATTAGTCTATTTGTGCATGTTGAACCATCCCTGTGCCTCTGAGATGAAGCCCACTTGATCATGGTAAATAATCTTTTTAATATGTTACTGTATTCAGTTTGTTAGTATCTTATTTAGAATTTTGGCATCTGTGTTCATGAGACATATTAGTCTGTAGTTTTCTTTTTTGTGTTATCTTTACCAAGTTTTGGTATCAGAGTAATTTTGGCCTCATTAAATAAGTTGAGAAGTATTGTCTCATCTTCAATTTTTAAAAAGAGTTTGAGAAGAATAGGTATTAAATCTTCTTTGAATGTTTGGTAGAATTCACTTGTGAAGCTATTTGGTCCTGGACTTTCACTTTTTGGTAGGTTTTTGATGATTGTTTCAATTTCCATACTATCAATCAATCTATTTAAATTTTGCAGTTCTTCTTGATTCAGGCTGAGAAGATTGTATTTTTCCAAGTACTGGTCCATTTCTTCTAGGTTATTAAATTTGGTGTTATATACTTTTTTCATAGTATTCTTGTATGATCTTTTGTATTTCTTCTGATGTCAGTCTTAATTTCCCCTTTCATCTCTAATTTTGTTTATTTGTGTTCTTTCTTTTTTCTTTAGTGAGTCTAGCCAGGGGGTTGTCAATATTATTAACCTTCTCAAAGAACCAGCTCTTTGTTGCATTTTTTTTTCTATCATTTTTTTTTCAATTTCATTTATTTCTGCTATAATTTTGCTGATTTCTTTCCTTCTGCTGACTTGAGGCTTCATTGGTTCTTCCTATTCTAGTTTTTTAAGACAAAATATTAGGTTGTTTATTTGGGCTCATTCTTGTTTTTGGAGATAGGCCTGTAATGATGTGAACTTTCCTCTTATGACCACTTTGCCATTTCCCAAAAGTTTTAATATGTTGTACTATCATTATCATTCATTTCTATGTATCTCTTGATTTCTCTTTTTTTCATCTCTAACCCAGTTATTTTTCAGTAAATGTTGTTTAATCTTCATGTATTTGTGGTTCTTCCTGCTTTCTTTTTGCAGTTGATCGATCTCTAGTTTCAAAGTACTGTGATCAGAGAATATGATTAGTATGATTTCAACCTTTTCCTATTTGTTGAGGCTATCTCTGTGTCCCAGTATGTGGCTGATTCTAGAGACTAGAGATTCTGGCACTAGAGAAGAATGTATACGTAGCTGTTTTGTTTAATGTGCCATTTAAAAATATGATTTCCTTATTGATTTTCTGATTGGATGATCTGTCTATAACCAACAGTAGAGTATTTAGGTCCCCTACTACAATAGTGTTTTATTCTGTTTTCCTTTCGTTCCAATTGCTTTACATATTTGGGGCCTCTCTGATTGGGAGCATAGGTATTAATAAGTGTTATGTCTTCTTGGTGCATGATTCCCTTTCTCATTATGAAGTATCCCTCAGTATCTTTCTTTATCTTTTTTGTTTTGAAGTCTAATTTATCTGATATTAGTACCTCTACTCCCACTTTTCTCTGAATGCCATTTGCGAGAAATATCATTTTACATCCTTTCACTTTGAATCTATATTTGTCTGTGGAGCTGAGACGTCTCCGGGAGGCAGCATATGGTTGGGTTTTGTTTTTTGATCTATTCTGCAACTCTGTGTCTTTTTATTGGTGAATTCAGTCCATTTACATTAAGGGTGATTATTGAAATATGAAGTCTTCTTATAGCTATTTTATCTTTTGCTTTCTGGTAGCTCAGTGTTTTCATTGCTTCCTGTCTTTGAGTTTCTGTTTTTTTTATTTTGGTTGGCTTTTGTGGGTTTTGCCTCTGGTTCTTCTTGTTTTATGGTATATACTTCAGTTCTGAATCTTCTGTGTCAAATATTTATTGTTTAGAATTTCCTTTTATCTTGGCCATGAGTGTTTGACCTAATCCTGAACAACTGGATGTGAGGAGTTCTCAAGAGACTTTGGGGAAAGGTGTTTTTGACTAAGGAGAACACACCCTTTTGTCTTAAAAGAACACACCCTTTTTCCTGACCATATTTGTTGTATTTGCCTAGGATATCTGAAATGCCATTGCCTTTTTTTTTTGAGTAAGGAACAAACCTATGAATTTCTACTTTAAATTAACCCTGGAATAAGCTACCTCCATAACTATAGGTATTCCACACTCTTTAAGCCACTATATTTAAATGTTTTGTTACTTGAGGTCAAAAGCCTCCAAGAAATGAACAGCCTCAAATATAGCTTGTTAATTGACAAACTCCCACAATGTCCACTGAGTCCCAGTAATTTTTTATTGTGAACAAATAGGGAGGGGTCACCTGAAATTTGAGGAAAGCCTCTCAGAAAAGAATAGGACTGGAAGAATATCAGAAAATTTTCCATAAAAGAAAAGGTGATAATTCAATGAAAAGAATATAAATTTAAAACTAAAGCCTCTAATTAATATCTTCTAAAACTTCGTTGCCCCTAGGAACTTTTCTAAATTAAGAGACTGAAGATCCAAACAACTAAATGTAATATGCATTATGTGGATCTTTTTTGGATTCCGATTCAAACAGCCTTCTGAGAAAAAATATTTTGAGATAAATAAGAAATTATGAATATGGACTGGATTTTAGATGAAATCAAGGAATTAGTGTATTAGGTAAGATAATGGCATTACATTATATGATAAAAAGTTCTATACTTTTTAAAAAATTCATGTCTAATTTCTTGTATGGACTGATGTATATAATGATGAAATAACATTATGTCCGGACTTCACTTCTAAATATAATTCAGCTGAGACAGGGTAAAGAAAAGAAGGGAAATAGATAAGTAAAATTATATATTTTTGAAACTACTAAATATGGGTGATAGAATATGGGAATTAAAATAATATATTTTAAAAAAACATATTTACCTCTAGGGAACAGATCTAAGGTTAAGAAAAGATGAGAACAGATTTTCTTGTCATTATAGGACTTTCTATACAATTTGATTTTTTGAAAACCATGCTTATACATTTCTATGAAAAATAATTTATGAATTGTTTCAGTATAACCATTAAAGAACTGTAAAGTTGAGATATTAAGAGTTTCAGCCATGCAAATTGTGTGTGTGTTTGTGTACACATGTGCACAGACACCAAATGAATGTTAAAAGTATGAACTCAGTAGTAGTTGACAAGGATTAAAGAATATAGGTGTCCAGTCAGAAAAAACAAAGGAGATGAGATTTTATTTGATTCATAAACTAATAATAGGGCACGTACATATTGGCTAATCTATACGCAATTAGAAATTTGACAATCATATCATCTCATCTGACCTTTATAAATATTCATTTTATGGATAAGAAAATTGAGTCAGATAAGTTGAGTACTTTGCCCAAGTAT
Source organism: Cynopterus sphinx (assembly GCA_030015415.1). Lineage (NCBI taxonomy): Eukaryota > Metazoa > Chordata > Mammalia > Chiroptera > Pteropodidae > Cynopterus > Cynopterus sphinx. Next base: position 81,314,449 of record CM057383.1, on the reverse strand, counting down.
ACTGATCTCTAAACAAAACAGGACATCAAACCCAGATCCACTTATCTCTAAACCCCATGCTTTTCCACTACTAAAATTATCAAGAAATAAAAGAATGAAGAATTGTATTTCACAAGAAAGAAAAGCATGGACCCAGATATAGTAGTAGAGATGCACCTGGTGTTTGGTAGAGAGTAAGATAGTGTGTGAATTAAGAAGGCCAACAGACCAAAGTGAAGAGTTTAAGTTAGGTGGGAAAAGAGAATCTGTCAGCACTATAGGACAAAGCCACAGGGTCCAAGTCCACAGTAATGGGAAAGTACTGAATTTTTATGGATAAAAAGTTTACTCTTTACTCATTCTGTAATAGAATTTTGAGAAAGATGGAAAATATTACATAACAAAGCAAATGCCATATAATAAAGGGATCTTTTGTAGAAAGATCTATTGATGAAAATAAATAGTGTGGGAGAAAGCTAAACATTTCAGAAAAGATGGTAGCTAAAAAGCAGAAAAAGATGGGGTAGCTCCATAGTGTAGTGGTTAGCACGTTTGCCTTACACACAGAAGGTCCTGGGTTCACACCCCAGGTAGAGCCACGGACCATTCCCTGGAGTGCACCAGGCCCCTCAGCGTGTGCATGGGGGAGACACCCCTCCTTCAGAGATACAGTTATGGCAACATCCATAGGTCAGGGTGAAGTTGGAGTGGGGGGAATTAAAGAAAAAATAAAATAGGAAAAGAAGTTGCAGGCGGAGGCTGAGGTTTCCTCAGAGTCAGTGATAATAAGAAGGACCCTCTATGTTTTTTAAACTCCAGATATAAATATTGTTGTAATGACACTCACACAAAATTGCTTGCTGTTTTACAGCTATGACACAGAAAGTAAAACACATAAGATAATAGTATCTAAAAATTAGTGATCAAAAACAGTTTTGCCAAAAATGTTTAAATGACACATAATCCAAAGTATGTTTATACCTTTATAAAGAAACATTGTCACTGAATACCAGTAATTATACTCATGGCTCTGAGAATGACAAATTTTTAAAAGACATATATCTAAAAAAATCATAAACTCAAGTTTATCAATTTACTCAAAATTCTTAATATAAAGAAGTTTATATATTCAAAGTAAGTTTTCCAATTCAAAAGTTACTTAAATATGAAAATGTATTATATTATAAAGCCCTCTCCAGTACATCAATTAAACAATAAGAAATTTATCCATTTCTTCAACAAATATTTATTGCAAATCTACTATGTTTCAGACATGGGGTTTATACTGATAAATAAAGCACAGTCATTATTCTCAAGGAGTTCTTAGTCTCATGTGGAAAATCAACACGTAAATATGTTTTAAAGTCACAAGTGCAGCAATAGACATAGTTATAATGTGACGTTTAAGCAGAGATGATGACAGAATCACAGTGCTCAAGTATTCATTCACCTTTGCTGGGAGGTTAATGGAAAAATAAGAGTATTGGAGTCAGATATACCAGGTGGTGAATCTGGGCCCTTACTAGTTACAAAACCATGATAATATTTACCTTGCAGTGTTGTTAGGAAGACTGAAGGATATGCTCTATGTATCACCACTAATGCAGAGCCTATCACATAGTAAGTGCTTATTCAACTGCTCAGCAAATAATATTTGAGTATCTTTCATTTGGTAAACAAATCAAGATGTTGGGGATAGCATAGACAGTAAGATAGCCAAGTTATTGATTTCAGGGAGCCTAGATTCTAGTCATGGAGGTGGTTAGGAAAGATCTTTCATTTGAAGTTCATTTTTAGCTGAGGTGTGAATGACTGGGACTCAGGCAAGTGAAGATAAGGGTGGGAAAGTTCAAATCAAGGGCTCTATGATCAAAATGAGCTTGTTGATTTTGAAACAGGAAAAAAAAAATCAATGTTTTTCAGCAGGAGGACAGGCTAGCAAAGGAGAAAATGGCACAAGATGAGACCCGAGAAGTATGGGCACATTAGGACTTTGAAAACCTGAGTAAGGGGTTTGATTTCTTTCTTTTTCTTTATTAAAAAATTCTTTCTAGGTGAAGAGATGTAAATGATATTTATTACATGGGTAGTTTCCTTGTCAGTACAAACAAAACTACCTATTTGCTGCATTATTTCCCATGTATAGTTGTAACTTATTTTCAAACCATCCTTCTAATTTTAAACTGTAAATGATTTAGTCTCTATATATTGTAATATTGCTGATATATATACATGTAAATTCTCCTCATTCACGTGTGCGGGACGTGTTAAAAGGGAGTAATTATATGTGCAGGCTCTGGAATCAGACTGCGTGGATTTAAATCCTGACATCATGAATTACTAGGTGGGAAACATAACTTTCCTAAGCCTCAGTTTCTCTCGGAGATGATGATAGGCTTACACTCAACAAGCCACCTTATAAAGTAAATGAGATAGTCCATGTAATGTACCTGGAATGGGATCTGGCATGCAGTAAGTTCTCAGTTAAGGTTACCTATTGTTATTATCACTAGATCTTTTTTATTTTTGCCAATCTAGTAGGCAAAAAAAAAGTTATCCATTTGCATTCTTGGATCAGTAGCCAGACATATGATTGTTTATCAGTCATTTGTATTGCTAAAATGCAAATTGCTTGTTTATCTCCTTTGTCTTTTTTTTCCTTTTGAGTTTGAGTTTTTCTCTCTGGCTGTGCACATTTAGGATGGTAAACCTTAGTCTAATATATATGATGTAAATATTTTTCTAGTATTCATATGTCTTTTAATTTTTAAAAATATCTATTGATTTTTAGAAGTTTGTATTTTTTTTTTCTTGTGGCTTTGAGATTGCATTTTTTTTTAGGATAAATTTTGTTCAAGATTTCTGATGCACATTTGGCTTTTCTGTTTAGAGCTTGGTCACTCATGGACTTGGGGAGTACCATCAGATTCCTCCTGGACATTATTATAGTCTAGGCTTCCTGGACTTTATCATAAACTAGGAGTTTTGATTTTTATTTCAAGTTGGGATATAAACAGGAAAGTGACATAACCTGGTACATAAATTAAAATAAGAACTCTAGCTACATTGTATATTTTTTGTAGTTTTGATGAACTCTGCCACTAATATTATCTGGCACCCACTTTTGTGGCAGAACCAATAGCCTCTTCTATTTGTAAACTAACTTGCTAAGACATCCAATTAACAGTCTTATTTTGTTAAACTAGTATGATTTAATTAGCCCTCTGTACAAGATGTCAATATTCTGGACAGTTCAGAAGAGAAATCATTGTGGGACCAAGCCATAAAATCAATAAGTTGTCAAAGGATCTCAAATACAATTATTTTTGTGAGCTGAGAAATAAGCTTCATTTCTATATACTTTTTAATATGCACCTCACAACCGAATCAATTGGGTGATTTTCATTTTGTTTAGTGATGCCCCAAGGATGCAAACATTTGATTTATTTTCACAAAGGACAAGCAATTATAAGAAGCACTTTATATTAATTTATTCAAATTTAAACTGGCACTATTTGTGAGATAATTTGGCAGTATTTCAGAGATAATTCTAATATTTAATTTGGGGTAATGACAAAGTATCTGCCTATAATTTAATCTACCAAATATTTTTAACTTTAGCAACTTCTAAAGAAGAAAAACCTACTCTGACATTTATGAAGAGAAATTTTTGAAATTTTCTATCATTGTTCTTCATTGGTTAGAATTAAAGTGAAAAATTGATTTTGTCAGAGTTAAATTATAACATAAACCAGTTCATTTACTTCTCAATCTTTTTCTTAATATCAAAAAGTACCATCTCAGTATTGTTACAGAATTATGCTTTTTTGTCTACTTCAAATGGATGCTTTGCTTTAGTAACCTTTTATTTCAGCATTAAATATAAGATTAAATACCAATAGTATGGGCCTACCAGGAGAGGGAATAGGTGATAACCTTTGTAGTATAATTCGTAGGTACTTAAAAAGGTCTCTTGGCCTCTTGTGATTCATGAACTTTTCTAAAAATGTGTTTCTTTCATTGAGTATTCTCTTTCATATGTGTAAACTGGTAACATATTTTAGTTTGAATTCATTATTTAAATACTTTAGGAGTTGGCCAGTGACATGAAAGGGATAAAAGGTTTGATTATGAAATAATTATAATGACTAACAATTATATGATCCTTACTGTGTACTAAACATCATTTTAAGTGCTTTACACATGTAAATTTACAACTCAAAACTCCCTAAAGGTAGTGTTATTCCCATTTGACATAAAGAAACTGAGCCCCTGAGAGTTTCAATAACTTGTCCTAATTATATATGTATTAAATGGCAGAGCCAAGATTTGGACTGAGCCATACTGGCTCTGATTTCATGTTTTTAATTCATTATTCTATCCTGGAGGCAGCAATGGCCATAGAAAATAGCACTGGTGCAAGAGGACGTAAGATACTACAAGGAGCCAGGGCACAGTAGGAAGCTGAAATGAGAAGGAGCCCAGAAAATAGGAAACACAAGTGTGACATGATTTGGCCAAGTATGATATCTAAACAAAGTTATTAATTAATTCATATTTTTAATAGAACAGAACTAAAATATATAATGTACTACTAATTTCCCAATTCTCATTGGAATTCAAAAATCCCATTTTGTGACACATGAGAATTCAGACAAAATTAGGAATATGTTAACACATCATATCTGTTTATGAGACACCTCCTACAATGAATTTAATGCTGATAAAACATTTTCCCAGACAGAAAGTATCCCAAGCTTTGTCTTCATGCCATTTTTCAAGGAACATTTATAATTACTTGAATACCGGTATGTGACGGATTGATCCTGTTGTCTGAGAAGGATTCTAGTCATAGCTTTCACCGGTACAGGGAATAACAGGCAATGATCAGTCGAGTGAAATTCAATAATCCATCAGCCTTTCCATTTTATTTTGAACTTGTATTATTTTAATGTTTTCCTGTATAGAGGCAAAGCGATAGCTATAAATAGGTAAGGTGAGCTAAAATAATTTTGAACCATGTCCTGAGAATTTTTGAAATGTAGGTATTACTGATAATGTATTAATTAATAATCATTGTCTCTTTCGAGGGCCAGAAAAATGAAAGAAACCTTTTTAGTTAAATATAAACCTCAAAGAACAATTTATTAAGTTCTGTTTATTGTACTTTATTTTTCACTAGTCCATTTAAACAATATTTATTGAATATCTATTATGTGCCAGGTACTATGATATTGCTAAAATGTATTTCAATAAATGTTTATATTCTTTTTTAACTCATTATGAAAAACTAGGAGTGAGGGAGTGAGGAATATGACAAGAAATAAATCATATTTTATCAAAGATTAAATCATGTAGATATTAGCATGAGTACTTTCCTTCATGATTTCTGAATTGACTAGTTTAAGCCAGATAGTCTGGAAAACCTAATCATTCTTTAAAAATGAAATGATGCACATGTCTGAGGCAATGTAAAGTAAGCTCTCAGTACCTGTTTATTGTTATTTTTTTGTTGATATTATTCTCATTGTATAATTAAATTACTAAAAGGAATTTCTTATTATCTGGTATTTGTGGTTTTAATCATTTTTGAGTTAGTTATTCATAAAAGAACACTTAACATTGTGGTTACCTTACCTAAATTATACTGACTTTCTTTTTCTGTTATTATTGTTTTTAACTTCTTAACTTGATTATCTTTCTGCCTTACATGAAGCATTATTTCATTTATTTCTTTGTTTTTGCTTCTGATCATCTCTTTGACTTTTTCTGTCATTTTAAAACTTTCAACTTTCTAAGTATCTCCACTAAGTATCAAAATACATGGTCTCAAGATCATTTAGTTTCTTCATTTACTCATATAGGAGCATAAAACAAAAGGCATGAAGTAGTTCTTACAGTGGGCTTCTCAAGCTATAATGCAAATACTTTCATAATGACACACATAGCTACTTCACATACCGTAGACAAAGTAATCCAACTTCTTAATATTCTTAAGAAAAGCCCAAGCAACTATGTACCTTTTACCAGATTTTTTATTTTTTTGGCAGCATAGAAAATAAAGCGCTGTTTTTGAAAACACCCAATATTTATCGTCTCTGAATTTAATGTTTATTAGAGGGTGTTATATAAACTACTGTGGTGATAAACAAAGAGAGAGATGATAACTAAAAGAAAAAAAAGACAATAAAAGGCTAGAAATAAAAATGGTGTAGGACGCAGAAGAAAATGAAGGTGTCAAAGACTGACCTGACATATCAGTTTAGAAGACAGTCTTGAAAAATAGCTGAGAAATAAGTGATCGCTTGTTTTGTTTGTTCTGTTATTATTTTTAATCACACAACTAATCCTTTTAGAATTTGAAAACATTGCAGAACTAAAAGTCCCCTTTGAACTCTACCACATTCTAGTTTTCTCTGGATCATTTCACAATTTGTTATAATTTTTGAGTAAAAAGTGGTTCATAATTAACTTTGTTAGAACTGTAGCTCTCATAAAAATGTATATTAATTAACATTTCTTTTCCACTTAACTGATAATTCTTCAGCTGTGTGTCTGTGCATAAAATCTTATACTCTCACAAAACCAGCTTCACTTTGCCACGTGGAATGTATCATGCTATTATCATGTTCTCACAGATCTGTTTCATCCTCTATCAAAGAACTAATCTCAATACTTGTACTTTATGATTTATATTTTGGTCTCTCCCAGCTCTATTTCTTTATCAAACTTGGAGATCAGAGACTTTACACATAAGTATATGATATATATTCTTTTGCATATTGGGTACCTAGCAGATTGCCTGTGCCTGAGGGAGGCACTAAGTTTGTGATAGAGTAAATATTATGGGTCAAAGTGTTTTGTATACCATATGATACTATATTGCCAGTCTTTAGTCATTCCTAAAGATCTAGCTTAAGTGAGACCAAAGATATACGTTTTGCAAAGTTGTTTCTACAGGCTTCTGATTCTGATCCTGTTCTATATATTTTAAGTAGATGTCTCTGTTTCTATACCTGATGGGAGAAATGTTCAAAAATCACCCTGTGGACTCCCGAGCCATCACGTGTTTTTCCCTTAAGATTAAATGGCTATAGGAAATATGAGGCATAATAAAACTTTAAGACATTCTTTAGAAAAATTTTTTTTTCTAGAATCTGAGAAAGTGACAAAGAATCTCAAGATATATTGAACCAATGTATTCAAATGTACCATGCACATAAAATTTTCTGGGTTTTTTTTTCACTAAATTATTTTAAGATAATTTAATTACTATACTTTACTGTAACATTTTAAAACATATTACATTTTCAGGACATTCTAAAGTTTATCAGTTTCCTACATTTATATTGTCTCGTTTTAATCAAAGATCCTAAGAATGAGGGAGGGCTGTGCATCGTCATAGCGACCTTTCAGATGAGGAATGATGTACACAAAAAGTGGAGGTGCTTATCTAAGACCACCAAAGCTAAGAAGTGGTAAGTGAGCCAGGTCAGCTTTAAGGTTAGTTCTAATTCCGTTAAATTGTTTTAACTTCCGAGCAGTTAATGGTGTATGCAATAAACATGATTTTGGTGAAGAAACCTTCAGTTCTAAATAGTTTCATGTGTTACATACATTAGTGGATTTATTATAAGTCTCTGACAACCTTAGCTAAAATTAGCTGAATTGTAATAACTAGAATGTCTCTTTTTCATGGTAGCCACAGGTCATAACACTACTTGTATTCTAAATTAAAAAAAACATAGGTGGAAACAAAGCCAATGACTTCTATATGCATCTTCTATTTCTGCCATAATAAGTTGCCACAAACTTAGTGGCTTAACACAGCAAAAAAATTTTGTTTTATAATTCTGAGATCAGAAGTCTGATAAGGGATCTCACTGGGCTACAAATCAAAACAGCAGTAGCATTTCATCCCTTTCCTGCATCCTTAGAGCAAGATCTGTTTCCTTGCCTTTTCCAGCTTCTAGAGGCCACCCGCCTTCCTTGGTTCTTGATCCCCTTCCAACTTCAAAATTAGCAACAGTGCCTTCTTTTGTGCCTTTCTTTCATAGTCACTTCTCTTTCACTGACCATATCTTTAAGTTAGGGTCCTTTGCTTTCCTGGATTCATGTGATTATATTAGGCCAACCTGGATAATACAAAATAATCTCATCTCAAAAATCTTTGTGCTGTAAAATAACATATTCACGGGTTCCAGGGATCAAAATATGGAATTTTTGTAATAACATTGCTCTACCTACCATGACTTTTTATCAAAATAGACAGTTCTATGTTTGAGGAGGAAGAAAAGGAGTTAAAAATACTGTTTAGAGGAGATAGTCAACTGATGTTTCATTTTTTATTTTCACAATAGATCAAATGAGGTGCAAAATAACAATTTAAATAACTTTTGAGTTAATCATATAGTCAATATCTTATTAGGGAAGAAAATTGACAGGATGATTGTACTGTCACCTACTCTTTAGGAAATGTCTATTAATATTAGTAGAGTTCTATCCCAGTATTAACAACAGTTACTTAGGGGCTCTATTAAAAATGTACATGCCCAGACTCCACCCATCATAGATGCTGACTCAGAAGGTCTTTAATGAGGCTTCAAATTCTGCTTTTTAACAAGCATGTCAGGTGATTTTGATGACTAAGTTCATTTACTGTCACACTTCAAGGAATGCTGCTATAATATTTATTTCTTTACCACTGAGGTTAAAACAGCTTAATTCATCTAAATGAAATTTAAACCTCTGACTCTGGAAACATATATTATTCAATGACATTTAGTATGAAATATCAGATGATAGAATTTTAAGTTAGTATAAATAAAATGATTGGGCTTTATAAAAATACAATTTTTTTATTACTACAATTCCTTTGTCATTTCAGGATTGTGTTCAATTGAAATGATTTAAATAATAGTAAATTTTGCCCTTTATTCAAAAGGCAGTCATTGCATACCCACCATACAAATAAACTGGGCCAAGTGCTGTGGGAGGATCAACTGAGTGTTCTCAGTATACACATCTTTAGAAAGCATATTCAATCTTATCCACTCCACTTCAAAACTAAGGAGAAAACCCAACTATGAATTTTTTCCAGACAGACAAATCCAGTGATATCAGCAAAAATAGATTAACTTTTAACATAAGAGAACAACTTTCCAGTGCAGAACTCAATATTGATCTTTAGTGCCAATGATAATAGATTCCTCAAAATGAAGTAATTAGGTATAATTTTATTTTACTGCATTAGCACCTATTATTTTAACTTCTCTAAGAAACAATATGTAGGTTGATTAAATGATTAATTATTAGAAAAATAAAATTACTTTCACTCAATTTTGATTACTTTTACCAACCTAAAATTTGTTTTATATGTGTATAGTTTTCTTATCAATTTTTTATGTGCACACATATATTAGATATGTTAGCAAATATCAATATTCATGCAACAATTTATTTTTAGAATAGGTTGCACATTTCCTTATAGCTAAATTGAACTTTCCTAATTTAAAATATAATTGTATGGTTTACTTAACTTCCCTGATTAAACCATTCAAATCTACCCCCTTTAGCATTAGAATAACTGTAAACTCCTGAACATGGCTAGAAAGGTTTATGCTATCTGACTCCAACTCACCTCTCCAGCCTTACTGCATACCACTTGCCTCCACTCACCTATGTTCTAGCCGAAAGTCATATTCTCTTTACTCTTCTCTGGACCTATGTGCATGCTTTTGTATGCCAAGAAAACCCCACTCTTTCTCCACATCTTTCCCAGGTACCTACCACATCCAGATTAGTACCCTGCCTACAGGAACTTATCATCTTACCTATCTCACAGTATTGAACTTGCTTATATTGTCCATACACTATAAGATTTTTTATAAAAATTTATTGGGGTAATGCAGGTTAAAATCATATAGGTTTCAAGTGTACAATTCAATAATATGTTATATGTCTATTGCATTGTGTATTCACCACTAAAGATAAATTTCTTCCATCACCATATTTTTGACCCCTCTATGCTTATCTACTTACCCACTCCCGCCTTCCATCTGGTAACCACTAAACTATTTTCCACGTCCATGAGTCTCTGCTTGTTTGTCATGTTCATTTGTTGCTTTCAGTATTATATCCCACATATGAGTGAAATCACATGGTTCTCAATATTTTCTCTCTGATTTATTTCACTTACCATGATAATCTCAAGATCCATTCATGTTGTCTCGAATGGCAGTATCATCTTTTCTTATGGCTAAGTTTGTTAAAGGTAGAAATCAAGAATAAATTAACTAAAAGAAATGCTGTCCTAGGTGCTGAAACCATAAAAGTGGCTAAGACCAGGTGCCTGACTCCACCCACGTAGCTCACATGGAAATATTGGAAAAAAATAATGTGTAAACACAGATTAAAGTGTTAGATGATAAGTGACATTAACAGAGCATTATAAATATATAAAATTAGATATATAAATTCAGAAAACTCTCTGACCTTTGAACTGAAATTGGAAAAATGTAAAACCAGAACTAACCCCTTAATATTTATTTTTTGTTATATTTAAACAAAAATTTTCAATAATTTTATTTTTAGTTGTAATTGGTATACAACATTATTTTAGTTTCAGGTATACAAGAAACTTATTAGACATTTATAATGAGATAAATTATAAGTGATCACACCAATAAATCTAGTACCCATCTGACACTATACATAGTTATTACAATATTATTTACTACATTCCTTATGCTGTACTTTACATCCCATGACTAATTTCTAACTACCAACTTGAATTTATGAATTCTTTCTTTTTTTCACCCAATCCTCTAAACCTCCTTATATCTACAAACCATCAAAATGTTCTCTGTATCTATGACTCTGTTTATTTTGTCCTTTAGATTCCACATGTAAGTGAAATCAAATGACATTTGTCCTCCTCTGTCTGATTTACAACACTCAGCACCATAACCCCTAGATTCATCCCTTGCAAATGGTAAAATTTCATTCTTTTTCATGGCTTAGTAACATTCCATTGTGTAATGAATTTCTTTTTAAATTGATGCAAAGAGATTGATGTTTCTTCTGTATGAAAAAAGCAGTTTTACTCTTTACTCCTCCTTTCTGTGGAACTTGGGAAAATTTTTTACTCATATACCAGGAATTTTACTAATTAAGACAAATGGCAGCTTAATCTTTATCTTATTTTATTCTATCTTCATCTCACATGAAATAACTGTATTGTATTTATTTTGAAGTTCTTTTTCTTAAAAATAAAATTTGGATACTTAATTAAATTTTTGAATTAATTAATGGTAAGAAAATACTTAAAATATAAGTTCATGAAATATATATTTAGATATTCAGAAATTTTATCATTGATAAGACTATTTCTTAAAGTTATCCACATCAAATTATCAGATTGATTCAATATAGTTTTAAATGCAAAATTTGTAAAAGAATTATATCTAATTTTTTAAAGTAAGTTGACTGTAATGTGTTTCTGGATTTTTTTTTTGACTTACTAACATTCAAAAAAATATTCTTAACAAACATCTGCATGTGCAACCAATTTTGTTACATTTTATATTTGAAGAATATTGTGTTACTTACCTGAAAGACACATAAAGCATGAAGGATGTGAAAATATATGTGAAATGGATAATTAGAATTTTAAATAGTTATTTCTTCTATTTATTAGTGAAATATTCTATCAATTTGTTATAAATCTGTTAATGAAATGTATATAATTAATACCCTGTATATTCCATGGTTATAATTTTATAATTGATTTTAGTATGTTGGATTAGGATGATTTTAGCAAAGTAAATGTGTGTGTGTGTGTGTATGTGTGTGTGTTTGTGTGTGTGAAGGGGGGACCAGATGATTTTTAAGTTTACTCAAGTATTCTAGCTCACATTTCTATAACTTAATAGCTACTAAATGATTTAGAAACTCATATGCTTTGGGTGATTTTTACATTGACAGTTAAAAGTAAAAGAATGAAGCAGACAACCTCTGAAGATAACTAACACTGTGACCAAGTGGAGGCTATTTTATAATTCAGTCAGTAATAAAAATTTCAGTGTAGCTGACCACAAGGCTTTAGTATTCGAACAAATTTGAAAATGTCTGCATAAACAGTAAACCCAATTATTCTAGCATTTCCATTAAGATACATGTGCCACTTAGGATGTCTCTATGTATTGAATTATCATAGTTATTACTATTTAGAATTATGCATCAAAAGGGAAACTTACTTTCCAAGTTTAAAAAAGGATCACTGTGAAAGAAAATGAATGGTTACTTTAGTGTCACTATCTAATAATATAGAACACATTTTTTACTCCATGAAAAATAAAACAAATGTAGATCAGGCAAGAGCTCAGTTGTAAAATCAAAACTGCCGTAGTGCTAGGCCATCATTTTACAGATGAAAGTATTTACCTTCCCTTCTTAATCCTCAGAGACTTGTAAAGAATTGAAGATATAAGTACCTATGTAAAAAGGGAAATCTCTGCCTGGAGACCACTTTTCAAGTACTAAAAGAACTCCTTGGGGGATATGTTCTTACAGTAGCTTACAGGCAGAGAGGGTTCATCTTCTTTTCTTTATAGCTGGAACTCAGGAAAACTAGTCAATTGATGGCACAAATTTAGGTTAGTTTCTCCTTACAAGTATTTATGTATGAATTGATGGCAATATAAGGTAAATTCAAATGAGTAATTACATCCCCTTGGGCTGAAGATGTCTTTGTAAAAAACTATCTGCCTTTATTTATGTGAAAAATAAAAAAATTTTTTGTGAATTTTTGTGACCCAAATTTTTCTTAACTGAAATCTTGTGCACATTTTGAGTTTCATAAAAATGGTATATTGTCAATGCTTATATTTACATGATCAAAGAATATTACAATATTTAGGATTCAGAGCAGTTTATTGACTGGTAGAGTTCTTTTTACGCTTAATTTTTAATAGAAAACTTTGAGGTAACATAACTAGACATAAAAAGTCTACCTCAGATGTCATATTCTTCCTCAGTTGAAATTCAATTTTTATCTTTAAACTATTTTCTTAAGAAAAGTATCTATAAGGACCATAGAACATCAGAGTCATTATTCATTTAGTTTTAGTGTTTCCTATAATCTGGAACTCGGAAAATTTGTCTCTGTAATGTTTGTCTATACTGGTTGGTAGGAACGACTTATCACATGCTGTATTGAATTCTTTCAGTATCCAAAAACCATTTTTTTTTAATTTTGTGTTTTTGGCAAATATGAGGATTTATAAATTCTGAAATTTATACTACTTCAATTATCCAATTTAAAAAATGAGAAATGTAAACTTATTCCAGATATTTTGAATCATTTACTTTGTTCCAAGGCTGACGCTAGTGATTTTAAGGATATACAACAAATACAGTTTATACGTAAAACGTTATCATAGAATTTGATTCTCTCACATTAGTCTACTTACATATATGAATCTATTCACTTATTCAACAAGTATATAATGAACACCAGTAAATCAAGTGAAATATATTAGTATAAGGGATGTGTTAATAGATAAAACAAAGAATGTTCTTTGAAAAATGTAGCATATGACAAACATAATATATATTGGAATGAATAAGAGGAAGTGAGTATTTATACTACTGATGGGTAAAAAATTGGTATGGCCAACATGTAAGGAAATTTGGTAGTAAATAACATAATTAAAAACAAATGTGCAGTGGTGTTGGTGGTATAGTGGTGAGCATAGTTGCCTTCCAAAAAATACATGCATATCCCCTAAGAACCAGATTGGTGTCTATTCTAGAAAAATATCTGCACAATACACAAAAGGAAATTTCAGTATTTTAGTGCAGGTTTGTATTAGAGAAAATAGAGAAATAATCCAAATGTCCTTCCATTAGTAATAGCTAAATAAATTATTTCATACTCAGACATTGTAACAGTATGCAAAAATTTGAGTGAATAGAAGTTTCTTTTGGTTTGTATAACATATGCATCAGATATCATATGTAAAAATTTCTATAGAAAACAAATCAAAATAACTGCAGAAGTGCGTGTATGTGTACATGCGTGAAAATACATAAGAAGTCAAGAAATGTGTACATGAGTTGATAATAGTAATTACTTGTGGGGAAAAATCTGGGTATGTGAGTGATTGTAAAAGTGGTCTTAAGTATTCTTTCTTATATAACAATGCAATAATGATGAAATTAAAAATAAATAGCAAAAATAAAATTTAATATGAATTTAATTATAAGAGCATGAGGTTAACATGAATAAAGAACAGAAAGTGACTAATTTTGAATAGCTCTAGAAGAGAGAAATAGTTTGCATTACTAGTTCAATAGACATTTATTAGGTCCATATATTACCCTATATGAGTTACTTTCCACAGTACCTGCTGCCAATTTATATCTTTTAAAAATTCATTTTAATGGTTTTTAAATTTGCATCTTTGAAATTAAATTTAGTGTTTCAAAGCATTCACTACTAGGGCCAGAGTAGTAAACTTACTGCAAACGTGGCCAAACACAGAATACATTTTTTTCATTTGGTTCTTTTTTAGTTTTTTATTTTATTCTATTTATTTTATTTTATTTTATTTTTAATTTCACCCATACCCCATCCTTCCTACCATTTGACAACCATCTGTTTGTTCTATATATCTATGGGTCTATTTCTGATTTGTTTCTTTTATTTTTTAAGATTCCACATATAAGCGAAATCATACAAAATTTGTCATAAGATATAAATTTATATCTTAATTAATGTTTTCATAGAGACATGATAAAAGGTTTGTACCTTTAGATACAGTTTACCTCAAGCACTCACAGTTACAACAGCTACTCTCCTTTCCACGGACCTGGCACTACCCAAGTGGCTTCTTCTTTGGCTTCCTCCTTTCTGGTCCTGCGACTCTCAAGCAGTTAAATCTTCTGGAGGCCACACATGACCCTTACACCACAGTGTAATTTTGGAGTTAAAGTATTCTATCCCCTAGTCTGCCACTTTTCTTATGAGGAAGAGCTCTCCCTAAAATTCTGGCCACTGAAACTGTTCACCTGGTTAAGCATTGTATCTGTTAAACATACTGGTTGCCATGGCTACCAAATGAGTCAGATACAACCCCATCTTTAAGAGACTTCATTTCTAGGAGAGAAAAACAGACATATTGACTGAGAAGTGCACTAACATTGTGTAAATGTAGAGACATAAATATGTAAAGAGGATATTGACCACAGAGGAAAACAGAATTAAATGGCAAGGATGGGAAAAGTTGCATAAAGAAGGTGACATTTTAAGTGAGTTTTGAATGAGTAAGTGACGCTTTTTCTGGGCCCTCAAGGATGAGCTGTATGGTTCAACTCAAGAGGAGCTTTTAAAAAAAAACACAGAAATATTTCAATACTTCAATATTACTAGAGTAAAAGAAGTCCTGAGGAACAGAAGTAGAAGGTGAACATATCCCTTTATGTCTCTGTTATTGAATCCTTAATTATTACATGTGAATAAAAATAGACTGCATAAGTTGCATGTTTTAATAAGAAAAAAATGTATTCATTTTTAAAAATTTAATTATACTAAGTACAGAACTTATAAAAGGTAGCTCTATATAATGTAATTTTCACAAAAATGTGAGAAAATTAATAAATGTATTGCTTTCATTATTTTCAAATGAGTGGCAACCAAGTGATCTAATCTCTTTCTTTATCTTCAGAATAGTCACAGAGTTCATAATTAAGCTATAAAAACTTTAAAGATAAAGTGCCTTTGAACAATTGCTGTAACTCTCTGGTGTGCCCTCTGGTGAATTACAGTGAAGGGCAAAGTGATAACCACAGACAAGCAATGCACTCTTGATACTTGTCACATTAACTGAGTGTGAGGTTAACTGGGCAAAAATAAATTGAGGTAGCATTCTTCCAATTTCCCTGCACCAGGCAACATTCCTAACGAACTGCATGACCTCTTAATAAAATATCAACAAATTAAAATTCTGAAAAGAGAAAATAGATACTGCAATAGAAATAATAATTTCTTTTAAAAAAGAATTTATAAAGCCAAACAAAGAAGTTTATCCAGGTATTACCTCCCTAAACAAAACAGAACAAATATTCATTTCAGAACCTGAGAAAGTACTGGGTATTGTAATTATTATTTTTATTAACTTAATTTATTACCTGTCAAACTCTTTCTTGTCTTTCATACCTAGGATTCCCTTTGATCTTAAAAAAATAGCACAGCCATGCAGGAATTTCTGTCTAAAAAGAAGATAACATTTGAATTTAAACCAAAATGAGTGGAAGGAACTAATCATGCAAAGAACTACAGAAAAGTTCTAGGTTCAGGAAACAGCCATGTCAAAGGTTGGTGTAGCTAGCATACAAAAACAATGGAAATATTCCTAAATGATCAGTTCACAGAGGCAGATGGATTGTGTAGGCATTTGTCATGGTAAGGAACCTGGATTTGCTGTATCGTAGTCCCCTTGTCTGTGTCTCCTATAAGCCTGTCTATATTGTCCATCAGTCCTAAGACGGTGTTCATTTCATCTTCCTGCGTATCACTGATGCTTCAAACTCAATATTAGATAATATGATAAATGAGAAACCTATTTTATTTAATTTAGTGCTTATTGTATAATTTCTACTCAAGTATACACTTTAAAAAATATTGAAGCATATGTATTTCATAGCCTAAAAGGAAGCTCTGTATAAACCAGGATTTGGGTTACTAACAATAGCAGGAAAGTCCTCTTTGAATATACCTTAAGTTCATCTAGAGGCCCATTTATGCCTATGTGTAGAGATAAATGTATATCAGCATTGATTATAAGTTTCCCTTTTCATTTAGAACTGTCATGGACTTTACACATTGTCTTCATCGTTACTGAGCAAGCATTCCAGAAGATGAAAGAGATTAGTAATAGCTGAAAATTGTTCTCACTTGTTTTATTCACTCTAATATTATATTTAATTGGGGAAGCTAATGCATTTTCTATTTCAGTTTTCTATTCATAGTTGTTGCCTTATGAATTCTATATGATTTTTGATATTTTATGTAAGCAGCACTGATTTTGTACTCTATATCTATTTAAGCAACTCTCTTAACCTGTTGCTGCATAAATAAGCACTCTATGTAGTCTCCAAAATTCACCTCTGAATGTCAGCTTTTAAAATTAATTTCTGAGTGTTTTTCCACAGAATTCTCATTGAAATTTTCATTCAGCCTGATGTCAGTGAAGCATATCAAGAAATTATGACGAGATGAGACTCTAAATAAGCCATTTCATGATAATTTTCTCAAAAATCTTTGGACTAAAAGCATATTATTTTCAGAAATAAATAAATTTAAGCTAAGATTTAATCATGGAGGGTAAGATGTGAGGTTTTCAAGGATAGAGAGGTCATAAGTGAGGGAGGATTATAGTTAATATTTCACTTGAAGAGATTCCAACCTTAAGTCATGCCTTGAAGAATATAAAAAAGAAATAAAAACAAAGAAAAAGAAACAAAAGTAAAAGCAAAAAGATTTAGAGATTCCACTAAGAAAATTTTGACTTGGGGGAGGTATTAGTCAAGGTTCTCCAGAGAAACAGAACCAATAGAATGTCTATCTATCTATTATCTATCTATCTATCTATCTATCTATCTATCTATCTATCTATCTATCATCTATCATCTATCATCTATTATCTATCTATCATCTATCTATCATCTATCTATCATCTATCTATCTATCATCTATCTATCTATCTCTATCTATACAGAGATATATTTTAAGACATTGGCCTACATGATCATAGAGGTTGGTAAACCCCAAATCTGCAAAGTGTACCCACAGTCTGGAGACCCAGGGAAGAGCCATATTGCAGTTCAAGTTCAAAAGCTATCTTTTGGCAAAATTCCTACTAGATTGGGGGAGGTCAGTCTTTGTTTTATTAAGGACTTCAACTGATTAAATGAGGTCCATTCACATACAGCTGAAGTAATCTCCTTTCCTTAAAGTCTACCAATTTAAAATGCTAATGTCATCCAAAAAACAGCCTCACAGGAACCTTCCAGAATAATGTTCGACCAAATACCTGAGGAAAATAGCCTTTCCAAGTTGACACAAAAGTTAACCATCACAAATCAACCATCACATTTCAACTTAGTACTTATATGAATCTCCTAAATTACATTTCATTTCTGAATAAAGACCACAACAAGGTCATACTTCTGCTTAACATGATAGAACTATTCTGCATACAAATGAAAATGACTATTTCCCAAGAAAAGGATACAAATTTCATCAGTGACGTTTACTCTTCTCTTTGATATTATGTAATTTAAATACTATGATGTAAAGTTATCAACATTTGAATATTATGATAAGGTCAGTACATTCTATATTACATAATAAGAGGGTAAGAGAGGACATAAAACAAAGATTCTATATACATATAAACACAGAAACATTCAAAGAAAAATAAAGAAATATTCATGACAATTTCAGTCCTTGGTTCTATAACTGGTCATGTGATCACAGCTGGTGTTTACCCCAGCAGGCACTTCAGCTGGTCATGGTTCTTTACCTAGCAGACGACTCACACTGAAAGAGAAAAAAAAATAGGAGATTTTATTTTCTGAGTGAAAATAGGTTAAATAATGTAACCAAACAAAAAAATCAGTCTTCCTCAATCCTATTTCCACGAAGAAGGAAAATATTTTGGCTTACATAAATCCAATTTATTCTAAAAAATATACTTTGGAAATATTATATTTTAAAGAATTGTTTATATTTTTATACTGATACGTAAAGTATCAGTATAAATTTTTTAATATAGTAGAAAACAATAGTGCATTGACTGATGTTCTCATAAGGATAGTATATTTTTTTAAATCATAAATTTTACTAACTTTAGTTGTAAAGATTACTTGATATTCGATGTATGTTTTGTTTCCTATAAGTCATGTGAAGATTTGAAATTTTGAATAACTTTTTATTGATTCTTTTTGTGGTAAAAAATAATAGGACTGGCCTCTGGCTGAAAAGGGACAACATTCCTGGTATGTCTGAGTAGCAGCATTTATTATTAGACAGTACATCTACTTATTGATTACCTGCCACCTGGATTCCTTTGAATCAGTGGTTTAGTCACCCAAATATTCTGGCCTGTCAAAAGTGAAAAAGAGAGAGAGAGGGAGAATAAAGAAGGGTTCTCCTTTACACACCCAGAAGACTGAAATATGTCTACCAGCTGCATCATTTTCTTCATAAAATGCAATAGAGTTTAGCTGGTCCTTAATGTTTCTGTTGATGTTTATGTAGTCATCTTTATTAATTAGTTCTCTTTACTTTTCTTCATTTCCATTATCAGCACCAATGGATGCATTTGCCTTTAAAGAAATTACATTTTAGTCACCATCTAGAATGACTTCACATGCAGCCATAAGTAGAGAACAAGAAATTGTGGCCTTATGAAGAAACTAGGCAGTCCCTTAAATTTATTTCCATCTGAAATATTTCTCTGTCTGTCATATATACATATACATATATATATGTGAAAAAATATATATTGCATACAAAATATATGTAGCTGGTACATTTTACAGATCTTCACAATCTGCAAAATAGGAATAAGAAAAACATGATGAAAATAAAGTAGAATAGGAAACAAATCCATACTTTCAACAATATACATAATATGCAGCAGGATTGTGTTAAGTGCTAGATATACAATAGTATTGAACTAGTGAGTCATGTTCTCATGATACTTACAATTCATTCATCATTTCTGCAGCACAGTTTCATTGCACATTTCTTTTGTGAGAAAGATTCTGTTTTCAGAGATATAGATAGTTAACACATAATATACACCTAATACAATTTTAGCAAAGATGGTGGTGCTAAGAAGAAAAAGTCTCACATCCTATTTATATCAAGGGAATCTAACTTAGTCTAGGTGATCAGGGAAGGCATTCCCAATGAGAAGATACACAAGATGATTCCTGAAGAATGATTTATCCAGTAGATTACCTGTGGCATAAATATTCTAGGCAGTCACGGGGATAGGGAGCATAGTATAGGGAATGCAGTTGTCATTAAATTGATGGCTAGGTGTAGAGTCAGAAGAGAGAAAGAGCAATCAGGGGGATCATTTTTTAAACTATATAAGTATTTAATCTATATAAGGTATACTTGAAACTAATATTAAAATTAAATTTTAAAAAGTATTCTAGGCAGATGAACAAGTGCCAGAGCGAGAAAGTGAGTTAGGTATAAAGATACAGGATAGATGTTTAGATTTTCCCTTTGGCATTAATAAAAATATAAGATTACTTGCTACTTTTAATCAATACATGTATTTTATCATGAAGATGTTAAGTGGCTCAATTATTCATGGCTTTGGTTATTTGGAGGGACGTAAAGTAAGGATGGAATTTGATAAAATTAGAGACATTATAAGAACAGAAGAAATAATGTATTAGATTATGGGACAAAATTATAATTTAAGAAACAATGAAAAGACTCAAATGGCTTCCTCCAAGCATTTGTCTGCTCTCTAATGCCAAAATTTAAGCCTTTGTGCCCAACTAAAAAGCGAATTCCCCAGGCGAGTGTGTGAATTGTATACAGCCTTTCTGACCCATTTTATGACCCAGAAATTGGTGTCTTAGTTCTATTGTAAAACCACACAATTTTGAATTAAATTAAATTCTGGATAAATGTAACCCATCAGTATACTTCTCTTACTGTAAACGGGCTTCTAAAATTCTCATTGTCATAATTATTTTAAAGCATATTTAAAATTATATTGCTGTTATATTACACTAGTATTTCCAGAAGTCATAATCGATACCAAAAGAGTATCAAGAACAAAGGTTTTCTAAAACATTGAACAGAATATTTATTTTTCTACTTAAAAGTACTGGTCTAGTTACACTTCTATTGCAATTGCATTCTCTCCTCCTTTCCTCAGTGTCAGCAAGTCATGTGATATAATCCCTTTCGTGCAGTCAACCCAAAACTCCATGCTTCAAGTTCTGCCCCTGTAGCAGCCAGCTTTTGCAGAGTAGGACCCCATGAGGTTGTGACCTGTAGATACTGGGAAGCAAGATTATTTCTTAACTTTGAAGCTTAGTTCATCTTAACTGAAAAGCCATCAAGTTCCTGCCAGCAGCTTCTGGGCTACAAGTTTGTAATTTATGCTTATCCTTACACCTTAGCTATTCCCTTTATCTAGAGTAGACTTCTGCTGGCTTGGCAAATCATTTTACTTACGTTTTTCCCTAGCACCTATCCTTATATCTTATTTTCTTCAAAGTTGGAGAGAGGGAGGGAGAAGGAGAAGGGGAGAAGGAGGGAGAGAGGGAGAGAAGTGTGTGAGAGAGAACACAGTATCTTCGTCCCTCTTGATCATGACTTTTCTGCCCTGTCTGAAAGAATATAATAACTTTGATGTCCATGGCAATCCCACTGTTTCTGCCTTTAGCAAGTTTATTCTTAACTTTCCTTTATATTTAATATAGTTGACATTTTTCTTAACCCAGCTGATTTTATTTGCTGACTGAAGCTGCTCTTTTTTTTTTTTTTAAAGATCTAACACTTTGGGGGCAACTTTAACATTAGACCAGTCTGCAGTACATACGTGGTTAAATTTGCTCTGTGTAGGCTAATATAGTAAGTAGTAATTAGTCACTTTTATCCTAGTGGTAATTAACAAACTCTGATAGGATTACTCTTAATAGAATCAGAGAGAGAGAAAGTCTGAATCGAGTTGAATAGAAAGCATACTTCTGAAACAAGGATTCACAATAAAAGAATTGAGGATGAACATAAAGCCTACTTTACAATATATGCATGATCAAAATGTTTTGATAACAATTATGTAAATGTTTTTAATAAAGAGATCTAGGCATACTCTTAAAATTTTGAGAACATTCAGCCACCAACCATGGGTAGTCATTTCTTGCTAAAACCAGAAATTGATTTGAGTGACCTTTTTCAGAGATTAAAAAAAATTCATATTCCAGATACCACTTGTTTTTAATAAAGGCAAAGTTATTAAAGAATATTAATCAACTTCAAGATTGAATATTTAAACTGTAGGGTAATTAATTTTCCCGTCAGTCATTTTTTCCTCTTTCTCATCTTTAAGTGAGAAGCTGAACTTTTCATTGGATCCTGTAAATTAGTCAGAACTGGCCTTTTATGACAGTGTGTGTGATGTGCATGCATATGTGTGTGTGTGTGTATACATGTGAGGAAAGAATCACTGTTACCATATTCTCTTACATAATTGATTATATGAATCCTCTTTAATATTAAGACCTTTTAAAAATTAGGCTTGAAATATAAACAGAGGAATATTTTCCTGGGTGAAACATGTCTTTACTGTATGTAGTACTGCATTTGAACAACCAAGGACAGAGAATAGAGATCAAGAAGCCATGTGGTAGAACCCAAAGGTGAATAAGCAAATCAGATGCTTCCTGGATAGTTTGTATTGACTCCAGAGAAAACAGTTGTGGCACTAAGACAGAGATGAGAAGAAAATCACCTCTTCCCTGTTCTTTGAGGGTTTTTATTTTTCTAATTACTTGGTTGTTTAATTGGTTGGCTGGTTAATTACTTCTTTAGTTTAAGACTAGCAGGTTGGAAAGTGCAGGCAGGCATAATTCTGTTATATGGATTTTTATAGATAAGGTATAACAGTTAAGTTAGATTGTTATAGGCTTGTTGAGGGTGACGAGACAGAGCAATTAAAAAAAAAATCCAGTCGATAGTGTTTATACAGAGAAAATGAAAGTAAAAAAATAAAAACAATATAGAATAAGGAATTTCTTAGAAATAAATATTATCTATTTCTCTTGTAATTTAGTCAGAATAAAATATTAAATTTTCTTATGAAAATCAAACTTGAGGTCTATAAAGGTGTAGATAATAAAGTTTGCTTGACTTAGTTAAAGTTAGCTTTCAAAATCTATTTCCTCACTGCAAAATGAAGATAATAATACTTTCATCATAAGTCTATTTGATGATTAAATGAATTATTAAAGCATATTTTAAAATGTTATCACATAATGTTAAATAGTACATGTATAAATACACATTGCTAGATTATAAAACCATACTCTAAAGAGAATATTTAAAATGAACACAAATGGAATTACAAGTTAAGCCCAGGATGCTGACCTATTTGAAAGATACATGATCCTTAAGACATAACAGATTTAGGGACTGTTTAATTTGTCGGTGCTAATGAGGTTGATGATAATGACAAAGACAATAATGATGATGAGAAATAAAAAAGTCACCATTTATTGAGTACCTCCTATGGGCTAGGTCTGTTTTAGAAACATTATATATGTAATCAATCATTATATATAAAAAACTGGCACCTGAGTGATTTATAGGTATTAATCTCCATAATAAACATTCTTTTTGGGAACACTTAAACTCCAATGGAACCCCTGCCTTCAAAGCAATTAGTGCTATGGAGTGGAGGGAGCATATGAACTGGGTCAATTTAAATATCAATAAAGTATTTGCTATTGCTCCAAACTTCTGTAGCTCCATCCTTTTGACTGGAGAGTCCATCCCTTTTACTGTTTTTGAATGTAAATAACTCAGAAGATCACCAGAAAAAATATTCATCTTAACCTATTCTCTTTGAAACTAGAGACTTTGCATATTAAGTAAGTCAGTGCATGAATTGCAATTATCTCAAAATACAAAGGTTTCATCTGTAGCATATCAATTGGGTTATTTTTCATTTATAAAGTTTTTCAAATAATTTAATGTAAATTACTAAACCAATTTATTATAGTCTATATTTCTTTATTTCAGCTAAATAAAGCAGTTTTGAGCATCACTAAAATATAAATGGACACAAAACATTCAAAAGAAAATTATAGCATTTTTGGTGAATATTGTGCTTCTTGGAAAATATACAAAAAAGCACATGTTAGATTCTGGATTTATAGTATGTATTCTGCTATTAAATAGCTTGGTCATTTTCTGCCTCAGACTTCACAGAGGGCATGGAGTTGAAAGCTTCAGCTATCTCCATACCACTGTATGTTATTAATATTAACAGTAATTATTAAAAATCATAACTAAATAAAATAATCAGAGTCAAATCAAATTATCATTTTTAAAACAGTGAAAATATAACTAATAATAGAGTTTGCTACATAATTCTTTTGCAAACTGAACTATTTGTGGATGTTATGAAAATAATTCTTATCTATGACTCCATTCTTGCATCTTATTAATATTCAGTTTACCAACAAACAGGCAGATGAAATCTGGCCAAGGAGAGGGGGAAAACATTGTTTGGTAAGGTTTATGATTTCTAAAAAAAAGCTGATTAAAAGATTTAATCAGTAGTTTTGCTTTTAAAAATAGAGAAGCTTTTTAAATGTTTGATTGTAGAACAGTCTATATTTTTTAACTCTAGGACTTAAAAAAAGTGAGAATGTAAATATTTCTAAAGATATTTTTTCTTCGATGACCAGAGGAAGAATCTGAAATTTCTTTTTTTGTGTTCACACAGCGCAGGTGTTCTTTTTTAGCATAGTAGTACATGCTTTCTGTTTTATAATTGCTGGTGTACCTGTTTGCTCATTGTAAACTCTGACACATTGCATAATATTTTATCTTTCTTTCCATCCTTCTTTCCTTCCTCTACTCCCTCCTTCAATCCTTCCCTCCTCCTCTCTCTCCAGACACATGTTTCTACATTCTACCTAGTCCAGACCTCTAATCTCTTGTTTCTAAGCATTATAGTACTCTGTGTTGTGTATTCACTACTTTTACCCACCCTTTCTCCTAGTAGAAGATGCCCAGTTAGAGAAATCTAACTCTAGGCTAGTCCTGTGTCTGGATGTAGTGTCCTATTATGTAAGAATCTAAGTAAAATTTAAATGCCTATGGAAAACAACTTTACTCAGAAAATATTTGAGAGCCAGCTATGTGCAAGATACTCTTCAGAGTGGTAAAGACAGTGAACAAGACAGACAGAAATCTCTGTCTCCTGAAGTTTATATTTTATCATTGTGCTTAGAGGATTCAAACTTTGAATGCGCTCTCATTTGTATTGCTTATGGTGTTTGTTTCTGAGTTGTTTAGAGCATTTTTTAAAATTATAAGGCATTTTTAAGTTTTAGCACCCATTTACTTTGGAAACTTTTTATCTTTCTTTTCTATCAACTAAATTAATATTAACTGAAGGATTACATTATCAATGCTCTAATTTTAATATTTTAGTCTTAGGAGTAAATAAGATATTGTGTGACCTAGGGTAAATTATTTAGCTTTTTCTAAGTTAAAGTTTTCTTATATGACAACATGGGTAATAGGCTCTACTTGACAGTGCTATGGTGATGAATAGAAATATTGTATAAAAATAACTTGAAAAATACCTAGAGCAGAGGCCAGCAAACTACAATCGATTGATCAAATCCAGCCTGCCACTTGTTTTGACAAATAAAGTTTTATTGGAAAGTAACCATGCTCATTTTATTTGTATGTCTATAGCTACTTTCTTGTTATAAAGACAAATGAATAGTTATGATTACATTGCTCACAAAGTCTAAAATATTTACTACCTGTCAAAGAAGTTTGCTGATCTATGATCTACAGAATAGCAGAGACTTAATAAACAGTAATTATTTTTAGTTCCTAATATCTGAGGAATTACTTATTTTGCATAGAACTGCACATCTAATAGAAATATGAGCCACATTTTGAACTTTTCAGGAAATATATTTTAAAGAAGGAAAGAAACAATTAAATTAATTTAATAATATTCTATTTAACCTAATATCATCATTCCAATATGTAAAATATCATTTCAACATATAATCAATGTACACATTATTAATAAAATATTTTACATTTTTACACTAAATCTTCAAATTCTGGCATGTATCTTATATTTATAGCACATCTCAATGGGTGCAAATTTTCATTTCTAATATTTATTAGAATATTAACTAAATTTTAAATAAATTTTAAATTTATTAGAATGTTAACATTGACTAAATGACTACTGTATTGGACAAAGCCATTTTTGACATTTAACTGATTACTTACTATGTCACAAAATCTAAACAGATGTGGAATCTAGGCACTAAAGTTAACAAAATAACTTACTTTGCATAGCTAGTAAGAAGCGGATCTGAACCCAAGATCTTGCTTTTTTGCACCTTTTCTCCGAAGATCATACTCAAGGCTTTGCTCTACCCTTTCATGCTACAGCACACTCTGTTTAATTTGAATAGAAAACCTTTAGAAAAAAATATACTAACTACACTTTTCCCAACTGCATATTAGGTTTGCAGAGGACTGTATATGGTGTCTCAGATTTTTTAGTTTTGTTTTATGTTTTGTTTTGTTTTTGAAAAGCCCAATTATGGACCTTTGAGATCTACCATCTATTCCCAACCTATTCTCTTCTCTGTATTGACAGTGTCTGCCAATCAGTGCCCTATTAATGGTCCTCAATCCATGACATTGGCTCCATGACCAATGTCATCATCACTTGTCAGCATTACCTTTTCTCTTGTTGAGCTTTCTATGTTTTCATTCTGGTGTGAGGGTAAGGAAGTGTAGGGGGCATCTTATCTTGTATTTCACATTTTTCTTACTTTGATTTGAAAAATGTGTTTTTTTCTAAACAATGCCGGTTAATCAATGCTACTTTACTAACCTGCAAGGAACCAGTATGTAACTGTGTTTAGAGCACAGTATTAAAGTCCTTTGTTCTTCATAGTCACATTTATTTGTTTTCATTTGCTAAATGGTTGTTTATTTGGCAGGAAATGAGTACTTAATTTAGGTGTTTTTTTTTTTTAATTTTTTGGGGGGGATCTATTCCTTTAACCTAAAGATTATGGAATCCAAATTCTAGAGGCCTGAGGTATTAAAACTAATTTCACTACTTATTAACTTCTAAACACTTCAAATAGCATTGCATTCTTGTCTCCAATCTGTATCCCATTGTTTAAAAGTCTTTAGTAGATCCCAATTTGACCTCTGGATAAGGTGCAGGTGAACTCTTTTAAATGGCATAAAAACTTAATCCTTTAGCATTTCAGTTCACCTGAAGAAATATTTAGTTCCCCAAAGGCATCAATCTCCCTGAGTTGTCTGTACTTTTACATTGCTTGCCCCTACTGCTGGGCTGATTGATTTCTCACCATCTCCTTCCTATCTCATATCTCCCTTGGATCTGGTTAACATACACTGGTCAGTTCAGGAGTTTCTTTTTCTCTGAAGCTTCCCATGAACCCCAAAGACTTGTTAGGCATTTGATCTTGCTTCACACAAGGCCCCAAGTGTGCCTTCAGAGTAAGACTTCTTCCTCTGTATCATCATTGCCTATGTCCAAGCTGAATATAACTCTGAGGACAAGGATGGTGTCTTACTCTTAATTGTACCTCAAGCCTAACATATCCTACAGAGCTTAACGGCAAGGCAGGACCTCACTAAATATATATGGAGTCAATTAAACTGTTTTTCTTTAATGTGCAAATAAAGTTATGTTGTATATGTTTATTATATTATAATAGTGGGTTTTCTAAATGCATTCAGAATGTACCAAAATGAATTCAGTCTATTTAAAGTGATTAAAATTTAATAACAATAATTACTCCAGAGTTGGCAGGATATTACTTCTTACTAAAATTTAATTAATTAAAATGTTAACACCCCAGAAGGATTTTTAAAGTACATTTTATTTTATGTAAAATGCAGTGTCAGAGAGATAAAAGAATAGTGTTTTTTTACTAACACAGCTTTTATTAGAAAATAGCTATTGCACACATTTTCTAGTATACTTATTACTTTATTATTTTCTGAAAAAAATTAAAAACAAGCACTTAAAAGAACACAGTGAGTGGCTTATGTTGGTGTGAAAAGATATTTAAAGGTAATTCTTTTATTTTTTTAGGGAAGGGAACACTTTGTTGACTTCATAGATAGCAAGGACCTTGTCAGCTTACAATCCCTTATTTTTTTATTTTTTACACATACAGCACCCAGTCTTCCTAAGTGGTCTCCCATCCAAGTACTAACCAGGCCCAGCCCTGCTTAGCTCCTGAGATCAGACAGGATCGGGCTTGTTCAGGGTAGCATGGTCATAGACTAAAGGTTATTCTTAACATATGTTGGAACACCACATTCCTTTGAAAAACTGATAAAAGCTATAGGTTCTTTCACACACTTTCAAGAAAAATGTCTACATGCACATATGCACACCAATTTTGCCTACAATTTCATGGCTTTTGTGTTTCATTGAAGAAAACTAGGTTAAGAAATCCTAAGCTAAAGTGAGCCTAAAAAGACCATGGACTCAGCTGAGAGGTGAAAGAACATGAGTGTTAAAGATGGCCAAGAAACTTGTGCTTCAGGAAAAAACGGAATGCATAAAGCTTTATAAACTTCTGTGAAATTCTCTCTAACTTAAGAATTCCCAAGATGGCTTGAATTGTTTGGAATCAAAACACTTGTACTCATTCATTTATTCACCTCTTTAATTAAGAGACATTTATTTGGTCCCCATGGTGTACCAAGAACTGTGCTAAAAACCAAGAGAGTTGCAACTGTGGAAGAATAGTTATTGTTTTAAACTGGCGTTTCTGTGTTTCTCACATAAACTAGAATATTATGCTAGAAATAAGCAAAATGAATTCATTTGTTTCTGCTACAGTGCTCTGATTTTACACCCAGTAACCACTTTTCATTTATTATTATTATTGATATCATGTGAAACTGAATGAACATTTTAGTGAATTTTAGAACTATAAAGTCTAATTTAATCATATTAATAGTAAATTACTATAATGAAAAATTTTAATGTGACATATAATCAATGTAGTGCAATAATAGTGTAAGGTTATGGTTTTAAGCATCATAATAGTGCCCAAAATAGGATGATATTTTTAGAGAAACTGAATGGAAAACATTGCATCTCTTGATTTCCTTGAAATTATTTATCTACGTGGGAAAGTCTCAAATTAAGATACCAGTCTGTGGCTCCAGGCAAGCTCAGGGAGGATTAGAGGTAATTTTAATTCTCTGTGCCATGTATCAAGACTCAGACTAGGATATGTTTCCCTAGTAACATGGACTTTCACAATGAGACACAAGGGAAGACTGATCAAAATCAATATAGAAGTAATTGTGGCCTCAAGTAAACTGCAATGAAATCAAGGAAAACTTTTTGTATATAATCTGTCAGAACGCCAGAAAGAATGTGCATAAACAATCACCCCGGAAATGAGGACGCAGCACTATGTGCATATAATATTGTTATCTGTTATACTTGTTGATGACACTAGACACTAATTATGATCCACGTGCAGGTGGGGCTGAGAGACCTATTTATGAACAGCAGGCCTTTTCACTCAGCACATGCCATGATGATTCTTTTCGTTTCGCAGCTGCAACTGCTATTCGTAGAACATGCTGCTGTTTAAAGCATTTAGATGTGAAGTCGGTCTCGAATCTTGGCACAAAAGAGCCACCCAGTCCTTGAATATTGCTATTGTCATTTTTGTCTGTCTGTTTTGAGTTATCCTAACTTCCTACACCTACATCATATTTTTTGAGCGTATACACAGAGCTTTCCCCCAAGTACTCTGTACTCTTTACTAATGCTAAAACTGACAAGAGTTATGTTTTTGTGTAAATTATTTAAATTTTAGGCATTTTTTTCTCTTCATTCATCTATCCATTTATTCAGAAAATATTTGTTGAAGACCTACTGTGTGTGTCACTGTCCCTTTCTATGTGCTGCATGCTAAAGATAGAGCAGAAAGAAGACATACTTTCCCTGGGCCGTGTTTTTTGTTGCTCCAAACCTGCTGTTTGATTTTAAGATAACCTGTATAAAATTATTCAGTAAACTAGCTGTGCTCTCTAGGACAATATTGTATCACATAACGCTGAAATTTGAACATGACCATAACCTCAGGTATTGTCAATCTTTTGTGCCATTTAGATATGGATACAACATTGATGTCATTTGTACTCCAGTGTTTTGTTTCCTGATCCATTCTTCCAGAAGTAATATCATAACTTTTTCTTTATAATTGCACTTTCTGTTTTCTACTTTTTATCTCCTGTATTAAAGTGTAAGTTTATAAGCTCCTTGAGGAGAGGGTTAAGTTTATTTATCTTCGTTTCCCTTGCTAAACCTTACACAGAACGTGATATGAAACAATGAAACAATGAAACTTGCTGTTTCATAACCATAGGCATATGTTCTTGCTTTGAACCCTCAGAGCCTCCTCTACACTTGCTCTCCCTTCTGCTTGAAACACTCCCCTCATGGATAGTTGCCACATGGCTCACTGCCTCAGCTTAAACATCAATTTAATAGAGAAGCGTCCCATAACCACCCTACTTAAATTAGAAACTGCACAATTCTCCTATCTCCTTACTCTGCTTTATTATTCTTCATAGCATTTATTACCACCTGGCACATTTGTCTATCACCCCATTTCAACAACCAAAAGCCCTGTTTTATTTTCAATGCCTGAAGCGGTGCCTAGAACCTAAGTGGATACTCAATAAATATTTTTGAATGAAAGAATTAATGTTATAAATCCATGCATATCACATACTGCCTAAAAAGCATAGAGATGTGATGATTTATCACATGATACTGGTAAGACGTGAAGAGTGCAGGTAGATGCTCCTGTAAGCATCCCTCTGCCGTGATTACACAGCTCACAGTAGCAAAACATTTTTTGACAACCATTGACTTAATGTGGTGCATTAATTATATCTAGGTTAGGTGAACATATTTCCAATATTCTACTATATCATCTTCTTTAATTAGCAAGATGGTTGCTTTGGCAGTTACAAGCTGATGTCAGGCACATCTTGCTAAATCAGAGTAGATCATTCCTGGTAGTAGACCGAGCTCCATGTGACCCAATTAGTTTCTTCCATGTTTAAGCCTCAAAAGTTTTCAACTGTACTGCCAACAAAAGTTCTCAAATCCCATGTGACCAGTAAATAGGCAGCTGCTAGCAAATTTTCAATGAATCTGTCTAATTTCACATTGACTCTTTCTTTTGCTTTTCTCTTATATGTCAGAAGTTGTCTATGCATTAACAGTGATGTTCATCTACTCACCTGCCCAAGCCAGAAGCTGAGGTATCATTCTTGAATCCTTTTTAGCTACCTCCCCAAATCCAGGCATTCAGAATGCCAAATCAGCTCTGTCTTGAAACCGCCCCTTTCTTTTAATTCCCACTGACAAATTAGTTTAAACCACCATTGCCTCTTATGTAGACTACTGTATTACCTCTCCACTGCTTTTCCTGCCTCTGATCTTGGTCCCCTCCAAAGCATTCTCCTAGCAACACGAAGTGGTCTTTCAAAAATTGGCTTCTCTTTATCTTCAAAATAAAGTCAAATTCTCCAGCATAACATGAAAAGCCATTCATGAATAGACACCTGGATCCTTTTCCAGCTTCCCAACTACTCCCAATCTCTTTGAGCCCTAGCCATGCTGAGTTGCCTGAGAAATCCCTAAAAAAGTTGTTCTCTTTCTTGACTCTGCACTTTGCACATGTCATTCTCTATACTTGGTAAAATTTTTTATCATTTTAGTGGGATTATTCCCCCTTCTGGTTTCAGTTTGAAGACTATCACATCCAGAGACTTTTATTGATCTCCTGAGACTGAAATAAGCATGTTTCACCTATATTGATTTGTCATGCTCTGGTCACTCATATCACAGGATTTATCACATAATACTGAAATTTCTTAGTTCCTCTTTACCCACTAGCCTATGAGTATTTCTTCAGTTTTCAGCACAGTGCTTGGCACATAGTAAATGTTCAGCATTCTTTCTTGAATGAGTAAGTCCTTGGCTTACAGTGAAAGTGTATTTATATGGCTGGAGATGATAGAGGATATGTCTCTGTATTAACTTAGAAGTCATTTTTAAAAGTTGACAGGTCCCTGAAAACAATCAGGGAGCTTTAGAATATGTACCTGCATGATTTTAAAGTAACGAATTTCTTTATTTCAAAGTACTATTACATGTGATCAACAATTCAATTCCACTATTGGAGAGATTGTACATGTTCATATAATTATGAAACAAGATTTATTTAAGATATTGGCTGGTACTTTCAGCAGGTGTGAGAAAAACATAATTTTTAACCTCCTTAAATGCAATTAAATAGTGTGTGGGAAATTGTTGACTGAGATTGCACCTTCGCTTAGGCTCTTCCACCTGAAAAAGTGTTGTTGGATGTGTGACAGCCACAGCAAACAGAGAATAATAAATTAATAAGTAAAATATACCCTTGGACTTGATTCTATGAAATTTTAAAGTGACTTAAAATTAAGTGTAAATTAAACCAAAATTTTTAACATATTTTTACTGAAGACTATATATTAAAATACTAAATATCATTGTAATATATTAATTTTTTAAAACATGTACATCTTATACCTTTTTTTAAATTGTTGATCACTTCTCCAGGACTTATTTATCTACCATTTGTGGTCTTAAATAACCTCTCCCAAATTCTCCAATAACCACTTTTCTACTCTGTTTTCACCTGTTTAATTATTTAGATTCCACATGTATTTGTCTTTCTTTGTCTGACTTATCTCAATTAACATTATGCCCTCGAGATCCAACCACATTGTCACAAATGGCTGGATTTCCTTCTTTCTTATGCTTGTATAATATTTCATTATGTATGTGTGTTTATATATATATGTATATATATATCTCACATCTTCTTTAACCATAAATCTATTGATGGACACTTAGGGTGTTTCCATTTATTAGGTATTGTAAATAATGCTGCAAAAAAACATGGGAGTGTAAAAAGCTCTTCAGATCCTGTTTACATTTCCTTTAGATATATATAAAAAAAATGGAATTGCTGAATCATCTGGTAATTTTATTTTTAATTTTTTAGGAACCTCCACAATGTTTTCTAAATAGCTAAGCTAATTTACATTCTCATCAACAGGTTCCCTTTTTCTACATGTCCTCAACATTTGGTAGTTATTTTCTTCTCAGTGATAGCCATTCCAACAAGTGCAAGGTGGCATTTCATTTTGATTTGGTTTCTGTTTCCCTAATGAGTAGTGATGTTGGACATCTTTATATGTACCTGAGCCATTAGGATATCTTCTTTGGAAAATTTTTATTTAGTTTCTTTTTTCATTTTTAAATTAGATTGTTTTATTTTTGTTTTTGAGTTACATGAGTTCCTTATATATTTTGGTTGTTAAACCTTATCCAAAATGTAGTTTGCAAATATTTTCTCCCATTACATCTTTTTGATTGTTCCTTTTGCTGCACAGAAGCCTTTTAGTTTGATATAGTCTAATTTATTTGTTTTTGGTTTTGTCATTTGTGTTTTTGGTGTCCTATCTAAAAAATAATAATTGCCAAGAACAATATCAAAGAGCTTCTTCCCTATGTTTTCTTCAAAGGGTTCTAGAGTATCAGGTCTTATTTTAAGTCTTTAATCTATTTTGAATTAATTTTTGTGATTGGTATGAAGATAGGGGTCCGGTGTATGTATGTATGTATGCATGCATGTATGTATGTATGTATGTATGTATGTATGTATGTTATCAAGTTTTCTAAACACCACTTGTTGAAGAGACTGTCATCATTGAATATTGTTGGCTCCTTTGTCAAGTATTAGTTGACAATAAATGTGGGGGTTTATTTCTAGACACTTCGTTCTGTTCCATTGGACTTTGTGTCTGTTTTAATTACTATAGCTTTGTAATATAGTATGAAATCAAGAACTTTGATGCCTCCTGCTTAGTTCTTCTTTCCCACGATTGTTTTGGCTGTTTGTAGTTTTTTTGTTTTTTGTTTGTTTGTTTGTTTTTGATTCCACACAAATTTTAGGAGATTTTTTTTTCTATTTTTGTGAAAAATACCATTGGCATTTTGATTGAAATTGCACTTGACTCTATAAATGACTTTAAAATGACATTTTTATCATAATGTATCTTGGAGAAGATCTTTTATGCATTAAGATAATGTGGCTATGTATTAGCTTCATGAATCTGGATGTTCAAACCTCCCCAAATTTAGGAAATTCTTAGCTATTATTTCTTTAAATAAATAAACTTTCTTCTTCTTTTGCCCTCTCTTCTCTTTCTGGATGCCATATTATTCTAATTTTTTAGTGCAATCCCACAAATTGTCTTTTTGAGTTTTCTTTTAGCTCACTGAATTTCTTCAAAACATCTATTTGGAATTCTTTGTCAGCTATGTTGCAAAATTCCATGACTTTAAACTTTGTTATTGAAGAATTGTTATTTTTTGGCAATTACCTATTTTCTTAATTTTGCATATTTCTTGTAGTTTTTTCATTGCTGCTTTTGCATTTGAAATAACAGACACCTGCTTAAAGTTTTGTTAGTTGCCTTCAGCTGGGGTATTCTGCTCATTGATGTCTTTGTTTTCTCCAGCAGTGTATGGGCACAACTGTTCTGTTCTTCTTGCTCCCTCTTGTGGTAGAATTCTTAAACTTTAGATCTTACCTTTACAACTCACCAGTTGAACTATTGAAAATATTAAATTTGTGGTTTCTCCCTTTCCCACAAAACCTGACTTGTTTTTTGAGTGCACCCCATGTCTACCAGAGCACACACTCACTGCCACACTCGGGAGTACACACTAGGAGCTGTAGGCAGAGTGGGGTAGTGGGGATACCTGCAGGCCTAAACTCCCAGAGGCTCATAGGTAGACTTCTTGCTGAAGTTCTGGGTGCTAGCTATCAGCAGGAACTGCTTTTTTTTTATTCCCTTCGATATTCTTATCTGCCTCTTTCTGATCTCCTTCCTCCTACTAGTCATAGAGGATCTACCTCAGTACTCTGTGTACTTCTGGAAAGAAATGGGTTTCTCCAGTTGCATACCACACCACTAAAGTAGCCGAGCACTCACTGCTCTTTTTTTCCCAGGCGGAAAGGGCTACCACTGCCTCTTAGTTCAGCCCCTCACAGTGTTGTCTAGGAGCAAGAACAGCCCAGGAGTAATAAGCACACCTAGCCTTCAGATCTTAATTTCTGAATACCATTCTGTAATTAAGGGAGACGCTCTTTAGAAAGTGACTAATGACAGGGCTAAGTCAGGGCAAATATGAGA
Organism: Cynopterus sphinx; assembly: GCA_030015415.1. Lineage (NCBI taxonomy): Eukaryota > Metazoa > Chordata > Mammalia > Chiroptera > Pteropodidae > Cynopterus > Cynopterus sphinx. The sequence goes on along the minus strand of CM057383.1, from coordinate 81,279,312 downwards.
CAGAATCATCTTGTGGTGTGAAAAAACAAGAAAGTGCTTATCAAATGATTTGGAGAGGCATGTGGAAAGGATTTAGGAGCCAACTTGAAGAAGCTACCAATGGACAAATCTGGTACAATGTGAGGGAAAAATATAAATAATGCTCATGATGTGTGATAACCATAAAATAAAATAAATATCCTTGAGTCCAACAGATATAATTGACTAATAGAATAAACAAACAAACAAATAATGAGAGAGAAAAGACAGCTCTTTCTTACAATAAAATTGCAGTTTATAATGTATAAGGAAGGCTGGAAACAGAAAATCACCATTAGGCAAACACCACAATCATAATTGTTGCAGGAAGAAATTATCAATGGATGCTAAATTTAATGGGTAAACATAATGAGAAATAGGATGTTAGAATAGCCTCAAAGTATTTCTGCATAAAGTGCTTTTTAATTATTAAGAGAAAAATTGTACTTGACAGTAGAGAAACTTGGCAGACATTATTTTAACCAAGTGATTGAAGTTAACATCAGTAAGAAGTAAACAGCAATAAGACATATCGACTTTGCGTACCTCCACCCTGAGGGCACAGCATCACTTCTGTGGTATATCTACCACATGTGAAAATATCATACACTAAAATTAGGAAACATTTTGAACCAAAACAGAGAGGAGGCAAGCTGAGAAGGAGGGAAAGGAGGGAGATAAAAAGGATAACTATTGATTATGGTTTGGATTAAGACATTGACAGTAAAAATAGAGAGAGATGGAGGGGGTGAATTGTAAGAATAACAGTGAATCGACAGAATTTGATAATCAACATAGGTTATGAAGTGGTGGATTCTATAGATAGTAGAAGGAGGTTTAAAGGAGGACACCCAGATTTGTGAGCTGCACAACAGGTGCATGGATGATCTTACCATTTATTAATGAGAGTACACTGGAGGAGATCAATTTTTAGTGGGAATTATCCACTAACTTGGAAAGACTGTTGATTCTTTGATATTGCCATCCCAAATATGTGGCTTATCCTTATTGATGATGCTCATTATTTTATTTTATTTTTACTTATCAAATTTTATCCACAGGGAAACTAGTTTTTGACTGACAAATTTCACACTGGCCAGCCAGTTCATCTTGGAACACTTGCCTTCATGAGAACTAGGGCCAATATACGAACAATCCTGTTTGCCCTTGTTTATTTTTTGTGATAAAAAGAAGCACTTTTTCTGCTTCATTGGCTCCATCTTTGTAGCTTTAGTTATCTGTAGGAGGCAGTAATGGCTTCAGTTACGTCATGGATGAGACTTCTAAAATGAGTTGGGAGGACTCACGGTGTAATATTAGAAAAATTCTTGACCCCTAAGCTCATCACTTCAGAAAGCTTTCTATTTGAAATATGTAAAAGGGATGTGCACTTAGACAAAATCTTCCAAGAGAAACTTTCTGAAATTCTGCAAAAATTACAAATGATTAAATTGCTTAAATTATAAAATGTTTCATGGATTTATTAAAAATCATTTCTAATCACAGTTTTTATTGCTTTTATTTTTTTATAATCAAAAAAGCAAAATCATGGCAAAGGTGCACCATTGCAGAAGATAAAAGAGAAATATAGTTTATTCCAATGAAAATGCTTTTGCTTCAGTCTGATTTCTTAATATTTAGAATAAAACAATGAGCTAAATTATGATGAGGTCTATCTGCATCTTATTTAGCAAAGTTTGCATTTAATTATAATGTCATTGTACAAGGTAATTAAAACTAATCTCGTGTTGTCAACTTTAGTTAAATTACTTTTTATTTTATGTACATATGAAATATTCATTGGTATCTCTTATGCTATACTACACTGCAGTGTCTGGAGAGAGAATAGGTTTGAACCAGCTAGGCCTGGGCTCAAACTCCAGGGTGTCTATTAGCCAACAACAGCTCTGTAAACCTTATATGGGCACAAATATAAGCCTCGTTTCCTCGTGTGTAAAATAGAGTCAAGGACTCACTACATAGGAATCACAGAAAATTAATTAAAATAGTTGCAGTACTGAGTATTGTACTTAGTATGTGTGGACTTCCTTAAACAGCACATGAATAGATTAAATTTAGCTGATAAGTAATGGGTTATGTCTTCATTTTTCTTTAGCATTGTTTTTAAGGAAGCAGAATTTAAGTAAATTAATTATTATTGATAACATAACTATTTATAATAAAACATTTTTTCTTGGTCACATTATTAAGCAAATGTCAATTAATTTATTTGAAGAACACAAAGAATTATTGCTAAAGCAGACAGAATTTTTGTAAATGTATACACAATATGTTGCCTGTGTGACTCAAATTTATTCACCTAATTTGGTTCAAGGCTACATACTAATGGTCAAATTATGAAGAGAAGAAATAAATATTGCTTCATGTGATATAGCATACTTGTGTTTTAGTTTGTCCAAACTTTTGCTCATGTTTTAAAACAATTTACATGGATTCCTTATATACTGTTATTGTGGGAATAACCTAAAAAGGGAAAAAATACCAGCCACTCTTTGAGAATAAAATAATCTCCCTTAAGTTGGAAGACTATCTCTATAAGAGTGACTTTAAGAAGAAATTATATGTATGGTTATACATGAAAGCAAAGAGAGGTTAGTGAAATAAACATTGATTAAGCAAGTTCTATGCCCTGGACATTATAGGCAATTTTATTACTACAATATTTTTTAACCCATTTCTCATTTATAGAAAAAAAATGTGCAGTTTAATTTCATATAAATGCACTCTTTGAAGCTGAAGAAAATCTGATTGGGTTTCAGTGTGAAAAGAAAATATAAAAACTGTTCTTGCAGTTATTTCTAAACAGAACTTCTCTCTAATCCTAATGTAACAGAAATGTATATGATGATTAGTATTTAACACAAATTTGTTGTGTGGTAAATTTCAAAGCACAGAACAACACAAAGGGGAACATCCAGGGTTTGATATTTTCAATGATTGAGAATTACTATATTCTATAAATGGAAAAACTACTTTCAAAAACTGAGTACTATAAATAGAATTATGTCATTTGTTTCCAAAGTATAAATATACTAGAAGAATGCAAAAATAATAATAAAAGTGAGATATTTCATGGTAAACTTTGGGGATAAGGTTTGGACTGTATTCCTCGAGTTATCTCGAGGAAAAATCTGTAGCCTCAAGTGCCTCCAGAAAGTATTCTCGGGACAAAGGGGGCAAATGGGTCAAGAAATGGTACCTGTTCTGTAGAGTTTAGAACCAGAGAGACCTTGAGATTCAGTTCCATTCTAGCTAGGCCATTTACCAAAGCTGTGATATTGAGCAAGTTTTAAAATGTCTCTAAACTATGGTTTCACCCTCTGAAAATGGGGATACCACAACCCTCCCTTTCAAAGTTGTGAGAATTAAATGTAAAATATTGTGAAAATAATTGGTAAGAAATAAATTTTAGTGTTTCTTTCCCTTTCCCTTTATCTCAGTGTTTTTTGTGAAAATTCAGTTTGAAAACATTTGTATTTTCGAGTTTATATATTATTATAGAGATGTAAATAATTATCATTATAAATAATTAGAAGAATGGGTTTAATTTACTCTTTTTTATCAAAAGAGCCAATCTCACTAAATAAATTCATATTTTGATCTATTCGCTTTCATAGCCAACATCTTATAATAAGATATTGGAATGGTTTCTTTCCGCCCGTGCTAAAGAACTGGTGTATCTAATTCACATTAAACTGTCCAAAGTAGAATCTCTAGAAATAAAAAGAAAAATCTTCAGATGGTGAAGATAAACTAAAGGGAAGTAAAAGGTCTATATCTATATTTTTATTTCTGTTTTATCAGTCCTTTAATTTACTAATTTTTAAAATCTTATTTAGCATGAGAAAATACCATATCAATGAAAGGGAGTAATAGTGCAAAAGCTCCCCTCACAGACATGAAAATTACAAAGTCAATCATATTTACTTCTCAATAAAAAAAAAACAATAATAACATCAGCCAATCTTATTTTTGTGCATAATTTAAAAATCACATTATTTCTTCCCTTTACCACACTTAGTAAATTTTTTTCGTATAGATTTTTTTCTTAACATTGCAAAAGCTTTGAGTGAATTTACTCTGAATAAGTAATTGCAGTCTAGATTTAAATGTATATTTGGCCTTAGGCCATTCCTCATAAATGAATGCTCAAAAGGTGTGAACATAATTGGAACAGATAGAAACTAGACTTTTGGTAGTGAGAACACTATAGTGTATACAGTTATCTAATTATAATGTTGTACATCTGCAACTTATATAATGCTATTAACCCATGTTTTCTCAATTAAAAAAAAGTGTGAACATATTGTAAAAAAGGAGAAAAATATTTTTTTAGAAAGAGCACTAGAAATTTCATTTTATAAAGGGAAACCAAATTAAATTAAAATATATTTATAAAGGTAAATATTGTGCAATTTTTTATATATAATGAGATGGTTGTGATGGAGATATAAAAATAAGAATTTATCCTTAGAAATCTAAGCAAAACTCTTCTAAGTAACAGGTTTTTACTGCAATGTAATATAGAAAGAATATTCTGAATACATTTAATTGTGTGCATATGGACACACACAAAGAAAATTTACAAAATAAAATCATTTGTTAAAATGATGGAATCAATAGATCCTTTCTCAAATTTTCTCTAATGCTTTAAAAAATAAAAGCCATGTTAATTTACAAGAACACCATCATGCATTATACATTCCAATTTTACCTGCAAGTTCTTGTTCTTTTCTGCATGATCTGTGGCCAATAGAAGCTCTCAATAAATTTTTAACTACTTGCTTTTCTACTCTGTACAAGAAGCTTTTTAATTTGAGGTTGTTGTTAAATTACTCAGGCAAAATAGGTCAGGAATTATTAATTAATATATGCTAATTAAAACCATAAAATATTTTAAAGATGGACAAACAGAACGGAATTGAAATTAAAAGTATCTCGAGGCCAATGGAGTAACAAAAGGACAATTTAAAAATTATTAGTAATTGACTCGAGGACTGGTAGTAGGTACAGCTGCAGGGAAAGAGTATGTGTGCACTGGTAAACTTTGGACCTTGTGTGGTGCTTCAGTGAATACAGCTGTGCAAAGCTAATTTTGTTTGTTACCATGATAATATAGCAATTACTAAATTAAAAAAGGCCTTAATACAAAGTCTACAAGATTTGGGAGGAGGTATCTTCTTATATGTGAGAATTGTAGAAATTGCCTAAACTTCCAAACTTAAATTTATAGGAATAGTATTATTTACAGACTACATTTGATATATAACCTAAAATTAATTTTTTTTTTATTTTTAGGAATTGATTTCAAGCTTAGTTTAGTAAATTTTAAACTAAAATTACAAAATTTAATGGGGAATACTTTAAATTTTAAATTACTTCCCTAAATTTTAAAGAATCAATAGAAACCAAATTGATACATAATCAAGACTCAAAGTTATTTGTGCAGTATTATATAAAATAAATTGTGCTGGAGAATATACCATGACATTAGGCTGAATTCAATTTCTTAATATTTTAATGATCTTATTGACTGTTTCCTTACAGTAAATAGATGGACAACTCCTCATGGTAAAATAACGATATGGTCTTCCTGCCACAAATTAGCAGTGAGCTCAATCAGCAGTTGATTCTGGTACCTGAATAGCATCAGAAATAAGACTATTACAAATAACATCTATTATCTTATAAAATGTAATTGGTTCATATTTAGTAAACGCATCTTAAGAATGTATTTCTAAAAATTTATTTTATTCAGATTATTCAGATACACCAAGAACCTGTACTGCTCAAACAAGACATACCAATGCAGATATTTATTGAACTTTGATGATAACATCTGCTTTAGAAATGTAATACAATTATACTATACAGAATAACTCTGTTGTCTCAAGCAAGTTTTAGGCTTTAAATTGAAACAGATCTATAAATCTCTGGGCAAGTGTGTGTGTGTGTGTGTGTGTGTGTGTGTGTGTGTGTGTGCATGTTTGTTGAGGGGAGGGAGTTATTATGATTGTTTCAACAGGTGTCTTTGTAAGCCCTTTATTAGCAAAGACCCTAGATTAGGTTCCCTAATGTCCACAAAAGAATAACAGTCAAACCGTCTACTTTTCTAGTCTCCAATGTAATGGATTCTTCATTGACCAACAACTCAGAATTTGCTGTCATCAAGGTCAAACTTCATAACAATAAAAACTGAAAAATCTGGTACACAGATAATATATTTTATAGAGAATTTCTAAAGAATATGCTGTCAAATAAATATGTCTTATCTTTGGATTAAAGCCAACATCCAGCCATTACAGCAGTTACATATTTATTACATATTACCTTGGCACCCTACAGAGCTGCCAGCTGTGACAATGGTTATAATCAAAAAATGCTATAACTTAAGATACTATTACATCAGTAAATTACATTTGCTCAAGGCAGGGGGTTGAGGACGTTTTCCTATTATATCATTGCCTTCCCTATTTGATGTTCCATGTTTGAAACATTTTTTAGAATTTTACTCTAGAGAAAACTTTCCTCCACCTATGACTGGGGTGTGTTTGGTCCCCACTGGAAGTAAAAATATTTAACTGTCATTTCACTCTCATTAATAGTGAATTAGTACAAGAAATCCAATCAGAAAAGGATCATTCACATCAAGATAAAAGAATAAAGGAATGCTGCACAAGAGATACTGGATTTGAGCCAGGTCTTAGAGTATGACATATTTTGGATATTAAACAGGTAGAAAGGTTTCAATAAAAGTCTGATCTAGTTAGAATAGGCTATGCAGCAGTAACAAAAATACCCAAACATTTAAGAATCAATAAAAGAGAAATAACTACAGTTGGTTTTTAAATCATTGGGAGTAAGATTCTCTTCCACTTGGTTTTTGGGGACCCAGCATCTTTTCATCTTTTGGTGGTTGCTTCCATATCATCTGCCTTCAGCTGGCAGGAAAAGAAGTACAAAGTACCCATGAGAGGTGAAATGTGTCAAGCCTGAAAGTGACTCATATCATTTCTACTCAGTTTCCATTAGGAAGGACTTATTCGCTCAGCCACCAGTGACTGCAAGTGAGGCCCAGAAATGCAGTGAAAATGAATGCCAGGAAAAAGAGGAGAACAGATGTTAGTAGTCTCTGACACAAATATTAAAAATAAAAAAAAATTGAATTTAATATGCAAATAATCTTGGTTATAATAAAAAGGCATAATTTTTCTATTAGACAATGAATGTAATTTCTCTGTAAATTTCTTATTTTTTACAGTTATCTCTTTTTCCACACATTCAAGAACTTTAGTTATACATTAAAGATTTTAGAATCTAGTAAAAGATCCTAGATTGACAAGACATCATTCTATACTGTGGAACATGTTTCAGCTATGATTAAATGTTTATTTCAGTGAAAGCATAGAATAAGGACAATTAAAGGTCTGTCTATATAATTATTTCTGCAGTTCATTTGGTAAAGTATACATTACAAATGACTTTCTGAGATTTTATTTATAACTGAATTCTCAACTTTCTTAATTTTAATCATTTTAAATGGTCATATAGTGGTTAAAACAGAATGAAAAATTTAGTCTCAAATTAAAATTTCTGCAGTCACTGAAAATTTTAAATGTCTATGCTATAACCGAATGTGATGTAAAGTGATTCTGGATTGCTGGACAGTTTCCCAGAGACCTCTGTACTATACATCTTCACTGTACAGATGTGTGTATTCTGGCTATACATTATTACCATCAAATCAATGTACACCAGGACAATCCTCTAGAAAATAATATTAGTATTTAACATCAATACTACTTTTTCCAGACGCATCACATTATGCGATTTCATAACTCAGCAGAAATATCTGTGTGCGGCAGAAGGCAAAAATTATGTAAAACAGGAATGATTGAAAAATTCGCATTCAGATGAACTGTAATTCAGTTCTGAACTAGAGAAGATACTACGTTATAATGTTAATTACCTTGCTGCCTTACTTTTAAAAGAGCAAATTGTTCTCACTTTTTGCCACTTTACTCCTTACTCTGTTAAAAAAAGAAACTCAATCTTTGCTTTTCTCTAATCTCTCTAATCCTTATTATTGTTTAATATAGATGTTTATTTTAGCAACATCTCCATGATAATTTATTCATTAATCTGTGAAATATACAAAACAATTAAGTTATTTTCCCCTTATTTTGAAAATAAAGTTGACATTATCTTTAATCCCATAGAATAAACTACTACAAAAGGAAGATTGGAGCTCAGAATTCCTGTAAAGCCAGTCCAAATGTGGCCAGTCCCCTAAACCATCTTTTAAAAACTTATTTTCTATGCTAGAGCATGGCAAGCTCCATGACAGAGCATATTTACCTAAGAAAAGGTAAAAAGAAAAAACATCTAATTGGGAATTCTGCTGTTAACTGAGCTTCTCTAGCAGTTACCCTCTTAAAGAACTTTTAACTATAAACTTTTAGAGAACATGAAATAAAGCTAAACTTCACCCTCTCCTAAAGCACGATTCTGCCTTAAGACTCTAATCCAATGACATGTTTCTAAATTTCTAAAAAGACATCATTATGAATTAATGTCTTTTCTTGAAAAAAGAAGTAAGCATCCTGAGGAAGAGAAGTACAAAATCCAATGATAACATATTTTCCCTATTTGCAAGCCATCTCACTAAGACTGACAACAAAGAGGAAAATATAAAGTGGAACCTAAGTGACTAAGATATTCAAGTGCAGGCATTGTTCTCCTGAAAAAAGAAATGAATCATTGGTTAACTGTATACGAAAATCAAAACCAAAGTTATGTACTATGGATTACTCAAAATGTATACCCTATATATAAACAAAGAAACATAATCTTAAATTATTTAAGAGTGATAGTATTTGCGAAACAGTGTACAAAGTTCAGTGTCATTACACAAATATACAGAATACATGTATAGCACTGACTAAAGGACAAATCAGTTGAGCTTTGACAAAATTTCACTAATGTAATTACTTATAGGGGCAGGATTGGATTCATGGTATAATTCACAGAAGACTGATATCTTGTATGAGACTCCAGGAAGAAGTATCAACCTTATATTACCATAAACACAATCTCACTCCCTCCTCAGTTGTTCTGATGCTTTGCATGAAGCAAATATCAACAAATTTGGTTGGTTAGATAGACGAATGGATGGATGGATGTGCATATGGATGTTTGAGGCAGGTGAAGAAGATTTCAAAGATTTTGAAACCAACGTAAAAAATAATAGAAAACTATTGCTGACCCATGATAACACTTGTAGAAGACAATGAGGAAATAGTGTTCAGTCCACTGCAGATAAAACAATTACCTAACGTGTGCAAACTTTAAGACATATGATGCAATGCAAATATTAACTATCAGTATCATTATCTTTTAGAGAAAGTGTGAAAGAGGTCACAGACTCTGATATGACAGAATTTCATTATTCATATTCATAGGTAGAATTTTTAGAGATAATATATCTGACTCTTTGAGAGATTATCAATTTAAAAATGAATAAGTAGCTGCTTTTATTTTAAAAAATATTTTGTGTATTCTATGATGAAGAGAAAGCAATTTATTAAAAGAAACAATAGCAGAGTTAAAAAGCCAGCCACATAAAATAGAAATGATTATTTTCTTACTAAAGTCATATGCATATTCAAGGTCCCAATGAGGTCTTTGTTTTTGGTTTCCATTGTAGTGGGTATTTTTGACCTAGTTAACTAACACCTCTTAAAAGGAGCTAATATGGAGGCCTGAGTTTACTGTTAACTTGGGTGCTGATAGGAGAGAGAATGCTTCATGCCTTCCCATTCTATTGCTCTGCTGGCAGTCCACACCTTTGAGCTCCCAGGGTATTGAAATGGAAAAGATTTATATTGCTTGAAGCTCCTAAAGCAGAATTCTTGTCAATTTCAATCAGCTCCCTACTTAGGAGTTTGGAACCAGCAAGGGGACACAAGGTGAGGAGTTACACATGAATGAATTTACATCAAAGGTATGTCTGTGAGTTCCATATTTGAGACATTAACAGTGTTGCAGTCCTTATTCTTAAAAAGTTGAACTCTTTCGTCTGTCTTTTGAACAGAAGAGTTTACTTAAGTCCTTTTTTTTTTAATTTAAAAGGAAGTTGACTGATGACACTTTAACAATATGGCGTTGATTTCTATAACAGACAGCTGAACCTCTTCAGACATTAGTACCTAGGACTCTTTTTAAATTGTAAATTTAGAAAGTGCTACAGAGTTCTAATCTTCACTGAAAGGGTAGGAATGACTAAATAGAATTCTTCATTTTCCCTGTCACTCATTATGTTTGCCGGAGAGTATTGTGATAAGCTTAGAAATTATCAGAATGATTTAGGTAACTTTAGAGTTTTCCCATGAGTCACTATGTTTTGGGAGATTAAGAATCCTAATCTGTGGTAAACATAACTTGCACCAAACCAGTGGTCTTTTTGTGTGTATATGTATGCTTTTAAGTTTTGTAAATATTATAAACAGGTCATCAGAGAATTCTCAGCAGGAAGAAATGCAAGTTATAATTATGACCACTTTAGAGCAGGAACTGAGTTTATGTAGTCCTCAGGACATGGTAGAGTGGGCAGCAGACAAATAATAGGCACTCAAGACAATTTATGTTAAAATATATATGATCAGTATATTCTGAAAACTAATGAGAAAGCCTTCATAAAAGAAAAGTGAAATGTTTCTTGAATCTACAATTAAATTCAACATGAGAAAAGAAAATGTAAGGTTTAGGAGATTATGGGTTTATTTTTTTTTTTTAAAGAGTAAAAAGCCATATATCTTGTAAAAGTGAAGAATGTGTAAATAAAATGTGTCTGCATCTAAAGAGCACACATTTGTTGTCATTAAGAACCAAAGAGAATAAGAAGTAGGCTGGTCTTTATTTACAACCAAAGTGCTTGACTCACTTTACTTGCTAGGTCCCTTAGGCATTTAAGTCTTTAATGCTTTAGCATTAGTCTTGGTTCTTATACTGTCAGGTGGCTATTCATACACTAAAATTAGGAAACATTTTGAACCAAAACAGAGAGGCAAGCTGAGAAGTATGGGTAGATAAAGCTCCAACCTGTCTCATCACAGAGATACTGCATAATTGCAAACACCACAGATTTGGGTTACAGAATAACTGGCCGCTGCCTTGGAATATTGTCCTAATCCCTCAGGGGGTATCAGGAATACTGTATATTTGGGGATTACCTGGTTAGGAGCTGTTGTTCATTACTTAATAGCCTCTAGGCTTTATCCAAGGTTTTAAATAGAAACAGTTGCTGGTTCTCAAAAGCCAAGTGGGAATGGGCCAGTCTGCCTTAAAGGACAAATTTCCACAGACAGTACTGTGTGGTTTGAATCCTTCTTCTTGAGATCAGAGCTTTGTTTCTAGAATTGGGACCTGCTCCCTAGTTTTCATCTAGCTGATAACACTGTGATTTGGGCCCTATGTTTAGGGACTTTTTACATCTAAGTAAACTCCATCATTAATTAAGGAAGCCCTTGAGGTTTATTACAAAAATAACTATTTTAGAAACAGATCACTACTAAAGAGAGAACAGTTTGAGAGGAGAAAATTTCAGTTCTTCTGTTGACAATCTAGATTTATTTTCCAACCCAGCATGTCCCCTTTCCCTTCCTGTTGCATTCTGCCTGAATTCCATTTCCCTTTAGCCTCTCCTCCATTCTCACAAATTGGCTGGGAAAATAACCATATTCAGAGACTGTTATGGTTTAATTTTTATTCTCAGTATAACATCTGGGAACACGTGCTTTGTTGTTTACAAAAATAATCTATGAACCTGAACTCAAACAGATATATTAAGTAATATTCTATAATTAGATTTTCTTCATTGATTCTACAAATGCTTATTAATGGTGCAAAGCACTGTGCAAAGTGCTGCAGAGATTTCTGCAGAGAGTCTTACCCTAGTGGGGTTTGCAACCAAACAGGAAAGAAAAACTTAATTAAACAAGTAATTGCACAAACTGCTTGTGCATTTATTAATCCTAACCTTTATATTTTTCTCCTTTCTGCCTGAAACATTCTGCCTTCAGCTATTCCCACAGCAGACTAAATCTCATCCTCCCAATCATCAATATTGGACATGGAGAGCTTATGTGACCCAGGGTACATTATGGGAGAGAAGGTAGGGAGAGTTTGGGTTTTGAGCTCAAAGATTGTTTACTCTTTGCAGAAGAAGCAGTCATTATCCCCTTGCATTCAAAATAAAGCTTATTTTTTTCCTAATTATAAAGGTAATGAATGTCAATGATAGTAAAATTGATATAAATTGAAAGTTATAAAAGAACATCTTAAAATGTCACATACTTGTCTCTCAGAAACAACTTTTCTTGATATCCTGGCATTCTTCTACACTTCTTTCTGGTTCAAAATCATATTGCATATTCAACTGTGAAATCTCTCAACATTTGGAAACTAGGTAGCTTTCAATTTCTCACACTGCTGTATTATTGAAATGAGATGACTTTGTGTACAGTCTTTATGATCACTTCCCAGAAACTATTGATAAGAAAACTTTTTAAAATTCTTCATAGGTACTCATATAATGTGTTCCTTATAGGCTATACAAATTTTTCTATCAGCAATAAACACAAATTCTCATTTCATCATGCATTTACCATTAATTGACTCATTTCTTTTAAAACTCTAATTTTAGACATTAAAATTATATTTTTTAATTTGTAATTCCTGTCAATGATATCTTTCTTTAGCTATAGCTATATACAATAAATGTATTTTAGTAATATATCATAACAATACTACATTACTCTACATTATGTAAAGTAAAACTTTAGTTAAACTTTTAAGAATTTAAACTTTTCAACTCAATTTACATACTCAAGAAATTTTTATAATAAATTATATTACCACCAAGCTAATATTATAATCGCACTTAGAATTTGTCATTTCTATAAATCAATTTATTGAAATGAATGTTTCTTCTTTTAAGTGATTTTCACTTAATTAAATATTCAAACTTCTAGAGAAATAACAGTTCAGTTTTAGTGACCTCACAGTTCACTTCCAGAAAGAAGACAACTGGACACTGGAATATGTTGATGAAAAAGATTGAAGAGATAGACCGATTAAAAAAGAAAGAGGGGGAGAAAACCCTCCTAATTACACACAAATGTCTCAGCACTGAGCAATAATGAGAAAGGAAATGCTGGAAAAGTACTTGACATTTAAATGTCAATTTAATCAAATTATGCAATTTTTAAAATGTGGCTGAGCGTAATGGGCTCTTTAAATTGTTTAAATCATGCTTTTTTCTAAAATGGTCAAGAGTGCATTTGGGTGCCTTAAGCTGTCCTTTGAACTAAAATCCTTAAAGAATGAGTTACTGAATTGCATCACTACATTTTTAAAATAAAAATAAAACTTTGCATTTTTTTCAAGAATTAAGGTGTCAATAAATCTAATGACAAATGATTGGTCAGCATCTACAGTAAGTTAAGAAGATGATGTTCCAAAGGACAAATTTAGAGAGTTAGGGTGTGTAAATTTTAAGAAATAAATTATTCAAACTATGAGGAAGGCGAGATATAGCATTCTTACTCCCTACTAATCTTATTTCCCTTGATTTTAGTAAGAATTAAGCTTAACTCCATCTCACTCCTCCTTCTTATTCTAGACCATTCAATGAACAGAAACTAATAATTATCTCACACAGACCCCCCAATATACAGTTTTTCGTGAAACTATGAGAAATAGGTAGAAAAATGATCAGAAAATAAAGATATCCAGAAAAATAATTGACTCGGTTTAGCCCCAAAGCCCAATAAAGTTTGAACTTTAGATCTGAATACCAATAATACAGAGGTAGATTTTTCTCTCTAGCTTGACAGTCAAATATAATTTTTGTGTTGTTGGAACAAAATAAAACTCTGCATTTGATCGCATTGTTGTCATAAATCTAATAAAGAGGATGTTTGTAGGTGCAATTAAGAGCACCAGATTTAGAAATCAATGTCTGGATTTGATTATCATCTCTACTAATTTATTCTACGAGCTCGGACAAATCTTTTCTCTCTGAGCTTTAGTTTCCTCATTTGTAAAATGTGGATAATCGATACTTTATAGGATTTGTTACGAGGATTACATGTGAGAATACACATAGAGTAGTAATTGAACAATTTAAGCACTCAATAAATATTAGTTGTTTCTACAGTGTTCTTAGAAGCAAACAACAGAAACTAATTTCGCCTGACTCAAGTCAAAAAAACAATTGATTAAAAAGTTACTAAGTACTTCCCAGAATTTCTAGGAGTCCTGGTTAACTAGATCTAAGACAAGATATAAACATTGCTCAAATTGACTACAAAATAGTCCAGCGAGGACACATATGTCATTGTCTTATTTGAGCCCTGCACACAACATACAGCTTCTTGCACCAGGAATTCATTAGGGCTAAAACCTGACTGAAGATGCCTTTAGCGGCTACTTCTTCTAGACGTCATTAACACCTGCTTGGATTTTGCAGAATCGTAATTATGAGCTGTATATCAGTTAGAGTCTAATCATAAGTCAGAAACCGTACAATTTATTTGCGAAAGCTGGGGAATTAATATAAGAAATCATTAGTAGGGAACACTAAGTACTAAAACTCAGAGAGGAGGACTCTGTGGTGTCCAGAATTAGCAGCTGCAATAGAATAGCTGAGATCTGTAGGCTGAGGAGGAGAGAGCAATAGGAATTAAAGACTAAGAGGGGTTTCCTGCCAAGGTAGAAATTCAGACCTCTTTAAAGAGAGTGTAGTTACCATAGAAAATTGTAGCCACAGGTAACAAAGAAACTTGCCAGAAGTCACAGGCCAGTGCTGGTTTCTAGAACTGACCATAGTATACCTGTTGAGTGGAGGGTATGAGCCAACAGAATCAGATCTCCAGAAGCATTCAAAGCTGCTGTTGTGTGGGAAGGTAGGAAGGTTTATAGAAGCAGCTGTGTGTGGGTTGCTGGAGGGTTCTGGTGGGCTGGAGATGCTTGGAAGCTTCTGGTGGGGTGTGTATGGCCTGGGGGTGCTACTGGAGCTCCTCAGAGGAAGCTGCTGGATGTCTGCATGGAAAAATAATAATGAAGAACCAAATACTAAGGGAAATGTCTGCCTGATACTGTCACTTCATAGGTTAACTCTAGTGCTCTGTTGAAAGAGCGTCACATCCCACCAGCTGACAAAGAAAAATGGGAGAATTTTCAGAGGGTCCAGCACCAGTATCACACACAAAGTAGGAGGATCCAGAGCTGCTATCACCAAAATGAAAGAAGGAAGGAAAGAAAGAAAGAAAGAAAGAAAGAAAGAAAGAAAGAAAGAAAGAGAGAGAGAGAGAGAGAGAGAGAGAGAGAGAGAGAGAGGGAGGGAGGGAGGGAGGGAGGGCGGGGGGAGAGAGAGAGAGAGAAGAAATGAAGGAAGGAAGGAAGGAAGGAAGGAAGGAAGGAAGGAAGGAAGGAAGGAGAGAGAGAGAGAGAGAGAGAGAGAGAGAGAGAGAGAGGGCGGGAGGGAGGGCGGGAGGGAGGGAGGGAGGGAGGGAGGGAGGAGAGAGAGAGAGAAGAAATAAAGAAAGAAGGAAGGAAGGAAGGAAGGAAGGAAGGAAGGAAGGAAGGAAGGAAGGAAGGAAGGAAGGAAGGAAAGAAAGAAAGAAAGAAAGAAAGAAAGAAAGAAAGAAAGAAAGAAAGAAAGAAAGAAAGAAAGAAAGAAAGAAAGAAAGAAAGAAAGAAAGAAAGAAAGAAAGAAAGAAAGGAAAGAAGAGCTTTTTGAGCTGAAGAAAATGTTGATATCTGGCACAAAAGTTTACAGCTTAGTTTCCGGGGAGACTGGGAAAACAATATCTGGCATTTTCAGGCTTGAAGACTCATGAAGTGATGAATTCCCCAAACACAGAAAGCATTTTAGTTATCAAGTAGCCAAAAAGAAAAATGATTATCTATTACACTGCCATCATTAATTGCATGGTACTTTACAATCTACTCATTGCTTTCACATTTATTATCTCATTTGACATGTCTATGCATCCAAATTGTATAAGAAACATAAGACATAATGAAATGTTAAATAGCAGGTACACATTTCTATAGCTGGACATAGAAATTTTAGGTTTATAAAAAATAAATTGCCTCTAAATTTAGAGTGGAAACAAATATTTAGGGAAAATATATAAAGTGAGGCTAGCAAAGTAACCTTGGCAGGACAGATACAAGAATAAGGGGGGAAAAAAAACAGTACAATAAGCTATCATGGAAGTAAACAAAAGAAGTTGGATAAACGTCTTCATTATATCTTATGTTCCTTATCTTTTTTCTTGTACCCAAATCAATGTCTGGGAATAAATACAGAACATGGGCAAACTGTCTTCATCAGACATATTATGTACCTCAAGGCATCATCATTTAAAAGAGTTAATACAACCACTTTGTTGTTAAAGAATTACCAAAGTCTCAGAAAATTTTTATAATCAATGATATCTTCAGCATTATAATATTGGATGAAACACTTTAGTTGTATACCTACATATATGTATACATACACATATATACTATGTATACAAGTAGATAGAAGTGAGAAGACCATGTATGTGTTGCATTATGAAACTGAAGTTTCTTCGTTGATGGACATTGACTCCCACATAATATAGCCTTTGGATCTTTAAGGATTTCTTGTTCTTGTTCCTTGGTTTCTCTTTGGTTTCCAGTGACTTCTGTTTTTATCTTCCTTGCTACCCCCACCCTAGCTCCATTTGTTGCTATGACCCCTCTTCATTTTGAAGCACTTTTTTAATTGAATTCCATGATATCTTATTTTACTGATTTTTTTTCTTATTCTTGTACCTTTCCTGCCAAGGCTACTTTGCTGGCCTTGCTCTATGCATTTTCCCTAAATATTTGTTTCTGCTCCTCTAAATCAGAGGCAATTTATTTTTTATAAACCTAAGATATCTATGTCCAGCTATAGAAATATGTACCTGCTGTTAAATTGGAATTTCTGTTTTAACTTTCTCCAAGTATCTCAAATTCAGTTTGTACAAAACTGATCTCACCAAACTTCCCACAGCTTATTCCACCTCAGTGAATGGTGAACACACCAACCAGCATTTAACCAGTTGCTTTAGTGAGAGACTGAGATGTGAATTTTGCCGAATACTCATGTGTAATTAATCACCAAAGCTTATTAATTTCCTTGCTAAATATGCCTTGAGCCCATATATTTCTCTCCATCTTCACAGTCCCTGAATTCTAAACTATCAACAATTTTCACCTGGACTACTACAATACTGGCTATCAAAGTTTCCCAGGATCCATTATTAGGCCTGTTTAATTAATTTTCCATACAGCAATCAGCATTTTAAAAATGCAAATTAGATTATTTTACGCTCTTGCTCCAAAACAGAAAAATGGCTTCCCGTTGTCTTTAGGATGAAATCCTAAAAGCCACACTGTTCTTACACTATCCTTCAAGATCTGGCTTTGTACTTGCTTTCAGCCTTATCATTCACCATATCCCTCTCCTTTCCAGGAACCAAACAAAATAGACTCTCTTCAGTTTCTTTATAGCTATTTGCAGTTTTCAATTGTTATATCTGAAAAAGTGTTTCCCCACTTTGTGACTGCATGTTCCTAGTTAACACTTGGATTAAATATATAACTTTATAGCATCCTTACTCATCTCTCTTTTCATCAACACTTATTCCACTTGTCATCATTTTTGCAATGCAACCGTAGGAATTATATGTGAATTCATTACTGGGATGTCCCCCAGCATTTAGTACATTATGTAACTAAGAGTAGACGCTCAATATTGTTGAAATGAATATTCTAGCCCTGATGGAATTATATACTCTCATATAAGGTTCTAATTTTACATATTCTCAAAATTGGGAAATATATTTTCTTATTTTTATTGTTTCAGCCTCTAACAGAGTACCCAAAACATCATATGCAAATCAGAAATTATGTGAAGAATTAATTAGCTACCCTAAACACAAAATATTATTTAAAATAATTAGCTTTTTAGATTAAATCCTTAGATACTTTATTATATGATATCTGTAACATTAAGAAAAGAAAGGAAAAAAAGAAGGAAAGAAGGAAGGAGGGAGGAAGGAAGGAAAAAAGGCAGGCAAGTTATAAAAACGAACCTCTTTCTAAAGACTCAAACATAGTGGACCATGGCTTCTAATCTGCCTGCCCATGAACGAATAGAATAAGCAACTCATTTGTATTAATCAGCAGAAGATGAAGAACAATTTATATAGCATGAAGCACTACTGATTAAATATTTGAGTAATTAAAATGTGCTCAGATACATAAGGAAATTCTATAGGAGTATTTGTCATATTCTCTGAGTTTAACAATTTTATGAAATATAGTTTAAATAATATCAGGACACAGAATAGTGTATACTTTCCTTTCTGCTCTACCAGTAACAAAAAATACTCACTATACATTTTAAATATCTATTAATTTATAGAATCTGGCTATTGAATGGTTTCCCTCATTTGAATGAGTTTTTAACCTCTACTCTTTGTCTAAGCTAAGGATGTCTGCATTACTTTATTCAAGTTTAAAAGACAATCCCAAGTGATTTTATATCTTAAGGATTCACTTTCCTCCTCTGTAAAAAGAGGTAGTCCACCTAGATAGTCTCTAAAGTCTTTTCCAGTCACAAAATTTTATAATCCAGAAAAGTTGCTGTCTCTTTGGTACTAAAAAGACACACACTCAAATACTGATACATAGTTTTTAATATCGACAATAAACAGATCAAATTTAAGAGCACTAGGTTAAAATGAACACTGAAAATTTAATTTGACCATATGGGGCCAATCCTAAATAAACAGGGAGTGGCAATAATTTCAAAAACCTCTCAGGACTGGGCAATATGCTACCCACATATAAAATTCTTATTTGTCTGAGTTACATATGTGTTTGTCCTTTTTAAAATGACAGCTAAAACTTGGTTTGCTTTCAGAAGTGACTGAAACTGATTTTCCGTAATCCCTTAAGAACTTCTGTTTTCTTGAACTGAAGTATTTTTATAGTGCCTCTTCCAGCAGTAATAGAGTTATAATAGCCAAAATCCCTTCAGCAGAGAAAAGTGGAAAAAGTACTTAACTAGTGATTTTGTTTTCAGGTGGTAAAGTAGAATGAGCGTGACCTATAGATTCATACTTGGGTTAAAAATTGCTCTTTCCTCACTTAAACTTCTACAGATTGCTTAACTTCAAAAATTTCACTTTATAAAAGAAAAAATGAGGAGGAAAATACCTTCCTTGGGCTATCATGAAATTTGAATGATAATGAATATAAAATGACAATTACAGAGCCTAACACATAGTAGGTATTTAATAATTGTTAACTTTTTTCCCTTTTTCCTTTCCCAGCTAGCTCCCTGAGTGGCTCCCTCACACTCAAGACACGCTATTAGAGCATTTGTATATATCCTTAGCCTATAGCACAGAGCAGGCTGTCCCATTAAAAGTACATAAATCGTGAATTCCAAATAGGTTGCATGTAAATTAATTTTGATAAAATTGTGTCACCTTCAATACAAGGAGACATGATTATCTTTGGTGAAGATACAATTTTACATGCTAGATTTGCTTTAAATGGCTGCCATTCCATTCAAAAGATTAGTTAGGCCAAATATCTTCACCAATCTCAAATATCTTTCATGCATGACTTCTTCTTTGCCTCTATCGGTTATTCATTCAACAAATATTTATTGGCCACCAACTATATGCGAAGTATTATTCTGGATGTTGGGGGAAAAGAAACGATGATTAAAAAAGTCAGAGGCCTCACTCTCACAGTTACGTCTGGTAATACAGACAGACATTAAACAAATGTCACAAATTTTGCATCCAAAATAAATGATGACACTTCAGTTATTCAGGAAGCCTAACATTCATGAGAATATCTGCCAAATATTATTCCATTTCATTTTTAATTGATGTTATCCACTTTCATGATGTATTTAAATGCTTTACAGGAAGACAGCTGTGTCTTCTCTGATGAAGAAAAGCTTTCAACATATTATTTAGACCCTTGAAAAAATGTTTCTCTAACATAAAAAGAATCCTACAGCAATTATGCAACTCAGTTATATAGTATATAAAATATAAATGATGAATCGAATGTTTCCATTAAGGAGCCACTGAAAGATAAAAATATATTTCAAGTCCTTGAATTCTAAACAGTAGATCACTTGGTGCCTTTTCCTCTACATTGTTCTTCATGATTGGAAGTTGACAAAGAACTGCACACCTGTTATGATTTAGAAGCTTTTTAGAATTGGTTTCTTTCTCTCCTCTCACCTTTCTTCCTTCTAAAGGCTCACTCATTGGAATCCTTACGGTTATATATTAGTAGTATAAAAGAATGATATGATTTTTGCAGCACCCAAATTACTGTCAAGGAAGCCAACTTTACACTGGATAGAATTTTGCTTCTCGTGCTGAATATTGCAAATAGCCTTCTGCTTATTCCTTTATAGGCCTTGGAAGCAAAATGAGCCATGTGTTTCCATTATGATGGCCTGACTCTGGGAAGAAATGTGCAAACAAGCCTTGTATATTTTTACTGAGCTCTCAATTAGTTTAATTTAGAATTGAAATGTGCTTTCTAGCTGAGATGTTCTAAAACAGAAGAGAGCATGTGTCGGGCTGGGCAAGTGTAGCCCACAATGCTCTCTCATTGGGATCTTTGATGGCATCATCCAAAAGAATCCTCAAAGAAGACATCTGAGAAAAAGTGAAGTACTTAATTGTGATATAATTAAAGTGAAATATTTTTGTGTAATTTGCATTTCAACTTGTCATTTATGGTGATTAGCTTCAGTAACTTTATGTTCTGTAGCTAACCACCATTTAGAAGTCTAAGAAAATTAGCTTTTACATATTAATAACTTATGATAATGCCTTAAGGGCATAAATTAATGAATTCAGGGCTCAGCATGTTCTAGCCACTATCTGATTGAACCTTTTCAAATCTGAGCATTAGAAGCTTATCATTTTAACATCAAATAATCAGAGAAAGAAGCCACATGCTTAACTAATACTTCCTGAGTTTGTGAAGATTTCAAATAAAATGTGTTTTAAGAGACATTATTTTAAAAATCCACATGGCTGATTAGATTTCTTTTAGAAGATAAATAGTAAGGTCCTAAAAATTAACAGGTAGAAATTAGGTAAACAAAGAGTGGAAAACAATAGTTATGACAGTCTACGACCAGGGGCCATACAGTGGGAAGCTGGTGAGAGGCTGTAAAACCTGGAATCAATAGCATTTCACAGGCAGCTCCAAACTCTATGCTGCTGGGTGAACTCATAACTTCATCCTATTCTGTGAAAATTAAAATATAAAAATGACAATACAATGTCACCTTAAAAAAATATAAAATATAGAAGTTTTTATCAATTGTAAGGGAAAGAAATGTCTTATTACCTGAATTTTAAATTGTTAAAAAATTAATACATAGTTATGATTATATTTGGTTTTCTCATATTCATTAAATTTCTATGTGATAGTAGTTGGCAATTTTGGGAAACTAAGCTTTAATTAAATGGTGAATAGGTGCATGGTTGAAAGCAGAAAGATAATGCACATAGAGATCAAAACTAATTTGCCTAGACTGGGTGGAAATGCCAATTTTAGAGCCTGAAAATCAGTGAACAAAGCAGTCAAATTCCCTCCTCTCATGGAACGCATATTATCCTGGAGAAAGGAGATAAATAAGTAGTCAAGTAAATAATATAATTTCAAATAGTGGTAAGGCTTATGCAGAAAATAAAATAAGATCATGTGGAGCTATGGAAGACTTATTTCACAGAAGAGTCAGGGGGAAGCTGTCTGAGGAGATGACATTTTTGCTGAGACAGAAACAGTGAGAATTCAGCCTTGGAATATTAGGAGAGAAGGAGCACCTGGTGCAAAGGCCCCAAAGAGGGATGAGAAGATGTTTAAATAGCAGAAAAAGGGAGAGTTTGGCTGAATTTAGTGAATGAGGGGACAATGGTAGATGAGTTTAGTAAAGACAAAATCTTTAGAGCTTCTTAGGTCACATGGATATTGCTCTAAATATGAAAAGACGTCAGAAGTTTAAATGGGGGATGAAACGCAAACTTATTAGCATTTCTTAGGAGTTAAAAGTAATTGGGGAAGAAGAAAACCAGAAATAGTAAGTATATAAGGAGACTTTGAGAGTAGACTGGGTAGGATAATGGTGGTGTAATAAAGGTATAGAGAAGTGGCTTTAGATATATTTACAATATTTTAGAGATAAAACCATCAAGATCTGCTCATGACTTCAATTTTGGAAGAGAAGGAAGATAAGAATCAAGAATATTTTTGTAAAGGGTCGTGGTTTTCATAGATGGTCATGGAACAAGGGAAAACAGAGAGCAGTTTCTGAAAGAAAAATGAACAGTCCTATTTTGGCCCAGCTGTATTTTAGATGCCAATTAGAGAACAAAAGGGAGATGTCAAATACAATATTGACGTTTGAGTTGGAAAAGATAAAACTGAAAATATTATTCAGGGAAGTACTGGCCATGAATGATATTTGAAGTCACAGAAATAGATGAGATAATAAAAAGAAAATGTGTAGAAGAAGAAATGCTATTTTATAATTTAAAGATTGGTCAGATATGAAGATTCAAGCAAAGAAACTTAGAAAAAGCACTCAGATAAAAGGAAACATAGAAAAGTGTGCATTGGGTTAGCAAAGAAAATATGTTTCAAGAAGAAAAATCGTAAATTTTTCAGTATTATTTCCTTTAGTCACAATCCTTATGTTGTACCAAAAAAAAAAATCATAAATTTCTAAACTGCTACCACTTCCAATTCATATAATCATATCTTCTGTCAATATTCATTTAATCATTAATTTTATTTTGTCATTCATTCAATAAGTGTTTATTGGGCACTTACCATATGTCAGATATTGTGCTACATATGTTATAATGGATGCAGTTGTGGACAAACAGGAATGGTTCCTTATCACCATGGAGTTTACAAGCTATTTTATGTCCTTAGTCAGTTGCCTCTTTTTGTAATGTACCACTTTCAAACACCCTTATCAAATCTCACTACAACCTTGCCTCTTACATAAGGGCAACTAGGAAACTATCAATCCACACACATTTTATCTAATCTTTTGATTTCTGCAATCTATGAAATTAAGTACCCTCTCTATATCTCATGTAAGGCCAATCTTACATTTGTCCTTGACCTCTTATGTTCTCTCTGAGGGACCTTCCATAATTATTATTGGTATCTAATACAATTGTTGCAGGAATTGTGAACCTGAAAACGTATTATTGGGAATTCACTGTTACTCATATTGCTAATTACCTCTTAGAAGTTGGTAAGTACATGTTTGTAAAGAGCATAGAGTTTTGAATGTCTTGGTAAAATTTCTTTTTTAATTCTTTTTTCGACTACCTAATAACCAGATGCCATATGATGACTCTATCTTCCCACCACTGTTTATATTTAAGCAATTGGCATATTTTTGACATTGGCATTTTTAGAGATTATTTGTCCCTGAGGTAATTTAAATGTGATTTTATTCAGAAATAGAAATGCAAACACTAAGATCACTATGCATATCTCTTTTTCAAAGAGGTCATCTAGATGATCCAGAATATGTTTAGGTTACTTTTAAATACCTGTTAAAATGTTAACAGCAACTTTACAAAGTTTCACAGTAACTCATGGATCTCTAAAAGTAAATCTTAAAATAAAATTTGCAAAATTTTTTTCATAACATTTTAACTTTTGACTTTTCATTCCTTAAAATATCTTTCTTTCTTCTACCAGTTCTCCTACTATTCTGATAATGTCTGATATAATCTTGAAATGAGTTGTTTCCCATAGTTCTATCTTCAGACCAAAGTTTCACTGCACATTCATTCTGAAGATTCTCGTACTGACTTTCACATCCACTTTCTTCCACATCTGTATATTTCACTCATTCTTTTTTTGTTCAACCTCATTTTTTTATATGCAACTATCTGCTAGACATTTGATACCTCAGTCTCAATGTTTTCAGGAAGGAATCCATTGGTTTTGATGTAAAACTGCTCTTTTCTCACAATATCCAAGGAAAATCTCTCCAAGTTATCCAAGCCACTACCCAAGGTGATACAACTACTCATTCACTTGCGATAGAACCCAAAGTCATCCTTCAGTCAGTCCTCTTCCTCATCCTCCCTCTTCTTTATTCTCTTTATCCAATAACTTATTATATTCTTCCTAATTAACTCTTAGATATTTCCTAAATCTATACTTTATGCCTACCACCTCTGCTCTAACTTATACCCTTATCTTTTTCTTGTCCTACTACCTACTTGTTGGTTTCTATGTCTTTAATCACTATTCTTCAAACCTCACCTCCACAGACAGCTACCATTTTCTCAGTCAGCCTTTCTTATGTCTTCTGGGCTGAGTTAAGTACTTTCATATGCTTCCTAATTCTGTACCGATTCTTTATTATACTCACCCTCTCGAAGTATGAATTTATATCTCTGTCTTACCCACTAGAGTGTGAACTTCTTCTCAGTGAAAATGTTATATTAATTATATTTTATTATAAATGTTTAAGACAATGACTGAAATAAATTAGGCAGTATTAAGAATTTATTGAATGAAACAATGAATAGTAGTATTAATACCACTTTTTTTGCCATACATTCTTTGTACTAAAATGAAGAAAACACCAACAAACATTTTTTTATAGTGCTTTACAGTTGGCCCAAACTAAAAAACAGTTATGTATGTTAAAAATAGATAGCTAATCATTCAAATTAAAATTTTTGCAAGGATAAACTGTTAACATAAATACTCGAAGTGGCATAGTCATAGCAATGGAAGTAGTTGGACTTTCAGCTTACTGAGGAGTGCAACAGCACCGTAAAGCATTATATTCCATGAGAAAAAAATTTTAAGGGACAAATAAATCTCATATTCCCTAGATCCAGGATGTCAGATTAGTGATACCTCCTGCAGATGTACTTTAACGACTTATAAGTTCTGTTTATCTTAGCTCAGAAAATGACAACTCTTAGAAAAATGTGTCCTATACATCATATACAAATGGAACAATATAAAAGATAATATAGAGTTTTAATAGTTTTTGTGGTTGTTTTTCTCTCTTTTCATATTTCAGACCTAATGTGATCACATCTTATATATTATACTGTTAAATCTCAGTCAGGTTTTTTAAAGTGCTAGTTTTAATTGATTTCATCATAGCGACACATTTCCAGCTGCAGTTTCCAATCTCATTTCTGTTTCTATAGATACAGTATATTTTTAAAAAGAATTAAATAAGAGTTTTTACATGAAATGCAAATTTGGAAAAATATTCTGTTCAAAGACAGTAAGAAATTTCCAGAGAAGGGGGAGGATGACTAAAGTGTTATAGTATTAAGATAACAAGGCAAGGAAGCATTGGAGAGAAGTATCTAAAGTTTTAAACACAGCAAAGGATTCCAGTAAGATAGGAGCTAAAATGTAAGCTTTAGGATGTAGTTCATCATTAGCAAAATTGATGAGAGTGGTTTTAGTGACTGGGAAGTACAGGAGCTAGATGAATTGGAAACAGTGTAAGTAGAATGCTCCTTTAATAAAGGTGACAGATAGGACAGAAAGAGGTAGGAAGGGTAAGGTCAAGAAAGTTCTCTGTTTTATAAGAGGCAAAATAGTTGAGCTTGTTCTAAAATGTTTACAGAAAGCCTTTAGAGCAGAGTAAAGTTGAAGACACAGGAGAGAGGGAAGGATGATCAGCAAAACAGTGGCCAGTGTTCCTTTTATCCATGCGACAGTGATGATGTAAAATTCAGTACATTCTTGGATTTATATCCCTCTACTTGAGAAACTGAGCTAACACCATGTCATTTGATTTGTATGTGATACAGGCTTATAAATTATCATAAATTATGTAATAATTTGACTTGGTTTGGTATCTGGAATGTAGAATCTGAAATGAAACTGGGTGATTACATGAGGAGAAGAGAGATTTAATTAATTGACAATGAATGGATTATTATCATGTGTTTATATTATGTGTTTAGTTATGTAATACATGATCCAAGTGATCTCATTAGTGAAACAATATAGAATATGAGAACAAAATTATGATTGAATTATTTCATTGAAAGTCTCATCCAGATTAATTTTTGTATCCCAAAATATGTATCAATCTAATATCATTGCATCTGTTTAGTGACTAAGCATTAATTCTTGCTTATTGTATTTAGTTATGTTATACAAGACATTAAAATTTAGTTTATTCCTCTATGTTCTGAACATGTTGATATTCAGCTTAGTTTATTCTCATTTACTGATTTATGCATTTATATAGTTCAAAAAGTTCCATATTTGAATAATTATTTGTATGCCAAGCAACAATAGATATGGTAAAATATAACCAAGCAAATTTTGATTTGAGTGTTTGCAAAGGTAAAGTATAATACTAAATATGGATATAATTAGATTTTAAACTTTGAATCTACTGAACCAAATTAAATACTATTTAGGGTCTCACAAGAATTACTAGTTTCAAAATAAGTTTATTAGAAACAGAATGACAGATGGTTGTAGAGAAGAGAAAATAGATATGTGTGATGATGCTTAGGAAGGAAAACAGATGATTAAATATCAGAAAACATTAAGCGTGTTGTGATCCAAATGGTGTAAATTAAAATAAGTTAAATAGCATAGCAAGTGCTAGAGTATTGGAAAGTTATAATGATTACCTCAAAAACAGAATAGTAGGAAAAAACAGTAGAGGAAATTTGTGCAGAGAATATTTATTGTTTTCTACCTTTTTTTTCTTTGGTAGTGTAATATTTTTTTGCAGATAATATTTTATATTGGCAATGACTCAATTTTTGAAATAGATGAACTCAAAAGTGTTTCAGGGGGAGTGAGAGGTACTAGAGGAAAGGATTCAACCTCGCTCTCCCATTCATATGTCACCAAAGATTCTCATGCAAGCTACACAAGTCCTCCTAGAGAATCTGTGCAGTTCCTAAAACACACACAAACACAAATACACACACACACACAGTTGGAAAACAAAATTTACAATGGTATGGGTTTGAAGTTTCATAACAGAAAGAATTATGTAAATGTTCATTATCTACATGAGTAACTTCAAGTAGATGATTCTTAAATCCTGCCTGCTTATGTTTTCTCAAGCAGGTATTAACATTTGTGTGTAGTTTCAGCACCAAACTGAAAGCCAACATCTTAGATATGAGTTCTAAAGCTCTTCAACTTAATTTTTTCTTTAAAATAAAATAAAATTTAATTGAATCAGATTATTTACTGTTGTAAAGATTCAAAGTGGGCCTTCAATGTCCATGAAAAATCAAGAGAACCAGAAAATATGAAAACAAAGGAGTTCCTTGAGGTTGTGTGCTTAGCACGTAGCACTTACAGACATACATCCCAAACCTTGGTGGAACATAAGGTTAAGCAACTTGTTTTATCAGGTCATTTAAATTACAGAATTGAATTAAGTTGCAAGCTAAGATTCCAAAATATTGCAATGTGATTTTTCTTATTTCTTGCGAGAAAATGACAAGGTCACACCTCCACAACAAGCCAATCTACTCAGGTGATCAAATTCTAGTCCCTAGGTAAGCTTAGAGTTAGAATTGGATATTCTTTCTTGATAGTATTTCTTTTAAAAACTTAATTTATTTTCATGACAATGACTGGCATTTGTTATATGGAATCTGAATACTTGGTTTTGGATCAACTGTGATATTTTACCCTGTAATTCTTTTTTACTCACTTGTTAAATAACAGAGCTACTTAAACTGTATTATGTATATAGAAAATTTACATTCATAAAATCTGCCACTTACAAATTACTTCATGTGTCTTCATAAGGTAGTTCTTTTACCTACATTACCTTATATTTTGTATATAACTAAAACACTGGGATTTAAACTTGTTTGCGAGGTTTGTAGTCTTTCCCCTCTATCTCTTTATCTTAATGTCAATTCTATCTTAGTTTTGTCCATTAGAATATGGACTGTGGTTCCTTAGTTGGGCTTTAGTTTTTCCAAAAAAAAAAAAAATACAATATCTCTCAGAGCACTCATCTAAAGAAGATCAACAGCATTCATTTTCTATTAATTGTTACCCTCATGTTATAATTGCATTGCTTAGACTCTATCCTCAATAAATAAGAACAAAGGAAACATCTCTATATTTTATCAATTTATCTTCCTTAATTATGCTTCATAACTTTCTAAAACCCAGATATTGTGGAATATAGATATAAAAATTATTAAGATAATTAATTTTTTCAAGAGTCTAATTCTGCTTTAACAAAGTGAGATCTAATTTCTTTGTATCACTATGAAGTATTCCTAAAATAAATACATCTAGATTATCCAAACTCTAAGCTTCTTAATTACAATTAGTAACCAAAATTACAATTAGCAATTACAATTAGCAACCAAAATCAGAAAATACAACAATTTTATAAAACTAAAAGCTTCTAAATTCACTATATAAGCCAAAGAAAAATAGAACCTTTAGCTATATGTGACAAACTGTGAGAGTGACTTTGAACTAAAACTCAGTCATGTCAAAAGAGTGTTCAAAATATGATAGGGCAAGAACCTCAATAATTTTTTTTTCTTTATAATTTGCCTCATTTTTCTTACAACAGCTGGGAGTATGAAAAAGAAAGACAGGGCGAGATTGGGCACCTATTTATTTACCTAGGATCCCCTTACTTCAGGAGGACTTGGTTTTATGGAGTCTGGGAATTGTTTTGTCTTCGTTTTACGGCCTACACAATTCCAAGCTACACAAGCCTGCCACAATTCCACTAAGCATCTAGGCTATCCCAATAGTGACTTTCCAGACAGCATAACTTTTATTTTTCAACATTATTCAAGAGAACTCTAATGTTGTGATAAAAAAGTGAAACTGTCCTTGCAAAACAACTACAACAACAAAAAGATAATTTAGGCTGAGTAACAAATTCAGTTCAATTCAAAATGGAAAAGATAAGCATATTGATTCGGAAGTATGGCACAAAGGTAATTTAATTATTCCTCTAAATACTCAGAAATATTTAAAGTACAATATTATAGCTTTTGCATGTAAGAAAAAATACAGAAAAAAATTAGATTTGTCACACTTAAATATCTCTAACATAAGATTCGTCACATTACCATGGAATAGCATATATTACTTCATTTTAGTTAAGTTTCCCTTTAATTCAAATTGATTTTTTGAGAACGGAAGCATATAGCCCCAAGTTATCTCAATACAGAGCTTTGAATATAAGCTCAAACATTCATTAATTGATTATACTACTAATTACACATTTTACTTGTACCCTTTTCTTATATCGTATTCCTGACACACTAAAATGCAGAGATTTTTTTCCCTCAATTTCAAGGACTAATGTGAAAGTTAACAATTTCAGGGTATGCTAATAGTTTGTTTCTCTCTCTCTCTCTCTCTGTTTCTTGTTTCAGTCTGTTCCCAGTATTCTAGAGGAGTATTTGCCATTTTTGGACTCTATGATAAGAGGTCAGTACATACCTTGACCTCATTCTGCAGCGCCTTACACATCTCCCTCATCACACCAAGTTTTCCTACTGAGGGGGAGAGCCAGTTTGTGCTGCAGCTAAGGCCTTCCCTACGTGGAGCACTCTTGAGTCTGCTGGATCACTATGAATGGAACTGTTTTGTCTTCCTGTATGACACAGACAGGGGTAAGTCACAATTCTACATCTACATAAGTTAATTTTCAACCTGGATATTTTAGTAATTTAGCAAAATATTTTAAGCCTTAATATGGCTAAAATTAGAATGTGGTCAATGTGTATTATCAGTATTTTTATCTTGACTCTAGGGAAAAATTCTAAATAAATAAGCTTTAAATTCAAAGGGTTACTCATGAGCTACCCGTGCCTGGTTACTTAGATGAAATTAAGATAAATAATTCTTTAAAATTTTCTGTAATGATACTTCAGGTACCATAAAGTAAATATGTCTTCTAATTCAAATGCAAATGATTTAATGTTTTGGAACATCTTAAAATAATATCATGTTGAGCTATCGCATTGAATTTGAAATATAAGACTTTAAATGAGTAATTGTAGTGTCATGACAATGAAAGTGGATTTGGTGGTAAGGCTTCTGCTTGTTGGCGACATTTCACTTTATCTTTACCTATCAAGCTGTAAAGATTAATAAATGATATCACACAACCTGTGTGTTGGAGAGAATAACTATCATTAAATTATTAACAATCCACACGTTTTTGTACAAAGTACTTTGACTTTTCAACTGGAGACATAACTTAAGGAGTTCTCTTATTTTTTTCAATTCTGTTTTTTATTTAATGACTAAAATCAAAGTAACATATTACATTTTATAGTAGACATCAGGGAACCACCTGTGGGGTTTTTATCCTCTTTTCTTAAAGTGTAAGATTTACGAGAAGACAAGAAGTTAAACTAAAAGTTGAAACAGGTAACATTTTAAGAACATCCTTGAATAGAATTCTATCTGTGAAATGAATAAAACAATAAACATAAAAATAATAAATAGACAAAATAAATCTTTTGAAGGTATAATTACCTTCAAATGTCCAAAGCATATTTTCAGCACTCAGAGATTAAAATTCATTAAAGAAATTTATTTTTCTCATTAAAATTCACATTTTTAATTAGGTATAAACAGTATGTCATCTAAGATGTCACATCAGTGGTGATCCTAGTACATTATTTATATTTGCATTCTTGATAAATTTTCCTTTCAGAAACAGCTCAGAAAATTTATATTATCAATGTATTTTCTACAGAAAGCATACTCTAACTCATCTGGAAATATCTCATGACATCATTTTCCAATAGCAAATGATCCAAAGCATCCTAGAGAACGCATTACAGTTTAAAGAAATCATCACTGTGCTTATTTCTAACTTTTGAAAAAATTCTAAAGCAAGAGGGCACTGAAAACTGAATCACAATGCAAATTAAATCAACAGTGAGATGTCGCCATATATCTCTATCACTGACAACACCAAATGATGGTGAAAATGTGGAGAAAAGGAACTCTCATTTATTGTTGGTGGGACTTCAAAGTTGTACAGCGAATTTGGCAGTTTCATACAAAACTAATTTTGCTATTAACATATGATCTAGTACTCACAATCGGTATTCAGAGGGATTGAAAACTTATATTAACACAAAAACCTGCAAACAGGTATTTATAACAGCTTTATTTATAATTACCAAATTATAAATAAAATAATATTTTATTTATTTTAAAATAAATAAACCAAGATGTTCTTCAGTAACTGGTGAATGAATAATTAAACTGTGGTACATTCAGATAATGGAATATTATTTAGAGCTAAAAAGAAATGAACTATCAACCATGAAAAGACATGGAGAAAACTTAAATACGTAATCCTAAGTGGAAAAAAAAACAATCTGAAAAAGCTAAATACTGTATGGTTCCAACCATATCACATTCTGAAAAAAGCAAAGCTATGAAGACAATAAAAGATCAAGCTGCCATGGGTTAAAGGGGAAGTAAGGATGAATAGTAGAGCACAGGTGATTTTTAGTGCCGTAAAACTGCTCTTTATGATAGTATAATGATAGATAAATATAATTATGTATTTTTCTAAAACCATAGAATGTACAGCATTAAGGACGAACCCTAATATAAACTATAGACATTGTCTGATAATGATGTGCCAGTGTTGTTCATCAGTTGCAAAATATGAGTATCAAATGCAAAAAGAAATACACTTCAATAAAATTAATTTTAAATGCTAAAATAATTGAGTCAATGTCAAGAAATATATACTGGGATGTGGATGAGATGGTTCTTCCTGTGGTTTATTATGACACAGCTCAGTTTGCAACTTTGGGCAAAAGATCCTTATTTTATGAAATCTTGGTCTCAGAAATACCAGTAGAACCTATGTCTCACTCTTTCTCCTCTGCTTCTGTGTAAACCAGAATCTAGCAGGACGAGGACTGCGTGCAGTCATGTATCAGCCTCCTCAATCAAACAGGGATTAAATGTGGTGCTTTGTTCCTTCACCAGTTTACGCTTTCTAGGATCCTTACTTCTGCATAGCAAGTCAGATGTTCCAACCTTGAGCCACGTCTCATCACTTCTCACCATGAGATCTTTCTAGTATAAGGCAAACTTATATAATTGCTTATTTAAAGCCTTTTCCCTTGGCTAAATTTCTGCTTTCAAAGGCTTAAGCCCAACATGGTACAAGCACTATTTCCTCTAATACGGCATGTTTTAACCTTTAACCTACATACTGGTTTTCTGCACAAAGCCTACTTTTTTCTTGCCACCACTCAAAAATTTAACTGTTTTGCTTCTAACCAATTTATGCAAATAACGAGAATTTCTTAGTTGTCTCTAATAGCTGCCTCAGGATGAATAGCTAGTCTTTTGTATTGCTTTCTACCATGGTAATCTGACCCCACTTCGAAATAAACACTTTTATTTCAAGTGGTAATTGTGTGAATGAAAAGTAACATGTCAGGAAAATGGCCATTTCTTGAAGTTCAAATGGCTCACTCTGCCATGATACTGATACAGGACAGGGCAAATTTCCCCAAGCGACAGGGAGACCAAGTCTTGCACTGAGAGAAGAGGAGGGTACTTTAGCAGAGAGTGAAGAAAGAATTCAACACACACACCGAAGTTAGAGTCAAAAGGAAAGTTTATTAGCAAAGGGGTAACACTCCACAGACAGAGTGCTATCTCTTCTCAGACACAGAGAGTGAGAAGAGCCAAGAGAGGCTTGGAAAAATAGTAAGGAGAGGGAAGACCGTGTTCAAGGAATTCAGTTTATATATCATTCTTTAGTTTCTGTGAGTTATTGTTTAAAAGACTTTGTTAACCCATTTCCTTTAATATAGGCATACAAGGAGGAAGGGGAAGGGTATGTAGTGTAAAAAGGTAAAACTAAGGAGAATGAAGAGCCAGTTGGCAGTTCCCAGCCTTTAATTCACAGGTTTCCCATAGTTTTAGCCATTGGGAATGACTCTTGGTTCCTGTTTCCCCTTCAAAGATGAAAGAAATGGGTTGTTCGCAATCCCAGCAGAAATCTTCCTTTGTTCTGAAGGTGTTGTTCTGGCCTGGCAGCAGGATTGATCAGCACATTGCAGTCTCTGAATGTGGCTTGATTAACATTTTTAATTCTCTTGCCTTCTCCCTACATTAATATCACCACGCTTCCCAATATTCCAGGCCCAAATAAAGTTCTTCCAAGAGACAAAAATTATTTTTCTCTCTTTGAAATTGTTGTCTTTATTCTATAAGCTTGGGATCACAAGCCCAGTTTATTAGTTCTAAGATACTGTGCTGAAAATTATGTATCACTATCAACAACTGAGGTATGAATATATTATGAACATATGATTAACTTCTTTCATATACATAGTTGGCTAGGAGTCATCCATATTTTCATATGATGAAGAAAAAGAATACACATCAACATTGAAGATCAAATATTTCTAAAATAATTCACAAAACCAAGTGTAAAGAAATAAGATAGTAGGGAGCAATTTGGTGCTTTTCTCTAAACCTCTACTGTTATCATGAAATGCTTAACTAAATATTTTTCCTGTTATCATGAAATGCTTAACTAAATATTTTTCCTATTATAAGTAATTACCTTAATATGGCCCTGAATTTCTCCACAAACTTAAGTGGAACATGACATTCTGATGTATTATAAATTCTTATTTTAGAATAAGTTATTTTATTGATCCACTCAATATTTCTGAAATCTTTTTTCCTATAGTGATCTAATGATCTCTTAAGATAGAAGAGTTTCACTCTGTTATTAAAAAAAAGTAGTTTTTGTGTTGAATTATAGTCAATAAAAGGAGTGGTACTTTACTTCCTCTGACAAAAAAATATATATTCTAGTCTTGATCTGCTATTTATTGATGAGCTATGTGAACCTGCCTATATTTTTGTTTTCATCTGTTGAAAGGAAGAAAAGAAGGAGGGAAGGAAGGAAGGAAGGAAGGAAGGAAGGAAGGAAGGAAGGAAGGAAGAAAAGGAAAGGAGACAGAGGGAGGAAAGCTGAGGGAAAGAAGAAAGTTGAAATGGGTGTCCTTTAAAGTCCATTCAAACTACCTTTAAGATTTCTTTATATTTTTTATTGCAAATATTCTATTTCTTCACTGAAAATTTTGGACCTAAAAGGAAAAATAGTAGGTGGCATAAGTAATCTCTTTATAAGCAGGTGACTACCCACTTCT
Source organism: Cynopterus sphinx (assembly GCA_030015415.1). Taxonomy (NCBI): domain Eukaryota; kingdom Metazoa; phylum Chordata; class Mammalia; order Chiroptera; family Pteropodidae; genus Cynopterus; species Cynopterus sphinx. The sequence goes on along the minus strand of CM057383.1, from coordinate 81,244,936 downwards.
GTTCATTTGACTGCCTCTCATAGAAGAAAAATAAAGTAGTGTTTACTCATTTACTCATTTAATTTATTTATTTAGTATTCAATAAAATTTTTATTGTTCAGTTTCTCTATATTAAGCACTTTGATAGATACTAAAATGTAACAATGAAAAAAAAGAATACAAGGGTGAACAAGACACTACTGAAAATAAATTAATTCACTTGCTATGACTTCTTTAGGAAATAGTACACACCACTCTACATGGCAACCAGAAATTTGCCTTTGATGTTTCATATCACACAGCTTGATGTTTCTATAATTGTAATTAGGAACACAACAATTTAGCAAATAGTTCATCGTCTTTTGGAGATAAACAATTGTAAAATATCCTTTAAATACGAACTTTGATAAGATTTTTAAGTTAATAAATATAAAGCTACTGAGTGTTTAAAATGTGGCTTATGTACTTGAGGAACTGAATTTTAAGTTTTATTTTATTTTACATGATTAATTAAGTAGCCAAATTCGTCTAATGGCTACTGTATTGGACAGCACAGCATTTGAAATGACATATTTTGCTTTGAGTAAAATCTCTTCTTGATTCGTATTTTACTACGTAAGAGAAAAACTTAAGAACACCCTGTACATAATTCTTTTTATAGTGCATGGATATATATGGATTTACAATTTTTACATTGCATTGTAAATACATTTACATATCCTTTTTTCCTCCAGAAATATAACTTATTCTTCAGTAATTATTAAATCTGATTACACTTTATACCTTTTGTAAAGTAACCCCTGTTAGGAATACTATAAATACAAAATGAGCTAATGAATTAATCAAGTGAAGTCCTTGACAATAGATATTAATGTTCTAATAACTAATTATTTAATACATTTTTAATTAATGGTAATGTGTTTTAATAAATCACATAGTTTATAAAGTAGTCAAAATTAAAAATTTTTGTAGGGGTGGTACATGAATTAAATGCAATTTTTTTACTATGAAAAAATGTGCAGCAAGATGAAAAAATAACATTCTCAATTTAGATATAATTTACTAAATACTTAGAAACTTAAAAATAATCAAATTTTTGCTAATATAAAACCTTGAAAAATGTTTCAAATCCAAATAATGTGACGTCATTTTTTCTTGAGTAAAAATGATATTAATTTAAATATTTAAAATATGAGCAATAGTTATTGTCGTTTAAAATAGATCTTTTTAAAGGAACATATGTTTTACCTATGTCTATTGCCCATAATTTTAAGTGTTTAAGTTCTATTTATGGCCATGCCTAATACCAAAGGTGACAAAGTGAATTTATAACACAGAAAAGATTAGGAGATATACACCTAACATTTATAAAATTCAAATGATCATCATCTGTGTTTTTCAAAATTGTTACCATTGCCAGCAATTTTGATTGCATATCCAGAGTAAGCAATGGCTGACACTGACTTTGTTTTTACTTAGTCCTGGTTCTCTTTAATGCTAAATGTTTGTTTTACTTGCATTAGTGCTTTCAAAGCTAACAGATTTATTTTTCAGGTTGCTAAATGTCTTATATCTAATATCTTGATAGGTATTATAACATTATATTATTTGTTCCTAGGAAAGATATATTTGGCAAAGGATTGAAAAAGAAAACTTTATTTTGGCTTCTTTTGGCTTGTTTCCTTTTGTCTGTTTTTTAAGCAGATTTTTTTTATAAAATATATTCTACACATTACATAACATATTTTGAGAAACCTAGGAAACAATGTGTGGATGATATGATATGAATATGCTGCTATCCCAGGCTGAAGTCAGTGCAAGAAGTGATGAGAGAATAGAAAGAGAAGAAGGAAGAGATTCTACCATTTTATTTCTAATGTTTTGTGTTATTCCATACATATCTCTTTTTTAAATTTTTTTTAAGAGTTTATTTGAGCCAAACCTACGACATATGCTGAGGAGTAAGATCTCAAATGCTCCTCATGCCTTTATTTTTAAACTGCCTTAAATCTTTTTGCAAAAACAAGTCAAGATCTATAATAACAGAAAAAGGAGCAAATGAATAGAAAGTGACATGGAATACCTTTAAATGATATCTCTTTTACTCCCAGTAAATAAATCTGTATCAACTGAAAGAACTCTTCTATCTTCCTTTTGGGTTCTAAACACCATGTCTCTACTTTCTATTTTCTTCTCACATTGTCCTATTTCATTGCTCTTTTATGCTTTCTCTTCCTTTGCTCAAATTTAGAATGGATAAGCAACATGATTTCAGGTATAATGAGAACTTTAATGTTTCTCTTGTCCATTACCTAAGATCCCTTTAAATTTGAATCCATAAAAAGCATAGGAGGATGACAGAGTAGATAACTCTAAGGAATACAGCATAATGACTTCAATTCACACTAAAATAAAATTACTGATATATGTTCCTTCTTTTGTGATGGGTTGGGAATGGTAAGGCATGTTCCTACCCTTGGACTTGGAGTCACTCAGAGAGGAGCATTCAGCGTCTTCAATGCTGATTAAAAGCACTGTTCTTGTCTTCCCTCTCTCCGTCTCCAATTCCTAATTCCATTGACACACATCTACCATTAATTGTGGCACTTAAAATACTTCTGGTCCATTTTTCTTATTAAACAAAGTTAGAAAGATAATCACAAAGCAGAATTAACTGACAAATTCTGGAGAGGTAGGAACCTTTCAGATTCTAACTGGCATTATCAAAGAAGGGATGAATAATTTATTTTTAGTTCTTGATAGTGTTATGCCCTATTTTCAACTTATTTCCTAACCCTCTAATAAAAACTGTAAGTGTAAAACCCTCACCAGGATGAAGAGGAATTTCCTTTTTGTAAACCTCCCATGGTGATCATCAGCCAATTATTTGTGCTCATAGTGAGCACATTAGGATTTAGACTATTTTTTATAGCTCATTCAAATATATTTACTACTGACTTTTATTACAATTATGGTCAGGCTGACATCACCAAATATTTTCTTATTGTTAGTTGCCCAGTGTGAGGATAATCCACCAGGAGAACAACACTTAACTGTATCTTTCAATTATGTATCACTGCCTTCCTGCTGGAACCAAGCCAGTGGGAGTCAAAGAAAAATACAAGTATAAAAATAATGATGGAGCTTTCTGTGGAGATCTAATCTGTAATTGAGGGAGATATAGTCATTGGAAACAGGCAGGGCAGCTCTTGCTCCCGTCATAACATCTCCTCTGGTGTCACTGCAATGTGTTTATTCCCTGCCCTCATTAACTCACATTCCACAGGCTATCACTACTGTGGGTTAGGAAGTGGAGCAATGGACTAAGGGGTGAGTGGATAAGATAAAGGAGCACCAGTGGGTGTTTTTATAAAGGTTTATGTATCTGGTTCCTTTTTTCTGATAAGAGAAGGCAAAGGGAAGCACATGTCTGTCATCTCTTGCTTTCCCTGGTACAGAATGAAGGATTTGAGGTCAAATGCCAGAAGTCACAGTCATATTCTGAAGGAGTGCTGAAATCTAACAAGGAGAGTGAATCAGAACAGAACTGCCAAGCAAGGGGATCAGCAAAGAATAATGACATAAAGCTGAAACAAGAGTAGTCAAAGAAGACAGCAGAACAAGGAGCAGTCAAATAAGCAGTGGGCCGACAGAACAGAGAAGTCCTCGAGATGTAGTATAGAAGCCTGCTTTTGCTTTTGTGGTGCCAGCAGCCTTTCAGACTTTCATTTGAAAGGTTGGAGAGGCCTGAGTGGGATGGCAGGGAAAATCAGTATGCAATTCTCAATGAATATTGATGCCCAGTCAGTTTAGTTGTCACTTAGTAGGCACTAGACACATATTGTTGACTGACTGACAGATCAGCTGTCTGGATGCTCTACCTTTCCCATTTCCTCTCCACTGTTCGTGTTTTGTCTCTGAATAAAAGATAAGAGCAGATCTGAAAAAGACCTTTAGAGGCCCTACTCACTGGAAAGGTGATTGTGTTCTGCCCCATGGAAAGTCAAACAAACAAATTACAAAATAAGTGTATGAGAGTTCAACAGAGTTCTGACTTTCCCCCATAGTGACCATTTGAGCACTGTTTCTTGAAATATTCTATTTGTATTTTAAAAGATTCACTGTTATAGAGCCCTGAGCATATGCTAAACCTGTTGATGGAATTATCTAGCCATGTCTGGGGACCAAGGGGAGGGAACATGTTCCTAGAGAATTCTTAGGTTGATGAAATGTGGGTATAATGTTTTAGCAATTGTCTTATCCTGCGTGGATTTTCTCACTGGTTCCATCTTTTCAATTACCCACACCTTTCTAAAGCAGAAAGTTTTCAAGTGACTTGTAATTTTCTGACAACTTCTCTATTTAAAAAAGAAAAATTATCTGAAGATTGGGGAAAAACATTTTTTTAGCGCTCTGATTGAAAATATTACCTCAAGATAATTTTCATTGCCTCAATGAATTTTTCCTTCTATTATAAAAATGGAGTCAATACAAATATAATAACAATGCAGTTAGAGTTGAAATACAATGCAAAACTTACTTTAGAGTAAATAAGTTGAGTAAGATTTACTCAACTGATGTACTGATGTGCTTTAGAGTTTATTCACCATGTCATAACATACATGATATCAAAGCTATAGAAAGAAAAGAAGTAACATTATTTGATGCAATGGAAAAGAGTTCTAGGTATAAATTCCTTATGGGTAAAGCAGTGACAGTCCTGCAATCTTTTGCATGCCCAAAAAGGACTAGTTCCAGCATCTTTTCACCTCTATAGCCTCGACGTCATCAGGACAGTTGTAAGACGACACTATTAAGTGCCTGGATTCATATCCCAGCTATACAACTTATTAATGTTTGACCCTGGGTAAACTCCCTAATATTGCTAAACCTCGGTTTTCTAGTCTGAGAAATAGCAATGAATATCAAATCCACCTGGTCATTTTGAGTTTTAAATAAAATGCTTGTAAAAGTTCCTGGTGTATAGTAAGCTGAATAAGTTATAGTTATTACCTGTTGTTGTTATTATCATTATTATTAACATCGTTGTTATTTGTACTTTAATACCATAATATTCATGTTTAAATACCAGTAAATATTTTTCATTTTAAAATTCTTAATTGTGAATCAGAGGTTTTGGTTAATATTTATATTATGAGAAACAAACCGTAATACATGGACATTTCTTAGTATAAATGCTAAATTGATGAAGAAACAAACTGAAGCGTAATTTATAATTTCCTTTTCTTTATTTCCTTCATAGCCTTTAACTCTTCTAACTTCTCTTAAATGCCAGTATTTCCTCCAGCTTCGGTCCCCAGAAATTTTGCCTCTGTAAACTTCTTAAATACAAAGCTGCACATGCTAAGTTTCTGATTAGAATAATTTCGTGACTTTTTATTACTTTTATATAAAGTCCAAATTCCTTAAAAGATACTCCCACAATCCATCTCTTGATTGCTTCTCCCATCTCATTATACAGTCTACTTCCCCAGAAACAACAAGCCCCAGTGCAAATGACCTTTCTAAAGATTTTGAGCACACAAGATTCTTCCACTTGTCTTGACAGCTCTACAAATGCCATTCTCTCAATCTCCAACCTTCAGTGCATATCTTTTTTTCCTGAAGTGCCCCTATTCATCCTTCAGGTCTGAGTATAGCTTCCTTCAAGAGGTCTTTTACTACATATTTACACTAGAGTGAGTTAACCTTCTCTCTGTGCTCCCACAACATTCTGTATTTTCTCTATCAAACACAGTATTCTATTTGTTGAATTTTATGCCTTTGTCATCTGACTCTTAAATCCTATAATAGCAGGGATTATAGCTTAAAGTTAGGTAATCACTATGATGATAGTTGAAGGTTGATACTACTGCTAAATACAGTAGTATTGTCATATAAAAGATTACATTCTTACTATTTTCCAAAGTTTAGTTTAAGGATTTTATTCTGTTTATATAAATGCTAGATTAAGGTCATAACAAATAAGCATTCTTCCTCTACTAGAGAAAAAACAACATAAGCACCCATCTTCATAACAGTCTATCACTTTAATTTGAAAAGTAGAAAAAGAAATTTTATGAGGAGTATTGTTGTCTAGGCCTTTTACATTTTTGCCTACCTACACTCTATCAAAAAGGCATCCATGTCTTGGATAGTTTATGTGAGTGAGTCTTTCTTTCTCTCTCTCTCTCTCTCTCTCTCTGTCTCTTCATCTGGAATCAGTTAACTCATTTCATGTGAATGTTAGGAAAGGATATTCAAAAGGTACATTTTTTATCAATTCTAACTTAGGAAAGATTTGAACTGTCACTCATTTAAAAAGTTCTTCTATTCTTAAATATCTTAAAATACTCCCAAAACACACTTAAAAAGCCAATTCAGAAAAGACAGTATAAAATTAAAACTTATATTTTATCACTGATAAATCCTAAAAAGATTATTTTTTTTCTGTAGTGTCATATTAAACTTGATAATTTATGTTAATTCTTTTGTACATTTTTACTTAATATGTATCTTATTTAAAGTATTTCATTTACTTCACTTTTTGAGTTTATATTATCTATATTATATTATCTAAGTTTTCACTCAAGTATTTAGGAAATAAGTAGTATGCAGAATCATAAAATTCACATGCTTACTGTCTAAAAGCTAATCTTTTAAAATAAATTTATATTAGAAAGAGCTTCTCCCCCAACCCACCCCTGAAAAATCTGTACTGATTTACATAGGAGTGCAGATAGTGTATTAAGAAGTTAGTAGGTTTTAAATAACTAAAATGGCTGTTTATCTAGAATGATAAACAAGAGTGAGTTGTGTTCTTCCATTTTAAGCACGTTGACTTCATATTATTTTAGTTGAGAAAACACAGTTTGTTTTTGAAAAGAAGAACAGGGAGAAAAGACTTAAAGAGAATTTTTATTTTCTTAAGAAATTCTTCCTAGTAGTACCTGGACTGGAAATTATTGTTTCTTGTCTAAAAACACAGTAACAAGGTACAATTAACTTTACTAGAGCCAGGAGACCTATTGCAGACATGCAGTTGTCATAACAAGGCCAGTTCTTTCCACTGGGCCTGATGTTATTGTAACCCAAGAGTTCAGCCTCCAAAAGTATGTAACCAGCAGTGACATCTATGGCTATAAAGAATCTAAAATATGACCTCTGAAGGAGTGGACCATAAAAGCAGTACAACCTTGAAAAGTAGATTTAAAGAGCATCTCAAGTCAAAAAGCCCATGATGCAGCTGAACTCAGTACAGATTAACAAAAGCCGCAAGGCGAAACTGATCATGGAATAATCGATATTTTTATGACCCAATATAGAAACATGGATGTTTAAATTAAAAGACTTAGAGTAGTGTTTTAAAAAATAACAATAGAATTGTATCAGCCACAATAGCAAGAGTTAAGATAATGAAAACTCAAGTACATTAGACAAATCAAAGTGAGTTTGAAGAAGCGCTGGGGCCAGCATATTGCTAAAAAAATTACTGATGAGAAGATGAAGTACTTCGTGGAAATAAATGTGGAACAATGATGCTGCAGAGCATAGAAAGGATCAGGTTTGAGAATTGTGCCCTTGCCACTCATACTGACTAGAATTTTCTAGCTACCACAACTTTTCATAGGTCTGAAGCTTTTCACTCCTAACTGCTAAAACAGGAGTCAGCAAACTATAGCTATGGACCAAATCTGGCTAATAGCCTTTTTTTTGCAAATAAAGTTTTATTGCAACACAGCTGCACTCATTTATGTATTATCTATGGCTACTTGCATACTACAGTGGAGAGGTGAGTAGATGCAGCAGGGATTGTATGGCCAAGAAAGTTTAACATATTTACTACCTGACCCTTTACAGAAGATTGCCAACTCCTCCCTGACTTAGAACTTTCATTAAAAAGTGATTACTTCAATTGAATCATCTTAAGTAATCTTAAATAAAAAAGATACTTAAATGCATACATATATTTTCATTGCTAAGTAAACCAGAAATTCATAATACAAAATATTTTTTTAAATTATTTATAAATGTAACAGTAAATATTTGTGAAGTTGATTTCAGGATCTAGGTAAGTATGAATATGAGTACCATGGGAGCAATATTATAAATCCATAATATCGTGAGCATAGGTGCTTTCATCTGACATATTACATTATTGAACTAATAGTTTTCATGCTTTTCACAATAATGATGAAATATTCCTTTCAGTTACTAGTTACATAAAACTAAATGATAATATTTCCCATTCTTGAAATCCCTAGAATCAAAGCCTAATCAGAGCCTCTAATATACAATATCAAAGTAGGGGTTATGCTAAATACTAATTGTTTGCCTCAATGAGTAAGATATGTTTATTGGCGGGGGTGGGGAAGCTATTTCCCAGAGACTACAAACATTTGTGTTTACATAAAATTATGAGTTTTCATGTATCTTAAATAATAATTAGGTTTTATTTAGTTTTGCTTTATGCTGCCTTATGTTTTAAGTAGTATATATGGACTTGAAACCATTGTAGTATAACAGCACTTTTAATTTTAGGATGAACTTAGACTTTTTTCTAAATCTTAAATGAGTCTATGCATATGGCTCAATTTTGTTTTGTTTTGTTTTTCTGATTACTTACATACTTACTAGTGAAATAAAAAATAGATCAAAGGCAGAGACACCATCATTTCTAAGCTAGATTGTTACCACTGCCTCTGATCTGATTTCTCTCCTCACTCAAATCTTTATCTTCTAACACAATACCCAGAGTGAACCTTCTAAAACAGGCAGATTACATCTCCCTGCCCAATGCTATTCAAAGGCTTTCTACTCCCTCAAAGTTCTGATGATGGCATGCCAAGCACATTCCATCCTCAGGGCCTTGTACATCCTCTTTGCTCTGCCTAGAATACTCTTTCTGAAGATGTAAGACCTCACTCTCTCTCCTCCATCAAGTCTTGGCTGAATGTCACTTTCTCAGTGAGACCTTTGCATTCTCCATCCTAATATTCCCCATTCCCCTTCCTGCTTTATTTTTCTCTCTAGCACATTTTGCCACCCTACATTCTATAATTTTATGTATTTTACTTACTTAGCAAAGGCTCCATTGCAACAGGGAATTGTGTTTATTTATTCACTGCTATAATTCCAGGGCCTAGAATTATACCTGGCATACAGAAGATGTACCAAATGAAGTTTTGCATCAAATGAAATTTGATAAATGAATTTTAAAATTGGCAAGAATGATGATGAAAGCAATAAAAAGCTGGAAGAGGAGAGTGAGGTGGCCTGGAGTTCCTGAGGCCCAGGAATGGATGACTGAGGGTACTTGGCATCTAGAACATGTATGGGTTTTATGGAATATCTGGCATCCCTATCACTTATTAAGTTGTTTGAACTAGGAAATATTTTTTTTAATTGTACCACTTAACAATAGGTGACTATAGAAATAAGAAGTGGTATATTATGTTCTTAAAATATCGTAAAAGGGGGCGGGGGGTTGGGGGGACTCAAACATGTTTCCTCTAAATTTGCCAGTGTTAGGCATAAGCCCAACATTTTCTTTCAATGACGCCTATGCATTTTTAAACAAACAAGAAGCATATGTCACAAAATTACAAATCGAAAAATAAAAATATGAACAGGGAAAAATGGCTGATCATAGATATTATGAAAAAATGCTTTTAAGTAGTGTCAGGGATTCTTCAAGAATTTATAATCTAATAATAATAATAGTAATAATAATAGCAAGCACTTATATAGCACTTACCATGTGCAGGCACTGTTCTAAAGCTATATATGTGTGTGTGTGTGTATGTGTGTGTGTGTGTGTATACATATATATATACATATATATACATGTACTCATTTAATCTTTATAGCATTTTGAGGTTGGTGATATTACTATTTCCATTTTACAGATGAGAAAACTGAGGCCTTTAAAGGTTAACTAACTTGTCCAAGATCATACAGAAAGTAATTAGCAAATCTAGGCTTCGAATTCGGGCAGTTTGACTTTAAAATCTATGCTTTTAACTACTACATTATAATGCCAATGAGAACTTCACCTTTAATTTAAATCAGAGATAGACAAAGAAGATAGAATAAGCAGGTCCCGGATATCTAATATATATATATCACTATGCAGCACTGGGTATTCCCAACAGTTCCTAAAAGGTCCAAAAAGAGAACCAGTCACAGATCCAAATATTTCAGCTTTGGAAATTTATTTCAGCATGGGGATCTGAGTCCTGCAGCTGCTGTGTATGGTCTTTTGTGTGGTCACAGGTGTTGGCTGTACTTCTAGAGCACTTAATGGAGGATGACAAGGCAACCATAGTCAGGACTGCCAGCCCCAGGGGGTAATGCCAAGTTTAATACTGAAAGTCAAACATATGCATGTGCCAATTTTCTTCTAAATGCATTTTTATTGAAGAAAAAAATTGTCTTCTAAAACACTTTATCTGTGGAAGGATAAAAGATGATATTGGCATAAAAATAGTAGCATTAGTAGGCTTAAAAAATTAAATTTGGTTTAAAAACTGGAGATGACAGAGCGATGAAATCAGACAGTTACATCAAGGAATGACCACTTGAATACCAAGTAAACAAAAATCGAGTTCTACATATTTTAATTTTAGGAAGTCAATGTGTGGTCTAAGTTTTCATGTAAAAAATATTTTTTAAAAAATGAAGAAATAAACCACACCCAGAACCTTTAAAAAAATAAAAAATAAAAGACTTCACCTGGTACTTTCTATGAATAGATGCTTCAATGATCATGAGTCATGCTTTGGTGAAGCTAGAGCCTTCTTTATAGGAGTCGTCATTAAACTGAATTAAACAAATATTTGTAGATGATCAATTATGTGTACCATAATAGAAAAAGATAAGCATAAACTATAGATTTTGATAGCGAAGAATAAACAGAACACAAATCACTGTAAAGAAAGTATACTAGGTAAATAACGTAAGAGAATTGCAAAGAAATCTTGGGATTCAAAGGAAGAGCCCATATCTGACTGGGGACTAAGAATGGGCCCTAAGTAGGAGATACAATTTGAACTGGGACCTAAGAAATTAACATAGGTTTCCAACAAGAGGAAACAGAAGACATTTCAGGGAGAGGAAATTAAGAGTAAAAGGAAAGAGATAGGAAGGTAAGTTTCAGCACAAATGATGAACCGTGCACATTTTCTGGGGTACAGACTCCATAACCTGATAAGTTTAGAGTCTAGTAAGGGAAGGAATAGTTAGCCAAGGAATAAGGACTAGGTCTTATTCTGACTTCCCAGATCTCAGTGACTGACATGTCTGGTTGATATTAAGTGAAATGAAATGGCATGTAGGCGAAATGAAATGACATGTAGGTGAAATGTGGGTGAAACATGATATACAATGTTATCTATGCAGATAACTATTATACAATGGAAATTATACTCTAATTGAGGCACATAGAAGACTGCAGAGGTACAGAGAAGGCAGAAGATATTCCTCAGGGAAAGATTTGGAAAGGATAACTTTTTAGCTCATTATATCTCAAAAATATGACTGAAATTTCCAGATGAAGTTGGAGGAGAAGGGCATTTCTTGGAGGGAACAGTATGTACAAGAGTATATGTCATGCAAATGGTAAATACCTCAGCATAGCTCAAGAAGTGAGGGTGTGGGAGGTGAGTGGCAGGGAGAATGGGCTGATGAGGTTGTTTAGAACAGATGAGACAGATAATGTTGAATAGTTTATTCTGTGTCCTAGGTGACAAGATACCAATAGTTATTTTAAGGTAGGGTACTGACATAATAGACATTTAAAATATATATCACTAAAGCAGTATGGAGAATGAACTGGAGGTGGTAAGATTTGGCGAGCAAGAAAAAGCAATTGGGAAAATTACAATGTGACACATAAATAAGCAAAAATGAACATAGTAAAGCCTATATACATGAATGCTAAAAATGTGTCAAGTACATGAATCATCAGAGTAGGCTGGCTTTAGTCAAAGTTTATCACTTGAGATTTAGAGCCAGATCTTATTTTAAAGATTCCCATTTTAACTTAAAAGTAACAAAAAGAAAATATGGATAACTAGTTACTTTAACTCATAAATTTCTACATCTACTGTGATTTCAATATGTTACTACAGATGCTAATAATAATACCAATATGCAAATTTCCTTTATGTCATAATACATCATTCATATTACTATTTAGTATATTTATATAATGCATATATAAAATATGGATGATAAAGTGTTCTAGTTTGCTACAGCCTTATAAAGCATCTAACACCTTAATGAAAAAAGAGTTTAACTTGGGTTGACATCTTACTTATATCCTAATGTCTCCTATTTAAAAGCAAACTTAGTTGTAGTGATCCCTTTGATTGCTTGTTCACCTCTGCAAAATTTTTCAATTTTATGTTGAAAACATAATTTCTTCTTAAGGCCTTTATTTAATATATGAAATGTTTTGATTAATATTTTCCATTACAGATGATATCATTTTGCCAAATTTTATGTTTTCTCTCTTAGTTTGTCTAGATAAATATATTTGTATAAGTTAGATAAGTTTGGATACTTGGTTAAATTTTTTCAGCTCCTTCCCCACCTACACAAAGTTTATTTTAAGTATTTTAATACATGGTTTAAATATATCTTTCACTTTAACATAAGTTTTTAAATAAGTCAAATCATCCAATTTCTTCCTATTTCCAGGATGCCAAGAAGTCCTGGAGAAAGATATAAACTGTGGCAATTTTGTTCCATTACAAACTTACCTAGCCCCTCAATTCTACTGAGCAATTCTGCTTATCTCTAATTGAAATCTATTATTTTCCCAAATATTGAGCTGGACTTTTTCTACTCCCTTAATTCTATGGAGATCAGGGTACTTTTCCTGACACTATTTAACATGAGCCCCTCAACATTCAACCAAAATCAGAGTGCTCTGAATACTCATTCATTTCCTTTGGTGTTCTTTCTGCCTTCAAGAAATATTCCTTGCCTTCCTTCAAGGCTAATCCTCTAAATGAGCCCATATTTTTTCTCATACTCAAAAGTGTTTCTCTTCCGTTATCTAGACTTCCTCTTTGACCTTCATTTTCTTCCTCTTTTCTGTTTGTACACAGAACTAAACTTTCCAAAGCTATAAGCAAACACTCAGACACCCTTAATAATCTAAACTCTCCTGAGCCACTAAAACTCTCATTAGCACATTCATTGAAACAGTCTAAAAAGCTCTTCCTCTTATCTTCACTCCTTCATCCTTTGCTCTTTGTATTCTATCTCCATCCACTCTACAGAATTTAATGTCTTCAAAAATTAACCTTCAGCTCTTCAAATCCAAAAATGTTTTTCACACTTCACACTCTTAAATTCTTCTTATTTTTTACCCCCTTAAATTCATCTTTGGTATCTGACACTATTTTACACTCCTTTTGAAACATTTTGTTTCCATGATAATTTCCAATGGTGCATGTCCTGTGTCTTATATTTCTGATCCTAAGAATAGTATTCTCCACATTTGGTCCTTACTACTCAATGTTCTCTCTGGACCAAATGATATTTTTGCCATTGCTCTAACTATAATTTTGATCTGAATGAGTCACAAATCCCTCTCTATATATAAGCTAATGCTAAATCTTCAGTCCCTTTTTTTAAACAAGTTCCTCTAAGAAGGTATGATAAAAATTTTTAATAAACCAAATATTGATTTACACAGCTTGTGCATGTTTTTGTAATTCTTAAAAAATAAGCACTGATATAATTAGGAGTAAAGGGTCATGATTTATCCATCGTGCTTCAGAAATAAACATAGAATCAGAAATTGAAAAGGTAGGGAGAAAAGTATAATTATTAATTTCAAGAACTGGTTTCTTGAAAAAATCAAATGTTTTAACATGCATCTAGAGGTAGTACTGATGTTTGAGGCTAATGAAAATAAATGAGCTAAGTATTGGCTGATTGAAGAGAATTGACAGAAAGCAGTGCCTTCTTACCAGACCTTAAAATTTGTAAGCCTAAAATACTCTAAATGAACACATCCCTTAGTCAAAACATATAGACATAACAATTAATGAGAACATTATATGAAAAGTCAAAAGTACATAAAATATTTTCAACTACATATTAACCAATTAAAATCAAATACTATAACTTCAAATTATAAAAGATCTTTTCCTAATAATGATGCCTAGCTTTACCAAGGTTTAGGAAATAAGCCTTCTTAACCATTGTCCATGATAGTATTAATTTGCACACGTTCCACTGTATTAAATTTCTTAAGAAAATTTGGTAATGTAGATCAAAGCCTATATTCAGAACTTCCACTTGTCAGAATTTTCCTAAGAAAATAATCTGAAATTCGCATGAAGACTAATACGTAAAATGTAATGTAAATAAGATATATATTTTTAATTATTTAACAAGAAAAAATGGATATTATTTATTGAATTCTCATAGCACATCCCAAATTAACATTTTATGAATAATGTCTAACAATTCTATCATAAAATTATTTTTTCCATTTTAAAGTTGAAGCACAAAAACTTAGAAAAGCTAAAGTAATTGCCCTAAATCATAAGACTACCAAAGAATGAATCAGTGATCTAAGACTTGTATAGTCTGACCATAAAATTGATTCGCTTAATCATAATGTTAAGATAGTCATCATTTATAACAGCAAAAAAAGTCTCTTAAATATGCAACACCAGGATTTTAAAAATCATATTGTATTCATATACTATGCAAAAAATTAATCATTTGAAGAATATATCAAACTTGTTTCAACATTAATAATAAGAAAAATTAGTTGAAAAACCAGTATATTCTTGTGAGATGTAGAGAGATAGATGATAATAAATAGATGATTCTCAGATAGATGATACATAGATAGATAGACAGACAGATAGGTAGACAGACAGAGAAATAGTAGGTAGGTAGGTATTAGGTAGGTAGGTCGGTAGATAGGTAGATAGATGATTGATGATATAGATAGATAGATAGATGATTAGATAGATAGATAGATAGATAGATAGATAGATAGATAGATAGATAGATAGATAGATGATAGATAGATGGATGATAGATGATAGATAGATAAATAGATAGATAGATAGATAGATGATAGATAGATAGATAGATAGATAGATAGATGATAGATAGATAGATAGATAGATAGATAGATAGATAGATAGATGATAGATAGATAGATGATAGATAGATAGATGATAGATAGATAGATAGATAGATAGATAGATAGATAGATAGATAGATAGATAGATAGATAGATAGATAGATAGATATAGATGATAGATGATAAAGAGAGAGACTGATTTATAAACCAGATAGCCTATGTTTGAATTCCAGGTCTACCTCTAATGTCATAACGGTTTTGTGGAAATTCAGTTAGATTATTCACGTAAACTGTTTCACAGAATGCCAGGCACATAGTAATGATCAACAAACATATGCATCTCAGATATCAGCTAGAGTTTCCCTGGTTCCGCAAGTCTAGATAAAAGTTACTTGGTTTGGAAAGCCTCAAGGATGTTTGAAAACACCCTTATTATTATGAATTTCATGGCTCCTGCATTCAACATGCCATCCTTTCCACATTGCAGAGAGCCATGTATGAAATTCAGTCTTAACAAAACATATGTGAGTAGATTTTACTTAAATGCTTGGGGTCACAGAGAGAGGCAATATCAAGCACTATTGGTTTAAAACAATAATTACCGTCCCCTTCCCAAACAAAGTATCTCTAATCTCAAATTGTATTTGGACATACCTATACCAAAATTTCTTACTGCCACCACATTAGCAAGAGATTGTCTTGGCCCTGCATCCACAGGGCACCCTGTCGCATCCAGGCAGAACAGTGTGACCCCTTTTTAAAGGCCTTTAGTAGCAGCTGACACCTAGCTTGTACACACACACATACACTCACACAAACTAACTCACTCACTCATGCACACCCACCACACACACAGAATGTTCTACACGAAAACCATTTACCAAACTTCATTAATGATACTTGCTGAAACTGAGATCACCGGTGATTTTAATTTTTTTGTATCTTTATTTTACAATTGTTCTTCAATAAACATATTGCTTTCATAATCAGGAAAATATATTTTAAAAGAAAGAGAAATGGTACATAATAAACAAGAAAATATTTACTCAAAGTATAAGTTTTAAATAAAAATTACCACATAGTTAAATGCTTCCATTAGCTAGAAGTTTTTATTTACATGGAATATTTTATAAAATAAAATAAACCAATAATTGCAGGCAAATGACAACACCAAAGGTTATATTCCCATGGAGATGAAACATTCTATTTAGTCATCATATGTCTTGGTTATAATCTCATATTTTATTAAAATAAAAGCTATATTTATGTGATAAAATAAGTCTCCATTTATTTTAATACATGATTATTAAGGAAATTTTTTAAGTTGTTTCAGTGCTGCCCAAAAGAATAATTAATATATTAATATATCATTCAAATGATGTATTTAAAAAAAATTTTTTATGATTCAAATACCATCAGGATGAAGCTTAAGAACACAGAAAAGTGAGAAAGGGCCTGGAAAAGTTCAGCTTCTAGAGCAAGTCTATATATTAAAATTAAAGCCATTCATCATTTTAATCAAAGGAATAATAAATACACATAACTACAAAGGTCTTAATTTTCCCAACTTTTCACTGGAAAGTAACAACAAATGACTATTATAGCTGGCATACAGGGGTGTTTATAAGAAGTCATCAATACAAGAAGCTTCAAGAAGAGAAAGGATTCAAGAGCTAAAAAGTCACCAACCCAGGCAGTAGGATGCTCTTCTGCTTCATTCACCTTTTCACTCATAGTTCCCCCTATTTCAAGGGTGAGTCGAAGATAATTGCTCCACATATACCGATTCATGAGACTAAACCAAACTGAAGTAGGTCTTTTTAGCTTTTATTACAAATTTTCAGGAAAGAGAATGCAGTTGGGGCTCAGATTTTGTAAGGAATTCCCCTTTCCAAAAATCTAAGTACAGTGGTCTCCTTCTGTAGTTCTTACTCATGCTTTTAAAATCCTTCTAGTTTTTGTTAGCTAACGTTATTTCATTATAAATTCAAGGATTCTGTCTTACAGATCTTGTGTTTGGGAAAAGGGATCATTGTGTGCTATGTTCAAATTCCTAAAGGTATTTTTTGCAAAGGTGTAATGACCTTTGACAAAAGCCTTTCTGGTTTTACTAAGCAAACATAAATAAAATCTCTAAAACACTAAGTAAAAGGTGAGATATTTAAGAACACTAATCAGATTTAGGAAGACATTAAAATCCTATTAGCGTTACAAAGTCATGCTCTATTTACATGATATTAGTAATCAATATATAGAAGGATGGGATTTGCATTTATATACAACTTACATTATGGATTATGCATTTCACTTCAATAGTAGTTTTTGAAAGCTACGGAATATCTGCTTTTAATAAGGCATTAACTGATTCAAGAAGTTGTTTCAAAGAGTTAAATTATTAGGATAATGGCATTACAGAGCACTGGCTAGACCTCAAAGAGATGAATGAGTACCTTGAGTTTACCCTGACTGCCTGTTTCAGGGATTTCTGCCTGTGTAGTCTTCCCCCATCCTTTAAAAGACTTCTAGGTTTGTTACCTAAAATTTCATTATTGGGAATATACATTTTACTACCTACCAACAACAGCAAAAATAAGCTAAGTTTATGAAATACCTTCATAATTGATGTGTGATAAAGACTGTTGTTTGAAGAAAGAAAAGTAACAGATTTGAATAACAGAAACATGAAATATTCTAGGAATCTAGGGTATCTGATGACTTGATAGGTTATTTACAATCTCAGTTTTGTAGAGTTGGAATGTTGTTCACATCACAAACTGTATAGTATCTATTTGCATCAATAAAGTCTACATTCATAAAGACAAATTTATGGGTTTTCTGCTCTATTGCAAAAAATATTTAGTTCACAATTCAAATTTGACTTTAAGTGTCCCACACAGATATTTGAATCTTATTTCATTTTCAGGTTTTGTATACAAAAAGGACAAAAATACAAAATTTCAAAGATAAATAAAAAACTTTAATGTAGGTAAACTAAAGGCAAAATTTGTTATTGTTGAAAGTCAAAAGCCTCACTGGGAATAATATTTTTTTTAAATTTTTGTTCTTACTATTTTCAAATGGATGCATTACTTTCTATTAAAAAATTTACAATATGAACTAAGGAAAAATAATTATAATCATGATTCAATAATGAAAAATTATACACTGTAATCTACAGGAGCTTGGTAAACTCAAACACTAGCATTTTTTGCACGCCTTCCAAAAAGTTAAGCATTTTCTTCCAAAGATTTGAATAGTTTAAAATGACAAAAGAAAAACAGCAGGACACTTCTTTGTCATAACTTTATTTTTCACATCTACATATCATAACAGAAGTTCAGCCTCTAACTCCTGTCAACATTATCTAACTCATGTCATCGGTAGCCATGAAGTTTGACTCAAGTTAAAACAATGAAGCACAAAAATAATGATTTGATTTTTAAATGTTTCAAAGTTCATCCTACAATCAAATTAGTAATACTGGATGATCTTTATTTGTATTCATTTAACTATAAGGATTTATAAATTGGCATTTACCTTTTCTAAATTTAACATTTGACACAACCCTTTTAGAAATGTTAACATTAGTTGGTTGTGATACCTGTTTTCCCCTCCCCATCACTCCATGACCCCTTTCTATCATTATTTTCCCTGAAGTTTCTATGGTGCCATATTCCAACCTGAAGCTCCCGTTACTGTGTGTAGGGACTCTCACAAGAATGTCTTACCTGTGGATCTGCTGGTTCTGCTACTGCTTTTATTCATCCACATGCTGTTGTTTTCTCATCCACAACTCAGTCTAAATTTTTACAGATGAAGTTTCTAGATAAATAATTTTTTTATTTAGCTAATTTTTTAAAACTTTTGTTTCTTAATTTCCGATATACATTTTATTTTTATATTGGCAATTATTTTCTCATTCATGAAAAGTAAAATAATCCCTCTATATAGAATTAGTTTTAGTTCCTAGAGACAAAACAATTTCTTACTGATATTCTTTCAATTTATAAGTAGATTTAATTCAACTCACAATTCTTTTAAAAATTATATAACCTGCAAAGGAATTGGATAGGCAATAATACACAATATAACTTCTGCTTACTTTTCAAGTTCTAGTGAACTCAAAGGTAAATCTTACCCAGGTAGCTTGGAAAGAATGGTTATGAAAGGAACATTTCCACCCTACAAAAAAGGAGGCATTTATTTCTTCCTTGCAGATTTGTCTTTTAAATTAACAAAAAAAAGTATTAGGCTTTTTTAAGGAATTTTTGTTTAAATATTTAGAGGAGAAAGTACCCTCTCATTAAGTGTAAAATAAATAAATATGAAACAGATCATGGCCATGAAAATTCATTATGTTTTTCAAATCATAGATGAAAGCTTGCAAACTGTTTCCCTTAGTGAACTTAATATCTGATACAATCAGGTCACGAGTGGTATATTTTGGTCTGAGTTCTCTTGTTAGTTCCTGTGTCAATAACTTTTGACCTGCACAGTTTATACTTCTTTCCCACAGGGAAACTCACCCGGTATATGCTTCATTCTCTCAAGATCATTCCAGATAATTACTAATTAATCTCACAAATTAATTGGTGTTAACTTTTTAATGAATGATTCTGATCAAATATGCAACCTGCCAAGGTATGTATTTGACACTGAGTTATTAGAAACAAAATTTCACATCACAGTTTTCATACTAAGAAATTCTCAAGTTCTTATGACTATTAAAATGAGTCTTTTGTTTTAATCATAAGAGAAAATTAGTAAAGGCTTGTTAGATATCTCCTTATGACCAGCTAGTACATGAAGGGAAATGGATTTAAGCACTATAGTAGGACCATCTTTGGATCCTTCTCAGATCACACCAGGAAACTCCCCACTCCTCCACACAAGTCCAGCATGACTGTTTATAAACAGGAAGAGTAATACTAGTGTGCTATGGAAAGGTCAAAGGGCTTTGCATTCAAACAGAACTGGCTCCAGTTTGGGTTCAGACTTCAGCACTTACTGGCTGCTTATACAGGTAGTGCTGAGGATTCAGTGAAATAATAAATGTAAAGTTATATCAACATTTACCTCAATACTTAGCTCATAGTGGCTACTTCAATAAAGGCTATGCCCACCTTGGTCAGAAATGAGATATTTTGTTGCTAAATTCTATACTTTTACCTTTATATTGCTGTATTTCTCTAGGAAAAAAAATGAAGAGTAAAATAATTCAGAGATAAATATATTTTACTATTTCTTCCTTTTTTCTAAATACTTAACTCAATAAAGAGAAGATATGTATTAGCTTTAGCATTGCCGCGGATTAAAAGGCGTTTGAACTCATCTTATATGAACTATTTAATGTATGCTGTTCCCAAACACTTGGGAAAGTTTCAATAAAAAGTTTCAATACAAAATTAAGTCACACAATCTTCTTGTTTCCAGAATCACTTTCAGTCAGCTCCACACAGCTGTTAAACTGGGAATTATTCAATTGCACACAGATAGATCTCTTTCCATTCATTAGGATAATTCTGAATTCCTTTCAGAGGAAGCATCATGCCAGTGCAAAGTACAAAGACTCAATAACGGTTATCTTAAGGAAGGATTCAACCAACTAGAACATCTGCTCATCAGAAATAATGCAAAGCTTCCTTTGTTATCCATATGTTTTTTCTGATTGAAATTTCAAATTATATTGGATACTTTTTATTCATACATAATATTAAAATTTTTCCTGAATTGTACTATTCAAAATATGTCAGACCTTGAAATAAAAAGAGATAAATCAGCTCTGGATGTGTGTGTGTGTGTGTGTGTGTGTGTGTGTGTTTGTGTGTGTAAAAGAATAAAAATCTTACCAGTCTCTACGTTATTGAAACTATAGAGTATAAGGCCAAGAGACAAAATTAATTTGAGAAAATGCACCAGCAAATAGCTTCATATTACTCAAATGCATTGAAATAGATTAATTATTTGAATATTGATTTAGACATAGCAAAATTATTATAGCATAGTGGAGTTAAATCCAAGCCTACTTTGATTTACATCCTGACTTTTCCTTTTATATCTGTCTGACCTTGGGTTGCTTCTCTCTCTTTTCTGCAACATCATCTTCCAACTGGAGACGATAATACTATCTTTCTCATCCAGTGGTTTTAGAAGATTGAGTCTGTCTCTGAAAGGTGCTTAGAACAATGCTTGAATCATTATAAACACAATCTAAGTTATAATTGACATTATTAGTATTATTAATATTGTCCCAGAAATGTATGTATCCCTATATTATTTTAGCAAATTAATTGCAAAATAATTAGTGGCCTTGTAATGAAGATTAATATAGATATCTCAATATTTCTATAATTTGCATACAGGCTAGATTAATAGTTATTAAAAATTTACTTTTATTAATAAAATATTTAATTCAAATTTTATTATTGAACATGAGCATTTAACTGTTTAACTGTTTAACTGTTTAAATACTCATTCAGCATGTGTTGAATGACAGAGTTCTTTACTAAACAGTGGGGATTGGCTTTGACTTCTTAAAATTTCTTATGATTTTTTGTACAAATCATCTTTTCTACTATATCACATCAAACTATCAATTTTCCAGTGGTAAGTTATGCAAATTAAACTTTACAAGTATTTTTTACAATCAAAGATTTAACCATACTCACTTTGCTGGCATAAATTAGGTTTATGCTGTTAAAAAAAAAAAGAAGAAGAAGGACTTGTTAAAACTTCTTTTATAAGGAAATAAATAATTTTGTAAAAAAGGTGGGCATTAATTATTGGAAGGACAACAAAAGTGATTCTCAAATAGAAATTCTGATAAAATGAATATAGGGTGGAGCCCAAGCATTTACAGTCTTGGCACCCTAAGTGATTCTGGATACGATGCTTTGGGAAACACTGAAGAAGTAATAGAATCTAACATGTATTGAGTCCATGCTTAATGTTCTAGCTACTGTCTAAATGTTTTATACATATTCACTTATTTCATATCCCAGGACACCCATTGCCAGAATTCAAACCCAGTTCCTCCAATGCCCAATCTTGCTCTTGCATACTGTAAGATATTGGGGCTCAGATAATTGGGGAAATCAGCTAGTATCTCTGAACTTCAGTCTCTTCATTTGCAAATTCAAAATTTATTCATTTTGAGTGAGAAATAAATGCAATGAAATTCACCAGTACATTTGGAAAAGTGTTTTATGTATACATATAAAATATGCAGATATTAATTATTGCTATTAGATGGATCAATTATATCAGTCTGAAAGGCAATAAATTTTGTTACCAACATCAAATGCAGAAAAAGCAAGATATTACAAAAGGAAAGAATGAAAACTTGATAAACAAATAGAACATTAATTAATCGATTTAATTTATCAAGTACCATAGAGACATAACATAAATTTTTTGGGGGGAGGGAGTTGTGACTAATCGCCACCATCGGACATTTCTAAAGCATGGAATAGGCATAAATTGATATATCTTACACTTTAGGCCCTTTCCATGGGAAACTTATAAATCAAGTCATGCTCATATCCTTAAGGTAATGACAACAAAGTTATTCATTTCAAACTTGACATTTGATAGCTAATATCTCTTAATTGTCATTAACTGCTTTTTATTCTATTACTAAAATCAAATGATTGAAACTAAAAGAACTAGTAGATAACTCTTGTAACTGGTATGAATTGACTGGAATAAAAGTGATCATGCCTAGAATAGAATATCTGCTCTTTACCAGCAATTTATGACAATGTCTTGTAAATATAAATGCCCTTGTTATAACATTTAAGATCACATTATTGACTTGAATCTCTTATTACAGCAGGTTATGTCAAGTCATGATGGAAGTGAGGCAATAAATTGTTCCTTTTAGGTTCATTCATTATAACAAATTTCAAAATCTAATTATTTGAGCAATATAGATTTTATTTCTTGATGTATTAATGATTTGTGAAACATTTATGTTTATTATACTTGACTTTCTGCTTATGTGAATTTTTTAGGTGAA
Organism: Cynopterus sphinx; assembly: GCA_030015415.1. Classification (NCBI taxonomy): domain Eukaryota; kingdom Metazoa; phylum Chordata; class Mammalia; order Chiroptera; family Pteropodidae; genus Cynopterus; species Cynopterus sphinx. Next base: position 81,221,819 of record CM057383.1, on the reverse strand, counting down.
AGATAGCATATGAAATAGAATTCAACACTGGAATGTAATATTCATCAATTCATTTATTTAACCAAAAATTGTCGTGTGCTGCTGTTGTATCATATAGTGTGCCAGATTTTGAGATTAAACTATAAATAAGATAAAGTGCATACTCTAGACTTTCTTTTCTAATTCAGTAGGGGGAAAAATCTTGCCACAGGCAAGGTCTTTTATTAAATGAGCTTCTTTTGCTTTTTAGTAAGGTAAGCTTAAAAGTAATGTTGCTATTACTCTGCAGGAAAAGCTCTACTAGAATCTTTAATCTAAAAAACAGTGGTTTTAATTGAACCACTAGCAATTCCACTGCGAATTAGACTGTAAACATGCTGTTATATAGCAACTTGGACTTTCTAGAAAAGAGAAATGGGCACCCTCACACAAAAAGAAAAATCGCCTTCATTGTGGAGGTAAACAGAAAGCTATGAGGGCCAACTCTGGCCCCCATAGAAATAGAGGTATTGTTTCTGATTCTCCCAGCTTCTTCTCAGAAAACAGCGGAAAAGTACCCTTTTCCTTAGTGCACCTTTTAAACATTACAGTGATTTCCACTCCTGCCTTTCTGATGAAAAGAATAGAGAGACTCTATAACATGGTAGTTCAGGCTAAAGACAATTAATTGAATACAAACCTCAGTTCAATTCCAGTACTGCTCAAAACCTATTTTTCTGTGTATAAAGGCATTGGATTCTGCGATAAGCTAATACTCAAAATAATTAATAAATGATTATATAAATCTTTATAATATAAATTTGAAAAGCCATAGAATATGAGCGATGGTGATTATTTTCCCTCGTTAAAAGTACATAGAGCCCCATTGTTTGTGTAGTGCTAAATTAAACCTCTATAGTATACATAAACATAAAACATTGTCACTGCAGTCAGACAGTTTTGAGAAATCTAAGACAAAGAAACATTATGTAAACAACATACAACATACAGCATACATTTATATTCTGTAAATAAAGCTGGTCTACAAGTTCAGAAACAAGAAAGCTAATAAAGACTGGGAGAATTATGCAAGTGTTACCGATATCACATAAGTTTAATATTTTAAAATGTCCCTTAAGTACTGTTTGTAGAATAAAAAGATGAATTGTGACAGTGTCCCTAGTTTGGGTTTTTTTTTTTATTTCATTATTTGTTTTATTAGCATTAGCATTGAAAATATAATGTCTTTACTATAATCTGCTTCTTTTTAATGAATTGAAGTAGATTGATTTTCCATTACAAGGAAGAGATTCTCCCCCACACGTTCACCAATAAAAAGAAAGAAAGCACATGGAATTATTCCATGTTTGATCAGTAACACTAATACTAAATATTGTTGTTGACAATAAAATAATGTTTGATTAAAAAAATTGAAATTGAGTGACTACATGCCCAAAATATTATTTTAGAAATTGCCTTGCTATATTGAAAAATAGCATCAAAATCTACTAAACTAACCCCCAAAACTCTATATGATGGTTCTAAATTTAATACAATTAAGATGTTCTACAAGATCTCTATTAACTTCAACAAGCAGATGCAAATATCCATGCAAATAGATGGTAGGAAAAGATAGGCTTTTTGCCATTAGTTAGTAGTTTCAAGACTGGTTGGATTAAAAACTGGAAATTAGATACTAAAAAGAGGAAAATGTATTAAAGACCTTAAAAAGTCTCATATTTCTGATAAAACTTTTATATAAAAACTAGACAGTGACATGAAGATTATGACAAGAAAGTGGAATGATGAATGTTAGAATTCTCGAGACAAAGGGAATTTGGACTTAGGACTAAGTTGTCGACAATCAAATGTGAAAATTAAACATTTCTAGCCACACAGAGGTAGATGAAAGCATTTCTGCTCTCATTCTGAAGTTAAAACCTGACTAAAAGGTAAATAAGTATTAAGTCAAATAGCATATACTTTTAGCATTATAAATAAAACTGATAAAGACCAAGATGGTATAAAAGGCATGTAAGACAAATTAAGATGTTAATTTCTAATGTGATGAAATATAGATCTATAAAAATAGTAATAGGCTTCTAGTCTGATCAATTTCAACTATAAAAGGCCACCAAAGGTTGAATCTTATCAATAGCTCAAGATTTATATTATTCTCAGACTGCTGAGGGAGCTTTCCATGACTACTCAAGCCCTCATTGATTTTTTATTTTCTCTGAACTGATGTAGTACATGAATAATCTAACACTGGTTGTAGCACGTATGTATGCCAAGTAAAATGCATATTTAAACAGATATTCAAAGTGCAGAGATGGGGGGCGGGTGTCCTACTGCTTCTGCAGTGTTCTTGCAATATAATCTCCCTCAGTGCTGGATCCAAAGGGCCCTTATGTAACTTGTCCCATGGCCATAGGCAGTTCTACCTCTTCCAGCCTTGGTTTTTTTCAGCTGAGAAATTATTAGAGTCAATCATACCCCTGGTTCATTACAGTTCTAACAATCTAAATTCTGTTTTTTTATTTCTGTTGACATCACTTATAAAAAAAATAGATGGCAAGATTCTGACCTGTTGAATCTTTAAGCTAACATAAGCAGAGTCTTCAAATAAATGTCTTTAATTTTACTTGTGCTCAGGGTGACTTTACTGACCAAAAGAAGCAGCACAACGAAATTGCCAAGTGAAGTCATTGTGGTATTCTTAACAGTCCTAAATGTCAATTTGAAGAATAGGCTGCTTCTTCGGAAGCACTCCTATTTAAAACAGAGTGGACAGCAACATTGATGGATGATTGAGGCAGGCTGAGTCACACAAAGGGACTTTATGCTTCTGCAAGTAAGGAGGAAAATGCAGAATTTTTGCTATCACTCTCACACAGCTATGAAATGCTGTTAAGTATTCAAAACGCAGAACTGTCTACCAAAATCTGAGAGAAGATAAACTATTCTTTCCTTCCACCTGAATTGTAAGAACCACAGACTGTGTGGGAATTTCTTCAAATTTCTTTATTCTGTCTCCCTTTTTACACCCTTTTACTATACAAACTGTTTTCTCTAACTAACCTGTCAGAGAAACATCTGTTACCTTTAAAGAAGCCAATTCACGTCGATGTGTGTCACGTTTTGGTTATTCAGTGCCAACATTCTGGGACAAATTTTTACCAAGCTTTGTCTGGAAACTCTGCTTAACTCCATCAGTCACTAGGGGCACACATGTTGCCCTCGCCCCCCTCAACCTTAGACACCAGTGGCTGATGAGTTTAGATATCTTCTCCCATGCTGTAAAAATGACACGCCACTTCTACAGCTCTCTTGCCAATTTGTAAACTGCTTTGTCAAGAACAAAGAATTTAGAAAAAAATGTGAAGCAAACTTAATATAACATTAACGCCCTTGTGCACCATTTTTTCATTACTTTTTTCTTTTTTGTCTCAAGTCAGGAAACTAAAAGGATTAGATGTACTGCTATAAACTGAAAAATGTGGCAGTCCATAGAGGCCTTACTACAGGTTTACAAGATACAGGATTTTAGAATTATCATGTTACTACTAATACTTTAAATTTAACGTTTTGCCATATTAAAAAAGCCTTTTGAGATCCAAAGAAGGTGGTGGGGAAAGTTAAGGCATGAAAAGACAAGTTAATATTTGTTCACTGCATGTGGAATCATATGTAAGGTCCATTTACTTTGTATGTGGCTTGATCATTTGCATGCTTTTCTGCCCCAAAGAACCTTGGCCATCCATTGTTAAAACCCTCTTACTATTGACAGTATTCTACCCTATTTATCATCACCCAGAGGCTGTGTCAGCAGATCCAATGACCTCTAAAAGCGGTAGATGATGAGCTCGGCTGTTCCATCTCTGAAAGTGCTGAGGGAGCTTCCAGCCCAGATGGCCTCCTTGCTGATCATGTCTGAGGGCTGTGTTTTGTTGTTGTTTTTTTTTTTTGTTTTTCTTTTTCTAAGGTAGCTTATTTAATACAGGATATATATGAGGTAGTTTGGTCTGAGCCAACAAAAGCTAATAATGCTAATAATAAAGTTGAATTATGAATTGTAGTGCTGCTTTAAAAACCAAAGCCAGTCACCAAAGTAACGGTATTTTCCATAGTGTTAAAGAGAAAGAAATATGATATGTACTTATACATTTATCGATAATAACAAATTCAAGTATAGTCTGTTTTGTGGTTTGGTGTGAAAAAACAATCATTGTGCATTTAATACAAACTGTGCTTCTGTAGAAGACATTGGGTTTTTTTTCCTGATTTACTTTTTAAAGGTTAAAAATATTATAGACTCAATATACACATGAGGCTGCCATCATCATTAGTAAGGGAGGGTACCTCATTCTATTAATAAATTCTTAGTGGTTGTTTTCCTTCAACAATCACTAGATGTGCCTTGGGGGGCAAGTTCTAGTCCCATCCAGTGTTCTCAACTACCTGGAACATGTATCGGCACAAAAACTTGTTCCTAGTAATATCAGCTGCTCAGTCATCCTTTTAACTGTTTAAAAGTAATGACCTGGCTCAGCTTATAGAGAATTTGTCATCATAGAAAATGTAAGAAAATGATACACCTTGACATCCAAAAATGCTGCAGCAATTTGAATTTTGCTATCAGCTGACTATGCATTAGAAATTAATATTAGAAATTTAATCCCAAAATGAATTGCACTTGAGCAACATCATCAGTGTCATAAAATATTAAATCTTATTAAAAGGATTTATATCCATATGATCAATAGGTGATGTAGAAGGCTGCGGTTCTTGAGAACTGTAATGTAAAAAAGTTGTTCACATGAAATCCGTTCACTTTCTATTAGGTAGCTAAATGCTTTTAAAAGATTAATCATAAATGCATATGTTAAAAACATTATAAACAATTTTATGAATGCCAAAGAGCAAAATTGTACTTGATTCTTCCCAGAGAAAAGCAGAAATAAAATAGTGCTGAAATCGATATAACTACTGTTCATAGGATGAAATTCACACCAAGCTGTGGAATATGGAAAAAGTAAACATAAAGTAAACAAGAAATAAACCAACATCAAAAGTTAAAACTCAAATTATTTTTAAAGTATTTTAAACATATTCAGATATAAAAAGTAGTTTGCAAGAGGAATGGCCATAGTCAAATATACAATTTATTTTGCTTAAATTTATTCAAGAGTTCCTACATGAGAAAAAAATTTTGGTATTAACAGTGATATAAAAATTCTTGCACCTTACAATTAAAATGTTTGGATATTTATATCATAATCTTTTAAGAGATTTCTTGTTAAGAATAAATTTTGGTTTTTAGTAAGGAAAATTAACACAACTATTAATCATAACAGATACATATTTAATCTCTCCAATTTAACTTTATATTCATTATATTTATTTATTTACAACACATATTTTTAACCTATCTGAAAATATTTCCTTAGTTCTTCTAACAATTAGTGAGAAGGAAGGCAATTAAAGGCTATACATATTATTTTTTAGATCTATTACTTTAATTTTAATTTTCTATTAAAATGATATAAATGGTTTAGTTTAACAAATACAATTCAATGGGCTAAGACACTATCTTCAATATGGTTTATAGTCTAGAGCAGGAGACAGACACTAAATTGCTACTTAAAGTCCTACCCAGGCATGTGGTTTAATCTATGTCAGTCTATATCACATACAAAGATAGGCTGCACATCAACTCTATTGTTTATTTGAGAAATTAAATTGTTAAGACTTTAAACAATAAAGCCAAAGTAATATCAGACTCTCAAAGGGTTCCTTTATTCTCTTATTTCAGGAAAAGTACTCTAAAGTGCACAGAAAAACAGGTTCTTCTGCATAGAGGCTAATAAATCTCATAATTTCGTTAAAATCACTTTGACTCGGTTGAGAAAACATTTAGACAAGTACCAACTTCTGGATGCTGTGCTGATTCTTGGAGATGTCAATAAGACAGGGCTACTACTCCATGGGGGTCCTGGGTGAGACAAAGCAGGTGTCAGTGTGGTCTAGCAAACCTCTTGAACAGACCTTGAAGCCAGTGGCATTTCTCTGAGTAACAAGATTATTACACAGACCCTGTTCTACCACTTCCTCAGGCGTAAATGGAGGAAAGGGGATAATGCAGGTCAAGTATTAGGGTTACCAACACTTAGAATCCTTGCGGAATATCTCTCTTCCAGGGAGCTAGTTTCATTGAATCCAACAATAGGGAGCTCAAAAAAATGCATACAATGTCAATTTTGAAATGGTTTTGAAAGCTCCAAAATTCAGGTGCTCTTCTACTTTGCTTAAAATTGACCTTTCAACATTCTTAATAAAGCAAGAATGGATGTTCTCAGACTTGAAAGCTTCCTGTTAGGTTTTCCTTTCCGTAGGGAATTTGGAAACTGTTTCAGTTCAGAAAGCAAGTACCTGCTTTTTGCTGAGGCTGCCTTTAACTCTAGCGGTGACAGAGGGTCACATAGTTTTGGAGAAAGAAAATGTGGGCATGGATACACAGGCAGATAGATAATTTCACTCCTGTCTGTCAACTGTTCAAAAACAGAGATATGCCCAAAGTGCTATTTGACCACCAAGATTCCTGACCAGAGTGGTGAAGCTATATGAGAGGGGTGGAGAGAAAGCCTCCCAGAATGAATAATGTCTCAGTCTTGAAAAGTTAGGCATTCACCAGGTGCAATAGGAGCTCGACTGCAGAATTGCATGAGTAAAGACACAGAGATGTAAGAATTAAAATTCTGTATATCAAGGAACCCTACATGTAACAGGCACTTATTAAAATGTATATTTTAATGGGTAATACCAATCTCTCCCCATTTTAAATGATCTTGTTATTGTCAGCCAATAAATTCAGCACTTCAATACTTGATTTTTAAAAAAAATCTATTATTGTGGGTGTTTGTGGGCACTTATTGATCTTAGAAAAGGACAAAGCAAAAGAACATTCAGTTTTACAAATAGCATAGGTGTCTATGATTTGCTAGGAACTGATTTCCTCTTCCACTAGAATGAAAGCTCCTTGACACAGGGCTTTTGTTTGATTATTCTCAGCTCTGTCTCCAGCACCTAGAATAGGAACTGTAATATATACTTATAGTTACATGGTCATACAGTAAAAAATGGAGATTCGGTGATAGACAAGACAGATCTGGTGTCTATTCTTGTGGACTTAACACTCTAGTATAGGATTTTAACCAGGTGTTGGGGGAGAAGAGTCAGAAACTTGTATGGGAGAAAACATAACATCTTTATTTTTCTTAACCTGTAACTGAAATTTAATGTTAAATTGAATTGTGAATATAGGCCATAAACCACAGAGCTATTAGCAGTTCCTGTGATTTGTGACTTTTATACCAAAAAATTGCTAAGAACTTCAGGTCTAGGAGGAGAAAATAAATTAATTAAACAAGTAATTATTATTTAAAGAGATGGCAAGTACACTGATAGGGGAGGAATAGGATGCTGTCATTGCACTTATGTAGGATAGAGGTATTGGGTAGCTATTCAGACAAGAGCAACAAGGGAACAAAGAAATAGGAGCCCAGCCTAGAGACCACCCAAACAACACACCAATGGTAGCAGAAGTCTGGGTACGCACATGTGCACCAGGCAAAGAGTTATATAGCAGCCAAGTGTCAATCAAAATGACCTCACTTCCAATCACCCAGGAATGCCTTTGGAAAAACCCATCATCCGCCAAATAAATATAAGGCAGACATTCCCACTTGTGGGGGTCTTTGTGGTGGTTGTGGTGGTGGAGGTTATTATAGAACACTGTACAGCTTTTTGCTAAAACCATGTGCTTCTTTGGGAACATGCTTTGCCTTTTTAAAATATACTTTTAATAAATCTTTTCTAAATCTCACTGACCTGTGATCCTTCACTGCATCCATGAGGAAGGACCAAGAAAAAATTCTAACTACATTTCTGAGCTGTTATCGTCCACCCCCTTGCCACTGGGGCGTCAGATGGGATGGTCTTGTAAGAAAAATCATGCCTCTGTTCTTCCTGAAAAATGAATACAAAAGTATGACATGCTCAAGAAACTGAAGGAAAGGAATGGAGGTCTGAGTGCCTAGAGGAGGCAGGTGTTTGGAGGATAAGAGATGAAGCTGAAGAGATACGCTTAGGCCAAGTAAGATCAAACTCAAAAGTCTTCACTTTATTCTGAGGCTAATGGGAAGTCATTGATGAGTTTTAAAAACAGTAGAAAAGATTACACTGGAGAGAACTGATTTAGGAAGAGGCAAGCATTAAGAAATAAGAGCAATCTCTATACTTAAAATAGATCAGAAAGATTGTATGAAACTTGCATTGTTATTTTTAAAATATGAAAATAAAGAAAATCAACATAGTTACTAGAACATTAATGCTTAATATGTTTTCATATTCAACCTTACTAGGATCATTTTGCTATCAATAGCATAGCTTTATTTAGTGTTGCTAATGCAGTTCATTTACAGTTCTTTTAATGGTTTAAGTAATTCAAACTAAATTAGAGAAAGTAAGGTAGGAGCTTCAACAAATGACAAAAGGCACTTTAGCTGAGAGTGCATGCAAAAAAGACTGCCAGCCACAACTTCTGTGGGACCCATTTTTAATCATTACCTTAAATTTACAATGTGGACATAGTGATTTCTGGATATGCTATGTCATTGTAAATGGCCTTTGTATCAGTTGCTTCTATTTTATTTTAATTGTCTTTAGCCAAATTCTCTCTTTTTCTTACTGTTTGTTCTCCAGAATGCAATTTGGTATTTTCGTTGATTCTGTCTAACGAATCCATTATCATAAAATCAAATTCAGTGTTTGTTTAGCAAGATGGTCCAAATTTTTTGTTCTGTCTAGGACGTGTTCATTTTGGGGGTACCTTTTGCTTATTAAATGTTAAACCTGTTTTCTCTCTTTCCAAATACATTGAAGCATAATAGAACTTTGATTTTTTATATATGATCATTTTTTGTTTTGAAATATCATTTATATACGATTTTTTATAAAATATGTTGAATGAGACAGAATTTGTATGAACTTGCCTCCTAAAGTTTCTAATTTCCACTGTGATATCAGTGTTCATTGTTGTCAAACATGTCCAACTTTGATAAACATGTGTATTTAATCCATTTACCTTTCACCAGTATCTTTTCGTATGAGGTTATTTCTATCAGTGTCCTGGTTCCTCCATTATCTTCTGAGGTACTAGAGAGGACAAGTAGGTAGTTCTCTAGAGTATAAAAACATAGGAAACTAAGAAAATAACAATACAAAATGAAGTCATTCTTGAAGTAAATGAACTAGAATCTATTCTCCTCTGAACATTTTCAAAATGGCTATACCAAACTGAGCAAGAAATGCTTTCATAGCTAGTGTTGATGTTTTTGTCTTTTAAAGAGTTCATAGAAGTTTTTGCCTTTTGCTTTTCTTTTTCATGCAATGTAACCTTTAATATTTTATTTTGGTAATGAGAAGGATGAAGTCCAAAATAAACCAGGGACTATACAGAAGGCATTATATTAAAAGCATTAACATTTAAAAACTACTAAATTATTTTTGCTTAGATGAAAAACAGGATACAGATAAAGCTCATCATGAACTCAAGTTTATAAAATAAAGGTTTAATGAATGGTATACATCTTTTAGAAGATAATTATAGTATGTGTGTAACTAAAAAAATCAAAGTACTTTGATTCTATAAATATGAATAATCAGGAAACCTGATTATATAGTGAGCTTTTGGGTCTATAATTATGCTCTCTCAATTTACCACTGCATAAAGTTTCAACTCTTTTGTATTGTCTTGGAATACCACTACCATGTTAAAATTTATTCTCCAGCTTCACTCCTAACGCATTCTAATTTGTCAAGTCTCCAGTGTCCTTCCAATATAACTCATGCTTTGTTCCCATAATTTGGCTAAATGTTACCCATTATTTAATTCAGTTTAATTACACCACCTTTTTGAAATCATAATGGATTCCTTTATATCTTTTTCATTTCCCCTTTTTAGGATTTATAATCTATACCACACCATTAGCAGTTAATTATAGGCTATTTTTTTGCTATTTACTGTTGGCTTCATCTGCTCTCCAGCAAGAGTGTAAACTCCATGCCAGTGAATTTATTTAGGTGTTGCTTCCAAAACTTGAACAACAGAAATTACATAAATTTTTTGCACAAGATAATGCCACGTTTGAATTCTGCCTCCTCTATATAATCATTTATTTAGCAAATATTTATTGACCATCCACTGTGTGTCAGGAACTATTCTAGATTTAGGAATAAAACCAAGACAGGTGCAATCACAATACACGTACATACAAAACCACACACACAACAACACTTCCTATACCCATAGAGTTTATATGCAAGTAGAAGAGGCAGATAATGAGAAAAGACATATTAAGTGACAGATTAGCAAAGAAAATAACAAAAAACGGAACAGAGATATGAAGTGTTAGGAGGATGGTAGAGTCACCTGTGGAGGTGACTTTGAGGAAGGTTTGAAGGAAATGAGGGAAAACATCTGTGGGAATCTTTAGGCAGGAGGAACATGGAATGCAAATACTTGAGTGAGAAAGCAGCTTCTCTTTGAGTGTTTGAGGGACAGTGACAAAGCAAAGTGGCTAGAAAGAACAAGGAGGAGAATAGGAAGTTAGGTTGGAGAGACAGTGAATGATATATCACGTAAAACTTTGAAAGTCATAGTAAGATTTCATTTAAAATGAAAAGAGAAATAACATAATATGACTTACATTTTTAACAGGATATCTTGTTACTAATTAAGAATGGGGAGGGCAGAAACATGGAGGCCATTGAGGATACTATGGCAATAATGTAGACAAGAAAGAGTGGTCAGAAGTGGTTAAATTCAGGAGATATTTGAAGGTAGAGCCAATAGGACTTGCTGTTGTGAGTTGTGAAGAAAAAGGAGGAATCAACAAGACATCAAGTTTTTAGGCTCTAGCAACCAGAAAGTAGAATTACTGTTATTGAGGTTAGGACAGATGCAAAAACATTGGTGAGGAATGGAGGAAAGCTTAGGTTTTAACTTGTTAATTCCGAGGCACTTATTGTTAAATCTCCAAGTGAACATGTTAAGTAGACAGATATGTTGGCTAGAATTCAGAGGATAAGACCAGATGAAGATATAAATTTGGGAACTATTAATATTAAGCTGGTACTTAAAGCCATCCCTAGAGAATATCAACGCCTAGAGAGTGAGGCTAAAAAAGCAAGAGAAATCCAAGTAATGAACTCTGCCCCTGGGGCACTGTGATCTATACAGATGAATCAGATGAAAAGAAACCAGCAAAGAGACTGAAATTTGAACGACTAGAAAGATAGAAGGAAAACTAACTGAATGTGGTAGTTTTAGATGCAAAGCTTCAAATGGGTTCAAGGAAAAGTGATCTACTGGGTAAAATGCTATTTATAAATTGAGTAAGATTAGGTCAGAGATATTCCCACTGGAGCTAACAATGTGTTAGTCCTTGGTGACCTTCACAAGAGCAGTTTCACAGGAGGGAGTAAAAACCTAATTTGATTGTGTCCAAGGGTACAGAAGGAGAGACATTGAAGAAAGGAAGAAAAGAGGACTCTTTCAAAGAGTTTTGCCATAAAGAGGATAGAAATGAAGCAATAGCTAGAGGGGAAATGGTATCAGTATATGAAATAAATGGCAGCATATTTATAAATGAACACTGGAGATAGAAAAAAATGGTGATGCTGGAAACAAACAAGATAATTGCTGAAAGTGTCCTTCAGTAGTCAAAGGCAAATGGGATCTGGGGTACACCAGAGGACTTGGCCTTGCCTAGGAGCACAGATAATTCATCATTAGTAACAGAAGAAAAAGAATATTTGCACCAGAATCAGTTGCTTAGGTAGATACAGTGATAGGAGTTCTGGAACTTCTTTTCTGAAATCTTCAATTTTAAAATACAACAAGTTAAGGTCATCTTCTGAAACTGAGGATGTGGAAGAGTTGTGGTATATGTAAGAAAAAATAAGAAAAAATTTTAAAATCATCTAAGATAGTAGGAAAAAGAATGGACTAGGGATAGAGGATGGTTTCCAGATACCATTAAAGGGAAACTAGTTGATGTGGCTGTGAGATTTTATAAAACCATATTCAGCTATATAGATATAGGAATTGAATTTAATCTGAGTTGGAATTTTGTCACATGAATATGATAAACTAGAGAAAGGTAAAGGAGTTTAATAGATTTAGGAGGCAAGAAAACACATAAGGATGGTGCAGGATAAAGCAAAAGAAGTAGAAGCATTGGACTAATGATTCTAGTTCTAGAGGGAATTGGTTGGAGGGACAGAAGGTAAAATTTAGAGGGAGACTAATTGAAGTTGACTATGTAGAAGTTGCAGTTTTTGTCAATGTCAAGGTTATTACCATGAGAGTGAGTGATTACAGTGTGACTGAGTGAAATCAAAATCATGGGGATGCAGGAAGTAACTAAACTGAGATAGCTTCTGTTAATATTAGGACTACAATTTACTAACTGTAACTTTCAGTAACTTACTTACGCTTTCTGGGGCTCAGCTTTTTATTTCTACTATATTGTTTTCCATAAAGACAAAAATAATTCAATTGAAAACTTTGAATTATAAATAACTCTTATCATCATTTATTATTTATAGCACAAGCACTATATTCATTGTTAGCGAGACCAACTAAGGAGAAAAAAAAAACTATAGGGAGGTGGATTTTGACAAAATAAGAAAGAACTTTCTAACAATAAGTGCAATGAAAAGAGAACTGGATTCCTCAGTAGAGATTGTGCTTCTGATCACTACAAGAGTTCAAGAAAAGATTTAATGAGATTTGGCTAAAATAGCTTATACTACTAAGAGTGTAATACCTTGGTAAGAGTCAAAAAAGAAAAGACATGAAGAATAGCAGTATCATAAGGCAAGGTTGAAGGAAAGGCCAGCATCTGGGATGCTAATTCAAGTGGAACAAGGCAGGCAATTAGTAGAGATCTAAGAAAGAGAATGACTTAACGAAGGCCCAGATGGGCAGGTGGCCTGTATTGGTCCAGATGGGAAGATGCTTCCACATCAAAGAAATTCATCAGTTTGATTAGTGACCCAAAACAAACTTATAAACCCAGGGTATCTGAATTCCAGAGACTTGCAGTGGGAGAATAGAACAGAACAGAAATCAGAAATCAGCCAAATGGAGTGCAAGAGCAAAAATTTGTCTGCTGGTAAAACACTAAAAGCAAAGCCAGAATGACAATGCTAGACAAGGAGATGTTGAAAATAGAGCTTCTTCTATGCATTCCTATTTAAGAGCTAAGGCAATATCCCTTAGATTTAGACAATCAAGATAACTAGGTATTTGCAGAATGAAGATGAGTAGGTATACATTGATAACAAATAAAATTCAAGCCCTTAGTTAACCTCATCTACGTCCCCAGCTGTCAAGATGTCAGAAGTGGTAGCTAATTGAACTTTTAATAAAATGAGGAAATGGTTTAAGATACATCCAAGCCTGTCCATAAAGGTAATTTCTCACTGTTAAAATTTCTTAGTGTATTACAATAGGTAAGATATTTTCTCTGTTCTATTAAAAGACTTTCTAAATATTGCTTATTAAATTAATCATAAATTTTTACAAATAAAAATTAAGGATTTTTTTTAAAGTTTACAAAGATTGTTTTTCCTTAAAAGCATATTGAATACAATTTTTCACACCAAAAACACATCCTACAAGTTAATTAATCTCAAAGGTTGTATCATTAAAGAATTGACATCATTTTTAATTTGTTCCTTTCAAAGGAGATAATCATTGAGAGCTATATTTTATTAATTTATATTAGCTTTATAACACATTAAAAAATTAAATATTATAGATATTATGCACTAGTATATAAATACCACACATATAAAAATCTTGTAATAATGGTATTCACTATATAATTTAAATTTTTTTCTGAGGCAACAAACAAAAACCATGGGCTTTGGAATTCAGAGAGAAAATGGAGTTGAATCCTGGCATTGCCATTTACTAGCTGCATGACTTTTGGAAAGTTTCTTCTTTAACTAAAATTCAGTTTCCTCATCTGTTAAATGGTTTTAATAGTTCCTACTTCATTGAATTTTTGTCAGGATCAGTAGCTAATGTAAAGTGTACAAAAATGCATCAATAAATTTTAGGTGTTTTTTTTTTTTTCATGAACACCTTCTTTGAGGTCTTGGAGTCTTTTTACTTTATTTCCTAAATTGCTTTCAGTTTCTTCTCCAACTATATTCAATATATTCAAACCAACTGTTCATTTAACTCTCTAGTCATTGCTGTTTTTTGACCCCCTTCCCCCTTTCTCCCACCCGCTGCCTCTGGCAACCACCAACATGTTCTCTGTACCTACGAGCTTGGTGTTGGTTTTTTTCCACATATAAGGCAGATCATAAGGTATGTTTCTTTCTGTGTCTGATTTATTTGACTAAACATAATGCCTTCAAGGTCTATCCATGTTGTCTCTAATGACAATATTTCACTTTTTACGTCTGAATACTATTCCATTCCATATATACAATATCACAATTTCTTTATCCATTCATTCATTTATGGGCATTTAGGTTGTTTCTGTATCTGGGCTATAGTAAATAATGCTGAAATGAATATGAGGGTGCAGATATCTTTTTGAGTTAGTGTTTTTATTTTCTTTGGAATTACTGGAATATGTGATAGCTCTATCTTTATTTTTTGAGGATCCTCAATATTGTTTTCCAGTGATTGCATGAATTTACATTCCTACCAACAGTGCACAGAGATTTCACTTTCTCCACATCCTTGCCAATACTTGGTTATTTCTTATCTTTTTGATAACAGTCATTCTAACAGGTATGAGATGATAGCTCATTGTGGTCTTAATTTCCATTTCCCTGATAATTAATGACATTGAGCATTCTTTCACCTACCTATTCCCCATCTATATCTTCTTTAGAAAAATATCTGTTCAGAACTTCTGCCCATTTTGTACTTGGGTTGTTTGCTATTTTTGTTATTAAGTTATATGAGTTCTAATATATATTTTGGATATTAGCCCTTGTCAGATATATGATTTGCAGATATTTCCTCTTATTTGTTTTGCTAATGTAATTGCATTTTCATTTTGTTAATGTAATTACGTGTACTTTAACTTTATCTCTGACCTTACATCACAGTCATTTGCATTTGAAATTTTAGTCAACCAACCCCTTTCACCTTGGAAGAAAAGTTATCTATTAGGTCACAGGAAAAATAGGTATATCTAATCTAATATATTAATATTTGTATATTTAAGTGTACATTTTCCATAGTACATTGTTTATAAAAAATAATTGTTTTTGTACATTTAGTGAGACTTTTTTATTTCTCATTTCTCATACTGTTCATCTCAAAGATTACTAAATTCTTGCAAGAGACAAGGGAGAGATTTAATATTATTTCCATATTACAAAGAAGACAGAGGCTCTGTTTCTTTAGGTTACTGTGAAGTCTGAAATTTTTTTAGATAATGAAACATTTACGTCCATCTGTATAAATAAATACATCTTAAATATACACATATAGAGGTATGCATACGATATTTTATGAATGTCTTATGTGATATTATGCTTCACAAAGCATAACAAAAGTTACTGATATACAGGATAATGTAAAAACAAAATTATACACAACAGTTCATTATTTCTTTTAATTGCATTGAGGTATAATTGAGATAATTAAATCCATAGATTTCTCTAAGCAAAGTTTTTGATCAATGTTCATAAATAGCTAAATAAATTGAGCTGCCATTTCCATCATAATTTTAATTAGTTAAGCAAGACACATTGTTTATCTTCAAGATAGAAAATACTTTTTAAATTCTTAAAATGTTTTATTTGAGGCTTCAAAAATGTAGATGATATGGCCCTAGTCTCAAAGTAAGCTTGTATAGGTGATTCTAATTGGTTCTGAACCAAAAAAAGGCAGAGCCATGGTTATTAATATTTTGATGGTTATAATCTATAATAGTTCTTTCTCTTATATTTGATATTTTCTAAATTTAAAGAAAAATGAGAAATTTTAGCATAAAAATTAAAAACCTGTTAGTTTGCTACATATGGAAACTTTATTATAGAATGCATTTTACCTACCTATTTTTGATGTTATGTTTATTTAAGGAGTAGACAGGTAATCTTGTAATTCACTCGTACATATATCCATAACAAATGTTAACTAAACATCTGAATTTACAAATTCTGATATAACTTCTCATAACCTCACTTAAACTTTTAAAAATACAAACTTGATGATTAAAGACATTTTATGGCTTATAGATAACTTTAGTTTTCCTTAATAAATAAACACAATTTTCTAAATATTAAGCATTCTTGTTTCCATGAAATTAAAACACATACATACCAGACCACACTAAAACAGAGGTCCTAACCCCGGGGCCATGGATCCGTACCAGTCTATGGCCTGTTAGGTACTCGGCGGCACAGCAGGAAGTGAGTGGCGGGCAAGCTAGGGACACTTCATCTGTATATGCAGCTGCTCCCTAGTGCTAGCATCACTGCCTCAGCTCCACCTCAGATCACCAGGCATTAGATTCTCATAGGAGCACTGGTCCCTGGTGCCTAAAAGTTGAGGACTGCTGCGCTAGAGCATCCTCAGGAAATGACACGTTTCTAATTTAAGGGAAAAGGCAGAATTTCCTTCTGAACAAATTTTTTTTAAGCTTTGAATTGTATTAAAAGATGCAAAATGAATTCTGATTGTGTACTCTTGCACAGAAAAATAATAATAGACATGAAGTGGTCTTGATAAACACTATTAAAAATGTCAAGAGAGTAACTAAGTCATAGCTAACTATAATTCATTGGAATAAAGAAGAAAACTATCATAAAAATAAATAATTTTATATGGATGATTGCACAGTTTTAAAATTCCAAAAGTGGTAGTAGCTAATGGTAAGTTAATAGCCTTCATTTTTTTTAACCACTCTTCTCCTCTTTGAATGGTTGAAAAGTGAGCTTTATTTGAAAACTATTCCTATATGAAAACCACTGGGAAAATATATTAGATGTGCAGATCATTGCAAAGATATTTTCTATTAAATGGTTGGAACACAGTAGTTTGCCTTCTTCCAAAGAGAACATAAAAACGACTCTATCAGAATAAAACTGCTTGTTACATGTGAGTATATAATAAAATATATCCTTTAAAGGCAATCTGTAGTCTCATAAACTATGCAACTGATTTCAGAGACTTTTACCTTTTAGACACAGAATTGTTCTAATTTTAAACAATTTCATACTGGATTGAAAGTTCAGTTGCTAGTATTTTAAATTAACACTGTGTTACACTGATGACTTTAATCTGGCCTTTCTTCTTTCTATTTCTGTAAAGCTGATATTGGAACATGGTATTTATGTAGGAATGATTAAGAATGATAATAAGAAATCAGAGTACTATTTCATAAACAATCTGTATTAATTAATGTGACTCATGTGTGAAAGGTTATCAGGGAACAGAAAAAGAGAGTGAAGAGATCATATCTGATTTAGTAAAACAGCCCACTCACCAGTAACTGCTGCCTAAGAGGAAAAACATGAACAATTAAGTCTAAAATGGCTTTTAAATCAAGAGAAATCTTCAAAATGCCACTAACGCTTAAGTATTTACAAAAGTAAATAAATAAAGAAATAAATGGTTGCAAAAAGAAAAACCCTTATCAGAAGCCAAATTTTGGCATAATAGAAGCAAAAATCAATAGCCTATGTCAAAGCATTATCATAAAACAAATGACTCAATTAAAGAAATACAACTAAAAAACCCCAAAACAAAAGATTCTGGAATGCCAAAGGTCAGTATATGTGATCAGCTGCACTACCCTCTGGCTCTAGACTTTCTTGACAATCACAATTGCTAATAGCTAGGGAGGTTATCCCATGCATAGAAATTTACATTTTAATAAAAATTTGTGAAATTTTATAAGTCTTCTAGACACACAGTGTATATTCTATTATTAAAAGACAGAATGTCAGACTCGGTTAAGGTCATTTTGCAGCAGAGAGCTTTCCTTAATATCATAAATGTGGCCAAACTGAAAACCAACTGTCTGACCTAAGAGCCCATTTAATCAAGAAATTTAGGGGGAAATCGACATTATCTAAGAAGCAAAGGTGAGAAGTGAAAGACAGAGACTTTAAAACAGCACAAAACCTAAGCAATTTGTAATTGCAAAAGACAAATCTAAAGCTATCCTGATATTTTACTCTAATAAAAGAAATCTTTCTTTTTTCCTTTCCCTCCTTAGACCAATAATTATAAGATTTCATTTTGCTAAGCTAAGATACTTAAACTTCTAACTAAGTAATAATAAGAACTGAACATATTTCTTTACTAAAATAACAGTAAAAAAGATAAATAAATGGTGCCTTTTGTGGCCATAAACTCACTGAACAATGAGAATAGGAGAGCAATGAAATTAAGAGAATCGTAAATCAGAGATGCCAATATTTGACTTAGCAGGGCAGAGGAAGCTGATGCCTAGGTGGAAAGATTAACCAAAGGAGGCACAATTAGAAGCACAGAGCTTTCCAGAAAAGCTCGAGAATGGATGCACCAATTTCAATGAAAAGGGAATACCTCTGGGTCTGGAAATAGATACACTGGTTGAAGTCTATTTAAGAAAAAAAATCAAACTTATCATTTCTTTCCTAAGACAAGTAATTGGTACTTCCTCATCTCTCACACCATGCAAATCTGGGTGTACACTTTCTAAAGAGATTAAAGCAAAGATATTCTAGACTTGAGGACTTGAAAGAGAATTCAGGGAAGGTGTGCCATGATGAAAACAAACTGTGAAATGAAATTCTGCATATTGAATAATAGTCTGTTTTGTAGTGCCTTTCTTATAAATATTAGCAGACACCCCATGAGTAATTTGAGAAACATCCTAAGTGGAAAATTATTCAGCTGAACAAAACAAAACAAAGAAAATAATTTTGGAGTAAAAAAGATTTCAGTGCAAGAAACCAAAGAATATGTCAAAACACTTCTGTTCAGAGATAAGATGATATATTATATATGCATGAAACAGTAACAAGAGATTATGAAAAGGGAGTATTCAGAGGCCAACAACAAAAAGTTTTTGAAAAGTAAAAATTAGATAACAAAAACACCAAAAATATTTGTAAAAAATAAATATAACATTGAAGTAGAAAATTGGCAAAATCTCTTAGGAGCTGCTACCAAAAGACAAAGAAAGAAAAAATAGGAATGAAAACCCTGAGAAAATTTGAGAATGACATCCAATGTCAAAATAATAAGAATACATAAAAGAAAACAAAGAAAACTAAAAATTTCTTAGACTCCAAGGATAAGAATTTCCAAATCGAATGGATTCACAGATGGTTCAGCACAGTGAAGGGGTGGGGGTGGGGGGTGAGGGGGATGTGGAGACACAGCCTTATTTATGTTATCTTTAATTCTAGAACACTGAGAATGAAGAGCAGATGTTAATAGCTTCCAGAGTGGGTAATAAAGTAACCTAATACAAATAATTGGAATTAAAATAACACTGTCTATATTTCTTATTCCAAATTATAACAGTTATATTAGAAAGAAGAAAATGGAGGTGAGGTGAAGGTATACGTATTGAAGAGGCTCGAGATATCTCAACTTCATTTTTCATGACAAGATCATTATATAATATTTAATATTGAAAATAGCAGTATAAGTATGATATTTAGAATTTAGATATTTATATACTTAAATTTAGTCAAAAACTATCAAGAGTTTCAAGTAGTTATCTCTAAGGAATAAAAGCATAGAGAGGGAGGACCATTTTCCTTCTAAGCTTTGTAGAACTGGCAAGTAAAAATAGTCACGGTATGAATACCTCTTTAGATCTGTAACAAGCACTGTTCTTTTCCATTGCTGTTGGTCTAAAATACTTTAATTTTGATAAAGAAAGTGAGGAATGACAATGTGTTTCTCATACCTATAATTCACTTCTTTTCCCAGAAGTGATAAAATCAAATAGCCTGCAGATCAACATACAAATAAAATTAAAATAAGTTGATTGAGATTTTTGATCAAAAATATAGTTAAACCCATCTTCTCCCCAACTATAAACACAAGTGTCTAACTAATCTGTCTCACAAGAAGTAAAACACAGATTTAATTTATATGCTCTGAAATTTAAAATAACTACTAAAGTCTGCTAACTAATAAAAATAAAATATGAATAACAAATAGGGAACAAAAAACTGCAGTTAAGTCATAAAATAATAGCAAATGTAGAATTTAAAAAATTCTAAGAAAAGCCAAATAATTTCACAAACTTATGGAACAAATGCACATATTTAAGTATTTTATTAAGATAATGATCAAATAAAGGTGATGCTGGATCACTGGAGCATGATTTCTGTTTATTAAGAGATTGTAAGATTTTATGGATAAGCTTTGTTACCTGTTATAAGAAAGTCATTGATTTCCACTTTTACTCAGTCTGTTCCACCAATCCATCACTGTCAACCTATAAGGATGAGGTGGCTTGCATTAAGCTTTTCCTCACAGCTTTCACATGTCCAGCCTGGAATTCAGCTTGAGATTTCCATTTTAGAACATCTCATCCTCTTTGAATCCAAATAAATAACATCCACATGTTTTAATTTTCCACTTGAAATGATAGTAATAATAATAACCAGACTGTTATTGGATGGGGGTAGTTTTTAATATATATATATATATATATCTACATAAGAAATTTGAAGCACTATATGATTGTCACTGATACATTTTCTTTTAAAAATTAAACATAAAGACAGTATAAGAGAAACACTTTTGTTCTGTAGAAAGGAAACTATTTTGTTGGTTACTACACTGTTGGCTAATTGATTAACAGTTGTAACACCTTGTTGTGGGGTGCCAGTAGCAATTGTATAACTTAGTTTTCAGTCTGGAAGACAGGAAACATCTTGCCAGTTGTTTACCTCTTTCTTCCCTCTGAAAATTAGGGGAAGAGTTGGGGAGCCAGACCTCAACCTGCCTTACTTCCAGGGTCTGTACTGTTCTCACTAGCCATCTGAACCTACTGAAGGTGATTTAAAGGAGTGTAAGCAATGATACCTGCCATAGGAATCAGTTTAGTGAAGCTATCACAGTGAAAGCCCACCTGTAAAAATTCGTTCCATTTGTCCGAGAGGTATCAGTCATCAGAGGGTGAATACCCCTATAAATCTTAACATAACCAATCAGCATTTCTTGAGAATGGGTGGTGGAGGAAAGGAAGAAAAGAAATTTTCCGAAGAACTTTTTCATATTATACTTGTTTCCCATCTTTTTCCTGAGGCCTAGCTGAATCTCTAAAGAAAAGATTACATGTAAATATTAAAGCTTGTCTGGATATTGAGGTAAACTTCCCTCACTATCTCCCCAGCACCTTTTAGTATTTTATCTGACACCTGAAGACAGGAATAAGCAGATTTTTTTTTTTTTTTTTTTGCATAAAACGCTGTAAGAAAAAAGACAAATGTTCGTAGGCTGCCTTTTTCAAAATTATTTTTATGAGAAGGTGTGCAGCTCTGTTTAAGCATTTTTTTAAATTTTTGATTACCACTTGCTTTCTTTTAAGGCTGCTATTTCTGAAGCTATCTGGCATACACTGCAGTGCTGATTGCAATGCTACAACTTTCAGCAAATGATACGCTAGATGAGATCTCACAGATTTGAGAAGAGGCAGGAGAGGAATGAGTTAGTTGAGAGTGATGAGTTGCATTTGTACTAGAATGCAATCACCCCTTCTGCCAATTTTAGAATTATCCATGAAGAGATTCTTAGGTGGTAAGAGGAAAAAAAGAAGCTGCTTCATGGCCGGTGATTGAGAGGGCTTGGGGAATGTAACAGTACCACTCAGAGAGTCAGTGGTGAGGGATTTGTATTAAAAATATGTTGCGACTTTCAGATTTACTTCAAGAGTCTTAGAACTAAAAGTGATAGAAAGGAAAATTCTTATTGCAACCTCTCTGGGAGGCAGAGGCAGGGAGGCCTTTATTCCATCTCTTTGGTTCCTTTTTCTCTCACCCCATCTCCTACACTCTTTTTGTGTGCCGAGTCCTAAATGTCACATCCCCAGAGGCAGCCTCTGGTGGCAGCAGCTTCTAAGCTCAGCCTGGCAATGAACAAAGGAATGACCTGAATTGCTCAATCTGGGAAGAATTCTCAATGCTCACTTATAAATAAGACAGTAAATGATATTATCAGTAGACTTTATTGTTTATAAAAATGAGACTCGGATTGGGTTGCCTGATACAATACAGGACTCCCAGTTAATTTGAGTTTCAAATAAACAAAGAATGAATTTTTTTAAAGTACATTCCAAGTGTCACATGAGACATATTAGAAACTTATTTTTGGTTTATCTAAAATTCAAATTTAACTGAACATCTTGTATTTTTGCTTATCTTATCTGGCAACCTTAGACTTGGAACACATTACAAAGCTAAGCATGACAAAGCAGGTAAGTGACAGAGTTTATACTCATTCTCCTTAAGTGCCTTCTCTGGGCTAGAATTCGCGAAGATCAACATCCTTGAGGTACACGTTTGTTCCCTTCGGCCCCTAACTCCCTTTGCTTCACCTCTCCCTTCCATGCTTTTCAGAAAGGGAACCTGTAGACTGTGATTTCAAACTAAGAAGGTTCCACTAGTGCACCCAGAATGGGCAACCTGTCGAGAAGGAGAAAGCAAACTTTAAATATCTCACTATTTTGCCAAGGTCCCTCACTGTTATGTTAGAATTATGTTAAATTATTCATTAATTCTCACATGCTGTTGAGTTTCTATTTCGAGCCCATGGTCTTTTATTTTCTCCATGTTATTGCCCACGTACTCACTCTGCTCTTCCTCATGTAACATATAAAAATTATTTCTGACTTATTTGATAAGCATTTACAGATAAACCAGGCTTCATGGATACGTTAGCCAAGAAGAATTCTGTCAGTTTGACTGAAGGGAACGTTTAGAAACTCTTTCCAGCCATTTCATTTTTCAAATTAGAACGCTGAGACCTGGGCAAGCTCTGATGTGCCCTTTCCACTACCTGATGCCATCTTCCAGTGTGATGGAAAGGGCCACAACATACCCCTGCTTTGCATTCAGTCTTGCCTTAGTTTGAATCCCCTGTTACCTTTGTCTTTGGGGGAAATTTATATAACCTTTAGAAGCTATTTCTTCCTCTTTGAAATAGTGATAATGATAACCTTATTGGGTTTTACAATAAACTAAATAAGAATATGAATATCAAGTCACTCATATAGAATGGCAACTTTCTTTCCTATCCTTCTCCCTTTATAGGAACGTGTCACAACTACATAATGTTATAACCTGAACTATACCTTCTATCCAAATCATTCTGCTCATAAAGTTTATTTCACAGATTTGGGACAGGAAAATTATGGAAGATATTTTGGTTCTTATTTAAAAGATGATTGCAAAGAAATTAGGAATGATGGGCTAGTCTCTTCATCTAGGTTAGGAAATAAATATTAGAGTTAGACATGCCATTTTCTATAAGGGTGGAAGGGAAGAAAGAGGAAGAATTATAAAACCACATCTGGTCTATTCATATTCAGATAATGGATTAATTGGAGATCTTCAGTAAGGAGGATTTTGCCCATTATGTAATTTGTTTCATATTTAGCAATGCTGTGTAGAGCTTGAAATAGTTTCAGGAATTGAACAGTTGTAATAAAATTCGTGTTGTTGATACTGAGTCACTAAAGTACCAAGAATAGTTTTGCAGAAAGAAAATTTCTAGGAGTTGAAGGCAGAAACATTCTTGCTTTATACTTTATACTTTATAAATGATTCTAAGTAGTTAGATAATCAATGTTCTTCCCCTGGAGAAAAATGGTATAGGGACATTCTTGTGTAGTTTTAATTCTAACTAGGATCTAAGAAAACCCCAACTGTAAGTGTATGGGTATGGGCTCTGGAGTTAGAAATAAGACTTTGAATATAGACTCTGCCACTTACTAGCCATGCAACATTTGGATACTTACTTAAGCCCTTCTAACTTCTCATTTCCTTATTGGTATAAACTAGGAAGCTAATGTCTAGTTCATAGGACCCTGTGAAACAGTCCTTCTCTTTTCAGGAAGTGCTGAGAGCCTAGTATGTACCTGCCCTGGTGCTCAAAGTGCTGAGGAAACGTGGATAAGACAGTAATTTACAGAGTATAAGAACTATGAAGGAAACAAATAAGACAAGGTAACAGAGAGTAAGGGGTGGTGGGGTGAGCAGTGCTACATAGGTAGGTGTCCTGGAAAGCCTGTTTTTTCAGATTGTATTTCAGCTGAGACCTGAAGGATACGAGAGAATCAGCCCTGTATAAAACACTAACAACAGCAACAACAAAAAGGACTAAAACTTTCCAGAGTATGATACAGGAAGTGCAAATGTGCTGAACTGAAAAAGAATTTGATGTGTTGCAAAATGAACAAGAGGAGGAGGGGTATGCGTTGAGGCTGAGAAGAAAGGTTTTTTAATCCACAGTAAAATGTTTGTGTTTCATTTTAAGTGACAAGTGAGTCAACGAAGAGTTTTAAATAGGGGGTGACCTGATCAGATTTATTCTGATTTACAGTTTAAAAAAATTATTGCGGCTACTACAGAGAAAGTGAATTTTAGTTTCTGATACATAGTAAGTGTCCAATTAATATAATTATTTCTTATTTAATAATACCTCTGCTAATCATTATTATTGGTATTACTCTAGATGTACAAAGTATTAGTGACAGTGCCATGTGTATAGTGACCATTTACAGAAATTAAAATGCTCTCTACCATTAAGGAGAATAAAGTCTTTGCAACAAATGTTGGTTTTATGGAGCCTTGAGCAAATTAACCTCTCTGAAATTCAGTGTTTTGATTTGTTAAAATGATTATAATGGTAAGGCTGCAGAAGGAGTCAAATAAAACATATAAAATGCCTGGTAGAGAGGCAGTTAGTAGTCAAATAGCAAAATTATTTATTATTTTTACCATTATTACCATTTTAGGTATATACATAAAGAGAAAAATAAAACTAGGTACATTTGTCAGCTTCAGATTCTTAAGAACACATGCAATATATACAGAAACAAATGCATAGCAATTAGTGTGGACATCTATTGTTATATATTTCTGTCTAGCTCTTCCTCTTACTTCTACTATGAGAAATCTCTACCAATTCATGGACAGTCCCTACAAAGAATGGAGTAGATCTTGTTCACTCTTAACCTCAGAGATGAACACTTGACCCAGGGTTTCACAAACTACAATACCCTCCTCCCAGCCACAGAAATTGGTTCAGGTATGAGTATGTGACTCAAGCTTGGCCAACCAGGGACTTTTCTGCCACAGCAATAAGAAAAAACTTCTTGTTGGAGTGAATAGATAGAGAAGTTGAGCTTGAGGCTGCCTACAGTCCTTTCTGTTTATTGAGAAATAGAATCCTGATGACAGTGTTTAAGGCTAAAGCAAGCCATACCTAAAACTAGCCTTTCCACTGAACATCTCCAATTACAGGAGTCAGTAAATCCCCTTTTTGATTAAACCAGGGTCATGAATCAAAGATCCTTGTCAATTAGACCACTGCAATTTAAGGTCAATTCTGGAAACACAGTCATCTGTTTTGGAAACAAATTGGCCATTGTCCAAAATAAATCCCTTACTCGATTGGAAAGAAGTGACTTACTAAGATAAGAAGTGTCCTAGTAAGGTTCTCTTGTCTCACAGAAAGCTAAATGAAAATGTCCTTTCCTTCCCAGAGCCTTAGTGTTCTTCCTACTCTTCATCTGTTCTCTCACCTGACTCCTGACCTCCTCCACATGCCAGGTCACTCCCAACTCTGAGCTCTGTCTGGATTTTTTTGGTTGCCTAAGCCATATGCTGTTGATGCTGCTCCAGCTGCTACTGTTGAAAGCTGAATAAGAAACTTCTAGATATATTTGACAGATATATTTAAGAGTTTTAAATAAATAAAAAAAATTATCCAATAAAAAGAATTGTGTGGGTGAATCCAAATAAGATTTCTTACTTTAAAAATATTACCAAAGTTGACAACTTGGAAATAATTTCTGTTATATCTAAATTTTTAATAAATATTTTAGAAAGGCAGATAGCCTTCCAATATTTTTCTTCTTCTTTTTTTGCCTTTATTGAAATATGTTAGACAATTACTTTCTTGTATTTACATTGTACAATTCAATGAGGTTTTTTTTTCAATTATAGTTGGTATATGGTAATATACCAGTTTCAGTTGTATGGCATAGTGATCAGAAATCCACATAACTTGCAAAGTGATCACCCCAATAAATCTAGTACCCCTCACTCCTTACATGTTTATTACATTATTAACCATCTTCCCCATTCTACACTCTACATCTCCATGTCTATTCTGCAACTATCTATTTGTACCTCTTAATTCCTTTGACTTTTTTTGTCCCCCCAGATACTCTCCCATCTAGTATCCCTGTAAATATTCTCTGTATTTATAAGTTTACTTCCGTTTTTGCTGTTGTTTGTTGTTGTTGTTGTTGATTTCGTTCTTTAGATTCCGCATGTACGTGAAATCATGTGATATTTGTCTTTCTCTAACTGAACCATTTCATTGAGTGCAATACCTTCTAGGTCCATCAAGGCAATATTTTTTTTCATTCCCTTTCTTTTAGTCTGTGTGTGTCTTTTAATCTGAAGTGAGTGTCTTATAGGCAGCATATGTAGGGGTCTTGTTTTCTTATCCATTCAGCACTTAATTCTTTTCCATTTGAGGTATTTGTTGATAGGAATGTAGTTATTAGCATTCTTTATTCCTGTTTTTGATCAATGTTTTTCTTCTTAAAGAAATCTCTGCTACATAATAGAGCTCTAAAAGGGTATAAGAAAAAAATAACAGAAATAAAGATGAAATCACAAGGACAAGAGATAATTGATATTGTTAAAGATACAGTATGAGTCCGTCAAAAGTGAGCAAAATAAAATGATTAACTATTTTTTTAAAAGATTAGACAGAACATTGCAGTTATGGGAGAAGTGCAGTTGCCCTGCTAGTTGCATAGAGTCCCGATAGGTGGTTATGAA
The DNA here is from genome assembly GCA_030015415.1 of Cynopterus sphinx. NCBI lineage: Eukaryota > Metazoa > Chordata > Mammalia > Chiroptera > Pteropodidae > Cynopterus > Cynopterus sphinx. Next base: position 81,194,723 of record CM057383.1, on the reverse strand, counting down.
AAGGTGATGTTTGGATAGGAGCCTAATGAGTTTAAGTGGCTCTACCCCCTCTCATATGGAGTGGTCCCACAAAGAGTTGTTTTTGCTCAGGGGAAACGTGAATGTAACTTCACAGTTACAGTTTTTTCACATTCAGAGATGGCCTGAATAGTCTACCCCACAGCAATAACTTGAATGTCTGGCTGGTGATAACTCTACCCGTTATAACCGCTGATAGCTAGAGCTAATCTCCATCCTCCTTGCTTGCTATATTACTATTCTTCAGATATTCAGTTAATATTTTATTACAAATAATAATAGTGACAGAGATAGTTTAGGTAGACAGTGTCCTTGGAATAGTAACAAACTTCCTCTGAGTGAAGTTCAGTCACTTTAGAGCACACAATGCCTGCTAAGAGCAATTTTGTGACAAATGCCACCTCCACATGCTGACACCTGTGCACAGGAGAGGGCATAATGGGAACCAAATGTTAAAGGGCAAGCAGCAGGGCAATACAGCAGCCAAGGAGGGCTCATTCTAATAGCCATACATAAATGACCTTTACTCCATAATGCTGACATGCTTTTAATATAAGCCTCTGAAAATTGCTGCAAGTTCATATGGAGTTTTAGAAGTCATGTATTTTAAACCTAAACTCTTCTTCTGTTTTTAATCTAATTTTTAATAACTGTATAACAAAGTCAAGCTTTGTGAATTAGATTAGATTTCATTACCATGCATTTTAGACAAGGAAATTAGAACAATGGAAAAAATATTTTTTTCTTCATCTTTCTAGGGTACAGGGATTAAGCACTTTAAAAGCACCATTCGAATTTGGACACTGTCAGTTTATTTTGATATATAATTTATCCCTTGAGCATGGTGAAACATTTTATAGTTTCAGAGAGGACTAGGACAACTAATGGTAGAAATAACTTTTTTTTACTTATTTATCTGCATGCTCTGGTTGAGAGACATACTATCTGGTGTTAGATCCTGACTCTTCCTCTTACTATTTATGTGACCTTGTGCAAGGCAAGTAACATCTCTAACTCACTTTTTCCACTTGCTAAAATGAGAATGATCGTGAACCTATTTGGATGACCATTCTCATAATTCACTCACAGCATTGCTCAGTACCTAGCCTGTGCTCGATTAATTTTGTATTTTGTGGCATGCAGACATTGTCATATATTCTCATATGTATACCTCTCAATAGTACAATGAAATAAGTAGATTTTACTGTCCCTTTTGTGGGTTGAATTGTATTTCCTTAATCAAACAAAAAAAGATATGTTGAAATCACAATGCCTGGTACCTCAGAACATGACTTTATTTGGGCATATGGTCATTGCAGATACAATTAGTTAAAATAAGGTCAATTGGAGTAGGGTGCCTTTAATCAAATATGACTAGAATTCTTATAAGAATGCCCGTGTGAAGACGGAGACACAAAGAGAGAATGCAACATGACAACAAAGGCAGAGATTTTAGTTATGCACCTTCAAGTAAAAGAACACCAAAGTATGTTAGCAAACCACCAGAATCTAGTAAGAGAAAAGGAAAGGTTCCCCTTCAGACTTCAGAAAGAACATAGCCCTGTCGGACACCTTGATTTTGGATTTATAGCCTTTGTAACTGTGGGACAATACATTTTTGATGTTTTTAGTCAACAAGTTTGTAGTACTCTGTGGTACATTTTCCCACAGCTCTAGGAAACTAATACAATCCTCATTTTATGAATAAGAAAATTCAGACCCAAAGAGTAAGATATTTACCCAAGATCACACAAATTAGTAGGTAAAGGAACCTACATGTTTTAGGCTCAAGACCCAACTCCTTGTCTCTTTCTATAATCCTTTACACACCTTACACTTTAACCATGCTCCTCAACTAACCCTTCCTCAAGCATGCTATGCAAGGACACATAATGTTGGCCTTAATGAGGAAAATATATTTATTGACGGGCTTCTCCATGTCACAAATCACATGGGCCAATTTTCATATGCCATTCTCTCAACCTGAAGTGAGTTTTCCTCCATTTCCCCTTGGTCTAAGTCCTCATCCTTCAACTGCCAAGTTAAATACCCCAAGCCCATAATTTTCACTTACCTTGTCAGAATACTCCTTTTTTCCATTTATTTTTCACATCCTATCATTCATTCGTTAGCCCGTTTAGCTCTAATTTCACTCTGTTGTGCTTGTAGGTGATCAGTAGTTTGTAACAATCTATCAACCTCACTGAATTTTAATTATCTTAGAATCAGGATCATAATCGTAATAATTATTTAAAGAACAATAGACTAAGGCACTGCAATTTTTATTTAGACCCCACAATTCTGAAGTGTAGGTTTTGTTATAGATGCTTATGCTATCTATAATATCTGCCTTATTTTCAAAAACCCAAAAAATTTATCAGTAGGGAATTAGGGAAAGAGAGACTTAATGACAGTATTTGAGGTCAGGGCTTCCAATACGTTTTTTATTGTCATTGTTGTGTTTTAACTGGTTCTTCATATACACCACTGTTGACCCCTTTCCCTCAACCTCATGCCTCTGTTAAATTTGAAATTTCACTGAATCTTCAGAAGATCCTGAACTGAAAGCTCATTTTATCTCAATACTCAGTAAAATGGTAAGATGAAAATTTAGACTCAGGAGTTGTATTTTAGAAAATGGTTTCAGAAAATAACGTACTAGGAAAACAAACAAACAAAAATCAACATCAGAATGCTTTAATTAAAACTGTAGTGAAACAATTTAATTTCAACAGTATCACTCCTGAAGAAATTGTAGGCAGATCTCACCAATCGGAACTCTGTAATTTTTATTTCTTATTCACAATTTCTTCATAAAATTTATGCTAAAATAAACTCTACACACACACACACACACACACACACACACACACACACATGCCATCACTTATTATATTTATCAGAGTCAGGGTGATTTCAGTGATGTTCTGAGGTAGCCACATAATGCAGCAGAGCTATCGCATATTACAAACTAGTCTCAGTTTTGCTATCCTTGAAGGTTGTCATAGCTGGGGAAATTCTTGTGCTGTAGAACAGTTTGCATTACGAAGTAACGGTAACACCTACAGCTTAAGTGGAACTGAAATGCTTAGCTTTAAGCCAAGTCATTCCTTTGTAGACATAATGTTATTTTAATTCCAGTAGCATCTTTCATTCACCAAGGTTATAAGGCACTTGACAAATAATATAAATATAGTTTCATGACTGAGATGCAATAATAACCAAGATAAAATTTCAATGCCATCCAGGAGACATTACCAGGAGTGCTGCCCAAAAGCTACCCCAAAGGAAAGCAGAGAGTGTCCTTAAGAAAAAGAATCTGAGTTTGTTGCCCTATCTGTTTACTTTTGGTTTGATCTTTGAGGATTATTTATAAGTGTGAGAAAGTTAGATACATAAGTGTTTATGTTTATAAAAATAAACATAAGCAAGTGGATGTCTCCAAGTAGTTTTTAAACTATTGGAAAGGAAACATGGTTTAACCACTTTGCTTGTATTGGCATTACCACATTAGCATGATATTGGCATATAGTAGGGTGCTCAGGAAAAGCATTGATTTTTCTGCACTGATTCTCCTTTTACCATACTTGTTCACATTCTTGTTCTATGTCTTTGTAACCTTTTTAGAATTTTGTTGTGTTTTGGTAATTGAGTAATTAATTAAAATATGACAAAAAATGTGATTAACTAGGATTAATTAGCCTTGTGACATGTCTTAATTAAATATTTTAACATAATAATAGTATAATGGCAGAGAAAGAAGTGAAAACATCTTTTTAAAAAAGATGAAGTTAATATGTCACAAAAATATTTAACCAAAATGGACTTTTTTATGGGAGTGTATAATATTTGGGGATTACTTGTAAGGTCTAGATACAATGTAAATATTGAATAAATATATTTTTGTTAATTTCTCCTGCTACCTTTAATGCAATTGATATTTCTGAACATTTCCATTCTATTTCCATAATTTTCTAAGTACTCAGGTCTTTGCAGTATTGATAGACTATTTCTAATGTGTTCTTTTAGAAATGACAGTAGTACTAGACAATATATTAACTCTCTCTCAGTTCAACCCCATTTCATATTTCCCCATTAACCTTGTTCAGGATGTCTGACAAGATCCTTTCAAATGCATTGTGATAAAGCAGGATTCTTATCACTGCTTACAAAATTTTATTTGGAATCACAGCATTTCTCAGTGGGTTCATATATGTCTCCAGTGTAACTAGAAGTAACTAGTTACATATCATAGAGGTAGATTTCTTTCTTGTCATAACTATCCATCCAATTTCTTCCACAAGAATAGGCAAGAATTCTCTGGTCAGGTTCTTGTGAAAAAAAAAAAGAAGAAGAAGATAAAAGTAGTTAGAAGTTAAAGGTAGGAGAGGTCAATAAAATGAGGCAGAATGAACAAAACAAACAAATAAAAAAATAATACGAATAAGAAACTTGAAGAGCTGCTAGTATGAACTCAAAAAAAGCAGGTGGTAGAAAAGTTATTTTGCAAAATTGAGTGGAAACAACTGATTAAAATAGTAAGAGTGGCATTCTTCCAAGATACTGTGGTTACCACTTTCTTGCTTGAAACATGGTAAATGAATCAAAAATTAAATGTTACTTTTCCAGTGCTTGCATATTATACAAATTATAATAATATCTATGGATATTGCAATTGGAGCTGACAATAAAGTATGAAATTCCAGAAAACTATTAAGCCCTACATGGTTTAAATCTGAAGGATATTTAAGAGATAGAATTTTTTATCATTTTAATTAATCTATGAGCTACAAGCTAAATTATGTCCCTTCAAAATTCATATATTAAAGCCCATACTCTCAAAACCTCAGAATATAACCATATTTGGAGACAGAGACTTTGAAGAAATTATTAAATTGAAATGAGGCCACTAGCGTGGGCTCTATTCCAACCTGACTGGTGTCCTTATAAGAAGAGGAAATCTGGACACACGAAGAGACACCTGGGATAGACGGAGGAAAGACCATGTGTAAGGACACAGAGAAAAAGCAGCCATTTACAAGCCAAGGAAGGAGGTGTCAGAGGAAATCTAACCCACTGATATCTTGAACTTGAACTTCTAGCCTAAATAACTGTAAGAAATAAATTTCTGTTGTTGCAGCTACCCAGTAAATTAATATAGCATTCTTAAAGATTTTAAAAGTCAGTTTAGTTAGGCTTAAAAACACTCCTAGCATCTCCCATTCCACTTCCCCCCTGCCCCCTGCCCTGCCCTACTCATGCCAATTTTCATTCAACAAAGGTAATAACTTTCAGTTATTTTAGTCATTTTTTTTTCTGGTATATACCTCATTTTTCAACAACATTTTATATTATTTCATAATTTTTTATTGGATGATACCTAAAGACTTCCAACTAAGGAAGATGGGGATTTAGCTCTTCAGCAGTTTATTCCACTCTCACTAAACACATCCACATCCATATTTTATTTCCCCTATTTTCACAATGTAGATCCATCACAATATTTGGTGTTTTCCTTTTGATGGTTATTTAAATATTCATACTTGAGTCTTGTAGAGCATCATGATTATAATCGTATAGCATTTTGTTTTTCCTGGAGTTAATAATTGCCTCTCAGATTATGCACAAAGAAAAGTCAGTTATACCTCTGGAAAGATTTCCCAGTAAACCATGCACAAAGGTCACCTCACTTTGAAAGGTCTCTGCAATCGTCTGAAGGCTACACGATCTACTATGCAAATTTTTTTAAACACTTGGGGCTCTTTATTTTGTGTCCAATCTGTGATAGTGGATGTGTGGCCATGGCGAGTATGATGATGCATCTAGGGAGAAATGATGGTAATGTGAGTAGTGCAGGCTCAATCATCCCTTGATTTCCCTCTATATCATCAGAGAATGAACTGTTGCCCATTGTTAGTCACTGAGACCAGTGAATGAATCAGATAGTGCAATCAGCAGCCACACACACTTTTCCAAACTCTGTGATCTCAAAGAGCAGTATCACTAATGTGCCAATCTATAATTTCCCACGTGTCAGACCAAAAGTGTTAATCCATTGGCAATCAGCCATGAGTCAGTAAAAATATGACAAGGCTCATCTAAGGTAGTACTGGCCTGAGCTCTGAGAATGGCCTTGAATTCTGCCCAGTGAGCAAAGTGACCACACCCATTTTAGTTTCTGCATGGCTGGCATTGAGTCTGTAAAGCCATAGCATTTCAGTAGATACACTGGGTTTCAGCCTAGCAGAACTGTTGGGGAACTGAGCCCAGGGATTTAGAGGAACTGCTGTGAATTAGAAGTCCTCCTGAGCAAGAATGCCTTTTTTTTTTTTTTTTTTTTTTGGTCTAAAGCTGAGATACTACCACTGGATCCAGGCCTCCTAAGTTCTTTAATATATCTCTTCTATCTAATATTTGAGGTTTTGTGGGGTCTTCCATCTTGTTAGGCATTTGGGTCCAATTTGTCTTGCCCTAAAGAAGGAATATCAGGCCAAAGAGTCACAAAGCTTCTCTGCATCAAACATTTGGTTTCAACAAGAACCCAGTAGCAAACTCATAGCTGCTTTAAAAAATCAGTTCCTGGTACCGTGTCAAGGAGACAAAGATTCCCAAACCCTAACGGTGTGTCTCTAGGTAGAAACCACTTTTTTGTCAGAGAGTTAAATCAGCAAAATCATCAGTCATATTATAGAGATATTTCTCTCTGTCATTCAGGTTGTGGGACAACAAAGGTACTAGCAACTTCCAACTATAGCTCTTCCCATTTGGGAAAGTTCTATCTGGCATTTATGAACATCTGTAGTACAGGCATACAATATCAATTATATCTTCTGCAGTGAAAACCACAAAAAATAGTACCTTGAATTGGCCCAAAGGGCTCAATTTACAAAGTCATTTTAGCTTCTCTTTCTACTGTGATTCCTGTTTGAACACAGTCAATGGAATTCAGATGTCCTTTCTCCTGCACAAGACATGGCAGGACAATGGGCACCTGTATCAAACAGAACTATAATAGTTCGAGTCCTTTCTTTCCCTCACATACTTTGGCACATATGTGTAAGCCTTCAGTTCTCCTTAAGGACAGGAGGATTGAACTCCATCCCTAAACATCTTTCTTCTTAAAGCACCTGAAGTTGGAGTAAGGTGAAAGGAAGATGTAGAGTGGAGGGGTGGGGACATAGAGGGAGAAAGCTGCTCTATGCCAACAAGCTAGGCATAGCTTTCACTTTATAATTCAAGCTAGAATTTTGATTACTTTAGGTCAGTTATTCATTCTCCTGTGGGTCACTTGCATCAGCATTATAAACCAAATTCAGGGTAGTATAACCCTCCAAACTAGTCAATGCCTCATCTATGATTTGGTATTCATCTATCTCAGTGAAATCTACTCAATAGAGCAGCCAATGCCCACTGCAAACAAATTACAACAAAAAACCTCTTAGACCTTTTACTGTCTTCATAAAATATATCTAAGTTTGGTAGACTGCAAGAGGGACTAAGCCCAGTGACGGCACTGCTGTTGACTTTTTTTCTTATCAAACATTACATGCCCCAATTTTCCAATCAAACCAGCCAAGGTTGTAATAGTGCACTTGGTTTCTGACTATAGCAGTTAAAAATTTCTTTCCTTTCTCTATCACTGAGAGTGCATAACTCCAAAACTTATCTGAAAGAAGAAAAAACCCTTCTTCCCACACAGAATGAATATTAGTAATGCTTGTTATAGTAGGGCAAACCTGAAACTGAATACCAGATTGGCAACTAAGTCCCTGACTGAAGTAAAGTTAATAAGAACTAAAAACTATTTGGGCAACTCTCTTGGAACCTGCTTCTTGTTACTCAGTCAGCAACCACCATCCCACTTCCTTCCCATGAATAGGCAATAAAGTAGAAGATCATTTATTGCCTGGTTAACCATACAGTTGGGTCAACACCTTCACAACTGATTCCTATGTATGTCCTTCAAATCCTGTTAATCGGCCTGTGAGACCCTTATCCTTCCACTTTCAGAGAACCATATCCCTCAGCATCCCATCCTCATTGCCAAAACTGTCAAGAATCATAATAAGTCTGAAATTTCACTCTATCCACAGCTAACTGGTTATCCTGCCACAGTTTCCTGGATGCTGGCAAAAGGCACAAGATGGGCAATTTATTACTCACAGCAGTAAACCTACAATAGCTAGAGTATCATCATTTCTGTGTTAGTACTCAAGCTCCAATTTCCAGAACGTGAAACAAAGAGAGTCAGGTGACACTTGCATGCACAATATGCTTCATTTAAAGAGAGGAACCTTGAGCTTAGGGATCCTGAGTCTTATCACAGATAGTAACAGTGCCTATGCTCCAGAGGGAGACACTATCTTTATCTTCCAAAGCTGTAGACAGATTTACTCTGTCCCATGGGGAGATTTTATCTTTATTTTCCAAGGCCATTTGCTATACAAATATCCATGAAAATATAGTCTGGAACAAATACAGTGAGTTCTCACAAGATATGCACAAATGTAAGAGACCATGGAGAATTGTCTCCCAACAATAGATGTGAGATAAACATTTGTTCTTGCATTAAATGTTCGGAATAAATTACTTCAAAATTCAAGTTCTTCATTTCTGGAACATTTTCTTATTGTTTCTTCTCTGTATTCTCTGTTCTCCCTTTCTGAAACTTGTGTTATTCAACAATAGATTTTCTGGACTATCCTCTTTCTTATATTCTCTTCTTTTCTTTTTGTCCTACGTTATGTATATTTCTTAAACTTTCTCTTTCACTCAGTTATTACATTTTTAATTTCTGCTGTCATTTTTTAAATTTCCAAAATATCTCCTTTTTTTAAGTTTCTGAATAATTCTTTTCAAAAGCTTAGTTTTTGTTTGTTTCATGGGTAAAATATTTTCTCTTAGTTCTCTGAGTGTTTCAGTTATAATGACTTCTTGTTTCTTAAGTCTTCTGCTCTCCACATTACCATGTTTCTTCTAAGTTTTTTATTTATTTTTTGTTGTTTTCTTATCTGTTTTTTATTTATTTTTTGTTGTTTTCTTATCTGTTTTTAATCTATTTTTTTTAAACATATGATGTTCTTTGCCTATTTACTCTTACTTAAGATTGAGAGCACCAAAAAACAACAACAACAAAAAAAACAAGTAGCAGCTATATAGGAATATGTAGCTTACTATGGAATTATTGGGCAAGAATCCAGTTGTTTTTGGCTCCTTAAGTATTTCTCTTGGGCTAGTTCACATTCCCAGAGAGGTGTCATCAATCTCTTGCCCTGGCTGTCAATATTCTCAGAAATGTGCTAGAGACAGGGACTAAGATTGTTCCCTTTTTAAGATACAGACTTTTCACATTATCCCCTCTATTCGCTGTAGTGTGCTGGTGTCCTCTCCAAACAGTAAACTACTTGTCTACTGTCAAAATTAAAGAAAGACTATGGAAGACTATTCTGCTTCTGTTATGCAGCCCTGCCAATTATACAGCCTTCAGAAGTATCTGACACTTCCAAATCCTGAGATATTTTTGGTGTTGTGTAGCATTATTTGTCTTGATTCTTGCCTCCCCCACCATAGACACATAACTTTCATCTTTCTCTGCTTGTCTAAGTACGTCACCATCTGATTTCCAACTTTCAATCTTTTGTTGACATCTCTAGTATGCCCTTTTATCTTCTCCAATTTCCAATGCTTTTGTAGGTTTTTTTTTTACTTTAGTTTTATCCCTTTACACTGTTGTTTTAGCTAGATTGTAGGAGCAAGCAAAAATATAAATTTGTTATCAGTCTGCCATATTTAACCAGAACAATGATAGACTTTTAAGGGAAAGGGCCTCTGAAAATAGAAAGAAGAAAAATAGGATAGGACTCTCAACTTCTTTTGGTGAAATGAGGCCTTCGTATGTTAATTGTGCAGCATTGTTTGTAAAGCTCCAAAGATGCCATACCTAGAGTTCTTGGATCCAGAGATTGTTTTCAAATGATTTAGCAAGATAACTAGTCTCCTACTTTTAAACATGAAGTGAAAACAGTTTTTCATGTTATCTACTTGACATCTGAACAGATTCCAAAGATATACACTCAAACCAAGAATTCATGAAATATGGCCATAGTAAAATATTTTGTTATAAACAAGTGCTAAAAAGGATTTAAAAAGACAATTTAAGTGATAAAAATGAATTTTCTTTAACATTTTATGAGGCGAGCAGTCTCTGTTCCTAAGAGTACTGCAACATGAGGTGCAAGGTAAAAGCTTTCATAGGATAAAGAATAGACACAAGGAAGAGAAAAACAGAAAATAAATGTAAAATAAGAACATAAGCACAGAGTCAAGAGTTGGCTTGGTGACTGGGCATTGGATGGCTGGATATAGTGTGTTTCTGGTCAGAATGGAGCAACTACAGAGACAGAAAATGTGTCTAAGATTCAGTTTGATGATGTGGCCCCTGGGCAGGACCGGCACCATCTCAGGACTAAAAATTCATTTTAACACAAGGTGTCAATGTCAGTGATGCTGTTTTACTGGTATTTGTTAAATTACATTGCTGATTGGTTACTATTAAGCAAAATACAAAAAATTAGAAGAAAAAACAGTAAACAAAAAAACAATTTTTATTTCAGAAAATTTTCCCACATTAAAGCAACTTATCTTAAAATCAATCACCTTCATTTCATAGTTTACTAAAATATTCTGTAGTTTTATTTTACATTCAGAAGATGATAGAGAAGAGAATGGCATGGCTATTCTTGTACCACTCTTTCATAAAAGGAAAAGGTAATGATGGCTTAAAAATTATTGAAATTTTCTTCCATTCATCAGTGCTACAGAGCCTAGAGGAGAAATAGAACTATGCGATATTATTGCTGATTATTTTATGATTTTCGACATCAAAAGAACCGGAGAAATTAATCAAGATATCAAAAGGAAAAATATGCATTTATCAAGTAGTATTTATTATACTACATAAATATTTTCCATTAACAATTTCTAGTTAAATCAATAGAGTATTAACTAAATCTGCTTTGTTATATATGCAAAGATTAAATAATGAATCACAGATTCCGACTAACAAATTGGTATGGTGTAAAGAAATTTAGTGCACATATTAAAAAACAATGTAGCAAATGCTTCTTGTTTGTAGTGCTTTATCAGAATATATCGGTGAAACAAGACTGTTTTTTCAGTTAGAATTATTGGGAAACTATTTTTAATCATTAAAAATAGGTCCGCCGTATGACTCCACTCATATGTGGAATATAAAACAAAAAATAACAAACAAGCATAACAAAACAGAAATGAATTCATGGATACAGACAATAGAATGGTGATTGGTTACCAGAAGAAAAGTGGGGTGGGTGGCAGGCAAAATGGATAAAGGAGGACAAATATGTGGTGACAGAAAGAAACTAGACTTTTCATAATGAGCATGCAATAGAGTATACAGATATTGAATTATCATGTTGTAAACATGAACTTTATATAATGTTGTTAAGAAATGTTTCCTCAATTAAAACAAAAAAGGAATATTCTATTGAGTTATGAAAAAATCAAAATACATCCACAAGATTTTATTTTGACCTGAAAATTGACATCATAAATGTGAATTAAATCACAAGTGAAGGGGAACAACTGTGGATATTTTAAACGTATTACCATTTCTCCTCTACAAAATTCAATTTGTTTCTACACTGAATGAGTGCCTCTGGGCATTTGTACAGGGAAAATAAAATCTCTCAAGCTGTTTTGTTCTATATAAAAGCCACTGTATTCATGATGAATCCAGAAGGGTTTTTAAAGATGGACAAATAATATACCCAAGCATATATTTCTTATGCATGAGAAACTGTGGTTGGCACAGTCACCACCACCTACCCTGCATGTGGTATGTACCCAGATGATTCCATATGTTGGAAACACTACCTAAGCCCTGTTGGCAGTTCCTACCGGAGATAAACAATATAGGGTACTATCTGAGGCTACCAAAATGGGTTAAAATCATGTTTGGGAAAGCTTGTGCTTCCCAGTCACAGTTCAAAATAAAGAGAGATTTAAACATGACATTTTGCCAGTTAGCAGACCTTCTAGAAGATGAAAGACTAGTGGAAAAAATCCCAGTGTTTTCATAAAAAAAGTATAAAGCTTCCAGAATTTCAATTTTTGTGTACCCAATGATCTGATTTTTCATACATGGTATAACAAAATTCTCAAAGGGCCATAACACCACTTTTTAGGAATAGTTTATCTGAAAGCATCATAGCTGCATACCTTTGGGGATTACCTCTTGTTCCACACAGTGTCACAAGATGTGAATTTTGACATGAGATGGCTTATATTCAGCTACTTAAAATACTTCAATTTTTCAGAGACAATTTTCAGATTTACCACTGAGAATAGCATGCTGGCATTACAAATTGGAGACTGGAGAATGGGGAGGAGAGAGCAAGTCCCTAGTATTCCCTGAAAAAAAAAAAAGAAAAAAGAACCATAGAATCACCTAATAATATTCATAATAAATATTTATTGTGTGCTATGTCAAGTGATATACACACACACACATACATGCACACATATGTACAACCCACACACATCTAGACAGATAATATCTAATTCTCAGTGGACACCATTATAACCATTTTACAGATAAGAATAATGAAATTCATTAAGGCCCAGTAACTTATGGAAGACCATCTAATTAGTAAGGTAGAGAGATATGCAAATGAAGGACACATCTAAAATGAGGACTCAAAACATCAAGTCCCTTTGGAGCTGACACCCGACTTCTGGCAATGCAAGAACAATAACCTGTTCTTTAGGAGTCAAAAAATGTCTCCCAAAGTTTAATCTTCTTATTCAGTCAATCTTGTATAAATTGAGAAGATTTCAGAGGGTGGCTATAGAATGATTTTCATTAAGGAGCCTCATCTGCCAGTGACAGAAGTAGCAGCGACTGCTGGTTTCCAGGATAGCCCCTGCAATTGCATTTATGGAAAGTGAAGGGATTTTGCCAGGCAGTTTAAGTTGGAACATGATCAACTACCCACAGAGAGTCCTAATGCCAGAAGGATCACTGAAAGAGGCCCAGTTAAAAAACATATTCCCCGCTCCATGTCAACATATACTAAAAGAGGTATTGGTATCTGTTGGGGGAGATGTTCGAAAGAAAAGGAAATATTTATCTGTCCATTGGGACTGGTTCCACTTTCTTCAGATGGTATAAATCAAAGGGAGAGTATGTTATACATATGTAAATATAAGCATAAAGTTATAAACTCAAAGAGATAAGTATAGGGAGGGCTGAGCTGGGAACACATGTGACTATGAATGTGAATTGGAGCATGAGACAATGTACAAATGAGAATGGAAAACATAAAAGAGGCCTGTAGATAATTATTTTAGTTGCTATGAACTATAACTAGTAAACCAGTAGACCCATTTAAAATCAAAAGCAATTAATGAATCTGATACTGAGAGGGAAGAAAGGACACTTTCAAAATACCGCTTTGATTATTTTGGTTCCCTTTTCAAAAATTGTTATGCAATCCCTATTTCCTACTGTTTAAAGCCCAACCTCCTTAGCTCGTCATCCAAGATCTCTCATCCCTGTGCTATTCACAGTTATTTCATTCTGTGTGTTGAGAAATTCAGTGGCAAGTTTTCTACCTCGGCAGAGAGGTGACAGATTTATATTCTAGAAGTAACACTGACAGCAGAATGGAGTATTAATGGAAGAAAACAAAAACTACAGACACGGTGACTATTTAGGAAACTGGTACAGAGGTTTACTCTCCAAGACAAAGAGGAGATGAACTAAAATAGTGAAAGTGAGAATGGGACTTGCACTGAGCTTGAATATCAAAATACCAGCCAAGATTTATTCAAATTTTCTCATAAGCAGAATGCTTTGTCTCAAGGCTATTTGGACAAAATTTAAAGGATCCACATGAGAAAAGAACTCAATAAGAGAAAACAAAACACCTCTCTGCTGGCTCATAGCTCCTAAAGAGCTATGAAGGCACTAGCCCCATAGATGACAAGCTACATCTCAGCAGGTTTTCTGGCCTTATCAACATGTGACCAGATAATAAGGTTATGACTTAACAGAATTTCAAAATGGAAGACATGTTTGAAGCTCCTCAACCTGGGGTTCTATTTACTTGCTTGAGGTTTGGTTTACTCAATTGGACATAGGTATGATATGTAAAAGGATAACCAGCAGTTTAGATTGTGAGACCAAATATCCATATTCTGCACCCAGAGTTAGCCCTGGTTCTCATCCTGAGGCATTCTCCTCTCTTCTATTATTTATTTCACTGAGTTAACAGATGGTTTAACTGAATATTGTGAGGAATTGTTTTGGAAACTATTTCAAACAAAAGTATACATACCAGTTTTAACTAATGGTCTTCTTTGTCTGTATCTTAGGCTCCTTAATGAGATGACTTAAATACACCCTCTTTTGTACACACACACACACACACACACACACACACACACACACACACATACACTGTCTTACTTATCTGTCACTGGGTAACAAACTACCCCAAACTTATTGACTTAAAAGAAACATTTATTATTCCTAACGACTTTTTGCGGTGAGCAGTTGTTCTTCTCCCTGTGATATAAAAAAGGCTAGAGACATTTGGAGATTTGACTGGGTTAGAATGTCCAAGATGGCTCATTCACATGACTGACAGGTTGGTGTTAGCTGTCATCTGAGATCTCAGCTGGATTTATTAACCAACATGCCTTGGTTCTCCCCTTTGTATCTCTCTCAAAACATGGCAGCTAGGCTCTAAGAAAGAATGTTTCAAAAGGATGTTTCATTGTTCAAGTGCTGTGTTCAAGACTTAGCAAATTTTCAGTTGCATATCTCTTGGTAATACCCCATTGGCCAAAGCTAGTCACAAGATCCACAGACTCAAGGGAATGGGGAATAAGCTTCACCTCTTGATGTGAGGAGTAGCATAAGCTTATGAGGAGAGGTGGTCAATGAGGGCTATCTTTGGAGACTGCTAAGCATACATACACACACTTATTTATATACAGTGTTAAAATGTATACGTTTAACTTAATATAAAAACCTTCCTGAATTATAACTTTTACACATAACAGTGCATATTCAGAATGTTATCCCCAGCTTATCAATTAAAGGTAGAACTGTGATGGATGTTTAAGAGGGGCCTTCTGATAAGTTGAGAATTGTCCACAGATTCCTCTCTATTTTAGAAAATTAAGAAATGAGTGACCATTTGAGCCCTTGGGAGGACCACCTTTTCAGCTATGCAGGTTGTACACTGAACAACACTGGCTCTATTCAGACACTACGTGAATGACATCACTTAGAGTCATGCAGTGCAACACCATCCATCCTTTGTTCTGTAACTTCCAAATGGAAAGACTGGGTAGATAGTGATATAACTAACAGATTTAAAAAAAAAAAGGGAGAAGTTAAGTGTAATGGGGAAGGCAGTGAATTCCACTTTGAACATGCTGGGTTTGAGATGCCTGTCCAACATCTGTGACTAGGTGTGTAATAGATAGTAGGAAATGTTCATTTGGAGCAGAGTAAGGCAGGGGAATAGGTGAGATTATTGAAGGAGAATAGGTTTGGAATGAAGAGGAAGAGCCTGAAACAATAAGCCTGGAATGTATGAGACAGAATGATGGTAGCCAGTGAAGCATTCCGAGAAAGAGCAGCCAGAAAGCTGCCACAAAATGACGTGTATCTGCTGGAATGAGACAGATCAGTAAAAACCATTTTCTTAAAACAAACATAAAGATCTCCACTTAAAATGGGGACAATTAACTTTCTATCATGTCTATGCAAGCTCTCTCATGGTCTCACAGAGACAAGGCTTTAACTCACAAGAAAGCTGCTTTTTCTTTCTCTCTGCTTGCTTCACATAGTGCTTTACAGTTTAGAGAGCATGTTCACTTAGTTTATCTAATTTGTTCTCTGCCATCACGCTCTGAAGTATGCAGGGCAGGTCTTAGTATCTTCATTTTACAGATGAGCAAACTGAAGCTTAGAGAAGTGATTATTGCAGAGTGGAATTCTGTCTTCTTACTCTTAATTCAGTTCTGTTTCCTCTGAGCCACTCGATTACATTAAAGATCAAGTCCTTCCTTTGTATTCAGCCCCTAAGATACCTGGGTTATCAAAATTGGGAGTGTTCTGTCTTAGAGTTACAAATCCTGGCAGAGAAGATGTGGCAGAAACTGGGACTCTAGGGCGACTGATACCTGTCCTTCTGTGTTTTTGTGGCTGTGCATTCTACTCCTTTTCTTTCTGTGGCATGAATTTCGGAGTAAATGTTACTTTTTTCCACATGATGAAGAAAGTCAATTTGTTATTTCTGCCATTAGGAATGCATTTGAACAAAGCTCACAGTAAAGAAATCAAACAAGCTTTATTCAATCAAACATGAGAATCATCTCTTATTATCTTTGTCATCCCCAAATTTACTTAATTATAAACCATATTCTTAACAGTTCAAAAATACTATTTTCTTCAAATTTCCACATCTTTCAACAATCCACTCTTTCAACACTCACCTGTATCAAAACTTTTTTCTAAGGGTGTCCACTGCTTTACTTTGTATTTCTAAGCAGAGTTTTCCATTCTCATGGCTCATATAACAAATATTTATTGAATGTTTGGTAGGTATAAGATTCTTGGGTTACAACAAAGTTACTAACCAAAAATAACTGGTGTTAATATTTGGTTAACATAATTCCATCTATCAATAGATAAATGATAGATATTATCCACATTCCTACACCATGTTTCAATCCTCCCATCTCTTTTTAATACTATAATTATTCAAGATAATTGTTTACCTTGTATATTAATATGAGAAAATATAATGAAAGATATGTATGTTAGGATGAAAATAATTTTGCAAAATAGAGTTCAAACAATAATGTTACTTCTATATATAAAGTGAATAACTATTCTACTTGATTCATTAGAAAATAAGAAAATATGCAGTTGTCAAACCAATAAATATCTTTATGACAAAAGATTAAATTACTTCTCACAAAATTCTTTTAATAGTAAGAAAAATATTATGAATAATAAATATTAAGAGTCTTGAGTCATTATGGATTTTTTTTCTTTTTGTCTTAGCTACATGTTTCTATTTAAAAGGTGCTGATGTGGAATATAGTGCCCTTACATTTTCTCTTACCAGTCTCCAACCACCTTACAATTTTGTTTATATTATTATTTTTACGTGATTGATATTACAAACATATTGCTTTTCTATAGCTACAAGTTTTGACTAAGGCTCAGTTTTTTTCAGACTGCATCAACAATTATTTTACTATGACTTTCTATTCCAAAATGCTTTATTTTAATTTATGTTTATTAGTTGATTATAGTCAACATAAAGGAAACTTACAATAAAGTACAGTCATCCTCCTTTAACCACAGTTTTGCTTTCCATAGTTTCAGTTCACTCTAGTAGTCAACCTCAGTCTGAAAATATTAAATGAGATATTCCAGAAATAATTCATAAGTTTTAAATTGTGTGCCATTCTGATTTGCATGATAAAATCTCACGCCATCCTACTCTGTTCTACCTGGGACATGAATCATCTCTTTGTTTGTCATGTCCATGCTGCCTGCTGTATACGCTACCTGCCCAATTATTAGTTATTTAATAGTCTTAGTTATTAGATTAACTGTTGTGGTATCACAGTGCTTGGGTTTGTAACCTTTATTTCACTTAATGATGTCTTACTCACCTCACTTCATCTCATCACTTAGACATTATATCACAAGAAGGGTGCCTACAGTACAATAAGATATTTTGAGAGAGAGAGAGAAAGACCACCTTCATATAACTTATATTATAGCATACTTTTATAATTGTTCTGTTGTTATTAGTCATTGTTGGTAATTTCTTACTGTGCCTAATTTATAAATTAAACTTTATCATGGGTATGTATATATAGGAAAAAACATAGTATATATAAGGTTAGGTACTATTCACAGTTTCAGGCATCCATTATGAATTTTAGAATGTATCTCCCCATCGTTAAGGGGAGACTGCTATATGTTAATTGACATAACTTTGAAAATACTGGATATTATTCATGCTTGCCAGTAAGAATATCTAAAAGTAAATCATAGTTAGACAGAATGAGAGGCAGGACAGAAGAGCTGACATTGTTCCAGAAGTTGCTGTCTTTATGTCTTCATGCTAATACATGGAGATATGAATATAGATATAGATAGATTAAATATAGATTAGATAGATAGATGATAGATAGATAGATAGATGATAGATAGATAGATGATAGATAGAAATCCTCCATACTCCATATTTAAATCCTTCAATCTTTTGTAATATATAAACTATCCAGGATCATTATTGTTAAAATGATAAATTAATCTGTGCATATATAATGGAAGATCAATGAAAATATATTTGAAGACAGATGAGGGCTTGGAGCACCAATTATCCCACACATGCTTCCCATAACCCTGGCCCCATGCATTACAAAGCTCTGACCATTCCATGTGAAAATCAACATGGACAGTACATGAGTTCAGTGTCATTAAACAAAGAGTGACATGGTAGCACACTGCTACACTTGACCCCACTAACGAAATGTGTTTTGAGAGAACAATACTAGTGTTTTCTGTGGGAAGCACACTAGCATTTGTAGAATAAGATGACAAGAAAGGTCTCAAGTGAACCCAAGAAGTTACAAGAAATGTGGCTTTCACATTTGCAATGAAACATAAAGAGTTATTTAAAGAAACTTTCAGATATGTGTATTACTGTCCTGCTACATAAAGTTCTTTTTTAGCTACCGTGCAATGTGGCATGAGTTGATAGGTTCAGTTCCGTGTAGGATCAATCAGACATCCAGGCCTTAAGCGTGCCCAAAGCAAGTTGATGTACTAAAAAACCTAGTCAGGCTGACTGTTTAAATGTCAGCCTACTACTACAAACAGTCTTCAAAAAATTTTAATATCACCCTTGTAAATACACTTCATCAGTATAATGCATTTAATTTAAGAATTCTGATCAACATATGTATAAGTTCAGGGGATAAGTAAGATTTTCAATTATTTATGTTTTGTTATAAAATATAAGTGAAACTTACTTTCTAGAAACATTAATATTAAATTAAAAATCCCAAAGAACTGAAACATACTTTATTTATTCCATGTTTTTATAATATATTTAATAATTCATTTTCATTTTTAATTTAATTTTATTAAATTTATATTTAATTATTTTTAATTTTGAGCAAAACAAAGCAAAAAATTTATTGGCAACTTGTAAGTAGAAAATTTTCTTCACCAATTAAAATGCTCTTTGATCAGATGTATAAAATTTAATTTATACAAGAGCAATACATCTATTGCATGACATAGATTCTACTAATATATCTGTAGAATGTTACATTACAAATTTACAAAGTCCTGAATTAATGAAAACAGATGTATGTGATGTGATTTTTACTTAACTATACCATATTGTAGTTTTCCATTCTCACTCTCTATCATAACAAACAAGAAATAAAGCTGTGAATGCAACAGTGGGCAGAGTCAAGAAGTACAACCTGTACATTCAAGTAAAGATCTGCAAATCCATGGATTTTATTAATTGATTATCACACTAACACTTGTTGATTAATTGCATTTTGGCTAGTTGGATTCCCAGGCTTCCATTGTTTTTATTGCTTTTATTCAACATGAAAAAAGTGCAAGTCATTAAGTTTAGAACAGCAGAGTTGTTTGGTGAGAGAGTGGTGTCATTAAAGTGGAGCTATGAATAAAGCGTGCTGCAAGAAATTCAGCAGATAAATACTTGTCATTCAAAAAAAATTGGTAATGAAAGAAAGGAGAAAATGAGACAATAGGGTAAGAAAGAGAAAGGATAAAACAGTTTATCAAGATGGAAGAGTCTCAGTATATTTGAGGGTAGAAGATAGGAGCCAATAAAAGAGGTAGGTTTTGAATATTATAGAGAAGGGGATAAAATGATAACAAAAATGTTTTGTAGATTAACAGAATTTCAGTTCACTAATTGTCTCCTTATCTTTTCTCAACAGTAAAAATTTAAACCTTCTAGGCTGATAGAAAAGAAAAAAAAAAAATAGGCATAGCAGCGGGAGGCTCTTGAAGTGGCAATTTTATCGTATTTCTCTCTCCTCCCACCAGACCCAGAGTACAAAAGGGGGTGGAAGAAAGAGAAAATACTGGATGCTGGCTTCCTCTATTTGACTCACTTATCTTGCAGGAGGGGAGAAAGAGCTAATCTGGGACCACCTCATTTAACGTCAATATAAAGCCTGTTCATATAGATGTTTCATTTTGAGATGGCTGAAGCAAAGCTTTGAGTCACTTAACTGGAAGTAATGATGAGGTGATAAGTCATCTGAGGAGCACATGCTGTCTGATAGGTGGAGTTCCTATCCTCCTCATCAGGCCATCTGCCCTCTGTTTACTCTGGGTTCCCTGCCTCACAGATCTTCCTTCATTTTAAAAACACTTTTCTCATTCTAGGCTTTAACTTTAGAGCACTCCTAGCTAATACTATCTCCACCATAATATTAAGTCAATGACTCTCAAACCTTATTTTCATAAGAACCACGTGGAAAGCTTGTGTGTCCCAAACAAAGAGGTTCTGATTCCGTAAGTCCGGTATAGAGCCCAAGGATGTTCTCTTTAATAAACACACTAGGCGATTCTGATGTAGATGATCTGACAATCACTCTTTGAAAAAATAGTCTTAGTAATGTACAAGGATGAATACATGTGTGTGTTGCTTCTGATACTGATAACTCTGATTTTTATTTATGTATAACTATACATGTGTATATATATGTGTATATATTGTGTATATATTGTGTATATGATAATCCGTACTTCAAATGTTATTTACATAGTACTCTTGAACTAGCAGCAGGATGACTCTGGCGACATGGTCAAAATTAGTGCTTCCCACTATTGAGGATGTTCCCACAGACACCTCAGGAGCATGCTGAATCTTCACATGCTGAATCCAAGACCACAGCTGGAGTTATTGTCAGTAGAGAGAAAGAAGTATACCTACTCCCTTCATTATTGGAGACAGAGTAAAGAGCACAGTGTAGATTCAAGGGTTCAATAGTGCTTAAAAGTAAAGGAGAGATATCTTTCTAGATGTTATTTATTTTCTCAATCAGGTAGAACAGCAAAGTCAACTGCTGAAAGTAGGATTAGTGCAGGACAGAGGGACACTAAATTTGGAAATCAAAAATAAAAAGAGAAGCATTTTGTGGAACTTAATTAGGAATCAGTGAAGTAGGTTCTGGTATAAAAAAATTTTAAAATCAGGAATTGCTGAACTTTGCATGATATTTAAGTTTTAACATATTTACTGTTATTATATTTTAATTATGTCAAAAAACATTACAAACGAGTGCAGGCATATTACAATTTCCAAATAAAAGCTATCATCGTGATGTGCAATGCTATGTGAGAAAACATGACAGGGTGATTAATCTGTTTCTAATACAATCAATTATCTTCCCAAAACACTTGTAATGGGACTATAAAGATAAAGCCCACTCTGTTCCTCTCATCTGAAGACACTTTACTTAAATTGGTTTCAAAATTATTGACCTTTTTCTGGTCATTTTCAAATTTACACTAAAGTGTGATCACTGAAATAAATTAAACTTTGATAAAAAGCTGAATACAAAACTCAATAAAAGGTGAAGGTAAAAAAGTATTTAACACTGTCATTATTTTCTAATAAAGATAAAACCACCTAATCAAATAATTATGGTTCTTTGTGAAAATGTTTTAAGTTTTAAATTAAAACCTGGAAGTTCTGTTTCTACCAATTAAGCGGTAACTCAGCCTTTTTCTACATGGTGATGCCGGCAGCACACGTGCCTACATTGGACGGTGAGCCTATTTCATTCTGTATAAATACAGGATTTTTTCTGTTATGGGTTTACAGTCCCAGCCTATTACTTCATAGTTAGGGGCCTTGTACTCCTCAGATGCTCAGGCAAATGCTTGACTGTGGAGTAACGGTTCCCATCCTGCAGAATGATCTAAGAAATATTGGCTAAAACAATGCAGAGAGCTGACAATCATCCAGCCCCTGAGGCTGTCTTGAATCTGCCTGAGGCTGGAGTCCTCCCTCCCAAGTCAACTCAGAGAACGACTGACTGAAGGCGTTGCCCCCCCGGGGACAGCATGGTAACTAATGACACACCCCCCACCCCTGAACCTCGAACACTGACTTGACACTGACATCCAAGCTCCTACTAGCACAGCTCTCTTCTTTGGGAATTCTTCTGGTTCTTGCTACCCAGCTCTATTTCATTTCCTTCTTCAGTGCTCCAGTATCCCTGCGACCATGTACACAGACAGGGACGTCTTCCTCTTCTATTCATATACAGGCCTCCTCCAGCCCACCCTTACTGCTGTGGCTTAGTTTCCTTCCTTTCTGATGTTATGAAGACATAATATGACAGACGTTACTAACTCTAAAAAATAAGAATTTTTTCTTAAGAACTTTTCACAGAACTGTATCTGGAGCTCTTGAATTATTTCTACTATTTTCTAGTCTATAGGGAAGGGATTTGTATACATGTAATCTTTCCTACTACAGAGTAGGATTCCTGCCTCTCTCAGTACCATGTGAGCTGTTCATGGGCATGGGCCAGTTCTATTTCTCTTTGCAAGTCCAAATCACCATATCTACATATAGAAAGGTGTTCAATAAATCTTTATTGAAAGAAAGAACACCAGAGAAACAAGGTTCTCTCAATTCTTGTCTTTATTCTTATAATTATTTCCTTCTTTACATTTTTAATTTTTTTTTAGGGTAATTTGATCTCTATTTCATTTTATTTGGCTATAAAATGAAAAAGATAATACTCGTCCTTGAAAAAGCATCACATGTTTGTAAGGTACAATATCAAAATTTATATAAAGAAAATCAATAATTTCTAGGAATTAATGGACTAAAGATTGAAAATAAGGATCCCAAGTTACACTTTATCCTATGTCTAGTTTATTAATAATGATTAATGCTTAATTCCTACAAGCAACTTCTCTACTTGTGAAATGAAAATAATCATAACTCTCTTCATCCTCTGTATTCAGAGTGCTGTAGGGATAAATAAGTGGGTATGAATTAATATATTACTAGTTTCTTTTTTAAAAACTATGTTTAAAAAGATCAGGTATTGAGGTATTACTAAAATAATGGAGGTGGTCTTCTTCCTGATATATTTGAATTTTACTAATACAAAACAGGCATAAATCAGATTTATAAAACATTTCTACAAAACAGTATTTTATGTGAATTAAGCATATTCAGTATCATGCTATTGTGAGCAAATAATTTTAGGAGTCATCTATAGTACACATAACAATTATTTATAATTACCATAATTATTATCTTATACAGAAATGTTTCTCTAGTGTATTTTAACTCAAATATTATAAATTTTATTATCATAAATAAATATTTCTCAAGTATATTTTTAACCATAACCAACTTTTTTGTTATTTAATATTATTTTCTTTAAAAAATTTTATTAATAGCTAAGGGAAGCAAAAACCTGAGCCTACTTTATTTAAACTTTTTAGAAATGCTGAATTAATTGTTTGAAATAAGTAGGTATTTCTAGATTGTTCATGTTACTATTGCAAAACAAAAATTATATGTCTTAAAATGATTTGACTATTTGACAAGTTTTTATAAATAATATTACTATTTTTCAAGCAATTCTTATTTACTTTGTATAGTAGATTAAAATCTCTAACAACTTTTATTCATTTTAAAACCAATAACTTTTTCTTTTTATAAAATAAACTCAAATTTTCTGCCATCATAAACTCTTGGACACAAGCCTTTCCTCACTGATGCTGTTTAAATTCTTCAATAAACAAATAATTACCCACAACAAAGTAGGTATTGTATTGGCACTAAAACATATTTATTCTTTCACACTGTATGAACCACTAATAAATGCTTCCAAAATACATTATTTATGTCTAAAATTTCAAGACTGTTCCTCAAAATTGACAGCATAACTCATGGGGGACTTATTAAATATAATATGATAAGAAAGCATGAAATTATTTGTTCTGACGGAAATCTCAAAATATACCTGTGGCATGTGCACACAGCATCTTAGAATACCTTAATAATATAACATGCCACATCCTGCTGTGCTGAATAATACTGTTGGTAATGTGCCATGTTCCCATACACCTACAAGTTTGAACAATGCAGTGTCCTTACTATATTATAAGATTCTGCAAAATTGCTTCAAGAAGGTTCTCACACAAATTCAGTATAGTTTCTGTAAGTTTAACTTTTGACATCAAAAAGCACGAACATCTCAGAAACTTAAAATATATTGAAAAGCGTGCTTCTGTTAGAAAGTGAGTCTTGAAATTGAAATCTGAACTGCTTCTCCATTTTAGCGTGTTGTGGTTTCATAAATTGTCCCTTTTCATCTATTACTAACCAAGAGGTTTGATCTTTTCTTACATTTGTGAACCTTTTCATAATCAGTTATCCTAAATTCTTAAAAAATATACTGTTACCCTCCGTGACTTATGGAAAGCTCTAAAGGTAAGCAGAGGAGTTGGTCAGTGTAGAAATGGGTGTTTATTTATTAAGAAGTTCTACACATTTGAATTTCATTCGGGGCTTCTATAAGCTTCTAGTTCACTCCATGGCAAAATTCCAATAAATGTTTCTCTTATATATTTTAATAGTTTTCCTTTAACCCTCATTTCTCAATGATGTGATTTCTCACTGATAAAATCAAATAAGTCAACATTTGAACTGAAGAGGAGGAACCGAATGAGTATCAGCAAGATGAGTCCTGAAATCTTTTCAAATTTTCATGCTTGTTACTACATACAATATTTTAACTTCAGTATCTTTTCTTAAACCTTTTTTGTTCTTTGAGGACAAAATGAAGGTACAGCGTTGTTCTCTGTGGTTTTGTGGGCAGAGGGAGCTGACTGTGCCTGTGGATGATTGGGACTCATTCACAGTAGGACTGTAAATTTGGAGTCCAAAGCCTAGATTTCTTTTGGACCTACCTTCCAGGCTTGGCAGGAGAGAAAATTAAGACAGCATAGAAAGTTTTCTCTGAAACAATTTTTTTTTTCAATTTGAAGAACGTTTATCCTAAAGTTATATATTTCTTATTTTTTTTTTTAGAATTAAAATGTTTTCTTCTATAAAAGTAGGCAGCTATAGATAGTGGTTATAAGGTTTTTGTGTATTTTTTTAATCACCTTGACTTAAAGTTGGAAAATCCAAATAGTGCCTCCATTTTTGTTGTTGCCGTCATTCCAAAGACTATATAGATGCCCTGAGTTCAAAGCCACACCAAAATCTCATTCCAGTTCTGAATTTGCAGCCCTTGAATCTACACAGGTTTAATTTATTCTCCTGAAGATAAGCAAGAAACAATATGAGATATTTAATGGTGGTAGCTATGAATGTTATAGCTAATGGAGGGGGGACAAACCACTGTACTTATTTCTTTGAGTAAATATTTATTGAGTGCCTACTATGTACTAAATGCTGGGGATATATGTTTTTTCTTTTTATTTAATTTTTAAGTTTAATTTTTAAAAGGGTTTTTAAGGAAGGTCTCATTGAGAAGGTACTGTTTGAGTGAAACTTGAAAGATGTGAAAAAGCTGTGTGGTTTTCTGGAGGAAAAGCATGCAAGGTAGAGGGAACAGCATGTGCAAAACCTTGAGGAGAGAGTATGACTTGTGTAACTAAGGAATACAATGAAGTCAGTTTACTTGAGCAAAGTGAACAAATTGGTAAGGAGAGAGAGGTTCAAGAAGTACAACAAGCTTGGGAGGAAAGACTGTTGTAAAAACTTTTATTTTTCCCTGAGTAACCTGGAAAGCTAGCAGAGGATTTTGAGCAGAGTTGTAGCATAATATGACTTTCAATGTAACAGGATTGGTTTATCCACTGATGGTCTGAAAGGAGACCAGGACCAAATCAGAAAGAGCCATTAGGAGCCTATTGCAGTAACTGAGGTGAAAAAATGATAATGATTTGGACTAGGACAGTAGTAGTAAAGATATTAAGGAGTTTCCATACTTACTTTGAAAGTAGAGCCAAGAGGATTTATTGTAAAAGATCTAACAAGATTAGATTGTACTTTCCTGATATCTATGGATAAATGACTCCTTCATCATCCTACCAACAAATATTTAAACTGTAAATTTACTTAAATTACAATTAAGTGATAATTCTCAGTCCACACTTTCGTAATCTCTTCTAAATATGTGACAGCCTCTCATTTTAAAGAAAAAAACAAAAGACTGAAAACAATGAAATACAAGGGAAAGTAAAGTTTCAGCTCCACTGAATCTAGAACCAACCAATCATTAAAAAAGTAAATAATTCTTTTTAGCTAAAATTATTGGAGTGATATTGGTTAATGGAATCAAATAAGTTTCATGTACCATCAATAACACATTATACATATATTGCATTGTGTATTCACCATCCAAAGTTAAATTTTCTTCCCTCACCAAATATTTGACTCTTTAGCCCCCTCCCACTCTTCTCGCTAGTAACCACGAATCCACTCTCCGAGTCCTGGATAATTTTTAAAGCCAATCCATTCCTAGAGAATATGATGCTAAGGAGAAAGAAAATTAAACTTTTGAATAATTCTAACTTATCTTTTAAAAGGATGTATTTTAACAAGGACTCAGTAGATATATTCTCATTTTTCTTCTTTGCTCTATTTTACCTGAAGCTAATGGGAGTTCGGATACTGTTAAAGACTGTCAACTTCTCAGCTCGCCCTGTCCAAGGACAAGCACAATCTCCTCAGAGACTTG
This sequence comes from Cynopterus sphinx, assembly GCA_030015415.1. Taxonomy (NCBI): domain Eukaryota; kingdom Metazoa; phylum Chordata; class Mammalia; order Chiroptera; family Pteropodidae; genus Cynopterus; species Cynopterus sphinx. The sequence goes on along the minus strand of CM057383.1, from coordinate 81,167,837 downwards.
AGAAGAAATTTTTTTTTAAGATCCTCTCTGCCACCAAATAACTCTTCTAATGACTAGCTCTCTGCCTTAGGCAAGTCATGTAACCACTCTGGCTCAGCCTTTGTATCCACATCAGAAGTTTGATTAAATTGCCCTTAGATTCTTCCAGCTGTAAAATGCTATGATTCCACATGGATTAAAATTGGAAGTGGAATTTGCTTGCCTACTAGGGTTATTTGATCTTCAAATTTACTAGTTTATGCTATTTTATAAAAGAATATTAGTTTATTTATTAATACTTTTAAATTGGCTAGAAAATATAAAATATAATAAACAAGAAAATTCATTACATAATGTATTAGAGACTATGTTGAAATACTTTCAATTGTCTAAAATTTAATTTACTTTCTAAAAATAGGATTCATTGAACTCATTCTGCAACCCAAATATATCACCATTCAATGTCTTTCCAAATCAAGAATCCCTGGATTGCTTTCCAATGTAAGTCCAATAACTTTGGTCTAACGTCCTGCAAACCCTAGGGATCTAAAATTCTCTAATCTCAAACATTAAGTACTAGTTCCTGGCTCTCAGCTGTAAAAATCTCACAGACTTTCCAATATAAGATGCTGAGACTTTAAAAATTGTATTGTTGAGAGGATCACAGGTAACTCCTCAGAGACATAGATTAATTAACCTTTGGCCAAGAAAGAAGAAGTAAAACAATGAAGGAGACTCAGGGACTCTTTGGGCAACCAAGACCTCTTCACAGGTAATATCTCCAGACTTTTATATGACCTTCCCATTGGTCATTTTTTTAGGCATTCCTTTTTGTCAGTTCTCAATTACAGCATAGGAGGAATTTGAAGATTCTGAACTGCTTGCAGACATTGCTTAATTTATCTTTGTTCTTCCTCTAAGGCCTAACTTGGTAACTGGCCCATATATTTTGGTTTGCCTACACAGTTCTGGTTTACACCTGATTGCTTGTTATATAATATTAACAGTGCCACCCCTTTTACTCTTGGAAGTGTCTCAGGTCATATGATAAATTGTACAGTCACTTTTTTTATAATAGGCAACCAAAGTTAAATATTGTCCTAAAAAATTAATGAAATGTGTATAACCTCCCTTACCAATTCTTATAAAGTGACCAATCTAGTCTAAATAAGTTTGAGATACAGGTCACCTTCAGCCATGCTTGAAAAGATTTCAGATTAGTATATGGATAGTCTATTATTAAACATGCCAAATGGTATTTTTTTATCCTTCTCCTCTGACCTCATCATACTCCAAAAACCTCTTAAAATGGAATATTAAGAGCTAGTAAATTATGAATTCTAGTGAGAGTTATGTTTTGTAACTATATATCTCAGACCATAAATGCCCTTGAAAGAAAGAAAATAAAAATGAATGAATTGCAAATCAGTTGTAAAACAGGACCTTTTGTATCATAAACCAGCTATTCAGTAGTAACTTTTAATAAGGTAACTGTGCATCCACAGCATAATGTCGTCTTTGTAAATTCTAGAATTTACATTATTGGAAAAGTGCATTAAGGATATAAATATTTCTCGAAATATTCTAAAAGTTACACTATTCCATAAAATGCTTTCATTTATTTAGCATTTTTTTTTAAAAGAGCATTCACTGTGGTAATATCCCAAGATTATTGCTGTTATTACTACTGATGCTACCAAGAGCCTTCTATTGCTGCCGCCGCTGCCGCCACCACAGCCACTGCTGCTACTGCTGCTGCTGCTGCTACAACTTCTACTACACACACATACACATTATTTTATACCTTTATATGTAGAAACCTGTGTATATCTCTATAGTTTATAGAAGGCAGTCAATAGAATGTGGTGTGGTGTAATGGTTACAAGTGTAGGTGGGTGATGAGGTGGATCTGCCTAAATATGTGTCCAGACTGTGCTTACTAGCTGTGTGACTTTGGTTGCTGTCTAGTAATCTACTGCTGTATAATAATTTACCCAGGTATTTAACAACCATAATTTTATTATTATCTCACATGGTTCTGAAAATGAATGGGACACACAGGAAGGATATCAAAGGCTATCTCACTAATGTGTCTGGTGGATTGTGATTGTCACCTGGAACCTCATCTGTGGTTGCCAGCTGTTAATACCTACATGTACCCTTTGTGCTGGCTGCTTGAGCTTCCTCGCACCATGATATTCAGTTCCAAAAGCAAGCATGCCCAGGGTATCAGGCAGAAGTTATGTGGACTTTCATGACCTAGATTTGGAAATCACATTTTCACTGGGCAGTCTAGATTCTGAGGTTAGTTACTTTGAGCCTCACAGTTCAGTGTGGGAGGAGGGTCAATTTCCCTTTGTATGAAGGTGTGTGAGAAGGGAGACTTTATTGTAGCTGTCTAGGAAAACACAATCTGCCATAATTTTGTTAATTTTGTTTCTTCACATGAAAAAAATTGGGGTAAATACCTATTTAATTGAGTTGCTTTCAAGATTAAATAAGAAAAATTCATGTGAAGCTCTTAATACAGTTCACCATAAGCACTCAATAAATGTTAACTATGGTTCATGCAGTTCCTTATTGGAATGCTTTCAAATGTTTAAGCAAAGAAAATAATGCATAATTAACTATTCATGATGTGTTTTGTCTGTAAAATGAATGATAAGAATATGTTTCTGAAGATAATATTTGAATAGTTGAGAAATCTACACATACTATTTCTTCTGAATATGTATATATTTTTGTTAATAATTCTAAAATTTAGGAAACATATTTGGAATAGGAAAACAAAGTTCATCTTTAAATTACTGATTTTCTTAATGTCCACTGCATATAAATTGTTTTGAAAATATCTGGAGTTAATGTTGGAGAGGGAGAAGACGTATTGACTAAAATAACCTCAGAAGGGACTTCCATATGTATTCATAACTTGACTCTTTACAAAATGTAGCTGAGATAATTTTATAATATAAAGATAGCATATATGTATTGTATACTATGGAATGCACATATATGAGATGGCATGTAGATGTAATACACACATATGTAGATATGCAGTACACATATATCTGAACATTGTACACATACACATACATATATATGTATATTATTTTAAAAGAAATAGAATCCAATAGCATGAAGAAGAAGGGAAAAATCTATGCAAACCCGAGGTCTAATACAATTACAATGAATGAACATAACATTTGCTTTGAAATGCTTGGTAATCCGTTGGTGGGTAAAAAAGAAAATTATTGATTGTATATAATATTGATTGGTATAATTCCTATTACCACACAACATTGAGTTTACCAGTTTCCCAAGAAGGATCATCCTAATGATAAAGTCATAAAGAGAGGTTAAATATGAGACTTTATTTGGAAAACATTGGGAAAAAACTGTCTTCTCTAAAGATATTTACAACAAATGCAGAAACAATTTAAATAATGAGGCCTATTGTAAAGACCTTTAATAACATTTAAAAGTTAAACATGATAACATACCTTGTGCACCCAATTGCTACGGGCAGTGCTGAGCTGGTGCTGTCCAATAACCCATTTTTGCACAGGTGGTAGTGTAAAATATGCAAGCAACTAGAAGTGAAGACTAATCTTTTTCTCTATCAGCAAGTGATACAAGAAATAAAGATTATTCAAAAGCATATTTAATGAGACCCAAAACACTGATTTTTAAAATTCCTGAGTCAGCATCCATATGGTTTGAGAACTAGGAGATCACATGGCAGGGTAAAATAGTTTATTTTGAATGATAAAAACTTACAGAAAATGTATCTCCACCTCTCTGTGAAAAATTATTTGTAGACAATGACAAAATAGTTCCCACAAACCATCGTTGGATCTGTCAGGTCAAACATTTATAAATTTGTTTGATTGTGACACCAAAGTTTCCAAAGGGAGAAATATCTAGATCTAGAAAATTTTAAGAACATATTAAAACTGACCCATCTGAACCACTGAAAATGCCGTATAGAATATCTGGTTATAATCATGTAACTATCTGGTGTGCCTGTCTGCTCAGGTGAACTGGAAAGCATATTCCATGTAATTAAATTAGTAGACATGCTGAATGGAGTTTTGTAGAATTAAGCAATTTAATTTGGGATGTCTAACAAAAATAATTTTAATTTTAACATGTTTTTTTTTCATCAAGTAAATCCAATCATTGTAGCGACAACTAGATGACAAAAGCCTTTGTCTTTTCAGATTATATTTGGTTCATAAAAGTGATGCATCACTAACATAAAAAAGAACATTGCTTATTATTTATTTTAAAATGGCTTTTGCCTAAAATGTAAAAGGAATACAAGATCATTAAGGTACAACTCAAAAATAAGGAGGGCCATAATACAGTTCTTTTATTGTACTCTGAAATTGTAAACTATTGTGTTATGCCTTCTTAATTTTTGAAGCAATGTTAAACTGTAGTGTATTTTTAAAATGTGGATCTGAGGACACAGGCTTAGCACATAAGCTTTTTTATGACCAGGAAAAGAACTGATAACATGGTGAAAATTATAAACTGTATCATAATTTTTGAAAATTATGTTCAAGTGAGAGATATAATAGAGTAGATAGAACAACTATACCTATAAATTTCTTCTACCAAACATGTTTTTCTTTGTCCTCAAAGCTACTTCTGTTAGTTGCTATCCGGATGAGAAACAAATGGCACACTTTAACTTGATAAATGATGTGGTCTAAATGTTTGTGTCTCCCCAACTTATATGTTGAAATCCTAACTCCCAAAGTGAAAGTGTTTGGAGGTAAAGCCTTCAGAAGATGATTAGGTCATGATAGAGCCCGCATAACTAGGATTAGTGGCCTTAAAAACAAGAATTCTCTGATCTAAAATGTTATCTTTATCTCTCTCCCCCCACCCTCATTTTCTCTTTCTTCTCGTTTTGTCTCTCCCCTTCATCTTTGATGGTGGTTTTCTCACATGGCAAAAGGGAAAGGGGCAAATTAGCTCTTCTGAGTCCTCGTTCTATGGGTGACTTTATACTCTCTCTTCTTTAGGTACTTGTTTTTCACTGACATCTTAAAAAGTGTCTATCATTTCCTCTCCTTAAGATGCAGTTCTCTTATCTGTAAAATGAGAGTTGAGTTACATCTTTAAATTGTTATGATTGCTAACCGTGAGAATAGTACTTAGCCATATTCAGTAAGTACTCAGCCATTTTCAATAATTTTAAGTTATTTTTTATAGATCTGGTTCACCTTCTTATTCTCTACTGTGAGCCACTTGTGACCATTAACTTAAATTTGTTATAATACTAGTTGCCTTGCATTTAGGGCAATAGCATAATCAAAAATGGTATCATTATACAATAGAATTATACTCATCAGGAAAAGATATATCTTGACTTTAGCCTTCACTCTTCTTCTTAGAGCCAAAAGAAATAGGAGACATGGTTGGTTAGATTTGTATTCATATTATTTTACAAGAATCTAAATTGAGAAGATCTTGATTAGGAGAGACAAACTTTTTCTTCATTCTGCATTATAAAAGAAATTTATCAGGAGGTTCTTTCTTATATACAAGAGACATAAAAAATGTATTGTTACTTTGCAAATTATCTGATTCTAAGGTCTAAATGAGACTTATGCCTGAGAATTAGGTCCTTGGTGAATAGCATATTCTTCTGATCACCTTCCTCAAATAATTGACAAACTAAAATTTTAATAGAAACTGGAGACAGTGACATGTAAAAAGTATACTAGTTTAGGAGTCAGAAGACTTCTGTTTTAGTCTCTGTCATACCTAGCACTTAAATCTTAATACATTATTTGCATTTATTTCCTCAAGTTCAGGAATTTGGACTACATGATTCATAAAGTCTCTTTGGGCTGCAAATAGTCAATGAGCTCTTAGATTTTCTAGGAGTAGGATGTATAAGCTTTGTATTCCCCATTGCAGAGAGAGTCTGTATGATTTATATAAAAGATATACAGATGGCAAAGCTGACATTCTGTTTAAAAATTCAAAAACACAATTAATACTCTCTTCTGGATACCAGAGCACCTCACATCTATAAAGCAAGTCCCAGAAAAAAAATAAAATCCTGAAATTCTTCAGTTTGAATTTTTAAAAAAGCCCTTTTTTTTCAGATTGCATTGAAATAGTTCATGAGGACAGTCCATCTGCAGAAATTGTTAGAGTCATTAAACATGGAAAGGAGAATTATATAAAAAGCAACCCATGTATAAGAAAGTTAGCCATATTAGGGGGACCTCCCATATGTATACTCACTTAATGCTAAGTATTTATATGCAAATGATGCATTTTCAAAACAAACACCCAGCACTAAAAGATTCTTAGAAAAAAAGATAATAGTTGAATTTAAGTTTTACGTTAATAACATTTTAACCTTGAGGGAACTCTTGGAGGTTAAAATAGTCAGAGAGCATAATTCACATTTTACATTTTAAAAAGCAAACAAAAAAGTTGTAACAGCTTTAGTAATAATTGTATGAGATATTTTATAAGGTAAAACTAAACAAATAAAAATTAAATTTATTAGCATGATTAATTTGATAGTGACATTAGTTTCTTCATAATAAAGTTTGAAAACCTATATTGGGTTTTAGTCAAGATGTCGGTGCTCCATAGTATTGACTGAGAAATAATACAGAGTAGGTGTTTCATCACCAAAGGATTTATTCAGGAAAAAGAAAGTGTTGCAACCCAGTGCATGCAGACATGGCAACCCACGTGCATACTCTGGCCTGCATGTCAAGATAGAGAAGTATTTATACAAGGGGAAAGGAAGTAAAGGGAAGGGAAAATTAAAACCATAGAGCTTTATCAGAAATTTTGAATTCTTTCTGTATTGTTCTCACATGTAGGGGTCTCTTGATCATGAAGAGTGTGAGAACTTCGTAAGCCCTAGCTCTTCCCATACACTCTCCTCACTGATTTTTTTTTTGCTTAAAGTTTCAGTTCATTTTAATCATTAGTACAGATTGTTGATTCAGAAAACAAAGCAGATACTGATTTATTGACTTATTGCGATATTGTAAATATTTGATGAAAAATAAATAACTTGATTTGACTCTTCATCCTGATAATTCAAACTTAGCTCAAATTTGTTACAATTATAAAATTGTAGACAAATTTCTCTACATCTATTATCATTTTCAGGCAAATTTATTCTAATAAAAAATACAAGTATTTTTTTGGTTTTACTATTTTAATTCCTGTTCTGAAAACTCCCCTACATTAACCCTTGCATCAGTAAAAAGCCATTCCATGCTGATTCAAATATAATTTATGGAATAGTCCTGTGGGGTTGTATGACTTTAAAATGGAAGAACTCAGGCAAAAACATATAGATATATCTAAGTAATAATTCAAAAGCTTTTTCATCAGAGTTGACCTAATCTTATGATTGAAGGTTTTATATTCTTACAGAGAGATTGTATGTCTTGAGCAGTATGGAAGGAGGCATTAGCTAAACTTGACCACAGGGCAGCATTCACAAGCTATTGTAAAGGAAAAAAACTGTGTTCATTAATTATTGTAATCTTTTCCATAGTTTTGACATTTGAACTATATTTGGCAGAGACTGTTGGGAGGGTCTGCTGAGGGGAAGAGGCATCATTTCCCTGTGAACATACAGTTAAAGCAGTAAGGGTATTTCCAACATAAATAGCAGAAGCAAAAGCACTCCTGGGAAATACCCATAGTACCTAAGAGTGCTTCACCACTAGAGATATTTCTCAGTCAAAAATTAATCTTTAATAGGATAATAAAACTAACCCAAACAGGATGGAATTAAGTGTTCATTGTATTATAGACCATATCATAGAAGAGAATAAAAAGCAGACTTTAATGTCAGAGAGAAAGAAGCTCTACCCATTAACAGCTAAGTAACCTTGGCTAAGAACTTCTCTATCATCAGTTTCCTTTGATAAAATGAAGATAATAAAATTAACACCATGTCTATAAAGCACTTAATATAATATCTGCTTTGGATTTGGTAGGCCTTCAATAATTTTTAGGTTTTTTTTATTATTATCTTTATTATTAAGCTTCATCAAATGGGAGGGTTAATATAAAAATGACAGGATATATTGCACTTGCCATTCAATTCAACCTAACTCTTATTGAGCTTCTTATTTTCTTTGTGTGAAAAAAAACTATGAAAACAAAAATAAATAAAAAATACTGAAAGAGGGCAAGTAAACTCACAATTATAATTATTATATTTCAACTTCCTTGAGATCAGTAACTGTGACTCACTATATACTTAATACTTTCAAGTACCATATAGTGCTTACTAGATAAATAATTTAGTTAATTAATTCAGTGAGACATGAGCTGTAATTACTATACAAACAGATAAGTAAATAAATATAAAGAAAAAAGACAACTCAACATGAAAAGGGCAGAAAAGTCTCCTAAAATGGCCTAAAGCTAAAGCTGAGGTTTAGAGTAACATTGGAATTTCCAAGTAAGGATGAAGAATATAGACTTTCCTAGCACAAGGAGTAGCTACTGCAATTCATTAAGGCAAGAGAGAACCTGGTTTAGTCAGTGAACTAACAATCTTTAATCCAACTTGAGTGATGCATACCTAACTAAGAGAGACAATGCCCCTCTCACCATCACCTCTAGTCATTTCTGTCCCATTCTTCCTTCATTTTTCTTCATAGCACTGATAACCTCTTGCTATCATTATACTATAAATGCATTTGTGTATTTATTTATTGTCTCCCTCAGCCATTTCATGAGTATTTTTATTATTTCTACATCTGTAGCCCCTAGAGCAATGGCCTGGCATTCAGTAAACACTCAAAAGATATTCATTGAATGATAACTGATAGAATGACTAAGTAGGGACTTGCTTATGAATTATCTTAGATATAATGTTTAGAAAGAAATATCAGGATTCACTTGTAATGAGGGTGGAGAAGAGTGAAAAGTCTGATTGTATCTCCTAAGTTTCAGACTAAAGTGACTATGGAAATGGCTAACAAACATATGAAATTCAAAAATAAGAGTTAAGTTTTTGTTTTTGCTTTTGAGAAAGTATGGGACGTTGTTACACATTATGATTCTCTCACAGTTTTAGGGAAGAAATTACCCAGTTACCAAGATTTTGCAAAATATTTCCCTCAAATGGACAACAGCATTATGCCTTCACTCTACTGTGGGAAATGAAGCTGATTTTTCTTAACATCTGTAGAGCAGGTTACTATAACTAATAAAATCCTGCATTGACATCCTTATTGCCAATAAGACAAAAGTAGAATGGATTAAGGAATTCAAATAACCTGACTCAGAACCACATAGTGGAAATGAGAAACACAGTTCTTGCAGTTGAAAGTAACTGAGTCTACCACTGAACGCAGCATTTGTCATCTCGCATGCTATTCAAGAAATCACTCTTTATTTAAATGATCACCTCAGAGTCATTTCTCCACTAAAGAAATTTAATAGTGAGTAATCAAATGTATTCACTTTCATAGTCGCTGACATGAGCTTACAATTACTTCTTGGAATTGAGCGAACCTCAGTGGGATATAAAAATTAGGCTAATCATATGGTGAATACTTACTTCATCCTGTGTTTGTTCCTGCTAGGAACAGAAATTGTCTTTGTAATTGTATGCAAAATCCTTTCACCAGACTCATCACAGGAAAATTATGTACTGCTACTCCTTTTCTAAAGAAAAGATGAAAGTAACGTTTTAAAATATCACTTTCAAATCAACCAGAATGAATGGTTTTGGCTTTGTGTATAAAAGCCAGATCCAAATTAACATTATTTACAGTACACAGTTTATCATGTGAATATAACAAACTGATATTTAATATGTTGTGTAACATTTCTGTGTGTTCTGTTGCCAGTGGTTGCTTTCATGATTAATTAATAAGCTCTATTGGACTCAAACATCAACATAGGGTCAAATAAATTAATTGATCTAAGAACCAGAATTTTTGTAGAGCATTGGCTATCTTGCACCTTCAACCAGTGAATCAACTTTTCCAGGTTAGGAGAGGATTTGATTTTATGAACTAAACACATTTCTGTTTTAATCATTTAGAATAAAGTAAGTTCTAAAATAGATTTCATACTTCCTTTAATTCTTAGTTTTGGGGGGACTTACTTTAGCCTTTATTAATGACTCAAGATGGTTGCTATGAGGACTGATAATGAAAACTTAAGTAATTTCCATTGAAACCCTAAGGACTTGCTGAGGTGTGCCGGGCTGTTGATTCCTATAGCTCATGTCCTTCTTCTACTCTGGTTTTGGAGTTTTCACATCTACGACATTCTTTAGGGGTCAGATGTATAAATTAAGTAGTTTTCAGTTCACTATAATTCCACTGAATATTATTTATCATCAGTTCAGATGTTCTCTCTGTGTTGAAACATAAAATGTTGAAATATGAATATCTTAGACTAACAAAAATAGCAATCTCATATGGTTCCACCTGATATAATGAAAAATCTTCTGGCTCTTGTACAGATAAATACAGAATGAAGGAAAACTGTAGAATTTAGAGGAAAGCAAGCAATTAAGATTCTTTTCTTTTTTTCAGAATCTAGATTTAGAGGAGTTATTGCGTTACACCTGAATTAATTTTAATAGCTTCTTATTGGTATTCATTTCTTCTTTTTCTATTTACATATATCATTTTCACAATATTATGAAAACAATTTTATCAATCTTTTTCTTTTCTGCTCTAAAGCCTACAGTGTTTTTCTGTTGCCAATGGAATACAATAGAACTTTCAGTATTTAATTATTCAAAAATATTCATTGAGTGTTTTTTAGTTGCCAAGCACTCTTCTAGCACAGTAAACAAAACAAATCAGCCTTCATGAGCTTACATTCTAGTGAGAGAAAAAGACAATAAACAAGATAAGTGAATAAAATATATAGTACATTAGATGATACTGTTAGGGAGAAAATAAAGCAGAGAAGGAAAATAGGAAATTTCAGGACAAGGGAGTTGAATTTTAGAGAAAGGAGCCTAGGATGGCCTCACTGTAGAGAGGGAATTTGGGTAAAGACCTGAATGGAGTGAAAGGGTGAGCCTGAAAGACTCACCTTGGGGAGATCATTTCAGGGCAAAAAGCCTGGGGTAGGAACATACTTGGAAAGCTGTCACAACTAGAAAGAGGTCAGTTGGCTGGTCAGGGTTAAGAGTGAGATAGCAATAGTTGAGGTCAGAGGTTTGGGGTCATGCAGGCCATCCTAAAGAAGAAATGAGAGAACTTTGAGCCATGAGTGATAGGATCTGGCCTGCTTGCAGCTATACTGTTCATAGTCTGAAGAAAACAAGGCAGAGCAAGAAAACCAATAAGGACATAAATGTAATAAAGCAGACAAGCAGCAATGGTGGTTTGGACCTGGATGGTGGCAGTGGAGGTAGGGAGGGATGATCAGATTTTTGATATATTTTCAAAATAACACTGACAGAATTTACTAAAATATGAGATATGTTTGTGAAAGGAAGAGAAGAGGTGATAATTGTTATTTAAAGGTCTTCATAACACAGATTCAACCTCCCTTTCCAGTTTTCTCTCCTACTCTCCCTGTTGACTACAGTTTGATGAAGAATTCCCGAGACTTGAGCATGGAAGGACTGTTCAAATTGTAGCTCTGTCACTTATTAGGATTATGATTTGATATCAAGCACATAACTTCCTTTGTTTCTTCACCTATCAGGTGGGGATAAAAAATACCTGTTACCTAAAACTCTTATGAGGTCCAATTATATTGAGAAAGGGTAGTAAAACATAATATAGGTTATGAGTCCACTCCTTCAGCATATTAGTCTGTTAACTATCAATAATATGTTAAATATTCCTCAATTTTCCTGCCTCTCTGCCTTTTCCTTATGCTGCAATAGCTCTTCCTCTTCACCATTTCCATCTATCGAACCCTCTCTCCTGTCCTTTAAGGACCATGACACAGTCCAGGGCACTCACCCTACAGTAAAGTCTTCTTCACTACCCCTCTTCTCAACTCAACACTTTGCTTTCCCAAAGTGTTGGCAATATTGAATAAGATTACATACAAAATTAGATCTTAAGTATTTGAAATGCTTAATACGAGATAAACGTTGTTTGGTTGACTATTAATTCACAAATGTATATTTTAATCCTCTTAAGAGGTTACAACAGTTGCATTTTACGCTTTTGAATTGTGAACTTTACACAGCATGATATAAAAAATAAATAAAATCAGAATTGTGAATTTTATATGGTATGATATAAAATGGATAAAATCTCAATTTATGAGCAAAGTAATATCTGCATAGAAATTATGTTAGATAGTTTTTTATTTCTTGTGTTAACTTTGTCCATTGTATTTTTCACATCTAAGCTAAATGATACCACTAAAATGCAATCTTGTCATTCTCTTCTTAAAGTCCCCAAGGAGTAAAGACTAAGTCTGTAATATGGTAGAGAAAGCCCTTCTGGTACATCTCTTGTCTGTGTATCTCTCCAACCTTTGAAGTTTTTTTCACAGGCCATGCAAATTCTTCATATACCCTTCTCATTCTTCCAAATATACAGGATAAACTGAAGTATTTGAAGTTCCTGAATGTGACCTGCCATGCTTACTTCTGAGCTTTAAACACTCTGACTCTGTTCTATAATGAATTTATTCGTGCATTCACACAACTCTTTGCTGAGCATCTACTGAGCATCTACTGGACTAAGTATTTAGGACAGAAGTAGAATCTGCCTTAATGGAACCTACAGTGCAGTGATGGGAAAAGATACTAATCAGTTCATCATTCAAATATATAGTTAGAAATTGTGGTCAAAATCTCTGAAAGAAATGTACAGAAAGTTACATGAATTTATATGATGAGGGAGTAATCTAGTCAGAGGGTAAGGGATGTCTGAGATGAGATCTGAAAAAAAGCAAAACTAACTTTCAAAGGGCGTAGTATTATATGCAGAGGCACTGAAGAGGATCTATATGGTAACTTCCAGAACATCTGAGAAGGTCAGTTTTATTGAATGGTAGAAAACAAGGAGGATAGTGGTACAAAATGAGTCTGGAAAGAAAGGCAAGGAACAAGTATGGCCAAATTTTGGTGTGTATCATAAAGAAATAGAAAATCTTTGAAAGTGTCATGCCAGAAAGTAACATAGAGTTTCTGTCTACTAAGATCAATCTAGTTGCTATGAGAACAATCTAGTTGCTAAGATCAATCTAGTTGCTATGAATTAATGGGCCCATTCATCCTTTGTATTGAAATAAAATTCGCCAGTGACCCAGTCCTAGAAAAGCCCAGAAGACATAAGAAAAATGGTGTTAGGCCATGTCTGGGAGGAGGTGTTCAGTGCCTTGAACCTGTGGTGAATGTTGAAACTACTTGGTACATGCCTGTAGTAATAAAGGTTAGGTTCAGTTGCAACTGAAAAAAAAACTTAAAAGATATAAAGTATCAAATTTGTCTATAAGATGTCATCTGAAATAAATATGTATACTGTAATATAGGAATCAGGAGACACTCTTATAAAACATGCAAGGCCTTAGAGAAAAGTTAGGACCTGGAGGACCACTTTTGAAGATGGATTCTTTGTTTTACTCTTGATTGTAGAAGAGGGGAAACTCAAGACATTCTATCTCATCTTTGGTTTACATGAATGGCTTCAAACTATGGAAGTTGGAAGATTTTTGGTCATTTTCTCTAAGCCCTTCTTGAACTATGGCATAAATAAATGCTAGAGTCACAGCTGCAAAACATCATTTTAACCAAGTTACTATGTCAGTTATTCCTTCTGTGTGCTGAGACCTTACAGTCCAGACTGCAGCCTTTGAACACGTTATTTCAGCACCTAAGCTGCTTTGCAAAGATTCCAAACTAAATGGTTACTAAATCTGCTCTACAGTTCCAGCATTGTGGCATTAAATGCAGTGAAGATTACAGAATCTTATTTTTCTCTATGACTGAGGTTATACACTGCACGAAGTACACTTCCAGACATACACTTCTCTCAAATGCACTAGTTTTAGATGCTGGTAATTGTGCCAAACCAGGGAATTCGATGGCGTAGTAGTGGGTACCTGCATGGTAATTTATAAGATTAATGAGAGAGGCTTTAATTGAGTGAGTATAAGTTGCTGCTACCTCCATTTGTCACTTCTTTTTTTTTAAGCTCTACATCTCTTCATAGGACCCACCCCATTCCCAAACCAGTTCCCGGGAAATGTTTCTTTATTTCATATTCATCATAATGGTATACTCTTCATTTCATTACTTCATTACCCTAATGATATTCCTTGATAATTTCTACATTCTCACTTGTAATTTTCTCCTCAAATTCTAACTCCTCTGATATATAATTTCTACACCCAGCATTTCATCAATGCTGTTGTGTGCACCAATGACCTTCTAATTCAAACGTACTATGAACACTTTTCTGTACTTACCTTTATGAAGTTTCTTTATAGCATATGAATAACACCCTTCTTTTTGAAATTATATCCTCCCTGATATAAATTTCTCCTAATTCTCCTCCTGTTCCTCTGTGTACAGATAGCTGGATTAAATAACTCTTACAAAAGAGAGCATCAAATAAATAAGCCCAACTTGTTTTGATAGCAGCCACATCTCTAAACAATTCTGCTCATCCAGATTAGATTATTATCCATGGATGATAGAAAAGTGTTGATCTATAAGAGTGCACTAGCCCAAGATTGCTTACATTACCATGATGCTTTTACATAACTGATAATATCATTACGTGACATAATAACATTTTTTAAAATATGTGTATATGTATTTGATAATGTTCTTTAATAGCTCTGGAAAAGCTTTTAATTACTATTGCAATCCAATAATATGATCTTGTCCACAGTATGCCCTTGCTACTATTCCAATAAAATTATTTTGGTTCTTTTGAAGTTATTTATACTGTATAATTTGCATAATGGTTAGTAACCTAAGTATCTGTTTTGCTAGACAGTTAATTCCTTGTAAAAACAAGAATCATCTTGGCATACCTTAAAGAATCTTAAATGTAGTAGGTTTTCAATAAATTATATTGAATTAAAATGTGAGACAGCTTTTTAAAAGTTAAACTTACACTTAAACAATCTTTTCCAGTAGTGAATTCCCCATTACTTTTACGATATTCACTGAAAACTGCACTATTTGTTTTCGGGTCAACAATATTGTATTACAGATTTTCTAATAACTAGAAAATACAAGTCATAGTTAGATGTAGAATTAGTATGACTTGACTTGTGATTTTCTAGTTTATATAACAGCTAAGTTACATAATCATAGATTCAGCAGCAGTATTTTATCTGATTTAACAAATGTATTCCCAACTAACTTAGCAAATAAATAAGATACACACAACTGAGTCGCAATGGATAATAAAGGACATTAAAATCAAACACAGCTTACTAAAGAATTCAAGTTTTCAACCAGACTCTGAAATTATAATTGTGTGTTCTATGCACTGCACTGAAAAGATGCCATTTATTTATGATTATGATAAAGGCTCTTTTAAGGCAGCCAACTTTCTTTGCCATTTAACAACGGTTGTGTTCTAGGGTTTTGTCTTATTTTAGTTCTAGTGTCATTTGTAAATCTTAAAAATCAGGTAAGAAAATGTTGAATTTATAGTTTTGTTTTATTAGTGTAAAACTTCTATAGGGAGGAAAATAATAACCTGGATGCCTCATACTACATGAAGCCTGATAACCACGTGATGAAAAAGAGCAAGCAATATCTAATGGACTGTGCCAAACTGTAAATTTATCTCAGGGAGCAGGATTACTACTACTTTGATGTACGTGACCAACATTTACCATTTTTCAACACACAAAAAATCAAACAAACAAAAAGTTTTCGAATTATTTCAACATGACAATAAGTAAAAGGAGAAAAAAGAATAGTTAGGTGTCAACTGGAATTTTTAAAAAGAACATGCCTTACTACCAGAGAGCAAGTCCCAGTAACAGAATAAGATAGGACTCAAATCATCCTGTTACACAAGCATTGAATAGGAAACAAGGGAAAGAGTACTAGATTTGAGGTGGGAGTAGGGAAAATCTAGGTAAGATTTGAAAAGATAATTACAGGCATACATTAAAAAAGGAAAGACTAAATAGAGCAATAGATATACTAGAATAATTATATAGTAATTAACATGACTTCTTTCTTCCTCTTTGGAGAATTTTTTTCATTTAAATAAAAATGAATCCTGACTGCCACAGTATTTCATTTGGCAGGATATCAGGTAATTTATATTTCAAATATGATCTCATCATCAGTTCCATCTGTTGATAGGAACTGAACATCCGTAACGTTTGAAAGTCTGACTTGTGGAAAACATACCTAAAAATCAAAATCATTGAATCTGAGAGACTCACATACCAGTGAAACCTGAACAAGCATGCTCTTACCTTGCATGTGTTGTATATTGATTTTAAGTCTGCACTTTTAATCCACCCAGCTCTCCACTTTAACTCCAGGGACCAGGGGAGGGAGAAAGTACAGGTAGCTGCCATATTATGAGCTCCAGTAAGTGTTAGACCTTCTTAAAGAGGGCTAGCACATTTTTTTTTTATGCTCAGGCACCTGAGAGGAAATAACTGATTAACAGACTCTGATCCTAATGAATCCTCGTTTAAGGACTATTCATAGATTTGAAGAATCTACTTTCTCTCACATTTCATTTTAAAACATAAGCTGCAAAAAGCAAGAGATCATGACAATGTTGGCATGAATTATTCTACATAAGTGCTAGATTCACAAGTTTGCCTTTTTGTCCTTAACCCAGATACCAAGACCTGTGACTTTCCTTCCACATGCCGATCTGAACTGAGTACAGGGTAGAGACCATCGCATATGCTTTCTCAACCTTCAACACCCAATTTAAGTTGTTTCTCTTCCATGGTATATTTTCTTGTCTAATCCACACGGATTTAACCAAACTTTCTCTTGGGCCAACATTTTACCTTGACTGCAGTTATCATTATCCTTTTATAAACTAATTTGCATCTGTCTGTCTGAATGTCTGTCTACTAGATTATGAGTTTGAGAACCCAGAGCCTCACCTACTGGGTCATTCAACTTACCCCAATCCACATCGTTCCCCTGACAAAAAAAGAAGAGTTAAACAATGCCCTCTCCGTTTTTACAATAATAGGTCCTCAATAAATACTGCTACACCATTCCTTTTACATCTGTGTTCCATTGTTGAACCAAAAAAATGTTATTACCTTGCTCAAAAGGATAGTCAAAACAGTTGTTCAAAATTAATTTTGTCTAGTGTGTAAAATTAACAAAAAGAGTTTATGAAATTGTTATTGACTACAGATGGTACTGGATTTGCTTTTGGTTTATCTCACTAAAAATGTGTCTAGAGCAATATAATATTCTTCAGTAGAGAGATTTTGAGAGCTTACTCAAAATGAGATCTTGCTGCTTCATTCAAGCGATATTTTAAATGCTGTTGTTGCCTGAGTAAAGACAAAAACAGATAATTCAGAAATAACCACTCAGATTCTTAAATTTCTGAGCATCCATTGTATATTTTGGAACATAAAACTGTTGATGTAGAATCAGTGCTTATATGTTATTAAAGGGGAAAACAAGATATTTTTAGTAACTCATCTGAATTTTTTTTTCCTGCTAGGATATTCGATACTTCAAGCTATTATGGAAAAAGCAGGACAAAATGGTTGGCATGTGAGCGCTATATGCGTGGAAAATTTTAATGACGTCAGCTATAGACAACTCCTAGAAGAACTTGATAGAAGACAAGAGAAGAAATTTGTAATAGACTGTGAAATAGAAAGGCTTCAAAATATATTAGAACAGGTAAGTCCTGGATTTTATATTAGTATTAACCTAGATCTTCTACAAAAAGGTTGACCTTGGATTTACTTGTTTCCATCGACATCTTCTTCCAACCATTTAGTGAGAAATGTGGAGTTTAGGAGTTTTCATTTTATGATTTATCTCTAAAACTAAATCATAATCCTCTTTCACCAAAGTCTGTGTTTGTTCTTAGACTCTCGGTGTCATTAGGAGCACTATTTCCCACACATTTTTAAGACATACAATAGAAAGGACCTTATGTGAATCATGAAGATCTTTGGCCTTCAATTTCCATGAACATTAATTTTGAAGATTAATGCCACTTAAAATATTTGAACATTTTAATAATTTTGACTGTGTGCTTTTACTAACCTTTAGAGAAATAGCTGCATGAGAAATAGCAACATGAATTAGTACAGCAATGAAAAATAAAAAAAATTAAGTGACACACTGTGTATAGCATATTTTTGTCTAGATTTTGTTAGTAAATATATTATCACCTCAGGAAAGATGGCTTTGTTATCCACATGAAGAAAGGACCTTTGCATTAAGCTTTCAATAAGTATTTGTTGATTTTATTTAAAAGAGAAGATAAAATAGAGCTTTGTCATTGTATTAAATGTTAGGAAAATATCATCAAATAATGGATAACATAGACTTCCCCTTAAACTGCCTATCATGACACAGCTTTGAAAGTCTGTATTTGGCCAACATTGCAGTGAACGAATGCCATCTAGTGGTTTTAGAAATGTTTGCCCGCATTTGTCTGCAATATGTTAGGTTGACTGGACAATATCGTAGCATGATGTTTTTGTTGGTTTGTTACATATAATTTATCTAAGCAATTATATGATTTAATTTGTAGTAGAAAATTTACCTATTTGCAGGTTTATTTATAAGGATAAATTAAATGTTCAACTATAAAAAGAAAAACCACATATTTCAGACATTCCTCCTTAATACAGAAGGGCACTAAACCTAATGCCTTCAGTTTTCTTCCTCAACTATATTAGTATTTGTAAAAGTTAAAAGTAGAAAATCATGTGGTGTTTATTTTAAAGGTCTAGTGCATCCAGAGCATACTATAAGAGAAAATAACAGAGTATTCGCCTCTGTTATAAAAGAAAAAAATAACTTGATTGAAGAAACATGTTTATGTTACATTGGAAAATATTAATTATAAACCTGTACATCAGTCAGGTATGTTCCTAAAAGAGTCCAAAAATTGTAATTATTCAACATATATGAACTTTTTAAATGTGTATTTATGGAATCCAATAAAAAAAAAAAAAACTTTGTCTTGCTTTCTTAAGCAAGACAGTCACTTCAGCTCAAACCCCTATTCTTCCTCTCTCCTACTGTCACCGTTGTGTTGAGAGTAAGTTGTCTGACCTAAACAACTGAAGCTTTGTAAATAACTTCATGAATCCCAGAGAATAGTCAATTCCAAGAACTACCTGGATTGCCAAGTCCTGTCAGAGAGTGAGTGAAGCTCAGAAAGACCCTCCCTCCACTTAGCACTTGTGCTTAAAAGACTGGTGAAGCCAAATGAGCGCCTTAAGCGCAATGACCCATTTTAGCTTACCTGGCTTCTAAGAAGAAAATTGGCACACCTGGGTGCTTAGGATAACTTCTTTGAGCCTTAGATAAGCTCTTGCTAAGGGATTTGGACATCATCTTAATTTTTTTTGTCATTTCAAAGAATTTATTTTTCCTTTTTCCAGCCTCATTGTGATATAAATTACATATAACGCTTTGTAAATTTAAGGAGTACAACATGATAATTTAATACACTGGCAATTTATGAAATGATTACCACAGTAAAGTTAGTTAACACCTCCATCACTTCACATAATTACCATTTCTTTTCAGGATGAGAACATTTAAGATCTATTCTCTTAGTAACTTTCAAGTATATAATACAGTATTGTTAACTACAGTCACCATGCTGTGCCTTTGATCCCAGAACTTAGAAAGCTTGAGTGTCTGCCTTTTCTAGTTCTATTTCTATTCTTCTTGCTGAATTCTAAAAGGTTTCTATCCTATCCTGACTGCATAGAAATGAGACTGGTTATAGACTTTCGTTCCTTTAAAATGTCTTTCAGGCACAAATATCAAAATTTTTAACAGTCTAGTGTATTGTGAGAATATAATCTACTCTTAATTGTCTATATAACTTTACCCCAAGAAAAGCTTATTTCTGATTCTGAAAAGAATTTTTTTTGCCCATCTATATTTCAGTGCATTGCAACTCTAAGCAAAAATCAGTTTTAATGTTTTTTAATTTTACTCTGGACTCATTTAAACACAAGAGTTAATCCAGAATGTCAGAAATTTATACATATACTTCAATACCTCTGTAATAAAACATTTTGCTTAATGAATTGAGATAACAGTAGAAAACAATTTCAGAGAATCAACTGAAGCATCTTTTAAAAATTTAAATGCTAAATAATGTTTAATCAGAAAAATATATGAAAAAAAGTAGCTCTCTCAGAAGATGGTGAAATTAATTCGAAGAAGATAAGGGGATGTGCTAGAATATTTCTAGAAGGATGGCATGCTTTCTATTATTGTACCATGCTGTCAATAATTACTACTGTGAAATTTTAATTTATATCAATTCTCAAAAACATAATGTAAATTGCTCACACAATTTTCTCTTAAAATATATTAATGAACCATTGTTGTTAGAGAAATACTTCATTTTCTGTACATGTTTTCCAAATTACTTTTATGATATGAACTAATTAGTTCTTATAAATGTATTGCTATTTAAAATAAGTTAGCCATACACTTATTCAAACATTTCAAAACATGAACTTCGAAACAAATATTTGAAGTTGCAATTTAAGGTATATTGCTTTTTCTACCTTAAATTGCATCATAGGAAAAAATGGAAGAGTTTATGTAAATATTACTTACTGAGCTATTTAAAGCAATAGAAACAACAAAACTACAAAGTTAAATGTTTGTCATTTTGTTTGTATCGAACTTCAATAAAACATATTGCATTTTTGACTCTAAATACACTAAGCTATTGGTGTCCACTCATCTGCAGAAAACAACTTTGAAAAGAATTTCTTGAATTTGTGATCCATTATTGATGCAAAGAGTCTCAATTTTTACTTAAATTAATATAACCATTTTGGATAGTGGCATTATTTATCTCACTTTATTTTCTTCTTCTAACAATACATCAACTGTTTTTATATAGTTTCTAATAGCCTGATATATCGAAGTAAATGAATTTTTATATCAGAGTAAGTGGCCTATAGTGGGTACATTTTCATATTTTATTTTCATACATACCCATTGATTTTAAAATTTGAACTTGATTACTTACAAAATCAGTATAGATTTCATCTCATATTGTATCAATTGAAAGTTGAAGTACCAGACTTTGATTCACATGTTCAAATTAGCAGTAAAAAGTAACAAAAACTTGATCTTTATCTTTCTTGCATTGAAAATTATTTGAGAAAAGTATTACCTAAAGTTAATGGTTGCTCACAGATTTATTCCACAGGGAAAAAAGAACTAAGGGTCCTGCAAATAGATTTTCGTGTTTCTACTGTTAGTCAAACCCTCCTCTCATGAATATCCTCTGAAATATACAGTTGTCACAGTGGTCAGTGTGATGGCTTGTACTCTTGTAATTCATTCTTTGGTCAATTTACTTTATAGCCCCCAAATTATGATTTTTCTAAAAAAAAAACTGTTTTCACTTTTTGAGAGATGGGTAAGAAATTTATTGTTTTTTAAGATTTTTTATTTATCAATTATAGTTAATATACATTAGTCTGAGGTATATACAACACATTGATTAGACATTTATGTGACTTATAAAATAATTAACCTGATAAATCCAGTACCTTCTGATACCATACTAGGTTACTACTATACTTATGACTATATTCCCCATGTTATTCTCTACATTCCTGTGATGATTTTGTAACTACCAATTTCTACCTCTTAATCTCCTCCTCTTTCACCCATCCCTCCAAACCACTCCCCCATCCAGCAACTATCAAAATGCTATCTGTATCAATAGCTTGTTTCTGTTTTGTTTGTTTTTTTGTCTGCTTGTTTTGTTTTCTAGATTCCACATGTAAGTGAAATCATATGACATTTATCTTAATATGCCTGACTCCACTCACAGCACAATACCTTCTAGGTTCATCCATGTGGCAGATAGGAAGATTGTGTTCTTTTTCTTGACTGAGTAATATTCCATTGTATATGTGTACCACCTCTTCTTTATTCGTTCATTGATAGATGCCCAAGTTGCCTCATATCTTGGCTATTGTAAATAATGCTGCAATAAAAATATGAATGTACATTCCCTTTGAAGCAGTGTTTTGTTTTTCTTCAGATAAATAACCAGAAGTCAGATTACCAGGTCCTTCTTTTTCTCTTGTTATAGCCTTTGTTTTAAAGTCTGTTTTGTCTGGTACAAGTATTGCTACCTAGATTTTTGTTTGTTTGTTTCCATTTTCATGAAATATCTTTTTAAATTTATTTCTTGCAGTCTGTGAGTAGTTTTTGGTCTGAAGTGAGTCTCTTGTAGGCAGCATATGTATCCATTCGGCCATCCTACGTCTTTGGATTAGAGCATTTAATCCATTTTCATTTAAAGGTATAGTTGAGAGATATGTAGTTATTGCATTTTATTATTTATATTGTTCATCTTTTTTCTTCTTCTTAAAGAAGTTTCTTTAACATTTCTTGTAATACTGGTTTGATGGTGATGAAATCCTTTAGCTTTTTCTTCTCTGAGAAGTCCTTTATCTGTCCTTCAATCCTAAATGATAGCTTTGCTGGATAGAGTAATCTTCATTGTAGGTCCTTACTTTTCATCATTTTAAATATTTCATGTAAACCCCTTCTGGCCTCAAAGTTTCTGTTGAGAAATCAGTTGACAATCTTAATGAAAGGTTTCTTATAAGTAACTAACCGCTTTTCTTTTACTGCTTTTAAGATTTTTCTCTTTGTCTTTAATCTTTGGTATTTTAATTATGTGTCTTGGTGTAGGCCTCTTTGGGCTCCTCTTGTTTGGGACTCTGCACTTTTTAGGCTTTATGTCTATTTTCCTTGCCAAGTTAGGAAAGTTTTCCATTATTGTTTTTCAAATAGGTTTTTAATTACTTTCTCTCTTTTCCCCTTCTGGTACCCTTCTGATACAAATGTTCTTATGTTTGATGTTGTTTCAGAGATCCCTTAAACTATTCTCTCTCTTTTATTTTTTATTAGTTTTTCTTTTTACCATTTTTACCATTCTGATTGGATGTTTTCTGCATTCATTTCCTAAATCACTGATTGATCCTCTGTTTCGTCTAATCTACTGTTGATTCCCTCTAATGTAGTCTCCATTTCTATTATTGTATTCCTCATTTTTTACTAGTTTTGTTTTATGTTTTCTATCTCCATTTTTATGTTTCCTATCTCTTTGTTGAAGTTAAAGTTCTCACTGAGATCATTAAGCATCCTATATAACCAGTGTTTTGAACTCTGCATCTGGTAGATTGCTTGTTTCCATTTTCTTTAGTTCTTTTTCTGAAGTTTTATTCTGTTTTTTCATTTTGAATATGTTTGTTTCTACATTTTGCTTGCCTCCTTGTGTTTGTTTCTATGTATTATGTAGAGCTGATATGTTTCCTGGTCTTAGTAGAGTGGCCTTATGCGGTAGGTGTCCTGTGGGGCCCAGTGGTACAGTCTCCCTGGTCACCTGAGCCAGGTGCTCCAGGTAAGTCCCTTGTGTGAGTTGTGTGTACCCTTCTGTTGTAGTTGAGCCAGGATTGCTATTGGCACATCATTTTGAGGGATTGACTCTCAGGCTGATTGGCTGTGAGGACTGGCCATAACTACAGTGGAAGAGTATTGTGCAGGAACTGAACCTACAGATCAGGATTCATGTTAGCAAGTCTGTGGTTCCTGCCCAGTCTGCCTTTCAGGTGTGTCTTTTCTGGAGGTGCTCTTGTGCGGTCTAAAGCTGGCCACCAGATGTTTTGGTTCCAGTGCCTCATGGGAGAGGCTCTGTTATAGGCCAGTGTTAGCTGCCACCAGTTCCCATCCCAGAGCTACTTGGTATGAGCTATCAAGTGATCTGCAGATGGTTGCCACTTTTGCTGGGATTGGAGATACCTAGGAGAGGCTAAGTTATGAACTGAGGCCAGCTGCCACTAGTGCCTGGATTAGAGCTGCTTAACAAGAAGTACAGGACACATTAAAGCCAGATGCTGCTTATTTGGGGTTTGTAAACCTTTGAGAGATTTTAGGGAAGTGCACAGCATGATCCAAGACAGGCCATTTGTATGGAAAATACACTGGAAGGGGCTTGACTGGGCCCACAAGTTGGGTGGGGTAGTGTCTTACTGAATCACCAGGGTGGGGCAATGGAGACTCAGCTATGGTGGTCACCAGCATCTGCATGTTAGGACAGGGGAGGGCTTACCAAAGGTACAATGGCTTCTGCCAGCACTTCTGTCTGGTAGAAGACTACCCATCCAACTTTTACCCTAAAACCAGACAATTCAGTTCCTCTCCATATGTTCTTGACACCTTATAAGCTGCTGCCCCATTGCTGGAGCTCAAAGAAAGTGAATCTGTCAGCAAGTCCACATCTGGACCCCTTAAGAGGAATGTCTGCAATGTCAACCATCTTCCATCTCACTCTGCCACAATCTACACTTATTTTCACAACCAGGAGTGGGGACTTCACTTTCTGGCACTGGGGCCTTGGGCTGAGAGGCTTGGTGTGGGGCTGGGACACTTTGCTCCTTGGGGAGACCTCCACAACTGAGATATCTTTCCTTATATTTAACCACCACATGAATGTGGGACCAGCCTGTCCAAGTCTCTACCCCTTCCTACCAATCTCGACGTGGCTTCTTCTCTATGTTTTTAGTTATAGGACTGTTTAGCTAGACTTCAGGAGATTCTCAACAATGGTTTTTCTGTTGTTTAGTTGTAATTTTGATGTGGTTGTGA
The DNA here is from genome assembly GCA_030015415.1 of Cynopterus sphinx. Classification (NCBI taxonomy): domain Eukaryota; kingdom Metazoa; phylum Chordata; class Mammalia; order Chiroptera; family Pteropodidae; genus Cynopterus; species Cynopterus sphinx. The sequence continues at coordinate 81,143,038 of CM057383.1, read as the reverse complement.
AAAGAGGCAAGCACAGCATTTATCTACTCTGCCATCTTGACCAGAACTCTTCAATTGTTTATTCTAAGTAAATAAAGTACTTAACATCTATGATTCCTCTCCTTTCTTATTTTAAATAAGGAGCATTGGGCTGAGATAATCTTGAAAACCCTTATTTACTCTAAAAGTCAATAACGCTTTTTACAATGAAGACTTCCTAATAATTGTGTTTGATCCCAAAATAATACATAATTTTACATACGGGATATATGTTGAAAGACGCATAAAACAAAAGTGGACTTTTCTTTATAGTCATTCATTCTACAGATGTTTATTGAGTGCCCACTTTGGGTCAGGCAATGTGCTCTGCTGCAGATAAAGTGATGAGCAAAACATGCATTTTCTGTTTACTTGCATTTACTTGGTAATTCCTATCTAGTTAACTATGGTTTAAACAAAAAGCATTTACTAAAATTTTACTAAAATATATTCTCTCCTTTAGAAACATAATACATAGAAAGTGATCAAGAATCTCATATTGCCTCAGGGATTTTGCTATGAGTGCCAATTCTTATTGAATAGATGATGATGTCAAAGGCATTTAATAGAGAACTGGAACTATGTTGGCCCTAGGACATACCATGGATGTATTTTTAAAAAATCTAACCAAGTAGTTACTAGGAAAGGATGATGGCAAGGATTGACCTTAAAGTATAAAATAGATGTTTATCAAAAGGATAGAGAAATGTGGCTCCACAATTGGCTCAGACATCTCAAAATGTCACTTTAGCACATACCTCAAATTTAATTGATGCACTTTTCAGCAATATTCCCAATTTTACTATATAAAAGAGAAATTCAGTGTCTCATTAGACACAATGTGAATCTCAGATATTTACCAAACCAAGTGACCTTCCCATACTGTTTGCAAATCAATCAAAAAAGCCTAAAAGCCATAATTGACTTCTCAGAGGTTTATTTTATCACCAAAGAAAGCCAATAATCCTTCCTCAGGGCACAATCAATTGGAAAGTGGAAAGTTTCTCACAAACAGAAATGTTGCCATTTGCACATAAGTGGTGAAATGTGGACATGGCCCTAGTTAACTTATTCCAGGTTTGGTACCACCTAAGTAATATGTCAGGTCTCAGACAGGATTTTGGACAAACTGCCAAAATTTGTGGCAATATTAATTAACAGATAAAGTCTGTTTTTCTAGATTTACAAGTTTTCAGATTTCTTGAACATAAAAAATTGTACTAAATCTAGAACTCTACCTAGTCCATGTACATTTACAAAACCATCTAAGACGTTGAATAAAGCATTAAAAACAGCCAAAGGCCTAACAAGCCTGCCTTTGAGAGCCATAAGTAGTTGAATCATCCATTACCTAGAAGGAAAGAAGCATTTTAGATACTGGTTAATGGCCATAGGTCATTTTTCCACACTAAAGTTTAAACAAACAAATGAAACCTCAAAAATGAAAGTATGAGACAGAAGAGACAAAAAGAAGCACAAAGAGAAGAGGAAAGCTAGCTTTAGTTATAAGAAGTATTCATGGCAATAGAGATCTGATCACAAGATAATGGCTTTGATCATTTGCATCATCTATACAGGGATTAAGCAGCATGTATTCTGACAGTAGGAATGAGCCAATAGCAGCAGACAAGACAATTCTACACCCAATTTCTTCCAGTCGTTATTCCAGGCACTGAAGGGCTATACCAAAATGAGCAAACATGGTCCTTACATGGGGAAAATGTACACTCAAGCTGGGAACTTAGAAACATCAATAATTACAAGACAATTTGATGGGCTCAAAAATAGAAATATTACCAAATGTATTAGGAACCTGGAAGATGTGATAACTAAATATAATCAAAGCAGTCAAAAATGCTTCACAGGATAAAAGACATTTAAAGGCAAGGAGGTCTGAAAAAACTCAGAAGTTGAAAGTGAGTTACATGGGATAAAAACTGGATATAGGGCAAAGGTAGAAATTAGAGCGGGGAACTATTCAAAGATGAAGCTGTAAAGATTAGAAATAGCAGAAATACAGATTCCTTGTATTGTACTAGTTTAGCTCTCTGCTTTTGCTGTTGAAATCTTATTTCCGTCAGAGCAGGGTCTGTGTTTATTATTTACCAGTGTATCCCCAATGATATGAAAGGGAATCAACAACAAATAATTCTTGAATTAATGAAAATCTGAATGAGCTACACGTGAAGACACAGGGAGGAGATATCTCTTTTATGTGTTTAAGGGAAGAGCACCCAGTAGCACTTTAAATTTAGGAGTAAATCCTCAATAATCTGAGAAGCTTTCTTATCCAGAATATCTCCCCCACCAAAGGTGAAAGGCAGTCTAGGTTTTCCAAAGTTTGTTATATAGGCTGGAAAAAAAAGCACAAGAATTTCATTTCCATATATTAATGTAACAATGAGCGAGATACAAGAACAAATTAGGCACTCAAAAAAATTATTACAGAGAAAAAATCATATCAGCAATTTCCCCACACTGCAGTACTGGCAGAGCTTGCTGCTTTTGCTTTATTATAAAGCTGCTTTTGCATATCAAGCTTTGCTCAGTCAGTGTGTGCAATAAAGTCAGAAGAAACTAAGAAGCATGAGGTTATATTTTTAAAAAAATGAATGTATGATTCAATGGTTTTTGGTATATTACATTATTAATTTTTTAAATTGTGGCAAATATATATAACAAAATTTGCCATTTAATCACTTTTTAATTTTTTAAAATTAAATTTATTGGGGTGACATTGGTTAATAAAATTATATAGAGCTGTTAAAAAAATGTACATAAAATACTAGTGTGGAGGAAAGCCAGGGAGGATATAATCTTAAATATTAATAGGGATTAACTCTAGATAGCAAGATTCAGGAGATTCTATTTCCTGACCTTTTCTTCATTTTCCCTCTTTTGCAGCTTGTGTTGTACTGCCTTTTTATCCAGAAGAGAAAGAATAATTGTCATTTTTAAAATGCTAAATTTTAAGCAAGATAAAAATAAGATAAGCACTAAATGAAATGTCAGAAAGACAAATACCATATAATTTCACTTATATGTGAAATCTAAAAAACAAAATAAATGAAAAAACAAAACAGAAACAAATTCATAGATAGAGAAAACATTCTAATGCTTGCCAGATGGAAGAGGAAATGGGGAATGAGGGAAAAGGAGGAATAGATTAAGATGTATAAATTGCCAGTTATAAAAACAGTCATGAGGATGTAAAGTACAGCATAGGGATTATAATCAATGATATTGTAATAACTACATATGATGTCAGATGGATGTTAGACTTACCAAGGCTATCACTTCATAAGTTATATACATGTCTAATCACTAAGTTATGCATCTGATAATTAATATATGTTAAATGTCAATTATAATTGAAAATGTAAAATTTTAAAATTCATATCTCTATAAGCCTTAAAAAAGTGAACTTTACTTCTTTAATCTTATTTTTTAGCTAAATAGATTTGAATGTGGAAGTCTCATTACAATGCACTGGGTTTGTTGTTTTCACAGAAAACGAAAACACCTTTACAGATCTCAGTCAGACTGGTGCAAATGGAATTGGTAGGAGTTAAAAAGGCGCCTCTAATTGTTTCTTAGCAACTGTTACCATGGTTGCAGCTATTCCTCATTTTCTTGTATAGTAAAAAAAAAAAGTTAAAATTTTAAAAAGGAAAAAGAAAGAAAGCAAAGGATATGTTTTTTGAAGAAGAAAAATATAGTTGAAATGAAAGTACTTTTATCTTAGAATTGGGAATTATAGAATATGATTATGTTCAACTAAATTTGTTTTAGTTATTACTACAAGAACACTAATTAGAATAATTTTTTATTATTATTCTTTTAAAAAGATTTTAAAAATCTGCTTGATAATTTGAGATATAAAATAAATTAGTTTTTCTAGCCTTAAGTAGAAAGCAGTTGTATAGACTAATCGATTATGATTTAGGAAAGGTAAGTAATATTCCTCATTAAATAGAAAAAAGAAGATAACTTCATAATTTATTTCAGTACAATTTTGCAGCTACTCTTCAAATGTTTAAATTGTAGTGAGTTAACAAAAAAGAAGTAAAATATTCAGCAACACTTTTGAGGACACTTTTCTGAGTCATAACATTAAGTATAAATAATGTAAATATAAATAATAATATAAATATATAAATTCTAGAATATTTGCATTAAATAAATTAAACAGTTCAGTACTAGAGTGTACTACCTGCCAGTAAATGAAATGATGCATCTTTTAACCATTGGCTTTAGTAAGAGAGGTAATGGAATATATTCAGTCCTAATCTTCCCTTTAAGATTAGCCACATAATTGTATATGACTTCCCTATGGGTCATCTAGATTTTCTCCAAGCTCATATACAATTGGTGTCAAGTTTTAGATCAGATTATAAAAGAAAATTAAAGTTGTATCATTTTTACTAAAAAAATAAAGTAAGTTCCATATAATCACTGGCAAATGGAAGAAAGATCAAGATGGTACATCAGAAATTTTTTATTGTCTATTTTTTAAGGTTTCCCGCCCCCCACCCCCTCAACCAGGGAGGGTTATATATACCAAATGATTGTTACAGTCTTCCCAAATCCAGGCTTAAATTGTCATTGTATTCACCATATGTTCTTCCTCTAAAAGCATAAAATATGAACTGGAAATGTGTGTGTGTGTATACATACATATATGTATGTATAAATATATATGTATATATAATTTGAATTCTATCTTTATAATTAATTTTGTATTCATTTTTGATGATTGTTGTAAATGTAAAAGTCAAATATTCTAAGATAATATAAAATATAATATAAATATATTGCAGGTAACAAGAGAAATTTTCTTGTCTCTACCTACCCCCATCCTATCACTTTCCTTTCTTATACATGCACACAACACTCATCCATTTGCTCATTTATTCAACAAACATTTATCTAATATTTTCTCATTTCCAAGCACTGTATATAAAAATAAGTCAATTTCAATGCATCCCTTGAAGGAATTTCAAATGTAAAAGAAAACAGAGAAACACAAGCAAATAATACAGCACTACATGGAATGGTGTAATAAAAATGAAAGCAAATTGTTCAAAAATGAGTCAGAATTCCCCAGGAAACAAAAGCTGGAAAAGGGCATTCAAGGCAAATGACATGGGAAGATGACAAGCAGAGCTCTGGGAGGAAGCTTTACGTGTGAGAAAAGCAAGTGAATGTGACTGGGACATCAGGTGCAGGGGAAATGAGAAGATGGTCAAGGCAAATTGAAGATATGTTATGGAGGGCCTCATAGACTTTACCTAGTAGTTATAAATTCATCATAGCATTTGGATGTCATTGGATGTTTTTAAATATTATCAACTTTGTGTTTTAGACTGATAATTCTGATGAAAGAGTAGAGAATGAATTTTTTAAACTGAATGTTTGTAATTATATTCAGCAGATGAAATTGTGGTAAACTAAATATGTAAGACATATGACCAAAGGTTACTAGATGAAATTATTAAAAAGTGAGATGCTATTACAAAAATTATTATCACAACCTATCTTAAATATACCTTGGATGATTTAGTTGTGTTTTTATTGTGGGTAAAGATACTCAACACTGAAGACAAATAAGAAAGTGCCATTAAACAACTGGAGTGCGAAATATATGTGAAAGTTAAGGAAACAGATGAGTGAAGAGTAATGCTATCAGAAGGATGTCCTTAAACAACCTTTCAAGGCTGTTCTGCAGAACTGCACACTCTATCTGCTCTTAGGATTTTAGTGTACATTAGCATATTAAAATCTCTAAAACTTTCTACAGCAAAGAAACCTCTTGAAACTTATTTAACCTAGTGTTCCCTGCAGAAGTAGCCACAGACTTTTTTTTGCACTCATCTCTTTACATTTTATTTGCCTAGAAATAGTCCCCCTCAAGTTTTCTTTATAACCCAAGAACACATATTTATTCATTGATATGTCCAATTAGAGATATTGGCTATTCTGATTAATAGAAACTTAACTCTACATACTCCTATTTATGGAATTTCTATTTTCAAAGAGAACACCATTAAATGTATTTGACCTTTAATTTATCACTTTGAGCTTATCACATAAATAAAATTATTTATTAAATTGAGTTTGATTTGCATTAAATTTAGGATGTGTATTTAAATTGTCATTTTAAACATATACCTAGTAAAGCACAAGCTGTACGAAACTGAATCCAAATTATATAAGCATTTCTGCTAATTAGCTTTATTATGGATATATGAATAATTTTCAAACTTAGACTTGGATATGTTACATTTTACCTGATAATTCTTCATCTGTATGTCCCTGCCTCAGTCTAGTGCAAAACAGAATCAGGAACACCTTGCATATACGCTGTTATTCAAATAAGCAATATGTTCAGACATGAGATTATTTGAAGAAAAGGAACTGTATCTTTGTTTCATTATGAGAAATCTAATTTTTCTCATGAACAAATTTGTCATTCATCAAATATCTAATGTGATAGAGAATGTCACTCTCACGAGTATCTGTTTTATTCATTTTGCTCCTATGAAAGATATATTAACATTGGCCAAAAATATATCATTTTTCTGAATTGCTATGGCTTAAGGAAGGCAACAGGAAGTAGTAAAAAAAAACAAGTATAAAAATTACAGTCAAGAGGCCTGGGATGGAGTCCCAGCTTCATCACTTAATGACTGTATTTATTTAATGTGTTTATAAAAGCAAAGGATTACCCTTCTCTACCTATATCTCATTAGAATTATTTTTATATTGCTATTGCTTCTTACAAAATGTCTCTTTAATTAAAGAACATGCTGCTCACTGGTTCTTTTAAGCTGCTATGTACATTTCAAATTAATAATTACAAATTCCATAGAATCTTTTTTCCTCTTTGCAAATATTTTAAATCACTGAATTAAAATGCTGTTAACTCAAAATGAATCTCTGCTAAGAGATTTTCGTAGTTAACATGATTAAAATTATAATATTATTCAAACTTTGTGAATGTAGAATTTTTGAACCACAGTAATTGTCAGACAAAATGGCATACAGATATAGTGTACAACGTGCTTTCCTGTAGCTACTAGCAGTTAAACTGGGGTGGAGTATCATGGGGTGCAATTTAGACTCCTGAATTTTAGCACTCGCTTTTCACTCAGAATTTACGACCCTATTCAAATATCTTTTGTAGAGCCCTCAGTTGGGGAGATGTGTATATAAAGTCATCTACAATCCGTGATTTGAAAAGATAAAACTGAAGGAATATTTTTTTAACATTTGGAATAAAGTTGAAGAAAAAAACAATAGCAAACTAGTACTAAGAATGAGTGTTCTTAAAGAATATAAGACAGGCTTTCTTTCTCCGCCTGCCACCCAAGATGCCAAAGAGAAAGAAGGCCAAGGGGAAGAATGTGGCCCTGGCCACCACTGTCATGAAGAAACAGGAGGCCAAGAAGGTGGTAAATCCCCTGTTTGAGAAAAGACCCAAGAATTTTGGTATTGAACAAGACATCCAAACCAAAAGGGACCTCACCTGCTTTGTCAAATGGCCTGCTACATTTGACTGCCATGACAAGAGCTACTCTCTATCTGCCTGATAGCACTTCCTGCAATTAACTAGTTCATCCAGGTCCTGGACCACAAAACAGCCACTTAATTGTCTAAGCCAATCGCAGACCAGGGACAAAGCAAAAGAATAAGCAGAGATCATTGTCTCTAGCTGAGAAAAAAAGCTGCTGGCAAAAGGAATGTTACTGCCAAGAAGCCACCGGTCCTTTAAACAGGGGTTAATACTGTCACCATTTTGGTGGAAAATAAGAAGGCTCAGCTGGTAGCGATTGCACATGATGTGGACCCCATCAAGCTGGTTGTCTTCCTGCCTGCCCTGTGCAGTAAGATGGGGGTTCTTTATTGCATTATTAAGGGGAAGGCCAGCCTGGGTCGTCTTGTACAACAAGAAGACTTGCACCACCATCTCCTTCACACAGATTAACTCGGAAGACCAGGGAGCGCTGGCTAAACTGGTGGAAGCTCTCCAAACCAATTGCGATGACAGATATGATGAGATCCTCCTTCAGTGGGGAGACAATGCCCTGGGCCCAACGTCAGTGGCTCACATTGCCAAGCTGAAAAAGGCAAAGGCTAAAGAAATGGCCACCAAACTTGACTGAGTGTACACTGTCGAGTTTTCTGCATGTAAAAGTAATAAAAATTCTCCCTCAAAAAAAAATATAAGAAAATATGAAGAAAATCATAATAAAGAATTTATTCAATAAAGATACTGATTCATTGCTATTTTCTTAGGTAAAAGAATAAATCTTATTTACCTAATTTAGATAACCAAATAAAAGTACAATATTTTATGCAACTTGAGTTCCTGATTATACATAGATTAGGGTAGAGACTCAGAATATAACATAGATGTGTTACACTACAGAGATAAAAAGCTTAGGATAGTTACCAAACGAAAGTGTTTTTATGTTATCGATTTCACTGCCACCCTGGTAAATTTTTTTATTTGAAAACTGTCTTAGTTTGGTTCTCGCAGAAGCAGACTTTAAGACAAGGATTTATGCGTAATCAGTTGGATGGGAGCAAAGTAAAGAAATGCAATCAATAAAAGGTGCATTTATCAGCAAATTATTATGTGGGTAACAGGGGCTTAATCTCATTTGAAATTAATGTAAACTAATTACTGGAGCTAGTATGTAGTAAAACATACATGTTAGAATCATCTCACTTGTGAGGGCAAGAGAGTTGGAGTTATTTATGCACCAGCTCCTGTCATTCATATGAGGACTGCCACAAGAGGTAATTAATCACATCACATCTTACCAATTCTTCCCCCACAGCCACCTTGCCCCCAAGGGCAAAATGAGCTCTAGAGATCAGAGAAGACCCTGAGTCAAGGAAATTCAGGCTCTGGCAGTTAGAAGGAGAGCAAATATGCATTGAAAGGGTAAGAGGTAAAACACAGGAAGGGCACCAGTAGTGTCTATTACAGTGACTGACGATGCAGACATAGCACTTTAAGTCTACAAGATTCTAGAACCCAAAGAACTCTACCTCTGCTTCTTTTAGTGGTCATCAGTCAGCCTCTGTTGGGAGAGAGCCTCTAGTGAGAGAGAGATTACTACTTTGAGAGGTAGCCATCCCCTTTATGGACAATTCTCTCTTCCTCTCTTTTCCTTAAAAAAAAAATAGATTGTACTAATTAGAAGATTTTATAATTTCTAACATCTCCAAGTATGGAAGAAAATAAAAAGACACACACATACACACATTGTTGTGTGTGTGTGTGTGTGTGCGTGTGTGCGTGCATCTGTACCTCTTTCTTTTAAAATATTTGATGGTAACTTTTATTCTCTGTCTTCTCCCTAAATTTCTTCTCACACTAAACAACCTTAGTTATTTTTGGTCTGAGGTTCTTTATTTTCCTCTCCCCATCTGGGCATCATACCCTTCAGAACTAAAGGTCCTTCTGTTATCTCACAAGGTTGTTTTTTAAGTCTGCAGCTTGTTTGCAAAAGTCCCTTGCCTTCTGTTTTTCTTTTTATGGAACTGAAGAAAAATAAATAAACTAAGGCATTTGTTTTTATCTATAATAAGGTATTTTGAAGCATCTTAAAAATCAACATTCAGGGGACACTTTCGATAAAAGAAAAAGATTAGTGAGAGTGACTGCCCTCATTACAGTAAGCTTCCAACGCTTACCAGGCATCATGTCCCTAACACCACCAAATATGTTGCACTATTTTCTCCACATAAATTTATCTGATTTTTCTGGAACATGACAACTAGAGAGGAATTTCCAGCTGACTTATAAAATCAAAGTGTGCCATTGCAGGTCTTTAGGTTGAAGACCATGTTCAATATAAGGATCGCAGCTTTGTAATAATAGCTTTGGGTAATATATATTAGCTCTTATTTCAAAAGACCCCTGAGTGCTTTATAAACCATTGATACATAAAGGAGTTACATAAAAATCTGTTTGTGGATTGAAGACAAAACTTTATTCATTTATCTCAAATCGATCTTAATATACTAGTGTTTGTGACATTTATATTCTCATTAACTTCTTTATTCATCCAATCAATATTTAGTTAGCATCTATTCTCTCTTAAAAACTACCTAATTCTTCCAAACAAACGATACCACTTCTCCTTAAAAACTTTCTTTCCTCTGCTCTGTATTGCAGTCATTTCTGTTTGAGTCTTATCCTCTTATGAGGTAATAAACATCTTGTACAGCATCACTGGCTTACTTATCTTTATAATTCTTGAATCTCCAAACCCTAAACTTATATATGGACATTTATTAAACTAAATTAATTTAAAGGTAGGGTTAAGATAGAAGACTGTTCGGGATTAATTTTTCCCTGATTTTTATAAATGAATAAAGATTTAAAAGTCACACTTATAAAAATTAGTATACCATAATTTGTTAATAAAACAATTGTAGGAATGTCATCTAACATTTACCTTATTAATATACATAGGTCTAAATTTAGAAAAGAATCATTGACCAACACCATGGATATTTCTAAACAACTGTTTATTTCCTAAAAAGCAAATGACAAATAATTAAAAGAATCAATTAATCACTTTTCCTAAGTGTTTTATTCTTATAAAGATCAACTCCTTTGAAAGTGTGTGATTGGTGTAATTTGTATACCTTCCTAACCTATTCTTTAGAACTCTACTACAGATATTTGATCATTATTCTTAGTCTAGTTTCATCTTCTATTTCTTTTAAGAAGATAAAAAGAATGGAGCTGCAGATCCTCTACTCCTACATTTTTCTGTTTTTGTGGAAAGCCATAATTAATTATTACAACAAAGTCCTCACCCTAGGCATTGTTTTCCCTTGAAAACTCAGCCAAAACATTTAAAGAAAGGTAGTGCTATTTTATATTCATGTCGTTCACCTTAAGCTGTTTCTTTCCCTTCTTTAGAAAAGAATACAAAGACACAAGGTTTGTTCTGCATCCAAATTGAAGTTACTCAGATTTATTTTTTAAATGAGACAGTCTTCACTTTGGTTGAAATGATGAAACCCATGTAAAACAAACACCCATGATGTCAATTTTGCACTATCATTTTTTTAAAAATTAAGTAAATGATACTCTAAATATGATACTTTACTATGAAGTATAAATTGGATTTTTTTCATGAAGAAACTTCTGTATAGTGGTAGATGCTTGGCAGAGGGACTAAGATCTTGCCTTAAACTATAGCCCCCCCAGATCACAGTGGTGAGTATTCAAAGGCAATGAGTCCTTTGCAACAGTGTGTGTAGCACATATATTGTTCTCCAGTCAGTATCTAGCTCAGTGAAAAATGGTATTGTTTCTAACATCACCAGCCAGGTAAATAAATATGCAGATCACTGCTCCCTGAGGCCCTTGGTTCCCAGAATGTTGATGCATATCAAGCTCTGCAAGGCCTTTTCTGCCAGGATTTTTGTCACTTTCAGTTCTTTGTGCTTTCTATAAGTACTCAGGCCTTGAAAATGTATTACATAAGCTTTCATTTATTACAATTCTTTGGTAGGAAATCTAGAACTGACAGTGACTTCTTTACAAAGATACCTAGTGCAGAATTTTCACTGGTCTCACATCTTTTTAACATTTTCAAGTGTTTACATTTTTAAAATGAATTTAAAAGAAAGCAGAGATTATTGACTGAAGCCATACAGAAATCAGGAGCTGAAAGTGTTGAGGAAGAAGAAGTGGGATGAGTAGAGGGGCTTAAAAAAACATGCAGAAAGGTTTAGATAGCCACACCAGAAAAAGTTATAGCAAAAGAGCAAGAGATAAATAATAGATTGCTCAATGAAAAAATTCCTGCTGAAGTCAAATAGTAGGAATCTCTAGTTAACTCAATAATAGTATGTAGTAGTTTCCCAACTGCATATCAACCATCATGTTCCTTGATAATTGTCTTTTGCACAAGGTATACCTGAGATGCCCCCCAAATAAGAGGGCTCTAGCCTACTCCGCCCATGCAAAATCATTCACCTTTGGGTTACCCATTATGATGACTAATTAAGCTGTTTCTTTACTGAACTTTCTTTATAATTTCATCTATTTATTGTTTGTCCTTATTTTATGTAAGATTGTCCAGGGCAATTCAGTTTTAGATAAATTGTGGATGAGATAAATCTGGCAATATATAAGTTAGAAATGCTATGTAAAACATTGCCAGTGCATAGCTGAGTTTCCAAGAAAGTAAAGAAAACCTTTGATGGCCAAGAATAAAAGGTGATTGAGCCAAAGGAAGTTGCTAGATTGGGTGGCTTCCCCAGAGAATTTATCCTCACCTAGGAACAAAAACTTTGAGCTCAGTCAAGGCAATAAATTACACCTTAGATCCCATATTAAGATGGGCTATTGAAGGGTAACGCCCAAATAAAAAAGAAGAGTAGAAGAAAATTTGCTATCTGTACAGAGTCAACTGAGTGTTTCTGTCTTGACCTGGGCTCAATGTGGTAAGGGAGAGATCTTCTTTGAGAATTTGTCATCACAGCCTTCCATAGACAGACTGTGATCTAGGAATGTGGAAACTGAGAAATTGTCATAAAAGTGGCCCTAGGCTAGTAATAGCAATCTTGCATTATCTGTTAGAAGCAAATACAATACATCTTTGTAGGGATATTTTAAGGGATATTGGTTGAGAATATCCCAGAATTGTTGAAGGACAACCCTTATAGTCAGGAAGCACAACAAACCCTGAATAGTACAAACAAAATTTAAAAGCAAAAATTCCAAACTCATGGTAGGGCAGTGAAACTACAGAAATTCAAAGACAAAGAGAAGGTCTAATATGTAATCAAAAAGAAAACATGAGATGAGCAGTGATTCCACTCCACTGATATCCATGTATTCAAACTCTGTTTTCCAGAATAATTCATATATTCTGAATTTAAGCAGGGTTTTCTTGTATTTCACAAGTCACTAATTTACAAAAATATATATATATTTAGAGGATATTAAAATGCTAAAAACAATTTAATCTTTGCTTTGATGATGAAAGTACATGAAAATCTTATATTGTGTTGTTACCTTTGAGGACACCAAGAGGTTATAGACTACTCATTAGCAACTATCATTAGATGTTTTTGTCATTGAAAAAATTTTTGTTTTATAGAAAATAGGAGTTTTAATTACAAATGTCAAAATAATGACATTTAAAATAATTTTTAAAATTTTATTATTTCCTTTTCTTAAAATTTTTGAGTTTCTAATTTCTTAATAATTCAAAAAAAAACATTCTTAGTAAAGAATGTATCTAGCAGACAGAAAATTCTCTTGGTGATGCTTTGTCCTTATTCTTTCATTACAATAAAATATTGCTGTATCTATTTATGCAGGTGAAAACCGGTTAAGTTTTCTGTGGTATCAGAAGCGTCTAAAAAGAAAAGTTGGCCTTAGAAAAATCTTGCTTTCTGCTTACAACAATTCAAACTACTCATAGAAAATCATTTGAAGACTCTTAACAATCTATCATGATTTTCTATAAATTATCAATAAATTAAGTACATCTAAATTCTTTGGACCAAAATCATTTTAAGCTATATATATATATATATATATACATATATATATATATATATGTATATATATATATATATATATACACACACATATATATACACACATATATATATTTGTGTGTGTGTGTGTATATATGTATATATGTATATATATACACACACATATATGTATATATATATACACACACATATATATATGAATTATATATAATTTAGAGATATATTTAAACTATGGCTTGCTTTGTAACATTGTCATTATCTTTGAGGGGATTATGACATAGGTAGAGTGAAATAATTGGTCATTTATATATACAGTGAGATTGAAATTAGAGTTTATTTTTTTACTTTAACCACTCAATCTTTTAATGTGGCTTATGAATTTTTTCTAATTGGGATAAATCACTTTTATAAGGAAAACTTTATCATTTTCTAATCGTGTTTCCACAAGGAATTATGCTAGAATAGTTAAAATTCTACTTTTAAAAAATATAATCATTCAGTAAAGTTAAATTGGTTTTCTTTTATTTCCTTATATCTTCACAGATTGTGAGTGTTGGAAAGCATGTCAAAGGCTACCATTATATCATTGCAAATTTGGTAAGAATTCTTTATTTTCTATTTTTCATAAGATTTTCTCAAGTATTCAAGATTATAAATTAATGTTCTAATTAATTATTACACTATATTACTAAGCTTTTTATAACAGAATAATATTTTTATTTTAATGATCATTGTATCTCTAATGTAGAATTCAATATATTTTGATGCAGATTCTCTTGACATCTGCCAAAGTGACCTTTAAAACTAATTACAATGTTTACTGTGATATCACTTGGCAAATTAAATAATGGCCTTTTCTCTGTAAATGATCAATGTGTTTCTCTATGAATAAAGATTGCCAATAGTTAGAGATATTACAGGAATAATCAAAACCGATGACTCATGTTCTCTAATTTTAAGAAAAACAAAATTGAAATGGTTATTTAAAGAAGTCTTTTGATTGTGAGTAATGCAAATTTTTTAAATTATGTCATCTTTTTACATATTAAATATAGTTGATTACTGAACATTTTGTATAAAATTCTTTAAGGCCTAAAGAAAGTCCTCTTAAATTTCTTGGCAAGGATCACTAACGTGCAGTGTAGGGAGAAAACTAGCCATGCAAAGGGCCATTCTCCTTACTTTATTAGAGCACCATCTGCCCCAAGGGCTTGATCTCAAAAGTGGTTTATCTTTAAAAAGTTCAGAATGTTTTCTCCTTTTTCCATTTTCCCACCATGTATTTCTTTGGTAAGGATTTTGTGCTTGAAGAAGAAAAGGAACCAATGGCTACAAAAGTGATTGAGATGCGCCCACTTCCTTCATGTGCAAGTGGGCCATCACACTTTGAGACAGGAATTTTCAATCTTTAGTAAACTGGGTTTTACTATGAAGTTGAGATATTAAAATTCAGAGTATGTATTGTGTGTCTTAAATAAAGTTTATTTATGTCACTTATTGGATTAGCAAGAAAATACTATAATTCTTTTTTGGTCTTTTCATTACTTTTAGTAAGCTCAGAGTCTTGATGTTTTAACATATTTTGTAAAATATAAATATATATATTAATCTTAAAATTAATGTATTTGGGTATTATGATTATAAGAGAAAATAACCTTATGTTTATGACATGTCTGCATTCACAATGATATTATACAAGGAGATTCTAGCAAACAGAGGGTTTTGACATCTAGTCTTTCCAAATGATGGAATTCAGAAAAAAAGTCAACATGTTTATAGACTGTTGTGCCAGAAATGAATTGCTAACATTGACAATACATTTGAAAAGAATTAACATTTATAACATCCTAATGGGTATCACAGTCTATCTTAAAATCCCTAGTAGATGGTAGCATATTTAAGTTATCTATATAATGACTAAGAAACAACATAGGAAGTAGAGAAATTTTTGCTTGTATTAGGGAATAGCTCTCACTAAAAATAACCAAGTTTTTAGCATATATATGTTAATATTATTGTAACACATGACCAGGCCAGTAACTTGTACATATCTACATTATAAGATAATATATTAGTATGGATTTTAAGGTACATAGACTGAAAGTGAAGGAATGGAAAAAAAGTAATCCATGCAAATAGATACTGAGGAAAGAAGGTGTATCTATACTTATATCAGACAAAATTAGCTTTAGGCTAAACCTAACAAGAGGCAAAAAAGGTCATTTATAATGGTAAAGAGGTCAGTACACCAATGGAATTAAACATTTGTAAATATATTATGTATCCCTTTTGAACATAGATGCAAAAATCTTCAAAAAATATTAGCAAACTCAATTCAACAATACATTAAAAGTATTATACCATTTAATACCATGAGCTGTGCCTCAAATATAAGTGGCTGGATAAGACCCTCTCCTGATTCTTAACATTTTTCTGTGATTATCACTGCCACTACCATTGCCAATTGCATATTAAAGATGAGTAAAACTTATTGGAAATAAAAAATTGCTGAAATCCTTTTTTTTCCTAAGTCCTGTTTGTCGTTTGTATGTCAGTATACGTGTGTATTATTTAAATATACCCACCATCTAGAGGTATTGGTGAAAGCACATAGCATCTCAAAAGGTTAAGCTCTATTCTAGAAATTTCCAAGAAATGTAAAGGCAGGAAAACTTTATCTGTTGGTTCACGGTAGTCTGTTTTCCAGAGATCTACTTTGCCCCTGAACTTTTTGCTCTCGAGTTCTTTTTTTTTTTTTTTTGTTCCCAGTTATTATTTATTTATTTATTTATTTATTTATTTATTTATTTATTTATTTATTTTTAGGCAAGGCAACTCTTGGTTGACCTCACGGATTGCAAGGACCTTGTCAGCTTACAATCCCTTATTTTTTTATTTTTTATACTTACAGCACCCTGTCTTCCTAAGTGGTCTCTCATCCAAGTACTAACCAGGCCCGACCCTGCTTAGCTTCCAAGATCAGACAGGATTGGGCTTGTTCAGGGTAGCATGACCATAGACTCCAGATATTTTTAAAAAACAGGTATGATTATATTACTTCCCTGCTTAAATTATTTTCTTGGCTCCAGCCTACAATAAAGTAAGGGAATTCAGGCCCTTCACAAAAGTGAAAGAACTGTGGTCTTTCCAGCACTTCCTGCTAATACTTGGCATCTCACCCTTCCACAGAATTTCCTGCAGTTCTTTCAAACAACATAACTCCACTGCCCCAGTGGTTACCCCCTTCTACCAGAGTAAGCATTCTAAATCTAAGCACAGTGCTACTAAAATCCTTTAGGATAAAGTGTTTACACTATTTATCTTAATACACAAAGCCCTTTAAGATTTATCCCCATTAAACTCCAGAGCTTCTTTCCCACTCTACCCCTCACTTGCCCCTTCCAGAAAGCAGACTAATTCCCAGATTCCTACCTAATACTGCTCTGCCTTCGCAACTTTAGTTTAAGCCGCTGTCACTACCAGGAGGCACTTATCCCAGTCCTAAATAACAGTGCCTTCTAATGGAAAACTGTCCTCTATTATGCTCTCTTCTGAGTTCACAAATCATCCTGTACATCGAAAGTATAAAATGCATTCTTTTTTTTTCATTCATGAAATCACTATTTTACATTTCATCTATACCAAGTATTGTCCAACATCTTGTGGCCCAGCTGCAAATAAGACATTAGCACGCTCTAAGCTCATTGAGGCAGAAATGTCTTTTTTGACCTTATGAAAAGGTCTCTTATCCTTACTCATTCCTGTTGAATGGCTGCTTATCCTCTAATACCCAACTTACATATTTATTTATTATTATAATTGTTCTAATTAATCTTCAAAATAGATGTTTATTCTATAGATTAGAAAATGGAGTTCAGTGTAATTTATCCAAGATCACATAGATCCTAAGTCTCAAAAGCAATATCGAAACTCTGTTCCATCTGATGGCAAAGAATAAATAAATTTAAAAAATAAATAAATTTAAAATCTGTATAAGTAAATAATTTATATAATCACAAAGTGAACATTCATTTTAGCATTTCCTATACCACCCTTGAGGGGAATCTGGCTTTACAAGCATTTTTTGTGGTTTACATTCAGATCTTTACCCCTCTTCCAGCCATCTATCAAATGATTAATATATGGCCACAAGTAGCAACAAGGAACTGTTGACATTTATTCCACCTTCAAGGCAATTTGTTAAAATCTTGCACTCATTTAGATTTTTAATTTTTAAATTATATTTGGTTTACATCTAGGAAAACATCTGACTCTGTCTTAAAGTAGTATAAAATTTTAGAATGCTCAGGGTATACCATTTAAAATTAAAGGAATCTACTCCTTACCTATCCCTCACCACAGCAGGCGCACACACACACACACACACACACACACACACACACACACACACACACACACACAGAGGCACATACCATTCATGACTCATTTTGAAGGTAAGGAAATTAAGAAACAGAAATTGAAGAGACTTGGCCACATTTAGGCATCTGGTTAGTGTCAGAGTAGGGACTAGAACTCAAGTTTCCAAAATTTGTAGTCTATCATATTTTTACTCAAGTGCCATGACTCTAGTTAAGTGTCCATGAGCTTAGAGACATTAACTTTTTTTCTTGATGCTTTCCATATTTTTCAATTTTTCTGTATTAAGCATGTCTGACTCTACCATCTACCTATTTGATCATCAAAAATGCATCCTTTAATCAATTTCTTAACAACCTAAATTTTAAAAGTTGTTAAGAGGAAATTGTTCTCATTTAACTTTACCTTTCTGTTAACTTCAACCAGATCTGTATCAATATGATTTAGATAACCTGTGAACCTGAAATGCAAAACAGCAGAAATGTTATCTGAATTACATTCAGTTTTAATGTAAATGTAGTTTTAATGAATTAAGTTTGCATGATAAAACTTAAAGAATGAACATTTATTAAACACCTATGATGTGATGGACCCATATAGATTTACATCAACAGTCATCAGACTATCTGAAGGCCTATAATTTATTAATTTCTTTTCCCATCTTTTCCTTCAGAGGATATATGAATTGTAAATGGAAATTAAAAGGAAACTCAGGTTGGAAGGTATTCTTTCCTTAGGAAGTCACTAACCATTGTGAGATGAAAGCATTGTTGAACAGCCCATTTCAACAAGTAGGAAGACTCTCCATTGTCTTCCCATATGCAACGCTGTTAACTTAGCTACTTAACCACCCCCTCAATGTAAAACTATCATTTTATTGCCCTGTTGCTCAGAACATTCAGTTCTACAGTCTTCTCTTGGTAAAAACTGAAATCTAAATAGCTACTAAAGTAGCTATTTTCAAGAAAACTGCTTCACAGTAAAGATCCTATCAATTTTCTGCACAAAATTATTTTAAAACATATGAAATGAAAAATATTGCCTGCACCGAAACAGACATAGCTAAAATTAACTGAGCCACCCACCATTCATTTAGATCATATTGGAAAGGAGTTTATAATCGATGTGTCAATACTTTTTCCTTTACCTTCAGCATAGCAGCAAGATGGAATCAGAGAAATGTGGACTGTTATTTAGCAATTAGACTACATCAGATGATTTTTCTGAGGGCTGCAGCTGTAGGATAACACTATGAAAGAAAGCTTGGCAAGTCTCTTATTTCAGCCACTGCTGGAAGAAAATTATGTCATCAATTAGCAACTAAAGCAATACTTGAATCAATGTGGCTTTTAGAAAACTGAAATTATTTGCTTGCCTGTGAGTCTGCCCTACATTCTTGTAGAAGCAAATGAATATTCAACTGACATTGTACTAGATAGAGATAGATGGACAGTGTTTTCCCCAGTTCAAAAACATACATTTGCTTTCTGTTATCTAGTTTCTTTCCCAGTGAAATGAGAATATTACTGATGAGCAGTCAAATTACCTGCCACATACTAGGCATCGAATAAATTTTTGTTGAATGAATTAATTAACTGAATTTGAACCAGATGTGCAAAGTACTTTAGCATTATCATTCTCATTGTACATGAGGGAAACCTAAGGCTAGACAGTTACAGAGGTGGGATTCAATTTCCGTAAGTTTCCCAACACAATTGAATCAAACTTACATTTTCAAAATAAATTTTACTAAGTACTAAGAGAAAACAAACAAAAAAAGCAAATACAGATGTACAAACTCGTATGTGTGTTGTTTACTTTTCTCTGAGCTAATGTCTTTTGTTTTATTAATTCACTCCCTTAATATTCTTTTTGCCCACTTTTTATAAATTTTTTTGTTTTATGCTTTGTATTAAGTATGTATTTTTGTAAGACACCTTTAGTAATTAATGAGAGAGAAAATGTTTAAACATAATAGATAGATGATGGCTAGAGAGAGAGAAAGAGAGAGAAAGAATAAAGTTTGAGAATTTTAAAAACTCAGATAAATACCTCTGGCCCAAAAGAGGTAACACTCTTCCCTCCCAGCATCTCCTCAGTCTACCTTGTGGACACTGTCTTTTTTCCTACCACACAGGAGTCCATGAACGGCTTCTCTTGCTCTCTTCTCCACTACTAGTGGCTGATGTAATTAAAGCTTTTTCTCTCCCTAGCTCAAATTACCAGCTCCATCTGCTTTTAGACTACTTTGTAATTAAACTGAACCGCCCTAAAAAGGCATAACCCATCACAGACTCAGAGCACCAAAATACTTTGATATTGTCTTCACGTACGAAACACCAAAATACTTTGAGATTATTTTCATGTAAGAAATTGAGAACATCTAACTATGTCCTAAACAAGAGAATTTTTGCTGCTATCGTATTCACCTCCTATACCCTCCCATGCTTTATAAAAGGCATCCATTTAAGAAATACTTGTTATTAATAATTTATATTACCATTGAAGAGTCAACATGTATAATAATGAAGTAAACTTAACAAACCGTCATATTGATTTTTATAGGGATTCAAGGATATTTCTCTTGAGCGTTTTATACATGGTGGAGCCAATGTTACAGGATTCCAGTTGGTAGATTTTAACACACCTATGGTAACCAAATTAATGGATCGCTGGAAGAAACTAGATCAGAGAGAGTATCCAGGATCTGAGACTCCTCCAAAGGTACTCATTTGTTTTTATCTTACATATTTTTAGTATTTTTAAGATTTAAGATAGAAAGTTTATGATGCATTATAGTAACATTTTGTCAGATATAGTGTGACAGAGGGCAGAAGTATTTTTTCACTGTCACTGTGCTACACAAGCCCTTAACAGGTTCTAAATTTTTATATTTAACAGAAGTTATCAGACATTATCTCAAGTAGTTTACTGTTATTGTTACTTTGCATATGAATTTTAATGAATAAATTACATGTTCTTAAAGTTATTTTTATTAACTAAATATTTCAAATGTGAACAACATTGGTAATTATTCCACCCAAAAATATATATATTTGCAAACTGATCTATACTTAGTACATTAAGTTAGGAAACTGGAAGAATATAAAGTGTAAGAGCTTCTGCAAATCAATAGTAAAAGGTCAGGTTGTTTAATTTTTCCCAACAGACATTGCAGAAGTATGTTATTCGTATCTGCAAAGGAAGCTGGTAGATTTCTGATCATAAGAACATTTTTTTTCACCTAAAAAGGTAGATGACTTCCTTGGATATCATGTAAATAATGGCATAATGTATCTTAAACTCCCACTTATTGGTTTTGAGCTACTACATAATATTTTTAACAACTTTTACTTACTTTCACTGACAATATAGTGTAGTAAAAAGTTTTAAATATTATTTGGAAATTTAAGCCTAGAAAACTACAATCTAAGGGTAGAGAGTATCAGTTCTTCCATTTCCTAATTGTAAAACTTTCCATACTCGCTATGTCATTTTCCTCTCTGTGGTGTAAGAATTTGACTAGCCATGCCATCTTCACTACTAGATAGAATCATGGAATTTCAAAATAAAGCATTTATTGAGTATCCATTATGTGTCAAGCTCCATAATCCAACCTTTTGAACTAATAAATTAATAAATGCAAGATATTAAACAGGTATGTTAATTGGCTATCCTTGAGTGAAAGACCAGGTTTGTGAAAAGCCTAGGATCAAATCATGGGTTCCCTGAAAGTTGAATGAGTGAATACTGAACTCTTGTTCCTTTGGAAAAATACATGTGTTTGTTTAATAAGAATTTTCTAGATGCCATCTAGAAGTGTGTGCCCATAAATATGATTTCTTGAACAGTAGCACAATAACACTTGGAAAAAAATTAAATCCTTTGAAAAAGATAAAGCCAAATTACACTACAGCTTTTTTCCATTAGCTCTATAACCTGTCAAAGGCCTTTGGTGCTTTGCTTTACTTTGCTCTGTTCCACTCTGTATGGTATCTGTTCTTCTTTCTAGTTCACTTGTTTCATAAGAATGGATGCACATTTTAAACAAAGCAAACATGTTTGCTTTTTGGTGCCATCTCCTCTCAGCATTTCTCCTTATTTAAAAAGTAACAATATTTTTCTTTTCCCTCTCTTGATTCACAAATATTAGCATTTTTCTCTTGCCTTTTATGTCTTTAGTAAGTTCTACTTTATATCTTGTTTTTATTTTCTTGCCTTACAAAAAAGTTTGAAGGCTTTCTCTACTCAAAGATGTGCTGACCCAGGCAAGTAAGGAGGCATATTTGTCTTTGATTTATCACTTAGCTTAAGCACCTTAATTTCCTTCATCCACAATTTTAATTGTGAGGGTCTGAGTCTATCCTTAAGCTTATTTTGTCATGTCCTTAAAGAATATATAGCAAGGCTCTTAATTTACATGTCTCATATATATCTTTCTGATGAAACTTTTTAATTAGGTTCTCTACCTTTGAAAGTTTGCTTATTAGAATTTATATCCTTTATCTTATCTACGCTTTATTTTTTTCTCTTCCCTGGAATGCTGGCTGCTGTGCCTAATGGTCATACTGCCTGAGCTTACTTTCAATAATTTCAATTTCAAACTATTTTGCCTTGTTTACAAGCAGCAAATTAAGATTCATCTTACATGTTCCACAGCACAAAACTATTGTTAATGCAGTTTTAGAAGGTGTTAATCATATAGAATCAACCATATGGAATTCCTAAGAGATAATATAGTTTTTTGTTATTTTTGGCTGTTGATACTCTGCTATGAGTCAAAAATTTGTGCCATATTTTCCATGTACTTGAGAATTCTCTAATCAAACTCTATAGTTATTCCTTGTTTATTTTTCAGCTTAAACAAATTACATTTCCTTCTCAGTTTTTCCTCACTTCCTTTCCTAACCTTAATAATCTTTTCATGAGGGCTCTGTCTTTTCTCAAAAAGAAGCACTGGACAATTATTAAAACAAAACAAAATAAAGCAAAAGACATGGTCATGCCTCACTTCTCCAATTTGATCCTGGATTACAATGGAAACTCAGAGAAATGGCTTAACCTTCCTGAACACATTCAACAGGAATGGGCATAACATTTCTATTGAGCACAGTGACTGGTGCACACATATATGTTAAATAAGTAGATGTTACTTCTGGCATCCAGCATATGAGTAACTATAAACATTCACATTCATTCTTCTGAGGAACTGAAGTATTCACCTCGCATCAATAAACATATATTAAATCTCAGAGAACTCTGCTAGGCATTTTAGAGGAGGAAAGGGTCAAGACATCTCAGCCCTCCTGGGGCTCAACCACAGCAACTGGTTAAGAGGCAGGTTGTGGTACCATTGCACTTAGCTTTGTATACGTTAGTGTTTCTATTTGGACACAATGAAAAGACCTCGCCTAAAGGTATTGCTTCTCCCAACTGCTGGACAGTTGCGTATTATAAGTTCTGTTTTTCAGTATGTGTTTTCTACTTTTTAAATCAGAGTAATTAATAGACCTGGTATACAGTGTTAGTAATCACACGATCATAGCAATTTGTGAAGCTAGAGTCAATTAATTATCAGTAATTTAACTGTCATCAGATAGGATGATACTTTATGTCATAAACCCACAGAACCTCCCAACTATTCCTGGTGTTTGATAAGTTTTTAACATTTACCATTATAATTATTTTCACTTTGCTAGTACACATCTGCTCTGACTTATGATGGAGTTCTTGTGATGGCCGAAACTTTCCGAAATCTTAGAAGGCAGAAAATTGATATTTCTAGGAGAGGCAATGCTGGGGATTGTCTGGCAAATCCTGCTGCTCCATGGGGCCAGGGCATTGACATGGAGAGAACACTCAAACAGGTAACTCACAATTTTATTTAAGTTCAATTTATTTCATGTTTCTATTTAAACAGAATATTCAAGAAAACAGAATAATTTATCTGAGAGTACATATATTTTACAATTGCCAATTTATCAAGCCCTTATTGTTTTTGAGGCATTTTTATATAGAATACTGGGTAGAATACCTGTGTTTATATCTTATATAAATATTTAGTCAGGATAAGCTAGATTATGCTGTAGTAATAAACAACCCCAAGTTCCAATTGCTTACAACCATACAAATATATTTCTCACTCAGACACATAGTAGATGAGCAGGGGCACTCTGCCAGTTGTAATCACTCAGGAAACTATGCTGATAAAGCAGCTACCATCTTGAATGCTACAAAGGAAAATGAAGTTGTAAGGGAGTTTCTGATAGGCAATTAACTCTGCCCCAGTAGTGACACTCATCACATTTGTTTACAACTCATTTGTCAAAAGAGTTTCATAGGCCTTGCAAACTACTAGACATTCAGGAAGTACAAACTTACCTTGTGTCCAAATGGGAAAAAACAGAAATATTTGGCAACCTCAGTAGATCTTTAAATTACTTTGTAACCTTGGATTAAATAATATATTTCCTATTTTTCTAATATTCAACCTAATATGTTTATATTCTTAATATTACATTTAAAATATTCTGAAACACCATGGGTTCAGAACATAAGTAAAAATAAAAAGGACATTTAGAATAAAATATACTTGAATATTTTCAAGAATATAAATATATTTAAACCTATTATATATTAATTTTAATGTTAGCAAGGAAAAATATGATCTAGTGTAGTTATCAGGGCCATTTATTGGGTGGATCTATAGATAAAACTGAAAAGTAACCATAAATAAATTGTATTTCCATTTCTATAAATAATATTCAATACTGAGGATATATTCTGTCAGTTACAATGGAAACTTTATAATATATATAAAAAAATGAAACACATTCATCTTCCAGGTAGATAGTAGAGTTGCTTATACATTTCTCTAATATCCCTTTTTTCAGATTCTATGCCAGTAGCTCAAATGCCCCATGACTTGTTAGTGAGTAGCTTATGGTTTATATTTCCGTACCAAAGTGTGGTGGTAAGCCTAGCAGATGAAGTCAAGATGACTATAAGTGAAATGGCAAATGAATACATGTTTGGGTTTTCTTTTTCATTCACAGGTTCGAATTCAAGGGCTAACAGGGAATGTTCAGTTTGACCACTATGGGCGTAGGGTCAATTATACAATGGATGTGTTTGAGCTAAAGAGCACAGGACCTAGAAAGGTGAGCCCTATTTGAACATTTTTCATATTTTGCATTTGACATTTTTAATAGCTTACAGGTGAAAGGTAACTGCATAGTCTACATTTTTTAATGTGTGTACTTACAAATAGTACTTTCTTGATAATCTCTGTCATGATTAATATTTAATCATGTCTAGAAACTGAAACAAATTAATTTATACATTGTTTATATCTTTTATCCAAAATGGAAGCAATATTTTTATTAAAGGTTTAGCAAAAGGAATCCCAGAAAATAAAATTTATTCTGCAGGAAAGCACACAATGCAGGTAAGAGACATACCTCCATGTAATCATTTATGAGAGAGAACAAAAAAAATTATTTCTAATCAGTAGGCATATTTAGAACAGGGTGAATGTTCTTTAAGTAAGCAAGTAAACACATTTAAATGAGCAAAGGGCAGAGTGGATAGAAAATAAGATTATTGTCAGGCTGAGAAGTGAGAAATACTTATGAAATTTCAGTTTAGGAGTTGAGAAGATTTTTCAGGAAGCTGCACCAGATTCTTTGATTTCAGAATGTAACTACTGGTTTTATAATGTGAGTAGGCATATCAGCAATCTTCACAACATCTGAAAAGAACTTTGTAAAATGGAGTCATACAATCCCACAACAGGAATTAGCTTTACGAATTTTATACATGTGTAATTAACACATATAATTTTGAACATTCTGTTTCTCTAGTATTAGCTAGGGTGTTCAAGGAAAGAGATGTTCAAGTAATTTGGCTAAACACTCTATTTGTTTTCACACTTGGCTGTTTAAAAAATGCTTTCCCAAATATACTTTCCTGCTTTAGCATAATAATTAATAATAGCTACAATTTATGAAATGTCTGTTATGGATTTGGTGTAGTTTATTCTAACAACAAACTATAATGTGAGTACAATTATCTCCCTTTTTCTAGTGAGAAAATTTTGGCCTCATAGGTCATGGTTACTTTTTTAAGTCCTATAAGAGAGAAAACAAAAATTTTAATTCAGATATATCTAACTCCAGAACCTTTCTACATCATTGCCTCACCTGAGTAGACAGACCCTTCTCTAAATGAGTAAATTTTCCAATGGGGTATAATACAATAAGTTTTATATGATAGTTAAAGAGAAAGCATGTGAATATTCTAAAGAGGAAGAGAGCACTTTCACCTGAAGAAAAGAAAATCAAGAAAGGCTACATGGAGGAGATGGGATTTAAAGTTAGCTATGACTTTAGAGATTGTATAGGGAGAAATGGAAGAGGCAAGGACCTGAAGACAAGTTGGAATCAAGTCATACATGGAAAATGGCAAAGGCTTTCTGAGTTATGTTTTGCTCCAGTCTTTCATAGTGTGTGCTTCCACATTTTTGTGAGAAGGAGATTTGGAGTTGCTATGAAAACCAACTGTTTAGTCTCTTACTGGCATCTTTTTGAGGCCAGTCTGCCAGCTAAAACACGGCAGTCTACCTAATCCAAATCAGGGAGACAGGAGATGGACAACAGCTGGAAAACCAAGCTGCATAATGGGCTCCTCTAAGGACATTGTCTGCAGCAAGGGATAGAGACATGTTTTCAAGAAGAAATTTAAGGGGTTCCATGTAAACACCAATTTTACCCCCTCTCTCAACACACAGCCAGCAACAAGAAGGAAAGAAGCCCATTGTAAGCAAAGTCCCTCTGCTAGCTGTGGAGCAGACAGGCCCCTAGAAATGTGGCCCCTAGAAATGTGGGCTAACTGATGGACAGAGGTAAAATAGGTACATCTTCTTGCCACAAACCAGACCTTGCAAAATTAGCCATTTAAGCAGAAATTTTCTAAAATGCAAAAGGTAATTCCATTATTTCACAAAACAGTAAGTACAAAATGTAAAATGATCTTAATGTAAAAGAAGGAATAATGGGAAAAAAACTGTTAATAACTAATGGTAATATCAAATAGGCTATTTATATTACTAATTTTTTGTGGCCTATTGAACCATGATGGTAATGAAAATTTAGCTTTTTTGAGGTGAAAGTTAAAGAGTAAGTTGAGAGAGTGATGAACAATACATCTTCACACTCAGCTTACATTCGTCTAAGACTCTTAAAAGAAATATAAAATGTAAAATGATGTAGGCTCATCTATCTTCATTTTTCTGTGGCAATGATCAACTTGGGCATTCTGTCAGGAATATTAAACTTAAAAATGAGCTACCATGAGAAACACTGTGCTGGTGAGACTTGGCAATGTGTCTGAAAAGTGAGCAATCGTTCTTATAAATTGAACACATGCCAACAAGGGAGTTGTCTTTGAAATAGATCAGAGAGTCAGCCCATCAGTTTGTCTGACTTCTGTAACAGGAAAACTGATTGAAAGTCTCATTAGCAGAAGCCACAAAGCTCTTTCTGAAGTCTCAGTGCCTGAGTATGGTAGAACCTTCTTGTCTTCCAGTGACTCCCGAAGGGAATGCTCTAGGACCAGACGTGTGTGGTTTCAGGAATTCTTAATTGTAAAAATTAAACTTATTGAAAGTAGGTTATATACTAGACACAGTACTGAATAATCGATGTGGGTTTTTATATTTAGACTTCACAACAATGGGAAAGTAAGAAGTATTTTTCAAATGTTATAGAAGAGAAAAGCAAGGCTTAGAGAAACTAAGTAACCTGCCCAGAGATGTTCATCAGTCCCAAGGGCCATGAGGGTTCTCGTTAAGGCTGGAAGTAAGCCATATTTTTGAGGACAAGTCTGGCCTAATCAGCTCTCCATGGAACCAACTTGGAGTAGGACAGGGGCTCCTCACAGCCTCTCAGTTCCTATCCAGTCCCTACCTCACAGGCAAAGTCAACCATAAATGCAAAGATGTTTACTCTTACATTACACCGTGGTTGGATTTGCACACAGTTTACTATTAGGGGTCCAAAGAAGATAGGTATTTTTCTGACAGAATTTGTCAGTTTAGAGATTTAAATGTTTCTATATTTTTGCTCTAGCATTACAAAACTATTTTTCACCCAACTTCTGTCTCTAGAAAAAATGCCTACTTCTCTATCTGATTAAATGAGATTAGGCATGAAAAAAGTTCTTAGTAAATTGTTAAATGTTGTAAAGAACTAGAGAAACTCCACGTCATGTGAGGTTCTAGGTTCAGAGTTTCAGATTCCTTTCTTTAGAAAGTGACCCCTATATCACTGTCTATTCCTTGTAATCTTATTTCCCAATAAGTCCATGACCCACATAAGATCTACCACTAATTGGTCCCACACTATAAACCATGTCTTTCTTTTTTCACGGGAATTGCCAGTTGATATAAGGCAAGTAGATAGAGTTGAGTTAATGTTTGCTTAGTTTTTTTAATTTGCCGGCACTTCTAAATCATTCATCTCTTGAGGATAGATAGTTGTGAATCCACAGGTTGTTTTTAAATGCAAAATATAAAGGACTTAACCAACATGTGAGGATTGTCCAGAATGTGCCCCAGTTCTGTACTTTTTCTGTTGTGAGAACTCATAAATAAAGAAAAATTGTCTTTTCCAGAGAAGGGGTTGCTAGATCTGGAGGATGTCTGCATCTTAATGGAGTGCTAAACTCTAAAACTCATTTTTGTGTCATATAACTGTCAGGTGGAAAGCATAATTAACAGAAAGCAACTGATATGTTGTTCGATTTTCTTAAGTACATGTAGAAATTGAGAGATGGTAGGCCTCAAAGGCATACTTGTTTTTAAATTACATTTATCACTGAAGTATTAAATGACAGCTACAAATGAATTCATATGGACAATTGAAAATAATTGCTGAATTCATATATACTTATAATTACAGATCACACCAAGAGGTATAGGAAGCCATATTAATGAAAATTATTTTTCTATCTATTCTGTTATTCAGTTATATATATAATATTTGTGAATAGTATAGTGCCTCTTTCTGACATGTTAATGCTTACTTTGTTTTAATATGTTCACAAATGCTAACACAATTAAGAAATTTGAAAGAAGCAAGAGGACTTCCAAAACATAACAAATAGTGAAGAGACCAGTGATCTATTACATTTTATTGGACACATGAGCTTTATGAACCGCACCCAAAAATTCAAGAAAGAAGTTGGGAAAGTGTTATATTACACCCATGTAGGGAGACTGTGTAGCATAATAACAATGTAAATAAGAATTTTGTGTTACATAGAACTGAGTTTTGAATTCTGGCCCCACCAGAGTAAAACTTTCTGCAATTTATTTAACATTCTAATGTGGGTCCTCATCTCTAAAATATGGATAATTATACCTACCTCTGCATTTGCTGTGTGTATAAACTTTTTAAGATGCATATTTAAAAAGCATCAAATGCAGTGTCTGTTGTAGAGCTAGCAGTCAATAATTGATAGCCATTCTATTACTTAATGGTCTGCATGATATGGAGAACCCTACCTTTCCTTTAAGATCCTGTTGTAGTTTAGTATTTTATAAAGTGCTTAACCAATTACTTAATGTATTTTATGGAAAGGAGCTTGTATTACATCTAAATAGAAAGTAATATAAAGATTTCAAAATGAAAAATTACTAACTAAACATAATCTTTGAAAGTAAAAATGTGCATTAATATTAATTCCTGCTGTTTTTAGCATTTTAGAAATGGTAAGACTGTGTGTTACTTATGGACTAGGTAATATCAAAGCAAAAACTGTTTTATGTTGCTTTAAAAATATATAGATCATTATAACTTGAAAAAAATTCTGCAATGTCCCTTTTGTAAATCTGGCTATTCCCTTTACTATAAGTCCTATAAAGTTATTGATAAGATCATATAATTGTAAAGGGAACCAATTCATCTCACTAGAAAAGAGGATAAACATAAAATTGTGTGCCATCTGTATCCACATTTCTTTTTGAACTACTCATTCCCAATGTCTCTGCTTCTCCGTTAATTGTAAATTGTAAAATTGCCAAATGTATAACCATGCAGATAGTTAACATCAGGAAAATTGGCTGATCATTAATTAAGAAAATATCCAAACATTTTTTTTCTGCTTTTTAATTTTTTTTTTTGTTTGCTTGCTTATTAATATCTCTCACTGTTCTAATAAGAATTAGAGAAAACTCTCCTCAAATGAGTTTTCAAGAGTTCTCTCTATTTGGCAGGTTGGTTACTGGAATGATATGGATAAATTAGTCCTGATTCAAGATGTACCCACTCTTGGCAATGACACAGCAGCTATTGAGAACAGAACAGTGGTTGTAACCACAATTATGGTAAGTTTTAGTCTATGCTTTATGCTCTTTCGTTTTGTCCACAGGCAATTTTAATTCCCCAGCTGTAGTAAAGAGGGAGGGTGAAAGCTGCTTCTTAGCAGTGGTGACATGGGTATTCTGATCCACAAAAGTCTGTTGAGACTTTGAGTAGGTTTGTCCTCAACTTTGAGTACATTCAGTACTTTTATTTGTATTACCTTTTGTTTCATTGTTGTTCTTGGAAAATGCTTAGATGTTAAAAATTAACACTGTCATGCTCTAGTTGAAATGTATGAAATGCTGATTCCAAAGGACAAAAGAAAGAACATGAAAAAGATCAACATAAAATATTTGGTAGTAAATACCATATTATTGTTGTTACTATGTTATTTAAAACATCAATGTAATAGTAATTAATGGTGTTTAAAATGATAATTTCCAGGTAGCTTAATCATCTGACAAAGATATACTAGATAATGATTTGCATTGTCTATTTATAATAGTGGAGATATGAATGTGAAGATTTTAGTGAGCATGTTTTATTCAACTGAATGCTTCAGAAATAAATTTTGTTTTATATTTATTTTTAATGCAAAAGTGTTTTTCCACACCGATTATTTTTCTCATTGACCACTGGTAAATACACAATATAATTATGGGACTTCTAGAAATTAAGAAAAATAGAATTGCTTCATCCTGTCATATCATAAAATCAAAAATACTCTAAATTTTAAGGCTGTTTTAATTTTTTTTCTGAAATAATTTTTTAAATAACAGACTATTTTATATATTTTTCTTTTCTACCACCAAACATAAATCAATGCTAGTCAAAGGAGATTAACAATCGGTGATCTTTTCTATCTAATTTAAAGTTATATATCCTCAGCTCACTGTCTCATTTAAGCAGAACATATTTTAAATTACTTATGAAGCCCTTACACCAAATACAGTGGAAGTATTTTATGTGCTTTAGTTTAGCTTATGTAATTTTAGTTTTAGTTTTTAGTAATGTCGAGTTATTTCCAAAATTTTGACATCGAGGTCAAAGCATGAAATACCAGAGAAAAGCTCATATATGTTGCAATTGGATTTATCTGTGTTGTATCACAGCCAGCAATTCAATGTTAATCTGCAAAGCCTTGGTCGGAAGTTTCTGATTTTAGAATGCAAACCAAATCAACAACAGATTTTATGTAAAAGTGAAAAATATATACCTTCTCACTTAATTGTGTAATGTTTGCATGGGACTTGAAAAGCAATATTTATATTTTTTTTTCCTAAAAAAGACACAGTAATGGAAAGTCATACTTCAGTACAGTCCTCCTCTTTTCAGCCTCTGATGAAGAATCCTATTTTAAGAAATTGATCAAGAAAGAAATGAATTCCACGCTGTTCGGCCATTCCTAACTAAGGCTCAAGTCTTGTTCTGCTGTGTAGTAAATTTGAGCTAATTTTTCATATGGGATTCTTCTTGGATGACCAACACTGGACTACCAGAAAAAAAATTTTTTTTTAAAGTCTGTGACTGTTCTGAGAAACCAGAACAAAAGAAGAAATAGTCTTCATCTTTCTCAAGAAAATAAATAGATGTTGAAAAAGAATCACTTAGCAATTCTGACATATCAGTTCCCAAGTCTTGAAATGAGGTCATTGTACATAAATGATTGAATCATATCACTCTTAATTCCAAGCTTAGAGTCTCTAAAAGTAAATATCTATGAATCTGTGTGCTTGCTTTCTGAATATACACAGTTATTTTCTTTAAAGATTTTTTTGAAATTTTGACTGTTCTGTGTGAAATAAACTGTTTTCATGTGTGCTATAGATATAAGATAAGAGAATCATTTATCCATCCCTGTTATTAAAAGGGCTGGAGATATAATTCTTAAAACCAAATTAATGAATAAATTTTGTAAGCATGGCTAATTTTCAGAAGCATGCTATCAAAAAATAAGTAAAAATGACTGAAAAATCCACCTATTTCTTATGTGCATAAAGAAAATTCTGTAAAGTTACCTGTTGTTTGACGGTGATATCATCTATATTTTTGCTATCAAAATAGTGCAATCCTAGTTTCTGTCTTTTGTACAAAAATGTAATCTTCGTATAAATAGTATGTCTGGTCTTTGCAACTGCGTAATCATTCATTAATTCAAAAAAAAGGCAAGAAAAGAAAACATACTAAAATCCTTTCCCCAAAAATGTTTCTTATATTTGCTTTTGTTGAAAATAGTAGCCTGGGACCTATGACATCTCTACCACCTCATTCATTTTGAAAGAAATATGATTCCTTGTAGATGAATGAGATGTTGGCACCTGCATGTAATAATCTCCCAGGTTCAATTGAAAATTCCCAACACAGATGGTGTTGGTTAGACATTGCAATGTGTGCAAGACAGATATCTAGACATAGAAGAAGGCTGAGAGTGTTGTGGCACTGGAAATCATTCATTTTGATTGAATCAATACGGCATTGGTGTTCTCCCATTTGTCTTTCCTTTGTGTATGTTTTTATTTATATGTTGATACACTGTAATGATATATGCTATTGCTAAATAAAATTGATTGATAAATTTATTTATTCATTCATAAATATTTATTAAGCGTCTGCTAAGTGCTAGGTACAATTAGAAGTCTGGGGATATGTACAAGAACAAAACAGACAAAAATCCTGCATCCAGTTATTTTATTCTACTAAGAGAAAGCAGACAGGAAACATAATAAAATGTTAACTATCATTCTTTAAGAAAATGTAGCTTTAGCTTTTTGCACTGTCGAAATTTATTCTTTAACAAGTGTTGTATGTCTATGTGATCTACATTTTAATGACTTATTTATTCTACCTGAATATAGTCATATTGAAAATAACTTAGCTATATCTAAATAAAAAAAGTGAAATTGACAATATCAACAAATGAGGATCATGACTACAAAACTAAAAGGTCTAAAGTCTTGGATTCAGATACTCATCATTTTTTATCTTTGCTTTAGTCACTAAAGATTTTATAAAATCTATAAAATTTAGGAGACTGTGACCATACTGACTTAACTTTTTACATTCAGAATCATTATTTCTGTAAACAACCTAAGGAAGTCAAATCTGTGCCTTGTGGTTTGGACAAGTGCAGCAAGTAAAAGGCAGTTTGCAGTAGACCTTGGGAGAAGAGAAGGTGGTGTTTTTCTTTATAATTCGCTACTTTCTTTGGCTGCTGAATTCCCTGGAAAAGGAGACAAAATGCAATGATATTTCAGCCAACCTCATTTTCTCCAAAATCTTTACTACTGAAGTTACATGACGCTTATGATGCATAAACCAGCTAAGAAAATATTTCTCATCACCTTATAAACAAAATAATCCTTTAGGAAAATTTTTCATAAATCCAAATATTTTCACTGCAGAGCCAGAATTTATGTTAAAACCTAAAAGTAATTTACTTATCACATTGCTCTCTCTAGGGGTTACTTTTTATTCTTTTTATGAAATGTTTGGTACTTTATCTTCTCTATGTAAAATTTTGTAGATGCACTATGTACATGTGCATATACAAAAATCTACACTTTATATGCATATATATATATATACAGAAAATACAGATATATATATTTTTCCTTGTACCATATACTAATATCCACCATATAAACATTGCCTCCAAAAAATTATAATAAATTAGTTTTCAAATAAATTATTTAAAATAAAATTGTATATACATTAAATGCACTCTCTTTTTTAGAATAGAATAATAACATTTAAATTTCCACTTTCAATAATTTTACCCATGGGATAAATTATCTAGATAGATTAAGATCTTTGAAGAAAGCAAATATCCACATTACAAAAGTTTTGGTAGATAATACCAACTTTATTATTTTAACTGTTTTCAATAGTAATTGTAATGATTATATTTGTGATGTTTAGAAAATCTTAAAATCTTTCTAATAAGTATCTATTTCAACAGTGTCACTTTTGCTAACTGCAAATAATACAAAAAAAATTATCTAAGTTGGAAAATTATATTTTATGGATTGAAAATCATCTTAATTCATTTACAGAAACATTTTCAGAAGCAAACCCTAATATGACAGTTTTAGACAGATTGATTTCTTTCCTGAAATAGCAGAGCATATGTAGAATACCATTTATTATGGAAATTGTAGTAATAAACTCATAATCGCTAAGAAGTAATGCATTTAAAATAACTTCTAGGGCATTATTGTCCCATGAAGCACAGTAGTTGATAATAAAGATGTCAGGTTACACTTGTCAGGTTACACTCTAAAGGCAGAGAGGTTATATTCTACTTCTTTGATAATTCCATTTTCATTCACAATTGAATATCTGGGATTCCATAAGGCTGTTTATCAAAAGTGCCCCACAAATCCCCTTAATGATTAGCTAGAACTCATTTTTTACTATATTGAAAAGATTTTGTATTTTCTTTGCCCAAAAGTTTGTATTAAATCTCTTCAAGTATGCAGTGTTTAAAGGGCTACTTGTGGACAAATTGTCAGACTAGGAATAGAGCAAATAAGGAGGTTGAGAAAATGTCAAGGATTTGCTGCTCATTTGGAACAGTGAAATGAAACACTCAAATATAGAGCTGAGCAATCATGAGAGCTTTTGTTTAAGAAAAGCTTAGACTTTCTCTCCCTTTGTTCTTTCACCTCCCTGAGTTAGTTTATCTTATTTCTCTTATGCTGCATGCACCATTGTCTGAATCTCAAAAATTGTGTCTGTCTCTCATTGTGCAAAAAGCCTAGCTAAATTTCTAATCAATATCTTCAGTAAACTATAAGTTTTTCTAGGCTTTGCAGCGGTTTTTTTGGAAGGAAAACAAAGACATGACAGGTCTTCACTGTCCAAAAAGGAAATGAAAACAAATAAAAACCACTAAATATTTTTTATTAATATATACATATGCCTGTTTCAAAAAAGAAGACTTTGCACTTGTTAATATCTAATTTCCTTTTGAAGACCTGAATCAAAAGTTCTAATACTGCTTTGCCATAATAGTCCTATTTAGGAAGCATTGGTAGATAAGGAAACCTTTATATTTGAGTGCCTTATTATGTACCAGACACTATGAGGAGATATGGAAAGGTTTTATCTACATTGTTTACTCAAGATTTCATTTAAAGGATTTCATTCACTAAAAATGCAGAAATTCACTTCTTTAATTTGCCTCCTTATTAAATTATATGAAATTTCAAATAGTTGCATATGTTCAAACAGATGCAATAATAGCTTCAAATATTTTCAGATGTTTCAAAATATAGGTTTAACTCCCATTTCTGCTAGTTCTGTGAAAATGAACAATTTGCTTAACCTGTTTGAGCTTAAATTTTCTATCTGCAAAATAAGAAATGCCTATCTCAAAATGTCAGTGTGAAAAGTAAATGAAAGGCACAATTAAAAAACTTAGTAATGTACCTGACAGAGTAATCACCAAATAAGTAAGAGCTATTATTATTTTTCACTGTTATATTTTATTATTGTACTTCACCACTCTCACTCCTTTACTCTTATTAAAAAGACTTTAACCTTAATTGACCACATGAGGACAAGGGGTATATTTTATTTATTAGTTCCCAGAAAACTGCCTGGCACACAGAAGGTACTTAATAAATGTTTGAGTAAATAATAAGAGTTCAGCTTTTAATTAAGCACATTGTTCACAAAATAAAGTAGAGGGAATTTAGCAAATCAGATGATAATACCAGCTAGAGAAACTTCTGCACACAAACTAAC
The DNA here is from genome assembly GCA_030015415.1 of Cynopterus sphinx. Lineage (NCBI taxonomy): Eukaryota > Metazoa > Chordata > Mammalia > Chiroptera > Pteropodidae > Cynopterus > Cynopterus sphinx. The sequence continues at coordinate 81,106,985 of CM057383.1, read as the reverse complement.
ATGCTAATATATATTTGAGGGCTAAACTTCATAAATGTTCAAATATTTTAGACACTCTAGTGTAGATCTTCAACCTTAATACCAAATGTGAGCATTAGCCAAACTCCTTTTGAAAAACCATTGTTGTACCAATAGTTATAGATGATAGCTATACAGCAATTTCAATTAGAATGTTAAGAATTTTACAAATATGTGATTCTTGCTTTTTCTATATATTCTTTCATATTTTAATTACCTATTGCAGAAAAAAGAGGAAGTAAAAAGATAGCACCTCTTATAGGGCATCTCTGTGAGAAAATCATAGATCATGAAATTTATATCCTTATTAAGTTTTTAAAAGTAGTTTGACATTTACAAAGTACTTTAAAACAAATTAGTATAGATTGCCATGCTCTGCAAAGTAAATTACATTCTAATCCAGAGTTCCAAAAGCAAGTTCAACTTTCCCAATTACTAATTTGCTGGGGTAAAAGAAAAAATTCATATCAAAATTATTAAATGAACATTACCATACAATTTTATAAAATATAAATGCATGATCTCAATGATGCAGTGGCTCAAATGGGTAATTTCTTGTCTACAAATGACTAGAAAATCTGAGGCGTGACCAGGAGTTCTATATGTATTGCATGTTTACCAGGCCTTTTAGTTGGTAGTTTTAGGTTCCATTTATAAAATCAAATGCTTATTTGCTGACATATCTCTTCAGTTCATGGCCTTTAAATGATTTGGATTAGTGTTGTGTGAGTGTGTGCGTGTGTGCATTAGCACGTGTGTGCATGTGCATGCTTTAACTTGGAAACTGTCCACTTATTAGCCACCAGTAAAGTTTTTCATTTTATGTGAATTTTCACAATAATTCTTTATTCTATTTTCTGTCTTCCTTCAAAAACTAAATGGAACTATTACTTGCAGAGTGTGATTGTCACAATTGGGGGAGGTTATTAGCTTTCATTGGGGACATATTGTATAACAGGATAAAAATTCATGGACTACAACACTAATTAAAGCCAAATTTTGGACAATTTTAGGAAGGCCAATTTAAATATATATAACTTCAATCTATTAATTTATTTCTTCTTTGAAATATATCTTGTTAAATTTTATAGAGCAAAGAAAAGTCACCCAATTCTTTTCCTAAAGAAGGTCTACATCTGACTGTGGATAAATGAGATGCAAAATATGGAGACCTATGACTTTGAATGAGTCTTTTATTTCATGAAGCTGACTACTAAATAGTCTTTACCTTCATGAGATATTTTGCAACTAGTAATTTCATTGCCAAAGATGATATCTATGTTTCTCAAGACAGTTATTAATGGATATTTTTCCTATCAGTTACAGTGCTTGATATGTAATGATCACTAAGTAGAAAATTATTTTAAAGATTTCCCTTTCAGTATCCAATGTAAAGCAATTTAATATAATTCTAAGCATATTGATTTATATATTCATCTGTTTTATTATTGATTTCTAGCCACACAAAATCATTCAGTATACTAATACTAAATATAATCTTTTGTCAAATTCTAAATCTGAAGTTACATATTTTTGAATGTTTTGTAATTTCTCCTTTACAGTTCTACTTCTCTCATTATAGGAATCCCCATATGTTATGTACAAGAAAAATCATGAAATGTTTGAAGGAAATGACAAGTATGAAGGATACTGTGTAGATTTGGCATCTGAAATTGCAAAACATATTGGTATCAAGTATAAAATTGCCATTGTCCCTGATGGAAAATATGGAGCAAGGGATGCAGACACAAAAATCTGGAATGGGATGGTAGGAGAACTTGTTTATGGGGTAAGCAAATAAATTTATTGAAGAATTTACTTACATAAACATGAAACTTTTTTTACTTGGGCACATATCAATTTTTAAACGTCTATTACTGTTTTTTAAATTTGCAGTTACATTCAAAGAGACATATATAATGTTCAACTGCTTCTCTATTTCATTAATAACACGGTTACCAAGCAAAGAGAGAAACTAATACTCGATAACCTCAAAATCAGGAAAGAGATAAAAATTCAGAATATGATATCCTAGTAAAGAAAAACACTAAATTCAGCTTTCCATGATTATTCTTTGCTAAAGTTTGATTTCTCTATACTATAAACATGTTGCAAGAACTACAAAACAAATCCATTAGAAATCTGCCATTCGATAAATGTAAAAACATATTTTTTTTCAATAGCTTAAAGTTGAACCTCATTTTAGCTACTTATTTATATCACCGTTGGTTGTGATTACTGGTAAATGTCTCCTAAGTACCTGGTGAAGTGATCGCTAAACTACTTTAACATATATAAAATCTCATAAAAAATGTGAGATTCTTACAATTCTGCAGAACACAGTAAATTTAAACTTTATGTAATACCAGTGTTTTTTTTATACCTAGCAAAACACAAAAGCTAAAATTTATTCCACAACGGGCCTTACACGAAAGCATTTTATGCCCTTCCTTTTATGATCATTAGATACTGAGTGAGTGTACACTTGCATAACCAAAGACAAATTCAGTGTAAACCTTCCTGCCTGAATCAGAACAATATTGGTCTCTTCAGCTACTACTGCAAAGTATAAGAATCAAACCAAATGCTCGTGATGGTATAATATTTCCAAAGTCCAGAAACCAAACCTAGAATAATAAGTTTTATTCATCGAGAAATAGTTAAGAAATTTCCTATAAGCCAATTCACATTTTACAAATGTCACCTTCAAAGCATAATCTGTTTGATTAATCCTCAAAAGTTCCCTTTGGAATGAAGAATTACACAAGAGCCATCCTTCCCCAGAAAAGAATAAAGAACAACTTAGAAAATAAGTGAAGTCTTATACAGGGGCTTACTTTCCAAGCCAAAACTGCAATTCAATAGTTTCATGATTCTACATCTGGCTTTTCAGACCATGAGGCAATAAACATTCTCCACATAGTCCAGCATAGTAGCTATAACAGCAGCAAGAGGAAATTGCTTGGCATTAAAGAGCAATCAGGTAGTTTTACATCTATTTGAAAGAACTGTTAATTAGTTGGGTGCCTTAAATTAGGAAGGAAAATGCAGTTGTAAAAAATCAAAAAGCATTTTACCACAGGGTTCATCAGTGGTTTGATACTGAGCTTTAAGGTCCAAAACAAGAGTTCCTACAGCTTATTATGTTTTTTGGTAATACTTTAAACTTCTGATTCAATAAACCAATTTTAAATGTGAATATTATCCAGGTCATTATAACCACAGTAATTTATTTCCTTCAGAAAATACTATTAAGTATTTCATCTTCCCCCAAAAAGTCATACTTAGATCACTAATTAGTTATGGACAGGAAAACTAACCTGAGTTACTTTCTGATACCTGTGCTACATCTCTCTCCTCTGGAGTCCCTACCCATTGAGCAGTTCAGGCTCACCCCTTTTATTTGGGGAATAAGATTTAAATAATAAAAACAAGAGATATGAAGAGAGGAACATAATTAACAACAAAAAGTATATATTAGTAGTACACATGTCACAATAATAGAAAGTCCCAAAGTCAAGCAGTTCTCTCGGGGAAAAGAAGATAAAATAGTGGTTATTAATACTCATTATATTCAATCATTAGCTCATCCAAAAGGATTTAAATATCCCATTCTCTGTCACTTAAGTAGTCTACTTTTTTTCCCAAAAGAAATCTTCTTCCATGTCTCTACAATTTCCTCAGATTTAGTATTTTCCATTCTGGTGTCTGCAAAGTCTGTTCTTGCTTCTCGACTTTTTTTTTTTCTCTTTCTTACTGCTAACACCTACATGAATGCCCAATTTCCACAGCCCTAAGTAAAACTCCACCCATACTCTTCTACCCAACAAAGCCTATAAGACAATAAATTATTAACTTTGAATCCATTATTAATTTTGTTTATTTCTTGCCAACTTTGTTACTGTGATTGTTAGGTATAGATGTCTGTGAAGTACTCACATGTGATCTCAGCACACTACCAGGTGGTGACCTCAGAAGTTCAGAACCTCCCTTACACTCTCAGGTCCTTTCTGCCTATCACACCTGTTCACTGAATCAGGACCATTCTATGATCTTCTATCATGCTCCAGGGCCTTCTCCTGGTCCCTGTCATATTTCTCAAAGCGTGTTCCATAGCCAACCAGAAGTAGAAATACCTCTAATATGTGTTGAAATACAGGTTAATGAACCCCATTACAAAGATCCTCAAAAATTTAAATATTATCAAGCTCTTGCAGGAGATATTTTACACTTAATTTTGGAAACTGCTGAGAGGTAATGGACCTAGGCATGCATAGCATCTCCAATGTCAGTGGAGAAAGCCCAGATATTCACTCTCTTTTCACTGAATATTCACTCTTTTCATAGAATATTCACTCTATTCACTGTCTTTTTTCAGAACACATATTTCAGACTGCAAAGTGTCCTTATTGAACGTTTCTGTCACCACTTTCATCTAATATTTGCCTTCTAGTTTTTTTGTGCTGGAGACACCTTTATTTTTCTTCAAGTTTCTTTCCTTTTAAGGCTTTCACCCTCATTATTGGTAACTTGTATAAATACAAAATTTCAGAAGATACTACACAGAATAATATAGTATGTGAAAGGTGGCATTTCAAATCAATAAAAGGATACACATTCATTTATTCCTGTTGGGACAGCAAGACTACCTGGAAAATCAATAATTCTGTAACACATCATCATACAATATACCAAATAAATATAAAGAAATTATAGATATTAGATTAAAAGATATATAATTGAGAATGATCATATGACATGAGAAGAACTTTTCTAAGCACAAAACCAAAGCCTGGAAACACAAAAAGATAATTTTATATGGCTTTAACAAATTTAAAACATATATAGTGCAATAAAATACCATGAATTAAGTTATGAAAACAAAATGATTGATGAACAGGGAAAATATCTGCAGTATTTATGGAAAATAAAAGGATTTTTTGAATATATTTAAAAGCACCTACAAATTAGTAAGTAAAATAATGAATACCTCATGAAAATTAGGGGCAGATTATGACAGGTAATACATAAGACAAGTTAAAGTGGCTGTTTTTTAATAAAAACAAATTCAAATTAATACAATGGGATCTAATTTGCCATATAGCAAAGTAGTGAAAATAAATTAAAATAAAGACACACAGGAGGGTCCAAGATTCAAGTCTATAGGTGTTTTCATACAGTGATGGTAAAAGTATACATTTGCATATTTCCAGAGAAAATTTGGGGAAAACATATAATGAGCATTAAATAAATTGTTACAATTTAGACTAGTAATCCTATTTCTAAAAATTTATTTTAAATAATTAATATATATGCAAGATTTTTTCCCAAAGATATTCACATCATTAATGTTATAAATTGTGTAAAACTGGAAATAACATAAATACCGCCTAAATAATAAATTGAGTAAATTTTGATACTCTCACATAATAAAACATTTGTGATCATTAATACTTATTTTTATTTGAAATGAAAATGAGTTCATCATATTCTTTTGAGAAGAGAAAATGAATTATTAAATATCATGTTTTGCATTACCTCATTTTAAAATAAGAAAACTATTATTTATAAAACAATGTCTAGCAGAGCATATATAAAGAAAAAATAAGAGTAAGTGAAGGCAATGAAGATAAATTTTTTTTTTTTTTGGTTTCATTTTATATACTAATTTTTCTACAGCTAGTTTATATATCCTTGTGTAATGAAAACTATACAAATAATAAATAACAACTATGGGGAAATAATAACCTCTCAGCAACATTTCTGGCTTTTATATATGTGTTTATGATGTGAACTAAGTTTATTCCCACTTGAAGGCACACAGTTAATTCTCAGTCACCCAGTGAATGGCACAACAGCCAGAGCACATTTCCCATGCTAACCTTCCATTTGCCCTTGTATCAATCTGTTGGCTGTCGTATCAAATCAAGGCCTAAGATATACAGAAGTGAATGTGAGAGTGGCAACCTCTACATAAGAATATGTATGTCTGGGTTTGTTTCAGATTCCATTTTAATGTCATATCTTTCTTTTCAAAGTACATCATAAAAAAAAAAAAACTTTTTTTCAACTGTTGATAGAGTATCAGTTTACAGTTTTTTTCACCACACTGTTTCACTTGATTTTAGGGATGGCATGATTTCATGGAAGAAGCACGATTCCAAATCACAAAGCTGCTATAATGTGTAAGACTCACCTGAGTCTCAGTTTCAGCATCTATATAAAGCAATGATAAATATAAAATTGGTGTGAGGGTTAAATGAGAGGCTGTTTAATATATTTACATTAACATTAGACACATAATCCCTCAATAAACACTCACTGTTATTTTATTTAGGTTTTTAAAATACATAATCACAACAATAAAATGAGGTAAACAGGAAAGTGGCTTCATTTAAGATATGTGGAAAAAGCCTCAGAAAAAGAATTTAAAATCACAGAATGAAAACGGAAGCTGGTATCTTATGATCATAATATCTGAGAATTCAATCCACCGTTTTGCAAAATATTTTTTAGAAACTGAAAGTGGAAAATCAAAGCATGTGAATAGGAAGAAACAAATGCCAATTTCCAGATTTTTGTGTGTGCGCTGAATTGGAAAGTGTTGTCAAACAACGGGTGTCTTCTATCTTACAAACACAGATTTTATGATAGCTTTTCTCATAAGTGGAAAGGAATAAAAAAGAAAGAACTATTTGAAATTTGCAATTCATAATATTAAGGGATGGCCAAGTAATGAATTGGTGGCAGCATTTCAAATGAAACAGAAAAGACTGCAACATAGCAGCATTCTTGGCCAAGAAATTCAGAGTCGGCCGTATCTAAAGATTAAGTTTCCTCTGTGCTGTCCTAAATCCTTAAGAATTAATGCAGCTATTTGAGTTCAAGTTATTTTTGCTTATGTCTACTCTTGCTCTGTTTCACTTCCTCTTATCTAATTACTAGCACAATAAAAATATTTTGTGCAATTTAAGTGAAATATTATGAAAACAAGTGTCCAACTCTGTAATTATCACTGGATTTACTCATTGTTGGCATTCAAAAAAAAATGTAGAATGAATGTATAACTGATTAGCTTTGAGTGGATCAATCGAGGGCTAATTGCTTCATGAAATCCATTAACCTATGTGTTTTCATTTGTCTTTTCTCTTATAGAAAGCAGAGATTGCTATTGCCCCTCTGACAATCACTTTGGTCCGAGAGGAGGTCATTGACTTCTCTAAGCCCTTCATGAGTTTGGGCATATCTATCATGATCAAAAAGCCTCAGAAATCTAAACCAGGAGTGTTTTCCTTCTTGGATCCTCTGGCCTATGAGATTTGGATGTGCATAGTCTTTGCCTACATTGGTGTCAGCGTGGTCTTATTCCTAGTTAGTAGGTTTAGTCCCTATGAGTGGCACACGGAAGAGCCAGAGGATGGAAAGGAAGGACCCAGCGACCAGCCTCCCAATGAGTTTGGCATCTTTAACAGCCTCTGGTTTTCCCTGGGTGCTTTTATGCAGCAAGGATGTGACATTTCACCCAGGTTAGTTTCAAAACACTTCAGTTCTTCACCAATTCCCCAGTAATTCTAAGCATTGTGCAGAACATCTCTCTACATGTTCTTTTCCTAGAGCCAGAGCATTCCTCGAAACACAGAAAAAATTTGCAATCCCAAATTAATCTAAGTATAATCATAGCCAAATTTTCCAAGTTAGCACAGAATGTGGATATATCCCAACCTAAAATAAACACATGCAACCCATCAGAACTTTCAAAAATTACTTAGTATTAATATTTCTTTCAGTGGTTTGACAGATAAAAACTAAAGTCTGAATTGTAAGAATAGGAATTTATTTTCATTTTGTCTCCTTTTCAAAATCAATTGTTTTTTGCTATTGTTACTGTTCTTAATTTTTATAAGTAGTTTTGATCTTGATTTACATCCCATGTAACATTAGGAGGATTTCTGCCATGAAGTTACCTAAAAATCGAGTCAATGTGTAGATATGTACCAGATATACATTGTTCTTTTAACAGTTTATAACAAGCTAAGCAATAGGCAAAGAGTCGGCAGTGTAAATACTATGTTAGTTTTATTGAGAAGTTTTTCATATCTGTGAATTCACGGCTCACTTCCTTTGGAGGCCACTAAGAAGTTTTTCAGTTTTGTTTGCCAAAACTGTTACTAATCCGTTGCAGGAAAAATACCAATTTCTCCCATAGAAAAGTAACAGAAGGCAGGAGAAACTAGAAATTAAATTTAAATAGTGATTTATAGTAGTGTGGCAAATATATGGATTTTTAAAAGAAAAGTATGCTTTCTCAAAAAGAGACATTTTAGCGACAATACTGTTGTATTCCTAAGACCGCAGGAAACTATAAATGTGCTTAAATTCCAATAACATGGAAATCTAAATCAATAACTCTTAATTAACAAAATGAAAAGAAATCAAAGAAAATCAAATAATGGCCTTTAAAATGAGGATTAAGCCAATACTAAGTTAAAACCAACAGGTGCCACCTGTACAATAAGGATTAAGAGGGGATCATTTTATAGCTAGACATGTCATGGAAAACATGAAATTTTTCTTCACATTAAAAAAAATGTTTAGAAATACTTTGTCATAAGCATTTTAAATAGTTTGGTGGTCCCAATGACTGACATCAGTTATAAATATGCCCTGACTTTTTTATTTATTCCATCCTCACTTTTCCTCTGCACTCACACTCACTCACACATCCCTGATAGTCAGAGAAAGGGTGAAGAGAGAATTTTTTTTTTGAGATTTAGCATCAATTTTTAATACTATTCCTGCACACTGACTAGTCACACATTTTGGTCTCCTGTTGGTAGTGACGAAGAGAACATTTTTGTACCAGTACATAAAGTTGTTTTAGGATACAGCTCATCCTCCACTCAGATAAGAAATGGAATATCAACAAACCAACAAAAAATTTTTTTGACTATGGTCACTTTGAGACCAATTCTAGATCTCACCTGGTTCGTCCCCACCTTGGCATATGTCTCATCCATCCTTGCAGGGCTCTGACTGAAAGTAAAAATGAAATCTCTGAGAAAAGCATCTACCAACTTGTATCAAATCTAAAATCTCAACCACTGTTAAGATATATTGATATTTTATGTACCACCAAGAGAGAAACAGTGCTGACAATTAAACCATGATACTGTATTTTATCTCAAACATAGGATGCGTTCTAATTTCAGATATGCTAAAATGTAAGGGGAGGAGGGTATTAAGGAATTTAAGCAGGTATTTCTCTTCTGAACAAAAAGGAAAGGGGCATTAAGTTCTACATTTCTGCCCATTAAACAATAAAAAGAAAGCTTTTTTTCGTATTTTCAGTTGCGTTTATATATACGATATGGCACAAAAGACATCAAACTCCACAGAAATGCTAGAATCATCCTTAGGTTGACTACCAGAAAATAAAGCAATGCTGCAATTGTTTTTTTAAGCATACATAGTGAATTGATGGTATTTCTTTCTCTATGTTGGTTAGAGAAAGGAAACTGTGCATTATCTTATTCATGTTTAGGTCCCTCTCAGGTCGAATTGTTGGAGGTGTTTGGTGGTTCTTTACACTCATCATTATATCATCTTACACTGCTAACCTCGCTGCTTTCCTGACGGTGGAGCGAATGGTCTCCCCCATAGAGAGTGCAGAAGACTTGGCCAAACAAACAGAAATCGCCTATGGAACTTTGGATTCAGGGTCAACAAAAGAATTCTTCAGAGTAAGTTAAGGGAAAAACTAACATTGAAATGTTTATAGTTTTAAATTTGGGCAATTTTGCCAATAATTATATCATGGCCTCTAGCTACTGTAAGTTTTGCAAACACAATGGCCACTGCTATATTTAATACTAATACTTTTATGTGGATTTTATAATCACTTTAATTTGCAAAAGCTAAGTGATTTATTCATAATGCAAGAGGGACCCTCTCTAAGGAAGAGTAACAGCAAAAAAGGTAAAGAAAACAATTTTATAAGATAATATATATCTAAAAGTTTTCAATGCTGATAATGCTATGTGGTGATACTGCATCTGGCAAGATTGGATTTATGTATGCTTTGGGGCAAAGAGCATAAAAATGAAAGCAAGGCTTTTTAAAAAAAAAAAAAAAAAGAATACATTTAACTTGCTGCATTTGAAACCCAAAACTTTAATTTCAGGTTTTATGCCCTATATGAGGTATATTATTCTATAATCTATTCTGCAGCAATGGATTTCAAAACAATGTATTTGCAGTCTCACAAGATAACAGTAGCAACAACTTTTAAGTTCTGAATATCTCTGTAAGATATTGTATGGTATTTTATGCTAATTTCTCTGCTTTTGCAGATAAAATCGTTCAAACTGATACAATTGCATTTCACATTGGATATGATCCCTTTTGTTTACCATTAGGATGGCAGGCAGATATTTTTCGGTTTTTGTGTTTTTAGGTGTTTCTTTCATTACAAGAATGAATTTTTTGAAGAGTGAACTTCTTCTGTTCTGGTTCTACTTAAATCCAGAGATATATACTTGGCAATGTCTGATTAGATGTAAGGTTTATTCTGTGGCATCAGAACCAACAAACTAAAAAGGTGTCAAAGTGATATTTTTATAAATATTTAACTAGGTAACAATGAAGATATTAATAAATATTATTAACTAGGAAATAATATTTAATTTCCATTGCTTAAAGACTAGATATTTTAATAGTTTAGAAGACAAAATGTATTTCACTTAATTCCTAAGCTTTTGTGTAAGAATAATGATAGCTATTTAAAGGAGGTTTTATACTAATATCCAGTACTTGACAGATAATACTTCCATTTTAAATGTATGTATTTATTATTTTCTCACTCAGCTTGGAAATTAAATACAACAAAATGTTCTACTCCTTAAGCTGTCCTTAAAAAAGATTTGATTATAATATCCTTATATTTTGCAGATGTTTATATAAAGATAAATCAAAAACAAATCAGTCAAAACCCTCTCCTAGCAAGGCTTATTAAATGTTCTGGGCCTCAGCCATTCCTCTGTGTCTCCATTTCTCTTAAAATTATGTTTGTTTTCTCACAAAACTAAGCTTGGTTACAAAAAAAAAAAGAAAAAAAAAAAAACCTCAGTCAAACCTATCTTTGAACATTGTTTAAAATAGACCAGACAATAAACAATATCCTTGTCAACAATGTAGAAATAACATAAAATTTGTTTAATTACAAAATATTTTGAGATTTTTAAATATATATATATAATAGTCATGACAATAAATTTTCCTAAGAATATTCTATGAATAAACTTAAACAAATTTTTTTAACTTAAAGAACCTCCCTATCTCTAAAGCTTAATAATGATGGAAAAATATTGTTCTAATTCATTTTTGCATAATTTCAGTACCTTACTGGAAATCTCTAAGTTTGTAATTACTTCCACCCAAAAGTAAGTGGGTAAAAATTAGTTTGCCTAGAAACCATGCATCTATATGTATCAAAACAGAAAACAAGATTGTGTTATCAGCTCCATTTTACTGAAAAAAAAAATGATGACTGATTTTCATGTTTAAAAAAAGGCAATTATTTGCAGATTCATCATTCTGCCTTGAGTGATGAAGGGAGAAAGAAATGACATGCTGATTTTCTCCAAAATTTTGAAAAATAACTCACTGTAAACCTCTTTGGCATCGAGCACACTGAAAATGTTTATTCCTAATCTTTACAAGGTTTTTTTTAAAAAAAAAAAAAAAAAAACTGCCCAAGTTTTAAAACCTGGCGAGACAGATAACAGAATATATTGACAGGAAATACAAGAGTAAGGAAAGTTGTTTCCTAGATTTACAGAGCCCCTCATGCAAGCTGTGCGCTCGCCCGGCCCTGTATCCTTTCTCTCCCTCTCAACTTTAGTTTTTAAATTGAAAAAGTTTTATGAGTATATGTATTTATCACGCAGAACAGTTTGAATCTTAATGGGACAAGAAAATAATTTTTCCTGTCAGCATACTTTCAGGAACACATAAATTCGGGTTCTCTGCTAAAAATCTCATTCATTTCCTTCCCTGTGTTCTCCCTCCTCTTCCTTAGATGATGACCTAGTTTAAATAAACCATATGTCTGACAGGTGGAGGAAAGACAACGTGAAGGGTATTTGTGTACTTGGTCAAAAACGTTTTCTCATAGGAGCACAGTAATTGTACATTTATCAGCTCCGCTCAACTGCTTCAGGCAGTGACCTATGCTCCGCATTTCAAAAAATGTTGCTTATAACTGACTCCGAATAGAACTAGACCATGGAAGAAAATTACAGCTGAATTCCACTGTTGCCTTGGGTTTTACCCCATTATAAAACTTTATAATAATTTTATGTTCAGTCACCTTGCTAAGCATAAACATAGAGGTATTAAATGAAAATCTGTACTTGTCACTTAATGACAGCCTTTTTCTTTAGGTATGTTTACATTATTACACACCTAATTTGAACACAGATTTTCATTTCAGTGTAGATTTGATCCTGTGCCTGTTTCAGTCATCAGTGAATTCATGAATGCATAAATGAGGTGGATTACTATCTCCGTGCTTATAATATTATCAAATTGTGCATTGATGAGCTCTTACTAGAACATCAGTCTTGCTGTGTCAGTGGCCAGAAATGGGCAATAATTCAGCTGAAACAATGTAAATATTAACTATAATCAATGACACTTGTACGTATTTTCTATTAAAAGCAGAAATAACAGAATACTTTTGAGAAATTAAAAAGACAGCATTTTTAAAACCTGTTCTCAGTAATAAAATAGTACTTTATATCAGATAATTTCTTATGCATTGAGTTTTACAACAAAGACAAAACAAATACATCTGAAACTAATTTTCTCATTTAAAAAAAAAAGTAATCATTTTTGTATTAACTTTTCTTATTTCCTTGAGTATATTCACTCCTCAAACCGATCTTTAAGTAAATATCACAGTTGAAAGTTTTAGGGACTTAAAAGTTCTATTATCACTATATTTATAAGCTTCCTGGGTCTGAAGAAATTTACTCATTTTAGCCTTTCTCATCAAATTTATCAAAATTTGCTTGCCCTCACTCCTTAGCAAACATCCTCTTGTAGTCACAGAAAAGGCACAGGAATATTTTCAACCCTTTCATTTCTTGAATCTCCAAATCTACCTCCTTCACCCAGTGGATGTGATCTTATCTAAGCCCTGCCCCTTTAAGTCAGAATCAGAATTTCTAAGTATGTAGTGACAAATTGTGTAAATTTTTTTTCCAAAATAGTTTTCATCTTTCCTCTACTTTCCACTGGGAGTTTGTAATACTTAAGGCCTGCTATGTTTAGTGTAACTATACCATAGAATCCTTTTTCTTTTGGATATTAAAGGAACTAATTTAACTTCTTTTACACTTAAGGTATAGGTAATTCAGTATATTTAAACAAATGCAGCAGTAGTTTTTCTCACATTAATATTATAGGAATATACTTCTAAAAATATCTATTTCCTAAAGATACTTTATTCTTTTAAAAAGGGATATTTGCTTTAATATTATGCTGCATTCTAGAGTTAAATTATTTTTATATTTACCAAGCTGTACAAATATTCTGTTTTCATTTTGCTGTTAGTTTTGCTTAGCTGTTTTCTGGGTTTTTTTTTTAATAAGATACTGAATAGTAACTGGAAAATTATCAAATAATTAACATGATTTCAAAAATATTTTTTAAATATTTCAGTTAAAATAATACCGATAGATTTTATTCCTTTTGTTTTCAACATAGTATATATGGTGAAGTATACAATATATGTAGATGTTGTTTACCAATACTTCTTTACATTGAAATTATCAGAATAGGTGTTTAAGGACCATCTGATTCAAGTGACCCAGATCATTTATAATTTTCAGAGATCGGAAGTTGTAAAATGGAACTCTGGGAGAGAACTCAATTATTAAAGTTGAAATGAATGAGGCCCGGCAACACAGGTTTCCTGGAGGATCCCATGCTTGAGGGTTCTGAATCTAGATACTCTTCTGTCCTGGAAGCACATAGAATCTTGGCAACTAAATTGTCATGGTGGCATGACATTTCCTAATGGGGGGATTTCCGTAGCCAGAAGTAACCTGTCATTACCTAACACACACCCCCGTCACAATCTCTGTGTCAAGAGATATTTTCCCAAGTGTTACTAACATAAAACATTTCATAAGACACTGCAGTATATCTAGTATATCTATTTCCCATCTTGATTTTTATCACCATTTGAATATACGTTAATATAAAATATCTGTTTTTTGGTGTTCAAGTATGCAAATCTTTTACTGTGTTTTGTTTATTATACAGGTTTATTGATTACTAAATTTCCATCTTATGAGACCAAAATTACAAATACTACTTTGTCAGCTTTTTTTCTTAGTCCACCTGAATAATTTGCTCTTGCCCCAAACCATGTATTTAGGATACTTGAATCTGCTTCTTATTGGATTCTACATTCTGGTAAACAGAGAGGTCACTGTAAATAAATGTACATTCTACTCAAGATTTGGCCTTATGCCTATATTTAAGTCTGAATAAAGTATCTATTATTTTTTACTTGGGTCAAACTGCAAATCTCAGCACCTTGCTATGGAACAAATGCAGTTGCACCAATAAGTCTGTGTGTATGACAGTGTATTATCAAACATCAAAAAGGGGTTGGGCTTTTCTATCTTATTAAATACATCATTGGGGAACATTTAAGTTCATTTGGATATATTTTCACTTTCAAAATAGATGAAAAAATTCTAATATGAATGTAGATACCAGCAAAAGGATCTGGGTAAAGTAAGTAGTGAGAATAATATAGTAGAGCCCAATGGACAAAAATAAACAAGTTTCTTGGCTGAAATCAGAGAATTAGAATGACTAACTCCCCAAAATATAAAGTGGGGAAACAGGAATCACTTCTCTTTGAAGTTTAATATATGTTCTATTAAAAGATTTTATTAGAAAAATTTAAAAATGTTTTGGTGAACCTAGAGTTTGATTCTTGTGTTATAGATAATTGGTTTGTAAACTACAGTGATTTCTTCTCCTTTGGTGCTCAACTACTGATTTGATATAGACTGCACTTTTTGCACACATCTTATTAGAATGGTTTTCCTTAAAACTTTGAGGTATGAAAAAAGATAAAAATAAAACAATATAACAACTCTATTTGTTGAAATTCAAGTACAGTATTTAAAAGGTAAAATTAAATCTTACCTGTGGTCCTTTTCAAGTTTATCATGAATGCAAAACATGATTTCAAATACAAAACATGATTTTAAATGTTTAGCTCTCTTTATGACATTAGGAATTTAAAAATAATAATGAGTAGTTCTTTAAGCAGTTCAGTAGGGTAATTATTATGACAAGAGATATCAGCTTTTTCAAAGATCATTTTTACATGTCATTTCAGTGATTTCCTTAAAGAGTTGTAAAAGGCACTTTTCTAATTGTAAAATAGTAAGTAGTAACATCATTAAGGTGAATTGGAGTTACAGGGCAATGAAAAGCTACTGAAAGGCTTTATCCTTATTTTGGTTCTGTCAAATTAATATGTTGTTCTCTTTTTTCCTATATTTAATTTTATTTTAATTTCCTCCAGAGATCAAAAATAGCAGTGTATGAAAAGATGTGGACCTACATGCGATCAGCAGAGCCGTCAGTGTTCACTAGAACTACAGCTGAGGGAGTAGCTCGTGTCCGCAAATCCAAGGGCAAATTTGCCTTTCTCCTGGAATCCACTATGAATGAATACATTGAGCAGCGAAAGCCATGTGACACGATGAAAGTGGGAGGAAATCTGGATTCGAAAGGCTATGGAGTAGCAACGCCCAAGGGTTCCTCATTAAGGTGGGTGGAATAGTATAACAATATAACATGTGTTGTTATAGTATTCCACCTTCCCTGATGTCCCCGAGAGAATTACTTTGTTTTGTTTGTGAACATGGTATGTTTGTTTGTTTTCTGTTTTTCCATTTCATGTTTTTTTGGTCAACAATCAGGTAATTTTTTTTTTTTCAGAGTAATTAATCATAGTCAATGTATATCTTTTAAGGCCATATAAAAACCAAACTGGTTGAACACTAGCTGCTTCCAGTGGGCCTAAAATATGGGTAGCATATACTTCTATATCTCATCGCCTTTTTTTGGCTACTAAAACCTGCACTCTCATTATGTCAGTAATAATTCTACATTTTATCATCATTTTTTAAAATTATGCCTGTCCACTATTTTCTGAGAAGACATCAACCTCTTCCTAGAAAACCATTCTTTTTTTCATTTCGAAGTTTCATTTATTATGGCATCATTATATTTCAGATTTTCCGGAGGTTTTATTGGTGCTAACTTTGTAATCACATCTATTTATAAACACAATCATGATCAGAGGGAAAACTGGGCTCTGATTTTATGGTGCTTACTCAAGTCACACTCTCGCTTATTGCTAAGAGGGTGTGGTGTAAGTAAGATCTGTAAAATTAGACCTAATGGTAATCCAAAATTGTTCACACATAGACCCCTAAAATGTGATGCATGAGCAAAGCATTACGCATGTGGATAATCCACATGTGTTAAAAGTGAGACTTTCATTCTTAGGGAAATGTTAGTAAAATCTGCCCTTTTCACCCTTTTGGTCCTGGACATAGAAAATTCACATGTTTATGTCCAGGAGGCAGAATTTCCTATTTTCCTTAAGCAATAAAGGCTTCTGTTGAATTGCTGGGGCTAGAACAAATCCAGAGTCAAAAGTGATGACTGACAGATAACTCTATTAGTGCTGCTTAGGAGAGATTCATAGAAAGCACAGATTCAAGAAGAAATCAGAATCTTTGCTAAAGGACTTAACCAAGAACCCGGTCTTGAAAAACGATGTCTCTGGTAAGCCTTTGAAAAATGAAGGTAATGAGACAGGTACTATTGCTCAGCAGAAGGAATGAAAACAATATAAAAATTATGATTGTTTTCATTTGTTTCAAAAAGGGAACTGCAATGTGCTTTGGGTATGTTTGTTGGGTGGGGGAGGGGTTAAAAAGATATAAGAAACAAATGTTATTGCTGGAGAAGTTGTGTTAAACCAGTACTTTGTGTTTGCAAGCTACACTCTAATAATTAGTGAGGGGCTTTATGGTATGTTCATAAGGAATGATTTTAAAATAAAATAGAATAAAATGAGCCAGTGAAGATAATTTGGAAGCGGACGTTGGCAATTCTGAAGTCAGGTATATGTGAACATATCTCCCATGTAAAACTAGAGAAATGTGCAGGGAGAAAGCCATGCTAGTAAATGATCCATGATAAAATTCTTCCCCAAAAGATTTCCACTGTTAAGATTTAAACCAGCAATAGGATGTTTGGTCTTAAAGGGTGTATTTAGTATGATACAATGTAATGTCAAAAAGGCAACTAACGAATACCTCTCGGTTGACTTAGTAGTTATAAGAGCACCTTAGTGATTTAAAAGAAATAGGAGAGAAAGCAATGGTAGTTGATATGTAGATCAGTGTTCAGACTATTGATTGCATCACTGGGTGTCGTTTTTGCTCTTAATTAATTCTCTGTGGATGTAGCTGCCTTATCCTCTGTCTTGTGTCTGCTGATAAAGTCAAGTTCCAGGGACTGAATTTGGCCCTCAGATACGGGTACGTCTGATTCCCATTGATGGCAAGAGAGGTCCCTCTTAAATGTGCCACTTTGTCAAATCCACACTACAGGGATTGTTTGAGGAGAAGCTGAAGGGCTTCATCTGTCTAGAACTGTATAATAATCAGCTATTGACTTCCCCCTCCTTCCTGTCCTCCCCTGGATCTTGTTAATGAGGCAATTGTTAAACTCAGCTTCCTGGATGGAGAGTTTGTTTATGTGCTTTGTTGTACACATGCCACAATTTCCTGAGCAAGCTGGCCCCTGCATGCCAAAACCGCAGTCATTTTGTCCTGTCTTTCAGAGCACTGGAAGGGCACTGAAGGCTAACCAGCATTCCCCTAACCCCTACCTCCTCAGTCCCCCACCCCCAGCCCAGCTAAGCAAGAGGCTCATTAAGCTTAAATTCTTTCTTACTGGACTATGATCTTTCTGTTGCAAAAGAGGTGAACTGATATAGAGATGGATTAATAGTCAGTCACCTTCTGATAAATGACTTTGGTTGTAGAAGCAAATTCAAAATAATTGCATTCATTAGAGCAAGCAAGATCCAGAGGGCTTACATTCCCGCTTTAACAGTATCTTTGAAACATTTCTGCCTTATTTGTTCAGTAAAGACTACATCTGTCTACCTACGGTATCAGTCTTTTTTAACCAGATCTTTAAGTTAATAGTTATGGATACAGTGAGTCTGGTGTGTTTCATTGTCATTAATTATGGTTTTCTCATGAATTCTGCTGCTTTGATTCATTAGGCAGCATGAGATTTTACGAAAAGGAAAACAGTAATCTCTACTTCTATTTAAGCTTAGCCATAGAATGCAGACAAATGACAGTGATCTTCCATTGGTCCAGGGAGTTTAAAATTTCTAGGCCTTGCTGTTTACCAAAATCCTTCAGGAAAGAGGAAAAGTATGATATATGATAGGATGGAACATCAGCACTTCGGTCTCTAATGCAGACTTTAAAACAAATGCAATTAGGATCATTACAGAGAGTATTATCTGTGACTGGGCTAAAAATATTACAACAGTGATGACTAGCACCCATCTTTAAGACAGAGAATGATATACAGAGCTCTTTATTGTTCAGAGACTTTATTTCAGACTAGTAGTGTCTGCTGGGCATGCACAGTGAAATGTTAAAACCATTGAGCTATTACTAATAGTTCTCAGTTACAAAAGGCCAATAACTATGTTCAGAAATTTTTTGTTTACTGTACTTTTACATAGATTCTCCAATTTTTAAATGATAAAATGATACCAGGTATATTGATAGTGTTCAATTTAGCATCTATGGATTCTAACATAAAAAAGAAACAATTATAAATAAATGTACCAGTAAACTATAAATATTAATGAAAGAAAGAAGTTAAACCTTACTGTCATTGTTATTTATTTTTCTTTACCTCCTAAAGAAAACTTTCAGGTCTTGCAAGATAAAGGGTAAAATCTCTTTTTTTATATCATCTCTCAACTCTCTCCATACCTTGATATTTCTCCTCAATCTTCTTTCCACACTTGCAGTGCTATTTGTACCACTACCAATGTCATGTCCTTACATCCTATCCCTTTTCCAGAACCATTGTGAGAAGCCTTTCTCCGGCTGAAAAAATTTTAAAGGTTGTTTTAAAATATACACATTAGATGGCATTGTAATGGAATGTAAAATTTAGACAAAAAAGGAAGCATGTTTATTTTGACTTTACTATCAATACTATCAACTTTACTACTTTTCTATAGTATAAATATCTACTATACTACAGTCTTTATTACACAGTAAAGTTGTGTACTTTACTATAAAAATACTATCATTACTATATTATCTATATTACATTATTTACTATACTCTCAACTTTACTATGCAGTAAATAAAACTAATAAAGATTGTTTAGATTGAATCATAATTTAGTTAACACAGAATTACTATCAAATAGATGTTAGATGAGAATACCCCTTTTAAAGATACTCATGGTATCTAGTATCTGTAAGTACCTCTGGGGAACAAAGCAGTGGGTCATATCTGATGATTTCCCCTAGTCTTTGTAAGAATTTATATATTTGCCCCTAATGTTTAAAGCCAAGTTAGAAAAAAAAATAGCATTTTATAAATTACATTCAAATTTTGCCTTCTCTAAAGATGTTTATGAGAGTGTCTAAAATAAGGCAAATCCTCAGTCACCAAAAAAAAAAGTTTCAAAAGGAAGCAGTTCCAAAGAACTTGATCAATAGTTGTGATCTGGAAAAAATGAGGCCCATTGGACTTGCTGATGCCTGGTGGTGGGAACCCATGGCAACAAGAGCTGATCCTTTGAAAATGGACGCACCATGCTTAGTTTACAGCAGGCAAGTCAGAGCCTCACAGCAGTAATGTGGCAGGGGGAGGAAGTACTAAGAATGGGAATTAGAATAGAACATCTTTCCCTGGACTCTTACTTTTAGTGTTTAACACAATTACTGGCCTCATAGGAAACTTGGCCCAAGCCTAGATCTGTAGCAGGGTAAGTAGAGTTCTCTATATGCCAAATTATTCCACTTTGGAAGATTCATTAGGACAGATTTATTAACTTTAATATTAAAATTCATGTATGAAAGATATATTATTCCCAAGGAAACACTTTCCCACATGAAATTTGTGGGACATATTCAGTCATCAGGTGTTCAGGTATACTTGGAAGGTTTAGAAAGAAAGTTTTTTTCTGAATGTTGTGTATGAAAATAAAGCTGTAGTCTATTTTTGGTGTTAGTAACAAGTTAACTGTTAGCACTTAATGTAGACACTAAAAAGACTTAAAAGTACAGAAATTTAAAGCTAAGTACGTAATATTCTTGGCCTCAAAGTGAATAAACTTTTAACTTGTTTTCTGGAAATGAGTTGCAGGATATTTGCAGAGAAATTTTTTTAACCATCACAGATAGAGGTATGTTTTGCTTATGAACACCCTTCATTTTTTGGTTCCATATTAAAAAATGCTACAGATAACTTAGTTGTTATGTTTCAGAATATAGTCTGTTGGGCTAGCAATTAGAAAACACACACACACACACACACACACACACTCACATCAATTTGCACCTCTCCACATACACACACTCCAACACACACAGTCTCCTAGCTGTGATATGCTTAAACACCTACCCGCTTTGCTATTAGAGATGCTGACGTTTATTGTGGATACCAAGTATTTAGCATTCACAAACTGAGATGTCACATGGTAAAGGTATCAATGTTACATGTGTCTGAGAGAAAATAAGCCCTTTTAAAATCCACATACTCCATCCATCCCTTTCTAGATGTTGAATACAGTAAGAAACATAAAACTTTCCACTGCCATTTGAAATTCTGGATTTTTCATTAAGCTCTTTCCTGCAATTAGAAGATGATTAAAATTATGGTTCCCAATGAAAAGAGGGGAAAGTTGCATTTTTCTGCATTTCTTTAAGATTGAACAGGCATTATATACTTTTGGCATTCTCACTAGTCAAAAAAAAAGCTAATATGATTTTCCTTCCTTCATTTGCCAGTTCATTCAACTAGTAGTTACTGAGTTCCAACAGAGAATTTACTATGTAGTTTTCAAGTTGTTCACTCTGGGGATGTAGAGCATAGAGTGAGTGCAAAACCTACAGCCAACCAAGTCAAGCAGCCTTGACCTACATACACATGCCAAGTCTATCTAGGAAACATAAACTTGTATCTAAGATCAATGTTCACAATCTGATATGTGATAAATGTGCTGTTGATGATTTCCAGAAGCAATTGCAGCATTCCTGCTCAGGTTAAAAAGGGGACGCACACAAAGTAAGAACAAAGCAAATGCGTGAGGGTTCTTTGTGTTTGGATCCCCCTTTCTGTGCTGGTGGGTAGAAACCCAGATGTGAGTTCTCCAAAGCTAAAGCTAAAAGTACCAAGGCTGGAGAGGAGACACACCACTTGAGGGTAATGGCGATGCTGAAATCCAGAAAGAGGCACAACTGAGATATCTTAGTAAGAAGATAAAGTGCAGGTAGTAAAAGCAAGGCATCTGAAAGGATCTCCAAAACAAAAGGTTTGGGGTAGAGGGAAGGGATAGAAGGGAAATATACAGAACCAGGATTTTTAGAGTTAGGAAAATAGCAAGAACAACAGGTGTTAGTGTGCCTGCCTGGAGCTGCTGCTTCTGCTCTTACATTGAATCGGGTGTTTTGGAGTAACCCAGTGAATGGGTGTGCAGCTTACTTGTGACATCTCAGCAGTAGGACAAACACCCTACACCAGAGAAATTATTCATGTGAGGCTTCCAACCTCCCCAACGCAGCCTGGCAAATATGAGTTGGCAGGTTGTGATGGCATAAGAAGCTTTCAGTTCCATGAGAGGAAAAGACACTAAGGCAATTTTGTGATGTCACTGGTATGTGTATTCATATCAAAGGTAAAGAGTTAACATATGCATTGCATTTGTCTTGGAGTGCAGAGCTTGCCTACCCTTGGAAGTAGCCAAAGTAGATTTGAATGTATCAAGCTTCAGTGCTATTCCTTTTCTACTGAACATGCCTCTATTTCCTCACACTCAGCATTTTCTACACCAATATTAAAATTATTCCCAAAACAGGTTTTGTTTCTGCTTTGCATAATATAGCTTTTGACCACAGCTATAAAGCTGCTTTTTGGCCCTGTCAGTACTTAATTAATTAAAAAAAAAATGTCTCAGGTTAATTTTCTTCCTTATAGACTTTAGGGTATAGGACCATGACTGCTCTAGATAGCAAATGCCTTGAACTTTACAGCTATAAAGCTGCCTATATTAATTTAGGAGAAGCTGTTAATTTGTCCTCAGAACAGTATCAAGGTCATGTGATCAGAGTTTTTTGTGGTTGTTTTTACTTTTTGTACATCATTTGCATAGGATCCTATTCTCCAGACTTACCTTCCTACAGGAAGAGAAACCAGAAAGGGACAATCCGGGATGCCGCAGCACAGGCTGCTGCAGAGGAAGGGACCACTAAAGTTCTGAGATCATAACTCACCACTCTGAATATTTCAACAGGAACAAGGAGAGAAGCACTATAATTATGCATAGTGGATTCCTACCTCTAATTTAGCTGAGAGTGTGGAGGTAGAGTGGAGAGGGACTACAGAAGAAAGGGAAGAGAGGGCTATTTATACTTGGAATAATGTCATGTAAAGAATATTTTAGACAAATACACACACAGAGGACTTTGGAAGGGGTGTGGTAATCAAATTTACCATAAAAATTCAAAACCTATAATAAAATGCTATAAAGCTCACTTTATTGTGGAGATGAAATATACTCCTAAATGTTGAATTCTATACAACGCCTCTTTAATACAGTTTTATACTAATGATAAACATCTACTTAGTACATCATAAGTAAATAATGGTTTTCCATAAAAATGAAAATGTATTCATTTCTTTCAGCATAGCATATCGGAAACAACTCATACTCAACTTTAGACATTAGTGTCCTTTTATTTCTAAAAATAATATCAGCCAAGATGTGGCTGGTTTATGATTTATATTTAAGAAAAGAAAGCTAAAATAGTTGTATAGTCATCTGGAATGAGCTAGAAAATATTAAAGGCCCTGGTTTAGATTTGTATTCTATATTAATTTAAAAGAGAATAAGAAACTATAGCTCATGTATTTTAATGTTTATCCCCCCATTAATCCTATAACTCTTGTTTTCAGAATGAAATAATATATAATTGGGATGACTTTGCCATAAGCACAGTATCATATGCACTTGGCAACACCTGAATGGAAAATCACCATTTGACTCTCAAAAACACTAACCTCTGGCCCCAAGCCTTTTCAGAAATAAGCGTTATATTGATTATGAGAATATTTTGTAAGTAATAACTATACTAACAAGTTATAAATATTGTGAACACATTGTTTCTCCTCCTTAATATCAGAAAAGTCTTTTTCATGATTAAAAGTAGTTTATTTTAAATGGACAGATTTCATATTTTCTGAAAACCTAAAAATTGTTCTTAGCACTCATCCACAGAATAAAATACACTTTCAAAAACTTTGTAAAACCATTTCAAAATGCTCCTCTAATATCACACAACTCAACAATAAGAAAAATTAAAGATATAAAAATATTCCTACTATCAAGTCTGCCTTTCAAAGTATGCAATACCGAAATGTGAGAAATTTATCATTTTAGATATCACTGACCATAGAAAATCATATTACATTATGTTGAAATAAATTAGACTTAGCCTAGTTTTTTTTCCGGAGGTACACAATAAATAAATTGACACAGATAATTTATCACAGAAATGTTAAAATTCTGTTAAATATTTGGAAGTTAGCCAAAATATGAATTAAATTGGAATCGGTCAAACAAATGTGACACAAACAGCTCCTCACTTTAAGAAAAAAATATGAAAGTATGTAGACCTCTCTCCATTCTTGCTTCACTATACAGAAGATAGTATAAAAACTGTCAAGAACTACCTACAATGCCTCTGCTGTCATATAATCCTAGTTGTTTTTATCTGGAGCTGACAGTTTGCACCTTCTGAACTTTTTGAATGGTAAAGGTATAGAATACTATTTGTAATTAAGAGAAGACATCATCAGACCCCCAGCTCCTAGTCTCCTCTCTTTTCAGGCATTTGCAACTAGGACCACACACACACGCACACACTCACACAAAAACATAAAAGCATTATCAGCAAGTATAGATGCTCTACACTGCTGTGTTTGTAGCATGAAAAGCAAATTTAATTTGAAAAGCATGAGAAATATAAAACTGAAAATGAAAGCAAGTATCCAGGGTCCTAAATCAGTAGCCCTACCTTTGGTTTATATTATTGGCTAGTCAGAGGTAAATAGAAGTAAATTGGATCCAAGAAAAGCTAGACTCAAGATTGTCAGATTGTCTGCCAGAGTAAAAAGTAGAGGGCATAAGCTTAAAGAGAGAGGGAGGGAGGGAGAGAGAGAGAGAGAGAGAGAGAGAGAGAGAGAGAGAGAGAGAGAGAGAGTCTATTAAATGACATAGCAATGATAATATCGTGTAAGGCTAAGAATCAGTCAATATAGTATGTGATTACTATTCTTTTTAATTTGTTCACTTTCGCGAGATGTTTAAATTTGGCTTAATATAGAACTCTAAAAACTACTGAGAGGTATATTTAAATGAAATAATATTAGTAATAGTACAGAATTATAGCTTTCAAATTACTTCCACATATACTTATTTTACTTCCTCCTTTTAACCCTCCCATGATGTCATTTTTGATTTAGAGGAAGGCAGTATAAATTAAAGATGTTAAGTGACTTGCCCACAGTCCCACAGCTGAGCCTAGAACTGAGATCTTCTGACTTTCTCCAGTGCTCTTATGGGAAAAGAACAAAGACTAACTTAATGTAAATGCAGTTTACTTTGAAAACTTACTGAACAGCTTCTGTGATTATTCCATGCTACAGTTTTGGCAACAATGATAATTTCAAGACATACTGAAAATACCTATGTAGGACTCAAAAAACTATAATGTTTTATTTATATTAAAACTAAATAAATTCTTGTTAAGTTGATTTCAGGATTTTACAATAATTAAGATTTTACAATAATTAAAACTGGGCCAAAAAAATGAGGAAAAACCAGCTACAATTCCCAATAATCAGAGTTGTTCAAGTAGAAAAGGGATTTACACACTGTGACAGTGACATCTAAATTCCCTTTCCTCTTTGAAAGTCTGAGATTCTGAGTCATGCTCTGGACTCTGTTTAGAAAAACAACAAAAGAATTCTTCTATACCTCTTTTAAGTTGCAGAAACTTAATAACACTGGGGAAAATTTCATTCCCAGAACTTTAATAGGGGCTCGTGCAGTTTTGGTATTAAATGAGTCACTTCTTCAGTGAATAACTGCTTTAATAGCAGTTTGTCCACATTGTGAAATGGAAAAGCACTTAAGGAAAGCATGTCTCTGTAAAAACCACAGAACTACAGACAGACCCATGTCTTGTATGCCTATATATGCAGACATTTAAAATTAAATATCAACATTGAACTTTTGGCACCATTTAAATCTGACAAAAGTCATTGGATTATATAAAAGGGGGAATAAAAGCAAAAATGAAGTACATGCATGTAGGACTTGCTTTGATTTTTTGTGGAATAAAACATTTTCATATCTAGATATAACAAAAAATGATTCATGTAATGTGGTATCCTGTGGTGTTTCAATAAGTTGTACTTGAAAGGGTGATTTAGGGTACCATAATAACCCCAGCAACTTCAGGACCACTTAATTTCTTTTCCATTTTTCCTTCATTACAAATAGCAATCAGTTTATGCCTTGAAGCCTGAAGACTGCGCAGCCACTGTAATTTTACCCAATCCAGGCAATGTACACAGTTATTCTTATTCATAGATTCTCATATCATTTCCAAATGCAAAGATATTTTCTTCAAAACTATGTCATATAAGTGACTTCCATGATTGAAGTAGGTGTTTCATAAAGCACAATTTTTTTCCATTTATAGCACAGCTATTCTAAATGTATTTGCTTCAGAAAAAAAATAAAATGCTTTATTTCTGTATATATTCTTTAGAATTTATAAAGTTTAGTGGATAAAGGCTAGTTTGCCAAAAAATGCATTTTTTGAATGTTCATTTAAGTGAAAAGTCAAAGTTCCCAAGGAAGAACCACATATATTTGTAATTGGAGGAGTGTTATTATGCCATATTAATATTATGTAACTTCTGATTAAAGTTCATAGGATGAATCTAACACTAAGCAAATGGTAACAGTAATAGGTGTATAATATAGAATCTGTCATAGTGTTTTTCCCTGCACATTTTCATAATGGCCATTAGAGTAATGATTACAACATCCTTCATTTTGATGTCTCTGGAATACATTGTGACAACCCGAGGTTCCAAAGTACATCCATGTTCTCACCTGATGTCATTTTATTTGATAAAGGATTTTAATAAGTTACCCAAAGTTAAATAACAATAGCACATGATCTTGTATAGGTTCGGGCTCATTCTTGGTCTCCACTTTCCTTCATGTCTCACTGAATTCAATCAATTGTCTGGTATTTGATTTTTTTTTATGGGAGTCAGTTGCTATCTCTGAAATTATGCCAAAGGGTAACTAGAAACTGACGCTAGCTTAATTAGACTATAGGCTCAAAAAGACAGTGATTTGAATAAGAACAGACCATATCAGAGCCCATATAAATGAAAAGGAAATACAATTTAATAACTACTACATAGAAAGCATACGTATGCGAATATATTTTTCCCACAACTTCTTAATGTTGGTGTTACTATCTTCACCTGGACATATACTGCTGCTGAAACTCAGGTGAAAACTCTGATACATAACAGAGCTGTAATAGAAACCCATTACTACCTAGTTCCTAAATCCATGCTCTTTTCACTATGCTGCCTTATTTCTGAAGATGCCAGGAGTTATAATTAGAGACATTAAGAAAGCAAAATAAAAATCCCACCTTTATCCTACCTGTGATTCCCTGGTTTGAAAAAATAAACCAGGATGTGCTTTTGATAATAGCCATCTCCCACACTTATGCCTAATCCTCTCATCTAATGACTCTTTAGGTTTTTTTCACATTTGTAGTCATTCTTGTTCATGGCAGATTCAGTACTATTCCAAACACGGTATTGTTTGTAGCACTATCATTTACCCTCAAGAGACAAAAGAACATCAGGGAGATGGGCTGAGAACACCTCACCATGCCTCCTCCTTCCCAAAGAACTCTAGGTTCTCCTCATGACACACCCCCATGATTCACTCCAGCTGAGAAAAATTACCCAAGCAATGCTGTTCCATGAATTTCCCTGCTCTTAAGTCAGTCTTCAGTTTATTGGAACTCTAACAAAATAGACTGACTGAAAAGCAGGCAATTTGTCCCCTTTACACAGCTAATGTTCATTCCCCTTTGGCTTAATCCTTAAAACAGATTTTTAATTCACTTCAATGAACACCACAGGATATCAGGCAGTTGGTAGTGTCTTGTGAGACCTGAGGATGGGGTTGGCCAGAACTGAACTTGACTTTAATACAAGACCATGTTCTATTATTGTTTAACTTTGGGTATTTCTCCCCTAGGAGGAGGACAGAGGAGAACTAACCAGCTCCAGGACCAAGGTAAGAGGGGAGTTTTCTTTCAAAAGAATGGGTTCCATCCATTTGAAGGAAACCCCTCCCCCACCTATTTTTTAATCTCTTTTTTTTTATACTTTTATATTTTTTATCCCACCAGCATTAGGAAACCAGCTTGCTACCTGGGCATTATGGTTGTTTGAACATCCACTTACAAATGGTATAGCAGGAAAAATTAAAACCTTTCTTCACACAAGTCATATCACTTATGTGCTAATGAATTTATATTTTCTTCATTATTAAATATCAGTGCCAGTCTTTCATGCAAAATTAGATTTTTGCATAGGCCTTAAAAATTGTCATCACCTGTTAATTTCTCTATGTGTAGACTATGGATATTAACTGATAATCTAATCATAATGGGTAATAGGGTTACAAAAATATTCAAATGAAAATCCAAAATGTTTTTACAAAAAATATATCATTATTAAGAAATTTTTATTAAAAGAAGCTGCTGGCATAATTTAAATGATATATAAAATCTTTAAGGTACCGTATAAAACTTTGGTTAGAAAAAGAAAAGGGAGAGGAGGTAATATTGTCTTAAGCAGTATTTCTTATGCTTATAGACCCTCTTTCCATGCTTATTATATGGCTTTTAATGGTTCCCATTGTAACCTCTCATATTTTATGTTTTTGTCAGTGGCAAACATCAGTATTTCCTGATTTGGGTACTTATTTCAAATTGTCTTTAATATGGGAGAAAACCAAGGTGAGAAACAAGTTAGATAATTTTAAAAACATCCAGAATTTGAGATATTAGAAGGAAGGTGGACCATATGGATTATGAAGAAACCAGCTTCTAGATCTTATCCAACTATAGTTCCTTGTTTTCGTTGCACTCAAGGAGACTAGACTTGTGTGACTTAAATAGATTTTAGGAAAGCTATGGGATCAGGTAACTGGGACACTTAGGGCTCAAGAAGAAGGAAATTTTAGGAAGAAAAAGAAATGTGCAAAAAAGAATGGGAATTCACTCAATTTGTTGCCAGTAAATAGTAATCGTCTTTTAGAAACACGGTTCTGTCGTTTTGCTACAAATAAGTTTGAATCTTGGCATCACCTTAAAATTGGATTGATGAGGTTTTTTTAATGAAAGAAAATCATTTCAGAAGGATATATTTTTGTTAGAGACTATTGTCTTCTGAGCAGGAACCATAGTAGTCACATAATTAGAAACATATGTGAGAGGACACATGCAATAGAAATTCGATTTTAATACCAACATACGCTATTAATGTAGATAATGATATGGCAATGGCCACCAAATTTAGAAACCAAAGCACTGAACTTTTTTCAGATAACATATTTTGTTGTCAGATGTAAAATAGAACCTAATTTTGACTTTCTCATCCACTGACACCTTTAGTAAAAAGTATAGGGTATATTTGAGGTACATTCTTCACTCTTAATTTATTTCCTGAAGATTAAGATGACAGATGTATGGATCGCCTAGTCAGGCACACTCAAAACAGAAAGTGTCACAATAGTTTTTAACAGACTATTTGTTTTAGAATTTGATATCCACACAGACATTAGTTATGTCAGGCCGACTTGTGTACTTTGAAGTCTTATGAAATATTTCATGGTAGTCTCACTCAGGGAAAAATACTGGTGGTGGTTCTGCAGTGTCTTAGTTCTTTTGGAGAACCTGATATTGAGGAGTTTTTATTTTGCTTTGTTTAGTTTTGTGTTGTGTTGTTGCTCAGTAAAGTGAAAAGTTTTGATCTTATATTAATTGCATTCAATTTGTTAGATAGATTAAAAATAGCTCATTGTAGTGGCCAAACTGGTAACTTAAGTACCCAACCTCTGACAAAAAGCAAATAGCTGAAATACTGTGTGACACTGGTAGCATTAACACTCGTAGGAGCAAATATGGGTGAGGTTATTTTAAGATTTTAAACTTTTGTTCATTTTTGTTTTATTTAAATCGTTTAATAAAAATATATGAGCATTAGAATATATTTCTATTTTGAAATATGACTATGAGCCCTATTACTCTCAAAGATAAGCAGCTTTGTGTTTCACTTAGAATAGTATAAACTTAAAATCTTTAAAGACACACAGACTTTGAATTCTCAGGCTTTGGTTATTTTCAGAGGATAACAGAAATGCTACATGTTCTCCTGGTTATGAGCCTTCTTTGAATAGCGGGTTCAGGCAGCTTCTTTTCAGGATTCCATTCGTTGGCGATCCCTTTTTTATAAGACCATTTTTTATCACTCAGTTTCTTTTTTCTATTTGTGTTATTCTCCCACCTAACAAAATCTAAGCCAAAAGTTAAGGTAAACAAAACAAGATTAATTAAAAGATGCTTTAAGACACACACACACACACACACACACACACACACACACACACACACACATATGTTGTTTGTTTTTTTTTTTTCAAATACTGGTCTACTACTAAGGAACCTCAAACCTGAAATGAGAAAGGAAATTTGAAACTAACTTTTTCTCTCAAGAACTTTATGCTCTTGAAGTTCCCATGAAGTTACATAGAAAATTTAAATATTTGCATATAAAGGTTAACTAGACAGAGTGAATTAAATACATATTTAAATACCGCAAAATAAATTCTAATCAAGTTAAACCAGAGGTGGTATTTAATATCTGTTCATGATAAATATAATTTTTTAATTTCTAAAATGTGCTGAATTATACTCTTCTAAGTAGTAAATTTAGTAACAGAAGAATTTGCTAAATGTGATATGTTTTATTTGTCACAATTAAGTAGACTAGAACTGATTTATAAAAATACCATTACCTGAGCATTTTCATCTTAGAGCTTTGTTGGAAGTATCAAAATTCTCTTGATATTCACAACAAACTTGTATTTCATTTTATACTTTTCTTGCTCACCTACACAAACTGAACCAGTTGTCCCTTTATTTTAACTCTCTATGATTTCACTGAAATACCTTTTTAGATTATTTTGTTTATACGAGGGACCAAATTGCTCACCATTATTCATAAAGATGCTAGTGTCAGTAATTTTTTATGTCCCCTTTGCCAATATTTAATAGGCAGTTTTGAATATTTTTGCTTTGTTTTACTTTATTTTGTTTTAAAACACTCTTCCTGTGAAGTCTTTTCAAAATCCATTATTTCCATGGTTGAGGAATTTCCTTTTATTGTCCAGCACATTATTCTTTCATTTTAATAGGTTGTTTGAAAAGTAGCACCTTAAATTAACTCACTGAGCTATCAAGTCCACATGTAGTCATAGCATATTACTATATTTCTTACTTTGCGTTAGAACTGAGAATGGTATAAAGTACCATAAGACATAGCTGCTGTACGTCAAGAAGCAGAAAAAAATGTACAGAGATAACATTGAAAAATAACGTGACCCGGAGCAAATGTGTCCACTCCAGATAATCATTTAAAGAAGCAGGAAATAAAAAGAATCTAGAGTGTCTTGGAAAGACCTTATTTAAAAAAAGATTCAGATATACTAGTTGGCAAATATTAGTTGAAAGAATAAGTCAATAAGTGATTACTGAAAAGTGGTTGGAACTTTAGAAAAAGCTAAGAGGGGAGAAAAGGAATTCCTAGTGAAGTTCTCATCAAATGATTTAAGTCATTTTTGAATAAAACATCTTTGGTACTATAAGGAAACTAGCCTGGCTGGAGCCAAAGAAGGTCTATTTGGGGAATTAGTGTGGTTGAGACACTGGGTTTCTGTGTTAGACCTGGGTTCCAACCCCACCTTTGCCATTTACCAGCCATGTTGATTCAATGAGGTTCAATGAGAATATGAAAAACTTGACACAGGGTCTGGTTTAATAAAACATAATGAAACTATGCTTTAAAGGTATATATAAGCCTATTTGTCAGGAACCCTTGACTGTCAGAAAAATTAGAATAGAATAGTATCTTGGAGGCAATCATGAATCATTAAAGGTTTTGGACCAAGCACTATAAACAAGATTAGAAGCAAGGTTATTCTGACTCTGGGTAGCTGAGAATGGATTAAAATGTCAATGGATCTTGTCTCAGATGATAAAGGCTTTGACTAAGGTGATGCTTGTGTAATAGACATGAAAATATAAATTTAGGAGACACTTTTCAGAAAAACTGTTTCTAGTGGATAATTGGCTATGGGAAGGTAGAAGGTGGGGAAATGAAAATTAAAGATGTGATTGAGGTTTTGTGATTGGGCTTTGTTACTTTATTATTTGTTTTTACATTTCTATTCTGTGAAAATTTTTCTAATCTATTATACTGAAGTTCCTTATGATTTTATTCTTGGGGATTCATGATTACATATTCTAAAAAAGATTAGAACTTAATCATTAAGAACCTAGTATGTTTCAAAATAGACCTATCGGGAGAAAACTATGTTACCATCTAATCACATCAAGTCATCATATGGGTTCTTGGTATTAATTTGTAAAGAAAGTTATCTGCTATACTTCTTGGATATTTAGGAAAGACCAATTCAGTTGACAAGATCACCTGCCTTTGAAGTTTTATCTCAGTTCAAGGAGTATTTAACCAGAGATAATAGAAGTTACTACTGCAGGGAATACATGGGTCAAAGATGAGTCAAAGCATAATCAAGAAAAACCCCTGTCAAGCCATCAAACTTCTCAGAAAAAAGAAAAGTTCCCTTATGGAGCTATAGGAGGGATGAATAAATCATGTAGCTATGCAGGAAAGGGTACAACCAGGAAGCAAAAGTATCCTAGTACTGTGGGAAAGAGCACTGGACCAGAACGCAGAAGACCTGCATCCCAGCTGGGCTTTGGTGAGCAAGTCACCTAACTTTCATTAGACCCCAGTGACCACATCTGTTATACAAGAAGGTTGAAGACAACCTCTAAACCACATTTGTCTCAAAACTTCTAGGATTCTAATTCTTTAAAGCAATTAATAAAAGCTTTTAAATATCAACAAAGGATGGAAAACGAAAACATGATCTGTGGTCCACTGAATGGTGTAGAATTCTGGAAAGCATACGAAGAGAGTAAGGCATGGTCTAGGAGATGAAGGAATCCATTCACCCACAGGGACAGTCCACGCAGTAAATCCAGGCCAGGCATCTGCATGAAAGGCCTAGTACTGCTGAAGAGATCACACTCACTGAGTATAATAGCAACCAGCTTATATTTTTGAAATTTTACTTTAAAATAATAATCATCACAATTTTTAAAGTGAATGATATTGTGAAGCACCACAATCTAGGTAGCCACCGTTCTTGAAACAAAGCCACCTTTTTGTATGATTTGATCACAAATAATGATAGTAACCACAAAGTAGTTTGGGGTGGGGAATTTACCCCATATAAATTCTAAAAGCACTCAAAGGCCACCAGAAATAAAATTAAATTTACATTATTTAATATGAATAATTGTATTTTTCAATATTATAAAACAGTAACTAAACATATTTTTTGACAGTTTTTATTTTCAATTTTTATTGATTTAACACAGAGTCCTTTAAAAAGCCCCATGCACTATGTGCTTACAAAATAATCACAAAGTGAGGCTAGTATCTGAAAACTTTTTCCCTTGAAATCACAGCTTAAAAACCTTATGCAAAGTTTTAAAAACCTCTATTATAATTCTGGGCTACAATGAGTCATAGAAATATTTTTATTTCTTTTTTAAATAGGCATACTCAAAAGTTGTCATTAATTAATTTTAAAATAAGTGTTATTAGAATCTAGAACAAATATTTATCTGTGTTCATGATTGCTCATCCAAGGAAGGTCTGTGAATCCCCTGAAATTGTATGAGTCTGTGGTTTTGTATGTTTGCGGATTTTTCCTGAAGAGGTATCCATAGCTTTCATCAACTTCTAAAAATGGTCCATGACCCAAAGGAGAATAGGAAATTCTACTCTGTGGCCAAAAATAAGCAAAATCATAAAATTAAACTGTATGAAATATTTGGAAGGATTACATAAAAAATACTCAACACTAAAAATATAATTAAAATTTTCATTCATCACAATCTCTAAATAATGCTCTAAATTACTGGCAGACATCCTCACAAAAATCACAATGTTCCTTCAAAGAATCACATTATTCAGAGCTAGTTCTCAATTAGGAATTAGGTAAACTCCAAAGAACAATCTAAGACAATTCCTGGAATCTAGCCCAGTCTCTACTTAATTTGTTCAGTTCTCTTTGATTCACCTGGATTGTGAAACACAGAGGTCTCAATACACTAACTTGGTTGCATATGTCATCCAAAATCCAAAACAGAGACAATAAATTCTTCCATATCAAAGTGGTTTTCAAATAATAATTATAAATTATGTTGGGTCTGGATTGTCTTTCCACATTAAAAAAACATTCCTTCTGAATTTCGATACTAAATCACTGATCAATAGCTCCACTTAGACAATGCTTGTCATTGCATAAGCAAACTGGAGTAAAAACTTAATATCTTTTCTAAAAATGTTTACATATATATGATGATCAATTTAGCTCAAATTCTGCCTTTTGAAGTGAGTGCACAAATCCAATGAAGCAAAAAGAGCCTTGTGCTTGTTTACTGGAAGAAATGATTTGGGGAAAAAAGTATTAATAAGATAGCTACAAGTTAAATTAAAAACTTAGTGATAATGCTGACAACTGGTTACTCTTCCAGGCCTAACGAACTGATAGAGGGAGGGACTATGAACCCAAATGCCTTTCCTCAAGATCAGACATATTCAATAACTCTTTATTTGAAAGCCTATTGACTTTTATTTACTTCATAGATTTTCTTAATTGAAAAGTTTTTTTTCTCAATGAATTATTAATTGACTTTATACAAAGTTCCAGAATTTATTGCAAATTCTCAGTTTTTCTGCTAATTTTCGTCATCCATCATTATTTGAGGGATATTACTAATTAAACCACAAAATAAAATTCCATGTGATTTTTTGCTCCTCCCTATCTCATTCTTTTATATGAGATAGACTTTTATATATGCAACACTTGTGAAAATACTGACAACACAACCTCATTTAAATAAAAGAATGGTCTATGTAGAGTTGTTTATTATTTATTTCTTTAATGAAATTGCTATTTTCTTATTAGAGTAGTCCTAGAAAACTTTCCACATATATTTGCCTGCTGCATCACAAAGTTTAAAGCATAAGAGTTTTCCAATCTGGAATTTTAGTTTAATTTGTTAAAAAAGAATACAGTAAATATGTAGTATAATGAAAGATATTTTTTAATTGAATTTTTTAAAATTTCTTCAAAAAATCAAAAAATACTTTTCTTAGGGTCTCTAACATAGTTGCCTGCCATGCAATCTCTTTCTAAAGACTAAGGTATATATATGCTATTTTTAATGACCCACTTAATAGGACTCAAGTCTATTAAGAATCATATTCATAAATTCAGCTTTAGGAAAAAAACTCACCCTCTTTATGTAAATGTATGTGACAGCTAGTCTTCTCTCTAGGCCTCTGAGTGTTCCATTAACCTCCTACAGGTCCTCTCTGGTGGGATAGGCCTGCTAATTGATGCATTATTCATATTTCTCTGCCTGATCCATTCCACTCAAATAAGTAGAACCTTTGTAGAAGCCGAATTTATCACATATCCTCCTGTCTGTGACAACCAAGTGGACCAAAGAGAACCATATAATCAGTAACAAAGAATGTTTTCTGAGATCCTTATGAATAACTCCTAAATTCTGCCTCTTCCTCAATTTTTTTTGATCCAAAATAGAATATATACTTTGGTTTGAATAAAACAATTCTATTAGACATTATAGTATAAAATAACTGAGAGGTTATTGTGTCTGTTTTGTACTGATTACTAAAGTATTCTCACTATAAAAAATTTGGGGTGAGTGGAGAGGCATAAAGAACAAAATGCAATCCAAATCAATTATAATCCCTTTATAGCTATATTTTTCCATTAACGCTTATATATATATACACATATAAAATATTTTTAAAATTAAAATCACAATTAATATACAAATTTCTTTTTTTTCACTTAACATTATACTATAAGCATTTTCTCTTGTCATTAAAAAATTTTAATGGTTGTGAAACATAGAGTCATATAGATTATTGGTGCTTATCAATACTATCACCAGGGAGCTTGGTAAAAATGTGGGTACATTGCTCCTAATTCAGAAGAATTTGATATAGCAAGGTGTGACCTAAATATGTATTTGTAGTAAGTGGTTCTGATGCTTGAATCAAGCTTGAGAACCACTGTTGTGCACCAAAATCTACTAAATTCTCCCTTTCTGTTGGGCACGTAAGTTGCTTTCAATGTTTTGCTCTATAAAAGTATTATGAAATTTACTATGTTACTTATTAATTTCTTAGGATTGATTCCTCAAAGGGGGAATTGGTGTCAATAATTATCAATATTATCAATAATTATTAAGGGTAAGAATTGTTTTTAAGCTATTATTGTATAAAGCCATATTATTATTTTCAGTTTTAAATTCTATCATCAGTATATGGAGACACCAATCTTATTAAATCCTTGACTATATTGAACATTACTTTTATCTTTCCCAATATAAAGAGCAAAAAAGAAATTTTCATTTTTTTAATTCGCATTAGTTTAATTCCAGTTGGATTAGATTATTTTTATATGATTTATATTTCTTTTTGAGTGAGTTATCTACAAATATCCTTTACTGATTTTAAAGAGATTTTCTTATTCATTTACATAATTTCTTGTTGATTCACATAATTTTTAAGTTTTCTAAAAAATATATTTAGATTTATTGGGGACTATAAATAAATTCCTAGTATCATTTGGGTGAATATTCTGGACATTTTAATACCTGATATTTAACTATGATAAGAGTTTAAAATGAAAAGAGCACTCTAGTTAAGAAAGCACAGGTCTAAAACTGAGGAAACTTTCTTGTGTATATGAAACTACTGGGTCCTTTCTTATAAGAATAATAAAGCACTAGCAAAATTGTTCAGTAGTTTAGACAAATAGACTGCATTAAGTCCATACGTTATTAACATCATCACTAGCATTGAAATGTTCATTTTATTAAGTAAAATAGAACTGAATTTGTTTTAAACAGACCAAACATAATATTGTAAATTATTTATTCTACAAACTACATATGCCCTAAATATTCTGTATGCAGACATTGACTAAATCTAGACTTTATATATCAGTCCTTTGCAAAAATATTCTCAAATCTAGAAAATTGTGAAAATACTTTACCAAATTTAAACTTTTAAAATTTTTCCTATTTACTTGGGTAGACATTTTATCAGATATAAACATTACAGCCTTACTAACAGAAAAATTACACTATTAAAAAGAATGATCTAGAAGTAAATATAATGAATAAAGAATAAAGTAACCATAAGAGTATATCTACATCTATAGAATTTAGTGATAAATTATTCATGGAAGGGTAAAGAATAAGAGATACATATGTCAGCCTAAATTAAGCATGTTTTCAATAAGAATATCTTACTTTACACTAGGTTAATTTACCCAAAATTAATAAGTGGAAAAAGTTTAGGTCTGCTAGGTCCTGTTCCAAAACCTTTGTTTTATGTCATATTTCAACAAGCTTCTCAGTAACAAAAATGTGTCTCAGATGCTAGGGCAATCAGGTATAGATTTTCATAATCTCAAATTCAGTTGAAGAAAATTTGAGAAATAAAAACCCTTGGAAGTTTTCCAGAAGTCCTGGAATTTGTCCAGCTGAGTGTTTTCTTTCCAACCCTGAATCAAGTTCCCCATCATCTCACCACTGTGGACAAAGCTATTTAGAGAGGGTTTTTATTAGCCTAAATTTCCCCTAAGGCATAAAAGACAAAGGCAAATAGATAAATTACTTGGGCCTTTTTTCAATCTATAAAAGGTCCTTGTGAATACACCTGGACTCTTAAACGTGGTTTACACATCCAGCAAGTACATGGTCACATGTTTCTTCTTCTCTTTAAATTTTAATTGAAAACAATCCATTTCAATTGACTTTATTCTGGAAAAGCTGTATTTAATATGATAAAAGTAATAATAATGTAAGAAAAGACCCACGGTATTTTTCTTCTGTCTCATCTGCTTGTCAGATCGTGATTATAGCATTTCTGATGCTTCATGAGGACAAAACTATTCCTTATTATCAATGTGTATTTCTGACATTGATTTTGAAATTTGTGTCTGAAATGTATAAAGGGGATTCCAAAGCAGAAGTAAAACGTGCACAGAAAGGATTTGCTTCCTATATTCCTCATTTTCCTGACTCAAGACTTCCTTAAACTTGCTGACAATTACTGTAAGAGTTCCTTTCTTTTTGCCTGCATAAAAAATATTTTTTAATCTAGTCTAGCAAAATGAGTGAAATAACTTTATATATATACACATATATAAAGTCATTTGATGATTCTTATTATTAGTAACATGTAATAGCAAAGCATTTCATAAAATAGAAGATATTCAAATGGTCCTCACATGTGGTTTATGCTAAAGTTTAAATAGCAATTTAAAGAACCTGTTAAACCTAAATCATTATAAAGAAATTACATCTCTAGTCAGACAATTTAGAAAGCAGGCAGTTTTATTATTAACATGCAAAGAAATCTTGAAATTCTGAAAACTATTTCTAAATATGAATTATAAAATGCCTTCTATACATCATTAAAGAAAAATAAATGATAGTATAAATGATAGTATAAAGTGGACTTTATTAAAAAACCACATTTCTAGTAGGAAAACATGTGGATTAGTTGTGAACTGGGCAGTGAATTACCTATTGGTCAAGTGTATTTATACTAACCAAATATAGATGTATAGATATATGTACACACACATATGGATAGCAGTGTGAAACTAAACTGTTTTTACATGGCCTATTAGATGATATTAGAAAGATGTCTTAGAATAATTTTGTAGAAAGCTTTATTCCAAACAATTTTCTCAATGTAAAGCTTTTTTTCCTTATCCATTCCTTTATTTTGCTTTTTTTGTTTTCTATTGTGCTGTGAAACTGTCTTTGGATATGGCTAATAACCCTGTTAAATAACCCTCTCATGAAATGGTTTTAGTTTTATCAAAGGAATGGTCTAAACCAACACATAAAATAATTGGGATATCACTTCATTAACAAAAAAACTAATATAAATATTTAAGTCTAAAGTAAAATGGATTATAAAACTTACTTTTTCCAAATAGAAATTTTAGTAGTTAAGTTTAAATATTGAAAGACACACTTAATTTCTATGGACACAAAATAAATTAAAACAACTCTTTTCTCCTAACAGCATTTTTTAAAAAATAGATGTATCTATCATCACCTAATACTTATTCATACCTACATTTCAGTCTGGTCCTTTTGGTGATTAAACTGATAACCTTATATTGTTTACTTTAGGAAGTATATTAACTGTTTCACACCTCTAATGTGTCACTTGGTAATGTAGGAACAGCTAATTATTTAATTATTATTTAATAAATGGCAGTCTAATTCTTAAAAAGAGTTAATATCCTCAAAGTGTGTGGTTTACTCATCAGAAATGTTTACTCTCCAAGTGGATCAGACCACCACAACATGAACATCACAAAAAATGAACATCGTTTACTTGAAATTTTACAAACACATGTTAAGAGAATAAACACTTGAATAGGCTGATTAATGGTAAAATATGCAACACTTTTTATTAGTCAACTGAATGATATTTCACTTGCAAATCAATGTTCAAGTCCTATTCATTAATATGGTATAGTTTTGTTTTATTTTGTTTATAGTTCATTTGGCATTAAGTAATCACCAAACTCAGTATTTATCAAACAGCACAGCACAAACTACACCCAAATTCTCTCAGTATATAAGCCACTTCCTAACTTAAGAGAAATTTTATTATATGATAGGAAAATGTCTTGAAAGGGATAATTCTTCATTTTAAAAATGTAACTTGAAAGTAGGAAAGAAATCAAATGCATTGGGGGAGAAGGTAAAAAACCATGACACTTTTTAAAATTCTTTTAGAGAATAATTAGAATATGCTACTTTTATTCCCCTATATAGAGAAACATGGAGAAAATCTAATCTAAAGTGTTTGCAAAAGTCCACATTAAATGCAGCAGGACTTCCTGGGGTTTAATTACTTAAACAGTCAAATTGGCTATATGAATCTAGTATCTAAATAGCATCCAATTGCTTTAAGAATCAACACGTAATTAATTCAAATATAAGAACTTTTCCTTAAAAACTGTTACCACCTTGATTATCCTATGATTTCCAGCCAAGGTAACTGAATCAAACATGAAAATTCTAAATTCTCAGACCAACTAAATCCAGCAAATGAACTAACTAAACTCTCACAAACAATAAAAGGAAAAATAATTAAGCCATACTCTTTATTTATTGTCAGGACAGCAACACACACAAATTAGTGGCTGGCTGGTTGGTTTGTTTATGCCTTTATGTTTATCCTTATGGGAATGAATTTTTATTTCAGTCTCTTTTGATTTGTTGACATTCTAGGCAAAGGAATTCAAGACACACTTCTTTCTCAATTACTAGTAAATTTAAGGTTGGAAAGAAATTTATGTAATTGGTTGATGATGATGTCGGTTATTTGACAGTAAATGAACTGTGAAAGTGAACAGCACTAAATACTACATGTTTAATACACTTGGAAATTAGTTTACCATTGCCTTTGGTTTGGACTCTGGAAGGAGCTGCAGGAATGGCAAAATGAGAGGTTTATTTAGCGTCTGGGAGAAGCTTATGAAAGAGCTTACTTAAGTCCTCATTCCTTCTAACATCTTAACAGCTGTGCAGTTTCTTACAAAATATGTTTTATCGTTTCAAGAAATGCTGTTAACCTCGCAGTTTTAAAACTGAATGAACAAGGCCTCTTGGACAAATTGAAAAACAAATGGTGGTACGACAAAGGAGAATGTGGCAGCGGGGGAGGTGACTCCAAG
The DNA here is from genome assembly GCA_030015415.1 of Cynopterus sphinx. Taxonomy (NCBI): domain Eukaryota; kingdom Metazoa; phylum Chordata; class Mammalia; order Chiroptera; family Pteropodidae; genus Cynopterus; species Cynopterus sphinx. The sequence continues at coordinate 81,066,278 of CM057383.1, read as the reverse complement.
GTTAGCCTCAATGTCACCAAAAGCGGGTAAACAGTATATAAAGTAATAGGTGCATCTGCTGGGAGACTTACGGTTTGGATCTACTTATACCACCAGAATTGCTAGTCACGTCTCTTCAGAAACTAAAGTATGCAATTACTGTCAAAGCAAAAATATTTGCAACCGTTATCAATTTAAGGACACACTAACTAACCTAATTAAAATAGTCACTGAAAATCTGGCTTTGAAAAGGTGGTGGATCAGACATTGTAGTCCTGTAAACCTTGGTTTTAGAAAGCAGCAAGGATTGCTAGTTTTTTAAAGAGCAATTTAATGAAAAAAGGGAGAACAAAAGTGGATATGTGTTTCTTGTTTTCTTCAACAGAACTTCTATGAAATGTTTTTAAGTAACAGCAACAACCTGGCTTCACCTATTTCTGTCTAGCATACCTACCAGAAAATCATTTCTCCACCTAAACCCTTAGGCTTCTATTAAATAACAAATTAAATAATAAATTAAAGATAGTCATATGAGCTAGACATTTTTGCCTCCTATAAATGGATCAAACTGCAAAATGATCAAGCTCTAAAAACAAGACTAGCTCAGCTTTGTCTTCACTACATCCATGTCATATTTCCAGCTTCATAAAAATTTTTAAATTTCTAAACAGTCTAAAGAAAAAAAATGTATACGATTAGAAAAAAAAAACATTAAAAACAATTTAGAGATGGCAATATAATTGGTATATAAGAATATTGAAAATTTGGAAGTATACATTCTTGTGTTTCTTTTAAAATCTAGAGAATTACCCAAAACAAGAAGTCCCACTTCTCTTCAGGTTCTTATTTAGGCTATAAATTCTCTCACTTAACCACCCAACCCACAAAACAATGCTCTGTTTTCAGGGAGTAACTGTCAAATGCCTGCTGACTTCACCATTTTTCAATGCCACAAACTTCCCCTCAATTCCCATTCTAAAGAGCCTTTGAAATTCAGCTCCCTTGGGTATTTCCATCAAATAACTTTGCCAATGATAATCCTGGCCACAAAAGGAGGCGTGAAAGAGAAAGAAACAGAATTGTGTGGACCCACTCCTGATCATTCACATCTTACTCTGAGAGAGAATCTGAGTTCCTGCAGAGCAAGAGCAGAGAGAGAGGCCAGAAAGAGTTCTTAGGGCTTCCTCCCGGATGTACATCTTTATTCAAGTCACCAACCATGTTTTCTTAATGAGTATTAATTATTTTTATATTTTAGAGCCCTAATTTGCCTAGAATATACTGAGGATTTCCATAAAAATATAAATATATGTGTACGTGTATATGCAGAGAAAATGATTCAAGTTTACACTAATAATCTACTATTTCTCCATGCAAATTAGAAGTGTAAGAAACTGTGCTCTAATAGCACCAGAGGAAACAAAAGCAAGGATATTCTAGTCCATTAGAAAAATTTTACTTGCAAATTTCAATTTTTTATTATAAATCGAAAAGATGCATAACACCACTTAACAGATAAAATGTTCCACAAAAATGAATAATTAAATTCTATTTTAGTGTATATTAAAGACTCAAGAGGGAAAATAAGCAAACAGAGACAGAAATGTACATATAATGGAAAAATCTATTTTAATTTATTTAAGGTCGGACAACTCAGTTAGATTTTAATCTGATTCCATCAAACCCACTTTTTGGTACATAATGGACAATAAATATTTGTTGTCTAAAGAAATAAATATGAATCTAGACTTACAATTTTCAAAAATCAAATTACTTGTTCTCATAGGTATTCGGTATAGTATTTTCACTAAACGTGAACTACAAAATGATATATCAAATCTTAACAAGTAATCTCTAAAATGTTATAAAAAATTAACCTAAAATGGTCCCCCAGATAAAATTGCATTATGCTTCATTTTCCCTCGGGAACTTTGTTTTCACACTAAAAATTATTGATCTAGTAAGAGAACAGGTGATTAAAATCTAAATGATAATAATGCCCTAATCTGAATTTGTGATAAAAGGTGATATTTATATGGCCTCACCTAATTTAGATGAAAGTAAATAACCAAGAGGTAGTTGCTTTTTCATTGTTGTTTCTGCCTTAGTCAGGTGTCTGATTTTTTCTTTAAACCACCTGGCCCCTCCCATTTACCTGATCTTCAAAAGAGAGAAAATAAGAATCAAAAGTGCTGAATTAGAGAACGAAGCTAGATCTTAAGGCTTTGCTGGTTGTAAAGCCAAAGCAGAAAAGCCAATTAAATACTGCCAATTCACTGGTGTGGGGAGTCGGGGTGGGGGCGGAGGGGCACAGGGGAATACACATTTAGAGATCTCAGCCCAAGCATGATGAAATTTGGTGTTATCTGATTTTCATATACAGAATCTTGGTAGGAGAAAACTAAGGGGAAAACCATGGAAAGCTGTTCCCCATATGGATAGGCTCCTATAAGGAGAAAATTGACCCACCTGTCATTGACAGGATTGTAACCAGGGGGGATATCTTCAGCCTTCTCCTCAGCAGCAAATCATTAAACTTCTGCTTTAACCAAGGCAATAGCCCCAGTACCTGTGGGAAAAAGGAGAATTCCCTACTGTCCTTCCCCTCAGGGAGCTTATGATTTAATATAACCAACCAACAACTGAACTATTTAAAGTCTCTGGCATCTTTTAGTCACACCTCAGGGCTACAAAATAATTAGCATCCCCAATCAACTGATAAGCATTCTCAGAGCATGCAGTTCTGAGCATGACATTCCTCCACTCAGAGGCTTCACAGTGAAATGTAAAAATTTTATAAAAGAAACAAGGAAATAGATTCTACATCTTAAATAAAAGAAAGCAGAAAGACATGATTTGGGGAGTATAAATTTGTTTGAAAACTTATTCAATAATGTTAACATTATTGCAATGTGGTCTTTGTTATGATCATAAGAAATTCATACTCGTTCTTGTGAATAAAATAACAGAGATTTGCTAATTGACAATGAACCAATTAAAAATATCATTGCAATGTCTAAAACTCATTTTCCACTTTGGTTAATCTGACATCATTTAGCCTGAGCACAAACCACATACAAAATTTTATGCCAGTTTTTATGTGAGTTGCTTAATCCTGGTTCTAAATGGAAATTTTGGCAAATGCCTATAATCATCCATGACCTATAAAATTATTTATATTTTCTGTGTTTTATACTTTTTTCTACTTCTATGTGTATAAAAATAGGCACACTCATGAATACACTTAATCATATAAAAAATCATTCATTCTGTAGATGTAATTATCAAATAATGTACTCTTTGGGAATTATATTAGATCACAAAATACCCAATTTTTAATTTAGCGCTTTGAAGAAAATAGCCCATTCCTGTCTAAAATAGGTTACACTTGTAAATGGCCTACACTCCTTCACTACAGCCATGGAAGTCAATGCAAGAATAAAGGGGTTATTATAGAAAATATGAATTCATAGCTAGGAAAAATTTTATGATAAACAAAAACCAGTTAGAGAAGCTAACACTTGGAAAAGGGATCTCTCAGTAATAAAATCCTTGCTCATTTTTTTTTTCTCAGTGCCTGGCATTCTACCAGTCAACCATTAAGTCTGGTTAATAATAAATATATTTAAAATTTCAGTCTAATCTTACTTTCTAAAATCAGCCTACGGGAGTGAGCAGAAAAAGGGACAAAGAGGCAAGAGAAAAATGAAGGGGTGGGAAAAGTAAGACTTTAAGAAGAGAGAGAGATAAGTCAAAGGCAGTCTTCACCTAATCTAATTTGCCTTCAACCTCCCCTTCTGGAAGAAACTTGAAGGAAACTGCTTTCATTTTTCTATTTTAAGCATTAAGTCCTCCTTCCATTGCACCCATTCAAGAAGTGCGATATAGGCTCATATAATGTACCTAAATGGGTTTTAAAAGGCTTTGGCCAACCTGGGCTAGAAACCTAAAAACTCTTATAATATCAGTTAAAGAAAAACTATTGTTCTGCATTCAAACTAATTTAAATGTAGCAACTTTACAGAGCGCTTACACTGAGTTGGAGACCCTGGTAAATAATGTTTTACATAGATGAGTGAAATGTGTCTTTTGCTCTCAAGGAATTTGCAGTTTACCCACCAACCTAAGGTGTGGTTTTATAAGAGTCACTTCAGAAACAGAGGTGGAGGGTGAAGTGTGGAAGTAGGGGAGGGAGTCTGTAGCTAGCCCCTAGAGTGGGGCTAAATTAACCAAACACAAGTAACCATAACCTTCACCCCATCTCATCTCAAATTCAGCTTTTAATAAAAAGTGTTAAATCATGTTCATGTTAGATTTTAATCCAAAAAACAAGATTCTGGAAATGTGGCAAATGCATATTCTTAAATGGAATAATGAACATTGTAAGTAAGATCTTATAACATTCATACAAAAGTTAAATTGTGTTTAGAAACCAGATAAACAAAAAGAACAACTTATATTTTTGAAACATTTTTCAGAACCAACAGTACAAAATAAATGGGTCAAACTAAAGCTGTTACTTAGATAACTCAACCAGAAACCCCATTTCACGAGTCTTCTGCTGTTACTGTTTTTAATTGCACAAGATATGAAATTAGACTATTACAAATTCTGATTCAGCTACTTCCTAGTTCTGTAAATAGATGAGTTAAACACTGTGCCTTGGTTCCTCCTTTGTAAAATGCAAATGATAATAGCAACTAAACATGTAAAATGTTAGTTACCGTTATCCCCATCATTAGAAATGCATCACCTAGTTGTATAAATAGGTTTACAGAATTTTCCAGTAACTAATAAATGCATGCTGCGTTTCTCCAAAAGCACTCACCATTTCCCAGAAAAGAGGCATTAGGAGATACAGCCAAATAAAACAATTGTGGCAGCCTTATAAATGTCAAGAGGACTGCAACAAGTCTCTCCCTGAGTGTTTATAAAAGCAAAAAGAAACAGAAACCAACCAACCACTAAAACAGTAACAACAAAAGATGCTAGGAGTTGCTGCTTCCCATTCATCTTCTTGCCCTTTATTTTATACACACAGAGGTTAACATGGGAATGAAAACAGAAAGAATTCTTAGATTCCTTGGAACATTGACATTGAGAGATGATTGACTCTTTGAGAGTCCCTATGAAACATTTAGAACTGAAAGACTCAAAGAAGGCAGAAAAGAAAAATGGGATTTTATAGTACGAAGAGTTTTGTCTATTGATGAAAATCTTGTTTACCCCAAACCTATCATGTATTTGTTAAGAATTAGAATATATTATAGTCCCTTCCCTTCAAATTTCAAACATATTAACATGTAGACAGAAGATGATTGAAAATTGCTCCTGGTGACAGTAGGTATTAAATACTGCAATTCAGAAGGAAAAGATCAGCATGGGCTTATATTTTAAAGTAATTCTTTACATATCTGTGTGTATAAGGACCTTCCTCTGCATGAAGTGGTCCTTAGAACACTAGAATCACCCTCCTCTTTCAATTTGGTCCTGGATGGGAGTGGTGAAGGAATCTATTTAATGATGGGCGCTGTAGACATTCTTTTATAGCATTAAGTAAAATCCTACTACCTAAATCATAATGCATATGAGAAATGAAACCAGTCCTATGTAGCTTCTATTTAAGTCTGTTGGATAACCTACAGCCACTTCCATTTATTTTGAAAGGGGGAAAAAAGGAGCGTCCGGGTGTTGAATGACTCCCACACTTACGTTGGGAAAATTGTAAACGCTAAAGAAACCCAACCCAGGCCAATAGTTTTGGATTCACAGTAATTGCATACATTTTATTTAAAAATCCTCCCTAGCAGTATGTGCCTGTTACCTAAAGCGATGGAGCAGGCCCCAGTTTTATGTCTGAATCTAAACCTGGGCCTACAGTACAAGACATAGCACCTACTGTGGCCTCTGCTCTGTCACTTTGCCATGCGATTCTAATGTAGTTTTACTTGAATAACATAAAATAACATATATAATGTTATTTATGTTATTTTCCACGTGAAGAACTCCTGTAAACCTTGCCGTTTTGAAACTCAGTGAGGCAGGCGTCTTAGACAAGCTGAAAAACAAATGGTGGTACGATAAAGGTGAATGTGGACCCAAGGACTCTGGAAGCAAGGTCAGTCGCTGCAGTTCGGGCCTCCTGTTGTGTTCACAAAGCAGTAATGAGAGCGATTGTCACACGCATACAAAAAGCACATGGAAATGGTTGAAAACTAAACATTTCTCGATACACTGCCTAAATAGAAGCTAATATCATAAATTTCAGCCACATGGACTGTCTTTTCAGGAAATTGCAACCTGCTCCCAATATTAAGGCTTTTAAACAAATTTAAATTAACCACAAAAATATATAAAATAATAAAATTCCCTATATTATTCTCAAACTTACGTACCACTAATAAAAGTAGTGCTTTTTGGTTAGGTTTTTATTTGTTTTGGAGGCAAAGACCATGACATTTATCATTTCAAGGATGGATGTATTTTCAAAACAAGAAATGGAAAACCTATTAGCAGGCATTCAGAAAAAGATTTTAAATATTAAATATATCTTATTCAGAAGTTTAGTCTTTTCTCACTGTATTGGCAACCATTACACATTAGTTTGAAAAGACCCTGTTATATTTTTGTGCTGACAGATAAACAGAATGAATATTCCAAATCTATTTTATCAAAATGATTGAAATAAATCAATGTTTTCTGAGTAATATTCTCAAGTTCTAAGATCTTTTAGTGGTGAATTCTTTTTTAGACAAACCAGGAAACTATAAGCCTAATTTTTTGAGTACAAATGAAAATACTGTTACAAATAGTTGTATTTTCATTCTAAAAAAAAAAGTAACAATTTATCAGTGAATTGAAATACTTGCCCACATTAATAGAACATAGTAACAGTGCCAGAAAATCATAGCTGATGATTCTTGAACTCTTATTTTTTTCTGTCTTCTTTATAAAGAAAAATATATACATATATATATTAATATATATATTAATCTAAGACTAAACAATTGACTGACTTAAATAGAAGAGCCTCAATTAATTTAAGAAAGAGACAAAGTACTATTAATTGATCCTTTTTAGGGCTTATCCCTATATTTTAATCACTTTGTCTGCCTTTGAACCAGGGTGGAATGAGATAAGTTTGGCCAAGTAATGAAATAGTTATCTCAAATCCTTATGTAAAGTCCAAGAAGCATAAATACTTGAGTGATTTTTTTTTAAATGAAATTACCCTAAAATTTTGACCCCATCAGTTGATGACATGACTAAGTACACAGTGTACATGGTGCATCTTTTTAATTAAATGCTCTCCTAATAAAACAATTTAAGTCTAAATCACAGTTTGCATGAAACACTGCTGAGAAGATGGCCAGAGGGCATTCTTCAGATAGTCTACCCAAAATATTTTTCAAATAATGTTATGTAATATACATATTTATAATTTATGAAAAAGTCTGAATTCTTGTTACAATTTTAATCATATGCTTAACTATTTCTGAATTTGTTGTGAGATAATACATATGCTGAAGAATAATATGCCTAAAATATTAATTGATTAAATGTTTTTCAGTAGGAATTAAATCATATTTTTAAACCAATAAAAGTAGTTATAAATTTGTCCATACATAAATAATTTATTTCTCAATTGACCATGGTAATTTGTATATTTTAAAAAATTATCTTTAAAAACAAGTTACCTAAGTATGATGCATATATAATTATTACTAAATAGTATATAATATGTAAAAGTGATACTTTCCAGAAGATTTCCCATACAGATGTGACTCAAAGAACAAATGATGTGTATACTAGCACATTATTTGCATCATTTGGTGAAGTAATGACAAGCAAAATGTGAAATTGCTAGCTTAAAAAACCTTAGTTTCTTAATAGGAAATGTGAAATTAGATTTATTCAAGAGAAATATCAAACATTAAAAGTATGTTTTAATGGCAAGAAAGCCAAAAGAGTTCTCTCTCCCATGTAATCGTATTTTAAACATGTCATTTTCAAACTTAACAATAATAAGCCCACTTCTGCTACCCTATGTAATATATACATGCTTATGATGACTAAGTATTGTGCTTTTCACAGCATATTTAATAATGATAAAAATGTTACTAATTTTATTGAATGTAATTACACACATTTTATTGGTAATCATCATCATTTCTCTGCTCCTGAGAGCTATAAGCTCTATGTTTAAATCCGTAAACCTATGTCAGCAATTTATTTATACATGTAAATCATTTCAGGTTAAGTTAAGCATTTATGTTAATAAGTTGTTTGAATTTCATGTGTTCTTTTACCTTCTGGATGTGACATTTCCACAGTTAATTGAAGTGTCTTTATCCCCCACAGGACAAGACGAGTGCCTTGAGCCTGAGCAACGTAGCAGGCGTCTTCTACATTCTGGTTGGCGGCTTGGGCTTGGCAATGCTGGTGGCTTTGATAGAGTTCTGTTACAAGTCCAGGGCAGAAGCGAAGAGAATGAAGGTGGCAAAGAGTGCACAGACTTTTAACCCAACTTCCTCGCAGAATACCCAGAATTTAGCAACCTATAGAGAAGGTTACAACGTATATGGAACCGAAAGTATTAAAATTTAGGGGTAGGACTTAGGGCCTACTACAGTGAGTGGGTGATGCATCCTGTAAATGCGGTGTTGTGACCTGTCTGTCCAGTGGTGGTATTGCTTGCTTCTAATTAGAGCTTCATATTTTTAAAAACTTCGGTGCAAAGTGATTCGGTTTTCTTTGGCTGCAGATGTACTGTTCAAAACTTTATGTTGACAATAGATATCTGCATTGAAAGGGTCAGAAAGACAAAAACAAACCTCCAGAATTGCTCTGTGAAATGACTTAAACTGTGTGTTCTTCTCAAAAATTGAGAGAAATTGGAAATTAGATCTGGATTTCCTTGTACACAGACCAGGCTATCTTCTCTGGAACAATCCAATTTTAGAATAAGTGCTAACAAAATAAGCATAAAACCTGATTCAAATGATCAAAGTTTAAACAGTTGCCAGATAAGGTTTTCCTAAGAAACCTTTTCTGAGAAACAATATATGTAAAAGCTCCCTGGCACATAGTAAATGCTCAACGAATTTTAATTCTTATTCTAATCTCTTTTACATTAGCCATCATCCTATATTTTGCAGAGTAAAAGCCTGGCTGTTTGTTTATCTGACAATAGTCCTTGAGCCAGACCTTGAGGCAGGAGTGATCATCAGAACATTGGCTACAATTCACATTTGTTAGATGAAAATCAGCTTTTAGGTTCACAATATCACTAAAATGAGCAGACATTTTAGGCACTATAGCAGTTTCTCCATCAAAAATGCCAGAAATATATGTGTTCTTTAGGAGAAATGCTGTAAAAGATAAAAGTTGCAGTGAGTTATTATGAATTTTTAAATTTAAATTGCTTTTAAATAAGCCAGATCAGCCTAACTTACTGACATCCTCTCATCATGTCACAGTAAAATATTACAGGCATTCAGTGAAATATAAGAGAGGGAGATCATTTTTTTAAAAATCTAAATGACTACTTTTTTCCTCTAATGATAAAGTGGTTTTAAAATAAGATCTAAGCATTTATTATTGCCCTTTCTAAAATCAGGTCTCTAAAACCCATTTTCTAAAATTATATATAATAGCCAACTGAATAAGCTTCTCACTCTGATTAAAATAATAAATGAGCCTTTAAGCCCATTCAGTGCTTGATGTGCCCTAGGGTCAAAAATCAAGTATAATTTTCATAAGAATGAGATGTATATCTGAGGTCATGCCAGGTAACCCTGCTTGATTTTAATATTTATTTATTCATATGAAAGCTATTGAAATACATGTCAGTATCTTAAAATGAACAAAACCCATCCCTTTTAACCAAAATCTTATTACTTTTATCTATAATTTTGGAATCAATGACTGAATATAACTGCACACAGATAAGCCTAAAGTGCTTCTTTCCCAATTTTTGTGGAAAAGAATTACAAACAAAACCTTCAATCTACTCACATCAGAATGTTTAGAGCATGTCTTCTAGTAGCAAAGTAACAAACTAGGATGCTGTCAAGGTCTCTTGGCCATTATATGAATGTTTTTATCTTAATATTTACAGAATTGAGGACAGATTTTCCCAAACTGAGAAATAATACACAAATTTTCAGAGCCAGTTATTTGGACTTAATTCTGAGATTAATATTATAAAATGCCTTAAATAAATTTTTAACCAGTTCATTAAAGCTGACTTTTCTTTGGCATAACAAAAGCATTCCAACCATCAGGAAGGTCCAAAGGCAGTTAAGCAAAGAAAAAAAAAAAAAGAAAATTCTAGAAAGAAATACTTGTGGATGCTAGCTCATTACAAAGTTCTGGGAAGTTTTTTAAAAAAAATAAATTCCCAGGTTATATAAACACAATTTGCATGTATAATGTTTTTGGAGCAGAATCCGGCATTGCAGTTTATCACATAAGTTGCCTTTAGGGGTGGGGTGAACTTGTAAGACAATAAATTTCAAATAAAAAGAAAAAATTCATTTCCATATCACTTTTTAAAAGATTTAATGGCATTCAGGGTAAATGAGATGATCTGTACCTGTAGAGAAGACTTGAGGGTAAGAAGTTTTTATCACACTCCCATATTAAATGGGCTTTTCCTTTCAAAGACTCTACTGGCTATAATTATGCAAATGATTGATAATTTAGATAACATTGTCTCAGAATCTCAAAACCTGAACCCTCCAATATGTGGTTGAATATTTACTTTAAAAGTGATCAGCCTTCAAAGAGAATATATACAATTAAGGTCGTAGCCATTAGTCACAACAATCCAACCAGGTGCAGACCATATGGAAATTTTTAAGAACATTTTCTGGTTTGAGCAGTCTCAACAGATTCACATCAAAATGAATAGAAATGAGCTTTTGTGGAAGAAGCAGAGATACGAGGATAAGAAATAAGAATGCTGAAAACTAAAAACACTAAGATTTAAAGAGAAAATAAGGAATTGGCAAAGATTTATTAAGTAATACCTTCAGTTGTATTGATAAATTACTCAAAACTACCCAGAAACTTTCCTGCTTTGAATGTTTCCCTTTCCTCACAAAGGCAATCAAGAAAAGAAAGAAACAAATATAGATGCTATGGTAACAGCCTTCTGCAAATATTCCTCCAAAAAAATCCCACATTGCTTTTATTAATTATATTTTAGTATTTCCTCTTCAAAAAAATTAAAATGAAACAAAATCAAATTACTGATTTAAAAAAAAACAATTTTTATTATACTTAATATCAAATGTTAAAGGAAATCTGAAGAAAAAAATCAGACTTTGGTCTTGCTTTTTTTTAGTGATGAGTAGAGTTTCTGTAGAGACTGTTTCCTGACTTCTGATTAGGAAGATAAATATTAATTTTTGAGATGGTTCACTAAAGCAGAACTATGACCGTGACCTGATTTTTATCATAAATATGTCATTAACTAGCAATTTGACTTCAACTTATCAGGGTTCCTGATCTCTAAACCTTTTCCTTATAACTGTTCTACCCCTATTATTAACTTTGTTATTTAATGTATAATTATTCAAATATTTCAGTTCTAAGGCAGAATAAATATGGAAATTCCTAACAAATTAGTTTTATTTAAATTCACAAAAGGAAATTAAGATACATCATGAGTTATGAGAAACTTGTGATCTAAGCTATTAAAATGTAAGGAATATCTTATTTACCTTATTTTCCTCAACATTAAAATTCAGCTCTAGAAAGAATTTAAAGACAGTGAATAAACAGATTTACATGACAGTGCCTGTTTCTCTTCTGTATAATATTATTTTCTGCTACCTAATATGACAGAGAACAAAAGAATTTATGAGGATTTCAGAGACCTGAACCCATAACCTCAATCTGCGAAGTTCCCCATTCATAAGGTATTGAAACATGTCCCCTTTTAGTGCATCCCCTTTAAGCACCTAAAGCTTCTTAAAATAAAGCTTCTGTAGTAGGCATAGAACGAACTTTATGTCACTAATTGTGCTGTTCTGGGTCATGTCTATAACCGTTGTGAGTGAATGAAAGTGTCTGTGGATAGATCTGTGTTCTGAAAACAGGAAAATCTGTCACAAACACTATGTATATAGTTTGTTTAGAAAATTCATCACAGTTTTAAGCGTATAATCCTTGCAAAGATATTTTCTAGCAAGACAAAAAGACTCAAAATAAAGTTGTCAACTCTAAAGGAGCTTTTAAACTGGACCAGAAGTGCTAGTGTGTAGAGTGCAGAAAGTTAAAAGGTGTGACCTACCCAGATTTGCTGAACAAAATCTTGTTTTATGATTTTAGGATGAGTTCCTAAACAGGCAGGACCACAAACTCTAGACCGACTCATTCTTCCCTGCAGCTGAGCTTCTCTTTCCCATGCTAAGCATTTTTCACGTTGACCGAATGAATACGGGAAAAAATGCAGATGTCTAATTATTGATACTTTGGTGTTTGTTGTGTCATATTTCGCTGAAGACACAGAATTGTTGTAACACTGTACGTTCTTTCTGTTTCCTTTCCATGCAACCCAGCTGACCTTTTCCGAAGCCATAAGAAACAAAGCCAGATTATCCATCACTGGGAGTGTGGGGGAGAATGGCCGTGTCTTGACGCCTGACTGCCCAAAGGCTGTACACACTGGAACTGCAATTAGACAAAGTTCAGGATTGGCTGTCATTGCATCAGACCTACCATAAAAACCAAAAAAATAATTGAGTGCCTTAATTAAACTGTGTTGGTGACTGATGGGAACGCAGCCCCGAGGGACGCGCCGCGCGCGCGTCTTCGCTGAACCGGTCCTTCGGCTGAGAGCGGGAAGTGCGTCCTAACGCGCGGGACATCAGCAGCAGCAACGTGTGCATGAGCTCAGCTCGGAAACCCAAACTCAGATTTTATATCAGGAAAACTCACCATTTAGGTTTTCTCGGGGAGTGGGTGGGGGGAGCTGGGATGGTGTATTAACAGCAACAAATTTCACTCGAGTGGACTTAAAAACTAATCAGACTTGCCAGTTAGTGCATCAACTGTGAAGTTTTTACTCGGAAGGGCCTTGGCCTTCACTGCAAGGGATGAAATAGTTATAGAAGTCAATCAACATGCTAACCTGTGTCTCCAGAACACCCATATAATCGATGAAAGACTATCCAGCTGAGAAAAAACATCACTAAACTGTGATAAGAAAATAATAAACAAACATGTAAATCCTGTGAAAAAAATTTAAAGGAAGTATTTACACTTACTTTGGAGAAAAATACTGAAACATGCTTGCTTTTTAACTGACATAAATTCAGTAGAGAACAACACAATTCTTTTTTCTAACCATCTTAGGGAACAATACATTGCAATAATTGATATAAATGCCATCACTGTAATAAACTTTAGAAACTTTTTTTATAAAAGTTGTTGGTTATCTTCTTGTTTGCTGTAACCTTCACTCTGTCACATGAATTGCTGTCCAGATTGCATTTGTCTTACTACCAAGAACAAAAAACGAAGACGATGTTAACGTAAAATCATCAGTCTGCAATGTAGAATCAAAAGAGACTACGGGTCACTCATGGTATCGATATTATTTATAATCTTGTTCTGTGTACAAAATTGTGGTTTTTGTACCCACCAAAAAGAATAAAACAACAGATGTTCTTACGATGTCTACAGAGCTTAAAGTTTTTTCTTATCTTTCTCAAAGTTATTTGAGAAATTATAAGACTGTAGGAAGAATTGTACAAGTGTGGGCCATATTGGAAAATGTAGCCAGCCCTTATTATTTTTGCATACTAAGCTACCCTCTTTTACAGATCTTTGCTGGTTAGTGGGTTAAATTGTCAAAGATGAAGTGTTTGAATAGGGGAATGAATCATTGCCATAGCAGCAACATACCCTGTAATTGTGTGTTGAAATTTTACTTGACTATATTTTGCTGCATAAAATGATGTGTCTCTTTGGGTTTTCCCCTCATTCTTATTATTCCACTTGAATCATCTGAAGGCACCAATAATAGAATGGAGAATTTGTTCTCGTTTTCACCTGGAAATTGTGAAGAAAATTATACCCGTATTTATTTGCAAAAATTACCTTATGTTTTGTATGGATTGAATGAACATGGTTTTAAAAGAAGGTTTGAATCATTTGAAATAATAAGTACTGTAATACAAATAAACATAACAATACTTAGAGATTTTGGCAGAAAGCACAAGTTAGGATGATTTTGGAAGTCTGGACTTGAAGGATGAGTTGAGTTTTCATAGGTAGAGAAGTTAAGAGCCTTATGGATGAGCAGTAGCCTAAAACTGCATGTCAAAGGCTTGTTTAAGGAGTGTATGCAACTGGATAGACTGGAGAGAGCGAGCACAGGATGTGATATCAGAAAAGATAACATTGGAAAAAGTGAAGGACTGATCACCTTGCTTCAGCTCTCAAGATTCCATTCCCCATTCAATCTCTGTGCTGCATTAAGAGCAATCTTTAAAGTCCTATACCATGTATGTTATAGCGTGCACGCACATGCACGCATGCACACACACGCACACACGCGCGCACACACACACACACTCACACACACACTGTTCCCTCAGGAAAAATTCCAAGCTTTTGAACAGAGCAAATGAGTCCCTTTATGACCTGGTCCTTGTCTTTACTTATCTCTTCCATGACTTTTCTCACCCCTACCCAGCCTCTCCCCACTGCAAGTGAACCTCAAAAGCAACACATGGGACACTGCATTTACTATTTCTTCCTTATCTCTTTACCTGACTAACTTGTACCCATCCTTCAGTTCTCAAACTGAATTTTACCTGCCCTGGGATGATTTCCATCCACCACCCCTTGCCTATGAAACTGAGTTAGGTGCCCTGTTAATGTTTTCTCTCCATCATTGCACTTACCATACTGCATTGTAATTGCCTGTGTACTTGTCTGTATAACTACTAGACTGTAAGCTCCTTGAGGGCAGGGACTGTGTGTCTATCTTGTTCACAGTTGTATCCCCAGCACCCAGCACAGTGCCTGGCATATTGTAGGTGCTTAATAAATATTTGTTGAATGAATTAATGATTGAATTGAATTAATTTGATTAAGTGGAAGCAGAAGGGCAGCTTTCCTCATTAACAGTCTCTAGAGTGTGTGCTAACTATATATAATGAATAAAAATGAAGCTGAAGTTTGGCCGATTCCATTGATATTGTTCACCTCACTGGAAAGAAGTAGTTTAAAAAAAATGACCGGATGAACTTTCTGCTCAGAGAAGGTATTCCATGTATTATTGTACCTGGCAGTGGAATAATTTGTTTAGCTAAAAAAATTGTCATGAGATAATTAAATAACCCAAAATAGGGTTTTAGTTTGGTTTTTTGGTATACTTCTAAAGATATCTTTTATTTAAATCTGAGTGGATTAGTGATATAAAGTTAAGAAGGTATATTTCTTATAGTTTTATTTCTGTATTAGTAATACATATTATATACTTAAATTTATATATTTCTTATAGAATAATTATGCCAATAAAACCCCATAAAATTTAAATTTGACATTAGTAAGAAGAGATCTCTCTGGACTCCAATCTGAGGAGATGCTACAAAGATAGAAAATGTGATTTTTAAAACATTTAAGTTAAAAATGTTAAGTTAAAACATTCAGTTTCATTCAGTAAAGAATTCGATTACTAAGCAAGCAAGATCACCATGTAGTACAGAATTTCCTGAATAAATCAGGCAAAGCCAATTCTGAAGATATATCAACTAGTTAAACGAATACAATGACCACATTTGAAGACTATAAAGAGCTCTCAGAAGAATCATTTTGCTACACTCAATTCAATAAATAAGTGAAAATACCAGCCCTGCTGTTGCTGCACTTGCTTTGGCCTTGCTTTAGGCTGCTCCCTGGTCTCCACACCTGTTGACTTTCAATGTATTCCTTTTCCCCAAAGTGTAGCACATAGTAGGTGTTCAATTTATATTTATCAATGCATAAACACAACCTTATATATTAAATCAGCATCAGTAAAAAAAAAATTCTAATAATTTTCCCAGAAAGACTATCCTAATTGTAACAACAGAGAAGTGCTAATAGAACTAAATGAAAATATCTAGGACCATTTCTGAAAAGACAAATTGAAATTGTGCAGATTCATTTTCCTTATACCTATTAATATTGTGCTGCATGAAAAGTGTGCCTTATCATTGACATTTATAGAGGTTTTAATTTCAGATAGCCCAGCAGGCTAGAATACTTAGCATTTGTAAAACGAAACACAAAAGTAATAGGTGGTATACTTATGCTTTTTCTAAAGAGCTAGTAGCAAAAGAGAACTGTTCTTCTTAAAGAAAATATGAATAGAAAGAGATAAGATTTGGAAACTACATCTCAAAAAACAACAGAAAACTAAATTACTTTTTATTAAATAAAAATACCTGTTTATCTGGCTTTCATTTTATTTGGGTGCAGTGGAATGAGAAAAGGTAAAAGAGGGAAGGAGACATTAAGAAAGCAGAAAGCTGACTAAAAGACAAAAAGGATTCCCCTGAATGACCAGGAGAACTTATAACAAGAATGTTTGACATAAGATCTTTTCATTGTTAGGTGTGTAATGTCTGGTGAATTTCTCTTCCCATGACCTGCATATCTCCACGTTAAATTTTCCTACATACCTCAGAATGGTGGTATTTGTGCTTGAATTAAAGGAGGAATCAAAGAGAAAATTCTAAGTCCCTTGTTTGGATTGACACTCGGCCAGAAATAACCCTAATAATATGTCACCTTCCCACAGAAATGTGCAGAAATCAAGATTGAGACTTGTCTTTCTACACAGCAAAAAAATAAAGGTTCCTTTGTTTTTTTCTTAATCTGAAGAAGATGGTAGGTAAAAAGGACAAAAAACAACTATATTTACATGTAGTTGTTTTTAGGCACTTGTGTTCACTGCAAAGTGTCATAAACAACAAAATAGGCATAAAACATAGATCATTATTTAATTATATATAAGACCATTAAATAAATATTCTGTTAAATTATAATGCCTAATTCAGGACTTGAGTGAAGGGGTTATTTAGAAGTTTTAATCCTATAATCCCAAATTCCAAACACTAAGAGAGTCTGCTTGGGTAGCAGATTATTATGATTTCCTCCTCATGGTTCATATGTTTGATCAACACTTCTAAAATTCCTAAACATTTAGTAATGGTTGAAAACTGTGTCTATAGAAAGTTTTTTCTAAAGTTGAATAAGTCTGTAATCATTGGCAATCAATGTTTCAATGTATGATTGAATAAACTGATTGAATAAAAATGAGTGAGTGAAGATCATCAAAAAAAGTTAGTAATCCCGACTGGTTGATAGTTAAGTCCTCAATAAATATTTGTGGAATGAATAAAAATAAATAAATAAAATAAAGAAGTTAGTATTCATTGACTATATAGAAACTTCTGTCAGATCCCCAAAATAATTTCCAACGTAAATGTAAATGCTTTCAACATTTTTTTGACAAAGAAAGTATTTAGAACAATTTAAGCCATATTTGCCTCCATCTAGAGGTTTATCTAATATTGATTCAGTCACCTAAAACTGGTGCCGTTTCAAACTTTTAAAATGTCAGAGACCACACTTCTGCATTATTTTTAACTCTAAACACAATCAAAGTCTGCCAGCATTGTTACTCAAGACCACCACCAAAGCAGATCAGAAATTCTGGATCTTTGGGCCTCAGACCTGCACAGGAACTTCTGACACTTTGACTTGAGTACTGCTTGAAACTTTCAACCCATTAGGCACACATCCATGTCATTGCTGGTCATAGGTTCACATCAAAATCATTCCATTCATCTCTTTTTCATCCTACCTTCTCCTCCCAATATTCTCTACACTTCCCATCTTTCTCCCCATTTATTTTCCCATTGCTTCCCTCTCTCCTTGACCTTGACATCATTTTCTTTAGTCTCTCAAAATAAATTTCCAACATCCTCAACCGTTCCCCAGAGCATTATCTAATCTCCTAATAATATCACTCTCTCCTTATTATATTACTTTATACTACAAATTTAGAAAGAAAAGAAATTTAGAAAGAAAAGAAATTATACCTTTGTCCCATGAATAAAAAAACTCCTCCTCTTTGAAGTGTTTGTCATTTAACCATGATGTCAAATAGACTGCCTACTTGTCCATTTGTCTGCTGACCTATCTCTTTGCCTCAGGACAATGGCATTTGGCTTATTCTTCCTTTGCACCCCAAATTCTATTATCATCTTGAATGACTTCGAGGCCAATGCAGATTCTGCAGTTAGGCTATAGCCCTGCAGTTCCTTGACTCCCATTAGTCTTAGTCTCTATGTTATTAAGTCACCTACACCAATAGATATAAGGCAGGCATTATGATCATTTATCTTCTCATCTTACTCCAGATAATGACTAAATTTTTTGCTTCCTTTCATACCTTCGTCACTGAAAAGAGTCACTTTTCATTCCATATTTAATCCTTCTATTTCTTTCTATCACTTCACCAAAATGTCCACGCCAAGGTCACCACTAAGTATCCTCCAGCTCTATTAACTTCATTCTTTAGTTTTTCCCCTAATCCTGATTATTCCTTCTCAGTCTATTTTATGTTTCTCCGTTCCTCCATCCAAATCTTACATTTTAATATCATCCAGGATTGTATCCTGTACCCCTTTCTTTTCTCATAGGATGTGTTCTACCTGGTTGATCTCACCATTATCAATATGTCTACAGTCACCTATGTATTATTAACTCAGAAATCTCCATCTTCCAATCTAGTCCCATGTATGCAATTTCCTCCTGGTCATTGACTTCTCAGTTGCAACATGTCAAACTCCTTATCTTTCACTCTATAGTCCTAGCCCCTCTTATTTTTCATGTCTCAGAGAGTGGCACTACTATTTAGCTGATCTCTTAAATTAGAAATATGAGAATCATTCTAGTATCTCTTCTTTTCATTATTCTCACATCCAATTAATCAACATTTTAAATTTCTTGTATCTCCTATCTCTTCACTCTGTCACATGCCCTTCATCCATACTATGACTGACTTACTTCGGCAACTCATAATTTCTCACTTTGTTACTACAATTGTCTCCTAATAGATCTTGCTCCTTGTCTCATATATCTCCCCCTAGTCATTTTCTACATGGCTGCCAGAGTGATTACCTTAAAATACAAATATGATCCTGTTACCTTCCTAATTGAAATAACTCAATGTCCATTACATAAGGCCCATCAACATCTCAAGTATCTTCTCTCACCTACTTTCTACACCATTAACACCAAATTACTATTCACAGCTTCAGTTTTCAGAGTGCTTCCTGTTTTTCTCTAAGTTCTGCCAAATTTTACCTCTACTTGGAATGCCTAATTCAGACAGGATTCCTAACTATAACCAACACAATCTATTGTAGTTAAGTTAAACAAAAGGTAAATTTATTAATGGATACTAAACAGTTCACAGAATCTCTGGGAAAGACAGAGAATTAGACCTGAAGGCAGCCAAGAACACTACCCAAATTATGTCACTGATCTGCCCCTGAGCCATGTGGAACTACCAGTAAATGCAGGTATTAGAAGGACACTGAACAAGGGCCACTGCCACTAGGCCTTCTGTTTCTACTGCCTCTGAAAGTGCGGCACCTCCCTAGCATGATCTATTACTTGCTCAGGAAATGGGCTCCATGTATGGCCTCTTTCCAATTTAAACCTTAAGCAGGAATATTTAAGGGCTGTAAGTCACATGCCTGTGACCTAGCTGCAAGGGAGACAAGGAAACCAAATACTGACTTTCACAAAAAGTAAGTGTAATGTAGAAAATTAATATAGGATGATATTCGAAGGAAACTGAGTGGGCACAATGTGTGGCATATATCATCTATTCCTTTATGTCTAAATTAAGAAGCATTCTAAAAATCATCTCCTTGGTTACATTCCTGATTCTCAGTTCAGAGATCACTCTGTTTAATTTTCCTATGTCCTGTACTTACCACTAACAGCTCTTATACAACTGTTACATGATTCTTTTTATACAGTTCTCCATTTTATCTCTCTAGACTCATTGGTTCTAGAGGCAACAATAAGTAGTAAAAAGGGCTTTAGAATGAGACAGAACTAAATGTAAATTCTTGTTCTGGCACTTACTGTCTAGTCCCTGGAAAATGCCTGTTGTTTCATATGTAAAATGGCAACAAAACTACCTAGTATTTAATGATGCTATGAAGTTGAAAATGTGTGCTTATAAATTGTTTATCACATCATTTGGTAATAGGATCTCAATAAACAAAGCTTATATTCATCTCTTTAACCGTAGGCTTCTGCTTCTGCCTAAGAAATAGAAAGCTACAAAAGAAAAAAGTCATTTATCCCTAACAATGAGAAAAGGCCAAATTATTCACAAAAATTATAACTCCATAAGAAGAAAAGAACTGCTCATGGTAACCAAGCAAACTAAATTCCGAAGAACAAATCATTTCAAGAAGAGATGGAATATACAGTTTTGCATTTGGTACAGCAAACATGAGGTGGTGCTGTCCTGGCACTAACGTGAGTCAGAAGAGCTCAGTTAAATATTAACAAATTCTTAAAGGGCAGGAGGAGGCTAGTGTGTCACTTTGAAACAGCTAAGGACCCTAAACCCACTTGCAAGCTGTTTCTCACAACCCTTCACTAAATGCTCAGAAGAAAGATTGGGGACAGGGTGGAAGACTGGATAGAGAGATTCCTTCCATGGAGCAGGTATGTGTGAGGTGAACGGCACTTATTGAAGAGTCCTGCCTGACTTCCCAGACCCTTCTCTTCCACAAATCAAGAATCTTAGGCTACGGAGGAGGAACTACAAGTCTTTTTGTCTCCATGTCATGAAGAACCTTTGCTTCTGGAGAAGGAATTGAAGAAATAATCCTCCATCCCCGTGGGAGTGGCAACAAACTGTCATGGGCCCAAGATCCTACACCAATACTACGCAGAAATCTACTACTTTTGGCAAGAGGAAGGAATATCCCACCACCCAAATGAACTATAGTTTCGCTTCTGGGAGATAGAAGGATAGGAACATTGAGAAAGTCTTTTCAATGCCAAAGTGAAACTCCCAATATACAACTAATATCAGGCAAGCACAACAGAAAATCTTATGCCTACCACAAGCACAGTACTGATTAGCAAGCAACACCTGTCTACTAATGAGGGGTAGGATAGGAGCATGGAGAGATGTCTCTATTGTGAGAAAGATGTGAAGGAATGGCTGAAAGCTTATAGGAGGAACAGGGACAGAAAACCTTCTTGTGCCTCATTCTTCACGTAAACCCAGGGCAACAGCAGCCCACCACTAGATGACTTTGAAGCCTACAGTACATTGAACATAATGACAGTAACAACAGATCCAAATTCAGGACAACCCCTAACTAGATTTACTCAATCTCTCCTTAAATAAATAAATAAATAAATAAATAAATAAATAAATAAATAAATAAATTCTGACAAAAAAAGAGAAGGGTCATTTACAAATGTAAATACTACTTACCTTATTTTCTACTGTTCTTTTACCTACAGTGTTCAGTATTTAATCAAAAATTACAAGGCACATACAAAAAGGAAAAAAAAAGAGAAAAAATAACCCATTGTCAAAAAGTAAAGTAATAAACAGAACTATACTCAATGATTTAGATGTCAGATTTTAAAATAAATGCATTAGGCAGAATTCTAAGATGACCCCAATGATGAGAGCACTTATAAAAACTCTTTTAGTTGAGAGTGGGCAAGACTTGTGGATATGAGGTTAATCATAATCTCATATTGTCATTATATGACAAAAAGGATTTTTTTTTCACATGCCATTAAGACCCCTAACTGGTTGAGTTCATCAAAAGGAAGATTATCCTGGGTAGGTCTCATCTAATAAGGTAAATTCTTAAAAGGGGATCTAGAGGTTGGAGATTTTTTAAAAGTCAGACAGATGTTCAAAAGGAGACATGGATATTGGGCATCTCCGAAAATGCCTGTTAATTGAAATTTGTCGTATTGCTGGTATAAAACTTACATCACAATAGTAAAAGATTCCAGATTTCTCCTTTTTTCAGGACAGACTAGCATGGCTTTATGAGGCGATAACTCCACTTATTTGGTGATGTTTAGCCAAAACAAACAAACAAACAAACAAACAAACAAACAAACAACCCCCCCCCACAATTTATTAATGTGTATTTTAACAAGTATGGCAGAAAGATACTACCAATACTATTTTGCTTACACTGAAGCTGTACTTTTCCTAAAGCGGTCTTTCACATCTTGGCCTGCATTAAAAGTGTTAACATTTCATAGCACTGTTGTGGTAAACTGGAAGATAACTTTTATTTTTCATCAGCTAATATGTTTAAAGGCCTATCCCACAATTTCCAAAACAGGTGAGATAATCTCTTCAAATTCTTGATAGATGACATCAACCAAAAATGCTATTTGCACATGATGGTAATTAAAAAACAAAAAAAGTTAGAACCATTTTTACAACCATTCAAAATTTTACAAATAAAATTATATTTAAAGGCTATAACAAATCTTTCTTTGGTCAACAAATATAATGTTGAAAGTTCTTGCTAAAATGTGAATAGATTTGAATCCAATCAAACTTTTCTTATACCAAATATTTTAAAATAATGCTTCACTATTTTCAAGAATGTATATGCTTCATACTATGAAGCTGAAGCTGGTTTGGATGCAGTTAATGAGCTGTCAAGCTGAAGCTGGTTTGGATGCCATTAATGAGCACATGTGCTACAAAAGATGGAAGAATCTGATAAATGTTTATAGGAACAGAGATTCTTTGCTGCTGCAGCTGAGAGCTCTGTTTTGTATAGCCTCCCTTTTCTGTCTCCACTTTCCAACCATAGATACCATAGAAAGACCTTAGAGGAGGTGCAGTGATCCTTGGGCATCTCTTCCAGCAGTTTCAGGGGCCTCTTGTCCACAGTGGACACTGCGGTTGGCTACTAAAATAGATATCCGAGGACCAGCCTCCTTTAGCCTTGCTTACACCTCTTGGCAAAACCACAAATTTCAAATAAATCCGCAGAGTCTATGGGACTTACCCTCAGAGGTGCCTTTCGTGAGGCAACTCCTATTTTGTCGCCCTTCATCACTATCTCCAGGGCTGAGGTATGCCTGGAATCCATTCATAAACATCTATTATTACGAACTGCCTTAAAAGAATGATAATGCCAGATGCTAAGAGCAACACACATGATTCCTCCTAAATCCTGCTAATAAATAAAACAGTAACAGCAGGGGAGATGGTACTTGTGGCAAAGACTGCTATTATCCCACAACATCTATTTTTCTCCTTTCAGAATAGTTGGCCCCCAAACCTTGATTGTTATCTGGGTACATAGCCAATTTCCACCTTTCCTCTGTAGCAATATTCTTTCACTTGCCTGTCACTTGAAAAACTGGATGCCTTCTAAGGACATGGCTTCCCCTGAAGTCCTCTCAAATAATGCTTCTTTCTGTTCTCCTATTGGGTCCAAAGGTGGAAAATGACCTTCTCACTGCTTATTACTGCCACAGAATCATTATTCCTCTTTTCTACCTAAAAATCCTATTCTATTGAAGCACTTAATATTTCTTCCATTTATTGCAGTCATCTACCATCTTTCTGGTCATTTCTCATTTATTAAAGATTCTAGCCCCTGATTTTCTGCCCTTCTCTTTACATTCTTGTCAGTGCTCTTGATTTCAGTATGCACATAGAGAAGTTAACCAATTCATGGATTCTCTGGTCCTTGCCTTCTTCATGGCCATGGATCTCTTTCCACCACCTGGGGCCACCATCACAGTCATGCAGTCTATGTTTTGCACTCTACATAGAGGCTATAATGAACACCACACCATATAATGAGACTACAGTGGCCATCTAAGACAGGGGTCTCCAACCCCCGGGCCATGGACTGGTACCAGTTCATGGCCTGTGAGGAACTGAGGCACACAGCAGGAGGTGAGTGGTGGGTGAGCAAGAGAAGCTTCATCTGTATTTGCAGCCACTCCCCAGTGCTAGCATTACTTCAGCTCCACCTCAGATCATTGGACATTAGATTCTCATAGGAGCACTGGTCCCTGGTACCAAAATTTTGGGGACTGCTGCTGTAGGAGACAGGTCCTTCATGATGCTGATGAGTTGTCATACAGCTCTGAAACCATGTAATCTTGGACTTTTGTAAAATCATAGATTTCCTTATTGTTTGAGCCATTTAAAGTTGGTTTTTTCCTTAATTACAGCCAAAGTTGTCCTAAATGATACAAAACATAGGTGAAATAGATGTACCACCCATTATTAAGTAATGTCCAGATCTGTATTAAAACAAAACTTCTGCATGGGGACCAAAGAATTAGAAGGCAAAGTAGTACATTAACGCAAATGAAATAATGATAAATTTGGGATAGTGTATTGACAATGAAAATGGAAAGTAAACAGAATAAAAAGATATTTAGAGGTAAGATCTATAAGACAACTATGATTGATTAAATCTGTGTGAAAAGATAGGAATGAGGCAAAAGATGAATGCCACATTTCTAGCTTAAAAACCTGGGAGGATGATATTATTGAGATTCTGAACAGCTGAGGAGGACCAGGTTTGCAGCAGACCATTACCTCAACATTGGATGCAATGAGTTTGAGGTGTGTGTGAAACATATGAATGTAACAAAGTAGAATTTTGGGCTAGAGGTGTAACTTTGAGAGTCAATATATAAATGGTAATTGAAGCCACCAGAATGGCTGAGCATCTCAGTAGAAAGAGTAGAGCCATTGTTTCTAAATCTTAGTGTTTATGAGAATCACCTGAAGAACTTATTTAAAACATAGATTGTTGGACCTAGTCCCAGTTTCTAATTCAGTAGGTGTGATGGTTAGTTTTCTGGCAACTTGGCTAGAAGTTCAGAAGCCTCACAGTTCAGGAGTCTAGAGTCTGACATCATGGTGTCAGCAGGGTTAATTCCTTCTGACAGATGAAGGGATGAGAATCTACTCCATGCCTCCCTCCCAGCTTCTGCTAGTTACCAGCAAGGGCATTCCTTGGCTTATAGCTGCATCACTCCAATCTCTGTCTCCATCTTCTTCCCTGTGTGTAATTCACTCATAAAAATATGTCATCAAATTTAGGGTCCACCATGATCCAGTATGACCTCATGTTAACTTGATTACATCCATAAACACTCTATTTCCAAATAACATTACATTCACAAGTACCTGCTGTTAGAACTTCAACATATCCTTTTGGAAGACACGGTTCAACCCACAACACATGGTTTTAGAGAATGGAAGGTGGTATAGGCTAAAGAACCAGATTGACAGGGAGTGTTGGGAGTCCAGATGGGGCTCTGAATTTAGAGTAACACCAGACCTCCTTGGTATGTGAATGATATGGTGGCCAGGGAACCTAATCTGGGAAAGAAGAGTCATGAGAGGAGAAATTGCAAAGGGAGTTGGACTACAAATCCTGTTTGTAAAACACTTGCAGCAAGCTGGGAGACTTGAGGGTTGTAGTCACTGAATTGGTGTTTGTATTTGCTGTTATGGAGAAGGAGCGGTGGCTCAGCACGGAATAATACTGTGAGACAGAATGGGTGTTTGAGATGAAGTGAAAGAGGTAAAACTGGTGATGAGGACAGAGAACAAAGTAGTCAAAGCTGTTGGGGATTCTCCACCTAGACACCAAAGTTATCTGAGAAGTTGCTAAGATGACCAAGGGTAGAGAAAAGATGAATCAAGGGATGAGTGTGATCAAGAAAACGAATAAAAAGATGACAACAGTGATTTTTGCCAGTTTTTATCAGCCTCAAAGGAACAGAATTTTTTATTTTTTTTCAAAAAAAAATAAACAATGATCTGGAAACACCTTGAGAAGCAGAGAGGACCTAAACCCAACAACTGACCCTGGGTCTCATAGTAGGGAACCAGAGTACATAGCAAGTACATATAAATTAAAATCTTTGCCATTTTGTTTATTTGTAGAATCATCAAAAAAAACAGATCTGGGTTAAGACGCAGACCACCTTTAATAGGAAAGAAGCCTCCAAATGGTAGTTACCTCAGGGAATGTAAGGCCATGCCAGGGCTCACTCCTATGGGTTGGGAGCTGTACGCAGGCAAGTGGGGAATCAGTCATCAGCCAGGGACACTGATGTTGCCTTTACCATTTCTATTCAGAAGTTCCCCAGGGAGACTTTGGAAGACATAATACCATTTTATATAAAATATTCCACTTTTATTCAGTAAAATTTATTTAAAAATTTTTAAATTATGGTAGAGAGGAGCAGAAATGATAAAGTCTCTAGATCTGAAAAAACTTTGCTGATTGTCACTCTAGGATATAAAATGAAAAAATCAAGGATGAAAGCAACATGATCAAAGAAAAAGGGAAGATAAATGAATCGAGTATTTGGAGAGCAGCTTGACAAACTAATTATGTTAGTAAGAGAAAATCTGAAACAGTAGGTAAAGAACAGTCAAGGACTCTATATTTGATACAGAAGGAAATGGGAGACTCATTTCAGGTAAGACATAATTCATACCTTTAAGCTGCTTTTTATTTTTAAATTGCATTTCACATGTTAATTTTATAACTCCATACACAATGAGTCAAGCAGGGCATATGTAGTACCTGATGTAATAGAAACAACAAGGCTTGAGACACCTCCTGCCCCTCATCATCAAGCTGACAAAGTGGAGCTGGTGTTGCACCCATGGTTTTGCCAGAGCTCTGCAACTCTTCCACTTTTCTATGCCCAGTTCACTCTCAGGACATAACGAAAGCAGTATTTGAGGAAATGTATTCTGGAAGTGACAGAGAAGATTAGAAAGGAAGGCACTAAGACAGGAAGCTGCTGAAATACAGGTTGCAAATGCTACCATGCCAAGAACGACATGTGAGGTTGCAGGAGGTTGATCTGAAACATCAAAAGACAGGACTTGATCAACAACTTGGGTAGAATGAAGGCGGCAAAGGATTAGAACAGGGCCAATCCAATCAACTCAGTACAAAGAGTGCCACTGTAGAAAGAATTTATAGATGAGATAAGGTAAGAGATAAGGAAGCTAATGAATTTGGTTCTGGCATTCTTTAGGTATTTGAGAAAACAGCAAAATATACAGGGTAAGATATAACAATTGGAAGTACTCTTAAAGTTCAGTTTGAATGTTGGAACTGGAAATTTCGATTAAAAAGAAATTGACATTAGAATAGATGAGTTTTATATTTAAAATTTAAGAGGACGGGTCACATCAGAAAAATAAATGGTAAATAATAAAAGCATTCCCTAATGAAATTCACTGTCAAAGGTCTTAAATTTCCCAGAATATATTTATAAAAATTCAAATTTATTCATTGTCATTTCTCATTTCTTCCTAGGCTCAATTAGAATACCATGGTCTGTTTCTCCATCTCCAGTGGTCAATTAACCTCCTGATTTAAGCAATTAATTTTTTTATCAAGTAGTTATGTTCTTCAATTGTCTTCCTGCTATACATAAACTAAGTCCCTTTCCATATGCATTGGGAGAAATTTTCAAAGTGATACATTTGGCAATCCTCATCTGGACTTTAATAAAGGCACTAAAAAAATGTTACCTGGTATATTTGTGAATAAAAAAATCAGCACATGTCAAAAAGAAGTTAGAGGTGAAAGAAACATACAGTTAGTATTCTGGGAGTTTTAGAAGTTATTAATATCAGGTCTTAAGATAGTGACTACAAAGCCTTGACAAATTAAAAGTTATATAAAGTTAAAAAATACTTTTGGGGAAACACAATGTTAAATCAAATGCAAAAGCAACCCAGTAAAAATAATTTTGAGTTCAAAACAAAGAAATGTAGGGACAGAGAGGCAGGTAAAGGTAGCTATTAATTTAAAATAAAATATTCTAGAAACACTATGACTTACTATTATACTTGCTTTTACCCTATGCTGTCATGGTATGCCTACTTTTATAAGAAAAGTACCACTTCCTCTGAGGAGCAAATTAAATATGTATAAAAAACACATAACACAATGCCTAACACAAATGCTAGGCTCCCTGTCACCATTCACCATGATAACGCTCTCATCCAGACTCGATAATCTCAACCCTCATAGCACAGAGTATCACCTGAAATGATAAACTTTCAAACTGTTAGCATAGGCAAATTTTATTTCATGGTAGAAGCATTTATTTCAGTTGTAGAAAAATAACACTATTTCAAAGTCAAGGTAACTAGGCAGAACTATATTTTTTCTTTGTATACCTATATTCAAATATCACATATGGTTTCAAGATGTCCTTAAATTAACAAGGAACAAATGCAAAATCAAGGTAGTATCTGTGAACAGAAGAGATGTATTAAAGCTACATAATAGCCCTGGAAATCAGGAAATACAAAGTGATCTCGTGCAGTGATTCTTAACTTTAGTGTGCATTAAAATCACCTGGATTGTGGGAAAAGCACCTTCCGGAGACTGAGGGAAAATCATCAAATTAAGCAAGCCCTTGGTTTCAGAATAAATGCCAAAGAGACTGAAGATATACACTCTGTTCCTCAGGGAGGGGCAAAGATAAAAATATACCACAATATATGAGATCAGTCATTTATTCACTGTGTGTCTTCTCTGAGCCTTAGATTCAGAAATAATATTAGATACTACTCTCAAGAATTATTCTATAGATTAGGTCCAATAGTGCTTCCCTAATTCGTAACACACAACTACTATCATTATTTCATCATCATCATCTGATTTAGCAGACTTTCTCTCCTGACCCTCTCTTCAAGTCCCAAACAGCTTTTAGTTATTTTAAAAATCAAATTCATTGAGTTCAAGCTCGTGTATTACTGGTACAATTTTTATATTGGTATCATTTTTACTAGCTTCAACCATTCATTTTCATTAAAATTTCAGCACATGGTTGAAATGATAACTTTTGTATCTAAACTAAGAAAATGAATTTAAAGAAGGGAACTAAAGCTTAAAAAATGTGGTACTCTAAAACATCAATAGCTGGATGAATCAAGTGCTTTTCAAAATGACCCATTTTAGACAAACTCTGATGTTTCTTATACTGTTTATTTATTCAGTTCTGAAACTTGGTTTATAGATGGAAACATGATAAAATACCTTTAATCTTCATCACTTCCTATAACCTATACTACACAGTAATGTTTCATAGTTAAAGTTTTTGGCCATTTAAGTAACTACCCACATAAACATCTGAGGTTTTAATATTCTGAAACTATAAAACAAAGCTATAGAGGTGCACAGTCAGGCTAGGATAGGGTTCCTCACCCTTAGCAATACTGACATTTTGGGTTAAATAATTCTTTTTTGTGGGGGGTTGTCCTGTGCATTACAGGATGCAGGCATCCCTGGCCTCTATCCATTACATGCCAGTAACAAACCACCCCAGTTCCCAGTTTTGATAACCCAAAATGTCTCCAAACATTGCCAAATGTCTTCTGGGGGCAAAAATCACCCCCAGTTGAGAACCACTGAGCTAGAATTTTACATAGATATAACTGTAATCTCTGAGTGCACAGATTATACAAACTCTATGTAATTTTACTAATTTAAGTAGAGCACAATAGTTTCTGCTACACTGTTTATGCTAGGGCACATAGGTTTTATATAATACACTACTTAACCGTACAGTTACCCACACACATATCACTAACTTTTTCCTATTGAAAACACTGACATTAAATGGAGAGAAAAACATAGCTAATCCTGCAACCATTTTCATATTACCCGATACAGAGAAAATCCTACGGTTTACAAAATTTGCCAAATTCAGACCTAGATAAATCACTGCAAGTGTCCTTCCTTCTGAATTCGAAGTCTCTCCTTCTCTACTTGTAAGCGTTCCTTTTCAATCTGTAGCTTCTCTGATTCAAATTTCAAAAACTGCAGCCTATCCTTTTCTAGCTGCAAGCGTTCTCTCTCAAGTTTTAACTTCTCTGTTTCTATGTCCTGCGGCTGAAGTAGGGACTTCTCTCCTTGACCAAGTTCATTCTCCAAAGATGGCTTTTCTGAGTTGACTATCTGCAACCTCAACTTCTCTCTCTCAATCTGCAGCCGCTCCTTCTCCAGCTGAAGCCGCTCATGCTCCATGTCTAAATGCCGTAGCCTTTCTTTCTCAATCTGCAGGCGTTCCTTTTCTACCTGCAGTCTTTCAGCCTCGATATCCAGCCTTCGTTTTTCCAATTCTAGTTTCTGTTTCTCTATGCTTACAAGCAAATGGGGCTCATCATATGCAGACTTCGATGGTGTTGAGTTTAGAGTAAAAAACTCATCAATGTGGGGGAAATCAGGAAGTTCATTTTCCCTCCTGGAATCTGGGATGACTGATGACAGTATTTCTTCCTCCTCCTCAATCTCAAACTAAAGAAAAAAGAAAAGTAATTTTCAATATCATTTCTATGTCACGGTTGTTAATTTATCCAAATAGTTCTTAAAAGCTTTTTGTATTGTTTAAGGACGTAAAACCATTTACTTTGAATCTTGAATAATATTTACAGCGAATTACCTGATGTCATTAATATTTATAATCAAGAGAAGTATACTTAGGTGAGAAGAGATTAATACTATAAAGAAAAAGTGGAATGACTTGGTTATGTGCTATTCTTACATTAGCCAAAAAATCTGGGAACTTAACTGCTCCTGGACTATAATAAACTCCCACAAGAGAACTGGAGAAATTAAATGAAAAACAGGGCTCACAAGCTAATACTTACTTCAGGACTCTGGGGATCTCTTTCTTCCTCTTCCACTTTGACCTCAGTTAAGGATCCACCTGCATCCCTGAAATCTGCCACATTTTGCCATTCAAAATTTGTATCATTTCGGAATCCAATCTTTTCATCTATCTCTTCAGTAAGAGAGTCATCTAAATCGGATGTGGGGAGGGGAAACCCTGAACCAACCAGTTTAATGTTCGACTTCATCCTCTTTCTCTTCATAAGTGCTCGCCAGTCGAGATACCTTCTTTTCACTTCTGTCCCTGTCCTCTGTTCTCCTTCTCCCACAGCATTCACACACTGAGCAATCTCCTCCCAAGCCATTCGCTTCATCACATTAATTGTTGTATTGAGTTGCTTGGAAAAAATCACTTCTTTCCTTTTTGTAATTTCTTTCAAAAGAGTCTGAGTTTCTTGAACACTAAAATTGCTTTTTCTCTTCCTTTTCAACTGCTTCATTTTTCTAACTTAAATGCTGTTTTACTGTAAGAGATGTGAAAAGAATTTGAGGAATGCTACAAAGTACAAAAATCAAGCAAAATCCCTTGTTGGCACTTTGTTTAAATTAGAGTTTTCTGTTCTTTAGTAGCACAGGCAGGCTGGTTAATTCCTAAAGAGAAAAAAATAAAAATCAATTAACCCACAACTTCTTCAGGGTATCTCAACCCAATAAGCTCCATACATAATCTTCAAAAAAAACGCTTCTAAATATGGCTCAAAACAGCCTACATTTCTGTCTCTGCCAGCACCACCATAATCCAAAATGCCATTGTCTCTCACGTGGGCTGTTGTAATGGTTCCTAATTGCCAGCATTCAATCTTGACCTACTTCCTATTTCTCTAGTTCCCTCTCCCACTCTGCTCTCCCCAATGCATCTTTCCTACTCCAACAAGGGCCTTTCAGTCACCAATTATAGTCTGGCTCTTTCCCATTTCAGGGTATTTGTACACACTGTTCCTTCTGCCTAGGAAATGGATTCACCCTTCTTGGCCTACTTAATTCTTCCTCACGCTTTAGCTCCCAGATTAGACACCTGTTTCTCAGCGAAGCCTTTCTCAACAAGTCAAATTACTCTAACAGAAGCTATGACTACAAAACTTCCTTCCTTTTCCTTGTCTAAATATGACACTTGTGCTAAACATATAGCCAAGAGTCCATCTTTTCCCCATTTCACTAGAAGTTTCATGAAGGCAGCAAGGTTTCTGCTCATCATCTCCCCAGAGCCTAGCAGTTTCTGGCACATGGCAGGAGCAGCATAAATAATTTTTTAATGAATGAATTAGCTGATTTGCCAGATAACCACTAGTTTGAGATATCAAAAAGAAAAATAACTTCAGACTCTGTAGAATAATTTTAGAGGGACATTGAAAGGCTGGGCTACAATATCAATAAAATTCAGAAAAGTTAACACAATGTAATCTGATCAAAGAAATGACAACTAATAATATTTTACTACTTCTCAAATTAAAATTTATTTTTAGGTTAAACCTACATGTAAATCCTAAGCTTGTAATAAAATTTCCTAAAACAATGAAAACATTGTAAGGATACAACAGAATTAAAGGAGTAAAGTAAAAGTGGCAAGGATTTTCCTCAGCCACCCCACCTAATTATTCAGTAAAAGAAAAAGATCACCAATTAAAACAGGGAAAAACAAACAAAACAAACATAACAGTAATTTTTAAACCCTGTGGGGAACAAAGCATATTTCATGGTTCTGCCCTTCACGGCTCACCATATCCTAAGCCACCCCCAATCCAAATACATAAACAAAAAGCTCCTAATACCAAACAAAATAAGGCTGGACACTATATTTGTTTCTAATTAATGTTTTTAATTATTTATTTCTTTAAAGAACTACTCAATACTTTGTAATGCCCTGGGCCATTTTAATAGCAGAGTCGAAAATCATGATATAGGCAAGTAACTCCATGAAATAAATTTTGAGAGTAATGTGGCAAAATTTAAAATAAATTCTGAATAGGAAAGATCCTCTTGTTAACATTTCTTTCACCTGGATGTAAGGCAGAATGTTTCTCCATTATACAAAAACTCATGGTACCAAAGCACCCGAAACTTGTGAGAAAGGTAAAATTTTCAGGCCTGCTCCAGACCAACTAAATCAGAAACTCTGGGAGTGAGACCTAATGTTTCAATAAGTAATGTTTCAATTTAGCATGATTCTAACACATGCTAAAATTTGAGAACCACTGTGTTAGACCCCCAGAAGCTAGAAAAATGCTTAACACACCTGATTCTCGCACACTTTGATTTCAAGTCTTAAACGAGTGCCTCTGATTGGCAGAATCTAAAGCACATCCAAAACCCTCATTAAAATGGAGCTGGGAAATATGGTTTTTCTGTTATCTAGCCATAGATTATAAAAAGTACACTAGGAAGTTGGAAAAGAAATTTTAAAAGTAGGTAATGGAGAAGAAGGGCTCAGAAGGGGATATATACACAAACCATGTTTTCTGATTTCAAACTCACTCACTGACACTATGATAGAACTTACTTTTCCTCCCCTACACAATAAGAGGGTAGGATGAGACTGCTAAGGTCCCTTCTAGCTCTATCATTGTATGATAATAAACATTTCCTATCAATATGAAGAAAAATACCAAATATCAATTGAGTTTCACATCCTGTGATTTAACCCCCACCAGAGCACTAAATGCGAGATACCAGCATTTCTGTTTATAAATAAGAATCAGAAAAGTTAAATAATTTGCACAGTACACAATTAGTTTAAGTGACAGAATTTATATCCAGGTACCCTTATGACACATGTTCCACTTTGTTAATAGCTTGTGAAAGCTAAGCTTTAGCAATGTACTGCTTACATTAAGTTTTGAATTATCTTAGAATTTCAAAAAGAGCAGATTCTTATCTGAAAGATTCTTATGTGAAAGGTTTAGATAAAGTCCTGTAAGGAAAAAAACACTTCAGAGGTTTAACCAATTACCATGTTTTCTTTAATACCTTAATATCAGCCAATTTAACATTTTTATCAGTGTGAAAAATATTTCCCTGGTAATTGATATTTCAAATGGTATCTTCCACTGAAGTAAAAACAAGGGAGTAAAGCTAACTAAATTTAATTGAAAAATGAACAAATCTTTTTTATCATTGTTTGAGTATTTTTATGCCTTAAATGTGGATGCAAATTCCTTATTTTAAAACACTAATAAAAAGGTGTTTTTTATTGGTTTCACTAATTTTTTTGCAATTTTTCAAGTTCTCAGTAATCTTTATTCAACTGACTCTGTATGTATCTAATAACATCACCAAAAATATGTCCATCGCTATTTCTTTTTGTTTCTAATCACTCATGTGGCATAATCCTCTTCTGAACTAAAAATTCAAAAGGGTGGAAAATGAACTCTCAGGAAATCATTGTCAATTTCACACACCCACAAAAAGGCTAAAGTATGTAAAAACAAAAACTGCAAGCAAACCATTTCTAATGTAGACTTCCAAAATTTCCCAATATTTAATAATAAAATTAAAATCCACTAATTTGGAATGTATAATCAGTGGCAACACTTTTGATCCTGTCGAAGGCAAATATTGCCCTTATAGTCATATATAAGCCTCTTGTCACTAGAATATGAATAAATATACTCATAAATTAAAACATCACCAAAAGAAGCAGTATAGTACAGTGGCTATGAGCATAAATTCTGATTGCCTGGGTTAGAATCCTGGCTCTGCCACTTCCGAGTTGTGTAGTCTTAGTGGCTTTAACTATCTGCAAGTTCGTTTGTAATGTAATAATGTTACTTCATAGAGAAACTGTAAGGATTAACAGATTTAGTAAAATATGGAGAATAGTTTCTGGTACTCACTATATAAGTTTGCTATTATAGCATCAAAGGCAAATCTTTAAATAATTTTGACAAAGGAAACAGAAAGGTCACAATAACACTGGTATAGTTCTAGTTCTTAGGTCAAGCAGTAGGTCTGCGAGCCATTATTAGGCTTCAACACATATATGCTATACTAAGTGTTGTGTTAGAGCCTGCTGGTATGAGCTGGCAAAAGTCAACTGTGTACTTCACTTTCCAACTCCACATTAAAAGATGTCATGTTAGGAGCTAGAAATTGGCCAAGGTGGCAGTATTTATACCACAGAAGTGGATAAATGTCACAAACTAGAATTTATTTTGTTGAGTGGTCAGTGAGCTAGCTGGTTTACTTACAGCTACATTATTTTTGCATATTTCAAATATTACCTAATAAAAATTTTAAAAATGAAATATTTTAACATCTATATCCAAGTCAGTTCAGTGAACATTCTTGAAGACTTGTAATTTTAGAGAACTATATTTAATTAGCACTCTAGCCTAACATTCCTTATGACTGGGTCACTATTCAGCTTTCTTCCAGAGACTGAAGAACACACATAAGGTACAATATTTATAAGCCACTTAAGAAGTAAAGCTGAAACAAAAGAAAAAATAAACAAATTGAACCACGTTAAATTAAAAAGTTTTTGTACAGCAAAGGAAATTATTAACAAAACAAAAAGACAACGGACTGAATGGGAGAAGATATACGCTTATGATACATGTGATAATTAGAGGTTAATATCCAAAATATATAAAGAACTCATAAAACTCAACAATAAAAAAACAAACAATCCAATTAAAAATGAGCATAAGATCTGAACAGATATTTCTCCAAAGAGGAAATACAGATGGCCAACAGACAAAAAGATGCTCAAGGTCACTAATTATCAGAGAAATGCAAATTAAAATCACGATGAGATATCACCTCACACCTGTCAGAATGGCTACTATCAATAAATCAAAGAACAAGTGTTTGCGAGGA
This sequence comes from Cynopterus sphinx, assembly GCA_030015415.1. Classification (NCBI taxonomy): domain Eukaryota; kingdom Metazoa; phylum Chordata; class Mammalia; order Chiroptera; family Pteropodidae; genus Cynopterus; species Cynopterus sphinx. The sequence continues at coordinate 81,030,687 of CM057383.1, read as the reverse complement.
TATGGAGAAAAAGAAACCTTCATACACTGTTGGTGGGAATGCAAATTAGTATAGCCGCTATGGAAAACAGTCTGGAGGTTTCTCAAAAAATTAAAAATGGATATACTTTTTGACCTAGCAATTGTACTTCTGAGTACTTATCCAAGGAAAAGCAAAACAATAATTTGTAAAGATCTACGCACCCCTATGTTCATGGCTGCACAATTTATAATAGCCAAGATATGGAAGCAATCTAAATGCCCATCAACGGATGACTGGATAAAGGAGTTGTGGTTCATATAAACAATGAAATATTACTCAGCTATTTAAAAAAATGATGAAATTCAACCATTTGCAACGACATGGATGGACCTAGAGATTATTATGCTGAGTCAAATAAGTCAGACAAAGATAAATACCATATGATTTCAATTTATATGTGGAATCTAAGGACCAAAAAACTAATCAAAAACAAACTCACAAATGTACAGAGGACAATCTGGTGACAGCCAGAGGGGAGGGAGGCTAGGGAACTGTGAGAATGGGTGAAGGGTTAAAGAAGTACAAATCAGTTGTTGATAGATGGTCATGGAGATGGGAGGCACAGTATAAGGAATGCAGTTAGCATTAATGTAATGTCTAGGTGGAAAACCAGAGGAGAGAAGAAGCAATTAGATTGTTTTATAAACTATATAAATGTCTAACCAATGTACTGTATACTTGAAACTAATAATACAATAAAATTTTTAAAAAATGACAAAAAAAAGGAAGAGAAGCAAACAGATTTACATGGAATTAAACCAACCTAAATATACTTCTCCTTAGTACCTATGTTGCAGTATGCTTCAAGGAATTACTGAGTTCAAAACTTGGCCTTTTCCTTTTTTTACCATTGGCTCCATCACTACGAAGATCTAAGACATAACATAGCCGACCTGCTCAAAAGGCAGTATGTTCAATATGGAACACTGTGCCTAACAAATATGAGGTAAAACTAGAATTTAAAAATAAGAAATCGATTGAAGGATAGGGAAGAGAGAAGTAAAAATATAAAATAACTCAAGTAAGCTAGTAACACTGGAACTTCTACAGGCAAAGCATATGTTTAAAAGAAAAAGTCAGCTCAAGTCAATAAAGGCAAGAAGTAGTTAATGAGATTAAGTGAAGACTTTAGATAAACTACCCAATCTATAGTACAAACGGTTAACTGGTTAACAAGTTACACAAAATCTGAAAATGTTAAGTAAACAGGTTATGTTGCTACTTAGGCAGTATGGCCAATGATGAGTAGGTTATAAGACACGTTTTCAAAACAGATTCAGCTGGTTATACGTTCTTAAAAAGAGAACAGAGAATGAAGGTTATAACAAATTCCATATCAAATTAAATACTTACCATGTATTAAGAATTACTGTTTCCAAAAGATATAAAATAGCTCAGCTCATTTAAATAGTTCTTTGAACCATTTAAAAAGCACTATCATATTTTTAAGCCAAAAGCATGGTAAAAATCAAATATTATTCATTAATAGGGATTGAATGAATAAAGTATACTATAGCTATATAATGGAATATATGCGATAAATGCCATATTAGAGTATCAATATGGCTAAGTGTAACATTATTCCTGTGTAGATACTAGAGTTAACACAAACCAACAAAATTAGAAAGGGAAACATGTATGTATGATTATGTGTGTGGTCACACTAATAGCAGCTCTATTTTCAACTTGGGTACACGTGTAGACAGAATATGCTCTGCTCTACAATAGGTTTACTCTCTGTCCACCACCAATCACCAGCTCTAGGGATCATGTAAACAATCATTTCTGTCTCAGTCATATAGCTGTTCGTTAGCCCAGAGAACATTTGTTTTATTTTACTTTGAGGTATTAACATTATGTTAAAAATATTAATGAGATTTTTATTATATAAAAATACATTTTTCTAAGTCCCATAAACCCAATACCCACAAATCTGTTGACTTAAAAAAAAAAAAAGCAAAGTACAGATATATGGTTAGAAAAGATATAAAACAAAGTGAAAATCTCTCTCTACCACCAACGTAACATTAATGTTAATTTTTTCAGATTCTTTCCAGAACATTATACATTTATAAGAGCATACATGTATTTATGAACACACATTATGCATTATATATATTACATGAATATATATTCTATTCACAATCATTAACCAAAATGTTGAGGTGTAAAAGTATAAAAAAGAGAATTAGTTAAAAACTGAAAAATTAAATTTATAAGAATCACTCTAGAAGAAATAAAGAGACAAAGAGGGAATTATGAATGTAAAAACTTATTGGCTTCTATAATAAAAAATAATCGAGATGAAAAAAATTAAGAAATTAAAAAAATTTCTGAAGATACTGCTATAACAGTGTCTCTCAAACTTTGTGTATGAATTGCCTGCAGTTCTTCTTAAAATGAGGTTCTAATTCAGTAGATCTCAAGAGGGACCAGTGATCGTACATAACTGACAAACTCTCAAATGATGCTGATGCTGCTGGTTCTTGAGCTACACCTTCAGGAGCAATAGTTTAGGCAAGTGCAGCACTGTCCAACTGAAATATGTGACCTGCACATGTAAGTTAAAATTTTTCTGGTAGCCACAGTAAAGCAAAAATGAAACTAAAAGGTGGAATTAATGTGAATATATTTAACCCTATATAGTCAATGTATTATCATTTCAATATATAATTGATATAAAAATTATTAATGAGAAAGATCCCTTTCTTGTTAACACTAACTCTTTGAATCCACCATGTATTTTACAGTTAGGCACATCTCATTTTGTATTAGACACATTTTAAGAACTCAATAGCAGGTCTAGAGCACATCAAAGTCACCAGCTTTTTAAATATAACCACTCTATAATCATTCCCCATCTCTGACCAATTAAAACAATCTTTGGAATAGAACCAATAGAACTAGGCACTATGTGAGGTGATAGATGTGTTCATTATCTCAACATTGGTACTCATTCTGCAATGTGTTATGTATATCATCATTGCTGTACAGTTTAAATATACACAATTATATTTGTTAATTCTTCAAAGCTAATAAACCTCTCCAGGTGATTCTCATTTGCAGCCAAGATCAAGAATCTCCCTGCTAGAAAATCAGTGTTAAAAGCTTACTTGCTCGAATGTGTGGAGAGGGAAGGTGGAGTGCAAGTGCTATAGCTAGCTACTAAGAAATTTTTCTTCAGAGATCATTAAGGAAAGGTCTCATCTGCCACGAAAGACTAACAACACAGACAAAACTGGTCTCTTTCTAGAAAAATATGCCCAGTAGAAAGTCAGATGCAAGAAGAATATGCCAAATTGTAAAGACCAACTCATATCCCTATTTATTGGAAACACATCAAAAGGAATACAAACTAAGTCAATTTAGACTTAAGAATCTGACTGCTCTCTTTCGAGAACCAAACTCTCTTCTACATAGAATGTCTTTAGACGCCTCCTTATATCTTTATTAGAATTAGGAGTATACATCAGAAACAACCTTATTGACACATTGCTTCCAAAACCTTCCAAACCTTCTCCATACACTCAGGAGGTAAATTTTCTCTTCCTATTCTTCCTCTCTCTTCTACTCTCCCTATTCCAAACCCTATCTGGGCCCCACCCCCACATCCACCTTTGCTAGTCTTATCTGTCACCTCCAAAACCAATCACAAATTCCCAACTTACTTTCCTAACCCACCCGCTCAAACACAAGTGGGCTCAGGGACACACATAGTATTTCAAAATTCCTCTAAATTCACATTAGCACTGTCCAATAAAAATATAACAAGTCATACATATAGTTTTAAATCCTCCAGCAGCCACATTAAAAAAGGAGAAACAGGTAAAAATTATGACATACTTTATTTAACCTAATATATCAGAATATTATCATTTCAATACATAATCAATATAAAAAGTAACTGAGATATCTTGCTTTATTTTTTTGTACTGTCTTCAAAATGTGGTGGGTATGTTCCAGTACTTTTTACAGCGCAGGTTGGACTAGCCACACTTCAAATGCGCAATAACTACATGTGGCTCTTGGCTACTGTATTAAACAGCAGGGTTCTAGCTTTCATGATCCCTGCCTTAAGACAATCATACATGAATTCCTTTAGCCCATTCCCCCAACTTTCACGATCTCTGTCTGCTCTTTTGTCTGGTCAATGACTACTCAACTTCAGCACTTCAGTGTCTGTTCTAGGATGCCTTCACTGATCTCACTCACCTAAATCCAATGTCTTTGCAACATGCTTCTACTATCAAGCTGTATTATAATCACTTATTTTACATAAGAAGAAATAAGGGATCCAAGGTGAATATATTACTCCTACTATCAAATAATGTGAAGCGAAGTAAAACAAGTAAAACACATATGCATAAAAATTTGCATGAAAAATTAGACTGGAGACTGTAAATTTAAAGTTGTGAATATGAACTATGTAGGCTTGTATATTCTACCATTTACTGGCTCTGTGACCTAAAGCAAATATTTAACCTTTCAAAATCATTTCCTCATCTGTAAATGGGAATTATATAATAGATTAATACTCATGTTTTGAGAATTAAATGATATCATCCAGTAAAAAACCTTACAATGCCTAAGATCTAGTAATCTCTTAATAAATATCAACTATTATCCATTTCCTAGTAGTGTCTGGACACAGTAAGCGAACATTTCTTTACAAGAGAAATAAGGAGAATATATTACAAGTGCAACAAGAGCAGTACTAACAGAATACCCTGGGTGCTCAGAGGAAGAAATCTTTCGTGGTGGGATCAAGGAAGGTTGTGAGAAGGAATTACTAGTACTTGATTTGGATCTTATAAAAACAAAAGACTAATGAGGGTCAGTGATAAAGGAGAGAAACTAGGTTGGGGCCAAATGTCAGCAAATTAATGTTGGCTTAGTAAGACCCTATACTTTGTTAGAAACCTTACTGCAAGAAACAAAAATGTATCTACAAAAGTTCACATATTTCTGAAATTCAAACAGGTTACCTTTTAAATGGAGGCAATGTTACTGTAATAATACACAAACTATAATAATATAAAATGTAAGTATATAATATCAAGTAATGGCTGCAGTTGTCAAGAGAATCCTAATTTATGCAGATATCCATCATTAGATTTTGTTGCTGTTAGAATATGAGATCAATTTAGTAATTGGATGTGGTAAATTTATTGGCACATGGCAGAAATAACAGCCCTTTTAAAATATGCCTGAATCAACATATTTTTAAAATTTTGGCAGCAGGTTATTAGTACATCCTATTTTTTTTCCCAACAATCTGTAACTCCATACCTCTATCTTACAAAAGTGATCCCTTTGTTCCTGACCATTCTACATTAAACTGATAAACTATTTCATAGAGAAAATACACTTTAACACACATTTTTAACCTCAGTGAAATTGGTGTCAGGATGTATCTTAGATTTCCAGTAAGCTATGGCTAAATTGTGTAAAAATATTTGACATCTTCTGATTAATGTAAGTATCAAAATCAGTGCACCTTGAGTTGAAATTTGGTAGCAATGCTTGTAGAAATAGAAGCTATATTTCCAGGAATTTTCTTTTCTGTCCTCTTCTTTACACTTTGATACTCATATTAACAGAGCTTGGGTTTTATGACATCCATTACCAAATAATTTACTGAAACATTTATTGAACCACTATGTGCCAGGCACATATTCTTGGCGTTAGGGATACGACACGTTATAAAATGTGAAAAGATACCGTTTTATATGTCAAATACTATCCCTTGTCTTCTGTCTTTACAGAAGGCATTCATTAGTTGCAACCTCTAAAAATTCATAAATCTTCCATGCCCGATCAGAGAGAACAGTCATTTTCCTGAAATTACACTCATTCTTCACTGGTTGGAAGTCGGTATGATAAGTAGTTCACTTACGTAATCCTTGTGAAGATGACGTACCGCCAACGGCATATTATAATTGGGCACTTTTTTTCAAGGACTTACACTTGAGGATGCAGTTCCTAAATACTGCGTGGTAAAACAGAATTACGAGGTCTGAGGAAAATCGGCCAGTAAGTTCTCGGTCCAAAAGAATGTTTAGGTACATTCATTAGACTATTGGAGAAGAAAAGCATGGCAATACCTGCAAAGCTCCCCCACCCCTCATCCCAATCCTCTGTAAAGTGTGTACCCCAACCCGCTCCCATGCTCTTGCAGAAAATTGACTTCCGTGCCGAATAAGACGCTCTCCTCTAAAACTTGTGGTACGTAAAAAAAGTAAAGTTTACTTAGGGTCGTCAGTTATTAGGTTAATAAAGAACCCCCTCCCTCCCTGCCGCTTCCTTTGGGACCACCCCTGTCACAGCCCCTGGGAAGAACAGAACTGAATTCCCGGGAGGCCTCCCAGGAGCAGGTCACAACGCAGCGGCTGCACCTGGAGGGAGACGCGGCACCCTGCAAGGAGGTTCCTCTCTCTCTGGATACTAAATCAGAGTTCCGACTAGGTGCCCAGAAACTTCCGCTGCCTCGTTTCAGAGGCCTGGGCCCCCCACCCTCCCGGTTCCAACGGCAGCCGCGACTGGCACTTCTCCCAAGCGCCGTGGTCCCGCTACGCTGCAGAGCCAGGGCCACAGACAGCGGCTCGAGGCCAGTCACCTGCCGCTGGCCCCGTCGGGACCCCCCGCTGCGAGGGCACCTACCGTCGGCAGAGACGCCGCTTCCCCAGCCGCCTCCTCCTGGACGAAACCTCACACCTGCGACCCGGCTGCACCTCCTCCCACCGCCTCCAAGGGGAGGTAAGGAAAAAAGATGCTTCATTGATCCCCGCCCACCTACTTTGCCCGCCCCCATCCTGTCACCCATTGGCTAGGACGGCTGCCACTCGTCCTATACGGCTCGCCCATTGGTCTTGAGGGCATTGCCATTCTGGCTGACGGCCCGCCCCAGGTCTGGCCTCACAATGGGATGCGAGTCCCAAACCGGTTCCGGGTTAGTGCCCTTGAACCCCGCCTCCTTAGGGTTTGCAGCCTCCCGCTCTTCTCCGTCTTTGGCGCCCAGCTCTGTCAGTCAAGTGGGCTTTAGAAAAGAATTGGCCTCTAGCGATCAGCCTACTGCGCTGTTCCGCCTGATTGGGACACGGGCGCTCCATCTCCAAACTCTGCAGTTGTCCCTGACCTTCACCTTCTAAAAGGGCGAAGAGGAATTATGACCCTTACACTGCCCCAGCTGGTTCCTTGCCCAGCGTCTCTTGCGCTCGATCAAGCGCAACCTAGTTTGGCTTCAGCTATTTCTCTGAGACTGACCCTGCCAAAGGTCACTGGGGACTTTTTTATGGCTAACTCTATGCGTCACTTCTCAGTCCTCATCTTACTTGACTCCTCAAAAAGCTTTTGACTTGTTCACTGTTTCTTCATTGTTTTCCATGACATGTGCTTCTGGGCTTCCTTCATCTCGATCCACTTTTCTGTCCCCCTTTTCAGTTAACCTCTTCCCCTGTCATTGCTAGTTCTTTTGTTACTAATGGGTCTGTCTTCCCATTGCCTTTGTTCGGGCCTCGACTGAGATGCTGAATTTTATCAGTAGCCTCCTAACTGGGCTCGTAGTATCTTGCTAGCCTGACTGTACATTTTTCATACTGTAGCCAAGGCGGGCTGCTTAAAGTTCTTTAATGGAATCACACTAATGATAAACTGCTGAGTCTTTACAAGAGAGTCTTCTGCTTTTCCCTCAGGCTTCATCTTTTATCAACAGTTCTCCTTTTCCCTCTTCCTTCTTCCTTTCCCTAATTTCTTTGCCTCTTTCAGTTCCGGTACTAGACAGTGGCCTTGGAACTGGGTTTGCACTGCATTGTTTCCAAAGATTTCTGTTGGTCTCCTTCCTGCTATGCCCAGGATTGCTTTTAGAAGTTACTTTCTGCAGGAAGTCTTCCTTTTCATTCACTTTATGTCCACTTCTAAGTTATCGCTCTAATATAGGTTTTCTGGATAAGAGACAGGCTGCTCAGCTAAATTTGAATTAAATTCATATAAATAATAAGTAATGTTTAGTATAAGTATGTCCCATGCAATATTTGGTGTTGTGAATTTTTATTTGCTAAATCTGGCACCCCTTCCAGCACGCTCCCATCACACTCAGTACCTTCCTCTGACAGCTCTCACATGTTCCAGGTGGGTGGTTTTTTCTTGTTACTGTTGTAATTTCTTTGCCTAGCACAGTGACTAGAATATAATAGACACTCAAAACAGATTTAAATAATGGAATATTCTGGATGAATGGCGAATCCTTGCTGGATATTCCTAGAGGAACTCTCTTCCATAAAGTAGAAAATACTTATTACTTAGTAGGAAAGATGCTCTTTGAAATGTAATGATCAGTTTAATCTTTCAGACTTTTACATAAAATTCTGTGAATGAAGCATATCTATACTTTTGTCTAAATAGAACAAAAATAACATTGTTTTGGAAAACTATGAAAACATATTTTCCAGTTTTGTTTTTTGCACGTGGTAGATTTTTCTGGGGTTAGTGCAGTGAGATAGTAAGAGAATTATCTATTCCCATTACGACTAGACAGGCACTTTCTCTCTGTCCCCTTGCAGAATCTGTTCATCACTTGAATCTATTTATTTACTTCTTTAATATGAATAAGGCCTCGAATCAGTATGTTTTAAGAACCTTCTGCTTTCATATCATGAACTCTTCAAGCTTTCCCCAATTAGGTCTTGATGATTCCAAGACCTATTCCAGATATCCTCACTATTTTTTCTCAGCTATATCTTGTTTGAGTGGATGTGGATCAACAAGGGAGAGATTAATGGTAATCCAAAATGCCTACTATTAGTACCCCATTACCAACCTGATAATCTGTTTACTGATTTGGTTTTTGTTAACATTAAATTCAGGCTAGAGATTTGATTGAAAGGTACCTGTACACTTAGTTGTTCCAGAACTTACCTGTCCAACTGTGGTTGCCACTAGTCAGATGAGCCCTTGAAATGTGGCTAGTGCAACCAAATACAGAAAGTGCTCTAAGTATAAAATATACACAGGATTTCAAAAATTTAGTATAAAAATGTAAAATGTCTATAATTTTTATATTGATTATGAGTTGTAATTATAATATTGTGCATAATTGGGTTAATGAAAATATATTGTTAAAATTAATATTTCCTTTGATTATTTTACTTTTTAAAATGAGGCTAATAGGAAATTTAAACTGATATATGTGGTTTGCATTATATTTCTGTTAGACAGTTCTGTTCTTGACTGTGCCTGGCCACAGCTTATTAAAAGTCTTAGAACAAGAATATAAGTTAACTAAAATATCTCTATTTTATTGCTTATTATGTAACTAAAGGGAAAGAAAAAAATCACTTTTTTCATGTCACATCTTTCCTCTAAATGCAATTTAGTTAAGAATAAAACCCAGTAAACACATTATAACTTATATACCAGCAATTTCATTAAGCAGTATCATGCTGTTTTCAATCTTCATTTCTGCCTTTGCACATGCTGTTACCTCTTCTTTTTACATGCCCTGCTTCCTCCTCATCTTGTCCTTATGACATACTCATTCTCCTTCAAAACCTGCTCTTCACTGACAAACTTAGAATAGATTTTCCTTTTTTGATATGAGTTTTATGCTTATACATATTCTATTTATATATCATACTGTATTACTACTGCCTTTAACCTTTTAATCGCTATCAGTTAGTGCATTACCTGGTACTTAAGCTGGCAAAAATATTTCTGATGAATTAAACTGAACAAGATAAAACTCACTCTGTTTTGTCCTCTGTGGTGTTACACCAAATTGTTTGCAATTTTCATCATCCATCAGGTAAATTATAATGGTTTGTAAAATGACACTGAATGCTTTTCATCAACAAATTTCATGTTTCTAAAACACTTACATTGAATGGAAACCCAGTATGGTTTCTATAGAAATGATTGCAATTTTTCTTTAGATTTTTTTGTTCTCATAACTGAGAAAAATAGGAAATGTTAGAACACGAGCTATTTAAAAATGGTAATCATAATAGCAAGAATTAGCATTGGTAGATTTTAGTTTCAAAGGTCAGTCTGGTATCAAATCTTGAGAAGTAGATGGGTCTTGGCATTCCAACTAGCATCAACTGTAGTTAGGTTGCTATTTTTGTTTACAATGAGAGGTTTGGTTTCTACTGGGATAACCTATGAAATAACATGGGCTAGTGGTTATTAGAAGAATCATTACCAATACTTTTTTAGTAAATCATCTAGTTCTTCATTGCACTACACCTATAAATGGAGTTGCCCATGGAAGAAACAATCAATTGTAAATCTAGTCTTGCAATTTGGAACATACGCCCTGGTGACTTCATATTTAGATCTCATTTTTAAAAATTGATTTTGGTATAGACACATTTTTGGTTTATCTCTCCTGTTTATTAGCCAAAGAGGACTCTTGTTGAATAATTTAGTAGTTTTGTAGGATGACCACTCTTTTGATTCCCCCATGGAATGAATTTTAGTTATGCAAATAGCTCATATTTTAAAACACCCATCCCAAATACATCATGAATATTTAGTGAAAATTGATCTAGCCCTTTTAGCATAATGTATTTATAAAAAATATATTAATAAAAAAGTATAATCTTTACATTTAGTAGTAAAGGTTAGTCATACTGTTTTCTGAGTTTGGGAAATTGCTGTGACTTTTTGTAACCTCCTGCTAATGTTTTTGCATGTGCATTCTTGAGTTCCTTTTACAAGACTTGTACAGGTTTTTGAAGTTGGAAAGTTTTCCTTCACTGGGCAGTTCTTTTTCCTCAACTCCTTTAAAAAATAAGTATGAAATACTATTCTATGCCAAATATTGATCTAAAGACTTCATATACATTAATCTATTTAACTATTATAATAAACTTATGTAGAAAGTTATTAGTATTCCTCACATTTTTTAGATGAGGAAACTGAGGCAAAATGATGTTTAATTTCTTACCAAGATTGCAGATAGTAAATAGCAGAGCTAGGGTTTAAACTCAGACAATCTATACACCTAAACCTCACAATGTACCATCATTCAAAATGAATGTGATTGCTACCTGCAAGATTACTTTAAAGGTGGTCAAACATTTGAAAGATTTTTGTGGAGTAATGGGATAACGAAAATCCCTTCACAAAACACCATCTTTTTCCTAACATATGTTGGACTGTGTTGTGAACTCCTCAAAGGCAGAGATAATGTCATTTGCCTTTCTTTTATCCACAGCACCTAGCTCACCTTGCATTAATGTTTTTTCTCAAATCAATTTAGGTTTTGGATAGTGGAATGGACAATAGTTATATAATTCCTTTGAACCAGTAGTTTTAGTCAATGAATCTATCATTAGTTAGCAACTGATTAAAAGCTTTTCTGTACTGTATTGTCTATTGCTTTTACTTCACCAGTTTCCATGGAATACCCTCTAAATACCAAGCCTGTTTTGTCCACAGTCAAATTTGTTCTTGATTTTTTTAAATTCAAATTCTTTGTCTGTGGGGAGTAATAGAGGCTGTAATCAATATACAATAACAATAACATAAATGTAAACAGGATTATGAGTTGGCCTAGAAAACTTGCCTTTGGTTACTCAACTCCTTTACAGTTTTTAGAGACAAGAGCTTTGATCCTTGGCAAGACTTTTGGGGTGGTTCGACTATAGAAGCAAGAGTAAAGGTAGAAGGAACACAGGAAAAGTGGGGAGAAGAACATTTCACAGGATCCAGAAATAGGGAGTACCTCAAGTTTTAACCTATCTCACATTGCCAAATACTGCCTTTATACTATTTAACACATTATATCATATAAATGTCTATATTTACAAGATATGAAAATGTAGATTTAAACTATAATTAAGATGGATATGAGGAATCCTGGTGAGTAATCATTTTTTAAAATAATTTCTAACTTTATACAAAGATAAATCAAAAGACAATTATTATACTTTTATTTATAATCTGTATTGTTTCATTTCTGTTCTTAGGATGTTATCTTTTCATCCCTATTTTACAAAAGAGAAAGCAGGTCCAAAGTCACTTGTGGTTTGTCTAATCACTAATTAGTGGTCAACCTGAGACCAACCACATCATGAATATGCCAGCTTCTGCTGTGAGTTCTCTCTCCCTTATTGTGTTCTACTTCAAAGAGTCATGTTCTGCCACTTAAAATAGCATGTTCTTCTACATCAAATTATATAATTTCTTGAAAATTTCATGACTTGAGAAACAAAAGATGAAAAATGTATGACAAAATAAATTCACATTGTATCCTTTCCAAATTCCTCCCATTCTCATGATTCCTAACTTAAAACACAACAACCACTACACTTGCTAGATGCTTACTAAGTACTAGACACTAGTGAATATATTATGCATATTATCTCTTTAAAGAGATTTACGGTTAGGGAATCTGAGACATGGAATTTAGGACATATCAGTATTTTATGAAAAAAAAGCCAAGGCTCAGAAAAGTTAGGAGGCTTACTCAAGATCACATAGCAAAGAAGCGGTGGAACTAAGATAGCTCCTCGTGATTCCAGCCTTATACTTCATCTAGCCATTATGAATCCTCTTAGCAATCAATATTTTTTCTAAACTACTCTAGAGCTGAATAAACATTCAGAAATCAGTGACAACTTGTATAGCTGTTGATAGTCCAAATAAGGTGATAATATATCAATAACCCATTTGTCATAAGCTATAGGTCATATAAAACATCTCTCTCAGAATTTTTGGCTATCTCCTTTCAGATTCCTCTGTCTACATTTTTATAATTTTTTAGTTCTATACTCCCTCAAGTTCTGTTACACTATCACTAACATTTTTCTTTGATGTCATTCTCACCACTCCCTACTTTTCCTTCTAAACTTCTTCCTACTTTTTCTACATTAATCAAAAATGTATAACTGAAGTATGCTTCTAAAATTACATATAATTTTAATGTAATATTCTGGGTTCTATTCATAAATTTAAAAGTAAATGAATAGGTCATATATTTTCTTAAGCATAAAAGCTCTTCAAACCCCCAAGTAATTGTTAACTTTTGTGGCCCCTTAATTGCCATTATTCTGTTTATTTCTCCTAGAAACTAAACAGATTCCTCTTAGCCATTAATATTTGATGTTAATTTCAGTATCGCATAAAGTTATTTATACAAGTTTAAAAAGCTGATTCTTAATAACAAAATCACTTTTGTTGTACTTTGAGTTTTTCCTCTATATTTTTCTAACTTTTAAGCATGTTTTTAGTTTTATTCAAGTTCAGTAAAATGTGTCTCACTTATGTCCTAGTGCTAAAAAACATTATATATCTTGTACATTAATAGTACTGGCCCTCTCTCCTTCTTGGGGGCTTGAAAGTGGCTTTATTTTGATAGAATTTGGAAATAGGGTCAGAATCCAGCGTTTCATTACTATAGCAATGGAAAATGGAAATGCTAAATGTCAAACACATCCAATGTTGCTATAGTGACAGTCAATTGCTTTACCAAGTGTGTTTACTATTACATTCTGGTCTGTTTTTTAAATATCCTCATCTATATGAATGTGCAAAAAAAGAGAGAAAAAATTCAAAATCATTTAAGAAAGAAAGAAGCTTTTCAAGAGTTGAAAGCAATTTGTTTTACTATCCATTATGTAATAAGAAATCCAGAGTCCACAAAAAGGTTATAAGGGAAATAGAAATTCTCATTTTTATTTGAAAAAGTATTCTTCCTATTTTCAGTCAGGGAAATTGAAGCATGGAGTTTAAAGCATGTCTGTATTGTCATTTCATGCCATTTCAAGCCATATTTTTCTGATCTTCTGAAGATAGGGAATCTTGCCATATCAAAATGGAAAACTTTTTCTTTTTTTTAAGTAGTAGCACTTGAGGGTACATGCCTGCCAGATAGCTGAGCACTAGACAAAATTATTAAAGCAGGAAATAATGTATTCTAACCACTTTGATTATCTTTCTTGTCCTTTCAGCAGCCTCTTCCCCTTGCTGACAAAACGTTCTCATTATAGTAACTCATCAAGCCTCTCCCCTTCCTGCAGCTTAACTACTGACTTTGGTTTGTACCTTTCAATTGCTCTTCCAAAAGCTAGCGCTAGGGAGGACAGGGGCCATGCTTACTTTCACCATGGAAAATGTAGTTCCTAGCACAGTGCCTGGAAATAGTAGGAGATAATAAATTTAACTATGAATGACTGACTTTCAATCAGACCACATCCTTTGTTTTAGTCTAAGATTCTACAAGATGACTCAAACGCCAAATTCAAAGTAGTGTGTGAATAGGTAGCAATCACCTAATGAATCATTTTTCTCAAAGTACAGTCTGCTTTAGAAATGACTGATAGTTATAGGTTCATTTGGAAGGTTGCTGGGAAGTCAACATGCAATTATTCTACAGAAGCAATATGTTAAATGGTAGTTAAGTTTCTGGGTTGACCAGCACAAATACATGAAATTCTGTAAAAACAATAGTACCACTTCCATAATTTTAATCCCTTTCACAAAATTATTTCAGTTATTCAAAATGAACTTCCATTTCTATTTCAGGATTGTAAGAGCTTATCTCCATGCCAATCATGATAGTTCTGGCAACAGACAACATCCTTAGGTACTAATAATGCATTGGCTAAACGGGATAATGTTTCCTGAAAGATGTCACTGGCCTAATTCCTGGAACATATAAATATGTTACCTTACATGGCAGAACAAATTTTTCACATACGATTAAAAATATTGAAATGGGGATATTTTTCTCGATTATCTGGGTGGTCCCAATTTTATTACAAGGGTCCTTGTAAGTAAAAGGAGGAGGAGGGGTGAATCAAAGTGATGCAGTGTGAAAACACTTGACCAGCCATCACTGGCTTTGAAGAGGGAGTAAGGGAACCATGAATCAAAAAATGTAGACACCTTTAGATGTTGGAAAAGGCAAGGAAATGAATTTTAACACAGTGACTTTAACTTTGGAATTTTGACCTCTGGAACTGGAAGAGAATAAATTTGTATTGTTTTAACACATCAATTTTGTGTTAATTTGTTACAGCAGTCGTAGGAAACCAATGCAACTTCCACATATAAAGGAATGGTTCTGACTTTGACTTGGCAGACTTCCATGTAAAGATTCTTCTCTCAGCCAATACAGCTATCCTTATTTCCTAGTGAGCAAAAGAACTCCAATAATATTGAAAATGTATGAAGTAACAATAAAAATGAAAAATAGTCATCATTAAAAGACAAAAAGAAACCTAGCAAAGTCAAAATTTTATAAATAGATTAATAAGTTAAAAGCAATCAAACCCCATAACCAGGTCAAGCCAACACAAATGATTCAATAGCAATTATCTACGTATGCCTGTACACAAAAAGACAGTTTATAGTATTGATAGGCATTGTATGAAGTCTCACTGAACTCAGGATCTGCTAATTTTAGTTTATGAGCATCAGTTTTTATTAACCCTTAATAACGCACTATATGGGGTACTCAGAATTAGTTCTTATCCATATGAAAAATAAAAGCCTTTGCAATAGACCCTTACAAGCCAGAAAACAGCCCTTAGTTTTGGAACACCTTGGAGACAAACAACAGGAGACTAAACTTTGAGAAACAGTACTTAATCTTTCTTCCTGCAAGTTTTGTATAATGAATTGGACAGGAGATGCCCATGGTGTAGATAAGGTGAGGAACCATGAAGAGAGGTTAAAGATAGATGAAAAAACTTTTTAAAATTTGATTTCTGAGAGATGATCTCATTCATTACATAGGTAATTATAAATTGATGCTTTTTCTTGGAACACTTAGTTTTGAACTTTTGTTTTTCTTCATCTATAAATCTTTTTAAATATATCTCTAGAAAGTAAGAAATATAATGTTATCACAGTTTATACAATTAACAGATTTTACAATCAGATCATTATTAGTGATACCCTGCCAGATAAAAATAATGTGGTTGTGATGCTTTATTTTATAAAAGCTCCACAGAAAACTGATAATAGATGTTTTAAATATTAAGATGGGATCCACTCACTCATAGGAATGGAAGGTTCTCTCCAGGTTACCTCGTTCCAATAACTGAATGTTTTATCCCATCTCTCCATCACCACTAAAATTTTTCTACCTAAATTTTCCCATTTCTGTCTGAGTTTCCCCAGTTCCTTTAATTTTCATAACAGGATTTCAAGCCTCTTTACACCTTGGTCCTTCAGAATACTTTTAGTATTCTTCTTTAAAATGTAATATGCAGTATTATAGCTATGAAATGGATAACTCCCTAGAGAATAATCAAACCATCATTTTCCTATTAATGAATTTTAAGATTATTTCAATCTGTTGTTTATCTATTTTGATTGCCACGTTTATTCTTTTAGCAATTTATTGAGGATCTACTATGTGAACAAATCAAACAAAAGTCGGGACTCATGGAGTTTATACTCCATGACCTGTATCATTGACATATAAATGGATGAATCCTAAATTTATTTTGTATTTATTTTGAAATCTACTCATCCAGCTTCCTGCCAGCTTCACATTCCCTATAAGCCATTTTTATCTGTGTGATGTCTTCCTCTTCTCTCTTCTAAAAGTGTTTTTAAAGATTTTGTAGCTTTCAATGTGTAAGGATTACCTTTCTTTTATAAATCTTTAAATGGAAACATTTTTATCCATATTTTGCATTTGTCATTTAACTCAAAATTATTTATTATTTCCTTCCTGAAAATAATAACATCAAATGAATGAGCAGAACTATCGTGAGATGTTTAGAAAACAAAAGAACAACAACGAAAAAAAAAAAACACAAAAGACACACACATAAAAGACACAACCGCAGCCCTTTGAGAATGATGAAAAACAAATTAACCTAAGCATTGCTTCGTAGTTAATTGCCAAAATAACAACAGCAGTGCATTACTAAGGACAATTATTAAGAATCACATCACCCAGCATCCTCTATGTTGGCCAATTGTTTTTACTTGTTTTCATTCATGCATGTGGACTTTGGACGTTTTTTAAATTATGCCATAAAGAAAGCCAAACGTGACTTTTGTTTTATGCAGAAAACAAAATGGTCTTGCAGCATCACTGACTAAAGTCATAACTGTTATTTCAAGGCATTTCTCAAAAGCACGAGGCACTACATTTGCTGGGAAGAAGGATACCTAAGGTCTTCTGATTGAACATAAACTAATCTACAGGGAGCTTCACAGCTAACAAAGGAAGGGCCCTGTTTACATTATTACATGACTGGTTGTATTTCTTCCTCCCCCAAATCAAATCTTTTTTTATTTTCCTTCTTCAGTATTTTTAAAAAACGATTACACGCCATCTCCTCTGTGTTCCAGTTCTCAATGTTTTGTGCCTGTAGAAAGAAATGGTCCCCAAATAATATCTCTGCTCCAAACCATCCTGTGCACTGCTGTCAAGATTCTCATCTTGAAGCATAGATTCCACCTTGTCACCCTGTTCCTCAAGAACCTCTACCTCTTATCCTGCTTCCTATTGTTTTTTCCATACTAACTTCTCATTTACAACTTGCAAGCCTTTAGGAGGTAATTTTCATTTTGTTTTCTTACCACAGCTGAGCTCTTTCTCTTTGTCCCTGCCATGTGGGGCTTTTTGTCATTCTGTATTGTTTACTTAGGGGAGGGGGAGGTGGGGGAGGATGGGAAGTCTACATGTTTTCAAGCTGTGCTACATTCTAATGAATGAGTAGGTTCCTGTCTCTTGGCAGGAAGGTAGATTATAGTATCTTGGACAAGCATTGAAAGTTAGTGAAAAGAGTAGACAGGACAGTAGAGTCTGTCTAGCAAGAGAAAAAAAAACTTATGGACATTATGGGAGGAAAATTAAGAAATGGCAAAGTAACAGCAGGCAGAATTGGGGATCTGGTAAGGAGTAAGCTGGACCTCATTAGACAAATGGGTGTCATGATCACAGCAACACAGAGTTTATAGTAGAGGCTGTATAAAAAGTGGGCTTGGGCCATTTCTCTAAGCATAATTAAATAAGCTTCATTAGGAAAAGCAGGACAAGATACTTTACAATCAGTGGTTGAATTAGAAATTTAATTGGACATATCTTAGCCATTAATATTCAAGTTTAAAATCATATACATTTATTGATTATTTTTTGTTGTTCCTGTGGAGCAGTCATGTGTGGTGAAGATATTACTGGATATAAATTAAAAGAGATGTGGGTTTGTGGAAGATTATATTCTCCAACAATGGCCCCAGCAATATCTCCCATGCCCTGTGCTCTTCTGCAGTATGATCTTACCACTCCTCCATTAAGCAAAGGAGTCTATTCCTCCTTCTTGAAACTGGGAAGGTCCTGTGGCTACCTTGACAGAAACAAACAAACAAACAAACAAACAAACAAACAAAACAAATAATAACAGAAACAAAACCAGCAGAAGTCATGCTATGCCAGTTCCAGACATAGCCCTTAACTGGCTTGGCAGCTTCCACTTCTGCCTCTTGCAAGGCAGCACCCCCATAAGAAGTGTGGCTCCTCTGATACTACCAAGCATGTGAGAAGTCTACATGTTGTGGAGGGGTGACAGAGGATAAAATGTGATGTGGAGATGGAAAGATGCCAAGAAACACTGTGGCGGCAGACAGGTGGGTGGAAGTTGAATCCTTACCATCTACCCGTGCTGATGCTTCATTTATCAGAAACAAACCAAAAAGCCAAACCCTCTGGAGTGCCTGATCCACAAAAGTAGGGAGAGTGAGATACTACAGTGGGTCCATACCACTGAATTTTGATGTGTATTATTATATAGTAATAGATAACCGAAATAGGGTTCTTGTTCCAATTCTGTCATTTAGTAATTCAGTGACTAAAGAAGTTCTTTGTCTACCTTTATAAGATGTGGACACTGCTCCTTGCCAATCTACCTCATGTGTTTGCTGTGGTGTTCAAAGAATAGGTAAAGGAATTGTAGAGGCAGATATTATTATTGCTCCTTGAAAAATGTCTATATATCTATAACACTTATCTCTGTGTGCCTCTCATGTGTTTTCAGAACATCATGGTCATTCTTTCCAATTATAAACATAAATATTTGAGATTAGGTCACTGTGTTCCTTTTGCAGCCTTTCTGGTAGCTTTTAATTTAGGGGAATCATCTTTTATTAAATGCAGAAATTACCCTATTATGTTATTTGAATAACAATTTTTCAATTACTAGCATTTTCCCTTACAAATATATTTTACATTTCAGTTGAATATGATTAAAAAGCACCCCTATATTTTTAAGTCATCAAAATGATTTTCCAGTCATTTGAACAAATCATAAAGCCTTAAAGGAATGCTCTGGCTCATTGTTTCTTGACTAAGGTAATTTGAAAGAGGAAATAAAAATCCATTGTACTGCTCTAAATAATAGAAAAGCAAAAGAGAAATCAAAAAAGCAGTAAAATTGTATTGGTTGTTTTTATTTCCATAGAGTAAGCATATTTTGAATTTACAGTCAGCGGAGAGACTTAATCTGCAGAATTAGTCAATAATATAGTTCAATCATTCTCAAACTTTGAGGCATTCTGGTTAATAAATGAAAGGCTGACTTTTCAATAATAATTCCCATGACTGATAACTTTATAATGTTGAATAAAGGCTAAATTTCTTCTAGTAATACAGTAGAAAATATTGTCCAAATAAAATTTCAAAACTGTGCTACTTCCAACTATGGTTTCTTTGAATTAAGTAAGTGTTCTAGTCAATAATCTGGTTAATAAAAGTTTTCATAGAGAGGAAATGTAGGTTAAAGAAAATAGTTCTAGGTTCTGTCCTGAGCTAATCTTCTTACTAGTTGTATGTCTTTAGGCAAGTTATACAACCTCTAAGCCCCACTTTACTCAACTCATAAAATGGAGATTATGATATCTATATGCTTAGAGTTATGATGGTTAATGAGAAATGTCTGTGAAGTACTTATCATTATGCTTTATGTCTCAGAGTTTTAATTGGCATTTGTTGCTTTAATATGTATGTTGGAGGGAGAACTGGCCATTTTGCTGCCTGTGTCACTACTATCAGACTTGTCACTTTTATAATCACTGTTATCCACCTTACTCCCATTACTTGTTATTGTTATTGATGGTTCAGAGGCAGACCCCATCTTCGCCAGAGACTCCTGGAAGCATAACTTCATATTGCATCTTTACTTACTTATAGCCTCCTTTTTCTAGATAAGCTTCCCTTGAGCTTGGTTAGTAGAAACTGGAATCCTGCCCCAATTCATTCCCACACCTGCACTTCTAGAGGTTGAGGTAACCATTGCTGCTTTACTCTACCCCACCCACAAACACAAAATACACTTCTTTGAGACTCTTAATTCTAGTGTCTCTTATTTGACAATCCCAAAGTCTGTAGGCACATGTGAACAGGACTCCAAGTGACTTACCCTTCCTCTTGGTGGACTTTCCAATAGGTGCAATCTCTCTCCTAAAGCCTTAGGGGCATTGCATCTAAAGATTCCGGATAGCTCATAGATGATTTTCTACATGGCAGTTCTTCTTTTGGCACCTGCTAGTCTTTACTCTGAAGTCACCTATTATATCAAGTGAGAGATCAGATCTGGGGCTAAGCTGCTTTGAGAGTATTATAGGGCTGTGAAGACAGCCTGAATAAAAGATGTTTCTTCTTTCTTTTCTTTTTTTTTTTAAATTAATTTGTTTTGAGGGTGACAGTGGTTAACAAAATTTAATAAGTTTCAAGTGTACAATTTAACAGTAAGGCATGTATATATTGCATTGTTGTTCCTCTCCTATAGATAAATTTCTTTCTGTCACCACATATGTGACCCTTTTTATTCCATTTACCTCCCTTCTCACCCCTACCCTCTGGTAACCACTAGTTTATAGTTCATTTCTATGAGTCTCTATTTGTTTGCTCTGCTCATTTGTTATGTTTAGGTTTATATCCCACATATAAGTGATACCATGGGTTTTTCAACTTTTTCTCTCTGGCTTATTTTGCTTAGCATGTTGTCGCAAAAGGCAGTATTTCATCTCTTCTTATGGCTGAGTAATAATCCATTATATATGTCCTTCTTTGAGTTGCCTTTCTAATGCAGCTAAAAATAGACCAGAACAAAAAAGGGAAAGAAAGCAATGCCTTGAATTTTATTTCACTTAAAAGAAAACATTTCAGCAAGCAGGCCACACATATTTGCATGGTCTACAACCATGCCACCCTGAAAAAGCCCAATCTCATTTGATCTTGGAAGCTAAGCAGGGTAGGGCCTGGTTAGTACTTGGATGGAAGACCACCTAGGAAGACTAGGTGCTGTAGACATAAAAATATACATACATACATACACAAATACATAAATAAGGGATTGTAAGCTGACAAGTTTTTTGCAATCTGTGAGGTCAACCAAGGGTTGCATCACTTAAAAAAACAATAAAAATAAAATAAAATAAAATAAAATAAAAATAAATAAATAAAATAAAAAATTAAATCAATGTAGTAATCAAACAAACCTCCACTAAGCTATGAAATAGCAGAGCTACAAATCTATGTTGTCCTTAAGGAACAAAATATTCAGAGGTAAGGCTGAGTCCTTGCTTTTAAATAGATTTAACCTGCACATACCCTTTGTGTATATGCAGTCTCTGCTAGTAAAAACACATGATGGTCAAAAATGCAATTTATTTTACTAAAAGATACCATAACAAAACATAAAATACTGTTTTTAAGAATGCTGAAATATTATCATTAAATGTTTACAGAGAGAATGAACTTTATTATTATGTACTTTGGGACCACCGTAATTGTGGTTATAGCAATCCTTACCTCAGAAAATTTAGAATGAGATAAGCAAAGAAGCAGGTAAACATTAGGTATAATATATTAATTTCTTTAATTTTAAGTATAAAAATTATTTCTTAAATCATTGAGCAAAGCTACTATTTAAAAATTAGGTTACTTCATATTATTCTCTTTATCTTTAAATTGTACCCTAAATTAAAAAGCCATAGCATTATATTTGGAAAGAAATATGTAACTTAAAATGTTCAAATTAGAGAAAGAATGAGTAATAAAAACTAAGCCTTATATGATGCTATTATGGGCCTTGTATTATCCAAACTGTTCTATATGCGTTAATGCACTGAATTCTCACAACAATCCTATGAGGAGAGGACATTTCTATTATTCCCATTTTTCAGAGGAAGAAACTGAGTCACTATGATGCTAAAGAGCTTAGTGATACACCCCTCTGGCTCCCTGTATCAAATGAAGGGAATTAAGAGTGAAAGAGGAATGACTTATTCAAATAAAAATAATTTCACATCAAAAAATTGATTTTTAAATCTATCGAATGTTCACAAATACAGAACAACTGATGTGTTGGCTAGAGAATTACTGTTTAAAAATTAATTACTTGCTGGAAATTACTGTTTGGCTATCACCATAGGAACATAGGCTACTAACTATGGAAACATAACATTCTAACAAACTTTCTGCTTCTGTACCCCCACTTGCACACCTGACCAGTGGGTTGACAGGTAGTGAATAGAAGAAAAATAGGCCTTTGTGTTCAGACAGAATGAAGAATGGGATTTGGGGCTTAAAAACCCTGTACCTCTACATTTTGAGGCTGCTTAATTTGGGGTCTGCGTACCCCTGGCAGACCAAGCTGGCTGAATAAAGAGTGTGATTCCTGTATGTCACTGAGTTCTGGTGGTCCGTGTGTCTTTTGGAGGCTGGCGGCCACAACAATATATTGTGAAACAAAATAGACAAAGATCTTGGCCTTAAGAGAACTTAAAGTCTATCAAAGGTAGGCATAAAATATAGCTATGTGGTATGTTAGAAGACAAGCAATGCCACAGGATAAAGGAAGAGCAGAATGTGAGAAGTTGGAGGCTTAAGGGATAGGGGGATGGTCACGGGTTTAAATGGAGTATTAGGGTAAGCATCATTGAGAAGGAGACATTTAAGCTGAGCTTGGAAGGTGGGAAAGAATTTAGCCATGCAGATAGCTAGGGGAAGAGCATTCTTTGCAAAGAAAGCCGCCAGTGTAAAAAGCCCTCCGGAGGAACTGCCTGTGCTGAGTGAGTGAAGGGGAGAATAAAAGAAGTCAGACATAGGAGGGAATGGGTCCACTGTATGGGCTTTCATTTTCTCAGAAAGATTGGGAGCTATTGGAAGGTTTTGAGAAGAGTGCAATGATCTGACTTTTATGTGTCTTAATGGTGTCACCCTGAATGCTGTGTCGAGAACAGACTGTAGGGGTAGTAGTGAAAGCAGAGAGACTAGTCAAGAGGATATTACAGTAATCCATATAAGAGATGTTGGAGACAGAGGAGGTGGTGATTCTGGTTATTGCCTGAATGGGTAACCTACAGGAATTCTTGACAGATGGGACGCAGTGCTGAATAAGAAGTCAAATGGCTACAAAACCTTTGGCATGAGGAAATGGAAGGATAAAAATGCCATTATTGAGTATCTGAGTTGTAAGAGAGTGTAGGAGTTTAGCTTTGGAAATCTTAAGTTTTTCATGTCTATCAGACATCAAATGAGATAATATGTAGGAATCTCAATACATGAACTTCAGGAGTGGTGTTGACTAGAACTGTATGTTTGGAAGCCATCAGCAGATGGGTGATATTTTAAGTCTTTGACCTAGATTTAGGGATTTAGTGTAGATGGGAAAGGTAAGTTTTAGAAGCCGATCCCTGGGGCACTCTAAAATTAGGAGCTCAGGGAAAAGGAACCAGCATAGGAGACTAAGGTGGAATGAGGCAGAAGGAAAGCCAGAGGAAAGCAAAGTTCTCAAAGTTTCATGAAGAAAATACATTAAGAAGGAGAGAGTGATGAACTAGGTAAAAAGCTGCTGATAGGTAAGGGAAGAAAAGTATCGAGAGACTAGTGGTGGTCTTAACTGTAAGGTAAATGCGTGACACACCAGAGAAGTTTTAAAAAGTAAGCCTTTATTGGGAGAGGGCTCCCAGGCAAGGTTCTCTGTTCCAGAGAGGAGAAGGGCCAAAGAAGTCGTGCCCTGGGGTTGGAGGGCACAGCTTTTATGGGGTTATGTGGGGGTAGGAGTAGGGTGGAGAACATTAATCAAATGCTAATTGAGCCTCCGGATTAGGGTGGTGGTGCCTAAGGCTTTAGGGTGGGCCCTATTCAAAAAGTCTGGATTCCAGTATCAAGCTGGGGAGTCTCCAGGCATCTGGCTGGCCCTTCCCCCGCTGACCTAACAGTTAGTTATGTAGCAATAGGTAACTAATAGAGACAAGAGTCTTGCCATCCTATGAGGACCTGTCTGATAGCCAGCTGGCCTTTTTTATGTGACACCTTAATACCATGTGCCTTTTTATTCAAATTGTGATGCTGTTATTCTCCAGAAATATTGAATGCACCTAGGTCCTTGTTTAAGAAATGAAAGTGCTTGAAGTAGAATGTGCGAGAAGAAACCATTTTCATTTATTAAGCATCCAGGCATTCACGTGCAGATTTCTCACTCCTACTCAGAGAGATCACTATGATAAGGGGGAAGTTCATAACGAAGAAGTCCTGGCCTGGCCACTGGATTTGAGTTTCTCTTCTTTGACTCAACAGAACCTCAAGTCCAGATCCCTTCTGTTCTCCATAAGATATACTACAGTCCTCCCCACCCCCCCGCTCAAAGACATAGATTGTCATAACTCTTGGCCATATATAAGTGTAGCCTGCTTAAGGCCAGAAATGCTGGCTGAGCAGAGCAGGGTTGAGAAATGACAGTTTACAGTAACTGTTGATCTAACTTCTCTTATAGAGTCACTGATTTCTATACTTTAGCCCTCTCCTTTCCACTGAGGTCCCGACTCAGCATTGTATAGATTCCTTCAATATTCCTGATCACGTGGAATTTATACTATTTGCCTCTGCTTCTTTTTACTCCCCTGATGCTACATTAATTATAGTTGCAGGATCCAGGAGGACATTTAAATTATTGAGAAGGACCATTATACATCAGTAGAATTTTTTATGATTGACCATCTCCATTTTTATTTCCAAATATAAATAAACTGACCTCTGCTTATTTCCTTAAGTTATGCTATTTTGGTGAGGATGCATGCTTGGGGAACTGATGAGAAATGGTAATTATACCAAATTAACCTGGTGCAAAAATATTAAAGTAGTATTCTGCATGATATCTGAGTGTTTGCCAACATGGCACATTATATAAGGCTGTATACATATACAAAGGTGGTAGATTATTGAGAAAAACATGGTTGGATTTCCTTCATTCAAAGATTTACACATTTTCTACATTGCAGTTCGTAAAATAAAATATTCAATAGATTTGAAAGACTTGTAGACTGCTAAGAGCTCTCACCCATTTTATAACTGCTCTATGGTTCTGTGATCTGGTTGTCTGACCTCATGTTTGTGCAGGAAATCTGGGCTTCATTCTCCTTCTGCATCAGCCACAACTTGAGAGCTGTGGGACAAGATGCAAAAGGGAGTTCTCACCTGGGAAGGGCAATTTGGAAACTGAGGAACTGAGCTCAAGGCCCTGAGGGAGAGAGAGTAGAATACAAAATTGGGGCCAAAATGTAAGTGTTAGCAACAGAGATCAGGCAAAATCAAATCTGGAGACACAGAAGCAGCTAGATGCTCAGAGAGTTCAAGAACAGGGAACACATCTGATTATCTTGCAATTATGCCTCAAGCCTAGTATAGTAATGTTACACATTAAGAACTCAAGAAATGGTTGTTCAGGGGCAGGCAGAAATAGGCATTTATAAGTTTGGGGGGTAGAAGAGAACACTGCCCCTTCTTTTTCCACCTCTTTTCACACTCCCTCACCTTCCACAGCCTTCCTGATCTTAGTCTGACTTGAGGAATAGAACACTGGGCTCCAGGTCAATGCCTAGTGTAAGGTAAAGGCGTGACACGCCGACAGAAGTTTTAAAAGCAAGCATTTATTGGGAGAGCGCTCCCAGGTGAGGTTCTCTGGTCCAGAGAGGAGAGGGGCCAGAGAAGTTGCGCCCTGGGATGGGAGGGCGTGGCTTTTATAGGTTACCTGGGGGTAGGGGTATAGGGTGGGGGACATTAATCGTTAATCAATGCTAATTGAGCCTCCGGGTTAGGGTGGTGACGCCTAGGGCTTTAGGGTGGGCCCTACTCAGGTCTGGATTCCCGGTATCAAGCTGGGGAGTCTCCAGGAAGGCATCCATTTCCTGCCAATAATTTACTCATTTATTTGTTCAATTATTTATTGAACTCTAATCATAAACCTATAAAATAAGATAGGAAGGAATTCCAGGAACTCAGTGGTTTCAAGGAAAGTAAAGAAAGAAAACCACACTTGAGACAAATTACCCAGTCCCTGGTCCAGCTATTCCAATTCTCCCTCTCCTTTTCCCTCCCCCACGCACCCCAAAAGAATAAATAAATACATAAAGGAAAGAAAAAGAAATGATTGTTGAATTAATAAATGACTACATGAGGAACTGAGAAACTCATGATTGAGCTTAAGAGGGAATGTTTAGGGACAAGCCAAGGCTAAAATGTGTAATAGGCAAGTTTTGCTTTGTACCAATTCCATCCCCCAAGGTAGAACTGGATAATCTTTAGGTTTAAAATTTCATCTCTAATTGTAGAATGTGTAGCCAGACCATGTAGCATGTTGAAAAGGTAGGGGAAGATAGCTGCTGCTGCAATTGCACAAGAAAAAAGGGAGACAGAGACACTTACTGAACATTTTCCATCGCCAAGCATGTCACATACATTGCTTGATTTAATTCTCACATTTTGTGGGAGGTACAACTATTATCCCAGAATTAACAGTGAGTAAACAAGGGCACAGAATGTTTAAGTAACTTGTTCAAGTTCATTCAGCATTTCTACTGCTATGGCAGAATTGGGATTCAAATACAGGCCTGTCTGACTTTAGAGCTGAGTTCTCAACCTCTACCTTAGTATGTTTCCTGGCTTGCTCACTGATAATAATTACTTGCAGTGTCTGTTAAAAATTTGAGTTCCCAGGACCTGAATCTAGTACTTATTAAATCAAAATTTGCAAGAGGTCCTAGATTTGGTATTTTTAACAAATACCCCAAATAATTTGTTTTTGGAAGCGAGATTGAGAAACACTATATTCCTGGTAGACATTCCATTATAAAAAGTACTGGCTGGAGCTTCAATATTTCACTCATCAATGGAAGACATTTAGATGCTTTAAACTATTAAGTAATTTTCTTTGTAAAAATCCTTAGAAACAAGAATGCATATTAATTTGTGCATATAAGAGAAATGTGAACTGATTTGTTAAAAGTTTGTTTAAAAGGGAGCTATATATAGTTTGAATTCCAATTAATGTTTCATAACATAAAAGAGTAGTTTGTCTCTAAAAGGAAAACATTAAGGTTAATTGGTTTTTTAAATCTTAAAACCCTACAGGGACTTTTCTTGATTAAAAAATTTAAATTCATTTTATAGCATACATTTTGGTCATGGTTAGGGAAGGGGTAATTAACTTCCCATGGAAGATTCACTAATTACCATTAGACTAAAATCAGTTTCAAGCCTTGAACTTAGAAGGAATGCAAAGATATTTGTCAGGTGCAGTGGAATCCAACACTATAAATAATAGAATGATCTGTTTAATGTTTATGTCTAATTCTTGTTTTAAAATTACTCTCACAGATTTCTTGAGTTTTTCATGAATAGTTTGCTATCTTAGATTTAGTTTCATTAAGCTTATGGAAGTCTTTAAAATTAAAAAATTCAGTAATTGAAAAGAAACTTTATCCTGAAACCATGGGTTTCATAAAATTATTTGACACATAATCTGTAGTTTTACTTAATTAATGTTTATTAGGTAGATTGGTTGATGCCACAACACCTAAAAATTCATCATTTTATAGTTTCCAAAACTTTAAAACACTTATTTTGAAACTGTATTCATAATGAAAAGAGCATTACATTTTTAGGATTATTTTCTTAGAAAAAAAATATACATATAATCAATTAAAATTGGTATATTGGCTAAATTGCTACAGTTTTTGACAAAAGATATATTTTATAACTTACATCATAAAAGCATGAGAGCCTATAATGCAGGATGAAGTAAAATCTTAATGATTAGAAAGGGGACAAACCAATTTGTCTTCTGTTAAGTATGAAGATCAAATTTTGTCATTGAGGGGCTTTTCTCTTTTTTCTCCTATAGTGAGAAGAAAGAGGCAGATTTAGGCAGGTTCAGAATTTTGGGAAAGCACTTCAAATGCCAGAGCATCAGACTGAGATTGTTAACCATTCTGTTTAATGACTTAAGAGGAAAGCTTCACTGGGGGGCCTGAGTATTAAAATGTTTACTGAGAAAGATCTTTGATTTAGGGGAGCATCCCCAAAAACCTGGTGACAGGCCAATTCCCTACAATATCCTTATGTTTTCAATAAACTTCGTTAAAGATTTCTGTCTAGGAGGACTAGAAAAGGGGTATGGCAGTGTTTGAGGGCAAAGTGAACTGCAGAATGCTGGAGGCACATGGAGAATTGGAGGTAATAAGGGAAAAAGACTGGAGCAATATTTGGACTAAGGATTAGTAAGGGAGAAATCAGAGTGCCTCAGAAATTCAGAGACCACTGGTCTTAGGCAGTCATGTGTGACTAGGGCCAGAGTTGGTTTTTCAGGGGTCAGGTTTCCAAGAAGGAACTCTGTTTCAATCTGGGTGATATTCTAGAAGAGGGATTTAACAACCAAGGTCATAGTAAATTATGGTTCATCCCACAGTAAAAACAAAATCAGAAAACTGGTCTGTCCAGAAAAAGAAAAAAATCATAGGAGCTGGAATTAAGAGAGTATCTGTCCAATGTAAACATTTAAAAAGTCTTTTCATTTCACTTAGTCTCTCAGACTTTGACCCCTTCACTAGATCCACTCCATGAGCATTTGGGCATATGAGGTAGGAAGGAGGCCTATACTATCCCTGGCAGCTGGCTGGTCCTTGTGGGCCTGGTGTCCAGTAAAGCTGGGTTGGCCAGTACTTGCTCCTGTACATTCAGCTAGCTTCTGTGGCTCTTGGACATCTGGTCTGTTATTTCTTAGCCCAGTCAAGGCCTGGAGTTCTCTCCTTACTTATGAGTCATCTCAAGTCTAGCTGGTATTCTAGTCTTTCAGATCAGCAGGTCCACATTGAAGTCTTATATTACAGGGCATGTCATCACAGTTAAGAAGCCACTTTTGACAATCCCCCCCTCCACCACCACACTTTCAAGTAATTCTGAGACTCATCAGAGCCATGTAGTCATTTGGGGGAAGGGGCGGCAAGAAAGTGAGAATCTTAGCATCCACCTTTTTCTACCTCTTTTATTTCTAATAACAATAAATACAAACAATATATTCTTTTCTGAGATACATTTTAATAAATTAGTAATTATTTTATAGAATTGAAATGTTTTACTACATGTTACTATGGTTAATATGGACCTGCAAAAAAGCTGATTTTATTTTTCATATCATATGGCAAAGCCCACAACTCACTAATAGGGAAATGATGTAAATTACTTGACTATGCAATATAAGTAGCCTTGAGCACTTTTCCTCCAAGTAGGAAAATGGGGTTCCATATCTACTAATGAAAGTTGCAGTCATTGTCTTATCTATTATTGCCTTTGAAAGGAAACAGAAAATCAGATATAAATAAAATTTGCTGAGAATGAATAATCCCTAAGCACTAAAAATTAGGTAGGTAATAACTTTGAATCTATAATTTCACTTTTGAGAACCAAATATACATATACTATACAATTATACGATCAACTGTACATGTTCTCTTAAGGTGGGCAGTGTACTATATAATGCAATTTCATTCTCAAGTAAAAAATGCTTCATTATTAACTTTTCCATATACTAACAAATTATGTAGTATAAATTACCAGCCCAATTTCTCAGACTTTAAACATAAGATAACAAATATTACAAAAAGAAATAACATGTACATTAATAGATTACTAAAGTACAGTTGTGATAGCATTCTAAAATTAAAATTCTAATGTAAATCAAAATACTTTCTGGATGAAAATAACCTGCAAAATGTCCAATTATATCAAACCCATTCAGTAACAATATAGCTCTAATAAATATATTTTGCTTTACATATTGGCTCAATAGAATATCAGTGTGTCAGATGACTTATTATATGCAGGCACTGTGCTAATTGCTAAGTCCAGGAATGATGAATATATGTCTCTATGCCTAAGAGTTTCCAACAACATGAAGACATGTAAAGAAATATTTACACCAGTGTCATACTCAGAGAACTGTACTACTCTGAATTATTCCAGCAACCTTGTTACCCTTGGAACCAATAGCATAATTTGTTGAACTAGTTACAGTTACGGTTGGGAATGCTGTCAAAGTTAATGAAATGAATAAGGCTACCTGATGCACAGTTACTTAATAACGGCATTGTTTTATGGAAATATCATACTCTATCCAAGTAGACTAACAGCACAGATCAATCTCCAAACTTAAGATTGTTATTACCATAAAGCTGGTCTTTATTGATTTGTGAGCAAATTGTCCTCTCATTAACCGCCAAGGAAGTGACTGCTTTGTTTTCTATTTTGGGGATCTTTTGTAGAAGTGTTTTAAAGTTCTGAAAATCAAATCCAATGACAAATGATAAAAAGACTTACTAAAATTTGGCTTTAGAATTCCTCTCCCCACCCAAAATATGTTTGTGATTATGTTGTTTGGAGATAGGAGAGACAGCAAGGGTCTAGCCCAAACTGAATTTATAGGACTAGAGAACTGGTTAAGGGAATGAGTTGTCTTAATCATCAAGAAGTTCTGCAATGCTGTCAGGAGCAACCTACTCAAAAACACGCTAGAAGTAGGACAGAGGCTGTTATACTTGAAGTAGGTAACCTGGGCCATTGTGTCAGGTTTTAACATGCTAAGCACTTAAACAAGAGGAAAATGAGGCCTTTTAGAGAAATGAGAGACATGATACTGTTTCAAATACTTGTGGAGACAGCAACCAAGACAAAGGGCTGGAAGTGATTACTGGAGGCAGAGATGCTTTTAAAGTTAGGAAGAACTTTCTAATAGAACTGTTCAAAAATGGAGGTAGTGAGCTCTACCCATGAAAGCACTGAATTAGAAATTGAAAAGAACAAGCATCTATCAAGGGTGTTTTAGAACTTAAAGGGAGTTTTGATACCAGTTCAAAAGCTATATTAGATTCTAAGGTTATTTTCATGTTTGAATATGAATCTATGATTTAGAAGTTATCTTTTGATAGGTCGGTAATAGTATCATCCTTTGATTAAATTCCCTATTTAGATATTGAAGTTGATTAAGCATCATAGTGTCATAAAATAGAATTTACTTATAAATATATCCTAATTTTTAAGACATATTCTTTCAAATCACATGATCTTTAACTAGAAGCACATTTAGCTGTATTGTGATGAAATAAGAATAATTCAGGAGAAAATTTTAGGTACTGGTCTCTGGTAAACATAAAGAAAAATCCATAGTAGCAGTTTCCTATGTCAGCACCATTTATAGACTTTTTCCTGAGTAATTAGAAAAAGAAAAAAGAAGAAAGAACAAATTGCCTTTAATAAGAATGCTGCTGAAATGATGTAGTTTTAAGGCTCAAGTCTGAAGTTTTGAACATGCAGAACTGTTGAAATCAAGTTACTCAGAATGCCTAAAATGCAAAACAAATAAGAGGAGGAAGTAACTAGCCATATGTCAGAAAATTATTAAGATAAAAACATGTAGATAGAATGTAAAAATCTTTGGTTGTGCATTCCAGTGTAGGAATTTATTAGGTTAATCATCTGCCATATGCCAGTTTTGATAACTTGTCTTACTGTAAATATGGCTTTATAAAGTGGAATAACGTTGTTTTTTACATTGAACAGAAGTATTCCCTATAAATTCCAGCTTTTGTTTTTAGGTTGCCCTCCAGAGCAGCCTACTGGAAGACATTTTTGAGTTTTACACATTCAATTTTAAGTATAAAAGGGATTCCAGACACTGAATCCAATTAAACTGAGATGATCTAAAAGTAACACTATATATTCAATATATTTAATCATTACACTATATTTATTGCTTCCAAATTCCCAAATGCAAACAGATGTTTTCCTCTATCCTTGACTTTTGATTTTCATATTGTATACATTGAGCTACATACGCTGAACACATATTCAAATTGCTCTTCTTGATCTCTGTGAAAATGAAATTATGTTGCAGGATGTGGCTGCTCTTAAATAATATTCAAGCTTTCAAGGGTAGCATGTAATGAATATTGGTGATAGACCTCTTTCCCTCCCCCAAACCAAATGTAGTTAATTTTGATAATGCAAATATTCTACATACTGCTCAGTCACACAGGCAATAGATGAACAAAAGGTACTCCACATTTTAAATAAAGTTTGAAGATCATTCTAGGAATGTCCATTAACTTTAAATTGATCTCATACAAATGTTGAATTTAATCTTTTTTATAGTTAATAATGCCATATTCCCACTTTCAATTTTAGAAGACATTTCATTAGAAATTTTTGCGTGCATAATCCAAATGTAGTGGAATAAGACAAATGATAAAGGATTAGAAATGTTAAACAGAATTTTTCCACAAGAATGAAAGCAATCTGGATAATGAGCACAATCACTTTGTCTCTTAAACCCTGGCATTGGCTGAAGGACAGTAATAAAAGGAAAGCAGATTTTAAAGAAAAAAAAAAAGACCAAGGGAAGAGGCTATTGATAAAGGGAGATTGTTTCCTCTTACCTAATCCAACAGACAGGAAAAACAGCTCTTTCTGGGGGTACTGAGACTTGCATTCAGAGATCCAATATGAAGCAAGAGGCCAAAATGATACATGTGGTTCTTGGACAATAAAGCCACCATGAATGGCAAGATCAGAAAGATATAACCAGTTCAGCCACTGACCACATGTGTGCATGGCTGGCTTCTCGCAAATTTTGAACCAGGGCAAACAGATCAAATATAAAGTTCTACCTTTTTAAGAAGATGCAAAATTGGAGAGAACAAGATTAATTATTAACAGAGCTAAGCCCAGTACAGAGTGCTATTGTGTCAAGGAAAAAGAACAGTAAATAAAAGAAGAATTTGGGGATTTATGACCTAACAGAGTACTTTTCTTACAGTTATAACTGATGAAGAGCACCAGATACAGATGTAAAGGGATGCAATAAGGAAAAATGATTAACAAATAATTGCAGCAATTGCAGATACTAAGAAAGTTTACAAAATGTATTAAATTAAATGCAGAGGGAGCCAGGTAGGCCTTGATAACAAGGATATTTCAAGAAACATTACCATAAATCAGTGGCCAATGAGAATAGTGGAAATCAAGATGGTACAATAATGAAACAAGATCAGGATGGGATTGTATTTTGCTTTAGTCTCTTTTTGAAATGAACATTTTTTCCAAAAAGGATTTAAAAAGTATTTATTTTAAGCATATTTTAATTATATATGTTTAAATTAATAGTTCAGTCATTCCATGTAGAGGTGTCACCCACTATGTTATGGTCTTAATTTGTTTTCAAAGCCCACCCCCCCCCCGCACACGAAAGGGCAGAGTGAACTAGAGTAGGCAGGGGTGAAGGTCATGAATTCTACAGAATACTTTTTATGCAACTGTCATCCGATTAGGGACAGTCTCTAATTTTGGAATTGCATGATACTATAATCTAATATCTTGTTCTATTTTGAAAAATATATTTGAAAGCTATGATTGTATACATTTATATGATGATAAACTAAAAGAACCTTCACTTAGGTATATTTCCACTTTGGAACATACTTCTAAAGAATATGTACACTGACAACAGATTAACATTTACTACTAAATGTGGGAAACATTTGATTCCAGAAAAATCCAATCTATACATTACCTGAGCTGTAAATCAGGGGTCTTAAAACCTAAAATGTTTATATCTTCTAAATTGATTATACATATCCTCTTGCAAATCAGAATCATCTTGGCTGAGAAACAGGATGATTGATACTTTTCCATTGTTTGGGTTCAAGATGATTAAACACATAAACAGATATAGGTTGTGACTACTACTATCAATACCCAAAACACAGTCATTTGTTTTAAATTTAGAAAATAATTCACTATGAATGATTTAGTAAAGTGGTAAACCAACATGGTGCTTTACAGTTGGTATATATCATCACAGAAAACTTACATGATACTAATTTAAATTCTGAAATTCCTTATTGTAACTCTGTTTTGGACATTTAAAAGTTTAAGAAATGAATGAATAATGATCCACTCATCTAGAGGTCCGATTTTCTACATCCTCAATTATGTTGGAGCTCAGCAACAATACAGAAAAAGTATTTTAGCACTTCTATCCCAGAACCCAAGAATTTCACTCAGTGGATAAAAATAAACTCAGGTCAAGTATAACTTAGAACTAATAATTGCATCATTAATGTTAATTTACTGAGCTTGAGCCAGAAAAATGATGAGAAATAATACTGTTAGAATTGTAACCAACTGACATTGAGAATAGAGTCAGCAATTTTAAAAAGCATCAGTAACAGTTGATGGCATTATGGAATTATAGCATGGTACATTACACTCTTAAGAGTTCAATCATAAGTTAAGCCATATTTAGTGTACAGCTAAGAACATTTTAGAAAAATTTATGACCAAACAACAGCGAAAGAAAAGAACTTAAAAGAAGTTAGCCAATAATTTGAAAGGACAGGAATTCAATAACTCTTATACTTGTAGTAACAAGGTAGAATTCTCCCTTCTTATTTTTCTCTTCATATAAAGTATAAATAATTCATTTTTACTACCCAAAGAGATTTTTCCCATCTAAACAGTACAAATCTGTGAACTTTATTTCCACTTGTCTTTCATGGATAAAATACTTTAAAAATCAAAACACCAAAGCCTATGAGTTTTATTTACATAGGAAAATACTAACTATACTGGATTCGCCAAGATAAAATTATATTCAGTATAATTTTTGATAAAATGTACTTTGTATACTAAGTTTTTGGGAATCACTAATTCATATATCATGTACATTCACTGTGATTCTCTAACAGAAGGTACACTTTATCTTATTAAGATGTAAAGACCTTTAACCAACTATTAAGGTTAACAAATTTATAGTAGGTTTTTAGACTTGGAAGAGTTTTAGAACATCTAAGCAGACAGTATTTTTAGAAATGATTAGAAAACCATGGGTCCCTGTATTTATTAAACTGAATCACCTGGCAGTAAAATTCAGTTAAGGCCCTTGGCATCGGAGACACTTCTTCCCACTCGGACCTGCTGCTGTGGTAGACCTGCACTTCATCTGTGATTTCATCTGGTGCATAATCACCACCTAATATATAAATTTTGTCTTCGATTCCAACTGCACCTGCATTAAAGCCTGCACATTCAAAAGATCCTTCGCCTTTCCAAACACACGTATCTGGACAGAAGCTATAAACCTTATAGGTGGAAAGGTCACATATATACAGTGTGCAGTTTACTGGAACAGCTTTAATTAGTGTTGCATGAAAAAACTGCCCAAACTCTGCTACTAATTCAGACCACTGATCAGTCGTAGCATTGTATTTAAAAAAGCAATCAAGGGATGGGTTAAAGGCATCTGTAATCTCTACCTCTGATCCAAGAACATAAATTACGTTTTGGCATGCGCTGGCCTCAGGGTAGTATATGCCCCTGGGTAACGGGCTGACAGATGTCCATTCTTTGGAAAGAGGGTTGTAAGATTCAACATCTAAGAGACTTTTAATGTCCTGAGCTCCTGTAGTTTTTCCACCTATCACGAACAATCGATTGAGAGCCATGACCGATGCATGCATGGTTCTTGGTGTTTTCATAGCTGACACAAGGAAGAAGTCATTTTTGACTGGACAGTAGCACCAGGTTTGATCAGTGGCGTCATGATATGACTCTGCGATATGAAGCCGAACTGTTCTACAACACGGCCCTTTGCAACCACCTGTCAAGAATATTTTCTCTCCATAGCTTGACAGGCTAGATCCTGGCAAATCAATCAGGTGTGACTGTGGCAGTATTTTCCACGAATCAGTTTTAATATTATAGCAAAACGTGTATTGATTTTCTCCATTTTCCTCAGTTTTGTGAACAAATATGTATTTTTCAGTTGTGGATGGTCGAGCATCGGGGAAAAGTCCACCAGAACCTTGCACACACTTAATTGCATCCACAATTATGTCAAAACAATTTGTGCTTTTGAGTAAACACTCTTCATTGAACAGATAGTCTTGAAGTGTCTCCTCAGATAACTGATGTAATCTCACCTTTTTAATCAAATAAGGCAGATGCTTTTGCCTAGATTCTAAGTCATGTTTAGTCCAACTAAGGACAACTTTCAGTACAGTTTCTTCTTCAGGTACATTTAATTCATCTGATTCCAGACATTTTTGCAGTATTCCAAAATTCATCTCTAAGAAATCACTGGATTTAAATAATAAAGAAAAATGTTGTTGTACAAAGTATAATGCATGATCAAACAAACGGGTAGAGCCATAACTATCTGATATAGATAATAACTGTAAACAGTTGACAATATTAATGCTTTTTATTAAAAAGTCACTGCACGCTTTGGATAGGAAGGAAACTTGAAGAAATGATGACAACTGAAAGAACATTTCTACATTATCATCTGTTATCTTTGTTTTTCCAGTATAGGCATAATCAAGAAATGCTTTTACTGCTTTGGAGGACAAATTAGTAATAGTAACACTTCCACCATCTCTTTCTTTCATGTTTACTTCAAACATCGCCCTGCAAAAATAAAGAACACAGAAGAACAGTAAACAGAAATGTTTTATGATAATTTTCAATATTACCTTTAAAAGGTTTCCTTTACTCTTAGATTGATTTAAAATATATTTATGAACTATATTTTAAAAGCATCCTGATAAATTATTTAAATATCTAGAAGTTGTATATCATACTAGTAATCTGCAAAACACGTATTACCTAACTCTCATATTGCAAAACATATACATTATAGCTGAGCTACAGCAACTAATCCAAAGAAGGCTATACAAAGATTCAAATTTTGTATACTGATCTAATGTTCTATTATTCATAAAATTAGGGTAAAATCTCCCTATTGGCTGAATTTATTTATGGGTTAATTAGTATCAACTCTGTAGATGATAACCAAAATTACTCAAAATATATAATGCTTCTGGGTTTAGAATTTAAAAGTCTCTTTCAAATTAATTTTCAATTTGACAGGAGATTTGTGAAAAATGTAATAAAGTGAGATATTAGATGTTTCCAATGAATCTGTCTGTGTGAGGGAAATCTACCAAATGAGATAAACACATGTCTAAAAAGACACATTTCATTTAGCACTTTAGGAAAAAGAGAATGATATTTCATAAAACTAAACAATAACAGTGTACCACATCTAGCCAAAAAGACTAAAAAATAAGTTTTTGTAGAATAGCCAGAGAGAGATGGAGATGGGTCCCCAGGTTTGAATATTTAGACTAGCTTGACAGTTCTTCATAAGTTTTAATTTATTCCAACATGGTAAAGCTGACAGAATCTTAGGAATTAAAATTTTTTTTGACTCAGCTTCAGGAAAAATATAAATTATTTGGAAATGATGGGGTAAGAGACTAAGATATATTTTACTATTGGTTTTGATAAGAATATTTTCATTCATCCTATATTAACTTCATATCCAGCATTATTCATATCTTTACACCTTAAATAAACCATTAATTTGGTTGTCAGTGGAACAGCAAATAGAGATTAAGAATCAAGTAGAAAGAGCTACAACAAAGAACTAAGGGACTGCCAACTGAACATTCATTAACACTGTATGTCAGCTGGTTTGGGTTCTGGTTTGATACCAGTTTGTATTTGTGACAGTATTGTCCAGGATACCTATGTGAGCAGGGCCCCTAGGTGTACAAGTAACCTGGGGGAAAACCAATTCCGTTATCAGAGTCTACTCTAGAGGGTAACTGAAGCTCTGAGAGACTAGTTTCCAACTGAAAAATATGTAGAGGCTTCCAAATACAGAATACTTCTGATAGCCATTCCACGAAGCTACTCGATACTTCTCAATACAAAAATGAGTAGTTACAAAAATCATATACATGTTACACATTATGTAGGGTGTTGCAATAATGTATACCAAACTAGAAATATAAACTAGAATGATAATTATATTAGGTTGTTAAGACATCTATAGTCAATTTTAAATAATAAGAACATGACCTCTAGAACCTGGCTGCCTAGGTGGGTATCTACCCTCTACCACTTATTATCTGTGTGACCTTGGGAGGTGAATTAACTTCACTGATCTTCAAAATCTTCATCTGAAAATGGGCATACTTGCAGTACCCATTTCACTGAGTTGTGAGAGGCATAAGTGAGTTAATCAATGCAAAGTATTAGCTATTGTTGTTAAGAAAATAAATGTTTTCTATTAGATCCTATGTACTTTTAACATACCATCAGCTTCCACATTTTCCTTAAAACACATGTAAGATCATGTTTCTCTACTTCATTCTACTCATCTTTAAAGTATCCAGATGATCTCAAATTTGTCTCCAGTGACTTCACATTTCTATCATGATTTCCATTTTTCAAAAACATTAATAAAGGGCACTTATCATGCATTATGCACTTTCTGCGATTTTTATTTTATATTTTTCTTCCTAGTACTCCAGTGAGTTTGATCATAACACAACTATTATGAATTAACGGCTTTATCATACAAGTGTATAAATTATAGAATTTCCATCTACATTTGTACATAAGTAAAATACTATATAATGAAGGATCTAGGTCACTATAGAAACATTACATGTGGAAAATTGTTTAAACATATTATGTTTTAACAGTAATTTTTAAAAAATTAAAACAAGTCCATAAAAAGCTAGGAGTAGGCTGAACAAAACACTATGGACAAAAATTATCTGCAGATACCTAATAACTTCAGCATGAAGAGTAGGACTGCCAATTCAAATGCTTACATTAACTTCTTATTTTGTTAACATGAAAACATTATAGGGAAATCAAGCTGTGCATTCACACCAGATTATTTCTATTTTTTTCTTTGCTAGGTTTGAAAATAGTAATAATAGTAGCTAACAATAATTGAATGTCCTGGGCACTGTCCTAACCAATACTTACACATGATGTCACTTTACTTTCATAATGATGAGTTAGGTTCTACTTTTATTATCTTAATATTTTACAAATAAGGAAACTGAGGCCAGAAGAGGTTAAGTAATTTGCCTAAACTAAGATCACATGTCTAATGAGTGGTAGAGCTGGGATTTAGATTAAGCACATGTATATTAAGAGGCCAAGTACTTAACCATTATACATACAGTCTCCTCTAATGAAGAGGTGACGTGAAAGATAAGGAAACAGAAAAGAATCACTTGGAAGAGAAACTGGATTAGAATAGAAGTGAGAAGAAACTGGAACCTGAGAGTGACAGAGATTAAGACCAGTTAGGGCCCCAGTGGAATATAAAGAAGAATAATTTAGGTTACGTCAAAGATGAAAAAAAAAAAAAAAAAAAGACAAAGACATATAGCTTAATTAGGCAAGCAGCTAGTAAAATTTATATTTATATATTAAATATTAATCTTTTTATTGTTTACTTATTAGAGATTTAAACCCTGCTTACCTCAATAAAAATTGTTTCTAACACTGAACATAATGCAAAATACTGAAATTACAATTTCAGTTTATTAGAGCATGACTAGGAGGGCGGAAGTCCAGGAGGTCACTAAAAGGTCTGTATTTCTGACCAAGAGGCCTCACAGGATAGGTCATGTATCTGACCATTAATTTTAAAGAATCAGAAACCTGATGTCAAAAGAGTAGATTCTTACAATGTCATCATGAGTAGGAAATTCCCTGTGAGACCAACTGACATGTCCAGAAAGTTGCACAGAATTAGAAGAAGCTGGGTGCTCTCCAGAGATGCTTTGGAGGTACGTCTCCCTACTATAGGGATATGTTTGCCAAAGAGAGAGAAATCTTAAAATCCTCTGGGTTTGAGTCCTTCTCCCCATGGATACAATACATGACTAAAATGTATTTTCCTCTAAGACTCTTCATTTTCTTTGAACTTTGTCTCCATTTTGGATCAGGAAGTCCTTTCCTCTTTTTCTAAGTGACACAGTACAGGGAACCCCCCAAATAAAACTGACCCAGATCAAAACAGTTTTTCCCCTGGAACATTTCAAGAGATTAATATTCTGTGGAATTTCAGGAAATGCTGGCCAAGAAAAATCAAAGCTTTACAAATGTAGTCTTAAATTTTCATACTTAAAAATCACTGGTTAATCTAGGTTCTAATTAGCAATTTTTAAGAATTAAAAATTACTGTTGGGCTCCGGGGGTGGGGTGGGGGGTGGTTTGGGGGAGAGGGCAGAATTGAATACACTTAAAAAAATACCTTAATTATCAGATAAATAAGGTAAAGTACCTGAAAAAGTCACTGCATGCTGCTAACACACAACGATGACATGGGATTATTTCATCTTTCATAATTATTTTGAAATCATAAAAGACATTTTGTTCTCTAAAATTCTGTAGTACACTTAAGATTTTCTGTCCATGATCTTCTGACACAAGGAAACTGTTTATCTTCTCAGAAGGAATTCCATTACATGAGCTTCGTTGATTGAAATCATATGAATTATCCATAGCCAATTCGATCTGCTCTTAGACCTGGAATGAAAAAAAAAAGTTGCTGATGTCAGTAGAGTTCTAATAAAATTTTAGATACAAAATTTGTACTTTTAGTGTCAATTACATGAAAATGCTCACTAAAAACAATCATAAGTATACCTTGTTTTAAACATGACATTTCATGACATTCAATATTAAATTCCTTTTGAATTTTCATAAATATTATGCTCACTGGAATAAAAAGTATATTATTGATTGATAAAGTTTAAGGCTATATAAATGTGTTAAGTAGCACCATTTATAAGTTGCATAAATTAGGTTATATAGAATATCACTACATAATTAGTCTTGTTATATGTAAGAGCTATTATTTATACAGTAGTTACCATTTGGGTATATGCCCAACACGTCTCTCTTCCCTCCCATCTATTTTCTTCTGGTAACAAAACAGATGTTAAAATGTTGATCTTAAAGCACAGGTATATGCCTTCTGATATTAGACTTTTAAAAGAAAACCGATTTTAAGAGATCAAAGTGTTATACTGAATTAACTAGTTATGGTCTTTACCAAAGAAAAGGCAAACATTGGTCTGTGTTGGTCTTTTTGAAAGCAGGAAGGAAAAGAGCACATCACATTATTTCAAGAGGCCCTTTAAACATGACATCAAAAATTCCAGATAGCCGAAGGCCAGATAATTGTGACTTTCCCAAACTGCAAATTCAGTTCTAAGCATGAAAGTTTACATCATCAAAAGAAAGGAAATGGGAAGAACAGAAAAGTAGACTGGGTACTAGGGGAGCCAGAGAAATAGAGAACCTTGCTTGCTTCCTTAGCATATTTCTGTTACGGTCATCAATTGCTTTGCAAATCACCCCAAAATTACAGCTTAAGATGACAATTTATTATCTCTTAGGGTTCTGTGGGTTTAGCTGGAGCTACCTGCTTGGGGGTCGATGGCAGCTCTGACTGAAGTCATCTGAAGGTATGACTGGATTAGAGGTCACATTTCTGATACTTCATTCACATTTCTGATACTTCAAATAGGATTGGTAAAACAGATAGGGCTCTGTCTCTCTCTTGATACACCATGTGGCTAGCTTATACTTCCTTACAGCATGGCAGTCTCAGGGTATTTGGACTTCTTACTTGGCAGCTTAGTTCGCCCACAGAGGAAGTTTCAAGATCAGGTGGAAAACAGACACTGGAGAAGCAGTCTGAATGGTTCTGCAGCATCAATCCGAGATATAACCTAGGACTAAGACAATCTACTGCTGTGTACAGTAACCACGAGACACATATAGCTATTTAAATGTAAATTACTTAAAATTAAAAATTTAGTTTCTTAGTTGTCTAGACATATTTTAAGTGGTCAGTAGCCATATGTAATATGAAGCTTACTTTTACTTGCCAATTTCACTGGGCCACAGGGTGCCCAGATATTTGGCTAAACATTATTTGTAGGTGTGCCTGTGAGAGTGTTTCTGGATGACATTAACATTTGAATTTGTAGCCTGAGTAACACAGAATGATTCCTTTAATGTGAGCGAGACTCCTTTAATCCATTGAAAGCCTGAAGGAAACAAGAGGCTGAGTAAGAAAGGGTTCTTTCTCTCTGCCTGTCTTTGAGTTGGGACATCAGGCTTCTCCTACTTTTGAACTAAGACTTGGACTGCCAGTTTAGTATAGGCTGTCCTGGGTCTCCTGCTTGCCAACTGCAGATTTCAGGACTTCTCAGCCTGCACAATCACATAATTATATAAGCCAACTCTCTATAGTAAATCTATCCATCCATTCATCCATCCATCCATGCACCCCTCTAATTTACTTCCTCTGGAGAACCCCTAACTAATACGTGTGGCTAGTGGCTGTTGTATAGTACAAGTGTAGAATATTTTCATCATCACAGAAGTTCCATTGGATAGCTGATATACTATATTAAGAATAGTATGCCTATATAAGAAAGTGTGTGTGCATGTGCACATGTGCAGGGGGAAGTAATAGGATATAATTGGTAGAATTATTGTGAAAATAAATTATCTACAGTAATTTTGTGAGCATTGTTCTGAGTAGCTGTTAGTAGAGAGACAGTAAGAATGAGAGTGGGTGTCATGAAGGGAAAGAGATAATGAGAAGCATGGGGACAGTTCTGAAGCACTGAATGTTATTTACTCCCAGTCTATTGCTCAAGACTAGCAATGGACTAGAGCATCAGTAATCCATAACAGCTATGTAGGGTCTTACCTTCATGGCCTGCTTCACAGAACCACAGAACTCGTTGGGAGGCTCAGTCTTTAAACCCATCCAAGTAAGCAAAAGTGGAATGGAGAGCCCAGAATTCCACCCTTGCCAGGCTAAATGAGGTGCTTCAACTCTCTTCCCATCCACCCAACTGAAGTGGTGTCAGAGAAAGCTGAGTGGGAAGCCAGGCCATTAATCTCTGCTGGGAGGTAACAGTGTCCACCCCCTTCCTACACCTAAGAGGTGATCCTGTGGTATGGAGGGAGCCTGAACTTCCATCACAACCTGGTGGTAACATGCCATTCCTCCCTCTCCTTACTTGAACTGAGTCAGAGGCCTTGTGAAGAGTCAGGATTTTCACTGTCACTCAGCAGTAACATGGCCACCCTCACATGATGCCCGTGGAGACCATGCGGGTAGTAGTTACAAGGTAACCCTTCCTCTCTAAGCCAGAATGATATCAGAGGATACAAAGAGGGGGACATGAACTCCCAGCTCTGTCTGGCGGTAAAAAAGAGCTCCTCCTATCCCAGCTGTCAAGATAGGGGAGGTGGAAAATCTGGACTTCTACCACAACCTGCAAGTAGTGACTTGAACCCAACAGAGCAGTGTCAGAAAAGACCCACTAAAACACAAGATTTAAATAAGATTTAGTGTCTTGCAACATAATATCCTATATATCCAAGAACCAGGAATATATCAAACTGAATGAGAAAAAACAACCAACAGATACCAACACTGAGATGACACAGATGTCAGACTTATCTGCCAAGAATTTTAAAGCAGCAATCACAGAAATGCTTCAATGAGCAATTATAAAATGTTTTAGACAAATGAAAAAATAGAAAATCTCAGCAAATAAAAGGAAGATATAAAGAACTAAATGGAAATTTTAGAACAGATACAGTAACCAAATAGAATGGAGGAGAAAAAAAGGAAGAGTCAATGATCTTGAAGAGAGGACAACAGAAACAATACAATCAGAACATATGTAACACAATAAAAAAATAAAAAAGACCGAAAACAGAAAAAACAGATTAGAAAACAAATGAGCAGAGCCTGAGGAACATGTGACTATAATGAAAAACGTAACATCCATGTCAACAGCATGCCACAAGGGGAGGGAAACAAAAGTAGGACTAAAAAAGCAATTGACGAAATGATGACTGAAACTGGCTCAAA
The DNA here is from genome assembly GCA_030015415.1 of Cynopterus sphinx. NCBI lineage: Eukaryota > Metazoa > Chordata > Mammalia > Chiroptera > Pteropodidae > Cynopterus > Cynopterus sphinx. The sequence continues at coordinate 80,986,588 of CM057383.1, read as the reverse complement.
TTTGGCTAAAGACATACACCTATAGATTCAGGACTCTAAGTGAAGCCCAAACAAAATAAATTTAAAGAATCTATGCCAAGGAACATCAGAGTCAAACTTCTGAAAACTAAAGACAAAAAAGTCTTTTTTGCAAGCAGTGAGAAAAGCCTCAGCTATAGAGGGAAGTTAATTTGAATGACAACAGATTTATTACTAAAAACTATGGAGACCAGAAGAAAGTGGCGTAATATTTTTCAAGTGTTGAAAGACAAGAATTGTCAACCCAGAATTCTATACTAATAAAAATATCCTCTGGGAATATAGGGAAAATCAAGACATTTTGAGATAAGGAAAAAAACAGACTTTCTCATAAGCAGGCCAACTCTCAAAAGGTAGATAAGGAAGTTCTCGAAGCAGTTTAATGATAAAACAAGGAATCCTATAATATGAAAAAGAAAAAAGAAAAGAGTAAGAGCAATATGTTTAAATTCAATAGACTTTCTATTTCTTGCTTTTTCTAATTTAAGTTGTATGGTTGAAGCAAAAATTATAACACTGCCTAATGTGGATCTCAATGTATATAAAGGAATTATTTCAACTATTATATAACGAGGATATAAGGGAGAATAAAGAGAAGTAAAAGAGTTTAAAGTTTCTACACTTTACTCAAATTGGTAAAATTTTTACACTGCTATTGTCATAAAATATACAACATGTACATGTACACACATGTATGTTGGGAGCCGAAAGGCCTTCATCCTGACCACCCAGCCCCCCCACCCCCCCATAGAACCTGGCCGTTAACAATCTAAAGAATGCAGGAGCAGATAATGCCCCAGGGAATAGTTAACCACAGAATGTATTAACATACCCGCCGGATAAGGAAGGACCTACTGAATGGCTGTGGACCTGCCCAAGGAGCCCCTCTCCTCCTTGTTCCTCTTTTCACTTCTAACCTTTGTACCCCCTAACCCCATCAACCAAGGACCAATGAAATTGTAACAAGTATCCCCCTGCCTAGTCAGTCCTGCCCCCCTTTGTTCTTCTGTATAAATATACCCGCTCTAAAATAAAAAATTTGAGGCTTGATCAGAATACTGTCTTGCCTCCGCTCCTTTTTCCACCCATTTCTCTCCAGGTTAGGTCCTCCTCGAGCCCGCGAATAACTAGGTCCCGCGGGTCGGGACACATGTATATATTTATGTAAATGATATAATACCTGGAACTACTAAAAGGTCTGTACAATGAGATACACTCATAGTCACTATAGCTGAATTAAAATGAAATTCTAAAAGGTTCATGTAACCCACAAGAAAGCAGGAAAAAGAGTTTAAAAACAGAGAGACTGGATATGGTTCCATAGTGTAGCAGTTAGCACGTCTGCTTTACATGCAGAAGGTCCTGGGTTCACGCCCCAGTGGAGCCACAGTCCATGGTCTACAGCCATGCCACCCTGAACAAGCCTAATGTCTGATCTTGGAAGCTAAGCAGGGTCGGGCCTGGGTAGTACTTGGATGGGAGACCACCCAGGAAGACCAGGTGCTGTAGGCAAAAATGATAATAAATAAATAAATAAAAACAAAAACAGAGAGACTAAACAGATAACAACCAAAAAGCAAACTTAGGTACTAATATATCAATAATCGTTCTAAATGTAAATGGTCTGTATAGACCAACAAAAAGACAGAAGTTAACAGAGTAGGTTTTAAAAGATGACCTAACTTTAGACTTCCTACAAGTAATTCACTTCAAATAGAGTAAGAGGTTGAAAGTCAAAGGATGAAAGAAAGATAGACTATGAAAGCATTAATTTAAAATAAAAACAAGTGTGGCTATATTAATATCAGATAGACTTCAGCAAGGAGAATTATGAGAGACAGAGAGGAACATTACATATGTCAATCCACCAAAAAGACAGAAAATTTGAATGTATGTACCAAACAATAAAGTCACAAAATATGTGAAGCAAAAACTGACAGAACTGAAAAAAAGACAAATGTACTATTATAGCTAGAAATGTTAACTGCTCTCTCTCTAAAATTAACAGAACAAGAAGACAGTAAATCAGCAGTGACATAGAATTAACATCATCAACCAACAGAGTCTAATCAACATTTATAGAAAAGTCCACCTAATGACAGAAAATTCCACCTAACAACCAAGAGTAACCATATCCTGACCAACAAACAAGCCTCAAATGATTTCAAAGAATTAAATTACACAAAAATGTGTTCTCTGACCACAATGGAATCAAACTAGAAGTAAACAAGAGAAAGATAACATTTAAAAATGTCCACACACTTGGAAAGTAAATAACCCACTTCTAAATAATCCATGAGTCAAAGAGAAAGTCTTAAGAGAAATAAAAAACATTGAACTGAATAAAAATGAAAATACAACATATCAAAATGTGAGATGTAGCTAAAATAACATTGAGAAGAAAATTTATAGCATTAATTGCTTAAATCAGAAAAGGAGAAAGGTCTGAAATCAATAGCCTAAGCTTTCACTGCAAGACGCTAGAAAAAAAAGGGCAAAAATAAGACCATGATGAAATATCACTATTCATCTGTTAAAATGGTTGATATACAAAAGTGTTAACACCAAATGCTTGAGAAAATGCAGAAGGACTGGATCACTCATATATGCTAGTAGAAATTACCTGACAGTTTCTTAAAAATCAGAACACAAGACAGTGATCCTATCTGGCTAGGGAACTTGATGCATGCTTTTGCCTGATTAGAGACCTTGAACAATGAGCCTTTCTGGCTTGGAGCCTGTTTTGCTCTCTGCCTGTGTATGGAAGCTACTTCTTAGCCCTGTCTACTGCTGAATGTAGCCCTCAGCCCACCCCACAAAAAAACCTAGCCAGAGCACATAAGAAACTGAATAGCCAGGCAGCTCTTGAGTAGAACACCTGGCCAGAAATAAATCCTGTCTGTCTGGCAAGGCTCAGGTGTTGAACCCATCTGACTAGGGAGCTCAGTGTGCATTTTTGCCTTATTCAGATCCCCAGCAAGCAAGACATATGGGTTTTGGAGGCTGTTACATAGATCTGTCCAGGCTGGGAAGCAAATTCAAAGTCCCTTCTACCGAAGTCCCTTGGTAGCCTCCAAGCACACCCAACCAGAAAGCCTAACAAAGAATATCCAGGACATTGAGAAGCCCAACCTACAGTTCTGTTTGTAACAGCACTGGAGCAGAGCTCCAATAACTAACCCTAAAGAAATGAAGATCTACAAACTATCTGCAAAGAATTCAGAATAATCCTCCTGAAGTTTAGTGAACTACAAGAAAACACATATGATTAAACAAAATGAGGAAAACAATGAATGAACAAAATGAGAAGTTCAACAAAGAAATAAAAACCATTAAAAAATAACCACAGATATTTTAAAGTTGAAGAATACAATGACTGGCCTAAAGAATTCAATGCGAGCTTAAAAATCAGATTCAATCGAGCAAAAGAATCAGTGAACCAGAAGATAGGGCATATGAAATTATCCAGTTGGAGGAACAAAAAAGGGAAAAAAAAGAATGAAAAGAATGAAGAAAGTCTACAGGGGCCATAGGACGTGATCAAAAGAACAATACATATATATTTATGTGTGTGTGTATATATATATATACACACACACATATATATATGTGTGTGTGTGTGTATGTATGTATATGTGTGTATATATATATATACAAAAGACAGTGTTTTTTATATATATATATAAAATATATGTGTGTGTGTGTGTGTGTGTATGTATGTGTGTGTGTGTGTATATATATATATATATATATATATATATATATATATATATATATATATATATATATATATATATAAAGAATGCCAGGAGGAAGAGAAAGAGAAAGGGGCAGAAAATATTTTAAAATCCATAATGGCTGAAAAATTCCAAAACCTGGGTAGAGAAATGGATATCCAGAGTCATGAGGCCCAAAGGTCATTCCTCACAGCAAATCAGCCTGAGGGTCAATCCTTCTCACTGACACTGGAACAGCAATCAAGGCTCAACTACAACAAGAAGGTACACACTTTCCATATAAGGGACACTCCTATAGCACCTGGCCTGGGTGACCAAGGAGACTGTGCCACTGGGCCACACAAGAAACATACTACATAAGGCCACTCTGCCAAAACTAGGTGACATTGTAGATCTACCTCCAATCAATGGACACCATAGAATTAAACAGAGAGTCAGCCAAAATGAGGAAACAAAGAAACGTCCGAATTGCAAAAAGAGGACAAAACTCCAGAAAAAGAACGAAACAAAATGAAGGCAAGCAATCTACTAGACGCAGAGTTCAAAACACTAATTATAAGAATGCTCGATGAACTTAGGGGAAGAGTAGATGAACTCAGTGAGAACTTGAACAAAGAGATAGAAAACATTAAAAAGGAGATGGAATACATTAATAGGGAGCCAGTCGGAAATGAATAATACAATTTTTGAAATGAAGAATATATTAGAGGGGATCAACAATAGATTAGATGAAGCAGAGGATTGAATCAGCTTTTTGGAAGAGAAGGTAGTGGAAAACACCCAATTAGGGCAGCGAAAAGAAAAAGAATTTTTTAAAAAATGAGGATAGTTCAAGGGACTTTTAGGACAACATCAAGCATACCAACATTAACACCACAGGGGTACTAGAAGGAGAAGAAGGAGAGGAAGGGATTGAAAACCTATTTAAAGAAATAATGATGGAAAACTTTCCTAACCTGTCAAAGGAAATAAGACATATAAGCCCAGGAATCAGAGACTCTAGATGAACTGAAAGAGACTCACATCAAGACATAATTAAAATGCCAAAGTTTAAAGACAAAGAGAGAATCTTAGCAGCAAGAGAAAAGCAGTTACTTACCTACAAGGAAGTTCCCATAAGACTGTCCATTGACTTCTCAACAGAAACTTTGAGGCCAGAAGGGATTGGCACAAAATATTCAAAATGGTAAAAAGCAAGAACCTACAACCAAGATAATTCTACACACCAAAGCTATCATTTAGAATTGAAAGAGAGATAAAGAGCTTGCCAGACAACAAAAGCTATAGGCATTCATCACCAACAAACCAATATTATAAGAAATATAAAAGGAACTACTTTAAGAAAAAAAATGAATAATAAAATGGCAATAACTGCAAACCAAACAATAATTACTTCAAATGTAGATGAATTAATTGCTCCAATCAATGGACACCACAGAAATACAAAGAATTATAAGAAAATACTATGAACTATTAATATGCCAACAAATTCGACAAACTGGAAGAAATGGATAAATTCTTAGAAACAGGCAATCTTCTAAGACTGAATGAAGAAAAAATAGAAAATTAGAACAGACTGATCACTAGAAACTAAATCAGTAATCAAAAAACTCCTAACTAATAAAAGTCCTGGACTAGATGGCTTCACAGGTGAATTTTACCAAACAATTCAAAGAAGAATTAACACCTATTCTTATCAAACTAGTCTTAAAAAACTGAAGGTGAGGGAAGGCTCCTGAGCTCATATTACTAGGCCAGCATTACTCTGATTCCAAAATCAGTCAAAGATATTACAACAAAAGAAAATATGTGAATATCTCTGATGAACTAAAATGCGAAAATCCTCAACAAAATATTAGCAAACCGAATTTAGCAATACATTATAAAGATCATATGCAATGGTCAGGTGAGATTTATTCTTGGGATGCAAGGTTGGTTTGATATCTGCAAATCAATTGATGTGATATACTACATAAACAAAATGAAGGAAAAACATTATATGATCATATCACTAGATGCAGTAAAAACATTTGACAGAACCCATAATCCATTTATAATAAAAACTCTCAGCAAAGTAGGAATTGAGGAAACATACCTCCACATAATTTATGACATATTAGACAAACTCACAGTTAACATCATATTCAGTGGTGAAAAGCTAAAAACATTCTCCTTAAGATCAGAAACAGGACAAACATGTCCCCTTTCAGTACTTTTATTCAACATAGTATTGGAAGTCCTAGTCATAGCAATCAGATAAAAAATAAATAAATAACAGGCATCCAAATCAGAAAGGAATACTAAAACTATATTTTCAGATGACTTAATACTACATATATGGAACCCTAAATAGTCCACCAAAAACTATTAGAACTGAGAAATGGATTCAGTAAAGTAACTTGATACAAAATTAATATTCAAAGATGGTTCCATTTTTATATTCCAATAATGAACTGAGAGAGAAATTAAGAAAACAATAAACTACATAGGAATAAATTTAACCAAGAAGGTAAATAACCTGTACTCAAAAAATTATAAGACATTAAAAATGAAAATAAATGGAATTACATACCAGGCTCATGAATAGGAAGAATTAACATCATTAAAATGCCCATAATACCCCAAGCAATCTGCAGATTCAATGTAATCCCTATCAAAATAACAATGGCATTTTTCACAGACTTGAAAAAATAATTCTAAAATTTATATGAAACCACAAAATACTCCTAATTGCCAAAGCAATCTTCAGAAGGAAGGACAAAGTTTGACATGTCACGTTATGCGGTATCAAACTATATTACAAGGCTATATTACTCGAAACAGCATGGTACTGGCATAAAACATACACATAAGTCAATGGAACAGAAATGAGAACCCAGAACTAAACTCACAACTATATGGTCAATTAATCTATAATAAAGGAGGCAAGAATATACAATGGGGTAAAGACAGCCTCTTCAATAAATGTTGGGAAAATTGGACAAATACATAAAAGAAAAAAAAACCTGAGTCATGTTCTTACACCATATACAAGAATAAGATCAAAATTTAAGTCTTTAAATATAAGACCCAAAACCATAAAACTCCTAGAGGAAAACACAAGCAGTAAGCTCTCTGTCATTGCTCTAAGTAAAAATTTTTTGGATATGTCTTCTCAGGCAAGGGAAAGATAAGAAAAAATAAATGAATGGGAATACAACAAACTAAAAAGATTTTGCACAGCAAGGGAAACCATCAACTAAAGGTAAAGACGACCTACTGAACGGGAGAAGATATTCATCACTGATATATTCCATATGGGTAAATATCCAAAAAATATAAAGAACTCATATAATAGAACACCAAAAAAGACAAACAATCTGATTAAAAAATGGGCAGAAGACCTGCATAAACATTTCTCCAAGGAGGAGATTCAGAATATGCAAAGATGTTCAATGTCACCAATCATCAGAGAAATGCCAATTAAAACCACAATGAACTATCAACTCACACATGTCAGAATGTCTATTATCAGTAAATCAACAAGTGTGAATGAGGATGTGAAGAAAAGGGAACCCATGTACACTGTTGGTGGGATTGCAAACTGGTGCAGCCTCTATGGAAAACAGTATGGAGATTCATCAAAAATTTAAAAATAGTACTACCTAATGACCTAACAATTCTACTTCTGGGTATTTATCTGAAGAAATCTAAAATATTATTTCAAAAAGATACATGCACCCCTAATTCACTGCAGCATTATTTACAATAGCTCAAATAAGGAAGCAACCTAAATGTCCATCAATAGATGAATGAATAAATGTCCATCAATAGATGAATGTGGTGTGTGTGTATGTGTGTGTAAATGGAATATTATTAGTTGGCCATAAAAGAATTGCAATCTTACCATTTGAGACAAAATGGACGATGGACTTAAAGTATTATTAGGCTAAGTAAAATAAGTTAGAGACAAATACTATATCATTTCACTTATATGTGTAATCTAAAAAAAAAAAAAGGACAGAACAGAAACAGACTCATAGATACAGAAAACGAACTGACAGTTGACAGATGGGAGGGGGTTTAGGAGCCTGGGATTAAAAAGTACAAATTGGCAGGTACAAAATTGTCACAGGGAGGTGAAGTACAGCATAGAAAATATAGTTTGTAATATTGTAATAACTGTGTATGGTGTCAGGTAGGTTCTGGGCTTATCAGGGGGATTCATAAGTTATATAAATGCCTAGCCACTATGCTGTACATCTGAAATTAATATAATATTGAATGTCAACTGTAATTAAAAAATGATTAAAAAAGATAATTCAAGGTAACCCAAAGAAATGAGTAGCTTTGCTTACATCAGACAATATAGTCTTTAAGCTAAAATTGGCTAAAAGATACAAAGTACTATAGAATGATAATAGAATCAACCTATCCAGAAGATAAAAAAATTGTAAATATTCATGCACTAACATCAAAGCACCTAAACATATCAAGCAAATACTAATGGAACTAACAAGAGAAATAAATGGCAGTATAGTAACAGTTGGGGATTTTAATACCCCAGTTTCAACAATAGATTATCCAGACAGAAAATCAATAAGAAAACATGATTTGAACATTATAGATCAAAGAGGACTAACAATATATATAGAACATTCAATCCAACAACAGCGGAATATCATTCTTCTCAAGCACACACAGAACATTTTCTAGGATAGAGCATATGTTAGACTGCAAAGCAAGTCTCAGCAAATTTACAAAGAATAAAACCATACCAACTATGTTTTTCGACCACAATTGTATGAAACTATAACTGAGCAACAGGAGGAAAACTGGAAAATTGGCAAATATATGGAAATTAAACAACACACTCTTGAATAACCACTGTATCAGATTTGAAATTAAGTAAGAAATAAAAAAGTATCTTGAAACACATGAAAATGGAAATACAAGATACCAAAGCTTTAGGAGATGTAGCAAAAGCAGTTCCAAAAGGGAAGTTTATGGCAATCACCGCACTCATCAAGAAAAAGGACCTTAAACAACTTAAATTTATTTACATCTGATGGAGCTGGAAAAAGTATGGGAATTACAAAAACTAGAGTAGATATAAATAAAATAGAAAACAGGAAAATAATAGAAAGATTGACAAAACTAAAAGATGGTTTTTTGAAAAGATAAAGTTGACAAACCTTTACCTAGACTTACAAAAGAAAGAACCTAAATAAAATTATAAATGAAAGAGAACTGACAGCACAGAAATACAAAGGATTAAAAACTACTATGAACAATTATACTCCATCAAACTAGACAACCTAGATGAACTGGATAAATTCTTAGAAAACAAGTCATGAAGAAATAGAAAATTTGAACAGACCAATTCCTATAAAATTAAATAAGTAATCAAAAACCTCCCAACAAAGAAAAGTTAAAGATCAGATGGATTTGTGGGTGAATTTTATCAAACACTTAAAGAAGAATTAAGGCCAATCCTTCTCAAACACTTCCGAAAAACTGAATAGGAGGGAATAGTTAACATTTTACGAGTCCAGCATTTCCATGATAACAAAACCAGACCAGACCACTACAAAGAAATAAAACTACAGGCAAATATCCCTGATGAATATAGGTGCAAAAATTCTCAATATAATACTAGCAAGCTGAATTCAACTGCACATAAAACGGATCATATGCCATGATTCATCCCTGAGATGTAAGGATAGTTCAACAGATGGAAATCAATACATGTGATTTATCACATTAATTTTAAAGATAAAAATGATATGATCATCTCAAGAGATCCTGAAAAAGCACTTGAAAATTCAACACGCATTTATGATAAAAATTCTTAACAAATTGAGCATAGAAAGATAATATCTCTACACAAGAATAAAGGCTAAATATGAAAGGCCCACAGCTAATATAGTACTTAACTGTGAAAGGTTGAAAGCTTTTCCTTTAATATCAGGACTAAGATATGGGTGCCCACTCTTACCATTATTCAACATAGTACTGGAAGTTTTAGCCACAGTAATCAGGAAAGAAAAACAAAAGGCATCAGAATTGAAAAGAAAGAAGTAAAACTGTCTTTGGAGATGATATTATTTTATATATAGCAAATCCTAAATATGCCACCGAAACAAATGTAAGAATAAATGAATTCAATAAAGTAGCAGGATAGAAAATCAATATATAAACTGAGAAACTATTTTGTTGTTCCAGTTTTGTTCTTGTTCAAAACACATAGAAAATGAAAAATAAACCCATTATTTTATTTTTGGTATATGTGGTTCCCTCAGTTTTTAAAATAAGTTGAATGAAGAAAAAACAGCTTAGAGGTACCCAAACTTCAGACTTTCAAAAGGATATAATCTGTATTTCTGTAGTGGCATAAGTCTTGAGAATATCAATTTAAAAAATCCCAACAAACATTTTTTATATTAACCTGTTATTAAAAACATGTATATAATTTAGATCTTGTATTAGATTAAATCAGTTATTGTTCATGAGTAAAAGTTGAACCCAATGGTATATATATAATTATCTTTTATATAAATATAATGATAAAAGACAAGTTTAGTAGAAATTCCAAGTATTCTTAAATAAGTGTTCTCAAATATGTTAGGATCATATACAGCTATTAACTTTTATTAAGTTGTTCAAAGATAAAGACTGCCATTTATATTCTCAATGACAAATTCAAGCAGCCGAAATTTTCATTTCTTAAATTCTCTACTTGCATAGTAGTATATTTTGCAAATAACAAAGAACTTGGGGTTTGGCACTGAAAGAATAGGGTCCTAAACAGTCCAGCAGTGACTCAATAGTGACTCCTATTGAGGCTCTCTGAGGCTTTGGCTTTCTCTTCATCTACAAAGTGGATGTACCAATTACACTGGACTGTTGTGATGCTTAAATGATATCATGAATATTAAATATTCTCAAGTGGTATACAAATATTAATGGTTAAAATCAGTGATTAAATATATTTAGCCAGTAACATGATTATTAAACAATTCTTAATAAAAGATCTATAAGGTAATTTTTTTCCTCCAAATATTCTGCAAATTTAATATTTCACTTATCTTAAGACACATTTTTTTCCATTGAGATCATGAAAGTGAAAGAGAAGAGTTAGACTCTGAATGTGAAGTTTTAAGAGCATCTCAGCTAATTAATTTTGCTTATATATTTCTTTTTATGTATGTACAAGGGTGATATATAATTTTTTTTAAAAAGGGCTTTATATAAGTATGAAAAATTCTCAAGTGATGTTTTGTCATAGTTAAAATGGTATTTTTTTCCTTCTTAGTAGCACATAAAATGGTATATTTTATAAGATTGCATCTCAGCTTCAATGAAACATTTTCTGCTCCAAACATTAAATCAATTTTCCAAACTATTCTCTTGTTATTTTAGTGTCTTCTATTAAAATTTGCTTTAAATAATTGAATCAATAAAAGTCTAAGAATTAAGCCTAAGAACCAAGTCTTTGATATAATGACAGGAAAAAAACATATGCCACTTGACAGAAGTGAAATATTAAACTAAAGCTGTACTATGACTCATCTGGGATTTCATTGGGTCTGAAATGGTAATTGATGCTTCAATACAAAAGGGGATTTCTGGCCTAGTCTATCCAATATTTATTATAGAATGCTAACTATATGACAGGGAATTAGGCACTAGAGATAGCATGGAGAATAAAGGCAGACATGATCCCTGCTTTCTTGGTGTTTAGTATCCAGTGAGGAAGACTGACAAATTATAAATTGTTATAAATCCTGTGAAGAAACAACTGGGAAATGGAAATAAAAATGAATAGTACCAGGGTATACAACTTTGGACAATAACAGTGGGGACAGTGAACACTTACATAATGTTACCATGTGCCAGGCTCCGTACTGTGTGCTTTATATATTCTTTATCTTCAAAACAACTATGTAAAATAGATACACAGGGAAAATGAAGCTTCAAGAATTTAAATAATTTTCTCAAGGTCACATAGCAAATAAATAGGGAGTTGGGAAGTAAAGCCAGATAGTCTGGCTCCAGAGTTGTCCTTCTCATCCACTACAATACTAGGGACAAGCCTTTCTGAGCACGTGTCATTTGTGGACACCTGAATAATAAGAAAGTAAGGAGTTGGTGAGAGAAATCATGTACAAAGTCCCAAAGCAGAAAAGGGCCCTTCAATTTTAGGAAATGAAAGAAGGCCATCATCACTAAAATAGAGTTATTGAGAGCAAGAATGTTGGGGAGCTAGGGCTGCAGAAGGCCAGTGCTACTTCATGCAGGATCCTACAGGTCACAAGGAGCTGGAATTTTATCTTAAGTACAGGTGGAACCACAGAAGAAGGAAATGAACAGTGACATAATCTGATTTATATTTTTAAATATCTTTCTGGATGATGTGTGAAGAATGAATTTAAAAAGGGCAAGAGAAACTGAGTCTACGCCATTTATTTAACAAACATTAGAAAGTTTAGAGTAGCTATTCTTGTGGCAAGCATTATTCCATCTACCCAGCACACAACCAAATACAGCACAGAAAAGGTCACCACTCAGAAGTACCCTTTAGGATGGTGTGCGAGCACACGCGCGCACACACACACACACACACACACAGACACACACACACACACACACACACTACCCCCTCTGCAACATCAACTATTTCTCCCACCATATTGGACATTTTCCATCAGTGTACAAATTCTAGTATTTCACATATGAAACAAACATCAAACAATCTATCCTTTGACCTTTTATTGCCCTCTAGCTATCGTCCCATTTTTCTACTTCCTAACCCAGAAAAACTTCTTTAAAGAATGGTCTATAGTAACTTAGCCTCCAGTTATCATTGCGGTGCACTACGGTGCACTACGATCAAGTTCCTCTTTCACCACACTAAAAGTGCTCATGTCAATGTTACCATGTTACCATCTTACAATGCTAACTTCTCTCTTCTCAGAAGGACTCACATTGTTAAATAGTTCCCTTTTCTCTTCTGTGCTAACAATCTTCAGGTTTCCTATCTGGATGGTCTGGTCTTCTCATTCTAATTAGGAGGCCACATATTGCGGAGATTGAAGTGCATGGACTTCTAGACTTAGCTCTGAAAACAGGTTGGTTCTGGAGTGCTCAGGGGATGAAGAAAGATAATGTTTCCCTTTCTCATTCAGGATAGAAAACTAATCACTATTTCCAGTGGGACATGATAGTGGTTCAGACTAGAGTGTTAACAGTGCAGATAGGAAGAAATAGATGGATTAATTTCTATTTTAGAAGTAGAACAAATAGAATTTGGAATTGAGGGAAAGGGGAATCAAGGTTTCTTCCTTGAGTAACCAGTAAAATTATGAAGCAATTTACTGAACTCCTGGAAAGGAAGTTTTGCAATATAATCAAGTTTAAGCTGTGACCAAATAAGAAAAACTACTGAACATTACCTAAAAAAGTCACTGAGTCATACAGAGAATCTCATTTGATGGCTTTTCAATGAAATTTATACCTGGGAGAGGTTATATGATTTACCTGAAGTCACAGGGATAATTTGGTGGAAGAACTGAAAATAGAACACAACTCTCTCAGAATCCTAAGAAGCCACAGATCAGGACCTGGCAAGATGACTACTCCTCGCAAGCTTGCCAAACCTCTAGCACTTTAGTCCCTTCCCCTACCTAACTAATGCAATAAAAAATGTTGCAATAAAATTTGGGGTTTACTGCATATGGTTAGGCAAATTAACTGCACATATATTTCCTTAAGAAAAAAGTGAGGAAAGGTAGACAGAGTATAAATATCAGTGTTAGCTTGTGAAAAGAGTAAAATCTATTGCAAAAGTTCATAAAAAAACATTTACATATTTGTAAAAGGTAAGGCATACATGAAATTCCCTCTCATGTAGTTTACATTTTCATTGGCAAGTTAACATTTGAATAATCTGGGACAATAGGTGTCCTAAGGCCGTACTAGAAAGTTGAGAAATGAATTATATCAACCATATTTTATCTTTTAAAAATGTACTCTGGAGTAGTCCTTAAGAAAAGGTAAGGTTTGAACTAAGCCAATAAGGACAAGAATTTAAAAAGTAGATAGGGAAAGGGATTAAAGAACTCTTATAGAGTGTCCAAGAGGGTGCTAGGCCGGGGTTGGGGTAGAGAGTGGGAAGAGTGAGCTTTTTAGATTTGTTGTGCACAGACCTTCTTTTTGGTTTGACATCTGAGCTCAGACCTGAATGATACAGAGGAATGTGATGATGGCAGGAAAGAATATTCTAGGCAGAAAGAACAAGTACAAATAACCACTACATTGCCTGCCTGGACATTAGGCTCTATAGATTGAATACGCAGACCTTAGTTCAGTGGTAAAAGAATGGACTATGAATTCCTAAATCTGAATTTAAATAATTCCACAAATTCTGATCTCAGTTTCTCTACCAGCAATACTACTTACTGCAATTAGAACATGTGAAATACATAGAATATAGAAGTGCTTTGGAAACAGAAAATATGCCAATTTTATAAAAATAAGTTCAATGGAAAAATTATGATACATACATTATGACCATTGCTGTTATATTAGTAGATACCTTATACTTTACATATCTATACATTTTCTCATTTCAATTTTTTGTACGTTTTATCTGCCTTACCAGATTTTAAACTCTCTGCAGGTGGTAAGCAGATCTTAAATATGGCACACACCTGACACAGATGTTCAATAGTAATATCTAAATTGATATTGTCAAGCCAGTAATTCATTTTATAGCCCTATGAAGATTTGCCTGTGAGTTCAAAATCCCATTTACCTGCTAAGGACTGGAGAGGGCTCAAGATACCAGAAAAAGCTAATGGAAACAAGTATAGATACAAACCCAGTAAAATCCATCTTAAAGAGGATAGGAGTAATCCTCAGGTAATTGTATTAATTACTGCTGCTAATCTTTAATTGTGGCATTCTTTGGCAGCCAAAGGAAAAGGGAATCTGAATTCCACAGTGTAGCATTTAATCTACCATAAAGACAGGCATTTACAATCTGCAGAAATCAGCTTCTCCCTAGACCAAAACCAGAAAGAGACTTTAATTATAAGGCCTTTCATGTAAGTCACTTATATGGACTACATGGAACAACTGTAGAAATGAAGACATCAATATGTACCTTCATAAAGTCTAAGAAAATGACTGAGTAAAGGCACAGAGTAACTCTGGAGGGCTGCTGAAGTTATTTAACTTGGTTTTGATGCTTTTAAAGCAAGGAACTCTGATGTGGTGGAACCACTGGTGCCTCAACAATAGAATCCTCAGTATTCTCCCTAGGGCTCTGGTCCAGGCTTGGCAATCACAAAACAACACCTGGGTCACTTGATGGCTGTAACAGGGGTCAGCATTAGCCCAGTTGCTGGATGGCCGCCTAGAATTGAGGTGGGGCGGGCGCCCCACACTGGGGGCAGGGTCTGGGCCCCGAAGGAGGGTTTCAGGGTGGGCGACTGCTTAAGGCAGGAACTGTCTTAGGTGAGCGAGGCCTCCAATCCAAGGGGCTGGGGTTTGGGGAGAAGATGGCAACTCAGGGCCACCGTGCAGCTCAACTCCAGGGTGCACCATGACTACCCCTCCCAGGCGCGGAAACCTCTGCTGGCCCAGGATATGAAGGGTCAGCAGAAGATGCTGAAGCCAAGGGAATCCTCTTCTCTGGGTTATAGGGGCCGATCCTTGTTCCCAGGAATAAGGCACTATCATCGCACTACTCCCACAGACCCCAGAAATCACCCACCTGCAACTGCAGTCCAGGAAGTCTCCACCCCAGTCTCAGCCTCCAGAAGGCTGATTGCGATTGGCTTGCACCTCTGTCCCGTTAAGACTCCTCTAAGCGCGAGTGGCGTAACTATCCGGCTCTCGGCCGCGGTCCCGCCCTTCACTCGCCTCCGAAGCCCCGCCCCGCGTGACGTCACACGTTGCCGCAGAGCGCAGAGGCGGGGCTCCGTCTCCGCCCGCAGCGGCTCCCTCCCAGAGTGGGCCGGCGGCGGCGGCGGCAGCGTCGGGGCGGGGACGTCGGGCCGTGGACGTCAGGCGACGGCCCGCCCCCTCCGCGCGGGCGCCGGAAGCAGGGGGCGGGGCCACGTTCGTGTCCGCGCCATCAGGCGGGAGGTGGCGGCGGCTTAGTCTCGGTGCATGGTTGTACCGGCCAAGAAGTTCTGCTTGCTGCCCGCGATGGAGGGTGTACGCTGGGCCTTTTCCTGCGGCACCTGGCTGCCGAGCCGAGCCGAGTGGCTGCTGGCGGTGCGGTCGATCCAGCCCGAGGAGAAGGAGCGCATCGGCCAGTTCGTCTTTGCCCGGGACGCCAAGGCAGCCATGGTACTACAGGTCTTTGGTATTTTGAGCGGAGGAAACATGTTGGGGGAGGTGGGCTGAGCCGTGGACCCCCCGACCCCCTCTTTCTAGCGTGGACGCCCTCCTTTTGGCCCACTGGTGGCCGCCCTTCTGCGAGTCTGGAGTCGGCGCACGGCCTGGTCGCGAGGGCCTTTGTAGTCGCTTAGGAGGCCTCGATCTCCGTAAAAATTAGCCCCTCCCCGTCACAATTGAAAATAGAGACCCCGTGAAACCATGAAATAGATGTTTTATTTTTCCTCGTAATGAATGTTTTTACATTTTTATTCGTTACCAAATTTTATTGTTTTCTTCGCGTGGGCCCATGTCACATGCTCAGTCGGCCCATTAAATATCCCACCACTCTTACCGGGAGGGGCATTCTGCACGTGGTAGGCCGCCCCGAGTATTGACGATATTACTTCGTTGGTCTTCACACACCAAGGATCGAAGAGGCCTAGTCCAGCCTGCTTTCACCAGTGAAATTTACCAGGATTAGGCTCAGGCGTATAGCTTGGGAAACAGTATTTGAAATCGAATTGCTTATTTTAGTTATGTATTTTTAAGCACAAATGGGAATTTGGATTTCCAAATTACTTCTATACAGTGCAGTTTGAAACCGCCTGTAATTACCATATCATTGCATTTCTTGGCAGTCATTTCTTGAAATTGTCCCTATGTCGCAACACGTTTTCATTTGAAATGTAGGCTAATTGACAATTCTTTGAAGGTATGTTGGTGAATATTTTTTATACTTTTTTATAAACCGTAAGAAATTGTGATGTTCAAAGTGTTACAGTTTTTGTAAGTAAGTCAGTGTTAGAGTTGAAAAAAAACTTGAAAGGTATTTTATAGACTATTATATACTTTGTCATCTTATACCCTTGAGCATTTTTGTGTGATTTCGTTAATTTCTTAATTTATTAGGTGGAGGTGGGAAAGAACGGATAGGGTATGTGTAAAAGAAGATGGGTCATGCATAGCTAATTGTTGAAACTGGATGGTGAGTATATAGGATCTAGAAATACTTGCACATGTATGTGCATAAAGATCTAGGTGCACCAGGGTTGCTTACTGGAGACTTGTATAATAGCAAAACTAGAGCCAGCCTGAAATGTCCAATAATGGACAAATCAAGTTGTAGTCCCTTGATACTATGAAAATACTATACCACAGTTAAAAATGCACAGGCCAGATTGTTAATGTAACAGACAAGAAATAATTCCCAACTCAAGTTAAAAAGGTTATACTTGGTAGAATACTACATGTATTAAGGTCTCATATATAAGGTCACGTAGACAGCACAAAAACTTATGCAAATGAACATGTATTTAACTACTTAAGAAAAAAGCCTGAAAGAATGCCTACTAGTTAAATTGGTTACCTCTTGAGGGGAAGTAATTACTAAGGAGAAACTTCAACCTTTTCTTTTATCCTCCTAAGCATGGCTTAAATCTTAATACAGTTTATTTAATTTTTACATACTTTTTAAAATGAATATTTTAGAAACCACAAAAATAGACTTATGTGTTACAGACAGTATACCTATACATACCAAACGTTTTATTTACTTAACAGGCTGGTCGTCTGATGATAAGGAAATTAGTTGCAGAGAAGTTGCATATCCCTTGGAATAACATTCGTTTGCAAAGAACTGCAAAAGGAAAGCCAGTTCTTGCAAAAGACTCGTTGAATCCTTACCCCAATTTCAACTTTAACATTTCACATCAAGGGGACTATGCTGTACTTGCTGCTGAACCTGAGCTACAAGTTGGGATTGATATCATGAAGACTAGTTTTCCAGGTAATGCCGAATTTTTGTTGTACAGAATAAAGTATCTTGTCTCAGTTCTTACCTACTGAGTAATCTCAGGTCAGGAAGTGTAGATATTTAAGTTTAAAAAAAAAATGCACTCAACCCATTCAAAGATAGTATATTTGAGAGAGCATATTTTTGAGAAGGGTAGATTTCTTTGAACATTAACAGTTGCTACATAAAGGATAGATTCTCCATTATTGAAGAGTCATAATGCTTTGGCTAGAAGCAAAGTGAAAACTAAAAATTTTCTCTTTGATTTATGCCTTAGCTTGTTAAATAAGACTAACTTTGAAACTATTTTTGAAGACTTAAATTTCATAAAGAATAGTTTCTAATAGTTTAATTTGTCTTAAATAATAGATGTTAAATTGGACCTGAGTCAGTTTTGAGTAGCATTCTATTCAAACAGTTATGTTGTAAGAACTTTGTTTCATTTAAATACTTGTCAGAATCATCAATAAGGTGTTGATTTGTTTTAAAAAAATCTCAATAAAGTATATTCTTAGGAAGAGATAACATGTATTTGTGCTATATTTAAATTCAGCTCTTTGTGATAACATTTATATAAGTAAAAATGAAGAGCAAGCAATTATTAAAATATTTAAGTTGCTTATATTTTGCCTCAGAAATTGTAATCGGTGGCTGTAGGAACTGCTAACATTGTGAGGTTGAGTATGTCCAGGCAATTTTACTAGAACACAAGTTCTCGTAACTATAATATTCATCATCACTAACAGTTTAGTGAGCACTTACTGTGTGCCAAAGCATTTTAGTAAGAGCTTTACATACTCCAATTTAATTGTCCCAATCACCCTAAAATGGATACAGTATTATTTTTTTATGAAAAGGTATGTAACAGGCCAAGAGGAAAGCTGTTAATAAGATAAACATCTTCCTAATTTTATAGTGCAACTTTCTAATCTCCACATTTTCTCAACTTCAGGATCTTTGCTATGTTTCCCTGAGTCTGGAAGATGTGTATTAACTTTATCTACCACCCCCATTACTGCTTTGATGACTTATTTACTGGTTACCTTTTACCTCAGCTTATAAATATTTGTCAGGATGATTGTCCTATTTATCAGGATGATGTCTTTCCCTTGGTCCTTATAGACACACGAGAGCAAAAACGATGTTAGCTACATCTGAGTTTGGTCACTATCACATCTCAGCACCTTATATAGGTCATAATAATGCTCAATGAGTATTTGTTAAATGAATAAATACTCTGCTGCTGCTATAGTAAGGCTTCAGAGCATGGCTGTGTATTTCATCTCATGGTATCTTTAGTTTGAATTTTCCCGTGGCTACTTTTTCTCTGATTTGCTCATAAACCTTTCTGAAACAACTCTAGTCTTTGCTCAGGAGGTTTTACTAGCAATAACAGGGGTTCGTGACCTACTCCCTGGATAAGCATCAGGTAATTTTGTTAACTTCCTGAAATTGTTTTATTTTGTGTGTACATGTGCATATTTCTCAGAGAATCTGGTTTTCAGCATGGTCATAGAAGGTTTATTCTGAAAGAACCACGGGTTTAGAGGGTTAGATTGAGCATGGGAACAAGGCCATAAGCTTTCATAGTTTTCAGCTGTCCTTATACGAACCATTCCTAAAATCAGAAATTATCAGAGAGGCCACTGTTACTAAGAATGCTATCAGCATAATTGTACAATAATGGTTGGCTCATCAGGTTGATACCTGTCTGGATGTTATGTGGGACACAGATTTTATTACCAGTTGCCTTGACGGACAACGTTGGCTTTGGTCAGTACTGGATAAACAACTAATTACTAATTGAAATTTAATAAATGATAGAGTAATTGAGCATTAACTGTAGATTCAGTTTCCTGTTAATTGTATTCTATGAAGATATCCGCGCTTGTCCCCCCCCCCCAACGTTTATTAATCTTATTTGACTAATTTGATTAATCACAGTGTCCAGACCTTTTCCTGTCCTCTGGCTGGTGCATTGCTAAAAAGCTACACTGTTCAGTAGAACATAGGGCAAGAGATAATTTGTAGTTGTCACTAGTATTGTTATTGTGTCACTTATTTCTGAGGTATGAATGGACACAGTGTTTCTCAAGGTGGGAAATAGACTCTAGTTTACGTCACTGGAGATTTCATTCAAATTGCTCTGCTTATCAGAATAAGTGGGGAGATCAAGCAAGAGTTGCTAAATGATGGAGGGTAAAATGATGGACAGCAACAAGGGAAATGTACTTTTTACTAGATATTGCTTATTAGATTGTCAGCTCTCAAGATGGAGTCAGTCTTTGCTAGTATCATTAGTATATTGAAAGCCTCAGTGCCATTTCTCCCATTTTGTCTGTAGGTAAACATGTAGGAACTTGTGGCACCTTTCCTTCTTGTCACATTAGCCATTTCTGCTAGGTGGAAATCATTTCCCTCCCTCTCACAGTTCTGCTGTTGCTGCTGTGGCTGCTGTATTAATGGATCTATGAAGCTTTGGGTTTCTTCTTTGAGCCTCATGCCCACAATTGAGATGATTGCAACCACCACTTTATTCTTTGCATAATGCAGAACGTCACCTTAGACAAAAAAAACTGGTACATAGTTGGCACTCAGTAAATATTTGTTGAAAGAATGTCTAGATCAGAGGGATAAGATATTGGGGACCCTAGTATAAACAAACTGCTAGTGCAGTACATTTCTAACCCTGGCGGGAAAAGTGGTTTGTAGGTCATCATGATTTGCTACAGTTGGAAAATTTTGGTTATTTTTTATTTTGTTTTTTAATTTTATCTACCATTTATCATTTATATATTATAAAAGCATAGTTGTGAGAACTGTTCACTTTTCTTCCCATATTTACAAAATAAGGCAAGACAGATACAGTATAAAAATAATTTAAATTTGGGAAAAGACCAAAAAAATTTTTTTCCATGATTATACCTTTTTAACTTTA
Source organism: Cynopterus sphinx (assembly GCA_030015415.1). Taxonomy (NCBI): domain Eukaryota; kingdom Metazoa; phylum Chordata; class Mammalia; order Chiroptera; family Pteropodidae; genus Cynopterus; species Cynopterus sphinx. The sequence goes on along the minus strand of CM057383.1, from coordinate 80,965,734 downwards.
TAAACTTTTCTGGATGTTGATTGGCAGCACAAAATGACTCAACATTTTGAGATTTAATACCTGTTTAATAGTTTGAAATAACCAATATTGTAGAACCGTTTTCTAGAACAACTGTTACATAATTTAAGTACATTCTGTATAAAGCAAGCGGTGGTATTATGTTATAGCTAGGAAAGTTTTAAGGCCTGTTTCTTGTCTCCTGTACTCCTTTCATGGCTTCCTAATTGGTTTTTCCTTTTTCCTTTTATCTGCACCCAGTTAATACATTCTCCATACAGAGTTGGAGTGGTCTTTAAACAAACTTATGGCAGTTTTTTTAAAACTCCTTGATTGTTTCTTAATAATATCCAGTCCCTTTAACATTATCCTTTCGTCCTCATTTATCTCTTCACTCGCATTTCCAGCTGCTCCCTTTGCTCACTGTTTTCTGTCTACACGACATCTTTTATGACCTTGAATATAGCGACTTTCATATCCAGAGTCATTGCAAAAAATGCCAATACCTCTGGTGTTCCTGCTTTTTCCTTAGGTACCTGAGATTGGAAGGGTAAGTAGCCAGTGTCTTCTCAGCAAGGACTTTCTTTGACTACCTGATCTTCTGTGGCCCTTCTCATTTGTAACTATAACTTAGTTATTTGATTGATGTCTGTTCTTCCTCATTAGGTAAGTTTAGGAACCATGTTCTTTTGTTTTTGCCATGATATGCCTAGTACCTAATAATGTCTAGCCATTGCAAGTGCTCAATAAATATTGAATGTGCAAATGATAGTTATCACTTTCACTTATTTAACATACTACATTTGTTTAAATGAAAAAATGGGTTCATAACTACAATGAAAAATGTTTTTTAAATCAGATGCTAGTTAGAATACAAACTTATCGGTGAGTTATGATTGAAAATAGTTCTTCAGAGTCTTCGTCTTCACTCCATTTATCTCCCTAGCTTTTTCTCTCCTCCATTTCTATCCCCCTCAGATTCAGTTTTCAGCTTTGTTGCTGCTGCAGTCTGTTCCACCATCATTTCTATCTAGGCTGATCTACATTCTTCTAGATCTGCATTTTGCAGGATGTGCTTAAGAATTTTTTTAAAACTTGGAGAGTCAGAGCCTGTAAATAGCTTAAGTAAGTCACAATTCCCTTTGTACTTTGAACTCCTTACTGAAAAACCATGTTACCAGCATGTTTTTCAGGTATTTCCACTTCCTGGTTACTGGATAGGTCTTTTCCACTGTATAGGGCATTTGAGTGGAGTCACAGTGTAGAACTAGTAATTACTGAGCAACTCCTATGTGTGTGACACTGTGTTAAATGTCTTATATGCATTGAAATTTTTATTCACTTAACCCTAGGATGTAAGTACAGTTGACCTTTGAACAACTTGGGCACTGATCTTCCATGCAGTTGAAAATCATGTATTACTTTTGACTTCCCAAAAACTTAACTGCAGTCATTCTTTGGTATTTGCGGTGAATTGATTCCAGGACTCCTCACTCTGCACATGGTCAATTCCCTTATATCAAATGGTGTAAAAGACTGCATACAGTTAGCCCTTTGTGTCCACACATTTCCAGCCTTGGATTGAAAATACTGTTTTCAGTCTACAATTGGTTGACTCCACAGTTGTGAAACCTAGAGATATGAAGACTGACTGTATTTATTGGAAAAAATCTACATAAATGTAGACCTGTACAATTCAAACCTGTGTTGTTCAAAAGCCAACTGTACTATAATTATTTTATAGACTAGATTAAGACACTTGCCCAAGATGATTTAGTTAAACAGGCGATCATGGATTTGAACCATACTACAAAACCCATATATTTAGGCACTGTATTCTACAATATATGGCCTCTCAATATTAGATTTTTTTGATAACCTGTTTAAGGATTTGCAAATATAAAAATCTGTGAAAAAAATCTGTGGAATTGGGGTAAATGTAATTAAAGTTTTTATGGAAAAACTGATATCTAAGATGAGTATGAAAAATATAGTGAGAGGGAACTCGCCTTGCCATTTTTTAAAACTTAAATTTTGTAAGCAGAAGAACAGACAGGAAAATTAAGAGTCCAGTATTTTTATTATCTTTTGAATTTGGTTTTAATTTTTGCTATATGAATTTTATTTTGTATTTAAATATACCTATCTTTTTCTTGATAATTCGGAATTTTTTCTTGTTTGAAAAGAAAATTGATGAAAGATTTACTCCCACTCCTAGGTTATGGAGTCTCCTAGATTTTGTTGTAAAAATTGTCTTTTTTTTTACATTTAAATCTTCAATTTCTCTAGAATTTTTTTTTGTGTGTGTATGTAGTGTGTTTTACATCCTGATGGCTAAATAATTCTACCACCACCAGATAGTTGGGTAGATAGGAATAAACAACATTAAAAGAAGTTATGAAGCCAGGATTTGCACATTTGACTACACAGTCATAATGTGAAAGGTTTTAAGAGTGTGTGTGTCTATATATAGGTTAAATTCTTCCGTGTATTCGTTTCCTAGGGCTCGTAATAAAGTATCACAGACTTGGTGTCTTAAAAACAACTGAAATTTATTCCCTGACAATTCTGAAGGCTGGAGTCAGTCAAAGTGTTGACAGGGCCATTCTCTTCTGAAGGTTTTGGGGAAGACTTTTTTTTGCCACTTCTTAGTTTCTTGGCAATCCTTGGCATTTGTTGGCTTGTGTCTATATCACTTCAATTTCTGCTTTCATCTTCACATGGTCTTTTCCCCTATATTCTCTATGTGGGTCTAAAAGTTTTTTTTTGAAAGGACACCAGCCACTGGATAATAGGGGCCACCTTAATCCAACACAACCTCAACTTGATTACACTTGCAAAGACTTTCCAGAGAATGTCATGTTTTGAGGTTCTGGGTGGATGTGAACTTGGGGAGACACTATTTAACCCAGTATAGTCCATCCTCTGTTCCCCCCTCATTACATTCATTCCTCATATAAAATCAGTTCACCCCACCCCAGCATTCTTAATGTTCCAGCATTAACTTTAAATCCATAGTCATCTAAATGTCAACTCAAAAAGTTCCTAATGTCACCATTTAAATCATCTAAATCAGTTATGGGTGAGACTGGGTACAATCCCTAATGGGCAAAAATTTCCATTGGTGAACCTATACAACTGTTGAACAGTCATCTGCATCTAAAATACAGTGATGGACCTGGCATGGAATAATAGATATTTCCCTATGAGGGAAAAGTTGAAAGAAAAAAGGTGTCATTGGTCTCTAGCAAGTTGGAAACCTGGCCTGAGGCTAATCATTTGTGGCTCCCTGCCTGCCTGCTCAACTCCCCTCTAGCCTGCTTTTGGAGTCCTTCCCTTTACTTGAAGTATGGCACAGTTGCAGCCAAGTAGCCCTAGCTCTGTAGGCCATTTTCTTGCCGGTGTATGTTGATACATGTAGTTTTTGATAAATGGACATTTAAGTAAGCACTGAGAGTAGCTGCAGCAGTTCAGGACTGCCTAAGTATAGACTTTCAAGCCTAGGTCAACTTTTCAATCCAATGCTTTTTCTTCTGTAAATCACTTGTGCTAAGGGCTCAAAGAGCTCCTTTGCTAGTAACATACCACAGGCTTTGTGCATATGGTTCATGGAACCTATATTAGTCCGGACATTTATGTTTTATTCTAGGTTTGTACCGGGATAAATTACTGGTCATAGTGAGCTGATAAATCCAGCATTATTGTGTACATATTAATTCAAATTTTAGAAGACTGTCACTTCCCTTGCAAGTGAGATTATATGTAATCCAGTACTTAAAAAATGAAACTCCTAGAATTTCTTATGTGATTTATTATTAAAGCTAAATTTCATTACTTCAGAGCACAGAGACGGACATTGCTCAACTCCCCTCTGAAATATGTGGTCCCTCTTCTTTAAGAAAAGTGGTGAACTTTAACTGAAATGTTTTATATCGGTGACTTTGTTTTGGAGAGAGATGGATATACAGGTGGGCTTTCAGGTTCTAGTACCAGTAGGATTTTTTTTTTACGTGGAGTTACAATAGCAGCTAAGGGTGTTGGCTATAAGTTATTTTGTTGTAGGTTACTAAAGTATGTTTAATAAGCTTTCTCATTGCTCTGTGACCTTAGTTGATATTGTAGAACACTTAAATTAGTATATAACACCACTTTCCCCAAAGATTAAGCTTTACGGTGGAAGGTCTCATTTTTTTAAAACTTGGTTTGTAGTTCTATGTATATTTTTCTTCATTTTATTCTTTGTGTATACCTAAGTTCTTACATGTGCAGTAGAATGATTAAAATGAAGATTGTACCAGACATCAGTGAATATGTGATGGTGTTAGGAGGCTTTACCAACTTACGTGTATAATTGTTCTGTCTTCTGATAGTTTCAGAGATAAATGTGCTATCCTGATATTTCCTACTGTTTTTTGTTTTTTCTTTTTAATTTCAATTTCTTCCATAGTACTTGAGTACCACCCACTGTGTATTTCCACCATAATGCCACAGTGTGGCGCATTTTTGCTTTGGCTGAATATTTACAAAATCATCTTTTTCTGTTACTGTCAAACCTCTTGTGGAATAGATAAGATGTTCTCAAAAGTATGTGAAAACATTCACATCAGGTAGTTTTAGCTGCACATAATCAATTATATGATTGCTTTCCAGTGTTTGTGCTAGATTGCTTTTTATGTTAATCAGTTTGTTTTTTATTAGCATGCATATTTAAACTTTTTTCCTTGATTGCCTCATCGTATTTAGTTAAAAATCAGAGGGCTGCTTGAAGGTTATGAAATTATAACTTGAAGAAATCAGCAAATAAAATGACACTGTAGATTACAACAAGCATCTTGTTAAATTTTAGGCTTTTTGGTTGGTATTCTGTGAAACTACAGTTTCACTCAAAATCTATAATGCTGTCTTCAACATCAAAGATATTAATTTTCATATTGTTATTATTTCCACTGTTAGTGACAGGATCTGTTCAAGAGAAAACAGTTCATGATTTAGGTAGATAACAGTTTTCCAATATTTAAAATCTTAAGATTTACTTATATCACTTTTACAAGTTTGCTTGCTTTTCTTTCTTTAGTGTGCAGTTTGTTAAGCCAGTATGTACTTGTGAAGCTTGCGTTTTAATAAGACCATTTTTATTAAGGGCCTTAAGGAAAGTGTAGAGGAATAAGCACCATACTCTCAAAGGGGTTCATGGCCCCAAAAGGGTAAGAATCCCCTGCCCTGAGACTCCTAAGACCACAGTTTGATATTTCAGTGACGTTCCATGAAATGACTATAACTTTGCTGGGTTACTTTTAGGAAATAATTTTTTATTTTAATACGGACAAATAACAATAGACGTTAATTGAATTCATAAAATGGATTGTAAAGTTGTTCTTAAGAAAAGGACTAAGGAGTATATATAGATGAATTACATGAGTCTAATGAACTTGAAAATAAATGAGGATATTTTTCTTGAATTAAAGGACCACATGTTATTGTAGGGACTTTAGAAATATTTCCTGGCTAAACAAAAGGAGACTATTTTGACTGTTTTGAAGACAGGATGTTGGGGGAATCTTAATTTTGTGAGAGAACTGTCTCAATATTTTCTGCCCTTGAGATAACTATGGGAAAAGTACTTGGTTACTGTAGGAGAAACTGTAAACTCCCTATGAAGATAAGGATCATGTCTGTTTTCTCATCGTGATATTTCCAGCATCTAGCACTTGGATGTTTTTAATGTGAATAATCATAATAGGATTTCTAATTGTTGAATTATCATAGAGTGAGTTAGTAATTAAATGCCAGTAAAGCATTAAATAGGGGGATTTGACATCTTTTTTTTTTTTTTTTAACCCAGACATACTATATTGGCACTTGTCCTTTTTTTTTTTAGAGGGGTAGTCAACCAATTAAGAATGTCGGATTTTGGAGGTGGATATTTTAGAAATGGGAACTGGAGTTACAGTAGACAGATTGTTAATAGAATCTGCAGAGGGACTACCTTCAAGAGGTTTTCTGGAAAATAATGAGGCAGAAGAAAATTTAGGAAGTAACTTAAAAGTAATAGTTAACATTTGTTTATTCATATAGTAAACGTGTGGTTCACCTACCTTGGGCCAGGCTTTCCGATAGGCCACTTAGGCTGTGAGTGTGTGAGGGCAAGAACCATGACCTATTTGTTTTAATCATTAGTACAGTATGTATTTGTGTAATATTTGTACATATTCTGCGTATTTGCAGAATAATTAAATGAGCGATGATAGTTCCTGCCTAATAGTAAAGATCAGTAAACACATAATTCTAAAATTTAAAAAATATATAAAATTTAAAAAATATAAATTATTATATTTATTTATATAATAAATATATAAGTCATATATTTTCATTTGTCTTAGCCCTTAACTCTGGGAATCCGATCCTTTGATTATTTTGTCGTTTATTTTTAGAATGTGCCATGTGATATTCTGACATCTATGAAACAACTAGGGGTATACTTCAGATTTTATAAAAAATGAGCCTATTTCATAGCATCCCCAAAATAATAGAAATTAATGTATTTTATTTGGAGAAGTCAAATTAGAAAACATGTTAAAACAATTATTTTGAAGAAAATAAATATATTTTTCAATTACGATGTTAACTTAGAATAACAGGACCGTTCTTAGCTTTCTACGTATTTTCAAAAAACTTAATAGTAAAGAAATTGTTCTCTTTTTGTCCTGTTATATAACAAAGTAAAATGTTAAACCTTAGGATAGTATTATTTTAAGAGTTCTTACATGGCTTTCTGATATTCTATTGTGTATAGGAAGTTTCCTTCTAACTGGAATTTATAACATGTTTGGCTTTTAGTTTTCATCAGAATTTTTTTGGAGGTTGTCTATTGATATAACCATATGGTTTTTCTCCTTAATTATTTAGTAATTCATAGAATTTCACTGTTTCTATTAACTTAACCTTTTTCTGGGCTAAACCTTGCTAGCCTTTGTGTGTTATTCTTTTAATTCCCAATTTACTTTGTAACTATTCAAAAGTAAGGTTGGCCTATAGTTTTGTTTTCTGTGCTATTTTTAACAGATTTACTAATAGAACAGCAATTTTTAATTCTGTTTCCTCAATTGACAGGTCGTGGTTCGATTTCAGAATTCTTTCATATTATGAAAAGAAAGTTTACCAACAAAGAATGGGAAACGATCAGAAGCTTTAAGAACGAATGGACTCAGCTGGATATGTTTTATAGGAATTGGGTATAATTTTTTTCTCATTTTGAGAGTAAATGTTTGTGATGGTTTCATTATCTTTGCTAAAAATAGAAAAATTTTTTGGTTACTTGGTAGTTCATACAGTGTCAAAGTAAGTCATGACTTGAGAACTTCATGATTTTTTGTATACCTTATTACATTATAATGACATTTAAGAACCCTTAATATACATTTAATGCTCAATTACAAGGTACTTTTGAAGCTAAAACAAGACATCTTATTTATCACTCTTTATAATGTTTAATGTTTTCTGTCTTAAAGGAGCTTAAACACATGAAGTCTTATTTAACAAGCAGAAAATTTACTATATGCCAAAAGACATGACTTTAAGCCCTTTATAAGTTAGCTAGTTTAATTATCATAACAGCCCAATGGGAAAGTACTATTGTAACAAACACATGAGAAAGTGGAGATAGAGGGAGCTTAAATGATTTGCCTTAAGATCCATAGCTGGTTTGTCTTCATACTACTATCAGAGTGAAAAAATAGCTTATAGCCTTGATGTAGTATAGAGTTTATTTATTAAAAGCTTTAAGAGAAAATGTTTCTTTGTATCTTAGGCTCTGAAAGAAAGCTTCATAAAAGCCATAGGTGTTGGACTAGGATTTGAATTGCAAAGGCTTGAATTTGATATCTCGCCATTAAACCTGGATATAGGCCAAGTTTATAAAGAAACACGTTTGTTTCTGGATGGAGAAGAGGAAAAAGAGTGGGCATTTGAGGTAAGGAATATATCAGAATTGCTGTAACTGTAAGAATTTCTTATTTTGTGTGTGTATGTGAGATTAATTTGGAGTGGCAAGACACAGCTGGAATCCAGTCCTGGTACTCTGGATGTGAAATCACAGATACTCTGAGAACATAACATTTAAGCTGATACTTAATAGGTCCTAGTGAGTTAAATAAAATGTGAAGGGAAAAGAGGCCCTGGAATAGGAAGATTTTTGTGTGTATAAACAACCAAAAGAAACTGGGATCTATCGTGTTGTGGGGATTCAGGGTTGATTGGTAAGATCATGCAGACCATTACGGGTTGGGTTAAAGATTTTAGTCTCTTTTAGTCTTTGGTGTCTGTCACTAGCAGTTCTTGGTTGCTAGTGAGAGAAAGCCAACATAAACAGATTTAAGCCAAATTGCCATTATTATAGGTTATTAGAGTGTGTCGTGTCATTGGGCCTCAGAATTAACTAGAATTCGGGACTGAAAACTCAGAACTTTTTAATATTTTCTTTTTCCTTTCTATATGCCCTGGCTTTGGTTTTTTCCCACCCTGGTTCTCATTTTATACACTAGCTTTTTTAACCATTTACAGTATTAAAACGCACAGAGGTTTGTGAACTCTCATTCTGTTCAGGTCCCAAAGTCCTGGGGAAGGGACTCTCTGGCCTAGCTTGCATCAGGTGCTTATCTCTTGAGCAATCAGGAAGTGCTTTGCTGTGCTTGGTCCAGCTTGTGTCAGGTGCCCAGAGCCTGGCCAATGGGTTGTATAATAATGTGGTTATTCCTGCAGTTATCACCTGAATTGTGTGCAGAGAAGATCAATCCTCCGAATAAAGAACTAATGATGAATGGATAAAATGTGAGGTGTTCACTAATTTTCTCAAGAGACTTTAACAGGTGTTAAATAGAGAGTGATAAGGTCAGATTTGTATTTAAGACCAAGTCCTGTCTATGATATGTGGAAGTTAAGGAATTGAGGTGTCAAAGAAGTTATGTCTGTCTGTTCAGTAACTTACAGGAATATCTACTGAGAAACTGAATATTAGCGAATGAGTGGGATTTAAGTTTGAGATGCCATAGACACATCCAAGTGAAAGTGTCAAGTAGGTGAATAGAATGAAGGACTGAGCCAGAGGAGCAAAAAAAAACTTAATCGTTAAGCCGAAGCCATGGGATTTAAAGTTGCAGTTGGGAGAACACCTAAGTTAGAAGAAATACCCTAAAACAAAGTCCTGAGAATGCTTACATTTAAAGGTGGATTGGAGGAGACCAAGAAAGAATGACCAAAATAATTAGAAGTAAAATAAGAGAGTAGTGTTAGGGGGGATCCAAGAGGAGAAAGTATTTTGAGAAAGAGCTGTGTCAAAACTGCTAACATACCAAGTAAGGTAGGGAGTCTAGAGAGTGAATTATATTTAGGATACTATATTTTAAAAGAGTACAGCTTTCTAAATTATAACCAGAATTATTGTAAAATGCTTCGATATCTTAAGGGGTAAATAAATCTCAGCCATTTTACTCGTGATGAATCCTATATTGTTAACAGTGCCAGATGGAGTAGGCCTTGTAGAAAGGTGAGGAGGGAAGAGTCAGTGATTGGGCTACCTGTGCTTCACCTTTCTGGGTTGCAAAGTTGTCTGAGTTCCTGAGGACCAAATAGATGCTGCGGAAACTGGTAGCCACTAGGCTTGAAGTGTCTTGAAAGGACTTCACTCAAAAGGAACTCCAAAAGAAAGAGGCAGTGAGCACTCCACTGTGTATTAGTTGCCAAGGGCAGGAATTAAAGGTCAGGCAATGGTACAGAGCCAAAGGAGGAACTGGTTCTTGCTCTAATAATTCCACAGGTGTCCCCACCCCATAAAATAAGCCAGCATTTAGATACTTGCTATGACCCAGGGTTCTAAAACTCCAAGTCAGCAATAGCATTGGTCATTAGTTTGCCCTTTTCCTTCAGTTTTGTTCCACTCTGCCACCTACCTCTGGGAAACTAGAGTGGAAGAAGAATAAGAACTTAAGAGCAAGATGAGGCCAATGTGGATATTGTGCATTTGTTTTAGGATTGAAATGGGGTTTTTCTTTAAGCCGAAAGTGACTGAAGAATTAATGGTGTTTGCTTAAAGGTTTGTTCAGGAGCAGGGAAGTGAGATCCATCAGGTCAACATTTGAAGGTGGCCATAGAAGAATAATTAAATTCTTTACTAAATGTCCCTGAGTGTTTTGTTCATTGTACCAGTTACAAAAATAAGAAAATCATATACGTTAGGTGCATATATTTAAGTGTAGATGGTTTATTACACTGTAAACAGGCCTGGGGGATAGAGTGAATTTAATAGAATGAGTCTAGTGGGGTGGGCAGCCAGAAACCAAGGGTTGAGGTGGGGATGATGAATGTAGAGTCAAGGGAGGCATACTTGGAGTTGAGCGCAGATGGGAGGTTCCTGTCAGCATCTCAATACCCCACAAGTTAAAGAACCAGCCTTTGGGCATGAAGTTCAGGAAGCACTGCAGTTTCAGTGTGTAACTGTGGCATGAATGATCTTCACTGCCTTTTCCTCCCTTCCCATTTTCACTTATACTGAATTTACCTACTCTAGAACTAGAGGCAGCCTAGTGAACAGGGGGGATGTGGAGTTAGGAAGAGAAATGAAATCAGTCCCTTTCCCTATTGGAGGCTTCCAAACCTGAATTAAGTTTGAGTGAGCTGGGTTGGTGAGAGGAAGAAGTGCTTTTTTGAGGTGAGAATAAAACTGTGGATCAAACAGGGCAAGCCATCTCTATTCAAAGTAACTAAGTTCGGAGTGTTTCAGAAGTGACTAAGAAATGGAGATCTGTTCAAGATTTCATCCAGAAAAAGAGAAAAATGAGTTGTCAGAACTTGTTTAAAAAGAAGGGGTAAGAGAATTCCCCCACTGTGGATTCTTGCTCCTTTAGTAACCTGAAAACAAGGTTACAAAGAAGATTTAGTCTTTTCCTACTTTTTACGTGTAACTCCAAATGAAGAACTGCACAGGACAACTTGGCAGCGAACTGCTTCCTTTCCTATTGTGTAGATACCACTTGCTGAAATAGCCGGAGTCATGACCAAACACCGTTAAGCCCATGATGAGGTTTTATTCTCGTGTGTATTTGGTGACTGTCTTTAAGTACACTGACATTAAAATATTATTGCCTGGGAGGACAAATTCTTAGTAAGTACTACATGTTAGAGACTGTAGTGTTTATTAATTAATGCATATAGTCAGTGAATAACTGAACTACTTCAGACTCATATGTCTTCACAATGTGAGAACTGGTTAGCTAACCTGAAAAAAAAAAAAAAAGCCCATATCTGCAGGCAACATTAAAAAAATGCCTGCATTATACCAGAAATGGGGTTGAGGCTGCATATATGTAACCTTAACTCCAGGTGTGCTTCTGGAAGGTATGTACTGGCACTCAAGAAAATGATGCAGAAAGCTAGGATACTATCCTCATCCAACAGAACTAAAGGACAGTGCCATCATATGATATATGGTAAAATTCTACATCCTAAGAGCAAAAAGAGCATTTATTTCCTTGAAGACTCAAAAGAACATTGTAAGTGAAAAATTGTAAAGAACATGAAGATTTAAAAAATATCTGCTTAGCATATTTAACAGCATTCAAGAAGAGAGCATATGTATCTGTGAAATGGAAGCTGAGACCCTTAAGGAGAGAATAGGCTTTTCATTAAAAAGCTGTTATTTGAAGATAATCTATGAAACCATCTGTAAGTGTACAGAAAAGAGGGCAAAACCCTTGAAACTCACATTTAAAAAGTGTACTTCATTGCTGCCCTTTAAATGTGGACATTTTCCTAGTATCTATCCCTTTCCTCTCAGGGATCCACACTCAAAATTAGCAGTCTCAAGCACTCTACCTTTCTGTGTATAACTAGCAGGTCTTTAACTCAGATTCTTCCATTCTTCAGATGCCCCTATTTCTCACTACTGTGTATTTCTGTCTGAAGATTCCATAGACACCTCAAATTCTGCACATTTCTCTTTATGCTATTTTCTTTTCCAACTTTGCATTTTTAATGGTACTACCATCCAGGATAAAAAGCCCAGACCTATTTTTGGTTCCCTTCCTCCTCTTTTCATACCAGTCTGTCTAGTTAGCAGTGACATGCTTCCTTCTGAAAACTCTGGTGGCACCCGCCACTTCCCTAGTGTGGGCACTCTTTGCATATGACTTCAACTAATAGGGATAAACTCCTCTCTGTGTTTCTGTTCATTATTTTGCTTCTGCCTTCTTCAGTCTTCAGCTGTCATTTTCTTGGATATGCTCCATATTGCAGTTAAACCACAACCTGCTATCTGTTATTCCTTGACTGTCCTCAGCCTGCTTCTCTTTATTTGTTCTAATTCTTTCATGACCTCCCTTATAGCTACACACGCACACCACCCCACCCAGTCACCCTCAGTCTTCTTCCTGCTTTGTCCTTTAATAACTTATGCCCAACAAGGGTGCCTTTTCTTTATTTCCTTTATGATCAAGATTTCTTTCTTTCTTATGACATACCACATTTGCCTCATAATCTCTGTATTTATCTACTTGTTTATTTCCCCCCAGTGTTCCTTGAGGGTAAGGGCAGTATCTTATTTAGCTTGAACATAATCAAGAATTCATTATTTATTACAACAAATTCAAAGGATTTTCACTTACCCAAATATATCTCTCACTTGGAAAAATAATACTCTAGAAAAAACATGAAATCTTATTCCGGGAAGAATCATATTTTATTGGTTCTTAATTTTTATAATCAGTTTCTGTTAAGAAGGTTACCACCAAAAAGTTATGACTGATTCATTCCATTGGGACCAAATTGTGAAATTTGAATGTTTTAAGTTAGAGGTTAAAATTTTATTTCAGTTTTTTTATAAGGTGGAATTACATATTAAGAAAAGGACATGTAATTTTACTGAAGCAGAATAATCTTTGTAATCTGATGCTAAACTATCTCCTAAAAAGAAAATGTTCTTGGTTCCTTTGGGTTCGTCGGAGATTATAAAGACATTTTGTTATTCACAATAAATTTCTGGATAAATATTATAAGATTAGGAAAATCTTGAAAATTTAGAAAGTATAAAATTTAAACTTAAATCTTAAGTTCAGTAACATTGAATGAACTAGCTAACCTAGCTAGCTATAATTCTTGTCCTAGGCAGAAAGAATTTAGAGCAAAGTTCATCCCCTCATGGAGCTTTTATTCTAGTGGGACATTAAGTATTCATGTTTGATAACTGAGTTATGAAGTAGCTTTTCTAGTTTTGCTCTTGTCATATTTCATATATATATATATGATACTGATGTCTGAGTAAATAAATATTTTGAAATCAATCTCATTGAATTTTGGCTTATAACAAGATAAGTAGATAAATTAGTGGATAGGGTGAATGAGAAAACCACTTGTTGTCCATGATTGATTACCTCTGATATTCACCTAAGATACAGATACTACAGAACTGTGCCAATCTATGTGGTTTTCCTAAAGTATAACCAAAACATCTCGTGTGTTATAATATCCAGTGTAAAGAATGGGAGAACCAGATATCATAAAGAATAGTTTTGTTTATAATAAATACTAGGAGCTTGTTTTTAAAGGGAAAATAATTTTGATCTGTTAAATCTTTTCTGAATAACTTATATTTTTTTCTCTTTAAACATATTTTCCTAAATTTATCCTTACTGAATTTCATTTTCTGCTAATTTAGAATATAGTAAGGTATAGAGGTATTAGGGGAAAAGATAAAAAGTCCGAAAGTAATACGATTTCCTATTGTAGTTTTCTATTTCAGCTGATGTCTTATGGAAGAAGGCCTTAGTAATGTGCCTTTTCAGTGACACTTGTTCAGTTTTTTATAGCTGTTCATACCTTTCTCTGGTAACTACTTTAACTCCCTCCCCCATTTTGTCTCATACATAGAGAAAAATAGAAAATTACATATTCTGTTTCTTAGCTATAAAATTCCACCATGATTTTTCATAGGCTATAGTATGTAGTTAAGCAAATGTTTATAAACCAGTGTTGGCAATCTTAACTTTTTTTAATGCTTACTTGAAGTGTATACAAAATTAATGTCACCAGTGAGGCAGATGGCTATCTATATGTACTTCTAGATAGGACACCTCACCTATGTAGGCTGCTGGTTGGAAATGTGTTATATAAATCTAATCATTAAGAAGCATCCGACAAACCAGAAGTGAGCAATAAATGTCCTACTACTAAACGGGGGAGAATGGGGCTTCTATTTTAAAATATTCGTATCATGACAATTAAGTACTTGACCCTAAACTGCCTCCTATAATGGACATTATTGGATTAACTCAAAAGTTTGTAATACAGATAGTAGATTTAAGTATTATTTCCATGTTAAATTTATCATTATTAACTACTCTTGTTATGTGAGAGAATATTTCTGTTGTGGAAATATATCTTGAAATATTTTAGATTAAAGGGTCAAAAGTATGTGACTTCTCTTTAAATGATTTGGGGTGGAAGGGTATGTATGTGTATACATGTCTCTGTGTGTGTGTGTGTGTGTGTGTGTGTGTGTGTGTGTGTGTGTATACAGAGATGTTGAGATTTTTTAAAAAATATAAATAAAAGTCAAAGTTTACATATTTAGTAATCTATTTTCTTACCTTTTATTTTTTTTTAGGAAAGCAAAATAGATGAGCACCATTTCGTTGCAGTAGCTCTTAGGAAACCAGATGGATCTAGACATCAGGATGTAAGATTCCTCTGACTTCTGTTTTAAAAGCATGAATCAGTGTCATTTTTTCTTTATTGGTAGAAACAATCATTTGGTTTATATCAGGTTAGAAGGGGTTTTTGTTTGTTTTTAGATTATAGTTTTAGAAGTTTTTTTTATCAAATCCTTAAAATCTGCGATTTCACAGAAAATTTTAAGTATGCTTTACATTCAAATACTTAAATGTTGCAAGAAAAACTTTGGTAATACTGCACTAATACTTACAGATGAGGTACTAGCATAGTTGAAATTCAAGAAAATCACTCTTAGTCATCTTAACAGGGGTTTACTTGCTGGTGAATTGGGACTGTCTTAAATATAAGGGTACCAAGTTGACAGGTGGTGAGTAGTGGAATTATCTAGCAAATTAAACCCCTTTTCCCTTTTATAGTAATCCTAAATTATTCCCAAAGTTATAATGTCAAACATCTGAGGGACCTTGTATCAATCACATTGTGGAATAACATCAGTCTCAATTCTTCCAGTCAAAATCTATTTTTACTTTCTTCTGCTGTTGATTGGGGTCAAGGACTCTCTCAGCCTACATGTAGTTGCCATATAGTTGTGATTCCGCAGTGGTATTGAAGAAGTACTGATAATGTTAGAATAATCGAAACTACGAGCATATCATTGTTTTTAGGGAATCCATGTGAGAGATTTTGTGTGATCAATATATACATCATTCTCTCTAGAAAAATAGCTCAGTCCACACACTGTGCCTTTAGTAGATTAACATTGGATTAAAATTCCTCATAGGTTATCTTTCTTAAAAAGGGTGGCATGTTAGAATTGACCCCTGTTATTTGAAGATATTTTGACCCAGGTTACCTGTCTTTGTTACCTGTCCTACCTTACCTCCTCTCTACCTTCTGTACAAATAACTTATGTTTCCATAGAGCTTTACATTTTTTGTAACATGCACATGCGGTACTTGCTTTTTACTTCAGTGAAGGGAGCCTATTTAGGCAGCATGACATAGTGGGAAAAGGACCAGGATGCTATGCAAAAGACCTGGGTTCCAGGCCCAGGTCTGTCATTTAACCACTGTTGAGCTGGTGCAAATGGATTGGTCTTCTTGAGCCTCCATTTGCCCATCTATAAAAATGAGATAACCGTATCAGCATAGTTGTGAGCTAGACGTCACATAAAATAGGTACTGAGCTTGTTAAAGCCCTATTTAAAACCCACGTAGAATGTATAGAATGTTAAATAAGTTCTATATTGGGTTGAGTTGTGAACAGGGCCACTATCTCAGAGTAACAACTGTAGTTTAAATTTAGTATCATACTATTCATTTCCTAAAGAAGTGTTGCATCTCTGTATGGTTATGGGAGTTTTATCAGATCTACCTTCTAGAGTATTTCTAAAATGTTTGTCTGGTGCCCTGCTGCTATCAAAATAACTCACTTGCTTGTCACATTTTTTGGGATCCCTTTTAACTCATCTATTGAATCAGAATTTTTGGATGTGTGGCTCAGTGAATCTACATTTTAAACAAATATCACAGGTTTTTGTTAAGTACAGAAAGCTTGAGAATCGGTTTATTTTATATTTTTCTTAATTTGTTATATTGGCAACACTAATACAGGGAATAAAAACAGTCATCTAGAAATCCTATGTTGTAATTTAATATTACTAACATGTAATTTGGTCTTATTTCTTACATTTTCTCAATTATAAAATTCATCATAAGATTAACATGCAGTGTAACAATGAGGTAATCTATTTTTTCCCTTTTAGGTTTCATCTCAAGATGATTCTAAACCATCCCAGAGGCAGTTTACTATTCTCACCTTTAATGATTTAATATCATCTGCTGTTCCTATGACCCCTGAAGATCCTTCATTTTGGGACTGTTTTTGCTTCACAGAAGAAATTCTCATACGAAATGGTACAAAGTCATGATATGATATAAGTAACAAAGAGAAATAAAAACTTTGTAATACTCCGTATTCACTAAAATATAAATGCCTAATAGAATCAAATTTCATTTCACTAAACAGTTTAAAAAAGAAAAAATATAATTTTTTCTACTAAAAAATCATACTCCCAGTTCAAGATAGCTTGGTAGAATACATGTTTACCTTTTCTTCCTCCCCAGAACTGCATTGGATTGACAGAAGAAATAGAGAGGGTGACAGAATCTTAAAGTGATAGAGGCATACCTCATTTTATTGCACTGCGCTTTATTGTGCTTCACAGGTGTTGCATTTTTTTTTTAACAAACAGAAGGCAAGACCTTTCACCAGCAAAAAGATCTTGACTCACTTGATTATGGTGGTCTGGAATTGAACCTGCAATTTCTCTGAGGTATGCCTGTACATGCTTATTTTAGAAAAAAAAGAAAATGCAAATATGCAGAAAGAAAACATTTTAATTCCCATCTTTTACAGAGATAACTGTTTCTAAAACCTGGAGTATCTTTCCAGACCTTTTCATTGGCCAATAAATCCACATTATTATACTTGTTTTTTCTTTTAATAGGAATGTACTGTTTTGTTATTTTTCCCCTTTTATCTGCACATTTACTCTTTATAAAAATATACTTCTGTGGCGTAACTTTTACTGGTCTAAGTATTCTCTTGTGTGACTAATATCAGTTAGGATCGGTGGTAACAGTGCCCAGATATAAATATTTAAGTATCTAAGGACATTTATTACCTCATAGGTTCAGAGGTGTTGTTAAGGACACTTTTTTGCCTCAGCCTGAGCTTGTTTTACCTTAGGCTTGTCTCCCTCCTGGTCATAAGAGCTGCTGCTGTTACTTCCAGCTTCACATCTTCATAAAATTGCCTCTTGGTTTTTTCAGTGAGGAGTACATTCCTTACAGACCTTCAGAACATTTCCCCTTAGTTTCCCTTGACTCAGATCAGGTCACTGTGAAAGTCAATCTGAATGATTAGCCTCTGCGGGAAGTAGACTCTTGGTAAAAAAGCTAAGGCAAGGTTGGGGGAATGGCATTTAGGGGAAGCCCACTGCCTGCCAAAAGGAAGATGTGCCACAAAGTTCTTCATTTTTTTCCACTTTGTTAGACTTTTTGATTATATTCAGATTTACTGTAAGCAGTGGTGCACTGGATATCCTTATAAGCACATTTTGATGTGCATGCTTAATTATGTTCTTGAGAAAGTGTTAGGAAGTGGAATGTTTGGTTCAAAGGGATTAAAATTAAACATTTTTAGAGCTTTGGTAAGTATTGTCAAATTGCTTTCCAAAAATGTTTTCCAGTTTACATTTCCAATTAGTTTTGTATGTATGACCACCCTCTCATGCCCCACCTAGATACTTCCTGGTCAACTGTAGATACTTTTTTTTTCTTTTAATTTAATCTTTGCCTAAATAAGTGAAAAATGGTACCTTAATTTTTTTTAATTTGTATTTCATTACAGACAAAGTTAATACATCAGTGTTGTTATTGGCTGTTTGTATTCTCTTTTTATGAACTGCTTGTTTATTGTCTTTGCCTGTTTTTATTTTAGTAAATAGGACTTAATTTAAAGTGGGAACATAATATATAAGATGCCAAGACCATCATATTGATGACAGAATCTAGTATATGGTTGTAGTGCATGTCTTGGGGAGTTAGTTTTGTTCTTGTTAAATATCAAGGAGTGAAATAATTTCCTTGTTTTTGTTACTAAAATTGAAAGTTGTGTGTACATTAAATAAAACTCGATACTTTGCTTAGTAAAAAATTGGAATGTTTTATAATTTTTTATTTTATTAAGCATGCCCAAATATTACAATCATAATAAATAATGTTTTAAAAAGACGAAGTAGCATTTATAATAGAGGAAGCATTGTTATCTCTAGCATGAATGTAATTGTGATATGAAAAACTATCATGTCTTGTCATTATAATAATAAAATGAGTAACATTGAATTTTTATGAGGCAAATACTGTGCTAGATTTTGTTTTTCTGTTAATTAAAGTTGTACATACAAATAGTTTCAAGTCAAATAGATCCTGAAAAAAAAATTTTTTTTTAATGAGAAACACCACTACCTTCGTCTTCCCATTTCCTGTCACCAGAGCAAGCTCTTTCAACTCTTATAGCTGATCTTTTGTTACTTGTAACCATACCTCCAAATAACGTGCATGTATTACTTTTGGTTGTTTTCTCAAGTTTAGACAGTTCTTTAATTCCTAAAATAAAGCTTCATTATTCTGCCATTACACATTCTCTTTGTACTTCTTTTTTACCCAGCATAATTATATTGTAATTTAGTGTTTACATTATTAATTGTGATTAAGAATGTTTACATTATTAAAATTGTGAAATTCTGTACATAGCTTTCCCTATACTACATTTTTGTTTTCCTGAGTTAGTAATTGACTTTGCTTACATAGATTTCTATGTACTTCTTGCTAATTCAACCCAAAACTCTACTAGATGTGAGACTTCTCCAAATGTTTAGAAATATCAGTTCCATCATTTTCATATATCTTCTTAAAGAAATTGTTCCTGTTTTGTCGTGTATTGACTTCTTACCTTCTGTGGCTGGTGTGTAGCTGTCATCCGTAAATCTCCTTTCACCATCATTCTCCTATGTTGGATTCTCTGACTTCCCATTTTCTATATCATGTCTTTCTTGGATTTACTCCTTCATTTGTGAGGATCATATCCTCAGGTAGCTTCTTGAGAACAAAGGGAACATAGGACATTAATTTTTTATACTATCTGAGGAAGAGGTAGTGTGGCATAGGAGATCTAGCTGTCTCTGTTCCCCTCCACAACCAAATCCCAACTGTTGAGTAATTGGTGCTGCCAGTTGTTCAGTTCTATACAGGGCTAGACCATAGTATTGTTTCATATTCTTATTTTGCTGAGTCCAGAACCATTCTTTACATTTTACCATCATGCCTAATATGTAACTTTATTAGTTTCCTGCATAGGAACTCTGATGGATTGCTTTTTAAAACAGGACTGTGTATGTATGTGTGCATGTATGCATATTCACATACACTTTGCTATTCAAACTCGAATAAATTTGGACAGGTTTGCAATTAAATTTTTCACTCTCCCTACTAATCAATATCTGAAACTTAGAAAGTAATTAGATTTAGGTAACTCAGTAGCCCCTCACTGACTGAACTTGCCATCTGAACTTAAAAATAAATTTATAAGTAAACATATATATAATATATATGTATATAATATACATATTATATACATATATTCATGTACATACAAACACGCACCTCTGATCGAAAATATGCTTGAAAATTCCATCTACTGGTTATCAAAGGGGATGTGAAGAGAACTAAAGATTTCATTTTATCAGGAAAATAGTGACTGAATTTGGGATTGGCAAAAGTCTTTGGACATACCTTCAATTAATAGCTTTGTCTTAGGGCATATATATTATAACAGCTCTCTTTACAAGTACTTCACATGTGTCAAGCAATTCAGTCCTCAACACTGAGTAGGTTCAATTATCCTTATTGTACTGATGGGAAAAATAAGGTGCTGAAATATTAAGCAACTTGCTTAGAATAGTGGACTCAAACATTTGAACCAGACAGTTTAGACCCAGAGCTTGCACTCCATTGTACTAAATTCACTGCTATGCTGGCAAATGTGACAGTGAGCAATCCCAGAGTAGGCATAATGCGGTCTGGGAGTCCTTTTTTGTAGCTTTTGCTGATTTTATGAAGTAATGCCACATGTATAACCCAACCCCTAGGTTTAAACATGCGTGATTTTGCCATATTTGCTTTACATTTTTATTTTTCCCCACAGATGGAGCTAAACACCTTTCATCCCTAGTTAACCTTTCCTCCTTCCCTCTCCAGGAATACTTCCCACACTTATAGTTTTATGCATTAACTACTTGTGTGTGTGTACATCCGTAGTCAATGGATAATTATATGTCCTATATTTCCTATTAGGATTGCAAGATCAGAATGGGATCTCTTTGGTGTTCCTTAACAGTGCAAGTGTCAGAATAATGAGCTCACTTAAATTCCCAAATTCTCAAAGGATATTTATACTCTTAAGGGTAGGCAGTGGTATGGCAAGGTTATAATTGTGTTTTATCTCAATTTTTGGAATCTTTTTATAATAAAAGCAACATAGACACTTGTAAGTGGAATGCAAACTTGTACACATTTTAAGACAAAAGGGCTTCAGAAGAATTTTCCTATACATAGTCTCTTTAGATATTTTTCAGTGGAAAATTTGGGAAGAAACCAATATTAGGAGAAAGAAGTAACATTTACTGACTAAGCAGAGGTAGAGAGCCTAATGCTTGGCATAATGTACTCCTTGCAGGTCACCTTCAAGATAGTGCTCATGTTCTAGGTGTAAGGCCACTTTTCTGGCCTAAAGCCTAAACAGTAGGCAAATGGAACCCCAGAACTTTGGTGGTACTAACAGTACCCTATTTTTTCTGTTGATATTAGCATTCTTCCTGTGCTCTTTCCAGTATTGCATGAGCAGGAAGCCTGCTAAACTGGCTGTTCTTTACCCCTCTAAATACACTCCCCGCCCCGCCCACCCTGCTCAATATTTCATGAAGTTGATTTCTATGCACTGTATTCACCAGAATCCCTTTTCCTTGAGTTTTGCAAATGACACAGGCCATTAGGAGAAGACCAAGTGGAAGGGAAAGAGGTGAAGGGTGTTGATTATCTTGCCTTTTTCCCTACCATGCAGTGATTTGGAAGTAGCTATGTTTGTCTGCATCACAGCTCCCGTCAACCCTCTCCTCCAGATGTCAATCTCACAGGTTCAGGAACCACTTTTTCTTGCCTTTAGGAGTAGAGTCAGTCATCCTGCTCTTGACTGGCCCAGGATTCTTTACCATCTCTTGTACGTTTTTTTTTTTGCTTAGAGTCTTCACAATTTGGGGTATGCCATCTGTTTCTTGCTGCAATCCTGAATAATACAGTAATATGTACCATGAGCAGCCCCGGGAAACAACCTCAAAGTGGGATTCTGGGATTGGAGTTCTCACCTATTTGATACAAATAAGTTGCTTGTCAGGGGAAATGAATACTTGCATTTGGTGGCAAGAGGTGATTTCACATTTACTCAAATTATCACTAGTGGTGGTGTGGGGTGATGGAGGACAGTGAGTTGGAGGATCAAGTGGCTGTGGCATTTAGTCACTATGGCCATACCAGGGATTACAGAGATTGATGGCTGATTGTTTTGGATATTCAGGCTATAGACACAGAAAAAGAGAGAAACTGAAAGCAAGGGTGAAACATTAGAAAATTTATGGCAACTAGGGGAATATCTTGTCTTTAGTAGCTGAAACAGCCCCTCCTATCTGAGAGAAAGTCTTATCCCACCCGCTACATCCCCTAGGAAGAAAAGGTATCAGTGACTGCACCTAATATAATTCTCATAAAGGGATATAAGATCTCAGAATTCATGTCTACCATCTATCTTTAATTCCTGGAAAAAAGATAAATGGATGCTAGCGTGTCCCAAACAGAAGTACAAGATTGAGACCAAACAAAGGCATCTATGCCAAAGAGTTGTAGGATATTACTGCTTTGTGTTGGTAGGTGTCTGGGGAACAAGTGTCAGACTCAACAGATTTTAAGAGTATTAAACCAAAAAGGATAATGTATTGATAACATCAAATCATATTTCACACAGAAATATGATTTAATGCGTTGGCTTGAGAACCTGCAAAGGGTGTTAACATGATTCAATGGCTGCCTACTGTCAACTAGGTTGAAATGTGAGAACGTTCCTGGCATGCTATAAAGGGAAAAGTCCACAGTCCTAGGGAAATAGGAATGGTTATCTGAATTAGTTTCACTGGGCAGAGATTAAGGTGTCAGCAGGGCTATACTCCCTCTGGAGGATCTCAGGCAGAATATGTTCCTTGCCTCTTCTAGCTTCTGATGGCTGCCAACATCCCTTGGCTTTTGTTTACATCACTCCAATTTCTGTCCCCATGGACACATTGCATCCTCTTCTGCATGTGTCAAATTTCCCTCTCCCTCTCTCTTATAAGGATGCTTGTGATTGCATTTAGGGCCCATTCAGATCATCCAGGATTCAAGATGTTTAAAACACATCTGCTCTGCGATCTCTTCCAGGTAAAGTAACACAGGTTCCAGGGATTAGGACTTGATATCTTGTGGAGGGAGGGCATTAATCAGCCTACTACAGTATGTCCATCAACAGGTAGATGACTAATCTATGGTCCAGCCATACCATGGGCATTGAGTCAGCAATAGAAAAGAATGAACTATTGATACACATTACAACCTGGATGGATCTCCAGAGAATTAGGCTGAGAAAAAACTAATCCTAAAAGGTTACGTAATGTATGATCCTATTGGTATAACATTCTTTAAATGATGAAATTATAGGAATGGAGAGCAGATAAGTGATTGCCAGGAGTTAAAGAGGAGATGGGGCAGGAAGGAAGTGAGTGTTATGTATCTTGATTGTATCAATGTCAAAATCCTGATTGTGATACTGTTCTTTAGTTTTGCACGCAAAGGGTACACAATATCTCTAGTACTTTACAGTTGAGTTTACAATTATGTCAAAAAGCTTAATTAGCACATGATATCATTTATATGTGGGATATTAACCTAAAAGCAACAAATAAACAGGACAAACAGACTCAAGGACATGGACAATATACTAGTGGTTACCAGTGGGTGGGTGGAGGGAGGAGATACAAGAGGTAAAGGGGGTCCAATATGTGGCAACAGAAAGAAATCTAATTGGTAAGTGAACAGTGTAAATATATATATGCTTTACTGTTAAAAAGTGTTCAGCTGAAACTTAACTGGATTTTGTTAACCAATGTCACCATAAAATATAATAAAAAAATGTAAAAAGATTAATTAGAAATTTCTTTTCTTGTCGAAGTAACAAGTGGTTTCTTTTCCTGACTGAATCTAGAATGACATAACCCCCATCTCCTACTCCCTCTAATAATCTCCCACCACTGTTTGCCCATGTCAGTCATTGCAAGCCAATAATTCTCAGTTCATCCCTGAGGTTGGCCGCTATCCCCATGTCTTTCCATCTCCCACTCCTCACCATCTACTGAAACCCTTTTATAGTGCCTTCAGAAATGCAGAGTCCAACATTAGCTAAATCTTCTTTATCCTCAACCTTTTCTCTGACGTCCTTTCACTCACCTGCTCTAATTGACTCTCCTCTGAAGACACCATTTTCTTTTGATGCCTCTCAAATGTGGCTGTGTTTACTGCCACCTTCCTAATTCCTAATACTGCTCAGCATGAAGGTAGCACAGGTGCTCTTTTTGTTCCTTAATGAAACCTTCAAACTGTTCCTCTCTCCTATTCCTCATGTCATCAATCTGTACCACCCACCATCTCTTCTTACTGCAGTCATGTGAGGATTGAGGCACCTGCCCCTATTCCTTGGCTCACTCTCCATCACATTAAACTCAGTGACTCTAATAAACATGTAGATGATCAGTTCAATATTCTAGCCCCTCAGGTCCTGACCTCTCCTCCAACAATCTTATTCATTTTATCTCAGCTTCTCTCCTCAACAAAGAATCCCTATACATTTGTATTAGCAATAACTGTAGATTCTCTATAACTTTATTATAAGACATCTCACTTTCCAACCACCATTTCCTATCTTTTTAGCTCACATCTGCTAAATGAACTCCAGTAGTTTTTTAATCTCACTGGATTCAATTCAGTGATCTTGCCAGTTTTACTATCTTTGTCCTTCATGTTCATTCTTTCTTTCTTGTTCACTTTGAATTCTATCATCAAATACTAAAATATTTTCCTTGCACATACCATTAACTTCCCTACCCTTCTTTCGTTAAACATTTGGGTAAACCACGACCCCGGTTAAACTCACTCTCTGCTTAATTTGTGCCTGAATTCACATAACTGAACCTGGCTAGAGAAAACTAGATTACTTTAAATTCATGATTATCAACCACAAGCAGGGTATCATTACTACTCAGTGAGTTATCATACTACATAAGTCAGTCTTCTATTTCGTACCTTTTTCTTTCTGTTAAACCCTTGACAATTGAACTAGATTACTCTTCAGCGGATGATATTACTTTTTATTTCACTGAACAAAATTTGAAGCTTTCAGAAAAGATCCACAAACTCAGCAACATCACATCTGCCCACCTTCATATATCTGTTCCTGTAACTCCGTCTTCTTGCCTGTTACTGTAGGTGACCCATGTTTCTAAGGCAAATCCGAACCACCTTCCATCCCCTCTTACTAATCAAACATGAAGCTCAGCAGTTCTTCCCTTTCACTTCTTATTACCATTTGTTTCTTCTGAACTAGATCATTCTCTTCAGGATACCAGTTGTTTCTCTCCTCTTCAAGTTAATAATCCCCATCTGGTCCCACCACATTTTTTACATTATGATATTGTACTCAGTAACTGCAAACTCTCAGTCTCTCTCAAGTCTAATTCTAAGTAGGTTTTTATTTCCATTTGTCCATAGAAATGGTTCTTATCTAATTTATGACTGATATTCACATTATTAAAGCTAATCGTCAAGTCTCAATCCCCAATTTGTTAACTAGTTGGCACCATTTTACAGACACAGTTAATTACTCTCCTTTTCTTTCACCAGGTTTTAAGGACAGGATAGCTTATTTGTTCCTCCTCCTACCCCTCTAATCTTTGCTTATCAGTGTCTGTGTTGTTGTTGTTTTTTTTTTTATCTTCCTAAACTGTAGAGAGGCCTAAATCTTGGTCCTTGTACTTCAACTATTTTCTACCTATGCTTACTCCTTTGGTGATCTCATTCAGCCTTAGGCTTCAAATCTACTGACATGCCAGTGCCTCCCAAATTGTTGTCTTCTGCTCAGACCTCTCCAGACCTCTTACCTAACTCCAGCTGCCTACTAAATATGTCCACTTGATATCCACTGGCCCCTGGTATTTTTCTGACATCTCCTATTATTCTCCCTGTGCTTACTGAAGCCATACTGGCCTCCTTTATGTTCCTGAAATATGTCAAGCACATTCCTTCAGGTCTTTGCACTTGCTTTGCCTCTGTCTGGAATGTTCTCCCACATATCCACATGACTCACTCCCTCATTTTCATCAGATCTTTACTCTGATGTTACCGCATTAGTAGGGCTTTTTTTTTAGCTACTCTTATCTGAAATTGAAAGCTGCCCCTCTCTTACCCCCACACCTTAATCGCCTTTTCCTACTTTATTTTTCTTCTGGTACTTACCATTATCTATTTTCCTTTTTTGATTACTATCTGTCTCCTACTCCAGTACCTGCCATACTATAAGCTCCACGGGAGACAAGACGTTAAACTAGTTTTGTTTACTGCTGTTTCCTCAGTCTTAGAATAGTGTCTAACTCATAAAAGTTCAGAAAGTATTTGTTGAATGAATGAATATTGGGATTTTCTATTAGTTTGCTAGGATAGATATAATAAAGTACCACAGACTGAGAAGCTTTGCAATAAGAACTTTTTCTTCTGGATGCTGTAAGTTGACATTAAGGTGTCGGCAGAATTGGTTCCATCTTAGACCTTTCTCCTTGGCTTGTAGGTGACCACCTTCTCATTGTGTCTTTTCATGGCATTCCCTCTATATGTGATGGTATCCTAATCTCCTTATAAGGACACTAGTTATATTGGATTAGGGCCCAACCTAATGACCTCATGTAACCTTACTTATTTCTTTAAAGACCAATATCTAAATATAATCACATGGGGGTTAGGACTTTGACATATGAATTTGGGGGGGGCACAATTCATTCTATAACAGGTTCCTATCTATATTACCTATTTAATCACTTCCTCAGATGGGTTATTTCTGTCCCCTCTTCCCCTTTTTGCTCACACAGTGCTGGTATCTTTCCTTCTTTGCCTTTATCCCAATTTGTAACTATATTACTACATATCTGTGTAATGTCTCTCTTTACCTCTAGACTCAATTGTGTTAATACTTGAATTTTATTCTTTTTAAAAATATATTTATTTTTCAATTACAGTTGACATACAATATTATATTAGTTTGAGGTGTACAACATAGTGATTAGACATTTATATAACTTTAAAAGTGATCACCCCATCTAATACCATACATAGTATATTCCCTATGCTGTACTTTACATCTCCATAACTGTTTTTATAACTGACATTTTGCATATCTTAATCCCTTTTCTGTTTTCACTCATCCCCCAACCATCTTCTCATTTGGCAACCATTAAAATGTTCTCTGTAACTATGAGTTTGTTTCTGTTTGTTTGTTCATTTATTTTGTTTTTTAGATTACACATCTGAGTGAAATCATATGGTACTTGTCTTTCTCTGACTAATTTCTTTCAGCATAGTACCATCTAGGTCCATCCATGTTGTTGCAGATGGCCAGATTTCACTCTATTTTATGGCCAAGTAATATTCTTGATCAATTTGTCTGTTAATGAACACTTAAGTTGCATCCGTATGTTGACTATTGTAAATAATGCTTCAGTGAACATAGGGATGTATATGTCTTTTCAAATTAGTGTTTTGGATTTCTTTGGATAATTAGTCAAGAGTGGAATTCCTGCGTCCTTCTTTGTCCCTTGTTATAACCTTTGTTTTAAAGTCTATTTTTTTCTGATTAAGTATTGCTATGCCAGCTTTTCTTCATTTTCATTTTCATGAAATATCTTTTCCTTTTCTTTATTTTCAGTCTCTGTTTGTGTCTTTCAACCTAAAGTGAGTATCTTGAAGGCAGTATATG
The DNA here is from genome assembly GCA_030015415.1 of Cynopterus sphinx. Taxonomy (NCBI): domain Eukaryota; kingdom Metazoa; phylum Chordata; class Mammalia; order Chiroptera; family Pteropodidae; genus Cynopterus; species Cynopterus sphinx. The sequence continues at coordinate 80,938,299 of CM057383.1, read as the reverse complement.
TAAAGGTCTTGCTTTCTTATCCATTCAACCATCCAATCTTTTGGTTGGAACACTTAATCCATTTATATTCAAAGTAATTGTGATAAATATATAGTTATTGCTATTTTATTATTTATATTTTTGATCTTTTTTTTTCTTTTTCTTAAAGAAGTTCATTTAATATTTCTTGTAACACTGGTTTGGTGTTAACTCCTTTAGCTTTATCTTTGGGGAATTGAATTATATTCTTAACTCGAATGGCATAACCTTCCAACAAGGTAAGTATGATTACTCTCATTTTAGTAGTACACAACTTGAAGCTTAAGAGAGATTAGGTAATATTTCTGAGGTCATTGTATTAGTAAATAGTGTCATTCTGATTTTAATTTAGTTCTGATGGACTCAAAACCCGGGTTTTTCTTTCCTCCACCACACTGTCATCAAGATGAATGGCGAAAAGCCATATTTCTGCTTTACATATTGTAACTGAGACTGCCTTTGAAGCAGAATCACATTTCAGGAAATGGAATTAAGTACAAAATTTGAATAATTTTACCCACATGTTGAATCTTTTATCTATATTTTTTTAATTGCTGCAATTTCTGTTGATCATCTAAATTTCTTCTTTCCTTTGCAAAATTTAGCAACTAAAAAAATTAAGAAAGTTTATTTCCTTATTAAAGTGTCAAAATTATACAATGAATTCTTAATGTCAAGGCTATAACTGTTATTTCATTCTAAAATACAGAAGAAAAGGTCATTGCCTTTGTTATAAGAGTTTAACATATGTTCTTGAAGACAAGCCAGAGCTCTGTTGGTGAAAAACCATAGTAAGCTTTGAAAGCCAGTTATTTATAGTTTGGAGAATATCATTCTCTTTTTGGGTATAGCTGATTGTTTAAAATAATAAGTAAAATTTTTTTTCATAGATTTTATATTTTAGAATAAACTTTACTGTGAAATATATTTTATGTTTGCAATGAAAAATTTAATTTTATTGGATATGAGTTGAGCAATCATTAACTCGACAGGAAAATAGCTGTCGATGGTATGTAGTTAGAAATAATATAGGTCACGCTGTGACTACTTATAACTTTTGAACTCTAGTTTTCATTTGGCATTTTCAAACCACTGCTCTGAATTTATTGATGTTGATCAAGTGGACATTTAATGATAGTTTTTAAATTGGCATCAGGGGTGCAGAAATGGCTCTTAAACTGAGTATAAAAAGCTGTTTATTGGTTTTCTCTGTGTATGTGTAGCTCCTAAAAAACAAAATTAGATGACTTTATTAAAATTTATTCAACGCAAATGTACACTGTAAATGAGCTGAAGACTTAGATAATAATCAATACACTTGTAATCTGATATTTAAGGATTTAAGCTGGATCTAGAATAAACCTATAGACAATTAAATACTTAACAATGAATGGTAATTAAAACATAAAAATAGCCTGAATCTTTAAGCATAATTTCTATTGTTTCCTTAGAAACCCCTCATAAACAAATGAGTGCAATTAACCACTAAGTTGAATGAAAGCATTAACCTTTCAGTAACTTGAAAGAGATAAGCCTTCTGTTTGGTAGAGTTTGGTTTGAATCCTTATTAAAGACCTGTTTTCTTTAATGATCAAATAATTATTTTAAAGTTTATCTCTTTTATTTGGATATTCAGGATTAAACTAATCAACCTTGAAACAAATGAATTAAAACCATTGTAGAATTGAGCTAGACTAGAAAAGCCAGATCCTGAAGTCTTGATAAAAGTAATTTAAACATCCCTTTTCTTCAATAAAAAAAAAAGGGAGGAGGGGTGAGGAGAAGGGGAAGGAGGAGGAGTGAGAAGGGGAAGAGGAAAAATGAGGAAGAGGAGAAGGGAGATTAGGAGGAGGAGGAAGTACAATTCTTTGATGATGATCATCAAATGGAAGAGAGTTTCTGGGGTTCCAAAAAAATGGCATGTGATTTTGGATGGAGGATACAGCCTTACTGAATCTTCTTTCATAGAAATAATGGTTCTGATATCAAAAATGTGTCTGTTGGAACTGGCTGTTGCAAAACTGACATTCTCTGACTTTGGGCATGATGAATTTACTAAAGAGAAAAAATGTTTACCTCATTCTGGATCTTAATCATATTTCTATTTAGAATTATCATTAAAAATATTATTTCTCAAAATAGTTGATAAATTATAAGTCAAAATAAATTTGTGACATTATCAAATAAAAATGTGTTCCCAAAGCAATTATTTTTCATTTTACAGAAAAATGAATCTTTTGTATTCTTAGTTCATTTATGTTATATCTCAGCTGCTTGTGTTTTATACTCTTTTTAGTGTGTGAAAATGTGCAGTGTTTGATTATTTAAAAGCTTAACTAATTTAGAAAGGGCCAGTCAGAAACTAATGCAATACATTATGTCCAAAGTAATCATGCAGATTTTCCATCACGAGAAATAATTTATTCATTTCAAGTGGATTTTCTCTCCTCCTTTCTTTTCTTTTTAACAAGCTGAATCATAGGAGACTATTTTCTTTCTGCTAACCTTGAGACAAGGCAAGAGCAGATTTGTTTCAGAGCATATGGCCCATATTTATGAGGTACCTAGGAAAATGAAGAAAGCCACTTACATAAAAAGCTTTGTGGAGACTCATGATGGTCAGATTTTTCAACAACATTGTTAGGATATCTTTTTTTCTTTTTTAACCAGTCTGTTTTTATAAAGTGACTTGTATTTTCTGGTTATAAGAAAGTGTTTTAAGTACTACAAAGTCACTAAACTTTTGTCCATTGTGTTTATACCTACCAGAATTGTCTCTCTAGCAAACCAAATTAAATGATGCCATCACCCCTGCTTGAAAAGCAGGAATAGTTCCTTTTTATCTTGTAGGTTCAAGTATAAAATCCTTAATATGGCTCACAACACTTCAGTCACAAACACTTCATATCTCTATTTTATTCCACTGCACTACTCCTTAGCCACACCTGCTCCTCACTGCTCTCCAAACCCTCAGACCATTCACTCTCTGCCTCTTCTTTCTGTCTTTTCCAGCTGATTGGTCTCATTTAAATTCATTACCACTAATTTTAAACATGTTGTGGTGCTGCCCTGAAACCATACTATATTTTTTTGGTCCACTCACTCAGATGACTATTCCATACCTTTCCTTCTCTCCTCCAACCTCTAATATATCATTCTCGATCCTTACTCTCAGCTGATTACTTTTCCCTTATTCCACTAATAATGTAGAATTACTCAAAAGAGACCTTCCCGGAGCTCCCTTCATCATCCGCCCACCTCACTGCATCTATTCCCTTCACTCTGCTTTTCTTCTCACTAGTAGAGAGGAATTGTCCATGCTCCTGCCCAAGTCCATCCCCTCAGCCTGTACACTAGATTTATTTTTTTCTCCCTTACGTCGGATGTCACTTTGGCAATTCTCACCTCTTTGGAATGTCAGTATCTCTATTTTGACTGCATAATGCCCCAAACACAGAAACATATTATTGCTTTTCATATTTTAAAAAAAGTTTCTCTCTTGATTCCATTCCTCACCCTTGGATACTGTCCCATGTTTCTGTTCCTTTTTTTTTTTTTTTTTTTTTGCAAAAATTCGAGATATGTTCATTATCTACAGTTTCTCTCATTCATTAACTTTAGAACCCACTGAAATCAGCTTTTCTCCACTCCAGGGTCTGAGCAATTTCGTGTTGATCTACATGTCCTTAAACTTAGCTGTTCCTGTAATGATAGGACTCTAAATATATGCTTGATAATTGAATGGATAAGTGACTAAGTACATGGATGGACAAAGAATTTCTCTTTTAGATTATACTGTTATCGCTACTGGTTATACATTTTGTTTAAACAAAAACTTTATCAAGAAATGGTGTTACATTGAAGGAGGGATTTGTGGCAAATATTTTTGGGACAATCATTTTTTTAAAACATTATTGTTACCGTTGGAGTGATCGGAATTCTGATAATGCATACACCTCTAAGTTCTTTTCACTGCCGAAGAAATGAATTTCAACTCGGTGAATATGAAATATTTGTTTATTAAAAGTATATTATGAGGTAGAAGACAGGTCAAGCCTAAAACCTGCTAGCCATGTGGAAATGAGGTTATGTACCCCTAAGGAGGGGTGTGGGTTACAGCCAGGGATGATGGAGATCTGTAATTCCTGGGGAGGGAGATGTCTGTGTTATATTTGAGGGTTGAGATGGGGTGGTCCTAAAGACATTCCTGGGTGATTGGCAAGTGAGGTCACCTTGATTGACACCTGGCTGCTATATAACTTTGCCTACTGCATATGTGCTTACCCAGAATTTGGTCTGTTATCATTAGATTCATGAATTTCCAGGCATAGTTATGAGATTATAATGTTAGTATAATAAGGTTGAAGTTAGGGGCCATACTTTCTGCCCATGTGTTTGTAGCTGGTTTAGGCCAGCACCTTTTATGGCCTTTGTGCTCTAGGATTTTGGGTAATTTATAACCCTAAAAGGAAGATATTTTGGAGAAGTCCTTACGGAAGATCTTCAAGGGAAGTTTCTATGGTTACAGAGCTGAGCCCCTATTCCTTTGTTCCCCTGTCACTCATGTCAGACTAGCTACCTAACATTATGTTTAAAAAGATGTCTCCTTTATACAAATTAGGGATCTAATTACACATATGTTAAATTAATTGAATTGGATTTTTGAAACAGTAAAAAGTATCATTAGTAGAAAGAATAGACTTGGTTATAGTTGTATTTTTGCCACTGACCTTGAACAAGGAGGTTGATTTCTAAAGTCTCTTCTGGATTTTATGTTCTACAGTTTTATGAATTTACAGCTGGAAGTAAACTCTATACCTATTTTCCAATGAAATTAGTGAGAAAGGCAAACAAAAACCCAGCCCACTCAAAGCACAGCCTATTTCTCCAACAAGTAAATATGAGGAGTTCTCTTTATCAGACTCTACTGGAGATGAATTATTTTGCAATTGGTGCACTAATCTCAGAAAAAGCTAGTGCTTGACATTTCAGTCATATTAGATGTAAATAGAAACTCATACACTTTTATTGTTCAAATGAAACTAATTCTAACACATTCAGAAAACTTTATAGATCAGAGTTCCATGGGACCAACAATGAAACTGCAATACAACCTATTATCTGAAGGATTTTAGGGCTCCCTTGCTAAACAAATAAAGTAATATCTTGGTAAATTAGGCATATATGAGGACCATTCAATTTTTCTACACTGATAATAAACTTGTCGAAAATGCCATAATGTTATGTTGATTGATATGGAAAATTCTACAACATGAGAAATAGTTGATTTATTTCAAGTTGTACTCCCTATAATTTACCATCATAAAATCTTATACTGATTCACTTCCTGATATTAATTACATAACGATATATATATATGTCCTGAAACTCAGTTGTTATAATTGATCATATTTAAGCCCATAGGCCTGTGCCCTGAAGTAAATTTAATGCTGCTTGAGCAGATGAGAGCACAGGTATGATGTAATCAAAAGGGCTTAGAGACTTCATCAAATAAGGCCACAAATATTTGGACTGTCACTTTGAAGTGATTTTCAAAGAAATCTCAAAAAAAAAGTGCTTTGCAATAGTATTTGGGGTTCAGAAAGTCATGTATAACTGGGCTGTTAGGTTTGCATCAGAAAAAAAAAAAAAACGTCTAGTTCTAAAAATGCAGGAAAGAGGGGAAAAAGCAAGCCCAGCCCCCAGTTATCTCAGTGACTCCTAGGATAAACTGTTGTCTGTGAATATCCACCAGCTGCGGAGAAACGTTTGTGAAACTTTAGGAAACATCTGGGAAACGTGCAAAAGCTGCCACTGCCAGGTTCTCACCCTCAGATTCAATCCAGTAAGGCTGGGATGGGGTGTGGGAATCTGCATTATTAACAGGCATCCCACCAAAGAGAAAATTCTGTAAAAATAAGGAGATATTTCCCTTGTAAAAAAGAAAATTCGTTGTGTAAAGACTTGGTTTTCCCAAGAGAATAGAAAGATCTCTTTTGTGTTCAACCTCAGACTTTAAAGGCAATACATATATAACATAGTGACCTCGGGTTATCTTTTCTAACTTTGTTCCAAACAGAAAGAATGTTTGTTTGTTTTAAAGTTATGCCTTCTTGTCAGCTATAATTTTTTAAAGGATGCTTGAGACGTTGAAGCTAAATTTTGCAGCTCAACTTTCCTTCCAGTTTGAATTTTAGTGTAGAAGCAAAGTTTATTCGTGTATTTATTTCTCATAATTTAATTACATTAAGCTGTACTTTACTCACTAAGGGTATCAAGATGAACAAAATAGTTCCTGTCCTCAAAGAGCTTATAATCTCTTAGTGGATGATATATGTATAAATAAATAAGTGCGATAGTGTTAGTGATATTATAAGAACATAAGCCTAGTATAGTTGGAAACAAAGGCCTGTGTCAACTCACTGGGTGGGTAAAGGGTCACTGGGAGACTACATAAAAAATCAATGTTTGACCCATTGTTTTTTCTAGCTTTATTGAGATATAATTGACAAATAACATTGTTTAAATTTAAGGTATACAATATAATGATTTGGTGTATATATATATTTGGTACACACACACACACACACACACACACACACACATAGTGAAATGATTACTACAATTAGTTAACACACCCAATAACTCAAATAATTACTGTGTGTGTGTGTGTGTGAGAATATTTAAGATCAAACTCTCAGCAACTTTCAAGCATTCGATGTAATATTGTTAACTTATGGTTGCCTTGCTGTACATTAGATCTCTGGAACTTATTCATCCTATAATTGAAAGTTTGTGCCCTTTGACCAACATCTCCTCATTTTCCCATTCCCTAGTTCTTCGTAATCACAAATTTACTCTCTGTTTCTATAAGTTTGACTTTTTAAGATTCTATTTAAAGGTAATATTATATAGTATTTGTTTTTCTGTCAGACTTATTTTACTTAACATAATGTGCTCAAGTTTCAGCCACATTGTCATAGATGGCAGAATTTCCTCTTTTATGGTTGAGTCAAAATGTATGAGTGTGTATTTATTTGTTTGTTTGTTTATTTATCACATCATTTTTAGCTACTCATCTGTCAATGAACACTTAAGTTGTTTCCACATCTTGGCTATTGTGAATAATGCTGCAGTGAACATGGGGATGCAGATATCTCTTTGAGATAATAATTTGTTTTCCTTGGACACATACCCAGAGTGAAATTGCTGGATCTATAATATTTTTATTTTTAATTATTTGAGAAACCTTCATGTTGTTTTCCATAATAGCTATACTAATTCACATTCCTACCAACAATGCACAAAGTTTTCCTCTTCTTTACATTCTCACCAACATTTAGTATCTCTTGTCTTTTTGACAATAGGTATCCTAACAGGCATGAGACAATATCTTATTTTGGTTTGGTTTGCATTTCCTTGATGATTAGTGATCCTGAGTACCTTTTCATGTACTTGTAAGCCATTTTCATGTTTTCTTTGGAAAAATCTTTGAAAAAACGTCTATTGAAATTTGTTGCCCATTTTTAGATTGGATGTGTGTGTTTGTTTTTTGCTTTTGAGTAGTATGAGTTCTTTATATATTTTAGATATTAATCCCTTATCAGATATATGATTTGCAAATACTTGCTCCCATTTTGTATGTTGCCTTTTCATTTCGTATGGTTTCCTTTGCTGTGCAGAAACTTTTTAGTCTGACATAATCTCACTTGTTTATTTGTGTTGTTATTGTGCTTTTGCTGTCATATGCAAAAAATAATTGCCAAGGCCAGTGTCAAGAAGCTATTTCTCTACATTTTCTTCTAGGAGTTTTATAGTTTTATGTCTTACATGTAAGTCTTTAATCTCCTTTGAGTTAATTTTTGTGAGTGGTTTAAGATGAGTCCAATTTCATTCTTCTATTGCAGTTTACCAGTTTTCCCAGCACCATTTATTGACCATTTATTGACCATCCTTTCCCCATTGAGTATTCTTAGATCCCTTGTCAAATATTTTATTGTGCATGGTTTATCTCTGAGTGCTCTATTCTGTTCCATTTATCTATGTATCCGTTTTTATGTCAGTGCCATACTGTTTTGATTGCTTTAGTTTGAAATAAGGAAGTATGATGCCTCCAGCTTTGTTCTTTATTAGGATTGCTTTGACTTGCCAGGGTCTTGTGGCTCCAGACAAATTTTAGGACTGTGTTTTTCTCTTTTTGTGAAAATGCCATTGAAATCTTGATAGAAGTTACACTGTTCTATAGATGGCTTTGGATAAAAAACAAAAACAAAAACAAACAAATAAAAACTTTAACAGTATAATTATTCTGATTCGTGAACACATATTTTTTTCTGTTTGTTTTTGTCTTCTTCGATTTCTTTCTTCCAAATTTTGTAGTTTTCATTGTACAGCCTACTGTCTCTAGAAATGCAGGTACTACTAGGCCTCATAGACTATGTAGATCATCAAAATGCCCCTGCCCCTATTCTTGCAGCAGCCTATGCAGCCTATAGAGACAAAATGGGGAAAATTCCCTCTGATGTCTAGTATGCAGATGACTCTAGTCGAGGCAACCCACCCACATGAACTGCAGTTGCTATTCAACACTGACACTATTTGGATGGAGACAGAAACAAACTATAGCAGCTAGCAGGATGAACTCAGACAGGGTGGCTGATGATTGATTACTCATGAGCCCTGGCCATTAACCCTTTGGACTGACGGGCTTTTCTATAGGGATTAACCCTATGGCTTAGACAATGGGAAACCGAGGGATAGATGGTCATAAATAAGCCCTGATGGGGTCAGGATAGGTGGAAAGATATTTGTGTTTACTATAAGAGGCTAAAATAGTCTTCACTGTTTTCCATCTTCCAATTTATAAGGTGCTGACACCCCATGGAAATCAGAAAGCTGATGCTCTAGCTTAGGTGTGAGCCTTAACAACTGACCTTAGAGTAGATAGAGTAGATTGAGTGGATAAGAAGAGCCACCACAGTGGCGCCTGGGTGGAATGGCACATTGCCAATGATGCTAGATTGCCCTTGAAATACAGTGACTTGGTAATTGCAGTAACAGCATCTCCTGTGTGACTAAACCATGCCTAAGGCAACTGCCAAAGATGTCTGAAGCCATCCACCTGAGTTTCCAACTGGTGAAGAATTGGCAAATTGATTATCTTGGCTCCCTCTTTCTGAGGGAGGGCACTGTGTCGTGCCTAACCAACCTTTCCACTTTTGCCACTCATACCAGGTTGCCACCATGGGGGATTAGAGAAGCTGAGCACTATGCATGGATACTTCAATGAATACACAACAATTAAGGGTCACATATCAAAGGTCATGTTATGCAAGACTGCACAAAAGAACATAACAGTGAATGGAGGTTTTGTCTTCCCTATAGCTTGCAAGCAGCAGGGCTGATAGAAAGGGAAAAGGAAATATTTAAACAGAAGATTAAATTACTAACAGATAAAACCACAGTGGCAGGATGAACTAATGTATTGTCACAGGCTTTAACACATTTGAATAATCAACTAGTAAGGCCTCTTGCCACATATGCCAGATTGGGAACCCCTGCCAAGACACCCAGTGCTATAAAGGTACGGAAGTCATGGAAAACAGCCATTGCCCTGACTTACCATGAATCAATGTGCTATGCTGGTGAGAACACCAAGTCTCATTCTGAATGGGAAAGACATTATCTACTGGAATTTGCAATGAGAGGCCCCACAGGTTAGGGAGAGTTACTTTGCATTCTTGCATGAGTGGAAACTACTCAGTCTCCACTGGGATCTCATTTTCCTGCTGCAAAACCAGACCTGTTAAATATTCACTATACCTGGAGTGAAATACTGCCCCACTGAAAGAGAAGCCCTTCCTAAATTTATTCAGCAATGCTTAAAAGATATCCAACAAAGCCTGTCTTTACTGAACACTAAAATGTCTTTAACCAGGAAAGCTGTCCTTCAAAATAGATGGCCTTGGACGTCGTTACTGCCTCACCAGGAGGCACCTGTGGTGTGTATCCCATCACAATGTTGTATGTTCGTACTTAATGAGTCTGCTAACATATTATCTTTATTAAATCACATAAGGACACAAATGAACACCCCGAGTGATCTGACCCCCAGCCTAGGAGACTTAAAAAATCAGTGGTTCAATCACAGGGCTGTTGGTGGAAAAAATTGTCACTTATTTTTTGAATCGTTATCTTAATCTGTTTTTTTTTTTCTTCCATGTGCTTATATTGTTGCTTTGGTATTTGCCTCCGGCGCAATCAGATAGCAGCCAAATGAGCCACTAGTGAAACCCCTTGCTGACTGCTGAAGGGACATTGCAGAAGAGGGGTGTGTGTAAGTTTAATAGCCAGTCACAAAGGGTAGAGTGTTGGAGGAGGTAATGAAGGGGATGTGACCATCTGTTGACCCTCAAGTTATACTGGCACAATTGGAGGCTCTCTACCCACTCCCCTGTCCTTGGGACATATGCTCTGCCCACTATTCCCACACTAGGAGCAGTTCCAAGGACAAAGTCTTAAGAGAGTAAGGTGTTGTTGAGGCCATTTGGATTGAATATGTGACTGAACTCAGATAAGGCCTCTGTATAAACTTTTAAGATTCTGGTAGGTACTTGCAGAGATCTACTTGCTTTGTGGTCACTGAAGACAAGTCTCCTAAGTTATATCCCTTGATTGTTAAACCTGCACCTACCAATATTGAGTAGGCCACCTCTTTGGTTTCTCCTTGCCTGCTGTGTGCAAGGCCCAGTTTGTGAACCAACAAAATTTATTCCTAAGTATTTTCTTGTTTTCGTTGCTATTATGGATGGGATTATTTCTTTTTCAGGTAGTTCATTGTTAGTGTATACAAACAACTTATTTTTGTATGTTATTTTGTATTCTGCAACTTTACTGAATTCATTGATTCTTTCTAATAGTGTTTTGGTGGATGGAGTCTGGGGTTTTGTATATAAGATCATGTCATCTGCAGACAATTTTACTTCTTTTTTCCTGATTTGGATGTCTTTTATTTCTTTTTCTTGTCTGATTGCTATGGTAGGACTTCTAGTATTTTGTTGAATAGAAATGGTAAGAGTGGGCTTGTCTTGCTCTTGATCTTAACAGCAAAAGCTTTTACATTTTTACTGTTGAGTGGAACATTAGCTGCGGGCTTGTAATATATGTAGAAGTACATTCCTTCTACACTCAATTTGTTAAGAGTTTTTATTATAAAAGAATATTAAATTTTCTTATTTTTTTGTGTCTGTTGAGAAGATCTTTTATCCCTCATTTTGTTACTGTGATATATCACATTTATTGATTTATGTGTATTGATTCTTTCTTGCAACCCAGGAGTAGATTTTATTTTATCATGGTTTAAGGTCTTTTAATGTGCTAATAAATTCAGTTTGCTAGTATTCTTTTTTATTTATTTTATTTTATTTTTTGCCCCTTTTATTATGCCCCCCCCCACTCCTACCTCTGCCCTATGGATGTTGCCATTTCCCCTTAAGAACTGGATCTCTGAAGGTGGGGCATCTCCTCCCTCATGCTTGCAGTGTGCATCAGGGGCGTGGCACACCCGGGGCCTGCATTTGGGGGACGGTCTGTGGCTCTATCTGAAGCGCAAACCCAGGACCTGCATGTAAAGCAGACGTGCTAACCTTTACACTATGGAGCCACCCAGCTAGTATTTATTTTTTAATTAAATTTATCGGGGTAACATTGGTTAATAAAATTATGTAGGTTTCAAGTGTACGATTAGATACAATAACATCAGTATGTTGCGTTTTATGTTCACCACCCAAAGTCAAATCTTTCGACACCCTATGTTTGACCCCCTTTACCTCTGGTAGCTCCTCCTTCACCCTTTCCCTCTGGTAACCAGTAAACTGTTGTCTGTGTCTACGAGTTTTGGTTTGTTTTGTTCATTTGTCGCTTTCAGTTTTATATCCCTCAGGTAAGTGAAGTTTGCTAGTATTTTCTTTGGAATTTTTGTATCTATGTTCATCAGGGATATTGGCCTATAACTTTTTTCTTTTTTGGAGTTGCCTTATCTGGCTTTCGTGTCAGGGTAATGGTAGCCTTGTAAAATGAGTTTGAGAGTGTTCTTTCCTCTTCAAATTTTTTGAAAGATTTTGAAAGGAATTGGTATTAATTCTTCTATAAATGCTTGATAAAATTCTGGGCTTTTGTTTTTTGGGGAGCTTTTATATTAATGCTTCAATTTCCTTACTTGTTATTCATCTTTTTAGATTTTTTATTTTTCTTGATTGGTAGATTGTATATTTCTAGGAATTTATTTGTTTCTTCTTTGTTGTTCAGTTTGCCTGATTCTTGAAAGTGTTTGTTATTGTTGGGCTAAAGGGGGTGAGAAAGCAGTGTGAATGAAGCAGTAGAAAGGTACAGAGATAGGAAATAGCATGAAATGTTGGCTGTCTGTGTAGACTGTGGGTAGATAAGGTGCAAGAATAATTAGCTTCTAAGATTGTGTCTTCATAAGTTAGCTTCTATGAGGGCTACAATGGGATGTGAGTGATAGGCTGGTGGTCATCAATAATTTATTAGGCAAGAGATTTGAATTTTGTTCTTTAGATTATTGGAAGTCATTGGAAGGATTTTAAGCAGTGCATTACTTTGATGGTTAATAAAGATTAGCATTATTACTTAAAAGTCTTTCCTCAAGCTTTGCTTGGCTCTCCTATGAATCAAAAAGGAAGGTTTAATGAAAATGTTAAATCAGATGCTTCTCCCATGTGAATTACTTGTCATCCACAGACAGGTAAACTAAAAAGTAGCTGCTGTCTAAAAGATGAGCTTATTCATTGATAGATCAACCCTCTCTCTGTCAGGTTACATGAAAGTGATCAAATTACCTGTTTATTGTTTTATTCATATGGAATTAACTGTTCCATAGGGCATCTCTTTGCTCAATAAAAACCTTTAGAAGTATTTAAAAGCTTATACATCTTAATGAGGCTGACTTCATAGATGAGAAAAGTTCAAATAAAATGCATGAAAATAAAAAGCCATCTGCCTTCCCAAAGATTAATTCTAATCCAGAAAATGCATTCAGCTCAGCATTCTTTACTTATAACAGCAGTGACTATAGAAAGACATTGCTTAGACGTTAGTGCTCAAACTTTAGGACTTTTTATGTATTCCTATTTATTTATGTTGTCTTGAGCATTGAAAACCCAATATAGACTAGTAATACCTTGTAAAATTAAACAGCCAAGTGTATTGTTGTTTCATCTGATTTATATTCTACTCATTTAGTTGGTTTACTATCATACAATATTTTTGTAAAGCTAGCTAGCATTTATCATCTCCATATGTGGAAACTCCGTGAGAAATAATCCAAAAGGAAATTCTATGCTGGATTCTCTGGTTGCAATGCCAAGCATAGCTGAAACTCCTTAACAAAGTATATGCATCAAAAAGAAATTCTGTATAAGCAATGCAAAACCTGAAGGGATAAAGAAAAGCATAAATGTGAGCAATCTAAGCCATGACATCTAGACTAAGTCCTAGGCAAAGAAAACATAAGCTGAGAGTGCTCCTGGGGCTGAACCTTGAGTCCCTTCCAAGACTAGGGAAGATTTGAGAAGTAGAAGACAGTTCTGTTTTTAGGATGGTAAGAAGAGTAATAGACAAAGCTTTTATTGAATAAAGTGTTTATTTGATAATCCAAAGATACCATGAGCATGATCAGCAACTCTTTGGCCAGCGAGTGGAAGAACAAGCATAGATTAACTACCTGTACAGTTTAAATTTATTAGCTTAATGACAGTCGACATTTCAGATGAGATGATAGCAATAGCAGGTTAGAGAGGAAGCTCAAAATATGAACTATACACTGTAAACTATAAAGCTGATCTTTAGAAATTGTATGTTTTGAGTAGACATTTGAATGTTTGTTTAGAGAATATACTTTAAATATACTTTTGTTAAGCTCCCTGTGGTTCCATTAAACAAAATGTTTTGCATGTATTTATATTAATAAGTTACATGTTTTCTATAAAAACTTTGATTTGTTGGTGTGCAGAGACTCTCCTGCACCTCCTTAATATTCATCAAAGTTGAACTCAACCAGTTGGTAGATGTATTAAGTAAGACTCTTTAAGTTGCAAGGGTCAGGAACCTAACTTTATCTGGTTTATGCAGAGGGGGAAAATTAGCTCATATACTTTGGAAGATGACAAGAGCTAACATTTGTTTTGTATCTACTGTGCTGGGCAAAAACATAGACTCTCTTATCAGATTGACTGGGTGCCATTCCTTGCTTTTCTACTTCCTAGCATTATGATGTTGGTAAAGTTACTTTCTCTTTGTACCTCAGTTTCCTTATTTAGGAAAGGAAGGCAATTATAGTACATCATGATGTCATTGCAAGGATTTAGTGAAGTAATATATATATAACATGCTTGGAAACAATGTCAGCATCTCATTAATCCTGATAACATCCCCAATGAGGAGAATATCATTTTATAAAGGAAGCAACAGGCTCAGAAAAAAATAAGGGATTTGCCTAGGGTCACACAGTTAGGTGACATGGAGCTTCTTTTTACCTCTCTTTGTTGGCTAATGACCAGTGATTACTGTGCTTTGAGAAGGTTAACTTGGTGAAACATTGTAAAATGAGTTAGAAAGGAGAGAAAGCAGCCCATTAAGAGGCCATTGTTCAAAGAACAAGTGTTGGCGAGGATATAGAGAAAATACACTATTGGTGGGATTGCAAATTGGTAAAGCCACTGTGGAAAACAATTTGGAAGTTTCTCAAAAAATTCAAAATGGATTTATTTTTTTTGACTCAGCAGTTGCACTTGGGTATTTCTCCAAAGAAAACTGAAACAATAATTTGTAAAGATCTATGCACCCCTATGTTCATGGCAGCACAATTTACAATGGCCAAGATATGGAAGCAACCTAAATGCCCATCAACAGATGACTGGATAAAGGAGTTGTGGTTCATATATACAATGAAACACATTATATATATAACATGCTTGGAACAATGTTATCACCTCAGCCATTAAAAAATGAAATCCTACCATTTGCAATGACATGGATGGACATAGAGGTTATTATACTGAGTGAAATAAGTCAGATAGAGAAAGTTAAATAACATATGATTTCACTTATATGTGGAATCTAAGAAACAAAAAGAACAAACTTATCAAAAACAGACACACAAATATAGAGGACAATCTGGTGATTGACAGAGGGGTGCGGGGTTGGAGATCTGGGAGAAGAAGTGAAAGGTTAAAGAAGTACAAATCAGTAGTTGATAGATGGTCATGGGGATGGGGAGCATGGCATAGGGAATGCAGTTAGCACTAATGTAATGGCTAAGTGGAGAGCCAGAGGAGAGAAAGAGCAATTAGAGGATTGTTTTATAAAGCATATAAATGTCTGACCAATGTACTGTATACTTGAAACTAATAATAAAATTAAAAAAAAAAAGAGGCCATAGCAATGATTCATCTAAGAAATCATGAAGGTCTGAGTTTGAATAGTGGAAGCTGGAATATAAAAGATAGGATGGATTTGAATGATGTTATGAAGATAGAGTTGTTAGAACTTAACAATGAATTAGATAATAAAGGAAAAAGGAATTAAAGGCAACTGTGGCAAGAACGTGTATCCAATAGCTGTCATAATCCCCAATGTCTGGTGTATAACAGATTCTCAGTTAGGATTTTTTTTTTCCAGTGAATGATTGAATAACAATTTTGCCTTAAGTATAAGTGTCTGAGAGCACTGAGTTGTAAGGAAATTTAGGAGAAAGAGCATGTTTGGAAGGGAGGCTGGTGAGTTTCATTTTAGGAGTAGTTATTTGGAGAAGCCAGAAAAATCAGGTGATTCCCAACAGACAGTTGAAAATATAAGTCTGGAGCTTATGTGAGATTTCGGAACTAGAGGTAGTGACTTAGGAGTCTTCTGGGTGAATGTGAATGTTGAAGCCATATGATGAATTGATGTTTTCAATGGAGAAAATACCCAGAAAAGAAGAAGGACAAGGACAGATCAATTGGGCAAGGCGAGGGAAGTAGGATAGCTTGAGGCATGTGCATAGGAGCAGCCAGAGAGAGTGGAGGTGAGCCAGACACCCCTAGAGGGCAAGCTAGAGTACCCAGAGCTACTTCTGAGAGCCAGGCAGTGTGAGGTAAGAGAGTCCACAAGAACCGAAGATGAGAAGGCCATTTTATTCCCAGAGTTGTCTCAATAAAATAATGGGAATGGAAGCTAGATTTCACGGGGTAGAGGCATGGATAGATGAGGTTTGCCAGCTATTGAAGTCATCTTCTTCCAGCTGTGCCAGGTGTTTTGAACGGCTGGGCCTTTGTCAGATCGCATTCACTTAGACTCAAACTCTAGAGGTAAAAGTTCCTTTTAAACAATCACCTTACTATCTGAAAAGGGTGGGAGAGAAAAGAGAGAAGCCACAAGGAAGGTGGGGCATGTTTATAATCTCTTCACTTGTTTTCCTATTTTGTCCTTGATCAGATGCAAAAGACCAAATAAAGAAAGACCGTGAGTTTACCAAAGAAGTAGTATTAAAGAATGTCAGGAGTGGGAGATTTTAACATGGCCATAAACTGTGTAGAAGAACCATGTAGAAACAATAGTAACTTCAGGGTGGACCATGAAGATTTTGAGTTTCTGAAAGACAACTACGTGTATTAAGTCTATTGGAGTGTTGAAATGAGAATCTGTGGTTCAGGATAGAGGGTCAGCAATAATAACCATTTGATTGCCAGTCCTGTTGTTCCTATTTTCATAATCGATACCTATAGACCACATCTCCATTTCTCTTTGCCTTTCCCATGACCCCATTCCATGCCCTTATTACTCTTACTGAGACTGTTACGGGACAGGTGTCCTTTCCCCCAGTTCCTCTCTTCCCCTTTATCCTTTACATACTGCTCAGGTTAATCTTCTGGAAACTCAGCTCCATACCAGTGACTCCAGAGCACCATTATATATATATTAGAAAAGCCTATATACCCAACAGAAATCCTTTTTCTCTAATTTCTTGTTTCTCCCCTGCTCCCAGGACCTGCTAAACCTTTATTTAATGATAAAGACCTACTTTCCATCTTCCTTCATCTAATTTTGCAATCCATAATAGTTGAAGCAGGTTGAGAGGCAAGGAAGCATCTATTTTCCCTCTAGTTTGAGAGGAATCTCTTTTTTTTAATACATAAAAATTTTATTGCTAAACATGAGGAAATTTTACTTAGTTCAATATTGTTGGGGTTGTACATAATGTGTATTCATTTTCTGTGGAGATTTACACACATATTTTTATGCATCACAATGCGATGTAATAGCACCAGAAAGAAAGAAAAAATAACCCACCATTTTTAATGCTATTGTAACAAAATGTTTTAAATTATGTTTCTTCCAGTTAATGGTCTAGAAAGAAAAATGGGGAAAGTGCATGCATTTTACTAAAATGAGCCATCAGATACCTAAATAAATGGACCAAATGAGTTCGTTTGAGTGTTTCCATTTACATAAGATTACGCATCCAAATAAAACTGTGTACATTTATTTAAAAATGTAATCGAGTAGCTGAACATAAGTGGCACTTATTTCTAAGTGTAACATCCCTGGTTTACACATGTGGGTACCTCAATGTGTTGTTAAAAAGCAGAAAATAGTTCTTTCTATATGCATTTTATGCAAATTTCACAGCTATTGCCATTGTTCATTGGCTTCATTGCTTCTCATACACAAGGCACCTGCACATATTAGTAGTAATGCTGCTATCAAAAGGAAGGCTATATTCAAGTTTCTCAAGTTTTCTGAGCTTTGGGAAAGTTTAAGTTTATTCATCATCTTTCATTCAACAGATGGTTGCAAGTCACTGTGCTGATACTAGATTAGAAAGGCATTTGAATCATCTAGGCATTTTATCTTTATTTTTTACTATTTTTTTTTATCTAGGCATTTTAAAGTGTTTTTTCCTACTGGTCTCAGTACTAATTGTTGGAATAAACCTGTCCTGGTCCATGATTCAAATCTGTTTAGGCCACCATTTGGTTCTTAAGGAATGGAGGTAGACAATGCTCTAAGGAAATGCTTGGGTTATCATGTGCATGATGTGGCATGGCACAAGAGTATGAATGGGGACCAACATATGTAAATATTTAAAGAGTTATCAATCCAATTAACAAGTGTTAAAGAAAATAAATTGTATTCTTTTACCTTGCTCCTCTCTTCACAATGACTAGAAGGTTGCATTTGAATGAAAAATTCTTGGGTTCCTCAGAGTTCTATGCTGGAATGTGGTAGCATCGGGGAGCTAGCCCCTGGCCAAGGCCTGCAGGCCTTGCTCCATTCTTTGCATCCCTTAGCTGTGTCATGCATCACAAGAGGCTTTGCATTCACATGGGTGGATACTGTGGCACACACACCCAAGCTCTGTCTGTGCTGCATAAATAGTTGTCTCTGACCTGGTGAAGAGAACTGAGTAGACCCTGGAAGGAGTTTTTGGCTATTTGGGAAAAAAATTTGGGTTCCTAGTACATGGAGCATGGTCTAGAAGAGGGGATGGATGAGCTCAGGCCTTGATGGAGGAGGATCAGAGCTCTCTCCTTATACCACCAAGTGGATCCCCAGACTGAAATGGAGATTTCTGGATAACTTGTGAGCATAACATACTCCTTTTGCTTCTTAAACACATGAGTATCCATATAACTATGGGTACTTCTCTGGTTCTGTTTGGACTTTTTTTGTACAGCTATAACTTTAGGTGGAAGCAAATGCAAGGAAGAAGCTATTACATGAAGATGACTCTAACCTTCTTTTCTCCTTCGCCCTGTAGTGACACAGACCTAGTATGACTGAACCGTGTTTGGAAGGAGGGGTTGTTTTGGCATGAGTGCTATCAGTGTGCTTGTGATCATGAGTGAAAACTGTGTAGTAAAGATGCAACTTTTCAAGGACTTCGGTTCTGATGACTTTTGCCTAATCTGTTTCATTAATGCTGAATAAAGCATGAACGAAGGGAGACTGAAGGAGAAAGGGGCAGCAAGCTGACGGAAAGATGCTGCTAGAGAAGTGCAATTACTGAGGGATTTTCAGGGTTAAAAAAAAGTAGTTTCATTTGTATATTGTTTAAAAGTAATATGAATTAATATGAATTATTAATAAAGACAACCAGTTGACTAAGATATTGATATTGAATAACAAAATGATAGTAAGAAATGCATATCATATACCAAGTGACACAAAGCTATGCAAATATGTCTACATAACAAAAATTTGTGAGTAGGTGACATGAATTAACAAGATAAGGATGACAAACATTTATTGGGTGTTTACTTTGTGCCATGCACTGTTTTAAAGCCCTTACATATGTCAAATCATTTAGTCTTTACAAAATCCTCGAGGAAGATTCAATTAGTGACCCCAGTTTTCAAATGAAAAATAAAGCACAGAGCTGTCTAGTAATTTGAACGAATAGTACAGATTGTAAATGTTAGAGCCATGATCTGATTTCAGAGCTTCCACTTCAAACCGCTACATGTAGAGACTGAGGCGTCACCATCAGTGAATTAAGCTAGAGTATCCTCTTTTTATGTTTTGGTCTTTTTTTTTTCTTTTACATAAATAAAAAAGTGGTAACATACTTATAAATAAATAGTTCATTTCTTTTTTTTTTTTTTTAGTTTACCGCTAATATTTTTCTCTGGGAAGTTTGGGGGCACCATAGTTCCTGTTTTTGTCACCCACTCTTCTTCTTTTCTTACCCTATCTGATGCTAATTTTGTTTCCACCATTTGTCATCAAGGTCTCCATTTTGTCTTGGGCTGGAGTGAGTAACAGACTCCAGAGCTCTTCCTAGTGGTTATAGTGTATGACTGGATTAATTAATGGGAAAAGCAAATTTGGTTAAACACAATGTCGATTTGAGGGAAGATTAAAATTTAGAACTGAAATATTGACACAAGGGGAAGGAATGGTATTTGATTACTTTTTAAATTCCTTTAATACTTACTGCTCTATTGAAATTCTCTTTCTTGTACCACTTTTTTGTATTTTATATGTTTCCAGGAATGTTTTTATTTCATCTATGTTTTCAAATTTTTGGGTATATGGTTGTTCATAATAGTTTTTATTATTATTTTTAAATGTCTGCTATCTCCTTTGTTAGTTTCCTTTTTCATTATTGAAATTTATTAATATGCATCTTCCTCCTTTTTCTCTTGCTTAATCTTACTATGAATATGTTTGTTTTATTATATTAATCTTTTCAAAGAACCAGCATTTGGTTTTGCTAATCTTCTCTAACCTTTATTATTTCCTTTCTCCTTTTTTTGTCAGGGTGTGGAGTAGGGGGATACTCTTTGTTGTTCTAAGTTCAAGTTCTTGAGTTGAATGTATAGTCATTTAAAAAAATTTATTGTAGCAACTTTCATATATTTTTATATATTCTATATGATATATAAAATGTTATGTGTATATGTGTATGTATATAGACACAGTTTATAAATACATATATATGTGTATATATACATAATATTTAAATATATGTATACACACACAGCTTTAGCAATTACAGTCTGGACAATCTACTCTCCTCTTTATTCTGTCCACATCTCTCTTTCCCCAGATTAATTTACAGCAAACCCCATATATTGTATCATCTAGCCTAAAAATATTTACACATTAATTTCCAAATATAGGGATTGTTTTTTGAAATGTAACTATAATGCTGTTATCCTTCCTAAGTGGTTAAAAACTGAGTAATACCTCTTCTTTGTGTTTTATTTATTTAATCTTAGAAAGGACACATAACATGAGATCTACCCTATTAGCAAATGTATTAATGCTCAATACAGTATGGTTAACTGTGGGTACAGTGTTGTGTGGCAGAGCTCTAGCACTCATTCATTTTATGTAACTGAAAATTTATTTTTGTTTAGCAGTAATTCTCATTTTTCCTCTCCCCCTGGCCCTGGCTACCACCATTCTAGTCTCTGCTTCTATGAATTTGACTATGTTATAAACTTCATGTAATGGAATCGTGCAGTATCAAATGACTTGCTAGGTCCCACTTATTTTGCTTTTGATGCATGTGCTTTTGATATCATATTCATGAAATAATTGCCCAGAAAAATGTCACAAAATTTTCTTTTAGGAGTTTTAAAGTTTTAGCTGTTACACTGAAGTTTTCAATCGTGAGTTGATTTTGTGGATACCCAGTTTTCCCAGTATCATTTACTGAAGACACCACCCTTTGCTCATTGTGTATTCTTGGCACTCTTGTTGAAGATCAGTTGATCAAATGTGCATGGGTTTATTTTTATTTTTTTTATTGTGCTTAATTTGTCTATATGTCTGTATTTATGAAAATACCATACTGTTTTAATTATTGTTGCTTTGTAATATATTTTAAAATCAGTATCTGTGATGTCTTCAGCTTTGTTCTTTTTCTTAAAATTGTTTTGGCTTTACAGAGTCCTTTGAGGTTTCATATAATTTTAGAATTGCTTTTTCTGTTTCTGCAAAAAATTCTATAGAAATTTTGATAAGTATTATATTGAATCTAGATTACTTTGGGTAGTAAGAATATTTAACAATATTAAGTCTTCCAATCTGTGAACACTGTATATCTTTCCATTTATTTGTATCTTTAATTTTTTTCATCAATGTTTTGCAATTTTCAGTGTACAAGTGGTCTAACTCCTGGGTTAAGTTTATCCCTAAGCATTTTATTTATTTATTTTTTTGATGCTATTATACATGAGATTGTTTTCTTAATTCCTTTTTCTGATAGCTCATTGTTAATGTGTAGGAATGTAACTGATTCTTTTATGTGTAGATTTTGTATCCTGCAAATTTACCAAATCATATATTAGTTCTAACAGTTTTTGGGTGGAATCTTTAGGGTTTTCTACATATAAGATCATGTCATCTGTAAACAAAGATAGTTTGACATCTTTATTTTCTATTTGGATGCCTTTATTTTTTTTTTTTCTTGCCTAATTAATGTGGCTGGAACTATGGCAAGAGTGAGTATCTTTGTCTTGTTCCTGATTTAGGGAGAAAAGCTTTCCATGCTTCACCATTCAGTATGATGTTGTAAGCCTTTAAAGATGGACTTTATTGTGTTGATATAATTTTCTTTTATTCCTTAGTTTGTTGAGAGTTTTTATCATGAAAGGATGTTGAAGTTTATCAAGTGCTTTTCTGTATCTGTTTAGATAATCATGTGATTTTCACTATTCATTCTGTTAATATGGCATATCAAATTGAATGAATTACATATCCCTTGCAGCCCAGGAAAAAATCCTCACTTGGTCAGGTATATTATTTTTTTTAATTTGTGCTTTTGAATTCATTGAGGATTTTCGTATCTATATTCATTGAGGATATTAACTGGTAGTTTTCTTTTTTGTAGTCTTTTTCTTTTTGGTATCAGGGTAATTCTGGCTTCATAAAATAAGTTTTAAAGTATTCTCTGCTCTTCAATTTTTTGAACAGACTTTGAGAAAGTTAGTTGCTAATTCTTGAAATATCTGATAGAATTAATCAGTGTAGCAATCTGGTTCTAGGTTTTTCTCTGTTAAATATTAGATGACTGATTTAATCTTCTTTTAAATTGTAAATTTGTTCAGATTTGCTACTTCAATATAATTCAGTCTGGAGAAATTGTATGTTTCTAGGAATTTATTTATTTCTTCTAGGTTATCCAATTTGTTGTATAATTGTTCATAGTAATCTCATGATTTTTTTATGTCCTCAAAACTGAGTGATGTCTTAATATTTAATTTCCCCAGTTGTCTCAGGATTATTTTTACAGTTCATTTGTTTGAATTAGTATTGAAAACTGTTCCTACATTGCAATTTCTGAGATGTCTTTTAAGTTACGTTTGATCTACATATTTCCTCTCAATTATTTTCTTGCTATACATTTGATAAAGAAATCACATAGTTCCTGTACTTTAAATTGCCCTGTAAGTTAGTTTCATTTTTGCTTTCAAATTTTGGATATTAGTTTTTTTAATTTGATTTTCTTTTAATTATGAAAATTAATAATTGCAGTCAATTTTATAAAACAAGATATAGTAAGACAATTTCAACTTTTATCTCTGTTTGCTCTACCTCATTAGTTTTCCCTCCTTATAATTAAACATTTAAGACTGTTCTTGCTTATTTTTCCATTTAAAAACAATAAATAAGTACTCTGTGGCTTTTGCTGATTGATTCACTGTGGTGTTGTTTAATATGTCCCTCTGTGCCCTTCAATTCCTGTAAATTGGTAGACAGATCTAGGACATGCATTCTCAACAGGGGTTATATCACCCTCAAAAAAGTGAAAATTGGCACTTTGGAAGTTAAAAAAATCTTACTCTTTATCTCTCTCAAATTTTAATATATATTGTTTTCATAACCACTAACATTAAAATAGTGAATTTCCCATGTGATTTCATTTAAAAAATATTCTATTTAGTGTTTTCAAATATATAAATGTTTAAGCTCCATTTCATTTTTATATAGTGAACATAGTATTAACAATTTGGCTTTTATTGCTGATTCCTTTTTCTTAACATAATCATCTATTTTTGTGAATCTTCTGTAAATGTCTTACTTTGTCAGGTATGGATTTCTCTTTGTGTGTGTGTGTGTGTGTGTGTGTGTGTGTGTGTGTGTGTGTGTGAGCGAGCACCAGCATATTCATAATATTGTTCAAATTCTTGATGTCTGCTTATTTTTTATCTCTTTCATTTATCTATTTCTGAGATGGGTATGTTAAAATCTCAAATTATTATACTTCATTTATGTATTTTTTTTCTGTACTTATAGCACTCACTGAAATTTTTCAAGCACCATTTTTTGGTGCAATGATGTTAGTTGGGCTATATTATCTTGTTCTATTGTTACTTTTACCAGTATGTAATATTCCTTTGCATCATTTTTCACCTTCCTTATGTTTTGTCAGATATTAATTTCTTTCTTCTGTTTCATTTGCCTAGTAATTTAAAAAATCTTTTCATATTCAACCTTTAAAATTTTTCTAAATTGTTTTGTTTCAAGAGAATCTTGTATACAATGTATTACTGACTCTTTTTTTTTGGCTATTCTGAGACCTGTGTCTGTTAATTGGTAAATTATATTCATTGATATTTATTGCTATTACTGATATAGTAGGACTTATTTTTGACACCTAATTTTATATTTTAGATTTACTGTACTCTTTATCTCTTTTTTCCTCTCTCCTGTTTTCAATTAAACACATTAAGTTTCTTCTACTGATATAAAAATTTTTATTTCTACTTTCATTGTTGCTATACAATCTATTCTCAGTATAGCATAGGAAGAATTCTTTCAAAACTTGAGTAAAATATGCCAGTTCTGCACTCTAAAACTTCCAATACCTTTCCTAACCTGATCCCATAATAATTAATCAGCCTCATCTCTTACACCTCTCCCTCTTGCCCATCAAATTCCTGCAACTATGCATTGCTTGCTTTTCTCAAATGCTTTAGGCATCTTGTAGCATCTATCAGCATCTTTATACTTGCTATTATCTCTGCTTGAATGTTTCTCCCTTATATATCACATGAAATACTCCCTCACCTTTTCCAGGTCCCTGCTCAGATATCATCTTTACAGTGAGGTTTCCTCGATTATTTTGTTTAATATCGTAACTTTTCCACTAGACATAGGATATATATATATATATATATATATATATATATATATATATATATTTTCCCATTGCATTTTTCACCACTGGATATTCTATTAATTCATTGCATCTCTCTCCCACAAGAAAATAAATCTCCATGCAGGAAGGGGCTTTGTTTTGTTTCCTGCAGGCTCTGCAGAGACTAGAATAGTGCCTGAAACATTACAAGCACCAAATATATATTATGCAAAAAAATGAATGGATTTGGAAGATTTGCATGCCAGAATCTTCAGGTCTTTAAGGTCTGCAGCTAGATGTAAAAATTAATGTGAGTTTGAATGCCAACCATGCTATGTGCCCCTACGTGGTCTGTAGTATCTATGATCTTATATGATAAGACAAGTTGCACTTTTTTTTTCTCAGTGTAGTAAAATTTTGAGAATGTAGTTTTCTGGAAATATTTGTATGGCACATTATAATTATTCTAACAAGGTATTCTTGGTAACAAGAGAGGAACAAGATCAATGTAAAGAAAAGAGGATTAACTTTCCAGTCCACTTTCAGGATAGTTAATTATACCATGAGTTAATTAGATGCATCTTAAATAGAAGGGACAGTCTTGTTAAGGCGAGTTATAAAAGCATTGGGTTAGGTTTGTTTTTGACAATGTGGAAACATTGATTGAATTCTTGTAGCCCTTTTAGAATGTATTAAAGCTTGGATCTGGTAAAATGCTTTATAGATATTTATAAGTCAGATAGGCATGTGCAGTGGAAAGAATAGGAGCTTTGCAATCAGATCTGAATCCCAGTCTTAGCAACACTACTTACTGTTTATCATTTGAACTTTCTGCATGTCACTTTTCTCATCTGTATCACAGAGAAACTGCCACAATAGTAATATGAAGGCCAAAAGTGAATGTATGCAAAAGCACTTAGTATGGTACTAGACATATAATATCTAATGATAGTAGTTAATATTTAGTGAGGGCTTATATCTGTAGGTTTACTTTCTTTTTCTTATCGACCCTAGAGAATGAATAGTCCTATTATCACCCCATTCCACATGTAAGGAAACTGAGGTATAGTTAAGTAATTTACTGAATGTCACAGAAGTAATAAGTGTTAGTGTTGAGTATTCTGGATCCGGAGCCTATATTCTTAACTACTATACAATAATGCTTCTTGTTCAGAATACATTCTAATTTCCTTTCCTTCTATCTCTTTCTCCCCCTGAATGTTTCTCCCTTATATATTACATGAAAACTATTAAATTAATAGAAGTAGATTAAGGACTATGTTTTTTCCCCCTTAATATTGTTGTAGATGTCTAACATAGTGCTCGTCTGTTAACTAACATGCCAATAAACTAAGGAGAGAACATAAGAAGGTGGTCAGAATGAGGTCAGAGAGAGGCAGGAGCCACAGTTCTCCTTTGTCTTTCTTGTTGTGAACACAGAGTCTAGGATCTAAATTTCCTTTCTGATAGTCACTAGCCTAAAACATAGATAGTTTGGCTAACTTGAAATCTTGGCACATTTTTAAGCAGTAAAGAAATAGCTTCCTTTTATTGACATGAGAGCTTAACTGTCTGCCCTCCAATAATATCATGTATCATTTAGTGGAAATATGGAATGGTTAATTTTTAATTAGTCCTCATTTGCTGGCCAGGTGTTAAGTAGAATGGTTAGTGGTTAATGTTGCTTTTTCTTCCCTATGCCTTTGGCAGCTTTCCTTTCAGATTAACCCTCGGACTTGTTGAAAATACTAGATCCAATGTTTTTATTTATTATTTTCATTACCAGAGCATATTTTCTGATTTCTTTCACAATTATTGTGTTTATTTTTGAATGTTTGAGTCAGTTTAATAAGAACCTAAACTAGATTGCACTTGTATGTGGGCTGTGGAGTTTTAACTATATGGGGCAACGAGTTGATTTTCAGTAAAATGTTAGGCTTTTTATGGAGCCTGCAATGTTTGGTTACCTGAGTCCTCTGGAGAGATTAGATTTTCCCAACAGATACATTTGTGCTTGGCTTGGGGGAAGTGAATGCATTTGGAAGTGAATTTCTTTTTGTGCTTATTGCACAGTTATTTCTTTATCATCTTACAGGCTCAGATCTGATTTTACTGATATTGCATAAGTTCCCCTGAGGGCAGAATAAACAATAAAAATTTTATTTACTTGGTTATCACTCAGATGACCAGGGCTTAGAAGACAAATTAGAATAGAGACAGATTTCAAAATATGGATTCTGTTAAGTCATTACTATCCACAATTAAGTGTTCTGGGTTTTCTGATAGTTTGATTTTAGAATACAAGCCTTCCAGATGAAAAGGCAAGAAAAAATGAGAACCCTCCAATTATATTTCAATTCATTCAACTAATATCACTATGAATAAAACAGACAAGAGATAATGAAAAACAAAACAAAACAAAACCCAAGACTAGCTATTCTGAGCTAAGAATTGCTACTAATTTCTGCTCTTGAGTCTCACCTAGAAAATAGCATTAATATTTTTAATTAAGTACATGTCTATATGTTTTCATTGTTTTTAGAAAATCTTGGATTGCCAAAACCTGTTTTCTCATAGAACCATAGGGACAAGCTAATGAACTTGATGCTGATGATTATTATCAGATGAAAGAAAGCCATCTTTCCTTCATTTCTTCAGGTAATGAGCAGATGTCATGAATGGGTACAATGACAGTAACAGGTAGATAAGTAGCCATATACAAATATTTTTCATTTACAAATTAGGTGGACATCAGAAATGCATTATACGACTTATTAAATAAAGACAGAGTATCTTTCATGGGAAACAGATAAAATAACACTAAATATGAATTAAAACAATGAGATGCATATTAATTTATTAATTTTTTATCAAATGCATAAATAGAAATAGAAGTTAAACTAGTTTTGTGCACTGAATAATAATATATAGCTATTAAAAAAAGGGACAATTGATATTGTGAAAAGGGTATTAGATTTAAAGTCTGTTTATTTGGGTCCAGCCCAAATTCTTTCTCTTATTATCTCTGTTATCTTTGAAGAAGTTCCTAAACATACCTGAGTCTATATTTCCTCATATGTGGCTTGTATTAAAAATATGGCTATAATAATACACATCATCATCATCATCATCATCATCATATCTTATAGTGCTTTTTAGCTATATGTGAGATAAATTAATATATAAGAAAACTCATATTAATGATTTTTAATAAATATCAGTTATTTCATTTTGTAATGAAAATGGTATATCGATAAAGGTAGAACCTCAAACATGGTCTTGCCTACACTATAATTAGAAATTACATCTGAGAAAAGAAGCAATGAATTATGATGTATCATCTTGGTACTATCATTGGTTTTAGTGTAATTGCTCATTAAGCCTTTAAAATTATTAGACTTTGTTAATTAAAAAGCCTTTCCTGAATGGCAATGAGGTTGCTTACTCATGTCAAATGATTTACAATGAGATCCTTTCTATTACAGATGTTACAGCTTCATTTGCATAGTTGGGATAGTTAGCTGCCATATACATCATGTGCTTACTCTATCATGAAGTGGCTCCAACATATCACTGTAGTTTAAAATGTGCTTTTGAAATCATATTTAGGACTGGTAAAGAGAAGAATGTGGAGCTATTTTTGTATTAATTCTTGGCCATAAGCAAGATTAGTGTTGAAAGAGGAGAACATAGGTATCAAAATTCAACATTTTTGATTTTGCTTATTGGGTGCATTATGATATCTTTTGCCCAGAGAGAGAGGAGAGAGAGAATAAGAGAGTCAATGTTTAGTTAAGGCAAATGCTGTGCTAAGAAAATGTTAAATAATTTTCTATGTTTTGGTATAACAACCATAGCAGTTGATCTCCTAGCATTTCATCTGATTTTATCATTCAATAATGCTTTTAAGGGACTTCATACCCTCATTTATAATTTTTAATGAAAACTGCCATGATAAATGGAGAAGTATATAGACCTACTTTTGAGAACTTCTTATCTATCAAGGGCTATGAATCACAGAGTGGGGAAAGAAATCAAACTGAGTCAAAAAAAAAAAAAATCGAAAGCCATATATTTTGTTTTATATAGGAAAAATATAAAGGATGAAAATCACTTTAAGTTTATTGTGGTAACATTGGTTAATACAATCATATAATTTTCAGGTATACATTATCATTTGACATCTGTATATTCTATTGTGTGTTCTCCACCCAATTTTTTCTTCAGCTACCATATATTTGATCCTCTTTACCCACTTCACCCTCCCCCTACCCCCTATTTTGACCCCCTTTACTCCATCTACTTCCCCCCTCCTCCCCCACCCCAATAGTAACCATTGCTCTATAGCCCTCTGGTAACCACTAGTCTATAGTTCATGTCCATGAGTCTCTATTTGTCCTACTCATTTGTTGCTCTTAGGTTTATATCCCACATATATGTGATATATGATTTTCAACTTTTTCTGTCTGGCTTATTTCACTTAGGATAATTATCTCAAGTTCCATCTATCTTATCACAAATGGTAGTGTTTCATCTCTTCTTATGGCTGAGTAGTATTCCATTGTATATATATACACCACAGCTTCTTTAGCCAGTCATCTATCATAGGGCACTTTGGTTGTGTCCATGTCCTGACTACTGTGAATAATGCTGCTATCAACATTGGTGCGCAAATATCTTTTCAGATATGGGTTTTCAAGTCTTTGGGGTAAATACCCAGTAGAGGGATTGCTGGATCATATGGTAGATCAATTCTTAGTGTTTCCATAATGGCTGTCTTAATTTGCAGTCACACCAGCAGTGTATGAGGGTTCCTTTTTCTACACATCCTCTCCAACATTTGTTATGGCTTCTCCTATTGATTATAGCCATTGTAACAGGTGTGGGATGGTACCTCATTGTGGTTTTGATTTGCATTTCCCTAATAGCTAGTGATGTTGACCATTTTGTTTCATATATTTGTTGACCATTTGTATGTCCTCTAGGGAGATGTGTCTGCTCAGGTCCTCTGTCCATTTTTTAATCAGATCATTTGTTTTTTGCTGTTGTTGTTATAGAATAGTATGAGTTCTTTGTATATTTTGGATATTAGGCCCTTATCGGAGGCGTTGCTTGAAAATCTATTTTCTCATTCGGATGGTTGTTTCTTTATGTTGGTGGTTTCTTTTGCTGAGCAGAAGCTTTTTAGTTTGGTGTAGTCCTATTCATTTATTTTTGTTTTTACTTCCCTTGCCTTTGAGGTCAAATTCATAAAATCCTCTTTAAGTCCAAGGTCCTTGAGTTTTGTTCCTATATTTTCTTCTATGCATTTTACTGTTTCAGGTCTTATATTCAGGTCCTTAATCCATTTTGAGTTAACTTTGGTATGTGGTAATAGACAACAGTCGAGTTTCATTCTTTTGCAGGTGGTCTTCCAGTTTTCCCAGCACCATTTATTGAAGAGGCTTTCCTTTCTTCACTGTACATTTTTGGCTCTTTGTGAAAAATTATTTGCCCATATAAATGTGGGTTTACTTCTGGACTCTCAATTCTGTTCAATTCATCCATGTGTCTGTTTTTATGCCAACATTGTGCTGTTTTAATTACTGTCGCTTTGCAGTATAATATGAAGTCCAACCTCGTACTTTTATTTCAGGATGGCTTTGACATTTCGGAATCTTTTGTGCTTCCATACAAATCTGATGATTTTTTGTTCTATTTCCTTAAAAAATGCCAATGGGATTTTGATGGAGATTGCATTATATCAGTATAATGCTTTAGGTAATATGGTCATTTTTACTATGTTGATTCTTCCAATCCAAGAACATGGAACATCTGCATTTCTTTGTATCTTCTTCTATTTCTTTTAATAGGGTCATGTAGTTTTCATTATATAAGTTCATCACATGTTTCGTTAAATTTATTCCTAGGTATTTTATTATTTTCTGTGGCAATTGCAAAAGGAATAATTTTTTCAGCTTCTTTTTCTGACACTTCGTTTTTAGAGTATAAGAATGCTACGGATTTTTGAATTTTTATTTTGCATCCAGAGACTTTACTGTATTTGCTTATTGTTTCTAGTAGTGTTCTTGCAGAGTCTTTAAGGTTTTCTATATAGAGAATCATGTCATCTGCAAATAGACACAGTTTGACTTTTTTGTTTCTTATTGAATGACTTTTATATCTTTCTTTTGTCTGATTGTACTTTCTAGGACCTCTAATGTTATATTGAATAAGAGTGGTGATAATGGACAGCCTTGCTTTGTTCCTGATCTTAGAGGGAAAGTTTTTAGTTTTGCACCATTAAGTGTAATGTTGGCTGAGGGTTTGTCAAAGAGGGCCTTTATTATGTTAAGGTACTTTCCTTCTAATCAAATTTTGTTAAATATTTTGATCATAAATGGATGCTGTACCTTGTTGAAGGCTTTTTCTGCATCTATCGATATGATCATATGGTTCTTATTTTTTAATTTGTTTTTGTGGTGTATCCCATTAATCATTTTCATATGTCGAACCATCCTTGTGCCTCTGGGATGAAGCCAACTTGATTGTAGTGTTTAATCTTTTTAATATGTTGCTGTATTTGATTCCCTTGTATCTTATTTAGGATTTTTGCATCTGCGTTCATGAGAGATATTGGTCTGTAGTTTTCTTTTTTTGTGTTATCTTTACCAGGTTTTCGTATCAGAGTAATAGGCCTCATAAAATTAGGTGGGAAGTATTACTTTCTCTTTAATTATTTTGGAAGAGTTTGAGAAAAATAGGTATTAAATCTTATTTGAATGTTAGGTAGAATTCACTGGTGAAGCCATCTGGTCCTGTACTTTTACTTTTTGGTAGGCTTTTGATTGTTTCAATTTTCATACTGCTGATCGGTCTATTTAGATTTTTCAGTTCTTGATTCAGTCTAGGAAGGTTGTATTTTTCTAAGTACTGGTCCATTTCTTCTAGGTTATTAAATTTGGTGTGATATACTGTTTCATAGTATTCTTCATGATCCTTTGTATTTCTGGAATGTTCAGTTGTAATTTCCCCCTTCATCTCTGATTTTGTTTATTTGTGTTCTTTCTCCTTTTCTTTAGTGAGTCTAGTCAGGGGTTTGTCAATTTTATTAACTTTCTCAAAGAACCTGCCCTTTGTTCCATTTATTTTTTGTTGTTCTTTTGTTGTTTCAATTTCATTTATTTCTGCTCTAATTTTGATGATTTCTTTCCATCTGCTGACATTAGGCTTAATTTGTTCTTCCTCTTTTAGTTTTTTAAGATTAAGATTAGGTTATTTATTTGGGCTTGTTCTTGTTTTTGGAGGTAGGCTTGTAATGATATGAACTCTCCTCTTATGATCGCTTTTACCATGTCCTACAAGTTTTGATATGTTGTACTATCATTATCATTGGTTTCTATGTATCTCTTGATCTCTCTTTTGTTTTCTTCTCTGACCCCGTTATTCTTCAGTAACATGTTGTTTAATCTCCATGTATTTGTGGTTCTTTCCACTTTCTTTTTACAGTTGATCTACTTTCAAAGTACTATGATCAGAGAATATAGTTGGTATGATTTCAATCCTCTTATATTTGTTGAGGCTACCTCTGTGTCCCGGTATTTGGTCAATTCTTGAGATTGTTCCATGTGCACTAGAGAAGAATGTATAAGCAGCTGTTTTTGGATGGAAGGCTCCGTAAAGGTCAGTTATGTTTAATTGGACTAAAATGTCATTTAAGGATGTTATTTCCTTATTGGTTTTCCGTTTGGATGATCTGTCCATATTTGACAGTGGTGTATTAGGTCCCCTACTACGATGGTGTTTTGGTCTGTTTCTCCCTTAAGTCTGTTAGTAATTGCTTTGCTTTATTATTATGAAGTGTCCCTCACTATCTTTCTTTACCTTTTTTATTTTGAGGTTTATTTTATCTGATGTTTCTACTGCTACTCCTGCATTTCTCTGAATGCCATTTGCTTGAAACATCATTTTTCACCCTTTCACTTTGAGTCTATATTTGTCTTCAGAGCTGAGATGTGTCTCCTGGAGGGAGCATATGGTTGGGTTTTGTTTTTTGATCTGTTCTGCAACTTTGTGCCACTTTATTGATGAGTTCAGTTCAGTTACATTCAGGGTGATTATTGAAATATGAGGTTTTTTATAGACATTTATCTTTGCTTTCTGATAACTTGGTGTTTTCATTGCTTCCTTGTCCTTGTGTTTCTGTTTTCTTTATTTTGGTTAGCTTTTGTGGGTTTTCCCTCTGGCTCTTTTTGTTTTATGTTACATATTTTATTTCTGAATCTTTGGAGTGTGGTTACAATTACAAATATATAAAGGATAGCTATATATATGTGTACACACACACATATGCATGTATATATGTATATGTATATGTGTGCGTGTATGTGTAATCTATTCTTTATATCTATTTTCTTCTGCATGTGCCTTATCTCCATTCCCCTTTGAGAATGTGGATCTTTGAATCCTCCCCTTTTCAGTCATTGTCTCAGTTTGTCTATATTTATGCTGAACTTTCATTACTATCTTGTTATAACAATTCACTTATTATTTAAGCTATAATGCCCTGCTCTTAATAAGGGTTGCACTCCTCTGCTTCTTTTTGACTGATAGTTACTTTACTCCTAATTATGTATTTGTTGTTGTTGTTATTTTGTGTTAGGTGAGCTGACCCCTTTCAGTATTTCTTGTAGTGCAGGCCTCATTTTGGAGAATTCCCTCAATTTTTGTATATCTGGAAATTTCTTGATTTCTCCTTCATATCTAAAATAGAGCTTAGCTGGATATATTATGCTAGGCTGGTAGTTCCTTTTACTTAATAGTTTAAATATTTGTTTCCGTCCTTTTCTGGCTTGTAAGGTCTTTGCTGAGAAATTTGGTGATAATCTAATGGGTTTTTCTTTATATGTTACTGTTTATTTCTCCCTGGCTGCCTGAGAATTCTGTTTTTGTCATTGATTTTTGATAACTTTAAGACAGTGTGTCTTGGTGAAGACTTTTTTTGGGTTGAGATAATTGGGTATTCTTTTGACTTCTTGAATTCCAAGCTCTAGCTTGTTCCTTAGATCTGGGAAATTCTCATCAACCATTTGTCTGAAAATGCTTTCTAATCCTTGCTCCTTTCCTTGCCTTCGGTAATTCCCATTATTCTTATGCTTCTTCTCCTGATGGCATCAGCTAGTTCTTGTATTTCTCTTTCATTATTTTTCATTCTTCATTTTCTCTCTTCTTCCTGATTTATTTCTAGATTTCTGTCTTTGATAACACTGATCCTTTTCTCCATTTGGTCGACTCTATTTCCCAGGCTTGCTATTTCATTTTCAAGTCTTGCAGTGTGTTTTTTATCTCCAGAATATCTATTCTGTTCCTCTTGAGGGTTTCAGTCTCCTTGATCTGCTTGTCTAGTTGTTTTTTTAATTCCTGAAATTGTTGACATGATTTGTTTTCAATTTCATTGAGTTTTTTCAGAAGTACCATCCTGAATTCGCTGTCATTTAAGTCACATATTTCTATGTCTGTAGCTTATTTTCTGGAGATTTTTCTCTTTCTTTCTGAGATGCCTTGTTACCTTGGTTGCTCATGGTGTTTAATGGACTGTTTCTCTTCCCAGGCATTAGTGGAAGTATATTTGGTTGTTTTTCCAGAAAAAACTTGTTGACTGCATACAAGCCCCTGCACTTCCAGGCAGGTGCTGTTTAGGTTGTTGCTACCCTTCTATCCTCCCCCACTCACGCAGGGAGCTCCAGAGGCTGCGAGAGACAGCTTCTTTATTTCTCCCAGTCCACCGCCTGATACCTGGTGTTCTGATCTGTGGTAGCTCTTATGTGAAGATCCTACATTCAAAAATGCTGGTGTGCAGTTTGGGTGCTTTTTGTTGAGTTTTAGATGTTCAGCTTATTGTTGTTTTAAGAGGAGAGATCTAGGGATGTCTCTCACTCTGCCATGTTTCCGCCGAGTGTCCTAACATCACTTTTTAATGCAATAAATGTTAATACAATGCTATTTATCATGTTACATAAAATGATATTCTCAGGATAATGTTATATATAGAAATATCTATTTTGTCTGTTCAATATGTATCTGTCTGTCTAGAAAACATGCATATGTATATTTCCTATATTGTATAAATATAGGTAAGCAGATACTAGAAAAAGACTAAAAAACATGAGAGATATTATCAGGAAAAAAAATCCAATGGGAACCTGAGGGCATGAATAATTTCAGAGCACAAAAATAGTCCAAATAATATTGCAAAGTGATGAGTCAGTTTATTATAATCATAGTGATATATATGTACTGAGCAATCACAGAATTATTTTTAGTTTTCTTGACAAAAATGCATAATCTGAATCTAGTATTAAAGATATGATTAGACAAACCAAATTAAACAACAGTCTGAAAACAACTGGATTGTACTCTTTAAAACATAATGTCATGAAAAATAAAGACTGAATAATTACTCAAAATTTTAAAAAATACCTTGTTTTAAATCTTACTATACAAAAATAACTTAGAACAGGTCACAGATCTAAACATAAGATGTAAAACTATAGTGATTTTAAAAGCAAATGTGAAAGTCTTTGTGACCTGGGATTGGGCAAAGAATTCTCAGATATAGTACCAAAAGCATGATCCTTAAGAGAAAAAAAAAATGTTAAACTGACTTTTATCAAAATTAAAAACTTTTTTTCTGGGAAAGACCATTAAGAAGATGAAAAACTTGTTACAAACTGGGAGAAAATATTTGTGAATCATATATCTGACAAGGGACTTAAATCTAGAATATATAAAGAAAGCTCAAAACTTGATAAAAAAATAAACATACAATTAAAGAAAATGGACAAAAGACTTTAAAAGACACTTCACTATACAGGATAGATGGATGGCAAATACCCATAGAAAAAGATGCTCAACTTTACTAATCAAGGAAATGCAGACACCAAATTGATACCAAGAGGTGGGTGCAGCTATAATAAATAAAGATGTGAATTGATTTTGATATCAGGTAGTGGATAGCAAGGAAACAAATTGGAAGCTCAAAAGATTGTAGCCTAAGTGTGTCTGTGGAAAATTTTTGATAGAACTGTTACTTGTAATAACATAGAAGCAGATAATGTACCTGATGCCCTTGTGGTTTTAAGTGAAGAGGTTAGGAAACAGAATGTTACTTGCATGCCTTGGTTTTTAATAGCTTTATTTGGCCAAGGTTCTAATAGAAAGAAAGGAGCTTAGGAAAGAACCAAGAAGTTTGCAAGTAGGGATGGAAAGGAACAGAAAGAATCCAGAAATTCTAGGACTTGACTGGTTGAAAGGTACAACTGTGTTTTATCTCCAGCTGGTTAGGAATAAGGAAAAACTGAGAAATGCTTTAGACAATAAGGGCTGATTATGACTCTGCCTTGGGAAAAAGATCAAATCAAGTATGTGGATGCCATGTATCCTTTGTTCAAACTTTTATATGGATTAAATAGGAGGGCAGTATATTCCCTTAATTTCATAAAATGAGCTCAGAGACAAAAACTAAAGAGTTGTTTTCACAGAATACAAATAAGTTCAAGTATCCATTGTTAATATAGAAAAATACATATTACAAAAATAACAGTGGGTGTGATTACTGGCACATGAAGCTGATTATAAGTCTAGTAAGTAAAAGTTTTTAAGAGACTCTTGCTATCAAGAGTTGCCAGCCTGGATTAAAAGTGATTGTGATGCCAGAAAGCTTTTTCTAGCAGTATTTAGACTGAGAAATCTGCCGAGCCCCAAAGGAATGCATATTCTTCATTGCCTTCTTCATATATGGCCCAGCAGGATGTTGGAAAAGGGAATACCTCCTAGAAGGCAAAGGAGAAGCATGGATTGTTGAACTAATCCCAAATAGCAGAACCTGGCCCTAAACAAGGAATATTCATAACCCCAATGGTAGGAGTTTATTGGAACATTTGCCCAGTGATGTCTTAGCATTATAGTTAACTAACAACTGCTATGCCTTCTATTTATTCCCTTTGTTAAATGAGAATGTTTATCATAATTATTATTTCCTTGTTCCACCATTGTTGGATGTGTGTAGATAAGATAACTTTTTCTTTTTTTTATAGGTGTCTGAACCAGGAGAGTCTAAATCTATTATAGAGACTGCAAGAAGATCCTGAATTTCGAGCTTGGTGTCATTCATTTTGTGTTAATAAAAGAGTTAAGCAACTATTTGTGACCAGAAGGGCAGATTGTGTTAGACTGAATTGTTTAGATAAAGAAAACATGTATTGCCTTTTTTTAAGACATTGGGCTTGACCATGTGACCTGCTTTGGCCAGTAGTTTATGAGTCAATGTTTCTTGTGCCACTACTTGTTTCCTGCATCTGTCTTGTTATTTCTCTCTGTTCCAAGAGTAGCATGTCTCAGATAAGGTCTCCTTCAGTTTGGGTCCTAAAATGAGAAAACTTTTGGAGTAGCACTATAGCTGGCCTGTAGCCAATGACACATAATGTAAGTGAGGCATATGTTGTTCCTATAAGATGTTGAGACTTTGAGGCTGTTTGAAACTTGCTTATTTCACTTGACTCCTTTTCTTTCTGATAGTCCATCACCTATGCTTTCAGTCCACTCAATTTAGTCTTCATTTCTTCTAATGTTTGCAGTCTAATTTATTCTCTTTTCTCCATACTAGTGATAGTAATATTTATACTGGTCAAAATGTAAAAAGGTGATCTTTTGCCATTAGAACTAAATGTAACTCCCCCAGATTGGGGTGTAAGTCTGCTTTCTCTTTTCACCTATCCAGACTAAACTTTTATCACTTTCCTCTCTCTCCTAAATTCTACCATATTTTATACACCTATTATTTCTTTCATGCCCTCTGCATTGGTCACCTTCCCCTCTACTTTCAATAAATACTATTTCATCCTATTTACATGTGGTTAACTCGCCTACTCACTGTCTTCCCTCTATGGGTCATTGTAAATGTTCTTTTCTAAGACCCCTTTCTTGACCTACTAAAGCTTGATTTCCTGCTCTCCTCTGGTGTGGAAGTATCTCTCTGTGCTTACTTTATCCTCATGATAGCACTCATAATCACGACCTGTAATTTCGAGTTTCCTGGCTGTCTCTTCTCTTGACTATAAACTCCTTAAACTCATGGACTTTTGTTTGCCAGCTGCTAGTACCAACTTGGCTTAATAAATATATGTAGGATGAGCAAGTTATTATGCAGACTTCTACTAAAGGAATATGTAGCTGAGACAGGAGGAATCAAATAGTTGCCTGATGTTGATATATTAGAATTTTAATTTCATATTGCATGTGTGAATTATTCACTTAGTGAATCCTCTGCTACAAAAATTTAAGTCTAGGCTAACTTACATCATATCTCAGCCTGCTTCAGTACCGTCTTCCCTCACTGTCACTATGCATCCAGATATCATAGAGATGAGACAGACATTGGAAGGGCCATTAGAGTATAATACTCTTATTTTTCAGATGAGGAAATTACTAACACTGCTAGTTGGTGGCTGAAATGAGACAAAAATGCTTTGCACTATACTCTTATGTCTTTAATTTATCATATTGTCAAATGTAAAATTAGTTTGTATCAGGTGAATTCCAAAATCATCTTAATCAAATTTGTATTACATGAACCATATATCCTTGTATTCTTGCAGATAATTAAGAACAATAAAGTCTCCTTACACTTGCATATAATTTACAATTTACGGGGGACTTTCAAGTACATTAGCTCACACAATGACCATTTGCAATAGGCAAGGATTGTTATGCTTGGTTTTCTGTACCTTTACCTTTTGTGACAGCACATTGTTTTGATTCTCTTCCAATCGCTATAAGATTTAGAATTCTAAGTATTTAGGCTCAAAGAGAAAGAATGACATTAAAATAAAATGTTAGTAAATGATGATGTAGGAAAAATGTGTTTTGTTGTCTTATGCTTAATTCCAGGCTCCTTTCACTATATCTCTAAACACTTCTATAATCAAGAATTGACTCCTTGATAGAAGTTGTACTAAAATGAATATTGAAGTCAAAGACTTAAATGGTTCATGATGTAAGTTGTGAATCTCCATTGACAATGTAACTTGTTAAGATATTGACTTAGAAGTTCTAATATGTTCAACGTTCCCAAACCAGTCATGTTGTGCTAATTTAGGGACCCATGATTGCCTTATGTAGGACAAATTTGAGATGTTTTAATAAATAAAATCACTGAGTCAGATAAGTTATATTATTGAATAACACTGTTTTCTGCTTTATACTTTTGAGATATCATGGAAATACTCATTTTCTATTTAAACTCTCTGTTTAAACTTTTGTCCTAAATAGTTACTCATATGGAATAAAAGGTGATTTGAACATTTCTAAC
This sequence comes from Cynopterus sphinx, assembly GCA_030015415.1. Taxonomy (NCBI): domain Eukaryota; kingdom Metazoa; phylum Chordata; class Mammalia; order Chiroptera; family Pteropodidae; genus Cynopterus; species Cynopterus sphinx. Next base: position 80,899,285 of record CM057383.1, on the reverse strand, counting down.
ATTCTTGTCAATGCTCATCATCTATATGGTATGGTGCCAGACACTCAGCATTTTACTCTAGATTTAAGTGGCTCTTGAAGCTCTTTAGAGACTCAATAAACATTACATCCACACACACACACACACACACACACACACACACACACACACACACACACACATACAGATTTAGTGATCTTATTGGCTTTCATTGAGGGGCTAAGAGAGTCTATATCATAAGCTACATAAGGGAAGGAATAGTGTCTATTTTGTTCCCTGTCATATTCTCACCATCAGTATGCCTTAATAAATACCTATATTGATCAATGCATATATGTGAAATTAGAGTTATTTCTTATTGTCAGTATAGACCTATAAGCCTTTTTTAGGGAAGAGAGAAAGAAAGCATAACAAACTTTCTGAATGAGTTATGTATATAAAATTTTTAGCATAGTGCCTCATATATGTAGGGATGTTAGATTAAACAAATAAAAATACAGGATGCCCAGTTAAATTTGAATTTCAGATTATTTATCTAAAATCGAACATACTTAAACTAAAAATTATTCATTATTTACCCAAAATTCAAATTTACAGGAGCATTCAAGCAACCCTAAGCATATGTTAAGTGCTCATTAAATACCAAACAGCTATATTTCTGCTGCTACTACCATCTTGCAACCTGAGTTTTATTCCCAGAACACTGCAAAACCTAAGTGGTAAGAAATTTATGCTTTGTTGCTGACTTTTGAGCTAATTATCTTTGACCTGTCTGGGGTCTCTGATATTATAGACCACTCTCTCTTGGCTTTCTGTCCTTGTACCTTTCATGACAACACATTGTTTTGATTTTCTTTTGATTCCCTTTCAATCACTAAAATATTTAGACTTCTTTGTCATTGTTTTTTCTCCTATTAACTGCTAACTCTAGGTATTGCCTAAGGCTCAGCCTTTTCCCTTATTTTCTTTGATTCTTTCTCTTTGAAGAGCACAGTTTTCCTTATAGTTTATTCATCACTTTTATGTATGTTATCTCTATGTCACCTAAGCTCCTGGCCATCTCTTTCTCCTGCTCTGTGCCTGGATGTCAAGTTCACTATTGAAAATGTGTGGTCAACACAAGGAATTTCAGGCCTAATGTGTGTAAAACTGAATAATTCATCATGTTTCCAAACTGCTTCTCTTCCAATTTCCAGAGTTTTGTGGTATATTATTTTTCACTTCTTTTTTTTTAACATTCATAAGTAATCGGTCTCAATAATATTGTTTGAGTAGTGGAATGAAAAAAATGCAACTTAAATTAAAAAATAACTGTAGCTACTTCTGCCTTTTACATCATGTGTGAATTTGGGGAGGAGCTATACGGACAGTTGGCATCATTTCATGTAAAATGTAAATATCTATACTGTACCTTTTTATTTACAGAGGCTTTGGAGTATAGAGAGGAAGAAATACCTGGAATTTTGAATCTGGGAGTCTTTATGACTTTAAATTTAGTTTTAAGTTCTAGCTCTAGAAATCATATCTGTCTCTCTCTCCATATATGTCCCTCAGAGATCTTGCCTTCCCTCAAATTCCCCAATAATCAGTAGCCCATGAGGCAGCAGAAGACAGTAGCCTGGACCTGAATAATGTTCACATGGTCTAGACCTCTGGGAGGCTAAAGATAACATTTTGACCTAAATTATGTTTCAGTTCTTGACCCCTAACGTAGAACAACCCCTGAGAGACAGACTCTAGAAAAGACCTGAGTTGTCCTCAAGACCTTAAATAATGATTGATGATTCATTACCCTTACCTCACTTCTGACCAGTCAGCTCCCAGCACTACCTAGAACCTCTAACCCATGGTCTTGTGATTTTGCCTTCTATAACCTATAACCTATATGTCATCAGGGAGTCAGTCCCTTGTTTTCATCTTGGCCAATTCAATATTAAGCTAATTTTTTTCTATACTGCAAACTCCTGCTCATTCATTTCTTTGTGCCAGTGTGTACAGGCAGGCAGACTCAAGGGAAAACACTGGTGTTCCAGTAACAACTTTAGTCTTTGTCAGTTTATCTATATTTCAGAATGGATGGGTTTTGATTTTAATGAACCTTGTTAATGAATGTTTGATTATATAAATACAGATTCAGGGATCAGTAGCAGGCAGAAATTTGATATTTTCTGTAAAATAAAATAAGAGAATTGGGAGGTAATAGAGATTCAAGGAAGAAAGGGGTCCAAACAATATACTTGGAAGCTGGATCCTCCAGAGAAAGGCTCCTACTGATGAACTGCTGGTGTAAGGTTGCTGAAAAACTTGCCAGAGTGTGTGTGTCTAATACTCAATTTAGTGGCTTGTGAGGTTTGGAGAAACATGGCAGAGTGAGAGAGGTCTCCATATCTATCCCCTTGAAACAACAATAAGTTGAACATCTAAAACTCAACAAAAAAACACCAAAACTGCACACCAGCACATCTGAGCATGAGATCTGCATATAAGAGCTACCACAGATCAGAATCCTGGGTGTCGGGCGATGGACTGGGAGAAATAAAGAAGCTGCCTCTTGCAGCTACCAGAGCTCCCTATAGGGGTAGGGGAAGGGAAGAAGGTAGAGTGATTTCCCTGTACAGCCCTGCCTGGGAGAGCTGGGAGGTCCTGGTGGTTAACAGCAGTGCCCAGTCAACAGGGCAGAAAACAGAGAAGCAACAGTTGATTTTTACTGGCTGTGGTTGCAAAATCAAGGCTGAGGTCAGCCCCAAACTCCCAACCCAGAGGGCCCCTCCCACAGTACCCACTAAGACTGAACACTGTAGAGCCCAAGGGGAATCTGAGCAAACGCTACTGAAACTGTTGCTGATACTAATAGGGACTGAAACTGAGGGCAGCGAGCATGATAAAATATATATAAGGAAAAAGAAAAGGCATTATTAAGACTTTATATAAAGCGGGGATCCAAGAGGCTTAGATACCACCTACTGAAAATCAAAAGAAAAGCACCTTCTTTCCAGTAAGCTAAAGAGAGACCTTTATATAATAAATCTTTCTGGAAAAACAACAGAATACACTTCCATTAATGCCCAGGCAGAGAAATAGTCCATTAAACACCATAAACAACCAAGGTGACAAGGTGTCTCAGAAAAAAAGGAGGAAAATCTTCAGAAAATAAGCTTACTCAAAGAAATATGTTACTCAAATGACAGAGACCTCAGGATGGTACTTCTGAAATAACTCAGTGAGATTCAAAACAAACCATGTCAACAATTTTGGGAATTAAAAAACACCTAGATGAGAAGAGCAAAGAGATTGAAACCTTCAAAAAGAACCAAATAGAACTTCTGGAGATAAATAACACACTGCAAGAGTTGAAAATGAAAAAGCAAGCCTAGGAGATAGAGTCAACCAAATGAAGGAAAGGATCAGTGATATCAAAGACAGAAATCTAGAAGTAAATCAGAAGGAAGAAGAACGAAACCGAAGAATGAAAAATAAGGAAAGAAAATATAAGAACTAGCTGATATTATCATGAGAGTAAGAATAATGGGCCTTATTGAAGGCAAGGAAAAGGAGCAGGAACTAGAAAGCATTTTCAGACAAATAGTTGATGAGAATTTCCCAAATCTAAGAAACGAGCTGGAGCTTGGAATTCAAGAAGTCAACAGAACACCCAATAATCTCAACCACCAAAAGACTTCACCAAAACACACTGTATTAAAGTTATCAAAAATCAATGACAAAGACAGAATTCACAGGGCAGCCAGAGAAAAGAAAATGGTAACATATAAAGGAAAACCCATTAGATTATCCTTAGACTTCTTAGCACAAACCTTACAAGCCAGAAAGGAATGGAATCAGATATTTAAACTGTTAAGTGAAAGGAACTACCAGCCTAGAATAATATATCCAGCTAAGCTCTTCTTTAGATATGAAGGAGAAATTAAGAGCTTTCCAAAGATATGAAAATTGAAGGAATTCTCCACTATGAGGCCTGCACTATAGGAAATACTAAAAGGGGTCAGCTCATATAAAACAAAATGACCAAAAAAAAAAAAAAAACGTTATTAGGAGTAAAGTGCCTATCAGGAAAGTAGAAGCAGAGGAGTGCAATCCTTACTAAGAACAATAATGGGATAATTGCTATAGCAAGATAGCAATGAATGTTCAGCATACATAGGGACAAACTGAGATAACAATGACTGAAAAGGGGAGGATTCAAAAATCCAAATTTGCAAAGGGGAATGGAGATAAGTCACGTGAAGAAGAAAATGGATGAATATATATATATATATATATATATATATATATATATATATATATATATATAATGTATATATTTTATATATATAATGTATATATTTTATATGTATAATATATATATATGTAAACTATCCTTTACATATTCCTAATGGTAATGACACACAGAAGATTCAGAACTGAAGCATATAACATAAAACAAGAAGAAACAGAGAGAAAACCCACAAAAGCCAACCCAAATAAAGAAATAGAAACACATGGACAAGGAAGCAATGAAAACACTGAACTACCTGAAAGCAAAAGAAAAAATGTCTATAAAAAGACCTCATATTTCAATAATAATCACCCAAAATGTAAATGGGCTGAAAGGAACTCACCAATAAAAAGGCACAGAGTTGCAGAATGTACTAAAAAACAAAACTTTTGCTGCCTCCAGGAGACACATCTCAGCTCCAAAGACAAATATAGATCCAAAGAGAAAGGGTAAAAAAATAATATTTCTTCCAAATGGCATTCAGAGAAAAGTAGGAGTAGTGGTACTAATATCAGACAAAATAGACTTCCAAATAAAAAAGATAAAGAAAGATACTGAGGGTCACTTCATAATGATAAAAAGAATCATGCACCAAGACCTAACACTTATTAATATCTATGCTCCCAATCAGGGAGCCCTGAAATATGTAAAGCAATTAATAACAGAACTAGAGGGAGAAACAGACCAAAACACTATTGTAGTAGGGGAAAATCAATAAAGAAATAACATCCTTAAATGACACATCAGACCAACTGGACATATTGACTTTTACAGAGCCTTCCATCCATAAACAGCTGCTTGTACATTCTTCTCCAGTGCACATGAAATATTCTCAAGCATTGACCACATACCGGGACACAGAGGTAGCCTCAACAAATATAAGAGGGTCGAAATCATACCAGCCATACTCTCTGATTATAATGCTTTGAAAGTAGAGATCAACTGCAGAAAGAAAGCAGGAAGAACCACAAATACATGGAGATTAAACAACATGCTACTGAAGAAAAACTGGGTCAGAGAAGAAAAAAATAGAGATCAAGAGATACATAGAAATGAATGAAAATGATAGTAGATCATATCAAAACTTGTGGGACATGGCAAAAGTGGTCATAAGAGGAAAGTTCATATCATTCAGACCTATCTCAAAAACAAGAATGAGCCCAAATAAACACTTCATCTTAAAAAATTAGAAAAGAAGGAACAAATGAAGCCTAAAGTTGGGAGATGGAAAGAAATCATCAAAATTAGAGCAGAAATAAATGAAATTGAAACAACAAAAGAACAATAAAAAAATAAATGGAACAAAGGGCAGGTTCTTTGAGAAAGTTAATAAAATTGACAAACCCCTGGCTAGGCTCACTAAAAAGAAAGGACATTGATAAACAAAATCAGGGATGAAACAGGGGAAATTATGATTGACATCCCAGAAATACAAAGGATCATGAAGAATACTATGAAACAGTATATCACACCAAATTTAATAACCTAGAAGAAATGGACCAGTACTTAGAAAAATACAACCTTCCTAGACTGAATCAAGAACTAGAAAATCTAAATAGACTGATCAGCAGTATGCAAATTGAAACAATTGTCAAAAATTTACCAAAAAGTACAGGACCAGATGACTTCACCAGTGAATTCTACCAAACATTCAAAGATTTAATACCTATTCTTAAACTGTTTCAAAAAAATTGAAAAAGAGGCAGTACTTCCCAACTTATTTTATGAGTCCTATATTACTCTGATAGCAAACTTGGTAAGGATAAGACAGAAAAAGAAAACTATAGACCAATATCTCTCATGAACACAGAATCAAAAAATCCTAAATAAGATACTAGGGAACCGAATGAAGCAACATATTAAAAAGATTAAACACTACAATCAAGTTGGTTTCATCCCAGAGGCACAAGAATGGTTCGACATATAAAAATGATTAATGGGATACACCAGATAAATGAATTAAAAAATAAGGATCATATGATCATATCAATAGATACAGAAAAAGTCTTCAACAAGGTACAGGATCCCTTTATGATCAAAATAATTCACAAAATTGGTATAGAAGGAAAGTACCTTAACATAATAAAGGCCATATATGACAAATCGTCAGCCAACTTTATACTTAATGATGAAAAGCTGAAAATCTTCTCTCTAAGATCAGGAACAAGGCAAGACTGTCCACTATCACCACTCTTATTCAATATAACATTGGAGATCCTAGCAAGTACAATCAGATAAGAGAAAGATATAAAAAGCATCCAGATAGGAAACAAAGAAGTCATACTGTGTCTATTTGTTGATGACATGATTCTCTATATAGAAAACCTTAAAGACTCCACAAGAGCACTACTGGAAATGATAAGCAAATACAGTAAAGTCTCTGGATACAAAATCAGCGTTCAAAAATCCATAGCATTCTTATACTCTAACAACGAAGTGTCAGAAAAAAGTTGAAAAAATAATTCCTTTTGCAATTGCAACAAAAAATAATAAAATACCTAGGAATAAATTTAACAAAACATGTGAAGGACCTAGATAATGAAAACAAGACCCTATTAAAAGAAATAGAAGAACATACAAAGAAATGGAAAGATATTTTGTGTTCTTGGATTGAAAGAATCGATATAATAAAAATGGCCATATTACCTAAAGCATTATACTGATATAATGCAATCTCCATCAAAATCCCATTGGCATTTTTTAAGGAAATAGAACAAAAAATCATCAGATTTGTATGGAAGCACAAAGACCCCGAAATGTCAAAGCCATCCTGAAATAAAAGTACGAGGTTGGACTTCATATTATACTGCAAAGCGACAGTAATTAAAACAGCACAATGTTGGCATAAAAACAGACACATGGATGAATTGAACAGAATTGAGAGTCCAGAAGTAAACCCATATTTATATGAGCAAATAATTTTTCACAAAGTGCCAAAAATGTACAGTGAAGAAAGAAAAGCCTCTTCAATAATGGTGCTGGGAAAACTGGAAGACCACCTGCAAAAGAATGAAACTCGACTGTTGTCTATTACCACATACCAAAGTTAACTCAAAATGGATTAAGGACCTGAATATAAGACCTGAAACAGTAAAATGCATAGAAGAAAATATAGGAACAAAACTCAAGGACCTTGGACTTAAAGAGGATTTTATGAATTTGACCTCAAAGGCAAGGGAAGTAAAAACAAAAATAAATGAATAGGACTACCCCAAACTAAAAAGCTTCTGCTCAGCAAAAGAAACCACCAACATAAAGAAACAACCATCCGAATGGGAAAATAGATTTTCAAGCAACGCCTCCGATAAGGGCCTAATATCCAAAATATACAAAGAACTCATACTATTCTATAACAACAGCAAAAAACAAATGATCTGATTAAAAAATGGACAGAGGACCTGAGCAGACACTTCTCCCTAGAGGACATACAAATGGTCAACAAATATATGAAACAAAATGGTCAACATCACTAGCTATTAGGGAAATGCAAATCAAAACCACAATGAGGTACCATCCCACACCTGTTACAATGGCTATAACCAACAGGAGAAGTAATAACAAATGCTGGAGAGGATGTGTAGAAAAAGGAACCCTCATACACTGCTGGTGTGACTGCAAATTAGGACAGCCACTATGGAAAGTGGTATGGAGGTTTCTCAAAACACTAAGAACTGATCTACCATATGATCCAGCAATTTCTCTACGGGGTATTTACCCAAAGACTTGAAAACCCATATCCGAAAAGATATTTGCACATCAATGTTCATAGCAGCACTATTCATGTGGCCAGAATATGGAAGCAACTGAAATGTCCTATGATAAATGATTAGCTAAAAAAGCTGTGGTACATATATACAATGGAACATTACTCAGTCATAAGAAGAGATGAAATACTGCCATTTGTGACAACATGGATAGATCTCAAGATAATCATGCTAAGTGAAACAAGCCCCACAGAAAAAGTTGAAAATCACATAATATCACTTATATGTGGGATATAAACCTAAAAGCAACAAAGGAACAGGACAAACAGGGACTCATGGACATGGACTATAGACTAGTGGTTACCAGAGGGTAGGGGTAGGTGGGGAGGAGTGGGGAGGTAGACAGGATAAAGTGGGTCAAATATCAGGGACTAGGAGGATAGTAGAGTGGGTAAAGGGGATCAAATATATGGTAGCTGAAGGAAACTGAATTTTGGGTGGTAAACACAATAGAATTATATAGATGTCAAATAAAATGTACATGTGAAAATTATATAGTTGTGTTAACCAATGTTACCCAATCAACTTAATTAAAAAAAATAAAAAGTAATAAAAAATAAATGGCATGCTTGGCAGCAATTTATTATAACCGCACTTAAACTTTATTTTGTTTCTTTAATAGTTTTTTTGCTGTTGTTGTTCAGGCTGGTTTTGCCCAGATAACGGCATTGCGTCTTACTTTTTCTACTCTTTACCTTTGTATGCCTGCTACTTTAATCACTGAGCCTTAGGACATAAGATTTATTAAGCCTCAGGTCTTTATTAAGTCATGGGGATAATAAATTCTGGTTATTCTAAGGATAATATCTTAGCCTTAGATGCATTTCAGCCCCAGGCCCATCAAGGCAGGATAACAACCCTACCTGCCAAACTGATTCCAGAACCAGACACAATGATCAATTACACCAGGCCTGTCCAGTTGTTCAATCAGTAGCACCCATGCCCCCAATTCCCTTAGTTTACATGATGATTGAATTTTCCCTATATAATCTCTACTGACGAGACAAGGGGAGGGGAGACCAGGCTGTTAAGAGCATTAGCTCGCCTGTGTTTCAGGGCACTGGCAGGTCCCTGAAATAAATTCTTATTTTCTTTGCTGCAAATCTGCCAGTATCTTTTCTTCTTCTTAGATACACACAGGCGAATGTACCCTGGTAACAGTTTAACATCATTACTCCAAACCTTCAGCAAAGTTTGCTAAACACAAAAAGGTCTGCAACTGGTCGACATGGAACAGATACAAAAAGAAGACATGGTTTCTGAGGCAGGAAAGAGATTTCACCTGAAACAAATGGAGCCGGAAATGACCATGATTATGCAGGCTCCTGGAAATTTGGAGAAACTTTAGAAATGGTACTGAATTTTCTACATATTGAGAACTGAAGTTAACTATACATAAATCTCAAAGAGCAAAATGACTTCAGCTGACATTTGGTTGACATTTTTTAATAGGATCATAGAATCTGTCTCCACGGCTACACCCCTTAGCAACTCACATCCAGGGGACAGCCATTGCCTCTTGATGGGTTCTCTTGGCCTCTATTATTTCTATCTAAACTATCTATTCATTTTATACATCTGTCTTGGTTTTGCGGACTCCAAATTTGAAGTCCTGTTACTGGTTAGCTGTATGACTCTGAGTTGAGTTCTTGGTTTCCCTCACCCTAACAGAGAGAAATTGATACAGTCAATTCCTGGTTTTCATTATTATACATTTCTGTAAATGTGAGGCCACATAACAGCTACATATTGAAAACTCTCTATATTTTGCTTTCTTATGAACATGACTTTACTCTTTATCTCCAGCAGATGGGGCCAGGGAAAGGATTTTGCCAGATTCCAAATCCTTTGTGAGGTTTGCTTAAACTAGCTGCTTTATTCAGTTTCTCATACAATCTTTACAACAGCCCCATTAAGTAGAAATTACAATCCCTGTTTTGTGGATGGGAAAAAAAGAAATTGAGGCTTAAAGCATTAAGTATTTTGACCAAGGCTGCATGAGCTAGTAAGTGGGAAAACCAAGATTAGATCGGGAGCCTTTCTGGCTCCAATTGCCATGCTCTTTCTATATTATGTTTTCTCCCAGGAGAAGAAAAATGCTTGTTTCAGCAATGTTCTCTAGACAGAAAAGTACTGAGCTTTTTTGGAGATTGCAGGTGAATTGGTGATTAAGCAAATTAATCAGGAAAAAATGAAGTGTAAGGATTTTAGTGTTGTTGCATGAGCAAATTAGTGAAATGCAAAGTGGCAAAAAGCAGGAGCTCTCGGTACTTGCCTCTCTTACCTCATGGAACTAATGTGAGAATCAAAAGGAAATTGTCAAAAATGCAAAAGAAGTATAAAATGCTCTCCAAGCATGAGGTTTTATGACTTTAGTTATTATTGTTTTTGAAATTATTCTTTGCGTTCCCTTTTGTGCAGTGATTTCTTTTATAATTGATTTTTATTAAATGACTCATTTGATTTCCCAGGGGAAGAAGTATTTATTAGCTAACTTCGTAAACCTTACAATGGCAGGCAGGTGCAAAGCATGGCAGCAGCAACCTTGCACTTATGGGATAGCTGGAACCCAGGAGGAGATTCTATGGGTATAGATGCCATGGAAATATGGACAAGCAGAATTTGACAAGTTCTAAGTGGAAGGTGCATACATTTAGGTCTGGATTTTAAGTACTATTTTTGCTTTTGAGGTAATGACATTTTATGGTAGTAGAGGGAAAGCAGTCACCACCAAGTTCTATCCTTGTCAAAATTCTGAGGTGTATTGCTAATGAAGATTGGACGGTTTTGGAAATAATTAGTTTTGTGGACTCCAAATTGTGCAAAAGAAGCAATCCAAAAGTATTAACTTTTTTCTTTGTGAACATGATAGATATTTATTATTAAAAACCTAGGAAATTCATAGTTATCGAAGAAACGTCCCATTTTCCAATTTCCACCTTTCCCTACAATCCCGCTATTAAAAATTTGATATGTATTTTCCTAGCATTTTAATCTATTCTCTCTCTACATATATTAATATGTTTAAATTGACTACATTATGAATAGATTTAAATAATAAAAACAAATATATACTTGTAATTTACTGTGTGTATCTATGTAAACAAAAATTGGACTCACTGTTATGATTTCTGTTCCCTCCACTTAAAATATTGTGAACATTTTTCTGTTCACAATACCTCATGGTAAAAACAATCTTAAAAGCTAGTTTAGAAATAGTGACAGAAAATACAAAGTAATACTTTTCAAGGGTTGGGGAAATCAAGAAGGGGAAGAAAATGAGTGGGAGAAATGACAATAAACAGAATGAGTTGGACAATTGTTTCTCTTTCTCTCTGCTTCTGTGTTTTATACTCAGATTTTTATTTACAATGTCAAGTGCCTCGAGGACAAATGTGTACATCTAGAGGTAGTAGTTTTATCATTTAAGAAATCTCCGTGTAAAAAGTTTAGAGAACAAGAAGCAGAAAGAACATGTGGGAAACTAAAAGCCAACATTTTTTTTTTTTTTTATGTATAAAGCCTCTTTCTAGAACCACCCAATCTATACAGATATCATTTTGGAAATAGGGTTAATTCGTGTTACTGCTATTGCTTTGCTCACAGTTGAATGGAAAAGTACCCTGTGAGTTTTGCTATATAAAAACAAATGACACTGCTGGAAAATATTTGGCATGTAAAGAAAACTTGAAATAATTTTCTTAGAGAGGAGTAAAATTCTCAGAGATGTTCTTTATGGAGTTGAATTTAGAATTTCTGAAAGGTCTAAGAACTAAGGTAATGTGAAAATAATTCTTAAAGGAAGTTTCTACATTGGCCAACTGAAACTGTAAATTTAAATGCTTTTTCACTTTCTCCTCATGAAAATGACTCTGGAGATAAGATTAATGAGGTGTTGGAATTAGCAGTGTGATGCAAGAAGTGCCACTGGCCCCTCTAAATACAGCCTTCTTGATCTGAAGTACAGGAACAACATTTTCCCACTGTCTGCCTTCCAGAGATTTCTTTCCAAGGCACATCCTTAATACTGAATGCATAGGGATAATAAAGAAATTCAGCTAAGAGTTTTCAGACATTTAATTGAACTGGTAGGGGGTAGAATGAGAATGGAGTGTGGATTACCATCAAAAAATTAGCTGACTGATAGGTAACCAAATCATCCATGCCCTGGGTGTACTTATAATTTAGCTGTAGAGAGCAAGCTAGCAGGAGGTGACTATTTAAATAGAAAAATCAAACAACTACTTGAAAATCAATGGTAATATTTGAGATTAGAAATTATTAAGTCTTTATCCCTTGTGGTGCTGTGTGTATTGGACAGATTCTAAAGAAGCCTCCAGGATCACTACCTCCTGGTACTCACATCCCCATGTAGTCCCATCCCCTCTGTGTAGTCTCATTGAGCATGAGCGGAACCTGTGACTTGCTTTTAACTGATAGAATATGGTAAAGAGAATGGGATGTACAGGATTATGTGTATCTGACTATGTTATATAAAATCATAACTTCCAGTTGGTAAGGAGACACTTTCCTCCTTGCTGGCTTTGAAGAAGCAAGGTTCAATGTTACATACTTTCTTTTGGAAGAGCGGTGTGGTTAGGAACTGAGGGCAGTCTATGGCCAGCAAGAAACTGAGACCTTCAGCTGGGCAGCTTGGAAGTGGAGCCTTTCCCAGTAAAAACCTCAGATGAGAACTCAGTCCTGGCCAACATTTTCATTGCAGAGGATTCAATTAAGCAATCCATGACACATAGAAACTGTGAGATGATAAATGTGTTGTTTTAAGATGCTCAGTTTGTGATAATATTGTTTGTTATACAGCAATAGATAACTAATATACTGAGGCATAAAACTTACAGTTTGACATCTGTTATTATCTAATTATATCTTTAGATCTTTTCCAAATATAAAAGGCAGGAGGAAAGAATTCTAGGGCCTATACTAAATTTCTCCCTGCCAGTTTAACTTCTTTTTGTTCTTCTTGCTTAGAGATACCCATTATTTGCTCTTTTTTTTTTTCTGTGATAACCAGCTCTATCCATAGCCCTGAAGGAAAGTTCTATGATGCCACCTATCCATGTTCTGGGGTGAAGTTTGCCAGGCCAGTCAGACTTTCTCTCCTAGGTATATACAGTTGAGGTATTAGAACAGAGTTTGTAAGACAGGTTAAGAATATGGAGCTGAAAGATAGTGTAAAACTGAGCCTATAGTTAGTGTTATGCTGATGAAAAGCCATGAGTGAGCCTAAATTATGGGAGAACAGAGCTAAGAACCTTTCAGAAGCAGCTGGACTTCAGAGAGGAGAATGGAGCAAGATACAGAAATGGAGAAATGGAGGGGACAGCCTCTCAGGGAGAGAGGGAGATAGAGTAGGGCTTGAAGATAGAGAGAAGGAGATTAGTTGCCATGAAGTTTGGATTTATGTTTTACAAAAGGGAAAGAAAAAGAGAATGAAGATATCCCCCCTCTTTTTGCAATAACTCTCTTTTCTTAATCTTGCAACCAAATTATACATGACCATGATAATAACACATTTACTTTTAAAACTTATTTTATATATGTAATACACAGTTATTGCTCAAAAATGAAAAAGTACAAAAGTATATACAATTAAAAGTCTCCCTTATAATCCAGCCTTCATTTATGCAGTCTCTGCTCATAAAGATTTTCAATGTTGCCAGTCTATTTTTCATCCTTCCAGGTATTTTTGCGTTTTCAAGCAAAGATATTTTTTCTTTTTTTCTTACTTTTTTTCCCCTGAGCTTTTTTAGTTCATGTTTTATCTATTACTTACTTTCTCATTGCTTTCTCTCTGCTTTTCCTCCTATTTCTCTTATCTCTTGAATCATAGCTTTACTTCTTCTTTACAAAATGTAATGTTTTGTTGTTTTAAAAATGTATTGTTAAAGACACGGTCACATTTTCAACTGCTCTATGATGACATTTTTCCTCCAGCTTTTTGTCCTTTATCTGGCTTTTGTTTTTTCTCCTAGTTCTATGTTCTTTTCTGGTGGTGGGTTTTTGTAGAGCTTGTGCTAGTTCCTTTTAGATTATCCATTTTTTTCTCCAGCTTTATTGAAGTATAATAGACAATTAGTTGATCATATTTACATTGTACAATTCAATGAGTTTTTTCAATTATAGTTGGTATACAGTAAAGTATACAGTATAGTGATTAGAGATCTGTATAACTTATAAGGTGGTCATTCCACTAAATCAGGTACATATATTTTACAACATTGTTGACTATTTTCCTTATGCTACACTTTATATCTTCATGACTATTTTGTATGTATACCTTTGTGCTTAATCACTTTGCCCTTTTCACCATCTCCCCACCCCTCTAGGCACGCCCAAAATATTCTTTTTACCCATGAGTTTGTTTCTATTTTTGTTGTTATTGTTTATTTTGTTCTTTAGATTCCACATGTATATGAAATAATGTGGTATTTGTCTTTATCTGACTTTATTCAGCACAATACCCCCTAGGTCCATCAAAGTAATATCTTTTTCCATCCCCTTCCTTTTAGTTTGTGTGTGTCTTTTAATCTGAAGCGAGTCTCTTGTAGGCAGCATATATAGGGGTCTTGTTTTCTTATCCATTCAGTTTCCCTATCTTTTGGTTGGAGCACTTAACTCTTTTCCATTTGAGGTACTTGTTGATAAAAATGTAGTTATTACCATTCTTTATTCATGTTTTTGATGCATGTTTTTTCTTCTTAAAGAAGTGTCTCCAACATTTCTATAATATTGGCTTGGTGGTGATAAATCCCTTTAATATTTTTATTTTAATCTGGGAAACTTTATCCGCCCTTCAGCTTTAAATGATAGCTTTGCTGGATAAAGTATTTTTGGTTGTTGATGCTGGGTTTTCAACATTTTGAACATTTTGCACTAAGCCTTTCTGTTCTGCAAAGTTTCCTGTGAGAAATTGGCTGCCAGTCTTAAGGGAGCTCCTTTGTAGGTGACTAAAGGATTTTCTCTTGCTGCTTTAAGATGCTCTCTTTGTATTTAATCTTTGGCATTTTAATTATGCTGTGTCTTGATGTGGGCCTCCTTGCATTCCGTTTTTGGGGTATTCTCTGAGCTTCCTGGGGTTGTATGTCTATTTCCTTAGCCAAGTTTGGGAAGTTTTCCATCATTATTTCTTCAAATATATATTCAAATATATATTTGGATGTTCTTGCTCTTAATTTTGTCCTATAGTCTCCTTAAATTATTGTTATATTTTTGGTTACTTTTTTCTTGCTGTTCTGGTTGGGTGTCCTTGGCTTTCCCATCCTCTATTTCAGTGATTTGATCCTCTTCTTCATTCACTCTGTTGATTCCCTCTAACATGCTCTACATCTCAAATAATGTATTCTTCATTTCTGACTGGTTCCTTTTTATAATTTCCATTTCCATTTTTATTTTTTTATCTTTTTGTTAAACTTTTCATTGAGTTCTACACTTCCCTTAACTTCATTGAGCATCTTTATAACCAGTTTTTTGAACTCTGCATCTGTGAGATTGCTTGACTCCATTTTTCCTTGACCTATGTTCCGCGCTTTCATATGGTTTCTGCTTCTATGTCTTCCCATTTTGGCTGCCTTTCTGTGTCTGTTTCTATGTACTAATCAAAGCTCCCAAGTCTCCCGGTCTTATTAGTGTGGCTTTGTGAAGTAGGTGTCCTGTGACACAGTCCTGAGAGGGGTTCAGCTGCAGGACAAACTTAGCCACAACCTGTGCTCCTCTGGGGCCACCAGTTAAGATTCAGCAAGCAATCCAAAGATGCTGAGCTTATAGTTGTCTCAAGAAGCCACACCAGAAACTGAGGTCAGCTGCCAGCAGTATGAGTCTTGGTGCTACTCAGCAAGTGGCACAGGACTCATCAAGGATAAAATTAAATGCGGCTAGGGTATGCTGCTTTCCTTTCCTTTCCTTTTCTTTCCTTTTAGAAACTTATTTTACTTGCTGTTTCTATTCCACTATGGCTTTCTCTTTCTATTTCTTTCCACTCACATTTCTACTCTATCTTTACTTTTTTGTCAGCTATATATCTATCACCTGTTTCGTGTTTGGGGTTTTTAGCTTTTTCCTGTTTTCACAAAAATTCGATGAGTGATTTCATTTCTTTTTCTCCTTGTTGGTTTTGGATGATTGCCAAGGAAGAAAAAGGAAAAATGCAGACTTTAAGTTACCATCTTTAAACTTGTAGTTATTCCATTATTTATGAATGTCTTCTATATGTCAAGTTCTATTAGAGTGGCTGTTACAAGTTACAGGTTATCTGTAATCTGGAGGATTCTGATATGGGAAGGTTTATAAATTAATTTAGATATTCTTATAAAGGGTGGCATTTGGACAGCAAGATAAAAAAAATTTTTTGAGTAGTGACATTGCCCATCTTGTACATTGATTTTTTTTTATTATTTTTGAAAACCTCTGGATTTAGCTCTGAAACTTGCATCAGTAACTCTTTTATGACACCTCATGCCTTATGGTAATGATCACCTTTAGTTAATTTAGATATTCTATATAAAGCTTTTCATCTAAGCCCTGGTGAATGGTCAGTATTCAATAAATGTTAACTTTATTTGCTATGTCTTTTTGTGTTTTTTTTTTTTTTTATCTATTGACTACTTACAATAGCCTGTTATTGTTCCTATTACTGAATGAGGACCCTGAGGATCAGAAAGTTAAATAACTCACCCAAGGTAAGTGGCAAAAACAGGTGTCACACCCAGATCTGCTGCTTATATAGCCTGTGCCCTTAATCTCTTTTTCTTGATGTCTAAGTAATGCTGCTTGCTTTGAGAATCATTGAGAAATTGGCTATGATTTCTCTTTTAAAAATAAAACTATCCTTGCTCCATTGTGCTTTTATTGGTTTCCTTTCTTCAGCCTTTAAAAATAACTTTATGACAGAAAGCATCACCTAGTAAGTGCTTGATTACTGTTTATGTCAATAGAAAGATTGTTTCTTGTTTCTTAAAACTGTGTTTCTGCTTACATATCTCATACTTAGGACCTCCTTTTGTTTCACAGTAACATGGCTTGGTAAATTGTCTATTCTCCTTTCTATGGACCACACTTTCTCTAGTTTCTGGTTCTCCTTTTTTTATAGATCTCTCCCTTTTTTCCCCTCTCCCTCTGATCTCTTTTAGCTTTCAATCCCTCAAAGGGGGTAGTGTCACATTCTTAAGCATGATGTGAAACTATGGCCTCTATAGCCCACAAGTCAAAATATCTACAAGGCAAACACATTTTTCTCTTGTTGATATGGACCTCTCAGTAGAATATCATGCTGATGGGTTATTCTAGCAAAGTCACTTTTTATTCACATCCTTTAAAGAAGCAAATGCTTAGATGGGATCAGGTATGCAGATTAATGGAAAAATTCCTGTGAAGGATAAAGGAAGAACATTAGCAGAGAAAACCTTGAGACCATGACCCAGATATGAAACCTGTGAAAGGAAAGAGAAAAAAAGATGGAGTAGGGAAAGTCTCTGTTAGGATGCTATTCTAGAAAGTTTCATTCAGGTTGATAGGGGTCCCCCAGCCAGAGTCAAAGTTTAGAAAAATCCTACATCGGGTAGGAAAGGAACACCACTAGTTTTCCTGTAGTGCGCAGTCTTTGCCTGCAAGAAGAATGGCCAAAGCATGGCTTCAAGCTTTACAGGGAGCAGCTCTGGGCAGTCAGCCAACTATGCTTCTTTCAACAGGTTCTTTTAAAGATAATCTAACTGCATATTTCCCTGGCTTATCATGCCACTTTACTCCATCTTGGCAAAGATGCACTTATAGCAATAGACTAAGAGTGAAATGAGGGCATAAAAGAAAACTTCCTCTTGTCTAATTTATTTAACAAGAATGAACTCATTTTCATTTTGAAACTAGGCTATCAGACTTAAATTTAAAAACTTGGGCAAAGATGGCAGTATTTGTGTGTGTGTTCGGGAAACAGAAAATCAGGTTATTCAGTTTAGTGTTCAGGAAAGTGTTGGCCCAGCTCTCCAGTCAGGAGAAGATGTAGAGAACAGAGGGCACAATTCCCTCTGACATTTGAGCTGAAGCATCTTCTACTGGTAGAGAATTTGGCTTCTGCCTCTTTTTTTGCACTCAATTAGTTGTCCTGAGTATATTGGGAAGTTGAAACTGTCAACCCATTAAAATGGCCAGGAAGCAATGATCAGGCAAAAGTATTTATTTGGGTTCACAGAATTGCAATTTGAGGTATACAATCCAAATAATCTCCCACTAAGGAGCAATATCTGTGGTTCTTAAAGGAAGGTGGGGAGGAATGTTTGTATAAGTTGTTTACAAAGAATTTTGACTAGTGTTGACAGCAGAAAGTTAGTATTGGTTAAACATGACTGGTTGCTAAGGCTATCACTAAGCGAAAGTCTGTAACTAGCAAGTTGCAGGTGTTCTTTGCAGATCCTTGGAATATTTGTGGTTTGGCCCAGTTCAAAAGTTCATGGTTCCACCAAGTGAGGACATACATAAAGTCCATGTCCTTAATAGCCTTCTGGCTTCATTTAAAAACCCTTGACATAGTGATTCCATTTCATTCCACTTTCACAGGACAAAGGGGCTTGTATAAATTAATGTTTCTCATTATCAGACTCTCAAGATTAAAATCTGTAGTTTGGGAAAGGGGATTTTTTAAAAATAGAATATATTTGGTTTATAAAAACACACTCTTTAATTTTTTTTCTATTTTTAAAGTATAAAATAATAAAAACTAAAGATGTTTAAAAACATAATTGCCTACCTCAGGAAAGGTGTCTTCTGCAGCCCAGGAATTCCTTCACAGCTGCCACCAAACAAGATGACCTTAAGACTTTTTTATTCTTTGCATTTCAATTGGGAGCCTTAGAAAAGAGGACATTGAGTGCAGAAGGAGCCAATTTACTTTAAAGTTTATTCTTCCTGCCTCTCAGTGTGCCTCTCCATGATATGAGAAAATCTCAGAATTTATTTTGTTAATTTGGCTCGATAAATAGAAATCAACTGATGCTAAACCTGTGTGTATGAGAGAAATAAGGCAAACAGTAGACTAAATTTTCAAGAAATGAGCATGACCAAATAAATATATATTCCTAGATTGCATTAGTATTTTCAAAAAGTCTTTTTACCTTAGTTACACTTATTAATAACTATTTCAGTCATTTATATTCTATGATTTATTTTTTCCTTACCTTTCTAAGAAATGAGATGACCAAATTTATACTCCTAGATAGCATGAGTATTTTCAAAGTTTTTTTTTGTCTTAGTTACACACATTAATAACTATTTCAGTGATTTATATTATATGACTTATTTTTTCCCTACTTGTTTCTAAAATACTATCTGCCTGTGGTAAGAGACAAAACAAAATCTCCAAAACTTTCTAATCTATATTTTCACCTATATGCTATTCTAATTTACTATAGAGAATTGATTTATTAAATGATGAGAATTAACTCCTATGATGACAAAGAGTGGGTAAAAAAAGAAAGGTCTTGCCAGTTTTGGTACTTAGTAGTAAAATATTGTCCTATGAAAGTATTTATCATGAAGATTCTTCAAATGGCTCTTGATGAGACAAATCATATTAGCACTTAAGCATACATTTTTCTACTATGAAGATAAATGCTCTAATTTAATCTCATTTATCTAGCAGCAAGAGTTTCCTTTCTATGACATTTTATTTTATTGATATTCTTAATTATTTAAGAATTATTTCCGTAGCTTCTCCCCTCTCTCAATATTTCTTCAGTTATGACTTATATGATTCTATAGGATGTTATGTGCTGTCTTTTATTTAGATTCTCATCACTCTTGTCTTTTAGAAACTTTCTGAATTTTATTGCCTATTACTCACTGGTTAAGATCCTGTATATTGTAATAGCTTATGTGGCTGTCCATGACAATGACCCTTACCTATGTCTCATTTCTCACTTCCAACTATTCCTTGTTGAGCATTTTATATTCTGATTTGCTTATGTTTTCTCATATTAATATTACTGTTTTATGTTTTGCTAATGATGGTAGCTTCATAGATTCCTCTTCCTGTTCCTCCTCCCTCCTTAACCATTTGTTCTATTTTCTTTAACTGTCAGACTCCAAATTATTTTTCAAACTTTAGTTCAGTGGTTGCCTCCTTCTTGAAGCCTTCCACAATTCCTTAATTTAGGATAGGGGCCCTGCCTCTGTATTCTCAAGGAAAACTCATACTTCTGATACTTTCCATATGTAGCAATATCATCTTTTATGTGTCCACCTCCCTGCAGTGCAAACAAAATTTCTGGGGCAGAGATCATATCTAATTCATTTTCTATTATACTCCTAAGAATGTGCCTGACACATAATGGGTGGGCAATAAATATCTGTAGAATTAGACTTCAGTTTCCTCTATTCCCTTTGGTTCCACACACTAGTGTCCTTGATATTCTAAGCATCTGTATTTTTCAAAATAGAGGGTTTTTTTTTTAGAAAATGTGGCTAGCTTGGGCATTTTGTTAACTCTGGATAGTGGTTTACCCAGTCAATTTAGCTCCCATTTTTTCAGTGGTATCTCTGTAAGTCACATAGAGAGGCCTTTAGACTCTTTGGGAAATTATTGTACACTATGTGGTGAGCTCTACACATGAAAGAGGATCTGACAGTACAATAAACAGAAAAGCAATATGGTTCAGTGATGAAAATGAATCAAGCTTAAATTTAATCTTTTTTCTCCTGATGACTACAGTGCAACTTTTAGTAAATTTCTAGACTCTTTTTATTTATTTTAGGTAAATGAAGGTCCTAGCAACCTACTTCACAAAGTTATTGTGGAAACCAGGTTAACCAAATGACTCAAAAGCCTCCAGCAAATATATGCTTCCTCAGAAATTCTTAGTAAAAATGTAATACAATAACCTTTCTATTGATACTCATTGATTCATATTTTAACAACCTTATTGAGGTATAATTAATATATATATTAATTATATATGTATGTATTTATATATATATGTGTGTATGTATGTGTATGTATGTGTGTGTATGTGTATGTGTGTGTGTGTGTGTGTGTATGGCACATGTTTAAAGAATACAAACTGATGAGTTTGGACATATGCATACACCTGTGATACCATCACTACCACAATCAAATTAACAAACATATCTATCACCTCCAAATGTTTTTTCATGCCTTTTGTGTGTGTGTGTGTGTGTGTGTGTGTGTGTGTGTGTGTGTGTGTGGTGAGAACACTTAACATGTGATCCATCTTCTTAATAAATGTTTAAGTGCATGATACCATGTTGTTAACTATATATAGGCCTGTGTTGTACAGCAGGTCTCTAGAACTTACTCATCTTAGAATTGTAACTATAGCTTTACACCCACTGAACAACTTCCTCCTTACCACTGCCCCAGTCTCCTGACAACTACCATTTTATTTTCTGCTTCAAAAATAAGGTTGACTATTTTAGACACCTCATATAAGTAGAATCATTCGGTATTTGTCCTTCTGTGACTAACTTATTTCACCATGTTTTCCCAAAGGTAGGATTTTCATGTTGTGCCAAATGGTAGGATTCACTTTCATTTAAGGCTGAATAATATTCTATTATATGTATATGTCACATTTTTTAAAATTTAATTTTATTAGTTTCAAGTATATAGTATTTGGTTAGACAATATATAGTTTATATAGTTTATGAAATGACCCCCTATGCCACATTTTAAAAAAATTTTGTTTATTTTTCAATGGACCTTTAAGTTGTTTCCACATCTTATTTGTTAGAATAATGCTGCAATGAACATTGCAGTACAAATATCTGTGACTGTGATTTGAAATTTTTTTTTTGGATGAATACTCAGAAATGAGATTGTTGGATCATATGATAGCTCTATTTTTTTTTTCACACATATGCCTCTTTGGGGCTCCAGCCAGTAAGCTTATCACTTTGTATTTTTAAGTTTTTAAATTAAATTTAAAATTTAACACTATACTGTTTTTCATAGTGCCTACACCATTTAACACTTCCACCAATACTAGTTTATAAGGGTTCCAGTTTCTCTATCCTGTCTTTTCTGGTAATAGCCATCCTAACAGGAGTAAGGTGATATCTCATTGTGATTATGATCTGCATTTTCCTGATGAATGATGATGTTAAGTACCCTTTAATATACCTGTTTGCCATTTGTATGTCTTCTTTGGAGAAATGTCTATTCAAAAGTACTTTTAATTAAGTTATTTGATTTCTTTTGTTTTTGTTTCTTTTTGCTATTATATTCTATGAGTCCCTTATATAGTTTTGAAATTTCATCTTTATCAGATGTATGGTTTGCAAATATTTTCTCTTATTTCATACGTCGTTCTTTCTCTCTGTTGATTGTTGCTTTTGCTGTGCAGAAACTTTTTATTTTGATTTAGTACCACTTATCTATTTTTGTTTTTGTTGCCTGTGCTTCTGTGTGTCATATCTATGAAATCATTTCTAAGATCAATGCCATGAAACTTTTCTCCTATGTTTTCTCTAGGAGTTGTACAGTTTCAGGACTTCAGTAAGTCTTTAATCCTTTTGACTTGATTTTTATGTACAGTGTTCAATAGGGAGCCAATATTGTTTTTTTGCATGTAGATATCCAATTTTCCCAGCACCACTTGTCTTTCTCCATTGTTTATACTTGGCACTCTCATTGAAGATCAGTTGACCATATATTTGTGATTTATTCCTGGGCTTTCCATTCTGCTCTATTGGTCTGTATCACTGTCTTTATGCTAATATATTAATGATAGAAATTAAATAAGACAAAAAAGAAATGGAAATATATCTCATGTTCATGAATTGGAAAATAATATTGTTAGAACATTCATACTAGCCAAAATAATCTACAGATTTAATGCTATTCCCATTAAAATCTTAGTGGCTTTTTTTTTTTTTACAGAAATAAAAAACAACCCTAAAATTCATATATAACTACTAAAGATCCAGTGAAACCAAAGCAATCTTGAGAAAAAAGAATAAAGCTAGAGGCATCATACTTCCTGATTTCAAAATATATTACAATGTTACAATAATTAAAACAGTATGATACTCAAAACTCATCAATTCCAAAATGTACTGGAACACGTATAATTAGTGTTTAGATATTTTTTGAATATTACACTTGAAGGATATAAGTTAAAATAACTTGATGAACTGTTTGCCCTAGAAATAATTTTCACTCTGGTTCACTCATTCTGCAGCTTTGCTGGGATATAATTGGACCAGATCACAGAACTGAGCCCACTTTAATATCTCCTTGAAAGTGAGGAAGGAAATTGATAGAATCCTTCAGAGAAGAATGTTCTTCATCCCTATTAAAAAAATCATTGTTATTTTGTAATTATTAAAGAATCTGACTAGCTATAACTAGTGGGATTTGGTCAAGTCATATTCTTGCCTAGGCCTGGGTGTCCTTATCTCTGTATTCAGAAGGATAGGATTGATAATTTTTAAACTTGAACATTTTATGAGCTTTGAGGCAGCATAAAAAGTTGAGCTCCATGAGGTGGCAACAAAGAGGTTGTCTGGGAACATGAGGCAAAGAATCCATGTAAGTGTCTCCCATGGCCTTTCCACTGGGTTCAGGGCTGGGCACATAGCCAGCTTTAGATAGAAACATCTAATGTCTAAGTTGACAGAAGACAGCCAGGGTGCTGTTTGAAATGCCCACAGCCGATTTTCTCCCAATGGCTTGCCAAAGTGTCCAGAGGCTGTTTATCCCCTTTAAAGCCCTGGTAGGCAAAATAAAATAAATAGGAAAAATAGACAGTTAAAGGCACATACAGTAGATTTCTATCTATGGTTTGTATATTTATTATTTTATGTCTGGTTTCCTGGCTCATGCTTCTATAAGTGCTATGATAACAATACTAATGATAATAACTACTAAAACTTACAGAATATGAAACAAGTGTTAGATGTTCTTCTGATTATAAGAATTATCTCAGTTAAACTTTATGCTAGGTTTATGAAAGGCTATTTTAGAGATGAAGAAACAGAAACATAGAAGTTGAGGAATTTATATAAGGTCAAGTTCTAGTAAGTAGGATTTAGACCTAAGCTGTACATCCAGTCAATTCACTTGATCACTATGTTATACTTTCTCCATGAATGACTAAATTATTGGGTTGGCATCACTTAGTTTCTTGGTTTCTGTCCTTAAAATTGACCTGCTTACCAATTTTTATTGTTGACTGCAGCTTGCTCTTTCTCCCTTGTCTAAACTTTGTTTTTTTTTTTTTTGTTTTGTTTTGTTTTGTTTTGATCAGCACACCTACATACTGCTATATTTGGCCACCTACCAGTCCTGGGCCTCCTTCTTCCAGTTTACTCTCTGGTCTTAGGAGACAGCCGAAGTTCCATTACCAAGAGGTAAAGATATGGTTTATGGATAGAGAAACCCATAGAAAGCAGCACATTACCTCATGAGAGTCAGCATGCCCTTGGACAAATCCCAACTTTTTTTCTCTTTTACATGACAGAGTTTGAGTTATCGAGATAGCAGATGCTTGGTTTATCAGTTTCCTGTGGCTACTGTAACAAATCACCACAAATTGCATGGCTTAAAACAATAGACATTTTATTTTCTTACACTTATGGAGGCCTGAAATAAAGTGTCAGAAATGCTGTACTCCTCTGGAGGCTCAAGGGGAGAATCCATTCTTGGTCTCTCGCAGCTTGTGGTGGCTGTCAGCATTCCTTGATTTGTGGCTGCATTACTCTCATCTCTGCCTCTGTGATTACACTGTCTCTTCCTCTTCAAATTTCCATTTGCCTCAGTCTTATAGGAGCACTTGTCATTGAGTTGGGGCCCATGAGATAGATAATCCAGGATAACTCCTCTAAATCTTTAACTTAATCACATCTTTTGTCATAAAAAGTAATTTCACTCTGTCACCATATAAGGAAATATTTATAGGTTCTTCGGATTTGTATATGGATATATTTTAGGAAGGTCACCATTCAGCCCACTACACATGGTGAGTCTGTCATCACTCTTCTCTGTAGGCCCATGGCAGAAATTGCTAATTGTTTATTGAACTCCAATAAGGCTCAGACTTCTCTCAGTATAGCATCTGGGCAACTACTATTAATTGGCTGGTGCTTGCTTTGAAGATAAAATCAGTTCTTGATGTAGTGTGATAGTTTGGTATTCAGACCTATTTGATTGAACTTAACTTAACCCTGACATTTAGTGAATGGGTGACTTTAGGCAAACAGAATTTGTCATACCTACTCTGCAAGTTTTAGTGAGAGCCAGAAATTATATAAATAAACCCCCTTAATACAAATTATTGCATAAATGAGTGAACTCTAGAGGTAGATGAAAGGTAAAAATGACCTTTGACTTAACAGAGCTGAATGTTTTGAAAACAGAGACACTTACATTTCAATATTCAGTGACAGAAAGTTAACATAGGTTAAAGGCTATCTGCCAAATGTTTTTGAACAACCAACACAAAAGCCCTTCTCAGCTGGGGAAGAATAATTCTAAGGATAATCATTGTGTTGAGATATTTTTGGAAACAGAAGTAGTAGGAAGCTCCTTCAGTAAAAATAACTTTCTATAGGAATTTAATTGGTAAGAAAACAATTTTGCTCTGTAATTGGTTGGCATGCTGATTTTAGCTAAAGCCTTACTATTCATGTGTTGATTGTTTAGAACTAGAACACACTTAAAAGTGATCAGAAAAAGTCATTAATACATGTATAAAAAATCTGTGCACCTTAAAATGACAATGATCTTTAAACATAAATCATTTTCTTCTGAACTCCTCTAGGTCTATTACAGCTCCTCATCCCTAAGTTTTACATTGTACCATATTATTTCTACACCTATTTTCATATCCATTTCCACCTACGTGTTAGAAAGGACGCACATAGAAAGAGCAGAGCTGTCTATTTTATAACCCCCTGGACAGCATTATTTGAACTCCATGTGGGCACTTATGAGATGCTAATTGCTACTACTGAGCAGATCGATGTGCTCAAATGGGAAATATAAAGTGGCTGAGCCTAAGATTCCCTCGAACCCCGCCCTACTGCTCCCAGGCTCATGTTCCCAGAGCATGCTGGCTGGGCCTGGAGGACTGGGGCATTCGGGCTGGGGCGCTGGCAGAGAAAGAATGGGGTAGTTTTGCGGGTGAGTGGGGGAAGGGGGCGGGGCTGACTACCCACCCAGAGCTACAGAGGTGGCTGGAGCCCCACACAACGCCCTCGTGGGCCAGGGCCTCCGCACCATGAACAACATCTCAGGGTACCTCCGGGAGAAGATGGGCCGCCTGGACCACGCATCATGCCCAGCACTGGACACCCCACCAACTCCAGCGAGAACATGTGCACCACCCTGAACCCCAGAGGCTCAGGTGCCTGCAGGGCTAACTTTCTGTTCGGCCCTAGCCGGTAGCTCCCCAGGGTGACCCTGAGTACAGTGGAGGCTCACGATGGGAACAGATCCCCAGGCTCAGGCAACATGGATGGGTTGTTGACGAGTGTCCTAACTACCCCTCTGGCGCCGTGGCTGGCCTGAGCAATGAATGCCCTGGGCACCGCCCTGGGCACCCCCCACACAATGGCAAAACGGCGGCTGCCGGGACCTTCCTGCACTGATTTCCGAGCAAACGCGCAAGCGACTACAGTGGCTGTCCCCACCTCTGTGGCGTCGGGGGTGGTGTGGGGGCTGGCAGGCAGGCCCCGGTAGGTCTGCGGAGGGGCCCAGTACTGGCCCGGAATAATCACGACCGTGTGACGTGGCAGCAGCGCCTTGCCCACTGCTGGCCAGGGCATGAGGTCACACCTCGGGTAGCTGGATTCCAGGTAAAGGTTTGGACAGCTTGGAGCTCCCACATTAAGGCTTCTCATTTTATAAAATAACATGAGGCCCTCAGAGATATTTTTTCCTGTATGGATCCTTCACACCATTTCTGTGTCGTCCTAAGGTAAGAGTGCCTTGGGGACCTCCTTTCCCCTGGACAGCAGCGAGATAGAGGTCCCATCAAAAATGTAACTTGGCTTTGGTTTTTGATTTTGAAAAAAGAAGAGGAGGGTTGTGCCTGACAGGAAGCACAGATAGGTGTTTAGAAAGACCGTGGGCTTTGAGGGCTGCAGACCTGGATTCAGACAATTTAAGTTGCTTTCCAAAGTTGAGCAACCCATGACAGAGTTGTTTTGGAAGAGATCAACCACATGGTACTGTGTTTGGCTCATAGCAGATATCTATTATCTAACATCTCTTTCTCTCTTTTGGATAGAAAATAATCAAAACAAAAATGACATACATATTCTTAAATCAAATAAAACCCAAACAAAACTAAACCAAACATCCTTATATGAATTTTTGGATCTTGCTGCTGGCTTCTCTGTGCTTTTTAGAAATTTTTTGAATCAGTGTTGCATTTTCTTTCATAATAGAAAAAAAATCTACAAAAAGACTAATAATTTGATCAGGTGTCAAGATTGCTTGGTATTATCCTTCAGTGGGATATCATGCTTTTTGTAATGCCTGCTTTGTTTGTAGCTTCATATATCAGTTTGCTTTCTAGGAGTTTGAGTAATTTCATATCCAGGGGATATAATAGCTATAGTTAGCCATTTTAGCTATATGATGCAATCACTAATTCACCAAATATTCAAAATATAGAATGTTGAAACAAATAGACTTTAGGTGAGTAGTCCTGAAAGCTGATTAACAGTTGTATTCTTCTATTCTCACACTCACATTTTCATTCATTGGGCCTATTTGTTTAAATAAGTTTATTCACTTCATAAATTTTTATTAACTGACTATAATGGCAAAGCATATAAAATTAATCATATCTACATGCACATTCAAATATATATGTATATTCAAATATATATATACAGAAATATATTTAAACTTATATTCACATATCCTACCCATTTGAAGGATTTGTGGTAGCTTGCTGAAGCTGAGATTAGCAAGTAAAACACCTGAAACTAATATATTATAGAATGTTAACTGTAATTGAAAAAAAAGTTAATAAGAAGCAAACAGTGGCACGGTACAGGGTAGTGGTAAAGAGTTTGTCTCTGGAGTCAAACAGGTGTAGGTTTGATTTCGGGCTACAAATCCTGACAAAGAAATAAATAAATTTGTAGCCTCAGTCAAACTATATAGAAGATTCATATGCTTGTACATGTGTATGTATGTGCCTGTATTTAAATTAGTAGAAAATGAAGATTTGATTAATAGCTGATTCTCAGGCCTACAGTCTGGTGGTGTCCTCACTTCCAGCTAGACTTTGGGCCTTCTGGTTGTCTTCACTGGGGAAAGCCTCTTTACTGGGTTAATTTTCCTTAATTGAAGGTAGAGCCATTATAAACATTGTCCTTGTTTTGTCTTTGTTCTCACTGGTTCCTCTATGCTAAATCCCCTGTGAGACGTATAGATAGACTGGCTTCAGTTTCACAGTGTTCAATTGGCAAATATTACATTACATTATGAAAATCTGAATGTTGAACTACATCAGAAACCAAATAAAGGGCTGATCAATTTATGTAGATGGGTTGCTTGGCTGTATTTTGGAGGGATTTCTTGAGATCTCTTTTTCAAATTCTGAAAGAATAATAAGGGATTGAGACCCCAGAGTTCATCAGGCATCCTCATGTAGTGACAACTTTGCTTTGAAAAGATTAAAAGTAGATATTATAGATCAAATACACGGTAACCAATCTCTGAGTTTGAGAACTGTCAGGAAAAGTTAGAGAGAAAATGTCATTCTCAAGAAAATTGAGATTAAAAAAAAAATTTAGTACTTTCCATTAAGGTAATATGAAAATAACTCAATTCAATAAACAATTTAAGTACACACTACATGTCAGACATCTTAAAAGCACTGGAAAATGAACATAATATCCAAACTCTTTATTTCAAAAGCCAATAATTTGGGAAAGAATCCTCATCTTTTAGCTGTTAACTATTCCTCAAGGTGTCCAAATAGTTGATGAGAGGAAGATTCTCTTTATAAGAGTATTTAGGCTAATGAGTGAAGAATATATGGTAGAGTTAGATCATATTTTACAATGCTGTTATGGGCTGAATTGTGTCCTTCCTCATTCATATTTGATAATAAGACCTATAAGGAGGTAAGGTTAAATGAAGTTATAGGGCACACAGTGAGAAGGTAACAATCTGTAATCCATGAAGAGAGTCCTTGCTAAGAACTGAATCAGCTCAAACTTTGTTCTTGGACTTCCAAGCTTCCAGAACTGTGAGAAAATAAATTTATGTTGTTGAAATCATCCAGTCTATGATGTTTTGTTATGGCAGCCCTGGTAAATAAACACAATTGCTTAATGAAATAATGCTCCTAAGCAATGATTTTCCATGACCGCTAATCTCTTAGAAAGAGAGAGAACCAGAAAATACATGTTTCATAATAGAGGTAGATATTACTGCCTTTGAAGTAGTATTGCCAAAATTCTAACCTGAATCTGTTATTTATTTATTTATGTATTTATTTATTTTTGCCTATCACTTTGTGGTAAATGCAAGGGGGTCAAGAAATGTTTTATATGGCAACATGGTTGTATATTTGGAGAGGAAAATGAAGAAAAATATAATTCAAAATTCTAACCTGCTCCCTGTTCTGCTTCTGTAAATATGCTTGCTGTATGCAGGAGCTCTTGTAAGAGCTCACTTGCACATTGCTGGACTTGTAAATGTAACTGTACCCCTAGCAACTCCCTTCTCCTGTAGCACTTTGTACCCCTGGAAGCTCCCTCTTCCTGTAACAATTTATATCACTTTGTACCGGCCTGTAATGCATAGCATCTCCTGCCCTTCCACCAATGTTGCTACTTGCAACCATGGCAACTCCGTTTGTTTGTAATGGTCTGAGTTCAAACTAACCAAATAGCTTGTGTAAAATCCCTGTATGTCAGGAATGTTGCAACTGTGCTCTGGGCCCAGATCTTCAGAGCGCTAGCTCCTCTGGGACCATGTGTAATAAAACTGAGTTCTCCTTTTCTCCGAGTTACTGCTTGGTTTTTTGCTGGTCTGTCTTTGGAGCTTTTCTGCAACATATTCCGCAAAAGCCTGGCTATGGGAAACTTTATGAGACAGATGAGCCAGTTTTTTTTTCAACACAAACATTGTAAGAAAGATGAAAAAATATGAAGGAAGAGGAACTCTCTGAATTAAAAAGAAATATATCTACCAATTGTGGCTTGTGGGTTTTATTATAATCCTGATTCAAATGAATATACAGTAAAAATATTTCTGAAAGAGTCAAAGAAATACAAATACTACCAGGACATTTAATGACCTTAGTGCATTAAACATTACTAGCAGTGAAGAGGAATTTTTCACTCAAATGGCTAACCTTATAATCAGCATTTTGTTCTGCTTCTGTAGATACACTTGCCACATAGGCTGAAGGTAAGGTGACCTTGAAATTAACTACAGACTCATCCTCTCTTTTGCTTGTTTGTCTAGATAACAGATGCATTGCTTGAGTTCCTGTTTGAAAAACCTGTGCTTTGTAACTTTTTGTAAATGCTAGAGGACAAATTAACCAATTGACCCATACCAACTGGCCTAATGTGGCTGCATGGTAAACTCTATAAAGCAAAGTTGCACCTGAGCTTGGGGCACAGATCTTTAGAGTGGGAACTCTTCTGGGACTGCTGGCGTAATAAATCTGAATTCTCCAACTTTCCAAGTGGTGCTTGGTTTCTTGCTAGTCTGATTTTGCAACAATTTTTGTGATTATATTTTACAAAGATAATTATCTTAAAGATAGTGTTGAAATATTTGTAGATGAAATGATACTGATGTCCAGGAATTATTTTAAAACAATATCAAGGAGGGGAAAATGGGTAAGAAAATATATGAAGCAAAGAATGGCCTTGAGTTGATAATGATTTACTGTGGATAATGGGTGAGTAGGGGTTTATTATACTAGTCTCTCTACTTATGCAAGTGTTAGAACCTTTCCATAGTATCTTAATAGAAAACAAGTAAACCCAAATCTTGCTCTGAAGGACTCGGAGTCCAACAAAATAGGCTTGCATACATGCAGATAATTTCGATACAGTGTTATGCTAGCTGTAGTTAGAGCATTGAAAAGAGTATTCAGCAACTAGAGGGAAGGGGACATCCCACAATTATAAGAACTTACTTCTTAGAGGATGTTGTAGTTTAACAGTCAAGGTTCTCCAGATAAAGAGGAAAATCTTTCTGTTGTCTGTCTGTCTGTCTGTCTGTCTGTCTGTCTATCTATCTATCTATCATCTATCTATCTATCTATCTCTATCTATCATCTATCTGTCTGTCTGTCTATCTATCTATCATCTATCTATCTATTTAATCTATCATCTATCCATACATCTATCTGTCTATCATCTATCTATCATCTATCTATCTTTCCATCTATCTATCAAGCATTTATCATCATCTATCTCAGTAACTCCTAGACATAAAATTAGGCTGAGGGTGACACTATTAAGAGTGTACCTAGACACCAATAATAAAAGGCCTATAGTAATTATCAATGAAACAAAAGATTATATTCATCTGTCAGTGAAGCAAAATGTACAGCTGTTCATCTCAGTACAGCCCTATATATCTCAAGTATAGCCCAACTTTCTCATGAAATATAGTGAATTCACACATGCCTTCTACTTTAATCTAGGTACACAAGAAACACTGCAGGTAGGGTCTACATTTGAGACAACTTCTCGTGAGGCCATAGGTGTGGGTTGGCAGAGAGCTAGTAGTGCTGAAATAATAGGCCACTGGGAGTGTATGCCACCTGCTCATGCAATTTAAATTTACCTTTAGGACCTGCTCAAGTTTCATTTTATATGTAGCAGTTCTCTTTGATAATAGCATATTGCTGAGGGTGATTTGCTCTCTAAACTCCGTTCCATTCTTCTTTAAGAGTGATTTCTTGACCTGGGGAAACTGTCAAGTTAAAAATCTACATATCCTAGACTCTTACAACTAGATTTTAGAGACAATCACATGGAGTTAAGAAAAAATAAGGCAAAGATCATCTTCTATCCCTGTTTGTTCTTTCCTGCTAAGAATCAACTTGGTGGAGCCATAAATTTTTCTACCAGGAGTATTCCATTGTTTATCTTCATTGTCTGGATGTTGAGAGACATTTGTGGTGATGGTGACTTTCTGATTTTGGCTTTCTGATTCCTAGATTGCAGTTTCTATTGAGTATTCTTGAACTCTGTTGTGTAAGTGGCAGACTCAGAGGTAGCTGTTTTCTGGAGGTCAATTATATAACATTCTAATAATTAGCTATCATCTATCCATGCATGCGTGCCCATGTGGGCGCATGCGTGCATGTGTGCGTGCACACACACACACACACACACACACACACACACACCCCAGCTGGACTTCACTTCTAGCTAAGAGAAATTTAGTGAAGACCAGAAATGAAGGAAGGGACATGAGAGAATCAAGAGCTGCTTAAAGAGATGAGCTTTTCTAGTTCTATTGTCAACTAGGCCTTGTTTTCAGAAATGAAGCAAAGAGAGATTAAGAAACATAAAACTCAGTCCTTTGTAGAAATTACGTATTCTTCTAATGACATGTGGCTTAGAATTTTGTAGGCATTCTCTCTCTCTATATATATATACATACTTATATTATATATGGACTTCCCTGATAGACAAAACTCGAGAGTTTAAGATATAATGAAACTCTTTTCTTTTTCTGCTGCTGAAGTACACTAAAAAGTTCAATCAATGTGATGAATTCGTTCCCAGCGAAGAAATAGGAAAGATATAGAGACTCTGAGAAAGTAGGATGAAATCAGGATAAAATGAGATAATAGAGGTGAAAACATTGAAAAGTTAAGTTTGTTACATAAATATGGTGTGATTGCTATACAGATCTAGTCACTTATTTCTTCCCCTATGTTGACCTATCCTGTTTTTGAAAAGATCATAAATTTGGGGTCAGAAAGGATGAAGGGAGCTTGGTGTGGTAGGAGAGAGGCAAGAAGTGCTTGTGCACCCATTGATTACTGTTTTTTTTTTGTTGTTGTTGTCATTTAATGTGGTCTTGTTAGACATGTAAATAATAAGCCCTTTTGGCTATTAGAGCTAAATGAGTTGAAGGTTTATCCCTGTGGTGGCAACTATAAAAATCTGGGAGCTAGATATGTGGACAAACTACTTCCAGGGAGATACTGGCAGCTTGGTTTTATTGTTGGGGCAACACAGAGAGAAAAGGCAGGGGAGTACTTGCTCATGAGCAATTTTAGGTTCCCAAGAGGATCCTAGTGTTAGGTAGCTAATCAGACAAAAGCAACAGGGGACAAAGGTATAGGGGCCTGGCCTAGAGATCACCCAAAGAACACCCCAATTGTAGTAGAATTCTGGGTATGGACATGCACACTAGACAAAGAATTATATAGTAGCCAAATGTCAGTCAAAACGATCTTGCTTGCCAATCTCGTAGGAATGCCTTTGGAGCCACCCATTATAGCCCAAATATAATGGAGACTTCTGGGTCCTTTTGTGGCCTTTTTGGCCTTTTTGTGGCCCTTTTGTGTTGGTTATTGTGGTTACAGCACTCTGTTACAGCTTTTTACTAAAACCAAGTGTCTTGTTGGGGCATGCTTTGTCTTTCTAAGATATACCTTTAATAAATTTTTTTTTTAATCTCACTGACCTGTGATTCTTCACTGCGTCAATGAGGAAGAACTGAGGAAAAATGCTAACAACACTTCTACACTGTTATCTCTCTCTCCACCCTTGCTGTTGGGGTGACACTGAACTCTGATGGGTCCCAACAGTAACACTAGTCAGCTCTAAAACGCAGGCTGATTAGCAGCTGGACTCTCAGGCAACAACTGAGCCTGCAGTCAAATCCCTTTCAGGAAAAAACGGGGAGAAGGGTGTTTTTTTCTGGCTCCCTCTGTGGTGAGCCGAGATGGAGATAGCCATGGAAACGTGGCACTATTTAACTACTGCTTTTTTGTTTGCTAGGTGATTTGGGGGCCTGTCCTTTAGGCGTCAGCCTGAAAAGTTGAAGCATTATATGCGTGGTCCAAACCCTGTGCTTCTCGAGAAGAAGCTGGAAGTTGGTTCTCTCTTCCATAGTAAGGCTCTGTGCCAGGTGTTGGGTTTATGGTGACCATGCATCTCAGCCTTTCCTACCCATATCATTGTGGGTACTTTCTCATTCACCTAATGTGGAAGTCACTCAGCTGGTTACTAGATTTCTGTCAGAGATAATTGCTCTGTGTGTAGGTATATATTAGGTGTGTCTTTGGAAGAAGGGAATGTCAGGAATCTCCTGTGTCTCCATCTTGGTGACGTTACTCCCTCGGTGAGTATCATTTCCCCATGTGCACTAACATGTTAAATGCACAGACCTCTTTTCTATTTGGTTCTTGGGCTAGATTTTTAAGTAAAGATTGGGTCTCAGGGTGAGAGAGGACGTGCATGTCCTCCTTTAAGCAAACCTGTCCCTCCTGCCTGGACTTCCCTTTTGTCTGTTTGTTTTACTTTGTGGGTGGTTACTGTCAAAGTGGGCAGTAAATGATTCTACTCTATCATGGTGATGCTGTGCTCCTTTTTTCTCTAGAGGGCACCAGTCCTCTTCCTGAGGGTTCTCCCTGCCATCTTATGTTTACCCAGGAGTTTGGGCTCCTACCCGCTTTCTGAGTGGTGTCCTGGTGAAAAGCTGCTGTGAGCTGGACTTAACACTAGCCTCCTCCACTGTTTTTGAGCACTCCTTCATTAGAATAGCAACCTCCTTTGGAGCCTTGGGAGGGTCAGGAATATAAACTTTCTTGTCTTTAGTCACTTTAAAGAATGCTTTAGGCTGGTTCAGACCAAGGGTTGGGGTCTTGATATTCTACTGGAGAGAGCTAGAATGATACCATTTTCAAGAGCAATTCAAGTGAGACAGCAGCAGCTGCATGCCAGCTATTTACAAAAATACCTTCCCCAACCGCATTTAGGGAACCAGCTCAGCCTGTTGTCTCTGCCTTGTAGATACATTTACCTGCCATAGCAAGTTCCAAGGACAGGGACTTTTTTTGTTCTCCTAATACTCAGACAGATCATTGGCCCAGCGAGATCCTTTCTTCCTGCTAGTTCCCACTCTTGGTCCAGAGGCATGCACTCCTTTTTTTTCTGTTCAGACCCACGGTCTTACCATATTCAGCGTCTGCCTACAGGGAGACCTGGGCAGGCAGGCTGACCTCCTTTCTTGGATAACTTATTGCCCCTGACCTCAAATCAGTTCTGTCGAAGTGGATTCACTCAAATACTGGTCCTACTGCTTGGCCAGGCTAATGAAGCATAAGGGGAGGCCATGAAAAATTATAGTGTAATGAAGCATAGAGTAATGCCATGCCAAACACATGTAAAAGGATTTTAAATTTGAGTCCTAATTGCTTAAAGCTGTTCAGGATTATTTTGCCAATTGATTACCCTTCTCACTTCCTGTTCCCAAATCTGTTTTTTGATCACCAAAAATCCCATCTTGGTTGGCAGTTATAGGAAATAAGTTTAAGGGATTTGGAGGGTGATCCAGGAAAATTATGACCACGTGGTGGCAGTAGCACATATAAGCTTTATTTGGTATTTTGGAAGGTTTGACTGTGGAAGAAAGTAGCTCATGGCAAGAAACTATCCAGAGGCTATGAGGCATAAGGTGGCTATCCAGAAGAGGATGTGGGCAAGGAAACTACCAGGGGAGAGAAAGGTCAGAGAGGGGACACATGTGTTTAGGTAATGGCCCTCAGCAGCACATCAAGGAGTCTCCAGGTCAAAGAACGTGGAAGGGAAGTCGTGGTTTTGGGGTCTTTATGGTCTGAGATTTAGCTTATTTATTGTCAGTAGATGTTGGGTGAGGTTTTACAGTATATGTATGTAAAACAAACAAGATCTAAATGGCTAAAAGTGTGCTCGTTTGGGATGTTTCTAAAATAATTAGATGTGCAAAAATTTTAGTTTATTTCCAGTGGGCTTTTGAGCTAATAGGTTTCATGTCGTAGTGAAGAAATAAATGACCCAGGGGCTATGTTCGGCTCATTTTTATAATAGCACTTACTTTAAAGAATATTTGTGAGAATTAAACATGAATACATGTGAAGTGCTTAGCATAGTACCAGATGGATACTAAGAATACAGCAAATGTTATAATTCTTATTGTGTTATAATACTCTGCCAAAATGGAGCTTATGAAAGAGAAATAAGAAGAAAGCAAGCACCAAAACTGAATAAAAGGTAATAAGTTGGCAGGTCTTATTAGTTATTGATGAACAATTAAGGGAGAGGCAATAAAAGAAGTATGCTGTTCATTAGTAGAATTTTATTTTTTTTTCCAGCTAGAGGCAATGTGTTCTGGGTATTGATTTTTGAGTTTGCCACCTAGAGGCAAATTCACAGAGATATGAATTTTCTCTGAAAAATTTGCTTAGCTATTTTCTATGGGTTTTAGACTGACTGAAAGATGGTTTTCTCCTCATTCCTCTCCAATTCTTTGTTAGTAAAAGATGGCCATAAAGCGTCAACAGAGCAATGGCGATTTCTCCATGAAATTGTCCATTAAACAGAACATCTGGTATTGTTGTTAAATAACCATGGTTTATTATACCAAATAAGTGGTGGTTTGCTAAATCTCTTGCCCAGAAAACTATAACATATTTTGGCTATTCTACAAGCAGACCGCCAGCTAAGTATATCCTGCATCAACTTTAAAGATAAAAGAAAAATTTCATGGCATATCAACAATAAATCCTAAGTATTGAAATTGTACTGTTGCTTGAGAAGTTTGCTATTTGGAGTTTAAAGAAAGAGATTTTGTGACAATTCAAAGAAAGCTATTTCTAATCCTTGGAACTTTTCACACTTGTATATTTTTGTGTCACCCAAGTTTTTAGGAGTTGTCGGTTAATAAGATACTGTACCACCTCAATCCCTATCACACAATGCTGCTTGTCTTCTTCCAGAAAATAACGCATTTCATGCTCACAAATGAATCCAACCCACATTTTCAAACTTCTTGAATTTAGGCTTTCTGTTTTTCTAAGATTACCTGGTTCAGTGACCACCCCAAGAAGAAAAGATTCCCAGTAAAACCTTGGGCTTATTGGCTTCTCTGAAAGGTTGCCAATAAGACCTAAAACACACCTGCTTGAGGTTTCTCCATTGGAAAATGGAGTTAGGCATACACTCTCAGATTTGAAGACAAATGGGACATGATTTAAATAAGTATTTTTGTCATTTAACCTTTCTAAGCCCCATTTTCTTTGTTGAGTTAACATGCTAATTATATAAGAATCTCTTGAGTATAATGATATATGTTAGTTTCCCTTCCTCCACGAGAATTGTTTGTCATATGCAATACATTCTGGTTCTTTCGAGAAGAAAAAGGGGACATTTTAAAGGACATTAGGTAGTCAGGGAATATATTGAAGGATTAGAAAAGCAGGTTTGAAGCTAAGCTGAGCTTATAGAATCAACACTAAGAACCACACTCCAGAACAGGTATAACAAAATTTCCCTGCCATTGCTGCCCTTACTTGTTCCCTGGGTGCCAGGAACCTGACCTTGTTGCAACTGTAAGACAGGTTAGGATGCTAACTTTGCTGTTCTTCTATGCTGTCACCTGTGTCAGCAAAATAATGTCCCACTCAAGGTCTCTTTCTTTAGGTTACTAACTTCCCAGTTGAAGCCCTGCATAGGTATTTATAACAAGTGAAACCTAGGTCTCATGGTAGATGGGACTCTCAGGGAGGGTATTTATTAAAAGATAGGAAAGGTAGTCAAAAGATGCTGGATTCTTTCATACTTCTGTTCCTTAGGTCTAATAACAGTAATAACCATCTTTTTCTACATTTTCTAAGTACTTAGCAATGGGTTAAGTGAGACTACAAATATCCCCACTTTGCAGATGAGCAAAGAGAGACAGAAAGAGATTAAGTAGTTTGCCTGTGGTCGGTGAATGGCAGAGTGAGGACTTGGACCTCTGTCTATCTGATTCCAAACCCTGGAAGGGAAATTCCTGTAAGATGCTGTCTCATAAGTCTAAAAACTCTTCCACTGTACTTAAATTCATTTCTTTTTCTTAAGTCTTGCCCTCAGGCTTATGTCTCTGGTAGTATTATTTATTCAAAGTTAAGTCCACCCAGCAGCCCTCCCACTCTGCAGAAGGGGTTTGGGAAAGTAGGTCAGGTAAGCACATAGGCTCTAGTGAGATGGGGGTGTGAAGAAAACCATCTTGGTGTCATACACTTCATTTCGAGCTTTAATACAAAAGAATGTAAACTCCCTGACTATGTTTCCCATCCTTGCCAACCCCCAACCCCCACCCCATGGGACTGTTGAATACTGTGCAGTGAGAAAAGAAAAAAGTCAGTGCAGTCATTCTGGCTTGATTTCAAATTCTGGTTTTGCACTAAGTGTCAGTGTCAGCTTCAAGAAATGATTTGCTGCTCTGAGTCTCAGGTTTCTCATCTATAAAATGTGTAACTTTCTGAGTTATGGTGAAGATGGTACCTACTGTGATATTTTAATCCTCTTCTTCCCCCAAGCATCTTAGTCCATTTGCTAGAATACAGAGTCTGAGACAGAGCTTACCTGAGCACACTTTATTAAAACCCCAAAGATGCAAGAGTGAGAGTAAAAGGAGGGTGAAGCAGAAAAGGAGAGAAAACAAATCCAGTAAATATGTTATTAAACTGGCCATAGTTTCTCATTAACATACTGGTGGTAGCTCAGCCCTGCAGAACATTTCCAGAGAGACCTTCTGGAATCACTGAACCTCAGAACAGTTTGTTCATTAAAAACATGACACTTTACTAGCTGGATTCTTCCCACCTCCTGTTGCATATTGATCACACCTTCACCCTGAGACATTAACTGCCCTGTACCTCTGGCATGTGAGGCATGATTCCTCTGGGCAGCCTCTGGAGAAGCTGGGGTAGAACTCGGATATCAGAGACATGGAGTTTTTTCCTTCCCATTCTTGAGACAATGCCAAAGCCTTAGCTTTCACCTCGGAAGAGGGGGGGAGTGCAGAGGCAATGATGGCAGGGAGCAAGGGGACAGTATCAGTGCTGGCTTTATGTTCCTGGGAAAAAATATGAGTCATTATTGACCTGCTCTAACAGGAAAGGAGGCATATGGCCAGGGTCTAGAGGACAGGCAGTGCTGAGCAATCTATACACTGCAGACTAGGCCAAATACATTGTGTTCAGGGGATTAGTCATTTTAGGAGTCATTAGTGAAAGCAGCACTGATCCTGCTGTTGAAGATGAGAACCCTTTCCCTGTTGTTGCTGTTGTCAGGGCACAGCAAGGCTGTATTCTGGGCAGTACTTGTCACATGTACTCACTCTGGATTTTGACTCAGGAGCTAGTGATTTCAAGAGGCAGGGACTGCACAGAAGCCATTTTTATAGTGAGGAAGAGGCAGCATGAGAAGCTGTATCAGTCTCCAGGGACTGTAACATCAAGTGGCTAGCATCAGAGGTGTTTGTGCCCATTGGTGGCAGTGTCTTCATGAGTTTGGATGTCATTCCTGACATTTTCACACTCCAAGTCTGGTTCTCCCAGCCTTTCTGGAAGATCCTGTCAGATACTTATATCATCTTTGTGTTTATGTTTAAATTAGCCAGGGTCTCTATATTTAAAAACCCTGACACAGTGATGACTTGAGAATGTATATGAGTGGCAGAGTAATATTTTTGGAATTTTAACAATTTTTTCCCATTTGCTTTATTCCCTACTCAAGCATCTATGTCACTGTATGCCTTATCTTTTCTGGGGGGAAACATGAGGAGGTGGAAACAAAGGAAGTGAAAAGGACAATTTCTGGCCTCCAAAGGCTAGAGACCTTGGGGAAGATTACAATAAAACTCCAGCAGACAAAATATTTGGGAGATAGCAGAGGATGGAGAGCTGAGTTTCTCTTCTCCTTCATACTCTTAGACTGGAAAATTATTTCCCCAGGGTAAAAAGATGAAGGAAATATGAGAAAACCTCAAACTACCTGAGATGGTATTTCTGTCACTTTCAGAGAATAAGCTCTCAAGGAAGATGTTAACTTGAGTGATATTGGAAAATAAAGACTTATTTGCACCTGAGTGTGTGGCCTGAAATTTATTCATGTGTAACAACAAAAGAAATTACACACATAAAAATTTCACCAACGTTAGCACAAGTTTAGCATAAAATGAGTGCTCAGTGAATAGCATTATTTTTATTTTACTTATCTCTAGTGAAAAATGGAGAAATGTGAACTCTGCTCTGCTACTTGGCAAAAGGAAATCTAGGTGCCTTGTGTGGTGATGTATTCTGTAGGGAGAGTAGCATCATTGCTGCTGAGAAATCTCGCAGTCACTAAATCTCACTAAGTACATTTAAGCAATAATTTGTTTGATTGGGGGAGACAAACAACAACAATCTGATGAACATCTCATTCTTTTTGTTTTATGGGTACTAGGTAATCACAACAGGTATTTGCTGCTGTAACCTATTTCACATTTATTAATCTGGAAGTAAGTGTTAATGGAGACATTAGAGAAGAACCTATAAACTTGTCTCGGGGAACCATTTTTTCTCTGAGGAGAGGCCACACTTTTATAAATATCTCATTTAATCCCAAAGTACCCTCAACATATCAGTCAAAATCCCTACCAACTCCAAAAGGTAAATGGGATCAGCCCTGTTTTAGAGGTGAGCAAAAATCCAATCTATCCTAGGCAAATTGGCAGAGCCAATAACAGGTTTGTCTAACTCCAAAGCCAGCATATTACATAACCTCAGATTTAACAATTTGGTTATCATAAAATAGATTAAGTTGAAAAGGATATTTGAGTGCATGTCTTAAGATAGGGAAATAAAAAAACTGATACAACTATGAAGTGGAGGCAATAAGCAGTGTGTGGGAAGCGCTGCAAGTATCGGCGGAAGGGTGATTAGACAGAGAAAAAAGGGTAGGAATATAGAGGTTTATTTA
Organism: Cynopterus sphinx; assembly: GCA_030015415.1. Taxonomy (NCBI): domain Eukaryota; kingdom Metazoa; phylum Chordata; class Mammalia; order Chiroptera; family Pteropodidae; genus Cynopterus; species Cynopterus sphinx. Next base: position 80,858,302 of record CM057383.1, on the reverse strand, counting down.
CATATGTGTATTCAGACTTATGTCTCTACTATATATATATGTATATATACAGAGACATATCATCAGCTTTCTGTAAGTTAATTGGCTTAAATATGATATTATACCTATCAATTCCTGAACAAATGTGAGAAAAACCAAAATAAACACACATTTTGAGAAACAAATCCTGTGTTCTTTCTGGGCTGAAATAGGAACACCAGTAGAATGTTGCATAGCAGAGGCAGTGAATGGAACTTCTTGACTTGTTCTCATTCTCAGAAGGAAAATATTCACTATTTCACCATTAACTATATTTCCTGTATAATTTTTGTAGACACTCTTTATCAATTAAAAGGTAGTTTCTTCTCTTCTTCATTTGCTAAGAGTTTTTAAAATTGTTAACCTTGATTTTTATCAAATGCTTTTTTGGCATCTATTTATTTTTATTTTTATTTAATTTTTTAAACATTTTATTTATTTAATTTTTATTTTTTCTCTACCTTATGGTAACCACTGGTCCATTGTCCATGTCCATTAGTCTCTGTTTGTTTGTCCTGTTCATTTGTTGCTTTTAGGTTTATATCACACGTATAAGTGATATCATGTGATTTTCAAACTTTTTCTGTCTGTTTTATTTTGCTTAGTATGATTATTTTAAGGTCCATCCACATTGTCACAAATGGCAGTATTTCATCTCTTCTTATGGCTGAGTAATATTCCATTGTATATATGTACCACAGCTTCTTTAGCCGATCATCTATTGTAGGAGACTTCAGTTTCTTCCATGTCTTGGCCACTGTGAATAGTTCAGGTCTTATATTCAGGTCCTTAATCACTTTGAGTTAATTTTGCTGTGTGGTGGTAGACAGCAGTCTAGTTTCATTCTTTTGCAGTTGGCTTTCTAGTTTTCCCAGCACCACTTATTGGAGAGGCTTTTCTTTCTCCACTGTATATTTTTTGGCATTCCTTGTGTCTGTGTCTATTTTTCTGCCAATACCATGCTGTTTTGATTACTATTGCTTTGTAATATAATTTTAAGTCAGGCAGATTGATGTCTCTAGCCTTGCTCTTTTTCTTAGGATGGCTTTGGCAATTCAGGATCTTTTGTGCTTCCATACAAATCACATGATTTTTGTTCTATTTCTTTAAAAAATTCCAATGGGATTTTGATGGTGATTGCATTAAATCTGTATAATGCTTTAGGTAATATGGTCATTTTAACTATGTTAATTCTTCCAAGAACATGGCATACCTTTCCATTTCTTTGTATCTTCTATTTATTTTAATAGAGTCTTACAGTTTTCATTATATAGGTCCTTCATACATTTCATTAGATTTATTCCTAGGTATTTTATTATTTTTTGTTGCAATTGCAAAAGGAATTATTTTTTATACTTCTTTTTCTGACACTTCATTATTAGAATATAGGAATGCTACAGATTTTTGAACGCTGATTTTGTATCCAGAGAGTTTACTGTATTTGCTTATTGTTTCTAGTAGTGTTCTTATAGAGTCTTTAAGGTTTTCTATATAGAGAATCAAGTCATCCACAAATGGTGGTTTGACTTCTTCATTTCCTATTTGTATGCCTTTTATATCTTTCTCTTGTCTGAATGCCCTTGCTAGGACCTCCAATGTTATACTGAATAAGAGTGCTGATAGGGATAGCCTTGCCTTGTTCCTGATCTTAGAGGGAAGGTTTTTCACCATTAAGTATAATGTTGGCTGAGGATTTGTCATATATGGCCTTTATTATGTACTTTCCTTCTATACCAATTTTGTGAAGTGTTTTCATCATAAATCGATGCTGTATCTTGTCGAAGGCTTTTTCTGCATCTATTGATATGATCATATGATTCTTATTTTTTAATTTGTTTATGTGATGTACCACATTCATCAATTTGCACATGTTGAACCATCCCTGTGCCCCTGAGATGAAGCCCACTTCATCATGGTGTATAATCTTTTTAATATGTTGCTGTATTCAGTGCATTAGTATCTTATTTAGGATTTTTTGCATCTGTGTTCATGAGAGATATTGGTCTGTAGTTTTCTTTTTGTGTCTTGTCCTTACAAAGTTTGGTATCAGAGTAATATAGGCCTCATAAAATAAGTTGGGAATTATTGTTTTTTTTGTTTGTTTGTTTTTTGGGTTTTTTTTTTGGAAGAGTTTGAGGAGAATAGGTGTTAAATCTTCTTTAAATGTTAGAATTCACTGGTGAAGCCATGTGGTATTGGACTTTTACTTTTTGGTGGGTTTTTGATGATTGTTTCAATTTCTATACTGCTGATCAGTCTATTTAGATTTTCCAGTTCTTCTTGATTTAGTCTAGGAAAGTTGTATTTTTCTAAGTTCTGGTTCATTTCTTCTAGGTTATTGAGTTCAGTGTTATATACTGTTTCATAGCATTATTGTATGATCCTTTGTATTTCTGCAGTGTCTGTCATAATTTCCCTTCTTTCATCCCCAAAGAAGGTTGTATAAGCAGCTGTTTTGGGATGGAATGCTCTGTAAATGTCAATTATGTCCAATTGCTCTAATGTATTATTTAAGGATGCTATTTCCTTATTAATTTTCTGTTTTGATAATCTGTCCATATCTGACAGTGGGGTGTTTAGGTCCCCTACTATGATAGTGTTTTGGTCTGTTTTTTTCCTTTGTTCTGTTAGTAATTGCTTTACATATTTCGGGGCTCCCTGATTGGGAACATAGATATTAACAAGTGTTATGTCTTTTTGGTGTATGATTCCCTTTATCATTCTGAACTGTCCCTCCGTATCTTTCTTTACCTTTTTTATTTTGAAGTCTATTTTGTCCAATATTGTCCCACTGTTCTCTGAATGCCATTTGCTTGAAACACCATTTTCTACCCTTTCATTTTGAGTCTATATTTGTCTTTGGAACTGAGATGTATCTCCTGGAGGCATCATATGGTAGGGTTTTGTATTTTTGATCCAGTCTGCAATTGTGTGTTTTTTTATTGGTGAGCTTAGTCCATTTACATTTAGGGTGATTATTGAAATATGAGGTCTTATAGACATTTTGTCTTTTGTTTTCTGATAGCTCAGTGTTTATTGCTTCCTTGTCCATGTGTTTCTATTTTATTTATTTTGGTTGGCTTTTGTGGGTTTTCACTCTGGTCATTCTTGTTTTATGTTACATACTTCGGTTCTAAATCTTTGGCCTGTGGTTACTATTATGAATATGAAAAGGATAGCTGTATATATACAGTAGTCCCTTTTTTCTCCCTGTGCCTTATCTCCATTCCCTTTTGTGAATTTTTATCTTTGAATCCTCTTCTTTTCAGTCATTGTTGCCTCATTTTGTCCCTATGTATGCTGAACATTCATTCTATCTTGCTATAGCAAATATCTTCTTATTTTAAGCTTATAATGCCCTGTTCACAATAGGCTTGCACTCTGCTTTTATTATCCTGCTAGTCACCCTACTCTTAATCATGCTTTTTAAAAAATCAATTTGTTTTAGGTGAGCTGACCTCTTTCAGTATTTCTTGTAGTGCAGGCCTTGTCGTGAAGAATTCTCTCAATTTTTGTATGTCTGGAAAGGTTTTTATTTCTCCTTCATATCTAAAAGAGATCTTATCTGGATACATTATTCTTGGCTGGTAGTTTTTTTCATTTAATAGTTTGAATATTTGATTCTACTCCTTTCTGGCTTGTAATGTTTGTGCTGAGAAGTCTGAGGATAATCCAATGGGTTTTCCTTAGGTTACTGTCTTCTTTCCCTGGCTGCCCTGAGAATTCTCTTTGTCATTGATTTTTCATTATTTTAATATGGTATGTCTTGGTGAAGGCCTTTTTGGGTTGAGATTCTAATGACTTCTTGAATTCCAAGCTCCAGCTCATTCCTTAGATTTGGGAAATTCTCATCAACTATTTGTCTGAAAATGCTTTCTTATCCCTGTTCCTTTTCTTCCCCGTTGACAATTCCCATTATTCTTATGTTTCTTCTCCTGATGGTATCAGCTAGTTTTTGTATTCCTCTTTCATTATTTTTCATTCTTCAGGTTATTTCTTCTTCCTTCTGATTGATTTCTAGACTTCTGTCTTCAATATCATTGATCCTTTCCTCCATTTGGTTGACTCTATTCTTAAGCTTGTTATTTCATTTTTCAACTCTTGCTGTGTGTTCTTTATCTCCAAAAGGTCTATTTGGTTCTTTTGGAGGGTTTCAGTCTTCTTTCTTATCTCACCTAGGTGTTTTTTTAATTCCTGAAATTATTGATATGACTTGTTTCAGAATTCACTGAGGTTTTTCAGAAGTGCTATCCTGAATTCTCTGTCATTTAAGTCACATATTTTTATGTCTGTAAGCTTATTTTCTGGAGATTTTTCTCTTTTTTTTCTGAGATACCTTGTCACTTTGGTTGTTCCTGGTGTTTAATGGACTATTTCTCCATCTGTGCATTAATGGAAGTGTGTTCTGCTTTTTTTTTTTTCCCAGTAAGATTTATTATATAATGGTCCCAAGCCTGTTGCAAATAAGATGTTTTTATTTTGGTTTCCAATAGGTGGCATCTAAGCCTCTTGCATCTCTGCTTTATATAAAGTGTTAATAATGTCTTTTCTTCCCTTATAGATGTTTTATCATGCTTGCTACCCTAAGTCTCAGCTCCTATCAGTGTTAATGAGTTTCGGTAGTGTTTGCTCAGATTCCAATGGGGCTCTCCGTATTCTGTCTCAGAGGGTATGGGGGGAGGGGCCCTCTGTGTTGGGGGTTGGAGACTGCGGCTTAGCCTGTTTTGCGGTGATGGCTGTTAAAGATCAACTGTTGTTTTTCTGCCATCCCCGCTTTTCTCCTGTTTCTGCCTCTCTGCCTTCTGCCCTGATAATTGGACACTGCTGCTGATCACATGGAGCTCACAGCACACTCAGGCATGGCTTTTCAGGAAACTTGCCACTCCTTCTTTTCTCCCCCTTCTCCTGCAGGGAGCTCCAGCTGTGAGAGGCAGCTTCTTTGTTTCTCCAAGTCCAACACCTGACACTCGGAATTCTGACCGGTGGTAGCTCTTATGCACAGATCCCATGCTCAGACATGCTGGTTGCAGTTTGGGTGTTTTTTGTTGAGTTTAAGGTGTTCAGATTATTGTTGCTGCAAGGGGAGAGATCTGAGGACATCCCTCACACTGCCATGTTTAATCCAATCTTCTTGGCCTCTATTGAAATGTATTTTCTTCTGTAATCTGTTAATATGAAGAAATTCAACAATTTATTTTTAATGTTAACACTCAGTCATAAATTTCTGGGATAATTCTTGGTCATGAATTTTACACACAATTGGTTCTGAATTAATAGTTTGTTTAGCATTTTTGCATAGGTGTTTTTAGGTACTATGAGCCTGCATAACAAGTTTTTGCCCCTTGATTCCCAGATGCCTCTTCTTTATTTGTGATACTGGAACTCAGGCTCTAAAACTGCATGTGGGACATTGCTGTTTTGCAGTCTCTGCACCATTTTTATTTTCTATTGACTGCTGTTTCTTTGTTGCCCACATGTATCATCTCAAACTACCAGCCTCAAAATGCTGGCCTCAAAAATGAATTGGAAGTGGTCCTGCTTTTTCTGTCCTCTGGAATTATTCTGGTAAGATTAAATATTTATTACTTGCATGTAAGTATTTAATATTGAAGCCAATTAAATCTGGAAACTTCTTGTGTACAGTTGACCATTGAACAATATGTAGGTTAGGAGTGTCAGCCTCCATCCCAACCCTGCACAGTTGAAAACCCATGTATAATTTTTGACTTTAAAAAAATTTAACTACAGTCTTAGGCTTTTCTTCACCTTCAAAACATTGGATGATGACTGTCACCTACAAGGCCAATAGCTTCTGCTTTGGGCCCTGTGAAGCAGCAGTGGGAGTATTTCATTCATATCTCTCTTTAAAAGAGAACCTGATACAAAAAGTTTAGTTAGCTGATAGGCTCCAGATGCTGCAACATCAGGATCCAGTCCTTCATGCTGCCCAGTGCTGGACTTCTCTAATGGACAGTGTTTGTTCTGGGACTCTCTATTGACCTAGATAGGACTGTCTTAGAGCTTCACTGTAGTCTTAGACTCTTTTTACCCAATTCTCCTGCATTCCATTTTCCCCTTGCAATACAATCTGAGATGATACCTGTGGGCCAACATAGAAACAGTAGTCAATAGAAAATGATTTACACCTGTTCCCTCTCTCTTTTATCCTTTACAAGATAAACTTGTATGTTTAAATCCATCTTGATGTTCACATTCTGGAGGATCTGAAGTGCCATGCCCTGTGATATAAAATTTGTTAGGACTGCTCCCCAATTCTCTTACCTCAGTTTTCCTTGCATCATTAAGCTTGACTGCTTTAATAGGGGAAGAAATTATACTACAACAGTGAAAACAGAACCCAAATTAATATCTCATTAAATCATACTATTAAATAGGTAAATGTAGTATGTACTAGAAAAACTGCCTATATATGTTAAGACATAGAAACCAAGGGAATTCACATTTTCATGCAAAAATGGGAGAAACAAATAAAAGAGACAATGGAAGTGAGAAGGCATTTCTCACAGCTAATCACTGTGGTCTTAGAAACCTTTCTCTCATGAAAAGTAAAGTGGAAGAGATATGAAGAATAAAGATAAAAATGAACGTTAATAGTTAGTCTGGGTCTTGTTATAACTTTCAGATGATGTCATTCTGGCAATAATAAAAGAGGTGCCAACATGTGAAATATATGAAGATTATTCTTGGAACAAGAAACAATAAAACAAAGTACAGTCATATAAAGCAGAAACAACAGGAAAAATGATTGGTACTGAAGATATAAAAGCGGAGAATGATCTAGTAAGAGTGATTGGTTTTTATTTCAAGAAGTACAAAGCAATTGATAAGTGGGAAAAAAAATATTAAATGGGTATGTGTAGATATGTATTTATCATAGGACAGTAGACAAGGCTTATCAATCAAATTCTTCTGCCAATTTACCTATATTAACAGTGCTTCATGGCTGCCATCATTTCACTGGTGGTGGCATTTTGGAAATTAGTGAAAATCTGGAGAAATCTCACTTTTCAGTCCCCACGAATGAAACTAGGTATTATCCTCTCTAGCTGTCATATGTGTTTTTACCTTTAACATAATAAGCAGATTTCAGAGAAAGCAGGCAGGGGCAAACTTCAAATTCTGACAACTCCAACTGAAATACTGTGGGAAAGGAATGCTCTCAGAAAGGAAAGATTTTTGAAAGCTGAAAAAGAAAATGTTATGAAAATGCAGAAAAGGTAGCATAGTAGATAGGTAAAGCCAAGGGCTGACAATTGGACAATATATAAGGGCACTCATTACTTAGAAGAAGATGGACTTTAGGATGTGGACAATGAAAATATTTTTTAAGGGACTGCAGGGAATTGATCCAGGATAAAGTGAGTGTCATGCACTGTTTCTTACATAAGTGCTCTTAACATATGTCAAGGTCAAAATCCAGGACAGGAGAGAGACAGTCCTTCCAAAGAGAATGCCACCAAGAAGAGGAAACTCAGCAACACATAATGATTATAATGATTCAAAACTAAAAAAAGTTTGAATTAGTTGACTAAAAATATATTGGACAAAAGTGCATTAGTTAGAGATAAGTGAAGAGTCTTTAAAATGAAGAGAATGAGGATGAACAAAATTCCATCTTGGAAATCGAGACTTTCTGGAAGAAAGGAAACATGAAAGTCTCCAAATGTATAAAGAAAAATAAAATACATAGAAAATATGATGGTAAATTGGGTGAAGTGAGAACAATGACAATTTGAGTATTATAAGAAATTGATGTTCAATATTTATGGAAATTTAGTTGATACCTAATAACTTCTGAACATGTTAGGAAAATGACTTCCCTATATTTAAAAAAAAACATTTCTGAAGGTTCTACTATGTATGTCTAACTCAGTTTAGAGTATACATCAATGAATGAGACTGCCTCCTTATCTGAGATGGAATTCAGATATCTAAACTCTTCAAGACAATAAAATATTTCATGCTCTGTGATGGGGTATACCAGTTTTCTATTGCTACTATAAAAAATTACCAAAAGTTTAGTAGCTTAAAATAACAAGACTTGAGTATCTTATAGGTTAGAAATCTAAAATGAGTGTTGGGGCTAAAACCAAGATATTGGCAGAACCGTGTTTCCCAGGAGGTCCTAGTAGAGAATCCATTTCCTTCTCTTTCCAGTTTCTACAGGTTATCTGAATTCCTTTGCCTCTTTCTATCTTCAAAGCCAGCAATGGCCAATTGAGTGTTTTTCATACTGTGTCACTTTGACACTGAATATCTGGTCTTTCTCTTCCACTTACAAGGATCCATTGAGCACACCCAGATAATGTGGGATAACTGCGCCTATCTTAAGGTCAGCTGATAAGCAACCATAAATCAATTTGCAACCTTAATTGTCATTGCTATCTAATAACAATTCACAGTTTCTGGGCTTAGAATGTAGATGTGTTTAGAGGTCATTACTGTTTACCACATGAGATTAACAGGATACAGTGAATGGAGTTATTCAATAAATATTGAACACTGCAGATGTTCCTAGCATGTTTTAGACACATTAACATTATATATATATATATATTTTTTTCATCTAAAAACATTGAGAACTTATTGGAAGTTTTTGTATAAGGAAGAGATGTGGTCAGTATTGTTTCAGAAATAAATTTTGATTTTAATGCATAAGATAGATTAGCAATGGGGATAGACTGGAGATATAGAAATCAGTTAGTATTTCAATATATTTCAATGGCACAGATGAAAGATGAATTCTGAAATAGGAGCAACATAAAATATAAAAGGAAAGCAAAATTGAGGAGCTCAGTTTTGTAAATCTGAATACCTGTGGAGTTTGATATACCTGTGGACTTTCTAATCAACAGTGTCCAATAGTTGCTTTTTGTACAAACAATTTAGAAAGTTTAGATATAATTTTACTTTAGGGTGATTTCTAACAAAGAAGAAAGACGGAGAATACCGCTGCTGGCTTTCTTCTGTAGTCTTCCTAGCTTTCTCAAAGGCAGAATAGGGAGAACCCCCCCCCCACTGTATTTGCAAATGCAAATTAATCATATTATATTGAAATGTTATGCTTTCATGTATTTGTCCCCTGGACTTTGAGCTCTTAGAAGTTAGAGATTTTATCTTATTTTTCTTGGCATTTTCATCACATAGCATAATATACAACCCAGAGTAGTCTCCAGAAAATATTTTTAGAAAGAATAAATACAGTGAAATATGGGCTCTGGCCAGTTTGCCTACTATTTGAAGAAGGGCTTCAGTAGAGCAAAAATAAAGAAGGGCTTCAGTAGATCAAAAACCTGTTAAGTATAAAGTTAAAAGAAAATGAGTTATAAAATATCCTGAGTGAGGAGATATTACAAAAAAGTTAGGATTGAGTAGTTTCATTATTAGCTTTTTTTGGAGCCTCTTTAGAAAGAAAATGAAGAAACACCTTCAATTTGTTTCATGAAAATGTCCTCAGTATCTGGATGTGATTGTCACTGTGTTGGAATTCAAATTCTGTCTTCTATTGTTTATCAGGAAATTAGAGAAGATCTGAGGATTATAAATCAGTGCAGAATTTGGGCTCTTATGAAAAATCAATATTTAGAACACAGTATGATCTTGTAGCGGGTTAAATGGATTAGACAGCTGTTTGTAGAATGAAATGAATATAATCATTGTATTTAACTCATCTGGCATGTAGCTCTTTCCTCAGATATATTGAAACCAGGTCAGGCCTAACTGATGGGACATTCAATGTTTTTTAAATCTATGTTTTCTAAACTTTTGTTTAAAGATAAAATTACAGAATCTCTATGTACCCTGTGGGACTTGCCTACAATTTTTTTTTTCAGTGGCAAAATTTCTCTGAGAAAAATAAAAGTACCTCTGGGAGCCTGTTTTCTTTGACCTTCTATGTGTGTGGGATAAAGGAGTTTGCAGTCTTTTGCGTGTCAGTTCATAAGCGGTGAATGCTGCCTGTCTCAGAGTTTTCCAAAGAGACCAACATATGTGGTAGCTAAGATGATGACTGACTTTGAAGAAGACAGCTCATAAAGTCAAAGGCTTTCCTCCTACTATTTTGCTAGTAGAATAATGACCAGGGCTCTGAGAGTATCACCACCACTGACTGAGGCTTCAATAGGTAGATCAACCTGTCTAGTTATTCTAATCAATTTAGTTATGCCAAAAATTCAGTTTGCTGGATTGGTGGTATGATTGATTGAACAGTCTGGCTAAGCCTAAGTGGGTGCCGAATGAGTCTTTATTGCTTTGGTTTATTTGCTTCACCTACACAAACATAGCCCCAGTTTCACTCCCATGAGATAAAAGAAGAGAGAACACATTTAACCTTTTAAATATTTTAGTTCCTTTCTCTCTATAATGATATAAAGAATGTTTTGAAATTATGCTCTGGCTCTTCAATTTCTATCCTCTACCAGTGTGCAGAGGGGTCTGAATAATTCTTTATGCACTGGGAAGTAGTGATGAATCATTATCTTTTGAAGCTCTCATGCCACACATGCCTCTGGTTGGCTTCTGAGTTTTCTTGAGAATAGTATTCATAGTGTTTCAATTTCTATGGAAGACTTTGGAAACCATACACAAATGGTGTGTCACATGGAAGAAGAATTAAACTTACTCTTTTTGGCTCTTAAATGTAGAACAAAAATAGATAAGTATGTGCCAATTCAGTTTTCTAACTTCAACATATGTTACGAAATATATATTGAGTGACAACCATATGCTAATACTCTGCTGATACGAAGATGAATAAGATTCTAAATTCCCTCAAGGATTTTAAAGTTTGGTAGGAAAGTCAAGCAAATAGAACTATAGTAGCACAATAGATGGGAGGTATTTAGAAATATCTTCACAACACTATAGAAGCATAGATACCTACCAAAGAATAATCTAATTTACAAGTTCAAAGATGAATTTTTCGCTATAATCTTAAAATGTCTACTTAACAGTGGAATGTTTTTTCCTGTAAGAAACTTGGTTTCCTGTTACTGGAGACTTGCAGGACATTTGATCCTGTCCAAAATGTCCCCTGAGACATTTGATACACACCAAAAGATCCTTGATATTTACTCCTGTCTGAAACATCCGTGAAGACATTCAGTCCATGCCAAAGGGGACTTAATCCATGGTAGTATTTTTTTAATGTATTAATCCTGTAAATCAAAAGTACAAATAAACATAATGGGCTATTTGAACTCAGAGATGTTTTCTAAGCATGAATGTTTTGATAAGACCAAATATCAAGGACCTTTTGGCATGGACCAAAAGTTTTAATGACTGTTTTGGATAGAACCAAATGTTCATTAATCTTACTAGTGGTTTTCAAGTAAAGATTAAACTGGAAAGATAAAACATAGGAGGAGGAGATGGTATATGGGTTAGCTGTAAAATTAATGGTCTTTTTAAGTTAGAAAGTTAAGGATTTTTTAATTGCCAGTGTAAGGCTTAAGTTTAACTAGTAAAGCCTTGTATAAAGTCAGGAAATTCCTTTGATGAGGTTGAACTTCTCACTGCCTGATACTCCCTCCCTCCTTTCTCACTCCTCTGCCAAATGTAGCTAGTGATAATTCTCACTGAAGAGGACATTGAAGTCTGATGCACTCTATTCCTATTACCTTGCCTCCTTTTCTACTTCTAAGGAGTCTCAGTGACTCGAATTCCATCACAACTAGCCTTTTCTGGAAACACCTTTCATTCCATCTTCAAAATGATACAACAAATGTTAATATGAGAAAACATTCTGTACCCTATATTCAAGCTTTTCACTATCTGATTTGCATCTGAAAGCATTAGGAATTCAGACCAGATAATTAGATGTTTTATTTTTTTTGAGACAAAAGTTAGTCTCTAAAACAGTAGTAACATTTATTGGCAAAGTGTGCACTTTTAAATTAGGTTTCCTGCAATTTTTAGTAAGATGCAATTTCTGTTTCATGTCTCTTTGCTCTTGAGATTCTTGATAATTTCAACTCAGATTGATAAGGGAGAGACAGAAATCTAGATTTTTTTCCATGGATTTTCTTACAATGAGCCTGAGGTGTGATAGTATGAGGAAGGTCATCAGGGTAGCAGTTTTTGTGGGAAAGGCTTTGGCAGGCTGCTGCGTTTATTCCTTCATTGTGTTGACCAAGCAACCTCCATGTTCAAGATTCTATTAAATCCTGCTCAAATGAAGGAAAATCAAATGGTTCCTGGTGCCTAAAAGTTCATAGTCTAAGGCAATGTGGACTCTTCTTCCTATTTATTTACTAGAAACTGAAAGAAAGGAAGTCGGGCTGGTGTATTTCAATATCAAGTTAAGATACAAACTATGATATATTTCAGAATAGGGAGGGAATATTAGCACAGTCAAACCAAAAGTATTAGTTCATAAGAAATACAAAGTAACACCAATAGGAATGTCATTCCTTGTATAAAATCTGTTTATGTAGAGAATTATCAAAGAGAAATAAATCCTCAGAATATCTAGTTACTTTGGGAAACTCTGGGGTGGGAGGTGGGAAAATAGCAACATTCCAAAATGGAAGTTCCCACCATTTCATAGCCTCCCTCTGTCTGTAGGATCAGTGCTCATCCCTCACCTTTTTCTTTCCAGCCCCTACTGTTGAACACCATAGACTAGAGCCAGCTTTTTGCACAGCAGCAATGTCAAACCATTGACATTCTATGACTAATAATGAAAATTTTGTAACACATAACAGGATTATTGAGACTTTATTATTTTTACAGGAATACTTGGTTGAGATTGTGAGACAGAGAATAATGAGATAAATGTATATGAGAAGGCATCAGGTACATCCTCGTGGGGTAGCCTTCCTTAATAGGAGAAAAGTCTCATCTTTGTGTGGTAGTAGAGATCTAAGCAGCTGTATTCATGACATGATGCTTGATTAATTCCTCCACTACTTGAAGCTATTCTGTAGATGGCTTCTTAAACCATTAGCAGTATCCAGTAGTTATTTGATTTAGAGTAAAATGGAGGAGGCAGTATAAGGAATATCCTACTGCAGGGAGAAAATCTTCTAGTTATAGACTTAGACCTAACTGAGAGAATTATGAAATTGTTTCTCAAATACTCCCTTTCTAGATAATATATATAGAAATACCATATGGGTGAAAGTGAGAAATAAAAGAACCCCTCACATGGGTGATATATTAGATCCAAAGCAGAAAATGCTAAATGAGTATGAATAAGAGTACCAGGAAAACTAAGGGTTCATTTACATCTTTCAAAGCTCAAGTTAGACATCACTTCCACTGGGAAGCCTCCTTTGAACCCCCAAAGTATTTATCCTCTTCTGAACTCTCATGGTACACCATATATAGTATATATTTATGTGGTTGTACTTGTAGATTTACTTACTTATTTCCTGTTCATTTATGTACCACCAAAACCTAGCACAGTGCTTGATATAGAGTTTGTGCTCAATAAATATTTGTTGAATGAATAGATTACAGGAGTTGAAGAATAGACTGGGAGTGAAGATATCAGATTACTGATGTATATAGAAAAATTAGAAAATTAAAAATATTTTCTAAGTGAGTAATGAAGGTCTGAACTGGTAATAGAATGAAGATTATGGATGTAAGAGAGGTAGGCTAGGAAATAAATAAAATTTAAAAGTCTATCTCTACGTGAAAAGAGAGAAAATGACCTAGAAGACTTGGAGGTTGTGAGCCACACTCTGAGATTGTGAGCCAGAGTTGGAAAGGCAACTGATTTCAAACACAGAAGCACAAGCTTGTTCAGTGTGAAAATTGTATGCAGATTTGGTTATGTTGAGTTTAGAGTATTATTTTAATGTCCAGTTGTATATGTCTCATTTGTGTATGTGGGCCTTGAGTTTGGAGTGAGTCTATGGAAAGTGATGAAAATTTGGTAATCACTTATAGAATATGGTATTTGAAGACATGAGAATCTATGAATTTGCTGAATGGTAAGCTATACATCAATAAGAAAATAGGATCCATGATAAAATTTGGGCAATAATGAATTTTATAGATTTAAAGAAGATGGAGAATCAGGAAAATATCAAAGAGACCCAGGAAAAAACAAACTTTATCTTGATCAAAGGTAAAAATAAAGAATTTTCTTAAGCAGATAAATGCCCCAGCTGGTACAGGCTAGACACAATAATGATTAAATGTCAGAGACTCAGTCTTCTCTCTATTTTGCACTTAGAGAAGTTTTTAACTTTTGAAGCAAAAAAAAAAAAAAAGAATACAATTTAAAGGAGTGATATGCATTTTTATAATAATTGTGGTGGAAATTGAGGTTAGTTGCTAATTAATTACTCTGTTTTGTTACATTTATAGTAGGCCACTTTAAGGCCCATGGTACATTGAAAAGTTTATTGGCTTTGCAATCAAATTTATCGGAGTTTGAATTTTTTTTCAATACTAATTAGTTATATGACATTAGGAAATTTACTTAACCTTTTGAATCTCAGTTGACTCATAGGTAAAATGGAGATAGTAATGTTTACCTTGCAGTACTGTTGTGAAGATTAAGATAATATATATTAATTACTTATCATTTGTAGTAAATGATAAATATATGTCTGTCCTTCTGCTTCCCTTTGTCCCAAAGTCTTTTAACTCTCATGGAAAGTCTCTAAAAATATACTCATGTGTTCTTTTACCTTAATATAGAACACCACAAAGAGCACTAATCAGAATGTTATAGGCATTAATGGAAAAGTATTGGAGAAGTTTGAAAAATTAAAAGACAACTGTAGGCACTAGGGAAACTCTGTGGAAGCATGACTAGACTGGAATTTGTATAGTTGCTTCTGCCCATTCTCCAGTTTCTAAAGATAAAGATGGGTATAGAGAAAGAATAAAAGTCTGTAGAATGGGAAGAAAACATATTTTTCAGGAGTCACTGAAACCTTAGCTCAAAAGAACAAGAACGAGAAAATCAGTATTTTAAAGATGCTTCTTCTATTATTTTGTTTTTGTTCATCTGTGCTTGGCTATATTCTTCTGTTGTAAGTGAATTGAGTCTAAATTCGAGAAGTTGTGGTTTGTTAGCAGCCAAATTATTTACCTCCTAGGCCTGTGAGAAAAGGAAAATACTAACATTATAAAATTTCTGGTGAAGAGCAGCTGATCTGGCTTACTTCTTCCTATGCCCAATCCTGCAGTAATGGCTGGCTAAGGCTATAGGGTCCTAGGACTCTCCCAATTTGAGCCGTGAACCCAGTCCTATGGATACTGGGAGTAGGGTCTGTTACTATGGTGTTGGAGGAGTTCATTGAGAGGAAGTGACCACATAGTGCCCCTTGAGCTGTATTGGAGCAATTGGAGGCTCCCCAACACCTCCCCTGTTCTTGGAATGCATTCTCTAGTCACTGTTCCTGAGCTAGGAGTCCTTCCAAGGACATAGACTTGAGAGAGTCAGGTGTTGTTGAGACCATCTGGTTGGTACATGTGGGTGAACCCAATTAAGAGGGCCTCTGTATAAACTATTAAGATTCTGGTGGGTGTGTGCAGAGACCTTACTCATCTTGTGGTAACTTGCTTTGTAAAATAATTCCCTTGCTTATTAAATCTTCCACCTTCCAAAATTTCTTCAGACACTTTAATATGCTTATTTATTCCTTTAGTTAAACTTTAGAATAATTTTGTCATTGCAAATTATTCTTTTGGTGTTTTGATTGGGATGATATAAACTTATACAGAATTAAACTTCCAAACTAAGAACAAGTATAATTTAATCAAATTTATTGTGACCTTTGTTATGACTTGATAATTTACTTAGGACATTATTGGGTTTATTTCTAAGAATTTTAATTGCTATTATTGTTTTGTTGCTGCTGTAGATAGAATTTTGTCTTGCATTGCTGTCCAAATTATCATTTGCATACATTTTAACACTCATTTTCTCTAATAATTTTATAGTTCAGAATTTGTAGTTATCTATTCATCTCATCTTCAAATAATAATAGTTTTTAATTTTTATTGGCTAATTCTTGCAAAACAATGTTTAATAATATTACAGAGGAGGTATCCTTTTGTTTGCTTTCAAATTTAATGGCAATGTTTTTTATATTTTTGGCTTTTGTTTTGATTTTATATTTAACTATATTTACTATATTAAGAGAATATGTTAGTTAAAACAGTGAGTATAAAAAACAAAAGTCCAACTAAAAGTGACATAAAAAGCAAAAAGCTATTATTTCTCATAATACATTAGAAGGCAGAGTTCTAGAGTTAATTTGGTGACTCAACTCAATCAAGTATTCTGGTGCCTTCTTTCTTTCTGTTCTGTCATCTTCAGTATGTTGATGCTGTCATGCCTTATGGTGGCAAGATGGATATTATAATTTCAAGTATCTCATATAAGAGCAAGAATATCTGATAATAAGAAAAAGTGTGTTTCTTCCTTTGTATCTTGTTAATTAATGAGGAAAGTATTTCCCTAAATCTCTTTGACAGATTTTTTTTCTTATTTCTCACTAGCCAGGATTTTGTGTTTACATACAAACTCACCCTTGGCAAAGGAAAAGAGATGATTCACTCTGATAGATATAAACTAATTATGATTTACTCCCTGAAACTAGGAAGAGTGTGATCGCTATCTCTGAACACATGAAAGAGTGATGCACTGGACCAAATTAGAGTTATGACTGTTTAAAAAAATACGGTAAGGGTAGAATAACTATTAAATAAGCAATAGTGTCTGCCACAGGAAATTCCCACCATTGTTTCTCCAGAGAATTTATCAGTGGTCATTGTTGGTATTTTAAAATGCCTTTAGGCAACAATTAAGATGATCATATAATTTTCTCCATTTACCATTGATAGGAAAGGATAAATTTTCTAAATTTAAAAGATTTTTTTCATTTCTTGAATGAAACCAATTTGGTGATTGAATATAATTTTAAAAACTCATTTCTGGACTTTATTTGTAAATATTTTAATTAGTTTTTAAAATAAATATTTGTGAAATAGTGATAGCATCGTGGCAGCATAAGGTGTAATATTTGTAATCCCACTCAACAACAAAAGTGCCTTTGAGGGAGCTGTGAGTTTCAGCTTGAAATGCTAGGGAATCTGGGAAGAGTCTTTTCCACCTGAGTGTTGGTTAATAGGCAGACAGACCGTGGTCCTGGATTCAGACCCTGTGGTATCCTTTCAACAGGCACCAGGTTCTCTTGGCTGAGGTCCAGGAGCCCCTGGAAAACATTCTCTTAGACAACAACCCATCAACAAGCAAACCATTTTAGAAGTCCAGGTTTCTGGAGAAGTTTCAGTACATCATTGCAGGGGGAAAAATGAGCTGGGGCACTTTGGAGTGGATAAGAACAAGAGTGTGCCTTTACTTGCATCTCTCTCACAAGATGGTGCAGTTTAGGGCCAAGAGAGATCTTCCTCTGCACCTGATTTTCCTCACAGGGAAAATAGCGAGAGTGTGAGTGAGCACATGGCTTCCCCAGCTATGCAAGATGCTGCCCAAAGGGCTTTTTTCTCTCTGGCCCTATGACGAGTACTAAATGACGAGCTACATGACTAGGAGCGGGGAAGAGACTAAGAGAGCACCTGATAGGATATTTGGAGTGCATAAATGGGATATGGATTTTACTAATGGCATGGCAGACTCCATATAAGCCTGCCATGAAGCACTGGTATGGCTCAACCACATGTCTCCCCAACTGGCCCATGGCTGCCCGCAGTGTTCTATGTGCCTCACCCACATATACCCCCATCCTGTGGCTGGTTCTTTGTTAATGGTCCCAAAGGCAGTAGTGAGAGCAACTGGCAGACAGCCAGCAAGCACATAGAGAAAGCTGACCTTAATTTGTGAGCCATGAAGAAAGCACAAATTTGAGTTTTAGCACTGCCTTTGGGAAAACAAAAAAGAGGCTCTGTCAGCATACAATCCTGTGCATTTTAGGATCCAGAGAAAGCATGCAAGCTTAAGAATTCTGGCATAAGAAAGAATAAGAAGCATGGAGTTAGGTCTACCAAAGAAGGTCTGAGATACCCTCAGAATCTCTAGCAGGGCTGACAGAAACTATCTTTCTCCCAAAAGCAGTTAGTAGAAACTACAGGAGGTAGCTGCTTCAAATGCCAGTGCAGTAATGTAAAACTTTGAGGAACATGAAAAATCAAGGTAACATGATATTACCAAAGTGTCACAGTAATCCTGCAGTAACGAAATTCAAAGACATGAGATCTGTGCTTTTTCTAGTAAAAAATTCAAAATAGCCATTTTAAAGAAACTCAATGAGCTATAATAAAACACAGATAATTCCACAAAACCAGAGAAATGATACATAAAGAAAATGAAAAGCTTTACAAAGACATAGAAATCATAAAAAAGAACCAAATAGAAGTTCTGAAACTGAAGAATGCAATGAATAAAATAAAAAAGAAATGCAATAGGGGTCATCAACAGTTGACTAGATCAAGCCCAAGAAAAAATCTGCCAGATGGAAGATAGGAACTTTGAAATTATTCAGTCAGAGGAGAAAAAAAGAATCAAAAAAAGTATAAAAACCCTATGTCACCAATGGGAAACCATGAAAAGAAAAATTTATGAATTGTTGGAGTTCCAGAAAAAGAGAGGGAGAAGGGGCCAGAAACTTATTAAAGGAAATAATAGCTGAAAATTTTCTAAATCTGGGGAGAGATTTACATATCCAAGTACCTGAAGCTTATATATCATGAAAAAAAAATCAACTTAAATTAATGATCTTTAGAAACACATTATAATGCAAATGTCAAAAGTCAAAAACAGAGAATCCTAAAAGCATCAAGAGTGAAAAAAAAAAAAGTTATAACTTAACAAAGGAACCTGTGTAAGGTTATCAGTGGATTTCTCAGTAGAAACTTTACTGGCCAGGAGAAAGTAAGATGATATATTCAAACTACTGAAAGAAAAAGGCCAACCCAAACTAATTTACCCAGTAAAACTCTCCTTGAGAAATTAAAGGAGGAAAAGACTTTCTTAGGTAAACAAAAGCTGAGGGAAATCATTACCACTAAACTGACCATGTGAGAAATGCTCAAAGGTGTTCTTTAATCTGAAATGAAAAGATGCTAATTATAGAAAAGCAAGTGGTTAAATGGTTTGTTATCTAAAGTCAGCCAGACCTCTCTAAAAAAGGAAACTTCATGGATAAGGTGGGCTAGCTCTTTTTCTAGTTGTCTAGCTGGTAATGTGTTTAATTACATTATAGTCAAAGAGCTAATTATCAGGTACTTACACTACACCAAGCCTCATTGTTACTCCAACTTTGTGGATGAAAGGGGAAAATAGTAAAATATCTGTATAGGGAACTCCTTACCCCACCCCATCCCAAAATAAATAGTTATTTGATAACGCTAGAAAGAGTGCTATGACTCTTCATATTTTTCTCTGATTCAGAAGAGAGGAAGCATGGAGAAAAGAACTAAATTTGGATAATACATAAGGGGTTGGCATAATTTGGAGCAAAAGCTCCCAAAACTCCTAGAGGTACAAGTGGAAGTACAAGTAGTACAAGTGTGTTAGTCAGGGTTCTTCAGAGAAGTAAAACCAATAGGAATGTGTATATTTTCTAAGGAATTTGCTCACATGATTAGGGAGACTGAGAAGTACCACAATCTGTTGTCTGTAACCTGGAGGCCCAGGAAAATTGGTGGTGTAATTTCAGTTAAGCTGAAAGATTTGAGAACCCAGAGGGGCCCTTGTGTAAGTCCCAGCCCAAGTTCAGGAGAAAGTAAATATCCAACTCAAGCAGTCAGGGAGAGTGAATTCTTACTTTTCTGCCTTTATGTTCTATTTTGGTCACCAGCCTACACTGGGGAGGGACATCTGCTTTACTTGGAGTACCAATTAAAATGCTCATTTCACCCAGAAACACCTTCCTAGACACATTCAGAAATAATGTTTAGCCAAATATCTGAACATCCCATGGTCCAGTCAAGTTAACCATCACCACAAGCAAACCTTAATATTCCACTGGAAACCTGTATCCTCCCAAATCAGATAAAGCTACTGACAAATTTAGTACTGAGAATTTTAAGCAACCATTGCTCAATACTCCCATTATGTTGCCTAGATATTTTTCAAGCACAGCTCAGCCTGCCAAGTCAGTGGTGCAGTGCTATCCTAAGAGTGAAGAACCAACCAGAAACTGAAGGTCACTCCCCGTAGGACACAGACACTTAATAGGACAGAGTTAATCACAGTACAGCAGTTGTCAAAAAATGCAGAGGAAAAAAACTATCAACTGCAGTGATGCAAATACTTAATTGTATTCCTTTCCCAACTTGCGTAAAACAGACATGTAGAATCGATAGTGTAATTAGCACCCAGGATTCAAGTATCAGGGAGGCTAAGAGTAGGGCCAAAGAAAACTAAGGGGGTGTGGGAGAAATATATGTAGGGATACTTTTTTTTTTTTTTAAGGCTGCTTTATTTTCCTAGGGCTGCCATATTCAATTATCACATACTTGATGATGTGACACAACAGAATTTATTTTTACTGTTCTAGAGGTCAGAAGTCTGAAATCAAGGTGTCGGCAAGATCATGCTACCTCCAAAGGATCTAGGAGAGAGCACTTCTTTACCTTTTCCAGATTCTTGTGGCCCCTGGCATTCCATGGCCTGTAACAACATAACTCCACACTTTGGTCTTCACATGGCCTTCTTCCCTGTGACTCTGTGTGTCCTTTACTCTTTTGTAGAGACATTCTCACTGGATTCAGGGTCCACTCTCAGCCAGTATGATCTCATCTCAATTCTTACATTAATTACATCCACAAAGATGCTATTTCCAAATAAGTTTCCATTCTGAGGATCTAGGTAGACATGAATTTTAGGGGAGCATTATTAATCCCACTACAAAAGGACTACTACGAGAAATTATGAGCCATTTATTATTTAAATTAATCTTTAAATTGATCAATAAATGAGTCATTTATTATTTAAATTCATTTAAATTATTATTTAAGATAAATTATGAGTCTTTTATTGTTTAAATTGATGGCTGGTTTCTGTACTTCCGGTCTCAAAACAGAAATGAAAGTTTTGGCCTACCTGAGCACTTATCTGAGACTATGGGGAGAATATCTCGGCATCCCAGTTTCATGCTCATTCAGGTTGTTTGCAGATTTTAGTTACTGTGGCTGTTAGACTGAAATCTCATTTTCTTGCTGGTTGTTGCCTGGAGGTCATTTTTATCTTCCAAAGGCCACCTGCAATCTTTTGGTCCTCTTTCTCCTTCTTCAAAGCTAGCAATGGTTGGCTGAGTCCTTCTTACACTTACTCTTCTGGCTTCTCCTTCTGCCTCATCTATCCAAGTCCCCTTCCCACCACAGGTTTCTGCCTTCTTTCATAGCATCTTCCTCTGACTCCAGTCAGAGAATGTTCTCTGCTTTTAAGAGCTCATGTAATTAGATTGAGGCCACCTAGACAATTTAGAAGGATCTTCCAATTTTAGGGGCACTAACCTTAATTATAATGGCAAAGTCCCTCTCACAATGTAATGCAACCTATTCAGAGGTTCCCAGGATTAGGGTGTAAACATCTTTTAGGGATGCGGGAGCATCACTGGCCTACCATGCTTAAAGTATTCTATGGTTCTTTGTAACCATCCTCAATTATACATATTTCTAAGCTTCATATTTGTGACAGGTTTTTGCCTACAGAATCCCCTGGCCTGTTTACACTAAAAACACTCCAAGGATATTGATAATATTTTTGTTTTTGATTTTATGTTTTTCCTTCCCTTTGCACCAGTAGGCCCTTATTAGATGTTTGTGACTGAGAGCCTAAAGGATAATATTAATAATCCTCACTCATCTCTCAAGGATGCTTTGAAGATTGATGCTCCATAAAAATTCTAAATTAAAATTTTAATTAAAGCATGTATGTGAGTTAATGAGATTGGGGATCAGATTCTCAATTTTGCTAATCCACTGGATTTTTTTCCCCCAAAACTACAGTCCAATTATTTTTTTCCCTGAGAAAGTCTCATAGTATAAAAATTTGATGCAGTCCATTATTTTTCTGTTCATGAGCAATTTGAATAAAAATACTGAATAAGTATTATTTTGAATTATCAAAAAAAATCACTTTCACTTTATTTTAAGATGTAAAATAGAAGTAGAAATTAAAACATGCCCAGTATAGGTTTGTGTTTGTCTTTGCTCATTTTCAGTGGCTCTGTCTACTATTTCCATAGGACAATATTTATATGGATCATTAGATTTGACCTGGTAAACTTGCAATTAGTGAGATATATAGGCACACTTTCCAATAGTTCAAGGCTTACTTTAATTTTAGATTTTATTATGGTTACTTCCAAAACTTATTAAAAGCAAGTTTGTATACTTAAATCCATTATAAGACTAAATTCTTAAAAATAAAAGTTAGACACAAATATAGCTGGAATTATTATTTTTGTATTTCTAAAACCATATTTTCCATCTGAATTTATTTGTAGGGTATATTATAAATATAGTTATAAAATTAAGAGCTTAATCACTGCTATGATTTAAATTTAACTACCCCTCCAAGTTTTAATAAAATCTACTAAGTGCATGGAAATTGAGAAATGGGATGAATTTGAAGTCTGGCTTTTAGGGAGAACCTTCACTTTTCTTGAGTTAAGTCTCCAGGAAGGGTTTCAGTTGGAACAATGCTCTGGCTCTACCCAGGGAAGGGAGAATGACTTAGTGAGATTGGGAGAAGAAATGAATTTAGAGTCTCCTGGGTACGCCTTTTTTTTTTTTTTTTTCCTTTAGAACCAGTCTCATTGCTCCTTCATATAGTAAACTAATAGAAAAAAGGTGGGAAGGATGATGGTTTTTATTTGTGAAAGTGACCAAATGAATGGGCCCATGCAATTCTATGAGGTATAATTATTAAGTTCATTTGGCTGTAGATCTAAAGAAACCTTCCCCAGTCAGCTTTTTTTTTTTTAGTAATGTAATTGACATATTGACATCTATCTCTCTAGTTATCAAATTTCATTTCTTTTTTGCTCTAACCAAGGAAGAAAAGATTGAATTTGTTTATTTGTTTATTTTTTTAAGATTTCAAAACAGGCATCAGATGTATCTAAGAAGAAATACATTAGACATTGAGGTGGCTCTAAGGCTGTAAAACATCCAGGAATTCTCAGAAACTGTCAGAAAGAATTTTGGACTTCCAAGGCTATGGAATTGGGGATTTGAAGCAAATTTTAATCAGACCTTGGTCAAATTGCTTAAACTTTTGGCAATTCAGTTTATTTATCTACAAAACAGGGAAAACAGTGCCAACCACAAGTATACACACACACACACACACACACACACAGCTTTTAAAAGAAAGCAAATCTATAATGTTTATTTATTTCTTATTATGATTATTATGATTACAATTATAAGGTCAGGGAGGATGTAATTGACAATTAAATTGCACAAAGAATTTGAAAGAGGTAGATAAATTGTTAGTACTGGACATTTAATGTAGGTAGCTGTAGGCAAACATCAAATGCAGCTCTGAGTTTTCTGGCAAAATGGTCAGCATTGGGTTATGTAGCTGTCACCAAAGAAAGAAAACATACTTCTTTTCTAAAGATAATGTTTGGTTTCTTTGGCATGAAAGACATATTCTGTATTCTGGCCACCAAACTTGATCAGACTGTATTTGGTGAGAAGCTGAGGGAGACGGAAGATGCTAAGGATCTGGCAGAACTGGGAAATGTGTTATTTTTAAGAACGCCTTTGAATACTCCAGTTAAAGAGGCGAGCAAAAGGCATAGTTACTAGAAAAAGTCTGGTTGTGTGTCAAACTGGAATAGGAGATTATAAACAGTAAAAAGGCAGTAAGGTAGGTAGCTAGAGGAGTTGGGAACATAGAGCAGATGTAGGCCAGATGAGTTTAGACTATTCGGTAACAAAATCTAATTAGCTGGCTTGAGATCGAATATTTCCTTTATGAAATAAAATATTTGCTAGAGTATGTGCCAGAATGGCAACACAGTCTTAAAGAAACAAAATGGGCTTTCTTAAGAACAAAACAACCTTTTTCTATGTTCTGTATCCCCTATTTTATTAAATAAGTCATTCATTTATTTCCTACTACATATTCATTGTTAGATGCTGTGGGGGAATATTGATGAAACAGAATACATGTATATTAACCTTCAATTAGTTTCTGGATTTTGTTATGGAAATATTGTTAGTTCAAATCTACCTTTCATGAATGTTGCAACACTAATTATGTCCTGTGGGAAACATAGTATGAAAACGTGCTCCCAATCTTCCTGGGGAGAAAAGCACCTGGAAATATCAAAGGTAAAATCAGCTTACTTTTGTAATATTCTAGAAAGAAAGAGCACTTACTTTTCAAAAAATTAAAAATAATTTTCGCTATACTGTATAGAGTGCAAGCACCACAAGAAAGAAGGTTCCTAAAGGTTGCTTTCCCCATATTACAGTGGTTCTATGATGCTTCTACCATCTTTGAATCGTGATCGTAAGAATTACAATAGTCTTACAATGCAAATTTCAATAGTCTACAGAGTTTATACAGATTTACTATCATCCACAGAAGCTGAATATGAAGCTATACAGTGAAAACTGTTATAGACGAGCTCTACTTTCTGTGTTCATTTACATGAAAGATTTCCACTTGACTTCTCCAGTATGAGGAGTGACATTGGTTCCCACCTGTTCCTCCCCTTGGGAGGAATGACTGGCACCTAACGGATCATGCAAGCTGGGACATAGGGCCATTCTCTAGGAATGTGGCTAATATGGGTAATTGCTCAGTCCTGCCTTTGATCAGGGATGGTGTGTTCTCGTTTCCTCCTCCTTGAGATGGCAGATAAGGTAGGCTTCATTTCTAGTAGATCAGCTCTGTTCTTTTTGAGTTTTTCCACTTGACATGGGGTGGAGACTTCTGTGTCATGTGCATTTTAAATTTAGGTTATTGGAGAGGAAGAGGAGATCCCACAATGCTTTTCAGTTTAGCTTTCCTAGTAACAAATACTTGAAAGTATAATTTTGACCCTCATTTGGTTCTTTAGGTTTATTTTCTCTTGGTTAGCATCTAGATGGAAGGAGGGACTAATGAGTTAATGAGTGCCCAGACCTCCAACAAAGAATACAAAATAGATTTTAATCTTGATTCTGCCCATACTCTCTGTGAAATTTTGGATAAGTTACTTGGCTTCCCTAAACCATGTCTATTTACTGAGAAAATGTCATAATGCAGGTGAAAATGCCCAATGTAGTTAGCAGCTTTTAGTTTGGTTTCCATAAATGTCGGCCTCTTTCTAGCTTTCATTCCCTTTGGCCCTTGCCTGGCAGGTTTACTCATATAGCCTTCTGCTGAGGAGGGTCTATTTCTCAGCTTTCTATCTGCCTTTAGGAATGAGCAGCTAGAAAAAGTGAGCTATTTAAGGCCTGTCTGCAGTACTGTGTACATGAGAGGAAAAATAATCTAGAAACCAGTAATAGCCCCAGACTTCCTTCTAAAATAAAATTGAACCCAATTCCAAGATTTTGACATCGTAAGACATTTTATTACTTTTTACTCAAGTTTCCTAGGGCAATTCAGCACTTAAATTCTCATAATGAATTTATATGATATGTTGGTAAAAATCTTTCTGCAGCTGGAACTAGGAAGTCACTGAGAGCTGATGTAATAACTGATTTGTGGTAAGCATTGAATCTTTTTGCTTTTTATCTAGAAATGAATAGTTTAAAAGTTATTTCTCTGTAATACAAATGTTATCATTTTTTTTTGAAACCACAATTACATTATTTTTTTAACTTCAGTATTGAAAAAACTTAATTTAAAACTGGAGATTAATTCATGGAGGGAGGGCTAAGATTAAGTTTTATTTAGTAAATAAAAAGTCATGATAGTGCTCTTACAATCCATGAATTTATTTAGGGATGGTTTTCTTGGGGTAAGTTCTCTTTATCTGAAAGATTCCATCATCAGCTATCTATCTATGTGTCTAAAACCTGTGTTTCAGTCCCAACTAAGGACTTGCTTCTTACATGGAACTTTTTCTGATAATTCCAGGCCAAATGATCTTCATATAGCTGAACTCCTTTGGAACCTATAGTAAGTTGCACAAAGAGTGGTCCAGCAGATAACAAATAGACTTTTAGAGTCAGATCTGTGTTTACATCTTGGCTTTTAATTTATTAGCTGTGGATCTTTGGGAAAGTTAACTCCTTTAAGATTAATTTCTTAAATACAAAATAGGGATAATAGTGAACTATTTTGCTGTAGGGATTGAATTAAATGATTGCATAATATATTGGAGGTAGCCAGAAGAATTACTGATCAAAAACAATGGACCTATTCTACTCATTCATTAATTTGTTATTCTATAAATATTTATGAAGTAACTACTATGTCCTAAGTATTATACTATGAGTTGGTAATAAAAAATTGAAATAGAAAAAATCATTTTCCTTAGGAGCTCACTAGTTAGGGGAAGATAAATTAGTAAAGAAGAATATTATAAAATACTAAAATCTATAATAGATAGATGTGTAGGATATGAAGAGGTATATTGGAGGAACACCTAAGCCAGTATGGGAAGGAGTCAAATGGGAAGAAAAGGGGAGAAGGTCATCATGTGTAAAGGAAACAGCTTGTACATGAGCAAGAAAGAGAAACAGCCTGTCCTACTCAGTGCAAATTTCATACATTTTAACTTAGTTAAAGCATGGGAAAATTGGCAATAAATGAGATTGGAGAGGTAAGCAGAGAGCCCCAGGACAGCAGCATTAATGAGCTTAAAAGTAACTTTATGGAGTTGGAATTTTATACTAAGGAAAAAAAATATGGATGGATTCTAATCTTGAGAAAACGGATTAGATTTACATGCACTTTTAGAAAGATAAGTGTTAAATTTGGTGGAGAAGTTATTAAAATGGAGTTAAAGGGGAGGTAAAGGAGTTGATTTAGAAGTTATTACAGTTTAAGTTTGAATGATGAGGGTCTGATTTAAGACACTAATATTGGAGATAGAAGATGAAGATTCAAGGAAGAGTACGTTTTGTTGGAACATAAGGGAGAAGAATGAGTATAGATAATTCTCATATTAAAAGTGTTAGATCATATAAATTGAACCATCAGAGGCCAGCATCATTAAACTCTCAATCCTTTAATAAATTCTTCTTGCTTTGCAATTAGGGGGATCATTTTGTAAACTATATAAATGTCTAACCAATGTACTGTATACTTAAAACTAAAACTAATTAAAATAAATAATTAAATGTATTTAAAAATTTTTCTTTGCTTTGATTCCTGATATATCTTCTATTAATTCTGATTAACTTGAAATATTCTTAAAAGAAGACTGTGCTAATGGGGGTGATTCAAATAGTCATTTATTTGGCAGTTATAGTTCTCACTGTAAATTAATGCATATTTATTCTGGCTTAATAAATCAGCCTTATAACTTGGTCTAATGTGAAGCTGCCCATGAAAAACTTAGCCATTCTTGGTATGCTGACAGTATCAGATCTTGAGCTACTAACAGTGATCCAGGACTGAGTTGAATCCACCAAACTAATGCCATTTTGTGAAGTGAAATACGGGGGGCTCTGGAAGATAATCTTACCATGATTATTTAGTGAGATTCTGTAAAAATTTCAGCAAGTATGAATTCATATCCTGAGTGAGATTTATAGAAGAAACAGCTAAGTCTCATAGGCAGCTAGATAAAGGCTACGCTAATTAGGATAAGTAACACTAGCTGTTGTAACTATCCCCCCAAATCTCAACATGTTAATGCAGTAAAGGTTTATTTCTTGTTCACACAAAGACCAGTGTAGATGTTCCTGCTTGGCAACCTTCTTCATGGTCATTTAAGAACAATGGCTTCTACGGTCTTGTGATCTTACAATTTCCTAGGGCTTCCAAGTCTCCTAGATTACCTGCATCAACTGGCTGATGGGAGGAGAGAATGTATGGAAGATGCATGGAAGGTGTTTTGTGGCCAATCCTAAAGATGGATCATCTAATTTATACTATATTCTGTTTACAGAATTCACTCACATGGCCATATCAAACTACAAGGGAGACTGAGTAAAGAAGTCTAGCAGTATACCAAAGAGATAGAGGAAATAAATCTGTGTGGACTCTTAGATGAACCACACTATTTTCTAGTGTTAAGTAAGCAATATAAGTCCACTTTAAACTCTTTATTTTAATACTAAAAAGAATAACATCAAAGGTTATTCAGATAGCATATAATGAACTGGAAAAAAAAAGAATGGAGAGAGTGACTGTTAACTGTACATTTGACCTTTTCCCTGAATTTGTATTTTCAGAAAGGCAAAGACCATACCCACAGTTCTTGTGTGTCTTAAGTACAGCCTTATGCTCTGAGGCTTCCCCCTGGTTCTACTTTTAAAACTTCTCATAGGTGGAGGATCTGATAAACTCAATAGGCTTAATAGAATGTTAATGACTGATACAGCTTAATATACTAGTTTCCCAAGGGAATTTGAACTGTGGGAAATGCAGAAAACCACAACTTAAAGGAATGAATCTCTGTAAATTTTTAGACACCACTGAGTAGATGGAAACATAATTTTACGAGAGTCAGAGATGTCTTCTTGTTGACCCTGTAATTATATCACAAAACAGCTGCTAAGACTCCCTGCTGTTGACAGAGCCCGCACTTGAAACTAGACAAGATAAGACTGAGCTGTGAAATTATAAAACTGTTGGAAAATCTTCATGTGAGAACAACTTGGGGCAATCCTCTCACCAAAATAGCTCAGAAATCCATGTCACGCAGTTACAGTGAGCATCCAAGAGCCTCACTAATAAATCACAGCAGCCAGCCGAGGACAGAGGGAAGATAAAGAGAGATGGGGATTATGACCTTAGAAACAAAGGAATGTAAAACGAAGTTGTCTAGGCTGGCCCTCCAGGACAGCAGCATTATGGTGGGTTCAGCATGTTCCTAAGCCTATTCTTGACTTTGTTGGTTTCTACAATTTTCCTAATTGATGCATCAGGTTTGAGGGAGTGGTTTGGGTCTGAAAAATCATGCTATCTCAACTCACAAAGGACTGTTTTACAACCAGACACATTATTTATTTTATAGAAAACTATGGTTGGCAAGAGGACCTGAATATTAATGTCAGTTGGTTAAGGCATTCTCTCCCTGGAAGGAAATTCTCTGTAGAAGGCAGCATAACAGAACTTGCTATTCAAGGTTTTGCACACAGCACTACAGACCCAGAGAATCCTGGCTTTGAAGACAACTTGCTTTGAAACCTGGGGAATATCACTTACCTTTCATGAGTTGCAGCCTTTTCATCTATAAAATGGATTTAGAAAGAGTAGGCTGAAAGAATAAAATGAATTTATATATGCAAAGTACTTACCACATGACTGGCAACTAGCTAGATATTTTAAAAATCTGTAATGAAAATTTAAATCTGTAATGATTTAAAAATCTATAGTGAAACACATGGGAATTAGGTGGAGAATCTGTGGAAAGTGTCATTGTTATATAATCTATGGAATTAGGGGAAGCTAATTATTGTCTGCTGGTCAGGTCACTTTCTCCTCTAAGATGCCAAAGACACACTGACTAGTTCCTGCTCATTGACTTTCTTCTTTCTAGACTCTGTATAGACAATACTATATTCTTAAATGTGATAGATTAGGTCTTCCACTCTGTTGCATGCCAGCTCAAAGCATGCAACAAAGCCATGTTGATCAGCCATGAGTGCCAGATTACTAACAAATACCACATTCACAAACCATCTCAAGCAGAATTATTGCTGTAGTTGATTAAGTGTGACCATTGTATGCTCATTCTTACTATTTCTAAACATAGTGGGTGGATTTATCTTACGTTATTGCACTTTATGTACTGACCGTGGAACTTAGTGTGTATTTCTGACTAATTCAGTTTGGCTCAAAAGAATGAAATAAAGTTTAGTTGCAATTAACAGAAAAGATCCTGGCTACTTTGAGCAGAAAAGTATTTCATACAGGGAATTAGTTTGCTGCAACATTGTTCAAAATGGTAAAGAAACAGTAGTTAGGTTGAGCCTCTGGGGATGATTACACAATAAGAGTAACTGCAGGATTGACCTACCAAGAGAGCTGCCAATTCTGTCACAGTTAAAACTGACAGAGAATTAGGATGTCACTATTTAAACTGCTGGTTCTAGCTTTATACCACCTTGACTATAATCCAGGAAGTTAGTGCTGAAGTTTTGGCTCTATCCCCACTTGCCTGCTGAAATCCACACCAGTAATGGATGGCTCATGTACTGCTTTTATTTAACTAATTTCCAAAACAACTCTGTGTGCTTGTGTCTGGAATAATTTGTCACATCTATAACCAAATATGCAAGGGAGTTTGGAAAATGTTTTTAGCTTTCTAGCCATGATGGATAATACAAGAAGAATGGGATAGATGTTGAGCGAGCCAATCAGCTGGATATGCCCTAGGCAAGTATCTGTGTAAAGTATAATTTCAGGTCCTTCAGAGAATATAAAGATGAGTAAACCAGATTCTATCCTTGAGAGAACTATAATCTAATAGAAGAGAAGAGACAAAGTTAGTGATTTTACATTTTGGATTGCTTTCTCAAGAATCTAGGAAGGTTTTCTTCCTAGGTATTCATAAAGTGTATTTCTTCTACCATAACTTTAATACAGCAGTATTGTAACTGCTGGTTATCTTACCTATGCATTCAGCGGGCTATTAGTTATAGAAGGCAGGAACCATGTCTATCTTGCTTACTGTTAAATAGTCAATGTTTAATCCAGTGCCAATAAATATATGTTGAATGGGCAAATGAAAAAAGTATTTTAAGTAGGAGTCATAATTACAACCTTTAAGGATATAGGTATTCATTTGTAATAGCATAGAATATTTTCTTCCTGCCAGATTTTAATCTTATCTGTGGGCTAAATTAGAAGATTTTTAACAATAAAATGAACACTGATAGTAAAGGAATATATTTCCTAATTATGGCCCATCAGTACTAAATTTTCCCTACATGATAACTGCATATATGTGGCTGAAAAAACTGGCTACATTTAATTTCCTTTTGCTAATTGCATGAGAAGTTAATAAAGAGAAAACTGTTGTGCTACCTGAGTGAAGCCACTTACTAATTGGTATGATAATTAGATTCATAGTCAAGGCTTCTCATTCTGAGTTACTTCCTGGGAATAGGCAATCCAAGATGTTACTGGATCTGGGATGATGATCTGTATTTATAAACAATATTGGAAACACCACTTGCTACTGCTGCTACTACTACTATTTACATTTAAAATGTATGGTAAGTGTAAATCATAGGGCTTGGTGCTTTCCATTTATGATCTCATGTAATTCAATTTAATTTAAAATCACAACAGTTTATGTGGTGAGATGCTATTTTATCTCATTTTGTAGCTGATAAAACTAAGGCTTGGAGAGTTTAAATAATTTGTCCAATATTAAGGGGTTAGTGATCTAACAAGTAGGCTCACAAAGCCTGGTCTCTCTGATACCAAAATCAGCATTCTTAAGTCCTAAATGAATTTCACTAGTGGGTTTTTTTATTGTGTAAGAAAACTTTTCTTATCACAAATATTAACAGTGTATGGTGATGTCCTGCTTATACGATGCTTTTCTACCTGGCAACTCTTTTTAATCCTCACAATATCCATGAAAAGTATTCCTACCTCCACTTCACAGATTCTCAAATAGAAACTTAGAATGAGTAGAGTTAAGCCTTTCATGGAGGTATCATGATTAAAAGCTGATCTTGTAGCTTTTCATGACACTCCCTCCCGGAATGTAAAGTAAAGACTTGTAGGCTGTAATCTTTTCCCAATGGTTCCCTGGGACCCTGCAGTCACCAGAGCTAGTGAACTGATTCTTGGTTACCATAAGCACAACCATCATGGCACATGGAGCCTTGGAGAGAGACATGTACTTTGAACTCCAGTTTAAAAAATGTCACGCTTTTCTAAAATGGCTTGCTATCCATTTTGTCTAGAAAAGATTCTGTAGTCTTTCTATTGTAAAAAAGTCACTACTTTAAAAAGAAATCTTGTCTAAATTTCTCCTACTATGTTTGAAGCCCGCTTTTTTTTTATTGTCCACTTCTCACTGAAAATACAGAATAACTAATAACTGCCATTAAATCTAACCTTCTTGTATACTCTTGAGGATAATTACCAATTAAACAGAGCTTTCTCTGGGAATAATTTTTGAAATAAAAATGTTATTGACTCAGTACTCTTGAAGATATTAATGTATCATCCATCTTAAAAGATGTACAATAGACTGTTCTAGTCTGATTAACTTAGTTTTAAGAAATTGAGACTAATTCAGATTTTCTCAAATGGCAAGGAATTTGTTGTATGAAAATATAGGCATGGGACTTCAGAAAGAACCAAACAAACTCAGAAGAGTGGGAGCTGAAGGATGGTTATTGGTCCAAGGTGGCTGAAGTGATCTCAGCAGCTTGAAATATATGGCTTTTCACTCTAGGGCTCCAATTCAGTGTTACTCTCCATATGTCTGGGCTTCCGTATCAGTTTAGATTGCACTTGACTATTTAACTTATTCTCTTTGTATTTCTTGGCTGCAATTCCCATGAGGGACAATATGAATTTCTTTAAAACAGACTATAGCTAACTTTGAGTCAGAAATTCGGCACTCATACAACAAGATGGCTCTTCTTCAGTTACCTGGACCTGCTGGGTTGTGGCATCAGATGGTGCAAAATATGGCTGTCCCTTTAGCAGAGGCCATGGGCAGAATCATTTTCAATAGAAAGAGCTGTAGGAATGGCAGATTATTGTGCTAAGAAAGAAGCAGTTTATGTAAAATAGCATGTCCTGTTGATTCTGCCTTCCAGATTGACATGAATCCATTTGCTTCTCTTTTCCCACTGTCACTGCTATAGTTCAGATCGCCGTCACCTCTTGTCTTGATTATAGCAATAGCTTTTGTATATACATCTCTCTACATTTTTTTGGTTTCCCATTCAATCCATTTTCAATTCAGCAGTTAGGGAGAACTTTCCAACACATAAATCAATCTGATTTCTTCCCTGCTAAAAGGTTTTAGTGACAGAATAAGTCACACATTCTCTGGCATGACTTATGAGGCCCATGCCAGCCCTACCTAAATTTCTATTGTTACCTTTGAGCTGTCTTCTTCTACTCTGGTTTAATCATCCTTCCTTTATTGTGAAACTTTTCCTAATCTATTACCTTGACTTGTAAAGCGCTTCCCCACCTATTCACCTGGCAAATATTTATCCATCTTTAGGTCTCAGTTTGGGTCAGTTGTCCCTCCTAGGTCTACCTCTAGCATCCTACATTTCCTCTATTATAGAATTGAATCTTAATTAAATATTTGTTGTGTTCTGGTGAAAACTCTAAGTTCCCATACATAGGGGTGGTTATATGTTATAATTGACTCTCCAAGTCAATTATAAGAAAAGGAGGTAAATACTTTTTCATGGGATGGTAATGAAATCCATATTATGGGCTGTCTCATCTCACGTTACACCCATTACTGCCTTGGTTTTGCTCTGGCTAGCCTGGTCTTTTCTCAATTCTTTGTGGCATACTCCTCGTTTTCCATGGTTCTCTGTACTTACCTTTTTCTCAGCCCAAATACTTTCTCTTTTTGCCTGGGTAGCTGCCACTTATCTTTCACTTCTTCAAGAAGTATTTCTTGAACTAACTCCTCATACTAGATAGAATACCTCTGGTATATTTTCTCACAGCATCATATACTTCTTAAAAACATCATCCTAGGTCTAATTTTACATTTATTTTTGCAATCATATCTGTTTTTGGTTATCATTAAAGTCCCAATCCTAGCATAGAATCTGATAGGAGAGGAAAATATTTACTCGATGGATGAGTAATTTTTAAAGTAATGTTGCCAGATAAAACATTCCATGGACATAGTGAAGGAGATAGTGAAAACATCAAGTTTTCAGAAGCCAGTTACCAGGTGTAGTAAAAAGAAGATGAGCAACAGTTAGGTGTCAAGGGTTTGAATCTCCACCCCACTAATACACTAGTTCTGTGATCTTGAGCATGTCTATCATTTCTCTGAATCTGAACTTATATAGTGGCAAAATGGAGATTACAATGTTTTTCCTTTTCTGAAAGTTAAAGGAGATGAAACAGGTAAATATTTCTGAAGGCTGCCATATAAGGTACTGATATTCTCATACAAAGTTTAACATCCTTCAAGGTGAAGTATCAGAAAGCATAGGTCAGAGTATAATAGCTCTCAACATTCAACACTGGCATTTTGGTGAGAGACAAAACCAAGAAAATGTTTGAAATAGTGATTTATTATTATTATATTTTTTTGCAGTTTGTTTCTAACAGGAATCATTTTCATGCCAAATCAGAGTTGCTAAGCTAGTTCTTGTATGAATAATATAAATGTATTGAGCTCTATGTTAGCCCATTTGAGAAATGAAGAAATTGTAACAGAATGCTTAATAATCATTCCTTTGTGGTTAGAGCTGATAAAGGGGATCTGGGAATTCTCAAGAAGTCAGGTGTGAATGTGAAAAATCTACCTCCCTTAGCTACGTTAGAACATGGTGGATTCTATGAAACTGAAGAAGGATTTGAAAGTAACTCACATTTTATACATCTTTAGTATGAAGAGCTTAAAGTACTTTATAATAATAACCCAATTTATTGAAGATGCTAGACCTTAAACCAGGTTATTTACATTATTCATGTCCTTTAAGCCATCAACCCATTGAGGTAGGTCCAATTATCATTCCAATATTATAAGGAAATCATAGATAGGTGTGAGGGGAAATAACTTACCCAAAGGCATTCACTCTTTTGTGTCTGGTATTCAGCCACCTATGGCACATAATAAGTAAGAAGTATCTCTTCTGTGCTTACTCTGTGTTCACTAATGTGAGATTTAGGAAAAGAGTACCAAACAGCCTAGGGTGGAATTACCTAAAATTATTTAAGTTAAATCCCATGATCTTCATGTTACAGAAGGAGAAATTAAAATCTGAAAGATTATGTCCCTTGACATAAGTTACACAAAGAAAGGCAGCTTGTGTACATCAGATCTACAATAGTCCACAGAAGATAGTGGGAACTCAATAAATAAGTCTTAATTGATTGATTCAGCTGTATGTTTCTCTCAGTGGAGAGCTCCGAAGGAAGGATCTGGTGCTGATATCAGAGTAAGAATTCAGGGGCTCTGGATCCTGAGTTCTCTCAGAGAAAATGATTTTCCTCATCAGTTTTCCACATACCCAGGCTGATGTCAAACTTCCTGATGTCAGCTACAGACGTAGGCTTTGTGAATTTTCCTTTCAAAATATTGTGCAACAACTAGGCTTGGTGATGGTTTTTACATTAATCACATATTGGACTCTCAAGTTTCTGAGACTACGGCAAGTAATTGTAAGGTACCCAGATATCTTTTTTGAAGATGTAATGAAATTTACATTTATCAGTATTCACAGACCAGTTAATTTCAGAGTAAAATTATGTCCCAGTTTTATATGAACACATCAGTCCTTTTCAGCAATCCCCTTTCCCATTCAAGGAAATCTGTATGCATATTATTTTCCATCAGGGGGAGAAAAGTGAGTCTCAGATTCAGTTTCCCTTCTAACTGCTGTTTTTTCTTCTGTAAGACAGGCATGGAATGGAATGGATGGTAAAATAAATGGACTATAGAGGAAGCACTTAGGCTCAAGCAGTCTGGTTGCTCTCAGTTCAAATCTCCTGAGCAATTTATTTACCCACAAAGAACCTTATTAATAAAATAGAAACATTTGTAATATTCCTCTCATTAGTACTCCAAAGGTTCAATTAGTTAATCCAGGTAAAATCCCTAATACTTGGCAGGGACTGTTTATTGATTTCCTGTCCCCAGATTTCCATATGCCTCACTTCTTATCTCCTACAGATCCTTGGTTAAATGTCATCTTTTATTAAGGATTCCTATTTAAAATTGCCACACCTTACTCCACTGAAATCATTACTTTCTTTCCTTGTTTTGAATTTCTCTGCTTAACTTACCACTCTCTGACTTACCTTTATTTGTTTATTCCCCTCCCTCCACAATGTGAATTTCAGGACAGCAGAGATTAATGCTGTTTGGATCACTCTTTGCTATATCCCTGACATCTATGTACCTGGTATATATAAGGTGCTCAATAAATGTTTGTAAAATATGTAACAATGGCAAAAATGTTTGTAAAAAATTGAATAAATGTATGTCCTTTAGAGATGAAATAATTAGGATTCCCAACAATATATGAAAGTTTAATTTGGAGCCAAGTGAAATTTATATGTCTCTTTGTGACACCTCCTCATTTAAAAATGAAGAATCTAAAAAAAAGAAGGAAAGGGAACTACTCACCTCCCACCTGCTGGTTAAAGCTCATGCTTCATGAAACAAAGTTGTTTATTCATCCAAGGACTATTTTTCTTGTTCCTTCTCACAAGTCAGCTCCTAAAGTTATCATTAGATAGTCTCATGTTAAAAAAACAAACAAACAAACAAAAAATTTATAAACACTAAACTCATTAAGGTCTGTTTGTTTAAAGATTCTTTTTCTTATTTGTCAATGAATCTTCCCTATGTTTGTGGTCAAATAGCCAGCTCCCTACTGATAGCTAGGCCATCTGTTTCACAGCAAAACTCAATTGAAAGCCCAATTAGTTCTAATCCATGGAAAGGTTACTGTTCTAGGTCATATAATATCTTCTGTCAAATGATATGTTGAAATATATTCTGGAAGGGGACCAAGAGGCAGCACATGAGATTTATAGTCTTTAAATCTTTACTTCAAAGAACGAAATACAGAATTCTCCCAGATCTGAGGCTTGACTTTTATACTAGACTCTGAATTCTACTGGCTCATTAGTTTTAGATACTGGGATTTTAAAGTCTAGAGTAAGATCAAAGATCTGAGCTCTTATCACTCACAGTACAAGCCTTTGTGTGCTCATTAAGGTTTTTAGATTTATTTTTGGAAACTAACATTTCTTAGATCAAGGTTGTCCCAAGTTTGATGAGTAGTAAGTAACTTGATGCTATAGTCTGAAACTATGGAATGTCACTGCAAGGACCATCTTCCTTAGATATTTACTTTTATGGGAGTCTCAAGAGATTTGCAAACCTTTTCTGTGTGTTTGTGTATTTTTATATAGTGTCAGATTCTAATCAGAAAATTTGTCCTAGTTCATGTTATTTCTACCTAAAGCATCTCAGAATAGCATCTTGGAAATAACCTCCCCCAACTGACTTTTCTTGATCATTGTTCATTCCATAAGCTTGATGATCAGATCAACACTTGTTACATATTTTTTTTCTAGTTATTTGTTTTTTCTTTTAGGTCCTTTGGCCACACATCTAGCTATTAGACAATCAATGCTGAACTCCTCTAAACATTGTACTTCAAGTTTTAAATGATTGTGCACAAATTTTAAATGGATTTGTTTTCCATAGGATCTATAACTTTTCATGGAGAGAGGCATTTTCAAAAAGCCTGGACTGGTATATTTAATAAGCAAACACAGGAAAAGGTTTACATGGAAATCACCAACAGTATGAGAAAAAAACTAACAAACAGTAGAATCTGAATTTTAATTCTCATTAAGTTTTCCCAAAAGTTGTGTTTTAGACTTAAACTAGTCTACTTAATAGTTATTGAGTTAGCACTGTGCTAGATAATTCACATAATTATCTTATTGCACCATATAAGAACCAAGTAAAATAGATATTTCTCATCCTTTCAGGTAGACAGGCACCTGAGCCTGAGAATAATTAAGCCACTGTGATAGAGCAAGGATTCAAACCCAGCCCAAGTTTTACTCCAAATGCTGAGACCTTCTTCATGATATTGTATTGTCTCTTTCCATTGACTTCTTGATTTTCTTTTTTAGGTCAAACAGGTGTTATAAACTATATTAACATAATAGAACTAATCTTATCCTTTTTCTTTTTTTCCTTTGGTTCTAAGTGCCTGATGCTTAAATGAGTGGGATGGCCCCTTGAGGCAGAGAGACACCTTTCTTCCTCTGTGCCTTTTGAGCACTTTTTATAAACTTCACTTGTCTTACTATGAAATTTAGCATATTGTGTTGTCGTTATTTGTATGTCCAAATAGCCCATATGAATTTGAATGTCTCTGGAGATAATGGATGGTGACTTATTTCTATTTGTGACACCAATATGAACCACTAGTAGCCACTATTTGGAAACTGAACTGAAGGCCAAGAGGTTATCTTGTTGAATTAGTGTTATGAATACTTCTCTCATAGGCACTTTCAGAAACAATAGTTAGCTCATGCCCAAGCTACAGTGTAACTCTTCCCACAGAGCTGAAATTATTTCATATTTAACATTCCCTGAATTCCACATCCAGAAGAGTTCAGGGTTATCAATGTGGTATTTTCTCAAAACAGACCCAACCTGTTTTCCAATGCTCAAAATTTAGAAGTGTAGGGAATATTCTGTCATAAGTTTTTTAAAATGTCTAGTCACACACACAAATTATTTAGAATTGTAGAGCATTCAGTCTGGGAGAGATATAATCATGATCTTGTTAATTTAAAGTCAAAACTGAGTTCCAAAAGGTTAACTTCTTTGTTTATGAGCTCATAGGGTTTTTATATACTGTTCTTATTTTTATTCTTGTTTCTTCTGGAAAATTTACTGGGTACTATGCTTTCGAAAATCATTTGTTTTTTCTGTAATCTCCTTGTGGACAGGCACTGTGTTACCCTGTCAGCCATGTGAGCTCTGTTTAGACCAAGTTTGTGGTCCTGAGAAATACCACACATTTCTGCATCTGTGGCTGTGGTAGAGTGTGGTAGTTTTGCTCAGGAATTACAAACCTTGTATGAATGTCAAAGATTATAGCCAAGGTTCTACATACCAGAATAAATTTTTTACAAGTCATCTTTGGAGTACATCTCCAAAATTGCCACTTTTGACTTATGAGGTAGAGAAGTAAATAAGCAACTTAGCATTAATTTTCTTCCATATTCCAGACTCTGTGATAGAAACTGTTTACACACATTTCTAATTCATACAGCAACACAACACAAGTTACATATATCTGTTTAAAAGATGAGAAATCTAAGGCTTAGGGATGTTACATCGACCAGGGTTGCCTGCCACACATAAAGATGAATTCAAGATTTGAATTCAGTTCTCTCTGACTCCAAAGCCCCTATTTTTTATACTAAACCACTCTAACTTCTATAATCTGTATGCAATATGTGTGATCCCAACCTGTGAAGAGACCAAAATAAGTACTACAGAGTTTCCTATATTATATTTTAAAGAATTAATTGGTATTCTACAGCAATATTTGGGTCAGCATGAGCTGTGAAACATGAATAATGTTAAGCAGACCTGAACTGAAATGAAAATATGGAAAGTTAAACTCTCTTAATGATACAACTTGAGTAACAATGTGAAGATCACTCTTGCTTCAGAATAACTCATCCTGTTGTCTTAGACTTCCATAAAATTAGTGACTGTCAAAACTAGAAGAAATCTTAGGTATCATCCATTTTATCAGTGAGGAAACTAGGCTCAGATTTGCAAAGTGACATTTCAAGATTTTGTGACTACTTAGTGTACCAACAAAAAGTCATGGCTTAATGCCTATAAAGCTTTTAGTTATCTCAAGGTCTTGATTAAATATGTAAGTAGCTAAGATACGCATTGAAAATAGATTTCATCATATGTCAACTCAGATTCATAAGTAATAGCTGTTTGATTTATTATGTTGACAAAGATTTGTAGGCTGCATCTAGAATCACTAGGAAAGAGTGCAGTGATTCATTATCGATGTTTGCTATACCTACAGGAAGTAAAAGATAATAACACATGTGCTACATAGTGCAAAAAGTCCAGCCTTAGCATCAGAATCATCTGCTTTCATCATCTGACTGATCTGGGTCCTTGGACAAATCACTCAATGTCTTTAACCTTAGTTTTCTGCCCTGTCTATCTCATATACCTGTGACAATTAAAAATAGGTAGCACTTGATAATATATGTTGTAATTTTAAGAACTATTTTTTATCAAAAGCAAATAACTTACCAGGCCCAGAAGTGGGGGAAAAGAGTTCAAATTGAAGGCTGGAAGATATTACTTCATTCTTTGCTGGAGCTAGTCATGTTGCCAAAATTGACCTAAAGTACAGGTTACACCAAGCATGACTGGGTATTACAGTGAAGAATTTAGCCACATTGAGAATGCTCTGAGTTTGATCTGATCAAACAATGGGAGGAAAAGGATAACCTTTTGAGAGGCTTTACTAACTT
Organism: Cynopterus sphinx; assembly: GCA_030015415.1. Lineage (NCBI taxonomy): Eukaryota > Metazoa > Chordata > Mammalia > Chiroptera > Pteropodidae > Cynopterus > Cynopterus sphinx. Next base: position 80,817,966 of record CM057383.1, on the reverse strand, counting down.
TTCAGGTTATTGGAGTTCTTTTCAATATAGACTAATTTCCTTAGGAAACTGATGTTTTCACTCCTGTCCCACATCAAAGGTAGGGTGGTTGAGATTCATTCTAATGGTTCAATTTGAATGAATGCATACTCTACTCTGGCCTGGCTTTCCAAGCCCTATAGAGTCTGGCTCTGGCCTTTCTCACACATCTTTTATTTTCTGCCCAGCCAGACTCTTCTTTTCAGAGGTATCTGCCTATTTCATACCTCCATCCTTTTCTGGTGCCTCCTATCTTCATGGAAACCAGCTCCAATGGCATCTTTTTAGAAACCTCAAAGTCAGCATATTCATAACAAAACCCACATGGTTTTCCTTCAAATCTTATGTCTCTCCCAGTCTTCTTTACCTTTGTCAGGAACTTGACACTGAGCTATTCTTGACACTTCCACATTCCTCATACCCCCCACATTCTGTAAATTACCATTAGTATCTCCTGAATTCATCTACTTCTCTCTACCACCACTTTTATCATTTTGGCCACCACTATTTGTCATCTAGACTCCTGAATTAGTCCATAAAACCTCCTCATTGGTCTCTTTGCTTCCTAGAGTTGGAATGATTCTTCCAAATACACCTCTGTTCATATATATCTATTTATATTCCTTCAGTGACCCAATTGCTCTCTGGAAATAGAATTTACAAACAAGTCCATCCAAGGTCTGTGCTCAGTCACATCTCTTGGTACTTCTTCATGCTCTTAAGCTAACATTCTGAACTTAGTTCCGTTCCTGGAAGTCACATATTTTTGTTTGTTTATTTGTTTGTTTGTTTGCTTGTTTCACTTCAGGGACTTAGAATACACTTTTCCTTCAGTCTGGAATGCTTTGCTTGCTTCTCTTCACCTGGCTATTTTCTATTTAATCTTCAGGTTTTAGCTTAATCACTGCCTCCATTATTTCTAATTGCTTACTAGTGCTCAGTAAGTACTTATTAAGTAAGTGAGTGGATGAGTGAATGAATGGATTGATTCTTCCCGTCTTGGTGAGTCTTGATCACACCCTTTAAAGTGCTTCTTAAAGACCTAATCTATAAACATTTTTTACAATTCACCATCTTTATGAGATATTTCTTTAGAATTCTTAAGTATATTATTGGTTTCACTTATATAGAACTTTTTTTTTTTTCTGTTTTGAGTTGTAGCTATTGTTATCCTTTGTCATTCCCTTTAGTCTCCCAAGAAATAGCATATCTAATATACCTTGATATAGCCTGCCAGTGCCTAGCTTGGGGGCCTAGTGCATAAGATATTTCAGCAATATATGATTGCTTAAATAAACTGGAAGAACTGCTCAGGTAGGACTAATTCATAAACTGCAGGCATTTTACTGATGTTGAATTTTTTTAGACAAATACATTTCAGTACATAATTAAGATAATGTAACTAAAGCTTTCCTTCTGTTTTTTGGCATTTCTGTAACATTTTTAAATAATACAAAAGAGCGATGATTACACTTTGGAAGTAGATTTTCCTGTATGTAACAATTTCCAACTCATAAAAATCATGGCAAGAATCAGTGACTACTCTTTCTCTATTTTGCAATGTACAGGTTTATTCCAAAGATATTATTTCTTATAATAATTTCACCCTAAAATGGCTATGAACCTTTGTACATAAACAGTTAATCCTGTATAGAATGTTTTATTTTCCATATTAATGTGTATCTGGAGACTATATAAACTCCAAAGTTCTTTCTGATTTTGAGTCTAGGATTCTATATTCTAGGCAAGAAGCCAGCCTAGAGCTTTGGAACACATACCCAAATCAGGACACATGAGTTCAACCCCTAAACCTGTTGCTTATTATAATCTTAATATTGGCTAAATTCATGCACTTGACTTTTCTTTTCTTTTCTTTTCTTTTCTTTTCTTTTCTTTTCTTTTCTTTTCTTTTCTTTCTTTTCTTTCTTTTCTTTTCTTTCTTTCCTTTTTTTTTTTTTTTTTGCATGCATTCTCTGTTCTGGCAATTGAGGATATAGTAATGTAAAGATAATGTCTATTGACCAAATAACCTAGCCTCAGTGAAACTTAGTTTTCTCATTTGTAAAACATAATTAAAAGGAGATGTGGGTTTTCCTACCAGAGAGGTGACTAACCTAAAGCTTTTGGGATAGGCTTGTTTGGGAATTAGAATTGGGGCTTTCTAAGTTATAAAACACTGGATTTGGGTCTATTAGTGCTTGAAGGTCCTGCGACTATCTAAGTTATTAAGTTTTTTTCCCCCTTAATTTAATAAGCCTGATCTTCTCCAACAGGCTTAGGTAGGGGCTTCTTTTGTTTTGCTTTCTCTAGCTTATGTTTAGTGTTTGGTAGATTACCTTGCATATACTAGGCATCTAATATTTGCTAGGAAAGGAAAGAGCTCAGGTCCTAGCATCATGAAGAGTCAGTGCAGAAGATTTATCTTTTTTTGTTCTGCTGTGAACCTGATCTCAAGGATACCAGAAAGCTTGAATCTTCTCAAAGAAACTGAACTTTTGAATATTGTACCTCTTTTTGCCCAAAGAGCAGCACTCTGAGTAACATTTACTCTGCCTTATGACTGAGAAACAGCACAATTAAAATAGTTTTAATCTGAAAATTCCTGGCCCAGGGGACTGTCTTCTTGAATGTAATGATGAGATGTGGGCACCTATGCCTTGAAAACTTGAAGTATGGGGAAGGATTTAGCCCTTACAACTATAACCACTACTCAAGGGAGACTTGACACAAGTTCTTGCTTTGAACATAATATGCTTGGTTGAGCTTCTGGAAGTCGGTGCACCTCAGCCACAGTCAGTTTGTTAACATACTGAGATTTATATGAAAGTCCCCAAGGGCCCTTAGGCAGAATAACAGAAAGAGTGGTATCCATAGAGGTGGATAGATTGGACTTTGGTTTTCAGCCGGAGTTCTAGAGGCTCAGAATTTGTGATAATGGGGATGATTCAGGGAACATTTTTTGGTACAAAACTAAATAAAATGACTCCTAGGCATAGAAACAATGAATAGCAAAGTGTTGTACAAGCTGTAAGGAGACTTACAAATATGTAAAATTAAATTGTGATCCATTTAAAAGTGACACTGGGTTACTTATAGTTTTATCTTGCTATCATAACCTCATCCTGTGCTAGTTCATCTCCTACTTCCTCAGGGATGATTGCAGTAATGGTAAGACAGACAGAAAGAATGTGAAGCCTGTATGGCGAGGAAGTGAAACCATTTTTCTGGTCTAAGTTATTATTTTAGTTCATTTATTTTTCTCTTTCTAAGAGTTCACAAAACCTTAGTGCCCTAAATTTTTTAGCTTTCCTGAGTGGTTTAACTTCTGAATGCTTTTAGTTAATCACAGTTGACTGTAAGGAAATGTGTTGACCTATTTCTATTTAAATGATAAACTAAAAGAAGAAAGCAGGGAAATGCTCACATTTAGAAGTTAAGTTTATATATATTTCTTGTGCCTATTTCCTTTTTTTTTTTTGCATTCATTACATAGTGTAATTATTGCAGCGATCCTGCCACATAGGTATTATCATGTTTATTTCACAGGAAATGAAAATGAAACTCTAATAAGAGATGTGCTAACTTGCCAGCTTACACACATGTTAAGAAGTATAAAAGAGAAATACACACAGCCTCAGTCACTGTGGGTCTATGGGACATTCTGAAGCACAGTTGTTTATGGCAGTTGTTCATCATAAATCCACATCCGCCAAAAAAAACCTCTCCATTTGCTTCTTGCCTTGGCTGTCAGTCTTATAGGATATGAATTTGGCTGTGAGGAAGGAGAAAGGAGAAATTCTGCCAGCTACTGAACCCCAGTTGACCTGAATGTCTTTAGAGAAAACTCAGAGGCAAAGCACCTAGTGAAGCTGGCTGTCAGGAGTCTGGAAAAGGAAATTGAGGTGCCAGGGTCTGACACAAACCAGAAAATCAATGATTTCCATGTGCAGTGGGGTGTTGGGCTATGGACATGTGATATTCTCTGACAGAGATAGCGTCACTAAATTTCTCTGACGAGCCTGCAAGAGATTAAAGATATGTCAGAAAATGAGAATGTTTTAAATCAAACAAAAGGGCTTAGAAAGTAGATGGATATGTATATTAAAAGAAAAGAAGATACTTCGAAATCAGTTCAATGAGAATTGGCCCCATTTTAGAGAGGTGTCTGTGTTCTTGAGTTCAATAGTAAGAGTAGTAAAATATATTTTCTGAATCAAAGGCATTTGAATTGTCATTCTTTTGAGGATGATACTAAATTAATTTATGTACAAAACCAAAATAATCCTTCTGTTAGTCCCTTTGTATTTGAAATAATTTTATAAAAAGGTAAAAGATGTTCAAGTTTTAACTCTCTCCATCATTTTAAACATCCTTTTGCGTCTTTAATGACCTAAGTTTAGAATTGATTATTAAAAGTTAAAAAAAAAACTATCATCTCTAAATATCAAGAAGTGTAGACAAAGTGAGAAAACACTTTTTAAGTGGCAAGTAATCTATTTATAAGTCTTCATCAAGGTCAGCTTTATAGAGTTAAGTTCTATTCTAGAACTCAGTAGAAACTTCCAGAAATCTGACACTGCTATGCTCTATGGGTAATATAAAGAAATATGTGATATAATTTCTGCCAGTAAGCAGTTTGTGGTCTGTTGATATGTACACTGAAATAATTAAAAAGTAACATCTGGCAGAATTTGATTAGATTTTAGAGGAATTATTTGTGGCAGTCAGCCAGAGACTACAGAAGTGACTATCCTCTGAAATAGAGGAAAATGGTTTCATGGAGGAGGACAGATTCAGTGGAATCTTGAAGGAAAGAGAAGGTATAGATAAACAAGAGAAAGAGATTTCAGGCTGGAGGATACAAGATCAGAAATAAGAAAATTATAAAACAGGTGGTGGATCATTATGACTGAAACACAGGATTGGTCCTGCCATGGGGGGCAGCAGGACATAAGATTACATGGAAGGTACAGGGTAAACACTCATTAATGTGTTTATTGAATGAATATGTACCTCATACACATATTTTTTCCTGAATGTGATCTTGGAAAACTTATCAAGCTCTCCATTACTCTAATTCTTCATTTGTAATCAGGATAGCAGTCTCATTAATTTCATATTTCTATTGTGATTAGTAAACCTATGTAAAGTACTATAAGGTAGTTATAAAATAAACACTCAAAAATGTCTAGTTCCCTGTTGTATTTGTGGTCCCACACAACTGCCTAATGTTTAAAGATTTTTGTTAAATAAATAAAAGAATTCAAGAAGTAAGCAAAGTCAAGGAAAGGAAAAGCATATTCTACGTATAGTGAATAAGTTAGTCTAATGGATTTAATTTGTCCTCAATCTCTTTTTGGTCTCAACACTTGCAGAGATCAGCTCCAAACTATTCAGCTTATGAAGACAGTGTAGGAGTGTGAATATTCCTTCTAGAATGAAGTAATATTATTATATATCCCTCTTTCCCACAATTAAGCATTCATGAATTCCTTAATCTAATATACCACCATGTTATACATCATTCTCAATTTCACAGGTTTCAATGGTTTTATGCATCATCCTACACTCCTGAGTACTCAATTTTTTCAGTGGGCATCACAGCTTTCCTGTGCCCTCCTCTGCCTCCTACTCCTGCACAGGGTATTGAGCCAGTAAGCAGTCCTGAGCTTTGCTTTTAATCACTCTTTCCAATATGATCCTCCTTTGGCTGAGATCACTGCTCTGAACCTTACAGTACCTTGGTATTTGTTACTTCCCTGACACTATACCTCGCTTTCAGCTTTTCAAGCATTGTACAAAGACAGATACAAGATTATTTCTTCATTCAGTCCACAAATTTTGCAAATATTTATTGAGCACGTAATGAGTTAGATATTTACTCTAGTTGTTGGAGAGAGATGGACAAGTAAAAATAGACACCTTCTCTTCCCTCGTGAAGCTTAGTCTTGCTCGAGGCATAAACAGTGGAATAGATTCCAATAAATGCGCATTTGCAACTATGATAACTATTCATTACAACTTACATATTTTTTGTAAATTGGCTATTCCCAGACGAATGAATGTAAAATTAACATTGTCTTGCATCCTAAAATTGATTTTCTGTGCCATTTTGTAATGTGTCTATATTTTGAGTATGAAAGGGAAAATTCATAGAACTTAATGATTGATTGGATTTATTAATTCAAAATATATTTACCTTCTACTATATTCCAGGCTCTTTGGAAAAATTAATAAGTAGAATGAGAAGAGAGGAGGGCCAAGATTAGAATCTCAGGGGTTGCAAGCTCTTGAAGAAAAGGATGTCTGGAAGAGCAGGGGGACTAATATTTTGTTATGGAAGATGAGAAAGGAGAGCTTGTCCAGAAATGAATAGATTGTTATATCAAATACTCTATGGAAAAGGAGGAGAACATGAACTAAAAAAAAACACTTAGATGAATGACTTAGAGATCCTTGGTAAAGTGAGAAAGTGTATTAACCAAAGGGTATTTGTTTTCGTCTTATCAAAGAAAAACTATAGATAGAATCCTGAAGATATTCAGATGATCAATTCTGATTAGATGAGGAATTGGAATTCCTTAATCTAATGATAAATTAATCACGAACTTCTAAAAAATACTTCTTGAAAAATAGGATTATATTTTGTACCATCTTTGAACTTAGACTGATTGCACAGGGTAGATATTTACATTTTGAAAAGAACTATATGTTTTAGCTGAGCTAACTATAATTTAAAAACAAAACAAAATTGAGCTTCTAAATTTATTCTTGATATTCACCATCATTTGTTCATATTTCCATGTAACTATTTCCCTCTTCTAATCAGGGCTTTCTTTATGATAGTGTTTCATGAGTGTTATGAAAAATCACCCTGTAAGTGACCAGAACAGTTTTGATAACAACTTATGATTAAGGTCTTGCTTTAAACCTAACCTGGTTTCTTCCTGATACATTTTAAACCAATTTCGAGTACATATGCAAGTTTTTGTTTTGGAGTTATGCAGCTTCTCTATTTATTCTCTTTGTTGATTTTCTTAGTTTCTTTCTCACCTTAGTGTGCTATGTAAATTTAATAAGCTGTTTACTCCAGTTTCTTAGGCAGAATGATAGATATCTCACCTCCTGCACAATGAATGTTTCCATAGACACATTTTCTCAGAGGGGACGCCCAGGCACACATTGCCTGTTCTTTGTTTCCCATTATTTCAAGTGCACCATTCTTTGGAGGGTGCCAGTTTATGTCTATTAGCATCTGCAACAGCAGGAAGCACACATACTCCTTAGCAGGATGGTCTTAACAATATTTCCCAGTTAAAGCAATTCAGAAATGCCCTCTTACCTTGGATACAGAGGAACAGTGCTTCTTACTGGGTTTCACTCATGTGCAAACATTCTGGTATAGAGGTGACCTCCATTGCCCCAAAGAATGTACAATAATTTTTTCCAGTGTTGTTTGCACTGATCCATCCATATTCTCTCTCACTGTTGCTCCTTTTATTCATGATCAATGAAGCCATAGGAAAGCAGCTGGCAAAGCGATTGGCTTAAGTTTAACAATAAGCAGGTAGTAAATCACTAAGTGGAGGGTTCACCCCTGAATAGAAAAAGAGAAATGGGGCAACAGTGGACATAAGTGAATCAATGAATGTCTTGATGTTTGTGCACTTTCATATTCCCTCTCTGTGACCATTATTATTATTATTATTATTTTTGGTTAGAGTCTTGTATAATTGGTCTCCATACTTTTTAGTTCAGTGTCTTCTACTTAATGCTCTATTCTGGCAGATTTGCCTTTCTGAAATTGCAGCTAATCAGATCACTCTCTTGCTTATAATTCCTAATGGCTGCTATAAATTCAAGATATCCAGCCACAACTCAAGACATTCTCATAATCTTCCTATTTCAAAGAAAATAGAAACCCTAAAGTAGAAGCCACCACATCTACCAGGTTATTTGTATTTGTACCCGTCTCTTTTTGCTTTCTTCCCCCTACAGTGAAAAAGCTGGTTCCTCTTCTTAATCTTTTCATCAATGTTTTGTATCCCATCCCCTTTCACTTGCATGAGGAAACATTCAATATTTGCAAGGAGATGATAATACTGAATGGGACAGATAAGGTCCAGGGAACAAGCATATAAACACATGAGAAAAATGATTTCACAGTGATAAGTACTATAAAGAAAATGAGTTTGCTGCTGTGACGCAGAGTAATGATTGGAGACTTGAGAAAGTCTTTTCTTAGGAAGTAACTTTTGAGGTGAGACTTTTAAGATGCAGATGTGCCAGCCATAAAATCTTTGGGGATACCTCTGCTAGTAGAGGGATTAGTGACCTAAGTAAAGCAAGAATGAGTGTCACACATTCAAGGACAGAACTAAGACCAGTGTGGCTGAAGCATACAATGCAAGGTGAAGAGCATTAAGCAATGAGGTTGGAGATGCAGGCTGGGAGGGCTTGGTCATTCACATGGGATTTTTTAAACTATGGTAAGAAGGTTGCTTTTTTTTAATGCAAAGGAAAGCCATTGAAAAGTTTTAAGCATAGTTGTGACATGACCTAATTTTGTTGAAAAAAAAAAAACGCACTTTAAAAGGTGTAGAACTATGTCTTGGATGTCAAACTTACAAAATTTGATCTACAGGTAGGATACTGAATGGGGGAGAGAAGGGAAAGAGAAATCAAGCATTCTATAAAGTTGGCTTTAGGAAATGTTCATTGGTGAGGATATTCACTTAATGAATAAAATTGAAGGAGGTGTCATGGGGTAATAAAAATTTCTGTTTTGGCTAAGTTATATTTGAGGTATCAGACAATCCAGTGGAGATGTCAAGTAGAACACCTACATGAGAAAATACAACCAGGAGTATTTGTATATTTGGTGTTTTAAACCATGGTGAGTTAGATGAATGTGGATGGAAAATAGATGAAGGTTTAGGACTAGATAGGTTACACTGTCATTTAGAACTCTAGCAGAGAAAGAAGAGTGCTAGGATTGAGAAGGACCAGCTAGTGAGACAGAGGGAATTATGATATCAAAGAATTTAAGGAAAGAGAGTATTTGAACAGGCTCAGCTATTGCTAAGTGTTTAAGATGAGAATAAAGAAGTGGTTTTTCATTGACTTTGATGAGGTAGAGATCCTTGGTGTCACAATCAAATCATTTCAGAGGAGTGTGGCAGCAGAATTGAAATTAAAAAGCCAATATAAGGTGAAAAAGTGGAAATGATGATTATGGATATGTCCTTTGAGAATTTTTTGTTGTGTAAGTGAGCAGACAAAATGGTAAATGTAGAGACATGGGGGGGGTCAAAGGAGAAATTATTTTTTTTTAAACATTTGAGAGATTAGAATACACTGTGTACTGAGAAATGGAGAGATTGAGAAATTGATGATACAGATACTTTCTGCTTCTGAGATTTTCTCTCTCTCAGCTATATTCAATCTCTTCCTTTCTTCTGGCAACTTTCTTTCAGAACCTAGTCCCATTTAACTCTCTTACTGATAAAAAAGAAAAAGATCTAACTTCCCAAAGCATGGACTTTATTGCAGTCTCCATCTCCTCTCACCTTCACTCATTCAATCTGCTAACATTTAGCTTCATCCCTGATACAGCACTAGAATTGCTGCTGAATCTAATGGAAACTTTTGGTCTTTATATTACCTAATATCTCAGTATTATAAACTTTCTCCCTTAAAAACACCCTCCTCTCTCTGCTTCCTTGTCACTTTACGTCTCCGATTCTTTTTACCCAGCCTTCTTTATAGGGATTTTCTTCCATATACATGCTGCTCCTCAGACTTTTTTCTCATTTCACATATTCTCTGTGGATAGAAAATGACTTCAATCCGTTATCTGGAGGCCCTTAAATCTATTTTTCAAGGACAGAATTTTCCTAAACACAGACACATATATCCATTTCACTACTTGACCTCTCAATTTCAATTTCACACAAGTACTTCAGACTTAATACATATAAGACAACTCATCTTTCCCCACATTGTGTTCTTTGCCCTCTATTCACTATTTTAGAGAATGATGCAACAATCTAAATAGTTGTTCTAGTCAGAAATCTGGGCATTCTCTTTTTCCCTCTTTCTTCACCCCATACATGTCATCAGTCAAAAGGTCTTGTCAAAGTTATGGCCCGTACATTTCTTAAATTCATCTATTGTTCTCTCTGAAGTTAATGGCAGAGGACAAGAAGGTTTTGAGTTATTTTTCTTGTGTATTCATTTTGTTATTGGATCTCAAACTTTAATTACTTTATAAATATTGATTAGGCTACCTTCTATATTCTTCTCAACTTGTAGAGGATAATAGTACAGAAATGAGAAATAAGTAGACTTTTATATGTTGACTATAACATATTTTGTATCAAATACTAGAATGCAGCTTATTTTTAAAATCATTGAATTAATGAGGAATCAATAAAAATTTAAAATATTGAATGATTTATTTGGATTTTCAGTGATAAGGATGTTATTATAGGAAGCATAGATTGGAGTAAGTGTTCAGGGAAAAACATTATTTAGCAAAGAGGCAAAAGAATAAGTGGGCCTGAATTAAGACACAAGCCAAAAGATCTTTGGATGTATATAAAGGAAACTTTCTCTATTTTATAAAAATATACTTAGAAAATGACATAAAGCCTTTAAAATCCACCTTTAATTTCCAAAAGATATTTCTCATAATTTATCTCCTTTTTACTAGCTTTTTAGGAGATGAGTAGGCTTTATCTTTCTTATCTGTTTAGCTAGATTCCACACCCCCCTCCCAACTCACATACACACTTTGAGTAACTTTTGAGTTACATACTTTGAGTAACTTTTGATTGAATATATTTTAATTTTCTCAAGAAAATAAAAGTACATAATTGGAAACCCATAGCTACCATGCAGACTTTTAACACTGCCTCAAATAAATTATCAGAAAACATAAATATATATTTTCACCTGAAGTGAAACTATACTCCAGAATTTCCCAAGTATCATGCTCATTCAGAATTTTAATAAGAAGCCCTTCTCAGCATCAGTAAAAACTTCCTAGTTTTAAAAAGTGCAGAGTTTTTTTTTTTTTTTAAATGTTGAGTTCTCTTATGGGCTGAGTATGATGGTGCCCAATTGTTTAAAAATTTTAAATAAATCTTGAGATAAGTGGCACAACAAAGTGAGAATTACTCCTATACATAGTGTTGTAAGAACCTAGGGGCACCAAGGCATTGAAGGGAACTATAGGTATCTGGGTGGACAAATATGCAAAGAAACAAACAAACAAACATACAAACAAAACCCAGGCTGTGTGAATGAGACTTATCTGAACGGAGTGTGGGTTTTATGCAGAAAAGGATTATCTTCCATTACTTCATATTAAATCTGAGCACTCAGCAGAGTTCATTATTTAGTACATACTCTGGGATTATAGTTCACACTGAGCACTCCTTGGAACCTGAGAAAATCATTCAGTCATTTCATACTATGAGCTTATTAAACTTTCTGGAGTATAAATATGAAAATTTACGAAGGACTACTCTAATGCAAACCGGGTCTTTGGTGGTTGGCCCACAATTGATCTTAGTACATAGGCACCAAGGATAATTGCCAGCTGCCCACTGCTCTAGAGTGAATGGACCCAAGGAGCCTGTGTGCTTGGGTGGGAGAAGTGTAGGAAAGGTGGTTCAAGACAGTGTGTTATCTTGAGGAGCTATTACAGAAACTGGGCTGGACCTTGGGTAATGATGTAGAAGAAGAGATAATAGTTGAAAATATCAGCAATTAGCTCAAATAAAGAGGTGTGGTAAAGTAAATAATAATAAGGAAGTATAATACTTTGTACTTATGTAATATTTTATATTCTTCAATAAACTTAATTGGCTTTTACTTGTATATTTAAATTGTATAAATTATTAATTTTAAACATGAGACAATCATCTCTGGACAGATATGCTTAGTAAATGCTGATTACTTGAACAAATTATGTATAAAAAAGGAAAATGAACATGTTTGCATTTTGTTTTTCCCTTTAGGCTACATTACCCAGACCAACTGTTGTATTCTGTACTGAGCAGGGTCCAGTCAGAAAGACAAAAAATACTCTAAACATTTCCAACAGAGGAGAGGATTTGATACAGAGAATGAGTTACACAGGCTTTATAAAGCTGAAAGAGAAAAGGGGAACACAGGTAAGACAGAAAAGATAACTGCAGAAAAAGAGATGAGGTATTAGAACCTAGGTACTCAGTTCTCTGAGGAAGATGCATCACTGACTTTTGCTCACATCTCAGAATGAGATGAGGTCAGTCTGGGGAGTGCTGGGAGCTGCCTCAGGCTGGAACCAGCTGACAGGAACAACAAAAGCCTAGTCCTCCCTTTCTACTTCCTCCTCCTAGTCACACTCTAGTGTTTTCTATTAGCAGAAACCAATAAGAAATCAGCTAACTTTGCAGTCTGTGAAATGTAGAGTAGAGGATAAGCATGAGTTTAGAGCTGGAAAATGATATGTAAAATTCTTCACAGGTATTGTTGAAAGGGAAAATGACTGCCTTGAAAATCAGACCCGTGATAAATTACATGTAAAGTAGCTGCTATCTAATGGGTTATTTTTTTGGCCGATGGATTATCTCAACATTTAGTGAGATTGATTTTCTGTGTGTTTGAACCCCAACATTAATTCTTTAAGTTATATTGACTTGCTACCCAGGTGAGATAGCTCTTTTAGCAAATAGTGATCTTTTTCACCTTAAATGCTACCATCTTCCCACAGCCATAATACTGAAGTTGTGACCATTCTTTTGGAAATGGTCACTTCTGATTACTATGCCCATAGAAAAAGATTCCATCTCTCCTGGTTACAAACAGACAGATAACCCTCCTCCCCCGATTGTTGCATTGCCAATGGTTCCCTCTCCTCTTGCTTTTTCAGCTATGGTAGGTCAACAGTCTTGGTTGCTGCCTCTCTGGGTCTAGCCTTTGCCTGTTCTAGCCCACTTATGTGTGTATTAGATATGACTGTTTCCTCGCAGTTAATTCCCTCTTGTTGGAAGAAGTGTACGATTGAACAGGTGTGTTTAACAAAATTTGAGATTATTTTACTTTCCATAATCTTCACATCATTTTATGTTATTATTTCTGAGTCTTCCAAATATCATTATACCTTGCATCAGTAAACTAAGACAGCCCTTCTTAGGAAAGACTACCTTGTCAAACTAAGCATACATTCTGCCAGTTGGGTAGCTTTATGCTAGTAGAAATGGACAAGCAGGATGGATTAAAAATAAATATCTGGTACTTTTACATTTTAGGATTTCTTTGTGCTAAGTTTCCTGGAAAGGAATCTGATCCCCAGAATCAAAACTACTGGTTTTAAATGTTGGCTCAGCATCAAATCATACCTGCAGTTTTAAAAATTTGCCAATGCCCAGCCCTCATTCTAGACCTATTAAAGAGAATGTCTGAGTATTGGGTTCAAGTATATATGTAAATCTCTGCAGATTGTTTTGTTGTATAGTCAGGGTTGAGAATTACTTTTTTTTCCCTCCTGGGAAAGTATAAGCACTATGTAATCCAGTGTTGGCTACTTTGTGTCATTGGCTTCAAAGAACAGATTCAATGAATGTGAACCCGAGGATCTTAACACCGTGTAGCTATTTAAAGTACCAAAGCCTATTTTCTTTATTGGTTTGTTTGTTTGTTTTTTTCTTCTAGTGCTGCTGTTCACTTTCACTCTCTCAGATGGCTGAGAATTAAGTCATATAGCAATATATGTGCACGAAAGCTTCCCTCAGGTAACTGGGGTAGATGATAAAGTCTATTTAGACAGCAGCTCCAGACTCCGTGATATAAACTGTAATCTACAGTGCGTTACTCAGTGGGTGGCTGATGACTGTATTTATGGAGCTCTGCAAAACCTCACAGCTTAAGTATGGAGCCCTGAAATCTCTGAAAGGAAAGACATTTCTGTTCCAGGAGACTGTAACGGACATAGATGTGGTAAGGGCCTACTCAGTGTCTAAAAAAACAACAGACAGGCAATCATTTTCAAGGAGTGGAAGAAATTGGCATGCGATGAAAATAGTCATGTCACAGAGATTCTATAAGCAATTATCTGAGAGAAAGAAAATATGCAGCATTAAGAATAAGAAAAAACAGCTCTACTGAAGTACTGGTTTCTGTGAGAAATAGGCACTTGGGAATCAGCTGTCAAGGCTATGTTTAGCCATTACCAATTAGACCCCTGGGCCAGCTTTGCCAGCCAGTATTAAAAATTGTACATTCTGTTCAGGAATGTAAAGATGGCTTACTATAAGGAAATCAACATATATAATACATTATATCAATAGGTGAAACCATGTTTGTAAGGCTCTAATAGCTACTGAAACACATTTAATAAAAATAATTTACTATTTAAAAAAACCTAAAATAATAATAAAATGAGTCTCCCATACTTTGATAAAGAGCTCCTAAAATAATCCAGTGCTTACAAAAGCATAGTGAAACATATACTTTCATTCATTGTTTGTGACAATGTACATAGGTTAACAACTTTGGAAAACAATTAAATATATAAATTTCACGATGTATATATATTTACTTTGATTCATTAATATAAATTATGTCATTCTTATTTCCAAGGGGGAAAAAAGCCAAAATAAAAATGAAAGCTCTAAGCACAGAAATGTAAATTCATGAATTATATATTGCAATAATGAAAAATTTGAAGCAACCTAGGTCAGTGATACCCAAAATATTTGAGTGTCCATGCCTTAGGATAAAATTGAATTTGAGCATGCTTCACCTTTACAATTTATTTATTTATGTATAAAGTATACATATATATGTACTTGTGTTAATATTTTATGTGTAGCATGTAGGCATAAACAAAAAGTCATTGAAAAAGGATAAACTTAAAAAGTTATTATTAATACTATTTTAATAGGAGCATTGTGATTGTGAACATACCTTATAATTTTAAAAATATTTGTTTGACATTTTATTTTTTAGCAATTTCATGGTCTGCTTTTAAGATTATTATTTTTGATACTTTTTTAAAAAGTCAAGCTTATTGAAGCAAAATTTGCATACAGTAAAATTTACTTTTTTTAAGTGTACAATTTGAATTTTGAAAAATGTATACAGTTGTCACTGCTACCATAATTAAGATATAGAACATTTTCCTAACCTCACTAAGCACCTCCTTCAACCCCAAGCTTCCTTTCAGAGTCTGCCCCCATCCCTAGCTCCTGCAATCGCTAATCAGACTTTGTCCCTGAAGTTTTTCCTTTTCCAGAGTCATATAAATTGCACCATTTTTGTGTCTGCCTTCTTTCACTGCGTCTTTTGTGTCTGGCTATTTTTGAACAAAGCACAATACTTTTGAGATTATCTAAGTTGTTGAATAATCAGTAGTTTTTCCTTTTCATTTATAAGCTGCATCACTTGTATGGACATATAATTTACTCACTCACCAGTTGATTAATATTTTGGTTCTTTTAATTTTTGGCTATGATTTAAACTGCTGTAAACATTTATACATAGTCTCTGTGTGAATTTGTTTTTATTTCTTGTGGGTAAATACCAAGGAGTTAAATTACTGGCTTATACAATAAATACATGTTTTCCAAAATGCATATATCATTTTATATTTTTGCAAATAATACATGAGAGTCCTGGTCCTCCACATCCTCACTTGCACTTCTAACGTTACCTTTTTTCTTACAAAAATTTTTTTGTCATTGTGATTGTATGTGTTCTGAGCTGAATTGTTTTTCCCTGCATTCATATGTTGAAATCTTAACCCCTAGTACCTTAGAAAGTAATTGTATTTGGAGACAAGGCCTTTAAAGAGGTAGTAATGGTAAAATGAGGTCATATGGGTGAAATCTAATCCAATATAATGCTTGTCCTTATAAGAAGAGATGAACGCACAGATAGCAGAGAGGGAAGATCATGGGACAACACAGAGAGGAGACAGTACTAATAAGCCAAGGAGAGAGATCTCAGATATCAGACTTTTACTTCCAGAATTGCGAGAAAATAAATTTCTATTGTTTATGCCTCTGTAAGAAAAAAAAATTGTCATGCCCTTCCCCTCCCCAACACCCAATTTTTCTCTCTGGTATGAAGATCATTTTATTTTTAGGAAACAAAGACTTGGGAAGAAACTTTGACCTTCCCTGTAACTGCCTAAAAGAATTTAAATTGAAGGCCTTTTCCAGGAAATAGGGCTATCATCAGAGATATGAACAAAGAACGCAGGCTAAGTGTAATAGGGGAAACTTGTCAGGATCTAGAGATCAGAGTTCATTCTATGTCCTATTGTCTCTTCACAGAGACATTTGTTCACCAAACATTTGCTTTTCCGTGTGAATTACTTTCCTTATCTTTGAAGTCCCAAACCACTAACTCCTCCTTAGCTCAAGATGGCCTATGAGGCTTAATTGCTCTTGGGTCCCAAATTCTCATGGAACCTCCATATGTATGTAAGTAATTGAGTTTAATTATTTTAATCTCGTTAATCTGTCTGTCAACTTAATTCTTAGAACAGCCAGAAGAACCTAGAAGGGCAAATAAAAATATCTTTTTCCCTACCACCAATTCTTTGGTATTTTGTTATTAGCCCCAATACAGTGTTAAATGTATTTTACTGAAGTTTTATTTAAATATTCTTAATGACCAATACTATTGAGTATATATATATTTTGTGTTCATTTCAGTCTATGTTCTTTGGTAAGATATTTGCTCAAATATTTTGCCCATTTATTTTCTTATTATTGATTTTTTAAATGTTTTTTATATCTTCTGAATACAAGTTCTGTATTAGATATGTAATTTACAAATGTTTACTTCCAGTTTATTGCCTGTATTTTGATTTTATAAGTCTAAATGTTTATATTTTCTCACTTATAGTTCTTGCTTTTTATTGTTTTCAGTTTTTTACAACTTTAATTGAAGTAAGATAAACTGTATACAGCCTGAAACCATCACCTCATTCAGGATAATAAACATTTCTATCACTCTCTCCAAAAAGTTTCTTTTTGCTTCTTTGCAAAACTTACCTCTCTTCATTCCTTCTCCAGGCAACCAATGACCTGCTTTCTATTACTATAAATTAGCTTGAATATCTTAGTTTTGTAATAATTAAGTCACACAGTATCTACTCTTTTTTTGTGTGTGGCCCTTTTTATTCAGATAAATGATTTCTAGATTTATTCATGTTGAAGCATGTATTAATAATTTGTTCCTTTTATTTCATTCATTACCATAAATTATTAATCCATTCATGTGTTGATTCACATTTGGTTTAATGCTTGTCACACTAGAAAAAAGTTATCTCATTAAGGTAACTTGACTGCAGTGAAATGTAATATTTATTCCATTTGCAGAATTGTTCAAGTTTTCCAAACTGCCCACCAAATAATAATTGGTTTTATTCAAATTTCAGTCTGTCCTCATGTTAGTTTATTATTATGAATAATTAGAATTAGTTAAATAATAACATTGTGATAAGTGTGTGAAATTTGAAGAGGAATTTTCTACTCAAATGGCTAACCTTGTGATCAGCTTTGTTCTGCTTCTTTAGACATTCTTGCTGCATAAGCCACAGGGTAGGGTGACCTTGAAATCAACTAAAGACTCACCCTCCCCTTTGATTGTTCTGTCTAGATAACAGATGTATTCCCTTTGCTTGTTCTCTGTAACTGCCCGTTGCCCATAGCAACTCCTGCACTCTATAACTGCCTGAGGACAAATTAACCAATCAGCTCATGCCAACCGTAACTGCCCGGATAAGCCCTATGAAAGTAAGATTACCCCTGAGCTCAGGGCCCAGATCTTTAGAGTGCTAGCTCTTCTGGGATCTCAGTGCAATAAACCTGAGTTCTCCAACTCTCCGAGTGGTGCTTGATTTTTCACCAGTCTGTTTTTCTGCAACAAATCCACTGACATTCTTTATTAAAAAGAAAGATATTTTTACTGAAAGATTTTTAATCAGATTTAAAAATTCTGTTTCTAATTGTTTCAGTTATATAGGTAACAGAGATTTTATAGGTAACACACTTTGTTTTGGGCATTAAAATTGCTTAATGATTAAAACATTTCCAACATTCTTTAAAAAATGTCTTCTCCATGCAAATCTATTGAATATAACTTGCTTTTTCATTTACTAGTAAAATGTCACCTTGAAGTTAAATATTTTGTGTATGATTTTCTGAAAATATTAAAGTAGCAGATTATTTAATTTTAATTTCAGAAATTTCAAAAAAATGAGATTTTGTCTTTTTGTAAAAGAAAAATGAACAAAGTACCTTTAAATTAGCTTGAAAGTTCTCTTAAGTACTTGCCACAGAATGTCCAGAGAAATAATTTTTTGTTATAAAAGATTGTTAAGATTGTTTTTTATTTATCATTGTATACACTATAATTTGAAGACCTTTTGAAAAACATAAAATTAACCACAGTAACATTAGTAAAATCCTATAGCACTTTATGAATGTAAGATTTCAATTTGTGTGCTGAAAAGACTGAGTAATGATACAATAATTTTAAATATGTAATTACCCCTGTAATATTATCCACATTTTTTTAAAGAAAATAGTACTTAAATTGGTTGTATCAACAGTGAGTACACTTACACAGGTTTTCTGTATTGTTTTTTTTTTTTTTTTGATAATACATCTTCTCCAGATCTTTCCTTTAACAACTCAGAGAAAGCTACTGCATTCTTAAAACAAAAGCTGGCAAATATCATAAACTGAGACATTGTTTTTAACTTGCAGCCAACTCTAGCAAACCTCCTACACTGTGTAAGTGTTTTAATACTCATTTTGTTCAGATCTTTAGCAATGTTGTCTATGAATCTTCCAACACTAATTGACAACAAATGTTTCACTATGATATATTCTTCTTATTTCAGTCATTTTTAAAAATCATGACATGACAGGAAAAGATATACTCCTTTAGTAGTATGTAAATTTTGTTTTTGTTAAGTAGGACACCCAAAAGATCGTTCCAAACTTTATTTTTAAGTTTAGCATAATTTTGTAAATACTAAATTAAATTTTACATGACTATAAACACTGGTGGAAAAATGATACGTTTTAGCCAAATTATTGTTAACTCTTTTTAGAACATTGATTTTTATGTAGGGAATGTGGCTGTTGAAGTAGAGATAGAACTGTCAGCTTTGCTGTTAGCTGTTTACCACAGATCTAGAATTTCAACAGGGAGGAAATGAATATCTATTCACTGGCATCTTCTTAAGTTAATAAAATAATAGATTTGATGCTACATAGAAAAATGTGTAACATAAGTACTAGGTCACAAGACTAATCTATGAAACATTATGTGCTTTATAACAACAACTACCTTAAAAGACAGGAATAGAAAATAGAAAAAATTAAAAAGCTCAACAAGGGTATTAGGATAAAGAATATTTTGCTTTTTGTTGCCACACTTTTAATGTTATTTTTGTTTTATTGTTTAGAATTTGAAGGAGGCACTTTTGCATCATATTTTCCTATTTTCTTCTCACAGAAACTTTTAAATCTGCATGAAAGTTAATTTACCTTCCATATACAAGTACGCACTTTCTTGCACCAAGACCAATACTGGATTTTATAATTCTTTTCAGTCGTTGCTGATTTGATCAGGAAAGAAATTATATTGTAATGTTTTCTTTTGCATTTCTGTGAATACCAGTAATGTGTTTATAGACTGTTTTGTTTCACCTTTTGTTAATTACCAGAGTATGAGAGACCTCCACCTATGCTGATAAAATAGTTCTCGCTTCATATCAGTGCCAGGTGTATGTTTTTATTTTCTATAACACTTCCTTGACATTTTATTGTTTATTTTTCCACCTATGCTTGTATTTCTTTGCCATCAAATTTGTATAACAGCTGGCATATAGTAGTTCCTAGATGCTTTATGAATAATTGTTGAATGAATGGATGAATGAATAAATGCTCTTTATACATTTTATAATGAAGTATTTAGGTTTTGCTTATGAATCTGTAAGACTTTTTCTATATTAAAGATTAACTCTTTAGGCATATGTTGCAAAATTGTTAAAATTTGTCACATTATTTTTAATTCATTAGTTATTTAATTTGAGAAACAAGTTTAATGTAGTTATGTAGTCAAATGCTTTCTGTTTATGGTTTCTGTATTTGGTGTTTTGCTGAGAAATTCTGTCCTTTCCCTCCAGTTCTTCCTTTCCTCCTTTGTATTGTTGTGTGTGTGTTTTGGAGCACATGGAGCTTAGTGTAGCGGAGTGAGGTGTAAGGACTTGACTTCTCTCCAACCTGGAGACTTCACTGTACCAGCACCACTTACCTGATCATTATCCCTTGATTTGAAATGTACTCTCGATTATACACCAAGTATTTACATATATTTAAATCTGCTTCTGGGCTTTCTCTACTCTGCCATAGAACTAATTGCAGTAGCAGTTTTGATTTTCTTTAGTGTAGATTAGTTGTATTTTTAATACTCAAATAAATCTCTCTTTCATTTCTCTATTATTCTATTGAAAATTTTTTACTTTTATCTTTTCTGATGAGTTTGGCGAATGCTTTTTTCATGAAAATTTTCATGTAAATGAGAATAAATTCTGTATGCCTTAGATATGTTTGAGCCTTCAGCAAAGATGGCATGCAGCCTCTGCCCTAAACTTTTAAACTAGAGACCATCTCCTAGTACTACCCCATAAGGAGTGTGTTAGGAAGCACTGCAGACTCATTCTCTCATATATAACACATTCTATGGACTCTTAGATTTTGTTTGTTTCGTTTTTAAACTGATGAACTTTCAGAGTTTTTTGAGGGATTTTTTAAGTTGAAATTTTAATTACATTTTCAGTAGCTACTTGTTTTCATTTTTTATGGAGGATTTTGAAGTTTGTTTCCATTTTTATTTTAAATAAGCTATAGATAATGGCTTAGCAAAAAGTACATTCATGAGGACAGTGTATACTTTTGGAAAAGATCAAGGATGCCTGATTTTCTCTGATACCTCTGACTGGATGCTTCTTGCACCCAAAATAGATCCCTGAGGCTGGTCCTAGATGAAGCCTTTAATGCTAAATGCAGTTAGCCAGGAATAGTTTAAAAGGACATAGTAAAACTGCTTGCTGGTTTATTGCTGTAGGTTTGCAGGAAAACTCGTCCCAATGTGCTCTGGGAAATTTCTTCTACAGCATGTTGTCTTGTTTCCACTTTTAAAATTTAATCCTAAAATATACGGGAGCATACACTAGAAAAATATCTCCTATCTCTGGAATCATCTGACCAGGAAGAAGGGGCATAACCTTATGTCTATCAGTGTTTGAAGCGACTTTAGGGCAGCTTTATTCAAAGTCTTAACAGATTTTGACCTTTCAAAACAGGAAATAACTGGTCAGTACATCTTTGGCAATAGGTCATGTGAAATATGATGCAGGAGCTTCTTTTGTTGTGATCTCTCTCTGACATAGAGATTGGTAAATATGATGGCATAAATCTCACGTGTCCACAGTTTTGTTCTATGTTCCTACTCTATTCCCTGAAACTCTGACATCCTGCAGAATCCAAATCGGATGAGCCTGTTGTATGTTGCTTTGATTTTTCACACTGAATGAGTGACCCAAAGCAATTTTCCATAAGGAAATTTTAAAAAAGTTTTAAATAATCATCCTTTCTTGGTTTCCCTTCTACATAAAAACTCAAGAGACACTGCTATGACAGTGTAAATAAATGAACCTAAATGTACTGCTTCAATAGTTAAAAACAACAGTTGCCTTGAAAACTAATCACATTCGCTGAATGAAATAATTTTTAGTAGGCTTCCATATTATTAGTATTTGTAGCTTTTAGAGCTTATTTGTCATCATTTCCTTCTTACAGAGACAGCTTGATTTGCCTCAGCAGCCCATGGGGCTCCCTGCAGCAGCTTCCTGGGCTAGAAGGACTGTGGCTCAAAGGCAGCTAGAGGCCTTGCTTTACAGGAAAGGTTTTAAAAACAAATTACTGCAAATGCTTGACTTTGCTTGTCGTTGCTTTTCTTTCCATTGAATTGTCCCTGATTTAATTTCTCTGCAGTGTACACCCTGGTTTGAACTACCTTGATTATCCAACTTAATCTGTGGTTTGTTACAAAGTCTTGACTCTCTTATGGTGGTCTAAACCAGGGGTCCCCAACCCGGGTGTCATGGACTGGTACCAGTCCATGGCCTGTTAGGAATCGGGCTGCACCGCAGGAGGTAAGCAAGCAAAGCTTCATCTGTATTTGCAGCCTCTCCCCAGCACTCGCATCAAGGCCTTAGCTCTACCTCAGATCATCAGGTGTTAGATTCTCATAGTAGCACCAGTCCTTGGTGCCAAAAAAATTGGGGACCTCTGGACTAAACAATCCAGCTCCAGAAATGAAATAGCATGGTCTCCTGACTTCAGTTGAGGAATAAATGTTTGAGAGATTGTCAAGTATAAGATAAAAAATTTACTAAATTAAAAAGTCAATATTGTTTTTAAAACTCACACTTGTAACAGCTTAGTAAAGTATATGAACATTTACTAACTGACAATTATTTTCCAGGCACAATTTTTAAAAAAATCCAGGCAGAGATAATAAACAATCGAATTCATCCTTTCATCTCCAGTCATTTACACAATTTACTCCCTAGAGAACGGAAGAATTTTTAAATTATTTATTACAAATTTTCTCAAACACTTCATGAAAAAAGATGGATTATAAAATATTCTATACAAATGGTATTTGGCATTTTATGAATTCTTTTAAAACCGAAGTCAGTTCAAGTCACCCTTACACTAACATCCTTTGGGACATTCCATCTGATTCAGATCGAAAGCCAACAGTGTTGACAGGTGAGCCATATGCCCATTTTACCACAGCCCTTCTCTGATCCCAGCTCTCCTGCCCCCTCTCCCACTCTTAGCTTTGGACACATTGACCAACTCCCTTTTCCTGGAACCCATCCACGGGTGTTCCGCCGCAAAGTATTTGCACTCACAGTCCCCTTTGTCTAGAAAATTCTTCTGGCAGGTGTCCACATCGTTTCTTCTCTCCCTTTTCAGACAGGCCTCCAAGACCACCCTCTTTAAAATCACGACCCTGGTGTCACCCTTTGACCCAGACACACACTGCCCAACACCCTCCCCTGCTTTATTTTTCATCATGGCCCTTATCACTATTGGATATGATTAGGTATTTATTCATTTACTTGTTCACTGATTGATTTTTCCACTGGAATATAAGCTCAGTGAGGGAAAGATTTTGTTTGTTTTCTTCACTGTGGTATCTTTGATGCCTACAATAGTGTCTGGCCATGGTCAACATTAAATTAATATTTAATTTTAAAGTTGTTAAAAAAACGCAAAAAAGTAGATGTAATGGCAAACCATACTGGGTGTTTTTCACTTTGATCTGATCTTTGTAAGTAGAAAGGGGAAGTTGATAGAACAAGAGTGAAGATGACATTTATACATTTAATTCATTAATTAATTATTAATATATGCCCCTGCCTAAATTCTAAAACTGATATTTAAAAAAGATATAAAATAATACTAGAAATGGGAGGGCAACAATTATTTTGAACATTTTTTCTTAAACTTTTTTGCAATATTAATACCTTTGATGATGAAGGCTATAAATCCTCTGTTTAGAATAATACAAATAAATACATATTACACACACACACACACACAAATATTCCAAGGGTTTCATGAATTCTTACAAGTTCATTTATGGTGCCAACCTTTTTGGCACCAGGGACCAGAATTCCTATGAGAATCTAATGCCTGATGATCTGAGGTGGAGCCGAGGTGGTGATTGATGTTAGCACTGGGGAGCAGCTGCAAGTGCAGATGGGGCTATGCTTGCTCACCTTCTGCTGTGTGGCCCAATTCCTAACAGGCCAGGGACCCCTTGTGCAGAGACATGGAGAAGTACAACACATGGCAACGTTAATATAATTACTATGACTCAGCACTGAATTTTACCAGACAAGTTAAAAAAAAATTTTTTTTAATAAAAAGGGAAAGAATGAATTATTTAAGAAAAAGGAAGTGGTCAGAGAAAAATAATATGGTTGTTAACGCACGTAGTCTGTGCATCATCTTATCCTAGGCTTTTAGAATACATTCCATTTCACAGAATTCCCATAACACTCATTTGTGGAAGTTATTATTACCCACATTTTATACATAAGGGAAGAAAGAGCAGAAATGGAATTTGAATCCAGGTCTCTGTAATATCCAAAGGTTATGATTCTTTAAATTTTAAGTTGAAAATAAGTATACCAGTTTGTCAGTGAGGAAAACACATTGTGTAGGTAGGTGTGTGTATGTGTGCATGTGCACAACACTAAACCCTAAACCCGACTAGAACTCTCTATGGGGTAGGAAAACAATGGAATTTCAACTTTCCTCAGTCCTCTTTTCACTGGGTAGATTATAGATATAAAACTTGGGGGGCTGAGAAGTTTTATGTAGCAATTAACTTTTGTGTACTTAGAGGGTAGATGCTGTGTTTTTATTTCTGACATATTTTCTGCTATATCAAACCATTCTGCTTTGCGTATGGACGCCACTTAAGAAATAGCAGGCATCGGACTGGTTATATTTAGGTCATTTTAGATGTCTCAGAATCTAGTATATGTTAAATAACCCAGACATCTCATTTATGTTTGGAAGGGGTCTTGAGAAATTCAAATGCATAGCTGCAATTCATAGCAGCCAGCATTTTGATAGCTAATGTTAATTGAGCAGTTACTAAGTTCTAGGCTGTGCTTTAACTTCATGAATTGTCTTTCAATATCCAAAGCATCTGTCAACTTAGCCAAAATAGACTGGTCAGTTCTGTCAAATTTTATTCAAATCAGCTCAATCAAAACTATTCAGTCAAAGTGAAAATTGGATACAGTCTTAAATCTACTCCTTAGAGGCCAGAGTAGAACTCATTTATATACTGTAGTTCAGTTATTTTTCTAAGGCCCCAGTTTAAAATGATTCAAATTATGGCAAGACAACGAAGTCACCCTCCCCTGCCAAGCTGTCTTATCAACTCCTTTTCTTCTAGGAGTTTGGCATTTCTTTAGGCAGATTGTTAATGATCAATCAAAAATAGAGCAACTGGGGCATGAGGCTCCAGGAGGTATCTGAAATAACAGCCTTGATAAGCATAATCTGACAGGTGGAGACTTGGCAACCCTATACTGAAAAGGGCAATTGTCATGTTGCATGGTTGATTTAAAACAATCTTGGCATTTTGTTATCATATTAAGAGGAAACCATTAGTGAGAGTAACTTTTTAATATTAATATAACTTACAAATCTAATTATTGCTAAAATTCAGCACCCTACACCCTAAAGACATTTGTCTACATTTTTGCTTTAATAAAAGAGATGGAGTTCAGTCATAAATGTATTCAAATTTATGAGAAACTGAAGCTCTAGGGCTCTAACTACCCACCCATGCTCTGTTTACATACTAAAATAGCAGTTTAGGATGGGAGATGTCTTTTCAGTTTTACTGACTCCTGGGAGTTGTAGGGCAGACTCAGTGCAAAGCTGTGTAGTTTGCTCATTTTTGGCTATACCTGGTTTACCTAGCAAGCCTACATATTTAGGGTTGGCTACATCTCAACAGATTTACCACTGGACCCACACCTACCTCAGTAGAACAATCACAGGTGGAACTGTAGAGGATGCCCTGGTGCTGGGTTGAGGGTGGTGGTGGGAGGGGGTGAGATGAGGAAGGTGGAGCTAAATAAAGATGAATCTGTCAGTGACAGAAGGAGCAAGGACTAAGTGAAGAAAAAGACGACAGAGACCTCACTGTGTAGAGAGATGCTGGCATAACAGCAAAGCATATTCTTGGATAAAATATTCTAGCTTTTGAGTGAAGCAAGCTCTGGAATTATGTCGGCTTGTAGCACTGCTAGAAAGAGTTATAGTCTGTGATTACTGCTCTATAGCCAACACAATATTAGAAGAAAAGGTTTCACTTTTCTTTAGAAATCTGTATCAAATTATAATTGTATGAGCAGAAAGTTTAGTTTTTAAGCATAAGAGTAAATTATTGTTTTTAAGATGCTCCCAGGATTTTGTTATTATTCTGAAAAGATACTTTATTACTCACAGTTCCCAAGAGGAGGGAGCCATACCATGACACACAGGGACACACTAGAGAGCACTGAGGTTGACTATAGGCAAAAAGAACAAGGGGGACTTTGGAAAAGCCTTTATTCTGGTTTTCCAGGGAAAGAATGGGTGAGGCTCAGTAAGTAGGCTAATGAGGTTTAGGATTCACTGGTTTGAATATAATTCCAGGGGTAAGGAGCTGAGGTGGTATTAAGGTTGCTTCTAGTTGTCGATACCCAGCCTCCAGGTAGTGGGGACTGAGGAGTAGTGTCCCACATTTTAAGAGCTGATAAAAGGGTGCGAGGGGTTAGGCTTTAGAATGGTTAGCTTGCATATGAAAGGCACGCTCAGGGAAGAGTCTTTTTGCTATCTCTAAAATCTGATAACCCAGAGAGGAGCAGCCCTACCCTAACTACTAAGGTCCTAGTTGTAGAAACATCAGATACAGAAAATGGAAAACTGTAGTTAATATAGTTATGATCAGCCTTTGCTGTTCTCTCTATTCTCTTTACACATGGAAAATACACATGGATAGATTTTTATTTTAATCAATGTTGAGTGAAGCGCTACTAATCAGACATCTTGAATGAGAAGCAGGAATGAAGTGAGTGCTAAAATGCCACATGAAACATATATGAGTGTGAGTGTGTGTGATTGTGTGTGTGTGTGTGTGTGTGTATTACACATGATCCTCTTAGTCCTGAAAACAAAAGACAAAAAGAAGATTGATTTATTTGTCTGCCTCTCTTCCTCTTTAGTCTGTGATTCCCTGTTGCCAAAGGCCATGCCTATTTGGTCTCTGTATCTTCAGTACAAAAATAGTTCCTAGCGATTAGAGGCATTTAAAAAATATTTATTGGCAAGCATGAATTAACAGATGAATGAATAGCAAGTAGTACATAAGCCTGTGTCAAACATATCATCATCAGAAAACACACAAACTTAAGAAAGAACAGCTCCTTGAACTATCAGAAGGGGTAGAATATTTGAAGAAAAGCCCTTTATGAAATTTGAGTAGGTCTTGGAGACCTGCACTTGTTTTGAACACCCAAAACTAAAAAAAAATATTTTAAAATTCTGAGTCTCAAAGATTGTTTTATTTAAATCTGTCGCATCAAGAATTCTGCTAACACCTTAAGCACTTTTTCTTATAATTGTTCTTCACAACTCACTGATCATAATAATTTAATTTATTATTAACAGGAACATCACTCACTATAGTTAGAATTCCATTATAGCCTAACAACAATAAATCATTTTTATCTAAATTTAAATATCACCAGAACTTCTAAGCCAGTACTCCTATCCAATCTTGGTCCCTGGTCCAATAATGACAGTGTTGCTTTACAAGTCAGAATTTAGTGTTATGCTCAGTTGATATCTACTTCAAGAGGAAGAGCTGAAGACGCATATTCACCTCTGAGTAGGTGTTCTGACTTGACCAAAATCTACTACCAAGTCAAGATCTGTTTTCTCAAAAGGAGTTATTTGCCAAAGAGTGCCATACGTACATTTGCCACAAAAATCTTAGGAAGCTGTACTGAGATTCTCCTAGGGATACTTGCTTCTTATGGCATTCGAATCTGCTACAGACCCTATAATCCCCATCAGGTCTGCAGACTCTGGAGTCCCCAGGGGTGGGGTTGCTTGTTATAGTCTAAAAGAGCAAGAGAGCACCTCTTGCCCAGGGCCCACTGACTAAGTCCCCTCGGCTTAACTAAATTATAGACATATTTCTTCCTGACTGTAGGCCCTTGACCTACCTTTTCTTAGAGCACTTATTCGAGAGAACTTGTGATTATAGATTTGTTCTCTGCCACTTTGGAATATAAATCTTCTTCCAGACCTTTACCAGCTTTGCAATCTATAAATACCTTTGTTAAGGACCTGAAAACCATCACTTTGAAATATAATTGTTGATGCAGATAACATCCTATCTTCCAGTCTCTGTGGAGAGTAGAAGCCTAAGTTCCATATGCAACAATTAGCAGAGACAGATGGTCTAATCACATTGACCAGCCTCTCTATCTTATGTCTTCTAGTACTTTTCCATTTCAGCCTTTAAAAATCCTTCCTCTTTTAATTTCAGTAGAATTGAGTTTGATCTTTCTCCGCCATTGCAGTAAACTTGAGTAAAAGTTTCCTTGCCAGTTTAACTCCATCCAGCGCAATTTTTCTTTGACTGTTGAGAGCTCATGCATTATTTGGTAAATGGGTTAAAGCAATACCACTGAATATTGTATATGTTGCTTAGAAATAAAAAAAAATGAAAGGCCTCATCAAATATTGTAAAATCATTCCCAATTGCTTGAGCAAGCATATGAACTCAAAATTTGTGCTATGTACATTCATGCTGACAAACTCTGCCCAGTGTAAAATTGTGTTTCTTTCTCCTTTGTCTGATAGTCTCAGGATCCATCACTGCACATTTCCTAATTTTCTACTAATATAAATTAGCAAAATTTTACAATTCTTTTGTTGTGTATGTTTTCTTATAGGAGGGACTCTCTCTATACTTGCTCCTACTCCTTGATTTAACTTTGGATATAGGACTAGAAAAATTAAGAGTGGCAGTTTATAGGCATAAGAGCAATTGATATCCTCAGGCAAGATAATTATGTCAGGGTAGGTCAATATAGTTTTCAAGTGAGAGAGCATCATACTATTCACACAAAGAAGAAGGGGTTGTTTTCACTAACCAGGGTTGAAGGGTTCATTGGTTTGGGGGATTCAGGGTATTCAGATTCATCTGGATTGACCCAAATCACAGGGCCCACTCCTTCACAACTGTCCCACTTGTCACATAAGCAACCTGGCAAGGCAGTGAATTTTACTTATCTTGTAAAGCAACTCCAGATCTGGCTTTTTATCTAAGTTTCAAGTTATAACAGCCCCATAACTGCAAGAATTCAGAGACTTTTAAAGGTAATTATAAAACCTCCCTGTACTTCTGACCATATCTTGAAATAAGAATTGTAAAAATTAGTCAGTTATTTTTGCAGCTCTCAGTGCAGGGCAAAGCAGCTATCTCATCCCATAGCGTTAATGTATTACATAATAATTGTCTATTCAATGTCATATTTAAGTATACATTTGATTCACAGGACCACAGGTCATAATTTAAAAAAATGTTTTGCCACTTTTTAGGACTTAGACTCCTTGTGTCCTAATCTCTCTATAACTGAATTGTTGCTGCATTCAAACCCAATTAAATGAGTAACCAAATAAAAATTAAGAACATTTATTGCCAGAAACTTTAACTAAGAAAATTCTAAAAATATATATTTTAGGAATAAGGAAAATCTCATAAGGTGATCTGAAATACAAAAAAGAATAGTGAACAATAGTATTAGTAAATTTCTAGGTAAATTTAAACAAACATTGTGTGAAAAATAATAATGACAATAATAATAAGTATAATTTGAGGGATTAAAAATCAGAAACAAAATGGTGACAACAGTACTACGTAAGTGTAAGGAAGATAATTAGAATTTTGTATTTCAATGTCTTTGTATTGTTTTGGGAGGGTAAGATATTAATTACCTTCAGACTTAATTAATTATGCATAACCACACTTGAAGGGTAACCACTGAAATAAAAGAAATAAACTGTATACTTCCAAATCAGTAAAGGAATAAATGAAATATAAAATCAAATAAAAGCATGTTTTAATTAATCCAGTAAAACCAACAAAAGAGAGGACATAAACAATAAATAAAATAGAATGTGCTAACGTAGTAGAAACATCACCAAATATATCATTAATTACAGTAAATGTGAAAATACTAAGCTCACTACTTTAAAGTGAGAGATTCTCAAGTTGATTTGAAAAATAAGTCACTATGCTCTATTTAAGAAATGAGAGGGAAATAAATGAATGTGTTCAAAAGGTACAAACTTCCAATTATAAGATAAATGAGTCCTGGGGACGTAATATACAACATGGTGACCACAGGTAATACTGCTGTATGGTATATTTGAAAGATGTTAAGAGAGTAAATCCTAAGAATTCCCATCACAAGGATAAAAACATTTCTCTCTCTCTCTCTCTTTTTTTGTGTTTATGTGAGATAATAGATGTTAACTAAAGTTATTTTGGTATTTATTTCACAATATAAGTCAAATTATTTTGTTGTACATCTTAAACTTATTCAGTGCTGTGTGTTAATTATACCTCAATAAAACTGGGAAAAATAAAAAGAAATATGCATAAACATAGTTGAAAAGTTGGAAGCAAAAGGAAGAAAAAGTATGATGAACAAGTACTGCCAAATGAAAGATTCAGTTGCTATATCAGTGTCAGATGAAATAGACTTTAAGAAAATAACAAACATTAAAGAGAATTGCTGCAAAATTATAAAGGATTCAACTCAACAGGAAGATATAACAATACTAAATCTGTATAATTTTAAATAACATTGCCTCAAAATCTGTAACAAAATATTGATAGATTATTGAAATAGCTAGACGTGTTGTCTGTACTGAGATTTTCAGTCCATGCCTCCCCCACTTAATGCAGACCTCAAATTCAGCTTTGGAAGCTGGTCTGGGTCTGGATTTAGCCTCTAGAACCCAGAGCGGGAATAAGTCTTTGCTTCCAGAGAGCTCCTGTTGCTGACTCCATTCAGTTGCTTTTTTTTTTCACTCTTTTAACTTATTTTAAATTTTTACTTATTATCTTGTGATTCAGCTTTAGGGACATTTGGTCCCATCCAAAATGTCCACTGAGACATTTGGTCCACACCAAAAAGTCCTTGATATTTGATCCCATCCAAAATATTCACGGAGACATTTGATCTAAACCAAATGGTTCTTGATATTTAAATCCTGTTTTTCTGCAAGATTTGAACCCCAACCCATCTACCTAAGACCATGTACCATTAGGAATACTAAGGCAAGAAAGGTTATTATTGGCAATACAGCCAGAACACAAATATTGAACCAATAAAACATGATAGTATTTTTAATCTATTAATCTTGTAAACCAAAAGTATAAATAAATTTGTAGCAGGGATAGTTTTCTGATCATGGACATTTTTGACAGGACTGAATATCAAGGATCATTTGGCATGAACCAAATATGCTCACGGACATTTTTGATAGGGCTATTTGGCATGGACAAAACATTCCTGTGGATGTTTTAGACAGAACCCAGTGTTTGCTAATCATGATCCAGTAACGTATTACAAATATAAATGCTATGATTTATTTAGTTGGAGCAAGAGGGGCTTTCAGAGAATCTAGTCTGCCATGATGCTGGACTAGATTCACATCTCAGTCATGTCTTTACTGCATTTCCTTGCTTTCAGTCATATCACCTTACTAATTGAATTCTCATTCTAAGTCCAAAGTGATCTTTCTAAAATGTGAATGTAATCATGTCACTTACCCTGCATAAAAGTGTTCTACGTCTTACCACCATGTTAAAAAATCTCAGCCATCTTGATCTGGAGAAAATTGTTCTTCAGAAACTGGCTTGTCTGCCTGTTTTACCAGCATCGCCTTCTTTGAGCTCAGTGCTACAAGGTTTAAACTTGAAGCACCCTGGACTCTCCGTGGTCTCTTAGCACTCTGTGTGTGCAGATGGTTTTCTTTGCTTCTAAGGTTCTCCTCCCTCTCAGGACAGCTTTTTAGTGAATATTCTGAGCATGGCCATGCTGGTTGTTAAGATGTCAAAATGTTCTTATGCAAGTTTATGAATTATCACTACTCTGTCTTCTTCCACATGATTTATTGCTGCTCTTCCCCCATCCTTAGTCTAACAAATTAAACACCTGGCAAAGCAGGGGCCTGGGTTTCTAGACCTTGCTCCAGAGCTACGGCCTAGTTGGTTAATGCCTGGGCTGTCATCTGCTAAATCTTTTGAATATTATCCCTGCTCCTGTTTCTTCTTTTCTAGGTGAATTCTTCTTGTGCTTCAGATTCCAATACAGCATCCTTACTCCTTCTTTACTCCTTCTTCTTTGCTGCACTAGCTCTCTATGCCTACCTCTGCTGTTTTCTGTCACTGGGTCATGAATGTCTCTCTTACATGTGTGCTCCTTGAGGACAGAGCCATGACTTAATTATCATGGTATATATTGTTCTTGGCACAGCATTTGGTATATCATTAAAGTTCAGTGGACCCTAGGATTTTGTGCAAGCCCTACTCTTTTTCTAACTTGAGGAGAGAAAAGAGATTGAAAACATGTAAAACTCAGTCTTGCTTTGAGCATAAGTGAAGTAGCTGCAAGTGGTCTTTTTCTGGAAGAGGTAGTACCAGTAAAGGGAGGTGTCTCTTCCTGGGCAGGAGACTCATACCAATTTGAGCAGGAAAAGAGCACCCATAGAGCATTGTTTGTTTGTATTTCACATATAAAAATCATTTAGAATGATTTTTGATTCTTTACTAAAAATCTGGATCGTCAAACGTAAGGATGAAAAAGGTACACTGTAGGCAAAATTATTGTACTAGAAATTTAATTTTACCTTGGGAAGGTTTTTAATTTTGAAGATATTTTTTCTTAGATCTCATGCCTCACTGTAATTGAAAGGCTGGACTGCATTTTCACATTGCTTTTGTTTTTGGTGATTGCCATGGTAACACAGACTTATTCTAATGTATAAGCATTTTTAGCTAATCTTTTACTTAAGAAAAATAGCAAGCAAAATGCAAATAAAGCTAATAGCTTCTTTTGCTTAGGTTTTAAGATGTTCAATCATTAACTCGGTGCCAACTAAAAGTAATTTCTCCTTTCAGTAATTAAAAAAAGGGCAGAAATGTATTTGTTTTAAAAGGACTTCTCAAATTCAGAGGAGTGAAAAAAGTTCTGATACCTAGGATGATAGATGATAAAATTGAGTAAAGAATAAATTAAAATTCAGAGAGGTATGTGACTTACTTTATTCTCACACTGCTGAGTGGTAGAGCTCAGGTGAACATTTTCTTTCAGGTTATGACCTTGTGGATGGCAAAGAAACTGCATTCATAGAGGCATGGCTGAATTTTTGTTACAAAGGGTCATGCTGGTTTATTTGCATATTGATTCACTCATATTGAATGTTTAGTATGTGCCAGGCACTATGCTAGGTTCTGGGATTAAATTAGAAACCAAACATTATGGTCCCTGTCATCACTGAGTTTATAGTCAAGTGAGAGAGACTGACATTAACATATAATTCCTCAAATATATATATGATTAGCTACTGTGAAAAAGGCATGAAGTTACAGTATCTAGGGTTATGAAAACAGGTAACATGTGGACGTAATATAGCTCAAGGGGTTAGAGAGAGTCTCCTTTATAAAGTTATATTAGACCTGAGTCTAGAAAATTATTATCTTAGTACTGAGTGGGCACCAGAGCATCCAGGCAGAGAAACTAAGGTAAGTTCCTTAGAAGGGACACTTGTGGTCTCTTGGGACAGGGAATTCAGGGACGTGTACATGATGAGTTCTGGAGAGGGTGTTGGCGATGCAGGTATGAAGCTGAAGCATAGGTGGAAATAATATGGTCTAGACACTCTTTTGGAAGCCACTGGAGAGTTTTATGTAGGAGAAAATGAGGATCAGAGTGATGGTTCCCCAACTTCTCACACTGAGACTGCTGATAAAGGGTAGAAGTAGATATGAGAGCTATCTGGGACATCTTTTCAGTTACCTGTGTGGTTATAGATAGTAATTTTCTTTAATGAGGTGACAATGGAAACTAAGTTAACTGGATAAATTAAAATTACATTTTGGAAGTATAAGTAAACAAGACAGTTGGGGAATAGGAAGAAAGAAATGTGTCAAGGATGACACCAGTAGGGTCTTTTTCATAATCAAGTCACCTATACATTAGGTCACTCTCTTGACTCTGGGTATAGTTTATGAAGAGCATTTCCCATAAAGACTTTCTGGAAATTGCTGTTTAGATTCTGAATTGGTGACATGTAAAGAGAAATATTTTTGGCATGTAAAGAGAAAGTTTTGGCAATTTTTATGATAATATTTATAAATACTTTTTAGAAAGTAGAGTTGTTAGCAAAAGCTTTTTCTTGGTATAGGAACCAACCTGTTATGTATACACTTATCGAATTCTTTTCAGGAGTCCCTATAGCAAATAGTAAACCAAACTACAACATTTATTCTTTTTAATCTTCCTTCTGATGGAAGTAGAAGGTTAGTAAATCAACAATTGTGCTACTTGGCCGTATAAGATCTTTCAGTAGCTTCTTAATCCCTTTACATTTATGTTCAAATTTCTTAACTTGTTTAAAGGGCCCTTCATGATCTAGTTCTTCATTGTTTCTTCTCTAATTTAGGATGTTTTTAATTACATATATCAGAAACTTTAGCTCACACTGACTTAAATACTAATATGAGATTCATTTACTCATTCCTGTAAAATCCAGAGATTTGGTGAGAGTCCATTTCTGTTTCTCTGTGATTCCACTGGTTACCTGCCTCATACTCAGGCTCTCTTTGATGATTGCAAAATGGCAGTGAAAAGAAATGTGTTAACATTTCTTTCTTATTCTTATCTAGGAGGTTAAGAGGACATTAATTCCTAAAACCCTGAAAACAAAGGTCCCAGCTTTGTTCCAAAAGGACCAACCTGATCAAATTGCATTGGGCCAGAAAGTTAGTTTCTTCTGATTGGCATAGGACAATCTGGGCCGACCTGTGGTACTGGTGACTGCTGATTCCACCACAACTCATGATTGTCACCAGATGGGGAAGGACAGTTTTTCTTAAAGGAAAATCTTTATACTTTCGGAAAGTGAGAGGGGGAGATTAGATGCTGGCTAGACAATGAATATCTGTACACCTCCATATTTTTCTCACTGTCTCTGCCCCTGAAGGATACATTTCATCCGTACTGAAGTTTTAGATCCTCAAAAAGACCATAAAGATTTTTCTTTAGGTCTGCCCTCATGCAATTTCCTTTGCCTAGGGTACTTTCTTCCACGTGAAGATAGCTGAGCATAAATAAACTGTTTTTTCAAGTGGCCTGGTCATAGTGGGAAGAAGAGTGATGAAGTGATATAGATGGATATGAAACTGTCCAAGATACAATCAGGTTGATGAATTTTTTCATATCAGCAAATCAAGTGCTATTTCTTTGACAACTCCTATTTGTTTTCTTATTGTTATATAATTCAAATCCTTTGCTGATGTCAGTCAGCAAAGATTATAGTGTGTGCCAAATCATTTTGAGCTCTGTTAGGTAATGCCTCCAAAACTCAGGCTTGTAAGTTGAATTTGCTTTTCAGATTTCCAAAATAATGACATAACCAGCAACAGACAGAGGTTGGGGATGTGTTCAGGGGATGCTTGAAAGCCTCTGTTCTCTTCTTCAGCCTTAATTATTCATCTGGATTTTAGACAATTTATTGTATTTTGAAAATTCCAAATAGGTGGGCTTTAGCAATTGAAATGGGGGTAAGCAATGGGGAGTTTGGGCAATGACAAAGGTAGAACCCAAAGAGCACTTAAACCATAAGATTTCATTTAATTCTCATGATGCTCTTGAGAAGTGGGCATTATTAGTATTATTGCTGGAACTGAGCATCAACTGCTGGGATCAGGTTAATACAGGTGCAGATAGAGGATTGGGTGGTGGAGGTGGAGGTGGGCATGTATTTTGCATGAGTAGGTTCACATGTGGGGAATAATGCATGTTAGAGGACAGTGGAGGACCTAATAATGTTTATTAGAGGAGAGCCAGAGAAATGCAGATATGACAGAGTTATATTTACTGATTTGTTATACATAAAGATGCTTTGGCTGCAGCAGTCAGAGAAAGAAAAGGTAGTTTCCCACTTCTTCATCCAGAGGATGGGATGCTTTGGCCTCTAAAGAATATTAAATGCCTTTTTGTTTCAGAGTTGAAAATCACCTAGTATAGCAAGACAACTTTATCTGCCATACAGCCTTTATTGGTAAGGTCCAGGCCAGGTGTTTCCAAATCTAATGACTGCAGTGGCCAACCAGATAACATAAATGAACAGAGAGAGAGAGAGAGGGAATGTAAAATAGTAGAAAGTGCTGAGGACTTTGGAAAACTGGAAGGCATGTGCTCCAGTCTAAAGTGCTTCTTAGCTACTAGTCACTCTTAATGTGCTGAACATGAGCCCAACTTGTCAGAGCTTTTAATTTATTAATAGAAGTCACACTTAATGAATTCCAAAGGTAACATCTTCTAGTTATTAATGTTGGTTCAAATGTAATAAACTACTTTGTATGTGAAACAGACCCATCTATCTTTAACCAACTGCCCGATTCTTCTTTCTACCCTTCAAATAGGTGAACTGTGATCATCTGAGACAGGCAGGAGGTGGTTATAATGCTGTTATAAAGGGAGAAAGGGGAAGGGAGGGGAGCACCAAAAGAGGAAGGAGTGATTATAGGGCTCCCTAGGACTGGTACAACGAAGGAGTGACAGCCTCTGTAGATGGCCAAGACCCAAGTCCTATTCATCTCTAGGGGTGCCATCAGAGAATTAGGCATAAAGCCCTGTTGGCTTGGAAATCTCAGTAAAACTCCCCAAGGTGGAGATTGGCTTGGCAAGAATGGAGCTGCTATTACAGGGAAGCTGCCAGCTTCCTTCATATGATTCTATGAACCTGAACATGACACATTGAATTATACTCTGGACTAAAAACCAGGGCTTTTCCTCATTTCTTCAAAGTGTGGAAGCTCCCAGGCTCAGAGCAACCTTAGGGAGGGAGAGGCAGCCACTAGAAGGACTGACAAAAATTTCTTCATAGCTTTGGAAAGAAGCAGGGCTTGACAAGAATATAATATGGTTAAGGAAAATAAAGAATGTGGCATTCCATGCACTTCAGAATGGAGCTAGGACAGCAGAGAGTTTGTGACAACTTCTGGGTGGGCCAGCCCCAAGGAATCATATCTGAGCTCTGTGGAGAAAGGGGATGTAGCTGAAGTTGAAGGAATGATTTTTACTAGAATCACATTCAGTGTGAGAGGAGAAACTACACTGCATTGTCCAGAGTGATAACAGTTGGGTGGAAAAAGCATTCTCAATTCCAAGATGCCCCAAAGCAGCAATGCTTGACTACTCAATTCCAGGGAATGACACACCAACACTTGATACTCTAGACACCCTAGAAGCTTGGGAGGCAGCAGTTTTTAAAATTATGGGAAGGAGAATCTTTGGAATGGACATCAGGGTTTCACTTGTGGACTCCAGAAGCATGGATATGGGGAGGCTTTGGGGAGCAGGAATGACAGAGCAGGATCACATTTAGTGTACCATAGCTAACAGACATGGTTTTGATCTTATCTGAGATACACACAAGCACTTTCAATAATAAATGGATGAGACTTTGATGAAGTCTTATAAGAACACGCAAGTAAATTTAATGAAATTTTAGTAATTGCTGTTAATGCGGACCTGTTATATTCACACACGAGTGACCCTGGAGGATTTCCATTTTATATTTAGTTATACTTCCATTTTATATCTGAATAAACATAATCATTACACTTAAGAAACTTGCTTAAGGTAGCCTCATGTTTTGTGATGGATCTAAAATTTAGATTCTGGACTCTTCACGTTAACCATTTACTGCAATATAACTTTGCTGCTTTTCACCCACATTTATCAGTTTATTTTTTATCTCAAATATAGTATTTCTTAGGAAATGTCCTATAATGTGGAGTATGATCATATATACTTTGAGATTACTTAAAAACCCATTGACTGTACCTATTTTAATATGTATTGGTACAGTTCGAATACTTTAAACAAAATGATTTATTTATAAATTTAAAAAGACATAGTAACTAAATGGAATATTAGAAACTGTAAGCCCTGTTTTCAGAAAAATAATTGTAATAATCATGAAATGTCACATTAGCATAAAAAAGGTGGGAAGCAGGAAATAGAGATTCTTAAATATTTCAAAAGGTGAGCAGTTGTGGTAAGTATGCAAAAACAGACTCACCACTCTCAAAGAAAAACATAATTTCTCTTTCCTAGGGTACCTAGCTGTGGTTTGGACATTAGTCCATCTCCAGTTGCAAATTCCTTCTCTTAAAATTAAAAATGTCTAATTTTTCTTTTAGGTTTTATTGATCTTTACCTGTTCTCTGCATCAATGCTCTCCAGCTGCAATAGTTCTGCCTTCTGGGAGCCCCCAGTTAACCTTTTTGTGGTCGTTATTAATATTCTGCTGGCCACCTTTCTTCCCCTTCATTCTTCCTACATTCAGGTAAGGTGATTTAATGAGGAATGTCCTTCAAGATCACCAACCTTGGTCATCCATAATTCAGGTGACTAGAGCATGAAAACTCCTTGTCACCTGGAACTGGCTTAATACTTGTCTTGTACGATAGTGCACTTTGCACAGAGCTGAACAATCAGTTAAGTGCTTACAATTCATTGTTGTACTTCTTAGTTTTGTGATATTAAATAATTTCCTGAAAGAGAGAGTTGTTTAGAGGAAATCAAGCAATAACCTATCCACAGGTAAGTTATATAAGAGGAAGTAGCTCTTTATGCTTCAGGTGTCACCTAGGTACGTTCCACCACAAAATGGATCATAGCCAATGCAGAATGTATATAGTAAGATTAGAAGCACCATTTGTATGCATGCAGCCTCGGTCTACTGTTCTAATTACTGAGGCCTGCCATTATTCAGATTGATGAATTACAAAGCATTGTGCTTCCCATTAAAACATTCTGACAATACAGATGCCTAAATAATTAAGATGCTTTACTCTGGACTGAATATAGATAATCAACATCAGATGTTTAAAAAAAAGTACAAACAATAGGAATAATGGAAACAAGAATCTTATTCAGAAGATTTAACTTCTCAAATCTTAGTCTCTTTATCTGCTAAAATATGACTGGCACATAGTAGGCACTCAATAAACATTTGTTGGATGAAATAAATGAATGTATACGTGTATTAATGAATAAATACAACTGGTTGCTCTGCTTAATTACAGAGCTGTAATAAGCATTAACTGGAATGAAAATTGGGTATATATTGAAAAACTATATTTATTAGACTTGGATTCAGATCCTGTCTGGACTTTACTAACTATACCACTATGGGCAAGCCACTTAACCTTTGCACAGGACCTAGCACATGATGAGTTTTCAGTAAGTAAGTGTTATCACTCGTGAAAGGAATGATGTATGATGTAAGGTGTTCTTTCTCATATTTGTCATCCAGCATCTTTGAAATCTGATAAATGTTTCTCTGCCAGTCTAACCATCCATATTCCACACAAACTTTTTTAAGTGACAGAGAAATAATGTATTTTATGTTATAAATATTGCTCCCTCGAGCACAAAAGTGAAACATGCCAAAAACTAAGATAAAAACTAAGAGGTGCAAACCACTGATGGTTGGGTATCATATGCTGGCTATTTTGATCTACTAATTAAATCTTCATGAAGCTCATTTATGAGCAGGGAGCTGCTAGTCATCTTCATAGCTAAGTGTTTAAGGAGCTGAATCTGGTGACTTAGTACCGGACATTCAGGACAGGGCTGGCTGTATGGCTCTGCACAGCCCCACGGTCATAAATATCCAATATTCATTATTGGGTGTCACTGAGCAGAATGTCATTCACATGAACTCACTTGTCGTATTGAGCAGTTTTTAAGGTAAGGGTATGGTTTCTATGTATTCCATAGGTTTATTTTTTTCTAAGTACAAAGGACATTTAAGACAAATGAAGCAAATTGTACAATTTCATGGGGATAAACACTACCCTTACCTGTCCCTCTCCAACATCCCATTAATTCTTCAATTCTTGTTGAGGCCTTTTTAATCTTTAAAGAGATTTTTTTTCTACTTTATTATTATAGTGCTGCTCCAGCTATCTGGCAATGCCAGTAAATAGGCTGCATTGTAACTAATGGTTTCCAGGTAGCTGAAATAAAGCTTTTGTGGGGGCCAATTTATGGAGGGAAAAAATAGTAAACCTGGGTAAATGTGGATTTTTCACATCCCAGGCCATCAGAAATTTTTCTGCACACTGAGCATAATTTCTGATATGGACAGTTGTATATTTAGTTGTTTCCTCCAAAATATAAAGTAATCCAATTGCTAGGATTTTAGAATTACTATTTTTGCTTTCATTATTTTTCTGACTGCTATTTTAATTATAAGCCTGTAAATGATCACTTTTTGCTTCTACTGAGCCATTTGCCTCCAGTCCCAACTGCCTTCTCTTTCCTAATTTACTGCTTCTTGTTTCTTCTTTCTTTGTTCCTGGTTTCCTTCCTCACTATTTTCCTTCTTCAAAAAATGGTTGTTGAGTGGCCTACTCTGGGCCTGGGCCATTCACAGTGTCAGTGGTACAGTGATGCAGACAACATTCCTTTCTCCTGGCACACACAGTGTTATGATGATGGAGATTTAACACCTGATGTGTTAATTGATTCTAGAGGCAGTCTAGTGGGGGACCAAACTCATAATTGATAATTAAAATACCATAATTCATTGATTTGGGAAGTGTTTATCAAGAGATAAGGGAACTTATGGAAGAGGCTTTATTTGGATAGTATATCAAACAGGAGTAGAGAGGTTTAAGTAAACAGCTAAGAAAGTCCCCTTAGATTAAAATGTATCGCCATTAGCAAATAGATAAATGTTGTGACAGCTGTTTTGTCTGTTTTGTCTATTTTATTTTGTTAATTTTCTGAGTTTGCTAGGTTTTGTGTGGTTGAGAAATTGTGGTGTCATGTTATACTATTTTTTTTTTTTTTGCAATAAAGTTGAAAACAAGTCCTTACTTTTCTTTCCTACTGCCTACCCCAAATCATGAGCTTCATTAGTGAGGGTGTCTGCTTCAGGAGATAATGTGTTTTGAAGATACAAAGTCATGGATCTGGTATCTTTTGTTACTTTTCTGGGACAGAAAATGTAGAGTAATTGAGAATCCTGATAATTCCTCACGAATCCTAGCAATTATAAAAAATCAAATATAAATTTAATTTCCTTTCATGCATTTTGCATTTTAGATGTGGTCTACAGGGCTATTTTAATTTTACATTTCTGTGTCTGGGTAGTTTTACATTTTGAAGGTACAGTCACAACTGACTTTTAAAGGAAAACCATTATAGAACACTATCCTGATAAGAAAGCACTTAATTGTACCATCCAGTTGCAATGCCAAGATTTTTTCTTCCAAGTTACGCTGAAACATTTTAAACTAGATGTCTTATGAATTCTGTGCCCTTGCAAAGAAATGCTAGGTTCCTTGTTATTGAATTCAGTTCTTATTTCTGAGATTCCAGCATCCCAAAATAGAAGATAGGTATATAAAATAGAATGATTGTCTACTTTTATTATTTTCTTCCTTAGACTCTTTTGGTTTTAATCTGTTATTTATATTTTGACTTAGCCAATCACTTTCTTGTCATTTTTGTATTCTAATATTTAAGGTGACTTTTTTTTTCCATTTTAACTATGTTCCCCAAGTTTTGATGTTCAATGTTATCATTGTCACTTAATTCTAAATAATTTCTACCTTGATTTTCACTCTGATTTCTTTGGTGCAAAATTTTTCAAAGAAGTGCTCTAAAATTTGTATTTTGGGTTATCTTTTTTTTATTTATTTCTAATTTTATTGCATTCTGTTCAGATAACCTGACTTCATCATACATACTTAGCATTTCTTGAGAATTTGTTTTGTGGTCAAGTACACACTTATTAATAAATCTTTCATGTGTGTGAAATGTGTATCATTATCTACAAGTTAAAATCTGACCTGTCATTCAAGTTCAAAGATCAACTCTTCTGATCCTAATCAACATTGTTTCTATTTTATGTTCTAGGCACATGTCTTGTGCACTCTTCCAGACTATAAACTCATTGAGTGGAAGGACATGATTTATCTAATAAGGCACTTAACTCAGTGCTTTGGACACAGCAGCCTCTCAATAAATATCGTTTAAACGAATTAGTGCCTATTTCAAATGAAACCATCATCAGTTAAAAAGGATTATTACTTCCCCCCTCTCTACTGATTCTCAACATTTTTTTTTCAATCTGCATATTTTTGGTGGGTATCCTCTTTCCAAAAAGACAAATGTCCAGATCATCTTATCTTCTTGTATCTGTCACAATAAAACAGACTAAGGAAGGCTTTTCCTCTCCCTCTCAAAGTATGTTACTGTTCTGAGACTTAGGCATGCATTATATTTATTAAATATGCTTAGGAAATTCTGTGCTTATGTCAAATTGTTGGACAACACATAGGCCATACAAGGGGTTAGCTTCTAGAGCAGCGGTTGCCAACATTTTTGGCACCAGGGATCAGTGCTCCTATGAGAATCTAATGCTTGATGATCTGAGGTGGAACTGCGGTGGTGATCTAGTGCTGGGGAAGTGGCTGCAAATATAGATGAAACTTCACTTCCTTGCTGCTCACCTCCTGCTGTGTGGCCCAGTTCCTAATAGGCCACGGACCTGGTGTTGGGGACCCCTGCTCTAAAGTATGTGATGAACTAAGTGTGCTTAGCAGTAGGCAGAATATTTTTGGAGAATAACTTGTCAACCCTTTTAGAATGAGGTGCTGGTGCTCCCTTACAGGTTCAGAGGACAGGGAAATGTCTGATGTGCCACAGATTTGGAAGAACCCATTGTAGTTAGTTAGGCTTCCACCGCTCTGTACTTTGAAAAAAGGAGTGCCAGGTTTTGTTTGGGAGTTGCCCAAAGGAAGATGCCCTGCTGCTCAGCATTCTTAAAGGCAACATTAAACCTAATATAGCAGCATTAGGAGCATATATATAACTCAGACACTCAAAGGCCTGATTTTCTGTACTTAACACACTGTATGTTGCTTAATGCCGGGAATCAGTCAGCTTTAAAGAAATGCATATTGATGTTGTAGATCATTTTGTCATATTTTTTTCACTCCTCTGACCTTTCTTACCATGAAAAGAGATACATCTCATGAAGTTAATGCATAGTCATTAAAGGACACACCAAACTGAATAAAATGACATTCTTTATAAGGCTTCTTCAAAGATGATGCTGCAAATATGAAATAACAATAGTAAAGGAGTACAATTATTTTAAAGCAGATGTTTACAGAGAAAAGGCTCAGGTTAGCAGAAGCAAAGAAGAGGTGACTTAGAATGATTTTATGTTGCATTAATGTTCACAACAAATTTTTTCTGTATGTCATATTTATCTTATTGTTTTAAAGAGCCTTGCGGTTTAGTGGAAACAAACACTGAACTCAGTGTCCTGACAGGTTCTTCTCCCTGCAGGGTGATTATTAACTTCCAGTATAACCTTAGAGTGCACCACCTCAGCGGCTGGATCTTGATTTCCTCATTTGTGTGTCTGAGGCCAGTTGCAGATCTGAGCATTTAGGATGCTGATTGAAGGGCAATGGCGTTTCGCTTCTTACTGAGTACTCACGATGTGCCAATCCCTGAGCTAAGCAGTTCACATAGATCACCACATTCAGTCTTTCCAACAGCCCTGAGCTACCTAGCTCCAGCAACCAGCTCTAGTTCATTGCGCTAGTAAGTGATGGAGTTAAGATTTGAATAAACCTGTACTAATTACCATTATACTATGCTGCCAGGACAATGAGAGCAAAAGCCGAGTTGAAGGGTAGGAAGTTTTTATTCTGTTCCTTCAAAAAAGAGCTCACCTTCTCCCCTTCTCTTACTAAATTAAAATATTTAAAAATATTTGTTATGCATTAAAATTGTATTTCTTGAGGCATTAAGGAGAATTAATCTATGCCAGAGACTCAGCAGCCAAAAGTGTACTAGAGAAAGATTCAGAATGCCTGATATCTACTCCCTAATCTCGCATTAACAAGTGTTGGTACCTTAGGCAAGTCACTTACGTTCCCTATGTCTTAGTTTCTTCATTTGCAAAATTAAAATGACAATATCGTCTTGTTGAACTAAATGAGACAATGTACATGAAATACATACAGTCAAAATTATAAAGTAATAAAGTAAATTATTCTATACATATTTCATGTATTCCTCTTTTGCCAACCTCCAATTCCTGTCCTCTCTGAGTACTGCAAGGAGAGAATGGAGAATTTGCAT
Source organism: Cynopterus sphinx (assembly GCA_030015415.1). Taxonomy (NCBI): domain Eukaryota; kingdom Metazoa; phylum Chordata; class Mammalia; order Chiroptera; family Pteropodidae; genus Cynopterus; species Cynopterus sphinx. The sequence goes on along the minus strand of CM057383.1, from coordinate 80,773,787 downwards.
TGGTGAATCAGGTTGGTGGTGTAAATTCCTGAAAGATTAGCTCTAACACTATCTGTGCTTCTGGCAAATTAATCTCAAAAAGACAGGAATTTCCAGAGAGCTTTTATATTTGGATCATAGTACTGTGATGAAATTAGATGTCTAGTGGCAGGGTAACCCAATCTTTTGATAGGGAGTAATTTAACTTTGCTAAATAAGGGATAGAATTGCTGAAAATGTCAAAAGGAAAGGAACAGAGAGTGGTGACATCACTACATTGCAGAATTCATGCAATTTCTCTATTTTCTCCCTTCTTTGTGGTTAATTGTCAAAGTGTTCATAATAGCCAGACTGTAGGTGATATGTAAAATCTCCTTAATAAGTTTCTCCGATAGACTGAATGTTTATGTCCCCTATTTACAAATTCAGATGATGAAACTTAGTCCCTAGTGTGATGGTATTTGGAGGTGGCACTCTTGGGAGGTATTTAGGTCATGAGGATAGAAACTTTATGCATAGAATTAGTTCCCTTATTGAAGAGACCCCAGAGATCTCCATTGTCCTTTTTGCAATGTGAGGACACAGGGAGAAAAGAGCAGACTATGAACTAGGAAACAGGCTCTCACCACATGTCAAATTTGCTAGCACCTTGATCTTGGACTTCTCAGCCTTCAAAACTGTGAGAAATACATTTCTGTTCTTTATAAGACACACAGTCCATAGTCTTCTATTAGATCAGTCTGAACAGACTAGGGGATTTTCCTCAATGCAGCTAAATTTATTGTCAAGTGAACGTGGATTATATATAAAAAATAAATTTTATAAATCATATTCCTTGGCTATGAGAACTAGAGATAAAGTTATTCTCAAACAAATATTGCTCTGAATTAACCAGCGAAAAGAAAAACTCAACCTTCATTGGGGAAAGATGGCCGTCACAGCACACATTATTCCCATCCTTTTCTCCTTTAGCATTTATATCCTTTCCGAGGGCTCCCAGAACAAATTACCACAAACTAGATGGTTTAAAACAACTTTCATGGTTCTGGAGTCTAGAAGCTCAAAATTAAGCTTCTACCAAAACTTCTAGAGAGGGATCTTTCCTCCTCTCTGCCAGATCTTAGTAGCCTCAGACACTCTTAGTCCTGTGGCTACATGCCTTTATTCTCTGCCTCTGTCTTCACATGGCTCTCTTCTCTGTGTCTGTGTCTTTACTTTGCATTATTTTTTGCATTGAACTATATCCAATCTTTCCTTTTCTCATCATGGTACCATTCACCTTGGATTAGGGCTCACCTTAACATCCTTATCCTAACTAGTGATATCTGCAAAGACTGTATTTCTAAATAATGTAACGTTTCAGGTACTGTAGGGTAGGACCTCAACATGTCTAGTTTGGGGACACAATTTAACCAATAACAAAGCTTTTGGAGGTCTTTTGTTTGAAAAGGCATAGGAGAGTTTAGGAAAGTTAATGAGAAAAGACAGATGAAGAAATTTCAAAATCAAATTTATTTTGGATGGACAGAAATATAAATTTACCTGCCATTTAGCTCTACTTGTTTTCCTTGTTTCAGCCTACACAGAGTCCTGAGAGAAGATTTGTAGAAGCCTTCTGGAGGCAGAGAATTTTCTGTGAGCAATTACCTCTGAAACAGTCTAAGAAGGGATTAAGAGCAAGAGATTTAGAGTCAGGGAGATTCAAGAACCAATGCTGCCATTTACTAACTGTGTGACTTTGGCCAACTCAACCAACTTCTTCAAGTATTATTTTCCTCATTATAGAGAGGATAATAACAATATATACCTCTAGGATTTTTATAAGGATTTTCTAAGATAAAGCATGTAAAATGCTTGTAATAGTGCAACAATTTAAACACTAGAAATGTTGGGTATAATTATTTCTTTGGCCCTGCAACCAGGATATGGATTTTACCTTCTTAAAAATATGAGTGTTGTAATTAATTAAAAAAATATTTTAACTATAGTTGTAGTCAATTTTTAAAGTATTTTAAAATATAAACATGGCTGTTAGAACTCACGAAATCATAATTCCTACAAGAACTCCAGTGCTAAAAAGACTATTTTATATGTGAATTGAGAAAGTAAATGAGATGATATTTAAAGCTTTTTTTTTCTTAAGTAATTCTCAAACCAACAGTAGCAAACAAAAGTAATTTAGCACAGAACAAGTATTTCTCTAGACATATTTTGTCAGTTTATTTTTCCTTATAATTTGAGAACCAGTTTTATGATTTTTTTTTTCAATTTCCACTTTCTTTGGCTATTTTATATGAATGACAAATACCATTTCATTGTGATGTTTATTGTGTTCAATAAGAAAGACAAGCTTTGCAAAATTATTTTGAAGTAAATTATTTCCAAATTGCCAACAATCCTTAAATCTTACAATGTCAAATGTTGGCAAAGATTTGAAATAATGGTACTGGTACATAAGTGGTTCAGAATAAATGTATATAGTCCTCTTGGAAAAAATCATTTCCAGAGGAAATAATAAGTGCATTTTAAAATTACAAATTATTACTCCTTATTGAAAAGGCTAATCTATTCTAAAGCAGAAAATATATTCATTCACATTGTTTTAAAATGATCTTTATTAGAAAAGATATATTCTGACTATATTTTGGCCTAAGGAAAAATTAAATTTGTCAGCAGAGGAATATGTTATTATATATAAATAATTAATAAAGAGAAATGCTTTGTGTATCTATCTGTGACTACAGAAAGGAATTTTAGGAGACAGAAAAATGTAGCAACTCATATTATCTAATTTCGTTTGAGCACATTAAGATGTCATTGGTATTCTCTGTATTCTCTGAAGCCAAATTTGCTTTGGGCTGAAAGATATAGTCATCTTTTCCATAGCGATGTGTCCTGCCCAATTTTCTTGTTTTTGCATCTTTTCACTTAGAATGCAGAGATGTTCATGACACCAAAAAAAAAAAAAAATCATCTCCTTTTAGAAAAAATCCTTTAGGTACTCTGTAGCTTCACTTCTCATGCCAAATATATTGCATTCTTTATTAAATAAAATGTTTTAGTTTTAATTCTCTTTTTAAAATGCAATTTCTTGTCATTTCCTTTGATTTTTAGACTTAAGGATTATGGAAAGATATTTTTTTTCCTTACTGAAAATAAATTTACTGGTTTTTCCTTTGCAAAGATGATTTTAAGTGAGACCATATTACCTTTACAAGAGTATATTATTAGGAACATATGCAGTCCCAAACTTTATTTTATGCTTAGGGAGCTGTGACATATGTCCCTCTGGGTTGAGAAGGGGGTAGGTTCTCCTGTACTCCATTCAATAAAATTTCATTTTAATGATCACTAGTCTGTGTACTCCATGAAGGAAGGGAACATGTCTTGTTTACTATTACCAGCACAGTGCCTCACATAAAGTAGAATCTTAAAATATGTGTGGTAAATCATATCTGCTTTTTATTCGAGGCAAGAATTCATGAGCACAGCTGGATTGTCTTAAAAAAAAATTTTTAGAAGACTTTATTTAGTGCCATGCAAAACAACCAACCAATCAACCAACCAACCAACCAACCAACCAAACAAACAAACAAACAAAACAAAAAAACCCAGTTGCAATAACAGAATATTGGTGTACCTGACTTTTTAACTACCTACAGCATACCTGACTTTTTAATTCTATGTAGATATTGATATTCAGTTACTTTACACCAACTGAACATTAGTTCAGGAGTCAGTAAGTGAAGGACTGTCCCCCCATTTTCTATGTGAAGAAAAGTCAGGCAATATTACATTTCTAAAGGGCTGTGGTTGCCACATAGCTTCATAATGGCAGTTGAATTCTCTGTTTCCCTTTCACTTGATAAAATTGGATACAGAACATACCTTCCATATAGAAGCCCAATGTCCAATGATGAATAAATATTGACTTCTTGAGCAATTCTATACTAGGCTCTGCAGATAGAATGAAGAAGTAAATTTTGGAACATTGACACAGTTCCTTTATATTGCATAGTTCTCTAATTTGTTATTTCATTAAGTCCTTCCTGATTGGAGAAATGCCAGCACAATCCATGCCACAGCATAATGTTTACATAGAAAAGTTAGACTATCTGGGCATTTTGGTTGGGATGACTTAGGTCAAAGTGTCTGAGCTCATTTAGGCTGTTACCATTAATATTCACAGAGACAAGAGTCACATTTTTCTTTCTCCATCAGATCTTCTTCAGAGTTATGAGTTGAAGAACAAAGGCAGAGATCTGGACTAAATGAATAGCATATAGAATCACTGTAATATACACAATGGAAATCACAATTTTTTTAAATGTGGCTTTTTTGTGTGTGACTTTTGAAACCTTCAGAAATCAAGCATCATATACATAAAATTTTTAATGTTCCAGGTATTTTCAATAGATAATATTATATTGATTAACTTTTAATAAATAACAACTCATATAAAAATTAAACCACACATTTTAAAAGTCAACCCACTAGAGAATACTATTTATTTATAGTTTCCTCTAGCTTTCCTACTTAATATCCTAAATTGAAAGCTTTTAGTGGATGGAAAAGTTTTCATGTGGACAAAAAAATCTTGCCCAGAGGCTGGACCGTTTTATGTATATGTGTTCTTTGAGTCTGCCATTTAAACCATGCCACTCAAATCTAACAAATTCTAAAACCTGCTGTGAGTCTCTTCATAATTATCTTCTCTCTTATATGGTTGTGAAAGAAAATCATTTGGGCACTGTTTCCAAATGTCTACAGTTTTATAGAATGTTCTTCCAGGTAGCAGTCTTTTGAATTTACTTTTCTCTGTCACACAATGCAACTTTTTTTTTAGTATTTATTGAGCAATGGGATTTTTCAGTTTCTATAGTAGGTTATGATTCATTGGATCTTTGAACACTTTTATACACCTTGGTAAATAGGGACATTAAAAGGCTTGAACTCTCAGACATAATCTTGTATCTCTAGGAAGGTCACTTGAAAGGTTAATTAAGATTCTTCCCCAACTCTATTGAAAAGCGTTTGCTTTATCAGAAGAGAATTCTTTTGCCTCCATGAATTGAATGTTTAAGCTGGAAATGACTGTGGAATTATATCTTTTAATGGAAGACACAGCTGCAGCTTGGAAAAGTGAAATAACTCCTCTAAAGCTACACAAGTTAAAAAGTAGAGCCAGGACTGAAACGCAGACAGGCTGACAGATTAAATAAGTTATTCACATATTTGTCATAGATAGCAGGAAACAGAACCATGTTTACTTTATTTTTGTATGAGATTGTTTTTTTTGTGTGCTTTATTTGCAATCACTCTATGAACATTCTTCAGTCAACTTTATGGTAAGTCCCTGTAAGTTGGTAGCTTGTTTAAAATGTCCATAAGGGTGGCAATGAGGACTGAAAAATAAAAAGCCAAGAAAAGTCAGAGGTCCACTCATCTAAGTCAATTAAAGATGACAAAGTTTATAAGGGCCTATCCTTAGGTGTTGGATGCTGTCTTTTGAATTTGCGCATTTTAACTAACTATTGACAAATTGTCCTAGGATGCAGTTGTACCGAATTATACTCTCACAAACTAACCCTTATCATATGCTCATATGCGTCAAGCATTGTACTATTTTGAACACATCAACTGATTTTGATTTCACAGCAGTTTTACACATTTGGGTGCTATTATTATTATTCTCATTTTAAATATAAGAAGATAGAGGTACTGGGAGTTCAAGTAACTTGTTCAAGGTGAATCAGCTAGTAAATAACAGTCAAAGTTTGAACTTTGGTAGTGTGATGCTGAATTGCATACACTTTACTTTTCAGTTCAAGCTGCTCCATATCCTTCCTCCTCATAGTTACAACTACCAGAATATTTAATTTTTGAGAATATGATGTATGTGAAGCTATATTCCTTTTAATTTTACATTTTGATAGTTAATAGTAAAGTTGATTTTCTTTTCATAAGTTCATTGATTTCTCCTTGTGTTTTGGCTATTTGCATTTCTGTTGGATTGTTATTACATGCAACAGTTTCTTATAGATCCTGAATATTCATTCTTTTTTGGTTCTGGGCATTGCAAATAATTTCTACTGAAATATGGCTAAATGAACTTTTTTAATGATTTGTGATTTGGGGGGGCTATTTAAGTAATTCTTCCCTGTTCTAAAATTCTGAAGACATTCACTCACATTTTTTATTGAAAATTTTAGCTTTCACTTTTGCAAATATGTTTTATTTCCAATTCAATATTATTTATGTTATGAGGTAGGAATCTGGCCTTTTAATATGTGTATAATTAGTTATTACTGCAACATTTATAAAATAGATAATCATTTTCATACTTATTTGTAATGCCATGCCTATCTTATATAAACATCAACTCTTGTCTATCCTTGGACCAATTACATCTTATCATACCTTTATATTACCTCCTGATATTTATTGAAATAAATTCCAACCATTTAGTTCTTTTAAATTGTCTTGGTTATTTTTGCCTATTTGCTGTTCTATCTGAATCTCAGAAACTGTTTATAACTTCCAGTAAAACCCCTATTGATATTTTGATTGGAATTATATTGAACTTATAGAATAACATGCAGAAGACTGACATCTTTAAATTTATGACTATATTATATCTCTACATTTATGTAGGTCTTTTAAGAAGTCTTCCCATAGAGTGTGATACATTTCTACATAAAAGTTTTGCATATCTCTTATTAAATTTATTTTTGTCTTTCTCATATTTCTATTGATATTATCTTTATATATTTTTAAATTATATTATGTGATTGTTGATGGCATATAAGAATTTAGCTGAGCTTCTAAATCATATTTTCCAGCATCCTTGCATACTTCTTAAAAGTCTAATAATTTTTGATAGTCTCTTGAATTTCCTGTGTAATCATGTTATTTGTGAATAGTAGAGACTTAATTCATACCTTTCTATTTTGAAATATTTTCTTCCCTTTATTTTCTTACTGTACTGGCTGGTATAATGTCAAATAGAAGTGGTGATTGTGGTTATCCTTTTCCTTTTCATAATTTTACATAGAATGCTTATAAGTTTTACCACAGAATATAGTTCTTGTTATGTATTCTTATTACTTTGTAGGCTATATAGAAAATATTTTTATGTTTCTGTACAGTTAGGGCTTTCTGAGCAAATTTTACTGAAATTTAGAACCTGTACTAAAAGAATAAACCTTGGAGGTTAATTTAGGACTGATTTGCTAATGAGAAACTATCTTGAGAAATTTACCTCTTCAGATGGGTGTGTTTACTATTCAAGTGGGGATTTAGAGTCAGGACCATGGAGATATCCTTTTACTGGTAAAGCTGAAGACTGTGGTCTTCTCTCTCTTCTCAAAGGATTTATTTACATTTGAAAGGATAAGAATAAGGACCTAGGATTCTGCCCAAACAGCAAAGGATTTTCACCTTTCCTTTCAGAAAGGGATAGGAGATGGCTTTCTTTTTCCTGTATAAATGCCCATATTCGTAGTTTTGAGATTCCTTGTCTGCAGGAGACCTCTTTATATGTAGGATTTATCATCAGGCTCTCATTGCTTCACCTCAGAGATAAGATTGGAGCCAATAGTAACTGGTACAATTGTTTGTTGTAAGTAAATAATAATTTTCTCTGCAGAAACCTTGTGTTTATATTCAGTATCATATTATTAAATACAGACATTGAAAACATTTAATCAGATTAACAAAAGTCCTATCAAGTCTCAGTTTGCTGAGAATTTTTGTCATGGATAATATTAAACTTTAGCAATTGCTTTTCTGAACCTATTGAGATGATTATAGATTCTCCAGAATTTTAACACCAGAATTTGTTTCACCTTGTTTGAGTCCATCCCCTTAACATCAGCCTATAATAATTTTTATTTTGTATTGTCAATACTTGTTTGGATCTTTTTCCAATACTTTATGTTTTTTAGTTTCTAGTTTTGTTTTGCACCTCAAGTCTTCCAGATTCATTTTCTTTTTTCTTGAATTATGTCTTTTGTAGGTTTATTCAAAAAACAACTGTTAGTGAAACTGTCTCTGTTTTTGTTTATTTTAAAATGTTTTCTGTTCACTTTTGTTTTTTGATGTTATAGTTTTGCCATTTTAAACCAAGTTGATGGTTATTTTTCTCTCAACAATTTAAAGATATTCGCAGATAATTTGTTTTCTGTTATTTCGCTTGAGAGAGATTAATACTATCAGTCTATTACTTTTCTTTGCAAGTAATCTGACATTTCTCTTTGGTTGTTTTTATAGTCTATGTCAATGGTGATATATAGTATCAGTATGGCGACTAGGTATAGAATTAATTATGTTCATTCTTCTTGGCACTTTTGTGCTTTGTGAATCTGAGGTTTTATCAAGTGAAAAAATTAATAATTGTTAATTTTACAAAAATTGCTTTTCTCTACTTTTAGTCCTTAATTAAACTACCTGTAGCCATTACCAGGATTTTTATTTCTGTCAACTATGTCTGTGTAAACTTCCTGTATATTTTCCTCTTCTTCACATTTCAGTTTTGCTTTTTTTGGGTATTGTTCTCATTCATTTTCTATTTTACCATTAAGTTGTTTTTAAAATCTATCAATTATTTACTTTCCCCAAGTATCTTATTTATTTCCTAAATTTCAAGACCTTATTTTATATCTTTAATCAATACACACATTTGTTTTATATTTGTATCCAGGAGTTCTGTTATCCGAAGTACTGCGGAGTGTCAACATTTGGTCTATGCTTTGTCCATTGAGTTTTTATCATGTTACTTATGATTTTTTATTTTGGCTTTGTTTTCATTAGGGCTTTATCTGTGTGAATTTTGTGTGGTCAGACTTGAGGTTTTATTCATCAGAGAAGGTTTACATTAGGTCCTGCTGGATTTCTTTTATCATCACTTCTCTCATTCCACTAAAAATTTTTTAATGAGAACCTACTAAACATGTGGCACTTTTCCAGTTGATTGAGATATATTATTAATTTAAAAAGACAAAATTCCTTGCCCTCTTGGCATTTATAGTTAGTGTGGGGGGAGGGCAAGTAACAAATAAGTAGTTACCTCCTTTACATGGAGAACAGTAAAAGTGAGTCAGTATTAAAGAGATTGGGAGGAGAAAACCTCATTGAGAAGTTGATATTTTAGCTTGATTGAGTGAAAGATTTTGCAGTACACATGTATGGAGAAAGAGCATTCCAGATGAGGAGTAGAGGCTGCAAAGAGGCATTAAAGTGAGGAATATGGCTAATGTGTTCAAACAATGAAAGAGAAGGTAGCATAAATGAAGGAGAGCCCAGTAAAGGTGAAGTCAGAGAAGTGATGTCTGTTTTTATTAATGTCTTGGTTTAGGGGTTCCTATATCTCACAGGCAATAGATAGCTATACTTTCAAATCATGTAAGAACATATTTTGATTCTCTGGAGGCCTTTAAATTTAATTTTTAAATTTCATTTAATTTTTTAATGACTAGTTGCTCTGCCTTAACAGACAAACTTTTTTTATATCAACTATTGCTGGTCAGTGAAATTATAGCACTTACATGGCTGAGAAACTTTCCAGACAGTTCAGTTCCAACTCTTGATCTTGTTCAAAACAAAGGCCAATTTTTCTATCCTCACATAGCCAGTAAAGCTTATGTTTCTTTGCTCCCAATGGTGGACAATTCCCCAGGGTGGCCCCAATATCAGTTCACACTAAACACTCCAATTTTCAATTTATTTTTTATTCCTGACCTCTGAGGACTTCTCTTACTTTCTTGACATCTGAAATATGAATTTAAAATAACATTTGTAATATTTTCTCCACTATTATAAAGGTGATTTTCAAAAAGCATTTCTATAGCCTCATGCTTCCAGGATATAAGCACATCAGAACAGTATGGGTAGAGCAGAGAGACGTAGGAGATTTTGCATTTGCCATAGCACAAGCTTTCTGAGCTATCTAGAGGAGGCTGTGCTATTTGAAGGGAAATGTTTTAAAATAGGGACTTGGGTCCTTTTCATAGGGCGTAGTCAACATGAGAGATATACTTTTGATATCCTGGTGTGTTTTGAAAACATTTTATAAAGATGAAAGAGTCAAGGGAAATATGAAAAAGGGAAATAGGATTCAGTTCAGTCATATTATTATGCATAAATACTGAGGATCCCTATTGTTTTTGCTTAGCCATTATTTTCTTTTGGAAGTAATGGTAACTACATTATTAATGTTGCCAATTGGAACAGTCTTGATTCTTAAAAGAGAGTCCAATTGGATGGTTTCTTCACTTTGATTTATATATTTGTTTTGGCTATTCCAGAATGTGAATATATGCCTATTAAGAATTAAGGGTAACATAGGCTAAATTCACCTAGTTTAAATTCTGGTATCAATCAGAAAATTCCTATTTGTGAATCACAATTTTGCTTTTTAAACTGATTAATGCTGAACAGCAGGAAAGGAGGATTTATTGGCATAATGTAAAAACTTTTCAAATCACTTAAAGAGACCAAATAAATCCTTTTCACATCTATGTGTTTTTCTGAAAATTTTGCTCTGTTTTTATCATAAAGAAAAAGAAAGACACCCAATTAAAAAAAAAAACTTTAGAAAAATATAACACATGGAGATATGGTGAGTTCTACAGCATGCTACATTCCAGAAATAAATTTGTATTTCTCATACAACCAAAAAGGGATGTGTTGCAAAATCCCTTGTGAGATAGCAGAGGAAAACAGATCCAGTCAGAACTGAAATGGAAATAGTTTTTAATCAAATGCAGATATTGAAGGGATAAATTCAATCTATAAACCATAACAGGGCACTATGACAGGCTGGGTTTTAATCCTATTACATGGGAAGAAGGTACATGCTAAGCTGGATATTACTGCAATTACCTACCCTAGTGGTTTACAGGATGGGTGAGAAAAAAGTAATGAAACCAATTTCTTTCTCAATTGCACTGGAGAGATCCTCGCATCTTTGAATGTAGAGAATGGTAGACAATTACAGTGAAGAGATCTAATGCTAAAAAACACTACAAAGATATTAAGAAATCTAACAAAACAACCTGAGCAGAATAAGACGAGGAGAGTGAAGTAAAAATTTGAGAAGTCATGTTTATAAAACTTGCAGACCACCTGTACTGTGCAGCAACTTTTGCCCCTTCATCCCTTCATTTAAGAGAGGGTATGTGGCATCTTATTATGAAAGATAGTACAGCTGATGCTCTTTGAGCCCAAAATGCACCCATTGCCTCTCTATGTCTCTGAGTTAAGGTCATCTTTTTCTTATTTGACCACTCTATGGTTCCTAAAATAGACATTATTTTTGGAATAAAATGTTTTCTGTTTTCTAAGATCAATAATTCTAATGAGATCTTTTATATATTTTAAAAATCATTCTTTGCTAGGAGGAAATTTAGTAACACTATGTTGTAAAATAAGCCTTGGTTGGAGAGAAAATGCATAGTTACAATCAGATACTTATCCCATTTAAGTTACTGTCTTAATTATGCCCAGCCTGGAGCACCAAATCTGGGTCATAATCCATTTGTGGCAACTCTCAGAACTTCAGTACTTTACCCATGACCTCCTAACTTAACCCCTCTAGTCTTGTCCCATCACATATGGTTGCACCTTCCCCCCCTACCCCCCCTTTATATATATATATATATATATATATATATATATATATATATATATATATATATATATATATATATGAATTCACCTTTTTTAATGTTGATGCTCCTTCCCATTCCTGATATGAATTCCTCCTGAATCTTCCTCCCCACTCTTCTTTTGATTTCTCCTTTCTGGTCCTCCCGGCCCCTCCCTGTCCCACCTCGACCTGCCACCACATTCTCATTCATTCAGAGGGAAACCCTTCCCAATTAGAACTCCTCAGTTATGGTAAATGTCTCCTCCCAATGAGACCTTTTTATAAATTTTTCCTTTGCTTAGATGTGTGGAGAGAAATATAGAACAATATAGAACATAAGTTATTTGTTCGAAGAGGGACTTACCTGCTGATCTATGAAAATAAATCCCTAGGGATGATAAAGAATAAAATCCACTGAGTAAATCTGAAGATCTAATTGGTTTTGTTAAATAATCTGTGAATCAGACAGCATCTCATATAGCAACTAGAAAGGTGCCACATGAATGGTTTTTATAGGAAGAAGCCTGGGACAAGGAAGCTATTATTCTTTGTGGGGGAAGGGAACAGCAAGAGTTTTTATCATGCATATTGCCTCTTCTTTCCATGGAATAGGGAGGGCCCATATGACAGATTGCCTCCATGATATTGACCAGAAAATTCCAAACTATTTGATTAAGATTATGTTTCTGGGAGATGTTGAAACAGTACTTAGATCAAGTATTAAATTTAGGTTTGATAGAGGCTAAAGGGCAGGGGGTGGCAATGTGGGGGTGGGGGAAATCAATCAGTTGATCAAAGTTTGATATCATGGGTTTTAGCACAAGTGACACCATGGGTTTTCTCTTTAACAGGGAAGACATAGCTTAAACCAACAGTTCCTGAGTCACTAATTGTAAATTTGCCAGTCTTCCCATTTAGTCTCATATCGCACATATCACAGCTCACTTAGAAGAAATTACTATCAAATTTGAAAATGGTTGAGTAGTTAGAGAATAACCTGCCTCTGGAGTTTTTAATCTTATAAACCCAGCTAAAGTCTAATTACCATTGACTATTGGATTTCAACTGACTACTGGCTTGTTGAAGTAACCAAACTTATAACTTACCTGTGCCCCATGCTGTCTGTTAAATGAGAAAGGCTCCCTTGTAAGATGGCTTCCCATGGGTGCTTGGTGGCTCCACTGTTCCCCTCACTGGGGCTCTTATCCCACCATTTTGTTTAGGGATCTGTTAAAGATTTCCCTCAAGTCACCCAACAGCTATCCCCAGTGGCTTCCCTTTTTGCCTTCTGAGTTCCTTAAGATTGTGGCCTAGCAGGATCAAAAGAGCAGGTGAAATAAGGTTATTTTGTGGCTCTTTCTGTTGTTTTGTTATTTTCTAGATGGATGCAAAGACTAAAGATATTTCACTTTTTTCATTTTGACGAATGTCTTTGGATCACACCTGTCTGACCCATCCTGAATTTATTAAGATTTGCTTTAGCAATAATAGGGATTGAAGAAATTTGAAACTCAAATATAATAACTACCTGCCATGACTGGTTAAAAATATGACAGGGATGCCACAGTGCTGTGATACTTCCCATTGATCAGAACGTCTTCTTCCCTAACTTCTGCAGTCTAATTAAAATCAGCCTCCAGAGCAGTTCTTTCACCATGTCTTTCTCATATCAATTCTTGCCAGCGGAAACTCTTGAGATTCTAAAGTAGCTTTATACCTTCAAGGTCAAGGTGTAACATAGATTACTTGAGCACAGTCAATTATCACTCGTTTGCTCACGTGCAATTATAAGAAAGTGGACCTTCAGCTAATTTGAAAGAGGCTAGTCAATCCATCAAAAACTACTTTATACTTTGAGAGGAAATATACACATTTAAAGAAATGTAATGCTATATGAAAGCCTATTTTTCAAATAAAAAATATATTATGAAAATTATGAATATTTAAAAACAGGGCTGGAATACCATTTTTATTTTTTTCAGCGTGAAATGATTTCCTGACAGTCAATCTGAGATTTAGAGTTTCCCATTATGCTAGTTATATTTAAATTCCTCAGGCAAAAGAAGGGGAAGAAAAGAGCAGGGCTCCTCTGCTCTAACTTGCTGGATTTCTGGAACTTTGGAGCTGTGCCTACTTTTAGGGAGTAGCACAAAGTGGGGAACTAAATTTGGTGTCCAGAATAGAAATAGGTAAAATCTAGAGCCAGGTAAATAGATTGGACAAAACATTGGTCTCATGGAGGGTGGGAAAAGACAGAAACTGGCCAGAGGTCCAGGAACTGTGGTTGGAGACAACCTGACCGAGTGAGTGGGTTTTGGAGAGTAGATAATAGGCAGAGGAAGGCTTCACTTTGAAAGGCCACTTTGGGAGATAAGGGAACTTCTAAGTGTACTGGGTAGATTAGCTTTCCTTTATTTTGACTCAAGGCTTGAGATATGTTTAAGAGTAGAGTGTAGGACAGGAAGCTAATTCCAGTCTCTAGTCCTACCTTGGAAGCTCAGTGGCATAACTGCTCTCAAGGACACACAGGGTCACTGAAAGTTGGCAGAGGAACTCACCACAAAGATCAGCCTTGAGAAAAAAAAAAATAAAGCATCTTTACTCTCAAATAGTATGTTACTCAGGTGGAGGTGGGGATGGAGTTGGGGGACATCCACCAGCTATTTACTATCTTTTAAGTAAGTGGTTTTTAAAATGTGGTCCTAGGAACCCTGAGATTCCTGAAACCCTTTCAGGGGTCCCACAAGCTCAAACTACTTCTGAATAACAGTAAGATATTATTTGCTTTTCTTCTATCTCATTTTCTCATGATTGTAGAATGGGGTTTTCCTGTGTGATATGGTAACAGATTGAATGCAGAAACATATGAGAATTTGACTATTTTCCTTTAAGCAATTTATTTTTTGCAAAAAATATAAAATAGCATCTCCTTTATCACTATATATATTTTTTGTTTTCTTTAATTTTGTTATTCATAAAAAATACATTAATTTTATGAACATGTTACATATATATTATTTTAAATAAATTTTAAGGACTCATTTTTATTTTATTTTATTAAATGTATTGGGGTGACATTAGTTAATAAAATTATATAGGTTTCAAGTGTACAATTCAATAATACATTATCTCTATATTGCAATGTGTGTTCACCATCCAAAATCTAATCTCCTTTAGTCACCATATATTTGCGCCCCTTTACCTTTTTCCACTCCCTTCAACCCCTATTTCCTTCTGGTAACTACTATATGGTTATCTGTATAAATAAATTTTTAAAAAGTTTCTCAGTTTGAACTTCTAATATGGCTTACCAAATAAGCAAAAACTTCTGGGATCTTCGATAATTTTCGTGACTATAAAGAATTCTCGAGAGCAGAAAGTATAGGAAATACTGCTTTATGTCTGTGCTTTCTCATGCTCCCTGTTATCATGGTAGGTTGAGCTGGCATCTGGTTCTGGGGTATAGTGTTGAAGTCTCCACGTGGGCTCCCTTTGATCTCTCTCTCTCTTATCAGCTTATCATTGATGTCTGATTTGTTACCATTTGTAATTTCTTCATTTGGTTTAATATAATGATACCCTAATTAGCACCTGTATAATAAGACATTAGGTCAACAATTGCCAAACTTTAGAGTACATAAGAGTAATGTGAATACTTTGTCAAATGGAGGTTACTCATCCCTTGTTCTTTGAATCAGTTTTGAAAGGTGTGGCTCAGAAATCTGTATTTTCACATGGTCTTTGGGTTATTCTTAATTAGGTAGTTGGAGAGACACAATTTTTAAATATAATGACCTATTTGTCTTGTTTACTGTATGATCACCAGCTACAGGAAAGTGCATAACATATGAGATTTAAATCAATATCTGCCAAATGCAGATGAAGTGGCATTGCTTCAGGTGTAAAGGGCAGAGAATCTCAACAACTGTCTGCTGGGACTGGTTTCAAGGAGGCAGGTGTAGATGTTGAGATACAGAAGGCAGGAAAACCTCAGGGCACTGCGCACCTCAGGAAGGAAGTAAGAGGAGAACAGAGAAAGAGATGAATAGAACAAACATCAGTGACTGAGTCCTTAGTGTGGATCTGACATTACACTGAAACTTTACATATTTCACTTTATCTTACCTCTCACAATGACCTTGAGAGAGGAATATTATTACCCCCATTTTGCTCTCAGAGGTAGTCTCTGCTCGCCTTCTCCCTCCAGCCCATACCAGAAGCACTTAGGTGAGATGCTTAACTATAATAAATAAAACATGTTACTCATTCCTTCTCATCAGTCCTCTTCATCTGTCAGTTGTGAAAGTGTTCTGAAGCAGGTTCAGGAAATTGGGAAATGACTCCCAAACATCCAGTTTTCCATTTTCATGTTTATGTGCTAGCTTTCTGACTGCAAATCTGTTCATCACTATTACCAAATCCATGAGTTTCTGACACTGTTTGGGTCCATTGTCTGATTGGATTGACCACTTTCATTGCTACACATGTCCAGATGGGTAATCCCTTAAGGTCCCACTTAAGAAAGGTCTCATTTCTTACTATATCTACCTACATCTCCCAACTACATTTTACTAAATCTGTTATGGCTCAAGCCAGTCCACAGGTAATCTACTTTCTGTTCTCTTTCAGATAAGGTTGCCATATTTAGCAAAACCCAAAAAACAGCAAAATTATGATATCCATTTAAATTTGAGTTTTAGCTAAACAATACATATTTTTTAGTATAACTAACTTCGTTCCCTGCAGTATTTGGGACATACTTATACTTAAAAATTTATTTTTTTATTTGAAATTCAAATTTAACTAGAGGGTTCTGTATTTTATCTGGTAACTCTTCAGGAAAAAAATAGTACTCCACAACTTCTTTTCTAACTTTACTTCCAAGAGCAGCATTGATTTCCCCCTCTTTGTTATCTGTCTTATCTGTTGCTGCGGGGGAAACTGTACCTCGGAGAGGTCAATATGCTCAGAGCCAGACCCTGAGCCTGTGGTGGACTGTGGATCCACCTGTGCCTGCCTCTAAAGCTTCTTTCTTTTCCTTTACTCTTTCTCCAGACCACAGATTGCAATGGGGAAAAGAAAGTGTTAGTCAGACTTTACCTTTTTTTTCCATATGTTTTCCATTATCTGTGTTAATTAGAGAATGTTTTAAGTTGCTTAAACAAAGAGACCAAAGCATAACATTACAGTGATGGGTGGGCAGCAGCTCAATTCTAGGAGATCATTTTAAAATCCAGGTTTCTTCCACTGAATTGCTTCTCCTTCCTTGAGGTCACCACTGTGCCCTCATTCCTGATCCAGGGAGGGCAACAGTATAAGCAAATCCAGAGCAAAAAGTCTTATTTTAAAAAGTGTTATAGATAGTGCCTCTTCAGTCACACAGTTCCTGGTCATGGGCTACAATGGTGTTGGCAGGCTGCCCTGACCTGTCTTCTAACTGAAGACAAGAAGGTAATCAAGCTCCTCTTTTGTCTGAAGATGGTACCTGACTAGAGGGCTGAGCCCTGGGGTCCTTACCTTATCCTGTGGCTGTTCCTGGTGAGTTGGTCTGTCCCTCCTATGAGTCTAGTAGGAGGCTCTGTCATCCTGGGAGTCGGGGCACTTGTCCTAAAAGGAACCCAGACTACTATCAGGTGGCATGACTTATTGTTCGTTTTGGAACACCCTGACCCCAGCCTGGTCGAGCCGCTGGTCCAATGGCTCAAAGGATTGGCCTGGTTGGAATCTCACTGGGTCCTCTAGAAATACTGCAGAAACAAGACCAGTGAGAAACCAAGCACCACTCGGAGAGCTGGATAACTCAGATTTCTTACACCCGTGGTCCCAGAAGAGCTAGCACTTGGAAGATCTGGGCCCCGAGCTTAGGGGTAACCTTACTTTTATGGGGCTTAACAAGCAAAGGCAATACAACTATTCTTAACAAGAAAAGGCAATGCATCTGTTTTTAACAAGGAAAGGCAATATATCTGTTATCTAGACAGAACAATCAAAGAGGAGTGTGCATCTTTAGTTGATTTTGAGATCACTCTGCCCTTTGGCCTATGCAGCAAGCATGTCTACAGAAGCAGGACAAATAGCTGATTACAAGGTTAGCTGTTTGAGTGGAAAATTCCTCTTCAATATCTCTTTTTTATATTGCCTGTAACTAATTTTACTATCAAGTTATCCCAGACTTATAAAATGTGTGGCATGATATATATTTCTATTTTCTTGTCTCAGAAAGGGTTTTTACCTAAGTAGGATTTATTTTGAAAGTTCGGTATATACCACTCTTTGGTAAATGCTTTTAGACAGTTTAAAAAAATTTTTTTTTTAGTATAACAATTTCTGTTTTTCTGTTTAATACTAAGTCAGATTTAGAAATTTCTATTTTTCTAAGAATATGTCTATTTTGTCTAAATCTTCTAATTTATGGCATAAAAACTTTATAATATTATTTTATAAATCTCTTCTAAATCTTTGTTATTTTAAATATTGCTTGTATGTTTCATTTATCTTTCGATTTCTCTCTTTTTCTTAGTCAGTCTTACCTGAGGTTTGTCAGTTTTATGAATATTTCAACTTTGCTTTCTTGATCCTCTCTATTGTAGTGCAGGCTTTCAGGGCAGTTATTCCATTTATGCTTTCAATCTTCTGTCACTACTGAAAAACATCCTCCTCATACTCTTTTTTTCTCTTTCATCCTCATTACCCTTTGCTGCCTCTCATCCTCTGATTCCCCTACTAACTCTTAGCATCTCCTGGATTACAGAATTCTCTTGAAACCTAAATGATGAATGTCTTCAGAGTCTTCTTGCTAATCCTTATCACTTTCCTGAGATGGTACATAAAGAAGAGTTTGGGTCTAACGACTAGAAGATTGTTGGTTTTCTCTTTATGGTCTACAGCTTGATCCTGTTGGTTTCTCCCTTTTCCCCCCGCCCCACTCCACCTTAATTGATCTATAATTGACATATAACATTGTGTAAATTTAAGGTCTACAATGTGTTGATTTGATACAGTTATGTATTGCAATATAATTATCTGCATAGCTTTAGCTAACACCTTCATCACATCACATAATTACCATTTCTTTTACGTGGTGATGACATTTAAGATCTACTCTGTTAGCTGTTTTCAACTATGCAGTACAATAATGTTAACTATAATCACAACTGTGCATTGGATCTCCAGAACTTCCTTCTCACGGGAAATTTGTACCCTTTGACCAACATCTCCCCAAACTCCCCACCCTCAGCTCCTGGTAACCACAATTCTACTTTCTGTTTTTATGAATTTGGCTTTTCTAGATTTCACAGATAAGTGATATAATACAGTCTTTGTCTTTCAGACTTATTTCAGTTAGCATAAAGGGCTCAAGTTAACTCCTTTTTTGTCACAAAGGGCAGACTTTTCTTCTTTCTCAAAGCTGAATATTTCAGTATATACAGTTCATATCTTCTTTATCCATTCATCCTTTGACAGACACTAGCTTGTTTCTATATCTTGGTTACTGTGAATAATAATGCAATAAACATGAAAATACGGATACCTTTTAATATTCTGTTTTCACTTCCTTTGAATATATACCCAGAAATGGGATTGCTGGATCATATGGTGATTCTATTTTTAATTTTTTTGAATAATTTCCATATTGATTTCCATAGTGGCTGCACCAATTAATAATCCCACCAACAGTACACAAGAGTCCTCTTTTCTCCACACCCTCACTAGCACTCATTATCACTTGTCTTTTTCATGACAGCCATTCTGACAGGTGTGAGGTGATCTTTCACTGTGGTTCTGATTTGCGTTTCCCTAATGATTAGTGATGTCAAGCACCTTTTCATGTACCTGTTGGCCATTTGTGTCTTCTCTGGAAAAATGTTTACTCTGTTTCTCCGTCAATATTTATATTAGATTGTTTTCTTCTATTATTGAGTTTTGAGTTTCTTATGTATTTTAGAAATTAACCCCCAATCAGATACATGATTTGCAAATATTTTCTCTTATTCCATAAGTTATCATTTCATTTTGTTGATTGTTTCTTTTGCTGTACAGAGCTTTATAATTTGACATAGTCTCATTAATTTATTTTTACCTTTGTTACTTGTGCTTTTGGTATCATATCCAAAAAATTGTTGCTAAGATTAATGTCAAGGAGTTTTCCTCTATGTTTTCTTCTAGAAGGTTAATATTTTCAGGTCTTATGTTGAGGTCTGTAATCCATTTCAAGTTAATTTTTGTGAGTGGTGTAAGATAGGGGTCCAATTTTATTTTTCTGTATGTGGGGTTATCCAGTTTTCCCAACACTATGGTTTGAAGAGACTCAAGGATGCCCCAGTCACACAACTCTTATTCACAAAAAATATAAATAAATAAAATTCTTCAAAAAAAAATTTAACCAAGGAGGTGAAAGATATGTATACTGAAAACTTTAAGATTGATGAAAGAAATTGAAGAAAAATAAATGGAGGGATACACCATGTTCATAGATCAGAAAGACAAATATTGTTAAAATGTTCATACTTCCCAAAGCCATCTATAGATTCATACTTGTCAAAATTCCAATGGCATTTTCCATAGAAACAGAAAAAAAAACCCTAAAATTTGTATGGAATCACAAATGATCTCATATCACCAAAGCAATTCTGAGAAAGAACAAAGCTGGAAATCGCACTTCCTGATTTTACACTATACTACAAAACAGTATGGTACTGGCATTAAAAATAAACACATATACCAATGCAACAGTACAGAAAGCCAAGAAACAAAGTCCTGCCACATACCGTCAACTAATATTTGACAAGTGAGACAAGAATGCTCAATGAAGAAAGGATACTCTGCTCCCTATTCTTTTCAAACCATTGTATCAGTGCTTCAGTTATCACTTATCTCTGCAGAGGGGTAAAGAATATTCCTGATTGTGGCCCGAGCAACAGACTGTTCACAAATGACCAAATTATGGGCAACACAAGAATGATGTTCTCCTGTGTCTTTGCCCAGGAGCTGGGTCAATCTTCAGACCTGTCCTTGAAGACTGAGCTAAAATCAGTCTTCTGGAAATTCTGCCAACTTACATGGAGTTCAAGTGCAGTTTATTCTGACATGCTTTTTTTTTTCCCCAGAGAGTTCTATGAATCTAATCCCTTCACTACAAGGCAAACCAGATAATCTTTCTTAATCTAATTACTTCTCCCCATTAATTAAAATTTTCAAAGTTTCCCTAATGCCTCCTAGGTAAATTTCAGATTTCTAAAGAATGGTTTACAAATCTGGCATCTTCTGGTCAAGGCTTGTCTTTCAGATTTGGTGCCACTCCATGTTCCATGCTTTTAAAAGCTCCATCACTGACAAACTCTCTACAATGTAAGACCAGTATCTGACTTATTCTATGGTGCTTGCACACACTGGTCTCTCTGCCTTGAATGCCTCTCCCTATCTCCTCACTCGACTACCTCCCACTAATCTTTCAGGCCTAGATATCATTTCCCATAGGAAGCTTTCCTTAAAACACCTTCTCCCTTTCAGTTCTTGAATAGGTGCTTCTCCTATGTGATCTAAAAATGCCCTGGACATCCCTATCAGTGCACTTACTACACTATATGAAAACTGAATGCTCGGTGCCTGTGTCCCCGTTGGACTCTAAGCTCTGTGAAGGTAGTTCACTATTGTGTCTCTTGTGTTTGGCACATCATAGACAATAAATCCTTAAAGAATAGATATTATGCTCAAAATTCTAATGGTTTAATACAGACTGGGAAAGATTTGGTTTATCTGCAGTAAGTATAAAAGAGGAGGGTACTTTTGTTCTAGGTCAGCTAGATTTAGTTTTTAATCATTTAACCTCTGTGAACTTTGTTTCCTACTCTACAAGTTCAGGAAATAATCAGTTTTCTCACAGAGAATTTAAAAAAAATTGAATGGGATAATAAATATGAGATTGCTTTATAAAGTACAAAACACTCTACAACTGGAATGTGTTGTTATAATCAGATATTCTAGCTGATTGACTGATTGCATATGAACTAAAGATTATTTCCATGTAAACATTTCAAAGTCAAGTATTTTTGTTTCTTTTTCTCAAAATTGCTAATTAGGAAATTAAAGGTTTAACCCTTTACTTAAGGAAATTTTGAGCATGAGGGATAATTTTTTTTAAGGAGGCAGAATGGATCATGGCATAGAGATGGAAGACCCAGTGATTTGGCACTAGTAGCTTCTGAGGAGAGAGGAAGCCCTGTCTTTCCAGAATATTGCCTTTGTTCTGCCCCAGTACTGATGGGTCAGCATGCCTCTTTTATACTTGAGTACTTTCTCAATATTTTTCTTCCTGAGCAGGTTATGGTTTCTCCCCATGTCACCTAACTGTAACCCATCTACACTGTTTTCTCTTCATCCTCATTCCATCTCTATCTTCATTCCCCATGTATTTTGAGATATTGATATCAATATCAATATCAATATCTACATTCATTTGATAACATTTGAGATAGACTTTCAAGTCTTTTACATTGTTAGCTCCCATGTTTCATATCCTAGAATATACTCCCATGCTTGAACTTTCTGTTCAAGGATTACTTACCTCCAGAGTGGAATTAGTGTTTTAAACATTTATCATTTGGAGTCAAGTGGAAACTTTTGTGTCACAGTAAGAGCAAAACCTACTTTTGGCCTTTAATTTCATCACAGAAACTCTGGAGTCAAGAGCTTGACAACTGGCTTACCCCATTGTTATTTCCCTCTCCTTCTCTCTCATGTTCAAATAAGGGGACACTGATCTTAAGAAATGTGGCCTATCCCCCTTAGTCCACACTTCTCACTTTAGGATTACACATTCCTGTGAGACCATCATCTTTTTACTAGTCATTGCCTGAGATTTTCAGGGTCCATTTACTCTGGTCCTCTTCACACATGAAATCTTTTTTTGTGCATGATGTGTGTGTTTCTTGAGAACAAATGCAGAGCAATGCTTCATGGACGGTACTTATGTGGCAAGTGACTCAGGAGAATCTAATTGCTAATTTCACTTTAGCAACTTTCCATTTTTACAATAGGACACCAGGTGTTCTGTTTTTTTTTGTTGTTGTTGTTATTTTTGTTTTTTTGTTTTTTCTTGTTTTGAGTATCCTAAATGTTGGATGGAAGAAATATTGAAAAAGGCTTTAGGACCTCAGGCTGAGCCCTAGGATTTCAGGGTTTGGAATCCTACACCAGGATCATGAGCTAGTGGTAAAATAATGACTTTTCAATCTATTGGGTAGATGGGAACTTATCTCAACGTTTAATAAAGTAAAAATGTTTGAGCTTTGTTTTGGGGGTGATAGTTTGGGCCAGTAGGAGGGGTCCTATTTAGTTAGACATGTGCTGATATAAATATCCTAAAACTCAGTCCTGGGAGATTTGGTCTGAAATTGTGTGTGTGTGTGTGTGTGTGTGTGTGTGTGTGTGTGTGTGTGAGAGAGAGAGAGAGAGAGAGAGAGAGAGAGAGGAGAAAGACAAAAAGAAAACAAAAAGGCTGTGAGGAAACTTACAGAGTCAAACCATCTCTGGGAAACTAAGTAAAAGTGCTACAATGCTTGTAGGGATGACACTATTATTTTAGAGCAAGATTTTTCAGCCTCACACTATTGACATGTTTAACCAGATAACTTTTAACTGTTGTGGGGGGATGACCTGTGCATTGTAAGATGTTTAGCAGCATCACTGGCCTACTCAATAGATGCCAATAGGATCTGTGAATGTTTGTGACAAATACAACCTTTTGTGACAACAAAACATGTTTTCAAAAATGGATGTGTTTCCTGGGGGCAAAGAGGCTCATATGTTGAGAAACATTGCAATGGAGGAAAACAGTCTGTAGCAAAAACTTTTCCTGTCTCCTTGGCGAAGTGCTGCCGACAGTGCAGCTGTGGTAGCCAGTGCTGAAATTTCCACATAATGAAGGCAAAAGGGGCTTATTTTGTGTGGATGTGAAATAGGCAGAAAACAGGAAAAAAGGCAGCAAAGCCAATATTATTGCTACTAATTTTGATTATGGGAATCCGGCACTCATGTCTTAAAAAATGCAGAATAACTTTGCAACTTTTCCTTTTTTCTAGAGAGTCCTCCTCTCTTGGTTCACTTTGAATTGGTATGTTAAGTTCTTCTTCAAATGAATCAATAAAAATGTAAATGTTGAATTAATTGAAAAGACATTTTTACATGGTTTGGAAGGAAAGTACTATTATCCCGAATCAGCACAGAACTTTAAAAAAACCAAAGTCCCCGCATTTATCCACTCTGATGAGAGGAAAAGTATAAAAGATATTCTAACAGAAAAGTATCTTGAATAATGTAGAATCCACTAGCAATCCAAGTCATAGTCATGTCCATTCAATCATCCCATAGATTCCTCATGATTCCTTTTTAATCAGGGATGAAAAGACAAAAGGGACCTATAATGGATCTAGTTTCTGGTGGAAAGAGATTCATACCTATTTGGGTCCTGGCTGCTCATCTCTGTCTTGCTTGTGTCATGTTCTCTTCCAACAGCTAAAAAAGGAAAGGATTCTCATACTTTGATTCTGATGCTGAATATAATTCAGTTGGATTTTGTCATAAAATTCTTTTAAATATAAACCTCAGCTTAATTTCTCATTAATCTCTCCATATACAAATTATTTACTTACAAAATGTAAAAGAATAAAAAGGCTTAAATGAATATAAATTAGAAAAGAAAAAACCCTCAAAAGGTTAAAATTAAAAAGGGTTTATTAATGGTTGTCATGTTTCTATGCCAACTTCATATTCTCAGGCAATTTTCACAATAAAATTGTCTATCACATCTACTTTAGAAGAATTTTTACAATAGACTTTATTAATTCTAATATTCTGCCTCCAAATATATTTCCATATTTTGTTCAGAAGACTTTTGAAGGCCTTGTACATAGTTGTTTTTTCCCTGTCTTACAGCTGTACTTGTTAATAGTGAATAAATAAGACTTACTTTCTCACTTTCAGATTGATTTTTTTTTTCTTTAAAGGGCGTTGCATGGTAACATATGGTAAAATGTGTTAGAAGAGATTTCAGCTTTTGACACAAATTATAACATAGAAATTCAAAGCTACTCTTGCCATGCATTGTCATTTCTGCCTCTCCATGCTCTCTTTCTGAGTTGTCCTTATTGCATGTGGATTCTAGGTTTCCAGGATTATCTTGCAGTTTTAATTCTTTTAAAAAAGCAAGCATCTCTCCTAGAAAAAGATAGTGCACTCTTGCCTATGAAAACCTGAAGGCATGTGCAATGTTCTAAATTCTCTCCCGAAGGCTCTGCAGTGGGGCAGTTGCATAGCTCCCTGTACTTACTATAAATACCAAGGCTGCTTTTGACTCACACTATGCCAGAAGCAAAATGAACAGGACACCATCGGTTTGTGGAGGAGGGACACGTAAATGTTCCCCACACCCTCCTCTCCCGCTGGGGCACTTATAGACTTTTGGGAGGTTTTTAAGCTTTATTTTAAATGTATAGCATAGAATGTAGCTTCTTATAGTAACCTATGAGTTCATGAGACATTGTGTGTGACTTTAATCAATATAAATGCAAAGGGTGATTATTAAGTCAGGTTGAAAGACTGAGGACCTTCTCATCTCTCTCTGACTCCCAGAAAAGGGGTTAAGTCCACAGTAGCCACAGAGAGTCAAATATAAAATGCTTTAATTTTTACTGCAAACATTAATTTAGGTCAAGATTGTTAAAAAAAAAAGTTGAACTCCAAAAGACCTACCTGAAGGTACAATATTAGTGTGATGGTTTATGAAAATACTTCTGGGCAGCTGCCCAGATTCAAATATCTCCTCTTGAGTTTCTGATTTGAACCTGACTAAACTAATTTACTCTGAGCATGAAGCACACTATTCACCTTACAAGAATATACTTAAGTAGATATAATTCAGCCTTCCCCTGGGGCTAGTTTTGTTTTGCTCTAGACAGGAGCTTGGCTGCCATCTGGAAAGATGTCCTAACTTCACTGTTGGTCCAGTAAAGTCCAAATAATGTAAAATGGCATAAGCTTTTAAGTAAGTCCACTGGAAAGTGAAAGCCTGCAGTAAAGAGTGGAAATGGAATACTAAAAATGCAGCCCCAACCTGGCCAGGCCTTTAATTCAATTCCACAAATAGTATTACTTCTGAATAGAAGAATAGTGTGCTGCTTATGGCAACAGACTTTTAAGTCAACAAGACGAAGAATCAAATCCCTAGCTTGTCCCCTCAGTCACTTATACAAGTTATTTAACCTTTCTAAACCAATCTCCTCATAAAGTGAGGAAACTCATACCAAGTTCACTGGAGTTTTCTAAGGTTTAAATAAAGTTTAAACACATGTAAAGCATTAGCTCAATGAAAATGCTGAAAAGTACTTACCACAGAGGTTAGTATATAATAAGCACTAAGAAAGTGATAGCATTTTTCTACTTCCCTAATTTCATTAGGCCATATTAAAAACACTTTATATTTTTGTTTTAGTATGGAGTAATTAAACTTATCTATAGGCAGTAGAGAATATACAGAGCGTAAATTTCACCCTGAGGAGTGTTAAGTGTGATAAGAAAAAGCAAATCAAACCTTAAAGATATTGGGCTAACAGAATGTGGTATTTCTAAGTGCAGTGCCAAATTGTCAAAATAAGTCAACGTTTGTAATTTCTTATGAAATCAATTCTTAGGGGAGAGGCAGGAGAATAGAGTGGCTGAGTGTAGTCTTATAAGGCTGAATTTTCATGTACCAACCCAAACTCAGTCACTTATTAGTTACATGACACTGGGGAGGTTATTGAGCCTTTCTGTGCCTCAGTTTCTTCATTGACAAAATGGAGAATAATAGTACCTGCATTAGAGATGTGAGGAGTAAATAAGTTAATATAAATTAAGCACTATCAACATTGTCCTGGCACTTAGTGATTACAAAACATTAGCTAGTAATAGTGCAGAGTTGATTGTAAGTATTCTTGGATTTTTCTGCATCTCCGTGTCAGAAGGTGATTGAATTATAAAGTAATATGCAGTGGTTCCCAAACTTTAGCATGCCTCATTATTGCCTGGGAATCTTATTAAAAAGCAGAATTCTTGGTGACTCTGATATGCACAAAATTTAAAAACCTCTATTGTCATGGAAATACTAGATGTATTAGTCTGGATTCTCCAGAGGAACAGAACTAATAGGAGATACACACACACACACACACACACACACACACACACACACACACACACACACACACACACACGTTATAAACTGAGAGAGAAAGAATGCTTGCTTGCTTGCTTGATTGATTATTGCCTTACCCAATAATAGTTCCAGTCTGAGTTCTAAGACTGGAGAACCAAGAGAGCTTAAGGTGTAAATTTCAATTCAACTTTGAGTCCAAAGGCAGAAGACAGATGTTCCAGCTTGAAGACAGCCAGGCAGAGTGGAAGAATTCTTTCTTACTCAAACTTGATTCTATTCAGGCCTTCAGTGGATTACATTAGGCTCATTTACACTGGGAAGAGTAATTAGCTTTATTTAGTCTGCTGATTCAAATGTTAAATTCATCCAGAAAAACCCTACAAGACACCTGGAAATAATGTTTAGCCAGACAGATATCTAGCATTCTGTGCCCCAGTCAAATTGACACATAAAATGAACCATCATACTAGATTATGTATCAGAATATGATTTGTAGTCTCCAAACTGCCAGTTATCATTTACTATTGTGTACTGAAGGAAATTATAATCTATTGTGCTACAATTTCTCTTTCGTAATGTGGGGATGACAATCTCTGACTCATTCTAACTGAGGAGTAAATGAGATAATCAAAATTTATGCATGAAACAAATTTGCAGTTTTTGAAATACCCTAGGAAGTTAACAGTATTACCTTATTTGCATGTAATAAAATTTTTTTGTTATAATTAATTGTAATCTACCTTGTTTCAGTAGCACATAAAGTGCAATAACCACACAGAGTCACAATAAAATAAATTTTTCACCAGCCCATACACAGTTTATTTATTAGGTCTGACATCAGGAAGCAAACACAGTTTTGATATGATGGTGAAAGTAAGAAAAATATTTTCACTCTCTTTCTTATGGTTTATAAATGGAAATAGTGCCTGCTATTTAGGAATAATGACAACAGTTGTGGTGTTAAAATATAATTAAAAGTAAACTGGGAGTTTAATACTCAATATATCATCTCCTAATTCAGTGCTAGAGATGTGATGACTTAAAGCGAATAATTCAAAAAGAAATACCATCCTATAGTTTCCTTATAGATTGTGTCCAGCAATTCTCAGTATTTATTTTATTTTTTTCTCTTGAGAGAACCCCACCTCATAGATATGTTATATTTAGCTAATTTTCTTCTTTAGACCAATGCCAAACTTATCATTCTTTGCTACAAATAGAACTAGGACCCTGGAAACAAGAGTATCAGAGACCTCTTCACCCGCCTCACTCAACAGAGTAGAGTTAGATGGGAGAAGTCTTGGTAATTTTGAGCTTATAAAATCTTTTAGATATCTTTCTTTGAGTAAGAGTTATGACCCCATAGGATGGAGAATGTCATGAGCCATCAAAACTCCTAAGGAAGTTTTCTATAAGTTTTCTGATTCTTTCCATTACCTGTGGGCCCTAGAGCCCCTAGAGACCTTTCCACAAGTGACTGGTTTCGGCAAGTGTAATAAATGCTTCACTGCTGTTCAAGGTCTTTTCTGAAATGGTGATTCCTGACTTGCAAGTCCCTTTTTGCTTAATAACAATTATGACACTCAGATGCCTGGATCCCAAACACAGTGTCAGAGTGTGTGCTTCACTGAGTGGGTGTCACTGAGCAGTACAGGCTGTGATTTTTATATCAAAGAACAGAGTTGAGGGAGATAATGTACCCTAAATGTTCAGAATGAGAAAAAAGTCTTCCAAAAGGATAGAACCACCAAAATTATATAAAATCTTCTGTTAGTTGTAAAGAATAAGCTACAATTCCATTTTGCAGCAGTGTATTACTTATAAATGTTTCAAGATAGAAAATTTACTAAGAACAATTTAATAAAAATTCACTGAAATGATATATTTCAATCTTACCACTTGTGGAAAGGCCCACTCCATGTTCCGTGTATTGTGTCCATCCTCTCGCACCAAAAATTAGTCATGCTGCACCTTTGGAATACAAAAATTATTTTTTTCGTTTAGAGATGGGGCAATCAATATTTATAGATGTGAATTTTAATTATTCAATACAGGACTTTAATAAATTTCATTGAAATTCCTGATATTTTATTTTAACGTTATATTATTTCTTACATTATAAATAAATGTAAAATTATTTTACATTTATCTCATATGGGAGTCTTAAATATTTGTTGTTTTACTGATTTTGGATCTTTTATTTTATATTTTACCACCAGATATAGTTTATTATTTTTTTTTTGTACTTTGTGCCCAAATTCCGAAGGTCACAGGCTTTTTATTGAATTCTCCAGCCCTGATTCAGCATTACAAGGTTTGTTGTTTATTCTGGACTTCTCCCATTGCTTATCTGTGCCTTCTTCCTCTGACAATAAAAAATCTGGCTCCCATTATCTACAATTTATTTATTCACTTCTTTAGTCATAATAACATGTAAAGTAGTTTCAAAATTGCTAACCCAGACCTCTGTGAGGAAAAAAATGATCAGAGTACACTGTTTATGTAGAGTTATTTTGTCTTTAACCCTACAGCTTCCAGTCAAAACACCATTTCCGAAGTACTTAGGTCAGACCTTTTTCCCCCAATCTTTCAGTGAGATTGCATCATGCTTTCATAATAGTTAGATTCATTTCTCTATCTGCATTCCACCCTGAGATCCCCTGCCTTCCTGGCTTATTTTTAAAAATTTACATACAACAATGTCCACTCATTTTAATGTATAATTCTTTGGGTTGTGACAGAGCTGTTACACCACTTTAAACATTTCCTGATTTGTAGTCCATCACTCTTTTCCTCTTCTGACCCCTGACAGCAACTGACTGATTTTCCATTCATATAGTTTGCCTTTTCAATTATGGCATATGAATGAATCTAGCTTCTTACACTTACAAAGTGCTTTTAAGATCTATTCATCTTGTTCTATGAATCAGTAGCTTGGTCCCTGAGCAATATTTCATTATACGGCTTGCTAATTTATCAATTCACCTATGGAAGAATTTCTCGATTGTTTCCAATTTGGGGTGATTATGAAAAAAACTGCTGTGTATATCTGAATGCAAGTTTTCTTTTCTTTCTTTCTTTCTTTTTCTTTCTTTCTTTCTTTCTTTCTTTCTTTCTTTCTTTCTTTCTTTCTTTCTTTCTTTCTTTCTTTCTTTCTTTCTTTCTTTCTTTCTTTCTTTCTTTCTTTCTTTCCTTCCTTCCTTCCTTCCTTCCTTCCTTCCTTCCTTCCTTCCTTCCTTCCTTCCTTCTTTCTTTCTTTCTTTCTTTCTTTCTTTCTTTCTTTCTTTCTTTCTTTCTTTCTTTCTTTCTTCTTTCTTTCGTTTAATGAACACAAGTTTGCAATAAATTTGGATAAAGACCTAGGTGCATGATTGCTGGGCCATATGGGAAGTGTATATTTAACTTTATAAAAACTGTTAAACTGTCTTCCAAACTGATTGTACCATTTTTGCAGTCTCACTAGCAACGAACATTTTTGTTGCTTCGCATCTTTGTCAGCACTTGCTATCATCAGTTTTTAAAATTTAGCAATTTTAATAGATTATAGCAGTCTCTCATTTTTATTTTCATCTGCATTTTCATAATGATGACTGATCACAAACATGCCTTCATATGCTTATTTTTCATCTCCATATAATCTTTTGTGAAGTTTCTGTTTATATCTTTTGCCCTTCTTTTATTTGATGTTTCGTTTTCTTATTGTTGAGTTATAAGTGTTCTTCACATATTCTGGATACAAATTCTCACTCATATGTGGGATTCACAAATTTTTTCTTCTGTCTGTGGCTTGTCTTTTCATTTTCTTAGCAATGTATTTTGAAGAACAAAACCTTTTAACTTTAATGAGGCCCAATTGATGAATTTTTTTCTTTTGTATGTCATGCTTTTGGTGTCATATCTAATAACTCATTGCCAAATTCAGGGTCACACAGACTTTCTTTCATTTTCTCCTACAGATTTTTTAACTTAGGTTTTACATTTAAGTCTATGATCCATTTTAAGTTATTTTTTTTGTATGAGATGTGAAATATGTATCAAGAGTTATTTATTTATTTGTTTGTTTTTATGACAATGTCTGATTAAAGACTATTATTTATCCATTATTTGCCTTTGTACCTTTGTTAAAACTCAGTTTACTGTATTTATGTGAGTCTATTTCAGGGTTGTCTATTCTGTTCTACTGATCTGTACGTCTGTGTTTCTGTTAGTACTATATTGTCTTGAGTAAAGAAACTTTAAACTAAGTCTTAGAATCAGACAGTGTAACTTCCCAAATTAGTTCTTTTTCAGAATTTTATGGCTATTATAGTTCTTTGCCTTGCTATGTAAGTTTTAGAATCAGCTTGTAGTTAACTACAAATTCTTGTTGGAAATTTTACTATGATTATATTTAATCCATGCATAAAATTAAGCATTGGCATCTTAACAATATTGACCCTTCCAATCCATAAAATACATCTCTCCATTTATTTAGATCTTTTTTATTTCTTTCATGAATATTTTATAGTTTCAGCATACAGATAATGATCAAATTTTTCTAATATTCTTGAAATTCTGCAGGGCAGAGTAATCTAAGTGAAATCAGGGTACATGACTAACAAAGATTTGGCCATAATACAGTCTCTTGCCTTCAAACTTTCAATTGTTCTCCATGATTTCGTAGGAAGACTCTAAACTCCTTAGAATTAAATTTACATTGTGATCTCTAATTGACTTTCCTAACTTCTACCACACTCACACCTTTTATGATTTAATGTAAGACTTAATTCAATAAATAATTTGAGTACTAATGTTATCTGTTAGACACTGTATAAATTCTGGAGTTACAAGTATTATTCTTCTATCATTTAAATTCATGGGTTAAAGTGACAAGTCCACAGACAATATATATTTAATATTACTAATGAAAACAATACTATTTATTTACTGAGAAGCCACAATGTAGATTCACACTTAATGTTAACCACAGTCCTGTGTGTGTGCGTGCGTGTGTGTGTGTGAGAAAACAAGTTTCAAAAGTTAAGTAACTTGCCTCAGGATGCATGCTAAGTGACAAATTTAACATTCCAATCTAGACCTATTGAACTGAAGCCTGTCATCTCTCTATAGGGCACACTACCATTCAATAAATGCAGGAACACAAAAACACACTTGGGTTGGCTTGGAACATTTGGAGATTTTATAGAAAAGTAATGCTTGAGCCTCTGGGTAAGGGATATAAGGTATGAATAAAGGTACTGTGTGTCACATATAGCTATTGGAATTTCATTCTGTAGACAGGGTCAAATCATGGAAGGTTTCTAAATTGAGGAACAATCTGAATAGATATATGGTTTAGAAAAACCTCTTTGGCAGCAATATGGAGGACAAGAATATGGACTAAGGCTGAAAAGTCAGTACATGATTTAGGGGACCATGAAAATATTGCAGATGATAGATGATGATCCAAACTCGGGCACTGCCTATGGATATGGAGAAAAAAGAGAAGATGAGGAAGGTGAATAAGAATTAGTATGATAAGGACTTAAAAGTAATTTGATGGTGAAGGCATGGTTGAAGGAGAAAGCATGAGTGATCCTAGGTTTCCAGGCTAAGTAACTGAAATAAGGAACAAAGAGTAGGTTTGAGGAGTAAAGAGAAAATGGGATAGCTTATTTATGTTAAGCTAATGGCCCTTGTGGTGTATATATAAGGAGAAAGATATCCAGCAAAAATTGAATGCTTGCTGACATTTGCATCCAGTCTTCCTCTTTTAACTTATAACAAAACCCACTCCTTGAATGAAAGATGTCTATTCTAAAGGCATATTTTGGTTTTAGAAGTATAGTTATAGAAGGTAGAATAACATAGGGGCTTAAGGATATATTGCGTGCATATTTTCACAGCAATTGTCCAGTATTACGTTTTTCTCTCTGTTGCCAGTTGAGCTATCTTTTCACCTCAGCCTGTGCTTAGATGCTTATGGCTCTCTGGGAATGGTTTTCTCAATCCTTATGTTGCCTGATAAACCTTCCTGGTGTCCAGATCACGGAATACCCAGAATTATGAACTTTTCCTTTTCTAATCCCCAATCTTGACCATCCTTGGGAAACCTGCCCCTTCAACCTTACCTTAGGTACTCTGAGTGAGATCAATCTTTTTACCTCCACATTTCTTTAGGAAATTTTTTACTCAAAGGCATTTCATCTCCAAAGATTGGATGTATCTACATTCTCCTTAATGGAGCTGGCATGACTTTTAAAAATGTACATGTGATCATGTCACTCTTTTAAAAATCTTTAAATGAATCTCCATTTCTCAACTGGATAAAGTCCAAATTCCTCAGCATTATATGCAAAACTCTGTGACAGTCCCCTGCTTTCTCTTCTAGAGTTCATCTCTTACCAATGAAATACTGTGATTCAGTCAAATGAATTTTTTCCTAACCACATAAGATTGTACTAAGTGCTTTAGCACATTTCTGAATTATTATTATTATTTTTTGTTTATTTTTCTATATTCCCTTCTACACTGTATGTTTCCTATGGACAGAGGCAGTGTCTCATTCTCCGGTATATCCTCAGGAGCTGCCACTGTGCCTGGAAAATAAATAATTGTTGAGTTTAAAAATCATGAATGAATGAATGAAGATGCCCTTGTGTTTATTTTAACAAGACTACATAATCCAATGTTTATAGGGGTTTTAATATAATTTGAGTCTTTGAATTTTTCAGGCTGTTGTCAATTCAGCAGTACAGGAGGTCATACACATACAGAAATGAAAGGTTCAGAAGCATTTTTATAGAACAAGACAACATTTTCAGTGATCTAATTTTATTACATGACAACAAAAAGAGCAATAATAACTTAACTGGTCTCACACGTAATGAACATTCTTCCGTCCTGTCAAAATGGCCTTGTAGAATTATGTGGAGTGATACTACAACCATAATAGCAATTGAAGAAAGATGGAAGGCCCAGAACTCATAAAGAATGGATGAGGCATAAATTGGAAGCAGGCATTTCTGGCACATACAGGATGAACAAAGACTGTCTGAATGTAACTACTGAGGCTAGGAACTGGAATGACAGCTAATTGAAGTGGTATGTTTATGTCTTTCCATGCTACCATTCTTCAGGTACACAGTGTTTTTTTCCCTCAATCTGAAGAGCTGAAATAAAAATAAATATTGTTTAATAAATCATTAATGTTACACGGCATTAGAATGATACTAAATTTCACTTTTCCACAGAGACTTTGCAATTCTTCTCCATTAAGATTCTTCACCGAGTAAGCTCATTGTCATATGTTGCCCTTAGAAATTAAATCATTTTACAATTATACCTGAATTAGATGGGACTAAGAGAGTCACAGTGGTTTTCATATTTTAAAATTAGATATTCTCTTTAACTTTGAACTGGGGCCATCTAGATTTAAAAAAAGAAAAACCCACAACTTTAGCAAAGCTGTTCTCACCTGTTTTAAATTAGAAATATGTGATTAAGTCAGTTATTGCAGATTGTAATAGGGCCAGTTTTTCTTACATAGGGAATGAGAGTTGGACATAATCAGTACTCCTAGTGTCCTGCTGTCAAAGATGGTTGACATTCACACAGCTTCAGTCTGTCCTGAGAAAGTTTCAGGTGGTTTTCAGGAGAGGAAGAGCATGGTGGTGGGCTGACAGGACCAGAGAGCCAGCCAGTCACCATTTGCCATAGCACTTCTCCAGATCTGTTGTCACTTCTCTTGCTTTACCCTGTGTACTTAAAACAAGTGGGTCTACAGGTATTTCAGAGCCAGAACTCAGGTCTATGAAGCAAAGTAAGAAAAAAAGGGTAACTCTTTTGTTTCTGGGAAGAAGGGCTAGGACAGTAATTAAGTAAAATATTGTTGAGCTTCTACATGCCAAGCACTATTAGGCACCGGGAACAAATATATCAGAGTTACTGCTCTGAAGGATCTCAAGTGTAGTGAACTGTATAGGTGAGAAACCAAGAAATTATACTGCAGCATAAAAGGCACAACACAAGATTCCAGAAGGTCAGCTAGATAAACACTCTTAAATGAGTCTTTGCATAATGAAAGAAGCCTTTCTGAAGGTAATGAAATCTGACAAGACTTAAAGAAAGTGGTGTAAGTTAGTCAGAGAGGTGGAAAAAGGGTGCTAAACAAGTCAAAGACAAAAAGGAGAGAGAAATCATGGTACTTAGTGTCAAGGATCCTCCTGCAAGTCACCCAGGGGTGTGGAGGTGGAGCCTGGATTTTATAGCTTTTATCCTGTGTCACCTGTCTTCTTAAAAGCAGCAGGCCTGGCTTTGGGTGGTGGTGGCTGGACATGAGCTGAGAATTTGGATTCATTGTGCATGAATCAGATACATTGAAGGGTTTAATCTGCCACAGAGAAAAGTAGCATGCATATATTAAGCCAAACTCTTTAAAGGAAGATGAACCTCAAAAGTCAGGACACACACACACATGACCACACATGAACTCTAAGATCAGGATAGTGAATGAGAAATGAAAACAAGGAATATGGCAGGCTAAGAACACTCGTGGAAGGTTTGGTATGATTTATTAGTCATTTTCAGGTTCTTGGCTTGAGGATGGCAAGAATAGCCTCCGTATGTGTATTAAGCTGGCTAACAACTGAGATAAACACTATTTAATATCTGATATTTTGTTGATTTTATTCGTTTGCTTTTTTAATAGAATGTCTTCTTGCTTACTAGCTAAGCATTATCAGTGGTCAGTTGGAGATTTCTTGTAGAGGCTCAAGAGAGGTGTTTATTAGATATTTAAGATTTTTTAAAAGCCAGCTGTTAAACCACTGGTAGCTTAAAATCAGCCATGGTGGGAGTATTTATACCATGTAAATTGGCTTACAGTGTACATCAACTCTTTATATTTTGGATTTTTTTCCCCTACAAATTTGGTTTACCAGTGTACTACTGATATTGTAACATGCATGAATTTATGTTTTCCAGTAATTCTGTGTGGTTGTAATATTGGGATCCACATTTTTCTGATGAGGAAATTGAGCCACAGAGACATTATAAAATGTTTACAAGATCACAGCTTGTGAATGGAAGAGTGAGGCTTCATATCTAGGTGCTCCAATGCAAAAGCCTGCAATTTTAACTATGCAGTTAGGTGGTTTCTACAATTTAAACTGACATTTTTTACTTTTTTTTCATGGAGAAAGTATTTTAAGAGAAGAATTTTTTTATATGCTTAAGAAAACACATCTATTTTCTTATGAGGAATAATGTTTTTAACTGATTCGCTATATGTGGTTTTATTACCTTTAAGTGAAGTGACAAGATATACAAGATCTGAATATATGTGTTGCCTTCAACTCACTTTCTGTATGTCTAGATGAGTTAGCTTTTTTACAAAGCAATTCTATTAGCATCTTTTTTTGTGTGTGTGCAGGACACTGTTCTAGGTGCTGGAGAAAAAGTTGGAGCTTATACTTTAGTGAGGTAAGTAGAATATGTACCAAATAAATAATTAATATTATTTTATATATATATTAAAATGTGTTATTAAAAAAAACGTAGGGCACTGGGGTTGAGACTAATAGCAGGGATATATAAGTAAAGAAATTCAGACTGCCCCATGAAGATCTAGGGACAGTGTTCCAGGCACTGAGAATAGTAAATGAAAATAGCCAGCAAGGAACGAGGTTAAGAAATGTGAGGGCTTTACAAAAAAAACAAAACAGTCTCCCGAGGAGGATTGTAGTAGAAGAGGCAGAGGAGAGAGGTGATGGGGGATCCCATAGGCCAATGGGACTGACTTTCGGTTTTATTCTACTGGTAATGGTAAGCCACTGAAGGATTTTATTCTGAGTCTGATAGGATATCATTTGTGCTTTGAAATCACTCTAGCTACAATGTAGAGAATGACCATATGGGGGTAAAGTAGAAGCAGGGCTGATCATAGTAGTTCAGTTGAAAGATAGTGGTGGTTTTAATGAGGTAGGGTTCTGCAGTAGAGGTAGTGAATCCTGACTCCACACTTTGTAAAATGTCCGACACTGGGAAAATAACCTACCTTCTCTGAGTTTCTAATTTCTCACCTATAAAATATGGTACAATACTGTGCTTTCTTCATAGGAATATGATGATTAAATAAATAAGGTATATTAAACTTCTAGAACAGGATCTGATAAATGAGAGTCTTTTATCCATAATCTTTTCTCCTTTGAAGTATGTATTCTCATTTACCTTCTCAGAGAACTCCTAGGTTTATCATGGAGAAAATGTCTTCTGAAGCACAGTCCTAATCAAGGGGACACTAAGAAGAGCCTTGATAATTACGGACATCATTTTTCAAGAGTTCCAAAAACCTGGCCCACACAGCAATTTTCTCAGAACATTTTCATCAATAAATAATATAGGAAGCTATGATTCAGAAAAAGTCAGAGATTCTGAGTATATGAATGGAGCTCATTCAAATACCTAATTTAAGAGATGAAAAAGCTGTGGTTGAGAGTGGTTTTGACAGTATATAATTGGTTAATCTTTACTCTATGAAAGAGCATATTGTTAAACTAGTATAAGCCAATAAATTTTGGTCAAACCTCTACATCTGCTTAGCACTGTGCTAAATATTTTTCAAATAATAATTTAAAAAGTGAGAAAACGGAGTTTAGAGCTTTTCTGCATTTCCCTCTAGCCAAATGGCAAATTGTTCACTTGTTCTTATTTAAATCATTTTTCATAGATAACTTAATCCATAACAGTGTTTCTAGATCACAAATACTTTTCCACCAATTACCATTCATCAATCCTGCACAATCGCCAGCCAACGCTGTGGATGATGTCACATGATTCGTTTTGTTCCATCTGGTCTCAACTAGAATAAGCACCACAAAAACATCAAATGTTGGGCAGTATCTAAGTTTATTTCTAGAGTCTCCTTAAAATAAAAGTGTATTTGGAGTTGCTCAGTCATCTTAATTTAAGCATTTTATACAAAATTGTCTTGAGAGGATTATGATCTCCAGGAGATATTTTTGCCTTGAACCAGAATCAGTTTGGAATTTTACCTAAAATGAGTCTAGCCTCTCACCCAGGGTAGTTATATCTATGAATACATTTTATTAGACAACTTCTTTGTCTTCTTGAAAAGCTCTGTGATTTGGAAGCTGATGTACAGGTCCTCCAGGAGGAACCTGATTTAGTGGTCAGGAAGTTTAGCTGTCCTTTCGTTCTCCCTCCAACAGTACCTCTTAGGGGTCCTATTGCTGCTAGGGGTTCTTATGAGGCCTGGCAACTGGTTGAGGTTTTCTTCATGCTCTAGATCCCAGAAAATCCTAAACAAACAAATAGAAATTCTCACTAGAAAGAAGTTATTAGACTTACATACATGTGCATCAGTCTACATATTAGCCCTCAATTATAAACCAAGCAATAAGTTCAAAGTAAAGTGTTTGTATCATGTAGATTTGCTGATAACAAACTACCTTGAAATTTGGTGACTTATTGTGCATCATGCTTCTGAATTCTCCTAGCTGGGATGAATGGAATGGATGGAGTGGCCGGGGGCTCTTTCCATGTGGTCTTTTATGAACCAACAGGCTAGCCCATCACATGATAGAAGAGTGCCCAGCACAATAAGAGGAGCATTAAAGTCTCCTGAGGCCCAGATTTGAGAGTCGTACAGTGTTGCTTCTGATGCATTCTATTGATCAAAGAAAGCAACAAGACCACCCAGATTTGAGAAGTGAGGAAGGAGACTCTACTTGTTGATAAAAGAAATGGTAGAGAATCTAGGGACATCTTGCAGCCTACAGCAGCACTCATGATTTTTGCCTTTAACGCAGATGCTGAAGCCTAGAGAAAATCATCATCTTCTTTTGGCTAATTTACATATATTTGCAAGCTATTTGTCTTAAAGCACTTACCATAAATTCATAGATATTTTCTGTAAATATAGGAACATAAAACCAGCATAGCTGGCATAGTCTTGCCATTGTCATAGTTTGGCACTTCATTAGATTCTGAGATTAAAACAGACATACCTCCAGTGGCAGTCTCTGGGTTATAGCTCTAGAAATAGAATTATGCCAAAAAGAACTCTTATAAGAATTCTGTTTTTCCCTGTGAGCTTTATTAAAGAAAACTCTTGGCTGTATTCTTTATAAACCAGTCCAACTACTAACAAGCTAAACTTAAAAATACAGTGTCAGCACTTTCAGCTTCAGGCATTTTATCCTCATTTCCCTGGTGCTCATAGGACAAAAGAACCACTTTTCTTATTTGTTGAAATTATCCTTTATTATCCAAGGCTTGGACAGCATTTCTGGCATCCATTGCCTTCCAATTATAGAGGCTAAACACTAATGTCTTCAAAAGTTGTTCCCAGATCTTTTTGATTGAAGATCTCCTTTGGCACTTTACAACATTTTCACAAGTCACTTCCTCTCCATTTTAAAATCTGTTGTTCCTAATTTTAACCTCTCCAGTGGAGCACAGAATGTCTTTGCCATCCACCTTCATCAAGCTCTCAGTAAACACAGAATGATGGTAGATATAGAGTAAAAATTTACCTACTTGGTGTGATTTGAGGTATTATCATCATCCATTGATATCTTCATATAATTATTTTTGGTCATGATTCCTGATATTTCTACCATTAGTGAAGCAGTATTTCTTTTGGAGTAGTCAGCTCATTGAATGGATTGGGATATTATATATTAATTAATCTAGCTAGTTTTGAGGAAATGGGACAAAGAAAAAAGCAAAATGGAGAGTGTGAAGGGTTTGGAATTGAAAATGGTAGAATTGGGTTTTATGTCCCATGGAGCAGCATCCCTAACCAGGGATTGGTACACCAGGGACACATGTTCTAAGAATCTAGTGCCTGATGATCTGTGGTGTTGCTGAGACACTGATGCTAACACTGGGGAGCAGCTGCAAATACAGATGAAATTTTGCTTGCTCATCAATTGCTCACTTCCTGCTGTGTGGCCCAGTTCCTAACAAGTCACAGTTCTGGGATCCCTGCTGTAGAGCTACTAACTCGATGGCTGACCTAGTGTGAGTACCCACCTCTCTGGGTCATCTGCAAAATCGAGGCTGTGAACAAAGAGAGCATGAAGTTTCTCACCACTGGTGAGACAAGAAAGTGAGAGAGAAGAGGAGCAGGAGCAGAGTCATTGCCAGGGCAAGGCCTGCCAGAGATCTTGATGGGTGCCCTGGCAATCAGGGGCCACATAAATTATAGGACCCTAAAGAGAGTGACTCTAAAAAGAAAAAAATTAGTGAGGAAGAAAAGGCATTAAAGGTAAATGGGAAATTTTGCATTGTACAATTCAGCAATCATTGAGTTCCTACAATGTACCAGGCACTGTGTTGGGTCACAAATCTGAAAGAGTTTCTAGATCAAATAAATCATAAAGAAACTTACAAAAATAGATAATAGCAAAATATTATTGCTATGGACTAAGCCATTTTTTTGGTTAACCTTTAAGAAATGTTTTATTTTTTCCACATGTAAAACAAACTTCTGATGACACCAGTCACTACATGGAACTACTGCTTCATTATCATTTTTTCTGCTCATGGCACAGCTGAAAGAGTTAAATGATCCATACATCTTGGTATTCTGTTTATATGCAAACCCCTAAAAGGCATGAACTCTTTATAACTTCACAGCTCACAGTGGAGGCAGGCTGCTGCTTCATTATACCTTGATAATGAATATGACTTAAGCATTGGAAAGCCAGTTGATTATTCCAGGTTTATAAAAACGTGGAGAAGGGAAGAGAGAAAGATTTTTGAAGAAGATAATAACCTAAGTCTTGATGGCTGAGTGGGAGTTCTTCAGTGGAATAAAGGAGGAAAGAACATTTCAGAAGGGCATTCCACAGAGAGGAAAGAGCAGAAGCCAAGGTACTGAGACATGGAAAGCACAATACATGTGGGAAACAGCCTTGTGACAATAAGCCTGCAGTGTAGCAGATGAGCTTCTGGGTGACAAACCCCATGGTTTTAACTATTGGCATCATCATGCGTTTTGCCATTTTACTTTCTGGGTCTCAAAGACTTTAATTCTTTATTTCTAAGATGTAGATGGAAGAGTTAGCCACATACAAAAGTCTCCAAATCGTTATATTCAGTTTATAGGTGGACAAATTTGTTTGGGGAATTGAGACATTTTAAGATCCTTGGTTGATATCAGCTCTCAAGTAGTGAAGCCAGAGATAAAATTGAGCAGAGATAGAAACCAGGGCTCATTTCCCTTGTTTTAACAGCCTACTTATCACTGCACAAATAACAGTTTAATTCAGTTTTAAATATTTAATAGCCTCTCTCATATTAAAGCCATTTACATTTGCATCTGAACTTTTATTTCAACTCTATTGCACAGAGAAATTAGGAAATTCACTTCCAGACGGTTGCTTCAAATCAGGGTGTGCTCTCAGAGGTAGCCAGGCAGTTCAGAATTCAGTCTGTTAAGTGTGCTGAGTAAGATCAGATTCTACTGTATTAAGTATTTCTGACCCCATAGCTCTACAGTCCAGTGCTTACTTAACTGATCTATTTCAGAATCTACTGTGTACCTACTATTGTGACACAGTGGGACCAAACAACAGAATAACATCTAGTCCGTAGTATATAATATTTATCTTGTTACAGGAGGGGCTAGCCTTGTCACCTTAAGTAATTAAATAAACATTGAGATTAAAAAAAAAGAGATTTAGTGAATTGCTGTGCAATATGATTTAGACCTTTAAAGGGAATCCCTTTCTCTGGTTGGTGAAAAGCCCAAAACAGAAACAGAAAAAAAAGTCAGTTTCATATACTGTTTTGCACACTGGATCTGAGCCAGGTGGGGTCAAAGGTTACAGGGATTAAAATGAGTTTTCTTGAGAAGTGAAGTCAACTTTTAGATGCTGATAGACGGGATGAGCAACAAAAGGCATCTGAGGTGCCATTTAACACCCTACAAGATGAGGTTAGAAACCAAACTGGCAAGGTCCATGTTCTGATAAGAAACTAAATTCCCTTCTAAAATGCAAATTTTGGGAGTGTTACAAAGAAATAAACATGAATTAATTATCATCCACTTATACTTTGAATCATATTAGCAAATATCTTGATTTACGTTAAGTGAATGGAGAACATGATTGGTATGTTTTTAGTAGGCTAAGAAGAGACAACAAGTTGAAGAGGCTTACACACCCAGGGAGGCATTGGAAAACATTGAACCCCTGGGGTCTAAGATGAAATGAGCTCCAAGGAAAGAAAGCAATGTAATTCTACTCACTTTACTATTGGAACCAATGTGTAAATAAACACTGTAGTTCTTATAACAGGAAAGCTTCTGTTGGCAAACCACTCCTCTGCTCATCCATTAATTTAACATAATTTCTTTTAATATTCACTCTATGCTAGGCTCCAAGGTTCATGATGTGGGGTTCAGGGAACCACATTCCCAATCAGTGAAAACTTGTGATAGACCACTGGTCTTGCTCCTTGCTCTGTCCTTCCCAGTTTTCTCCCTCTCCAAGATTTTGTCCAGGTCCCTATTCTGTATTTATTGCTAGAAGCTTCAAGAAACTGTCTCTTTACACATCTGGCAACAGGATATAAGAATATTGGTAAATATTGCATGATTTCTTCTCTTAAGAAGTCATTCCCCAGGAAAAGGAATAAATGTACAAACAGGAAATTCTGATACAAAATGGTTAGAGCTATGAATATGTACAAGAGGAGTTGGAAGGTAGAGTGGAGAGAACAGAACCAGGAAGACCAGCCAGCTGGCTGCTAAACCAGAGGTAATGACATGAAAGAAGGTGATGGTGGAGAGAACAGGTGGATCTCAGGCTTTTAGATTTGTCTTGTTTAGATTATGGCTATACTCAGTGCTTAGTAACAGATGGATACATGTATCTTGTACTCATTCCTTTAGCCAAGTCCCACAGTGTTAAATCACAAGAAATAGAAATCAGCACCAGATTTACCAGTGTTTTCTTCTAAACATTTTCAAGCCAGGAGATCTAGATTAATGGAAGAACTATGGAAGTTCCTAGAACTGACTGGTAAAAAATACAAAAGACCAGATCTGGAATCTCCTATAGTCCCACTCCTAAATAATTCAACATCTCACAGCATACAGTTGTGATTTTTTATACATGATTTTGAGCAATTTTATATCCATCATACTGTTGGGAGGTTCATAATGACCTGGAGGAATTTAAACTCTCATATTTTACCTTTCCCAATTCAAAATTTTGAAAGGGTATTATTTAGTGGGAATTAATGCAACACATACAAAATACCATATGCTACTCAAATCTTCAGCATTTACTGAACATTCCATGCCTGGTGTCTCCTAACTCACAGCCTGCCAGTGATTGATGGTATAGCTCTAAATTCTGTCTTGGTGTGGGTATGTGTGTCTCTGTGTGTGTTAAATTCCAGCAGCCTATACTTCATACGCTTAGAGTTATTTCAGATTGAGTAAGAAGAACTGGTTTGTCCTTGGCACAGGCTGTAATAGAAAGATAATCTGCACGTTCATATGACTGCACTGTGGTTTTAATCAATGACTTGTCATTTTTGAAATTAAACCCAAGACAACATAATATTATATAATCTCTACTAGTCTTCTCTTATGGATTTTTGAATTTTTTTCATATAATAGAATGAGGAATGTGTTGAAATATACATGACCATGCTTTTTATGCTGCAGCATAACAGTATCATAAAATGTCATAAATGATACAGGAACTATCAAGCAGCATTTCAGTGCATTTGCATAAAGTGAAAGGTTCTTTTTCACATATCGTGCCTTCTTATGTAAGCTTCTCTTTCATCTGTCAGGATTGATAAGCTTCTGCATCCTAATCTCGGTGCTCACCTGCTACAATCAGGATAGTTTGCAGCAACATTACTATCGGATAATGAATTTTATTTTTTTACTTTTTTGTCTAAGTGTGCTTATTGATAGACTTATGTTTTTTTAAATAAATATATAACATTATAATTATTTCTTATATATCTCTAAATGCCTTAGAGTCACTGAAAATTATTATTTTTTCTTTTTTAAAGCATGATGGTGATATCTGATATTCCTAAAAGAGTTTTTATCTAATTTCATAAAATCTCACTTTTTTCCAATATGTGTAAATTGTTTATAGTCTGGCACATATTGCTCTTATTTTTTAAAAATTAGATGAAACAAAACTGAGGAGAAGAGCAC
Organism: Cynopterus sphinx; assembly: GCA_030015415.1. NCBI lineage: Eukaryota > Metazoa > Chordata > Mammalia > Chiroptera > Pteropodidae > Cynopterus > Cynopterus sphinx. Next base: position 80,729,774 of record CM057383.1, on the reverse strand, counting down.
AGAAATGGTAAATAAGCTTAGCAATAAGAAAAACACTAGTGACTGTTATTGACTAGAAAATAGCCTGGAGAGGTAAAGGAAAGAATGTGAAAAATAAGGAAATAACTCATTCTTTAAGTTCTCTTCATGTTTCTGTGATAGCTTTGCTTTTAGTAAAATAATTTTTATGTTTATATTTTCATGATTTTTTTGTATGAAAAGAAGCTGCCAGCATTTTAATTCATGTTGGAATATATTGAAGTCAAATTCAATATCACTATTTCAGTTTTTCATGTTTTGACTAGGTGTCACTCTACCTGTTTGATGGTTCTGCATGTGTATGTATTTGACCAATGGACATTTATGAAGCTTCTGTTTATGTAGTATAAGAGTCAGGAATTGTAAATAAAAACACCAAGCAGGAGAATCCCCTTAGTGAACATTTACAGAGTGATCTCATTCTGGTACTCATCTTAAAAGTAATTGACTTCTTATTGTGTATGGAAAAGCAATTTAAAAACTTTGATTATCCAAAGTATATTTACATGATGCTTACTTAATCATGTTTTTTATTGTACTGTTTAGACTGGATTCCCTGGAAATAGACTGGAGATGGAGCTGTGCATATAAGTAGTATAGTTGAACATGTTCTAAGAGCAAAATCTACACGGGATTGAAGGAAGCTGGAAGGGTGTAAGGAGGAATTGTTTCTGGCAATGACAGTAGAGACTAGTCACACCAGGAGCTCTGGAGGTGGAATAGACCCTCAGAATGTTTCCCATTGGGCCTTGGCACCTCTACTTCCACTAGTCATTGGATATAGACTGTCCCAGGGATGGGGCATGATCACGGGCTAGGAAGCTCCCTTTGGGTGATGGCAGTTCCTAAGGAAAGACACAACAACAAACTGCCAGAAGCCAATTCTGCTGGCAGCTGCAGGGATATGTACCTTTGTCTTGAAGGGGAGATCTAGACACCATATCACAACATTTAGTATACACACTGAAAACTCCAGAGCTGGTATTTTTCTTTTTGGAAGACTTCTATTAAAGCTTATAGACATTTGAGACTGAAAACATTAAACTAAGAAGTGGTATGGAATTCCATGTTTCAAAATCAGTTCTTTTAAAAATATGGTCTGTTAAGACTCCCATAGGATTTGTAGTGGCTTGTAGTTCTGATTATTCTTTTCCTCTTGGTTGACCTCAGTGACTTGGTCATAGTTACCTCTACCTTGACAAATGCTTGAGACACTGAAAAATTTAGCACAAGGTTAGTTCTAAATGAAATGGTGTCTAATATTATTATTTTTAAATGCCTTAGCATAGGTATTGTTATAATAAAATAATTTAATAACAATCTTGGTAAATATAGAAGTGAGTTTAAAAAATCAGTTTGAACTAATTTTATTCAGTCTGAACAATAGTCAACTTTCTAATCATTTAACTTTTATTGAATATCTACCTTATGTTAGGAATTATAGGGATTCTGATATAGGAAATCAGAAATGATTTCTCATTCTTGGAGAGTGTACAAGCTCTTTGTGACCATAGTAGATTTATGTCACCAATACTGGCAGCCCTCAGAAAGATGGGATTGTGCCATATTTATGTACAAGCTTTGTGACAGTTCTGAGGTATTGATAAGTCAGTTCATTCTGAGTAAGCAAGAAATTCTTTGTGGAAAATATGGCCTTTGATGAATGAAGAGAAACTGCATGTTTGGAGCCTTGGGAAAGGCAGTGTTTCTAGATTTGGGAAAGAACTTGAATAAAAACATGAGGATAAAAGTATGGATCTTCAGATCATGTGGACCTTGGGATACCTTAGGAATTAAATATTAGACAAAGAAAGGAATGACAGATCATTGAGGGCCTTGGTTGCTGGGCTATGAATTGAGAGGTTTTAACAGACAACTGGGAGCTATTGAGAACTTTTGACCCAAGGAGTGAAAAGAATTCTCTTGGATTAATTCTACATAGTTATATTTGTTTTTCCCAATAATGCTCAGCTATCTGAAACACAGAGTTCTTAATTTCAAACCACTAGACTAGCATTTGTTCTTCATTTATTATGTGCTTAGTAGCTCAAGATCAATTTCTAGTATAGTTTATGGGTCTACTTAAGATATAAAGAACATTTACAGTTCCAACTTAAATGCCTTTTGAACGATTTCATGAAGCAATACCTCTGGCACTTGTAAATCAATATTTCCCAAACTACTCACTCATAAATCTCACATATCTAGCGAACACACACACACACACACACACACACACACACACACACACACACACCTTCCCAGTCATCTGTTTTTCATCACAATTAATTGTGTAATGGAGAACAATATGCTATTAAAAAAAAGCCTCCCAGTGAGTATTTCCACAGTCTAGAAATTGTGACAGATATTTTGTGTGTTTTTTTTTTATTTCCTGAGAAAACATTGAAATAAGTTTTCCAGTTTTGCCAATACTAGGCTTAAATTTTGACAAAGAAGAGGAAAATTTTTTTTGCAATAAGATGTTGTCTTCTTCAGGTAGAAATATTGTGATGATTTTAATCAGTTTTTCCTCAGGATACAGGTATTTTAAGATTTGTTACAGTGAGCACTTTGTGGATGACTAACAAATATTTGTGGATTAAATGAAAGAACAGCCTAGTAAGCTAGCTAAAATTAGTTATTACCATTTTATTGTTGAGGAAAGTGAGACATAGAGAGGTGAAATAACTTCTGAAGAGCGTGTGGTCAAGAAATGGCAGATCTAATACTTAAATTAGTCAATCTAACTCCTCAGCCCATGATCATAATAATATTGCAATACAAATTCTGAAGTTAGGCAGGAGGGGTCCACAGAGCTGGCACAAGCAACAGTCCTGATCCAGATATAGAACTGGATTTTCTGCAGTTAGGCACCATGGGAGTTTCACATATTTTATTTGGCTATCAAATGAAAAGATGATTCCAGAAGAATGGGTGCCTGGGACTCTGAGATCACCTAGTCCCGAGTACTGATGACATATTTGACATATTGTTTACCCCTCACATTCAGTCATTTGTCAAGCCAATTCATTCTTTTTTTCCTGTTTTCCCAATCTTTCATCTTCCTCCTAGTTTCATAACCACAGCTATAAAGTCAGTGCGCTGAGATGATTTTAATGGCATACTAAGTGCCTATCTCCACACTTATTTGAATTGTGAACACTTCTATCAGAGAACTCTACCTTTTCTACAGTTCATGAGTTCATTCCACACACCCTCTGAGCTATTATCTTTTCCTTGTTCAATATGTTTTTTAAAAGTCTTATCAAATTTTCAATCATGTTTTCTCTTTCTTGCTTTTTAAATAAGAACAAGAATTCTTTCTTTTTAGGCAATTCCTCTACTTGTGATTTACAATAGATTATTGCCATCTATCTTAAACTTAAGGTAAATTAACATCCTTAAAATAGGCATGTTGCTACTAACTACATATCTATTATTTCTTGTTTTTATAATTACTTTTCTAGCCAAAATACTGTGGCTTTTATCCTCTCTTTTAAGTTTATTAGATTTAGTCTGTAACTTCAGCCTATGAAAATGTTTGATAAACATGATTTTTTTATTCAATAAGCTCACTATTCCACTCAGTTCTGAATTATTTTATAAACTATTTGCACCTCCAATTGAATTATCTAACAATATTTCTAAGATTCTAGGGAGGTGGAGTATGAACTAGAGATATAATAAAAAAGTCTGTAATACAGGCTGGTTAAAAAGTTGCTCTTAGGGGCCAGTTCTCCTATTCTCTCCTTTCTCACCACTTGCCACTTCAACCATTAACTTTCTCTATCCTTCTGCTATTATATGTAGACTGGAGATTTTGATAGTACCTAGGTTATATGTATTATGAAATAAATGAAACAATGAAGATAAATAATGCATGTTAACTATTTTCTTCATAAGTAATCTTACTAGTAATACAAATAACATGAAAAGGATGGCACACATGAAAACCATGATTATGGTAGGAGAGATTTATGCCAAATAGCTTATATGAGTCTAGTTGGTTGTATTATTACTTGACTTTTATGCCACTGCACATTCAAAAGATATCATCCCTCTGTGGCTAACTGAAGATGCAAAGTCAAAAAGCAGAACAGAAACCACCACTAGCTTTTTGAAAAGCTTTTAAGTTACCTGAATTTACAGTCTTTCCTTTGAAGTACATAGCTAATTTGGCAATTAATCTGAATCACATTTTTCTGAGGTCAGTGCTATGTTTTTATTTGCAGTGTTAGCCTGTTCCATGGACTAATTCTGTTAATATTGTTGTTGTAGATTTCAATTAAACATACAACAGGAAATATGACAGCAGTGTGAATGGTCCCTGCACTTGACTGGATTAGGTACTTTTCCTTCATTTTAGCAGGGGGAGGAAATTTACTTGATACTTGAATTAGTATTAGTATTAGTTCATATTAGTATATGAACACATAGATATTTATATGTTATTCGAGTTATTATGGAAGCAAATATCTACAATAAATGCTAATTTAACAGGCACACAAAGATTATTATAGACTTTTTAATGTTTCCATATTAATATACCGTGTTAATAACATTATTTAAAACTACTATACAAGCTCCAGATTTATAGAGTATATAGAGATAGAGAATTAGAATAGAAAATTAGTTTCACTTTCTGTTATTCAGTATAGCAGCTAAAAAGAAAAAACAGTCTTTTGTATACTGTATTCTAATTCACGTTAACAGTATTCCACAGATTAATAGATTAAATAACTGAATTATATACAACATGTAGAGGAAAATATGTACTATGAATAAAGTTATCTATCATTTATCTATAGATACAGATGAGAGAAAGAGAGATTCTCAAATCATTACAACACCCCTGCAAGATAACTTTTATTATTTCTATTTAAAATTAGAAAATTGTGGTTGGTGGGCTATAATTTGCCTAAAATTACAAATCAAAGACTTAAAATGTTTGTGTGACTTAAAAGTTTTCATGTAATCTATTAAAACATGATGTTTCTTCTGATTTATAACCCTCTCAAATAGAGTTCATTGAGATGTAGCTGAAGCCTTCATAAGGTTATATCTTTGTGACTTTAAAGAATAGTATTAAGAATTGAAAGAAGTATAAAAATAAGAGGTGTGGAAAAAGTGGTGACAAACTGAATTTACTAAGAATCCCTCTGCTACTAAATACCTATATCTAGCATAAAATATATTTCATTGTTTTTCTGAGCCATAGTTTTAAGGGAGATTACAAAGAGGCTAACGGACAAATAAACAAACAAATCAGGAGGTTGATTCTCGATCAGTAAGATCTAAATTAGGCTTTCCCTGAAGAAATACTAATAACACTACAGTCAGATTAGGAATTGCATTAGCTACAACATGGAGGAATCAAACCTGATCTTCTTGATATGAACTTAGAAGAGTAATAAAATATTCCTAGTCTGTAGCAAAACCAGGCTTTAAAATGAAACAAACGTTAACTCCCCACTGAAAGAAAGCATCATAACTTTAATTCTCCAAGTTTTCCATAGATTAAGATCTGTGCCCCACTCCCAATCAAATGCACCATACACAAAAGAAAATCAACTACCATGAATGAGAGTCACACACACAAAAATAAATGTAGATCTCAAAACAAACAAACAAACAAAAAAAACCTTAGACATTAGAAATTTCAGATAGGTCATATAAAATAATTCTGTATAAAATATTTGGAGAAATAAAAGATTTACAAGGCAGACTAGGTAAACAGAAGTAATCAAAAATGATTCCTAAGAGATTTGAAAAATGTAAAACAGAACATTCATCATAAAACTATAAAATAGAACCTTCATCATAAAATTATGATTACTAAAATAAAAACTAAATATATGAGTCATATCAGATATAGTTGGACAGAAAATTAGCAAACTGAAAAATAGATGTACAAAAGTAACATAAAATACAACAGAGAGACATGAGATAAAAATTCTGAAATAGATTAAGATTTGTGGAGGAGTTATAGCACGTGTTAATTGCATTCCCAGAAGGAGAGTATGGAGAGAATAAAAGAGAGACAACATATCTGGGATATTGTGTATTATCTAGTCCATGTTGTAGTAAGACAACTCTAACACCATTGAGAATTCGCTATTAGCCAACATGATGCTTCCAGTTGTCTGGTCTTTATTCAGTGAGTCAGCAGTCAAAGCTGCTTTGATCTTGATACTCTTTCTGCCATCTTGACTCAAAGACTTCATGTTTGCTTTGGAAGGAGAAGAAAGAATGGAGAGCTACACAAGGGCTTTTCACTTTCTCAACCTGGAATTACACACATCTCTCACACTCACATATCCTTCACCAAAACAGTCCCAAAGCCCCTAAAAAAGTATAACAATTAGACTGAAAACAGATTTCTTGATAGCAAAAGTTGAAGTCAGCAGTTTGTAAAATAATACATTTAAAGTGCTAGGAGGAAATAATTTTCAACTTGAAATTGTGTTCCCAGAAAAAAATCAAAATGGAAGATAGACTACATTTTCAGATGAAATATATGTATAAAGATGTTACCATAAATAAGTCTACACCAATGGACCTGCCACAGAATATATTTTAGTAAGAGACTAAATAATCTCAGAAGGAAGGTCCATGATTCTGGAAAGAATGGTAAAAAAGAAATTGATGAATATGTAGTTAAAATTAAACAATTATTTAAAATAATATCTAACTTGTGACATTTACTAAAATAAATTATTGAGCAAAATGCATCTAAAATGTGAGAAGACTGATTGGAATGAGGTGTTATATATTTCCTTATGTTATTTGTGGTTGGAAATTATGATATTAGTTTTAGACATTAAGATGGAATGTATAATAAGTCTCTAAGATAAACACTGAAAAAATAGAAAGAGAAAGTATAGTTTTAAAACCAGTAGAAGAAAAGAATGGATTAAGAAAAATAAGCTAAACTAAGAACTCAAAAGGGCTAAAAATAAGAAAAAAATTAAAAAACACAAGAAAAAATGTGAAGCACTGGTTGGAAAACCCCTCCCACCCTTCCAAACACCAGTTATATTCTATTTACAAGTACTCATGAAAAAATCCAGAGAGTAAAGGGATGGAAATAGCACATCAGTCTTCAATACTAACTAATAAAGTTTGGGGTTGCAATATTAAGTTTGCAGAAAACTGACTTTAAGATAAAAGGCATTTTGGGAGGTATTGAAATGCTATTGAGTCAAGGAGATGAAACTCGTATAAATGTGTGTGCATCTGAAATAACATAAAAAATATAAATACAAAACCAAAAGTTCGGTCTTTGAGACTAATAAAACAGCTTAACCCCTACAGAGATTAATAATAAAAAGGAAAAATCACAGATAATCAATATTAGAAACAAAAATATTGATAACCAAAGATTCAGTAGGATCTAAAAAAATAACAATATAATGCAAACAACTTTATCTCAACAAAATCTATTTAGACAAATTACTAGGAAAAATGTAACTTACCAATTGTTATTCAAGACTAAGCTCAATCACCAATAAAGAAATTGAATAAGTAGTTTAAAATACTCCAATGCCCACCCCCCCAAAAAAACGAGTGTAAATGATTTGCAGGGCAAGTTCTAGCAAATTTTCATGAAAAAAATAAATCTAATCTTTTACAAAATGTTTTAGAGGAAAAAAATGTTTGCAGTTCTCTATTCATTTTAATAGACAAGTTTAACATTTATAACAAAACATACAAAGTGTGGCAAGTGGAAATTACAAACTAATCTTACTTATTAATATAGACCAACATTCTAAACAGACTATTAGCAAATCCAGCCATATAAATATAATTCATTATAAGTTCAGCCTATTCTCTTAATAACTTGAGTTTACACTAAAATTGTTTAAAAAAAATTATATGATTATCTCAAAAAACACAGCAAATGTAATTTATAAAATTCAATTTTTATTCTTAATATGTGAAATGTCAAAAGCATTCTATCATTGCTTCTGTTAAACATTGTACTGGAATTACTAGAGGAATTATATTAACTAGTGAGGTGAGAATTGGAAAGAAAGAAACAAATGTCTCATTAATCAAAACTCAAAAACTCTACAGGCAAATTATTAGAAATATAAGAGAGGTTGACCAGCTAGTTGCCTCTGAGATCAATATACTTAAATCAATTTTATTTCTATACTCCAACAATAAAGGAATAGAAAAGGTAATTTAAAAAAATATATCACTTAAAATTGCAACAAAGCATAAGATTCTAGGAAAAGATGAGCAAGACTTAGTCATGAATAACTTTAAACAAGAGTTAAATAAATGCAGAATTATTCTGTCTTCAAAAAGAAAAAAATTGGTTATATTATACTTTTTGTGGTTTTGGTAAAATATATCACAATTATGCAGTTTGTATAGACTTTTACATTTATTTTCATTGATTTATAAAAACAGCCTCTTGATTTTAAAAAATTTCTCTATTTTGGTTATTTTTTACACTTTTCATTTAACATCTTATGTTCTGAAAATACATCTGCATGATTACTGAAAATTAGAATCAATTTTAACAGTTTAGTATAACTTCAATCTTTTAAAGAGCATACCTTGTGATCATTATTTAGTGTATCTTACAGTGGTAAGAAAAGCCTGGGGGGAGTCAATTAAAAAATTTCAGGTATGTCACAGAAATAATATTCCTGATTCTTTTGCAATCTCAATCTTCAACATGCACATTACTTTCTGGCCATAGCAAGATCTTTAGAAAATAGTTTCCATAAAATTAGTGATACTTGTTAAAGTTTTGAAGTGTACATCCTTTTCTATCCAGTGTATATTGAAAAATTCATTTTTCACTAAACCAACATTCAACAAGTTTGCTCATTATTCCACAGATTAAATTTACACTAAATTTTCCCCATATTGGCAATTGAGAAGAGAATAGAAAAAGAATAGTGAACCGATTTATGTAAATTCAGAGCTGAAATTCTTTGCTGATAAAAAGGTATTTCCTTAAAATGAAGTGAATCTCAAGTTTAAGGCGAACTTTTTAAAGGCAATATGGAAGAAGCCCTTTTATATCATGAACAGATATGATTTTATTTTTTATGACGAACAGACTTTTTTGCACTAAAAGGAAAGGCTATCTCAAAATTAAAGCCAGGCAAAGCCATCAGAATGTAGAATTGTATATTTTCCAAAAGAAAACTCCTTTTCCAACAATCATACACATTCAGTACTAATGGAAGCAGCACTTTCCCAAAACTAACATAGCTTTCACATTGAAAAAAACTTTATATTATCTTTTATTTTTTTCTAAAAACTTTAATATATTAATTAAATCAGAAAAGGCTAAATTTATTCCCAACAGTCATTTCTCATGGTTAAAACTTTGCATATGCCCTATTTTGAAGCAGAGCTGCTTAAACAGAATGAGCATGAACAAAGCAAGCACTGTTGCAAATTTTATGTGCATTAATGAAAATATACAACATGACTGCATGGATGCTCTGCCTGGACAGGAGACATTGGAAAGTATGTCACTGGTGTACAGGGCTCTGATGCATGATGATGACACCATTGACACGTATGCCAGCAATGTCCTTGTTTTAATATCTAAATTGTGAGGAATGGGTTTAGTGATGCCTAGCACAAATTTAGAGAGTGATAAAGAATATGTATACAGAAATCAGATAATAACAGTAGTAATAGTACTAATGATAATAACATCTATTTAATGACATAATCCTATATGCCATGTACTCTGCTAAGCATTTTTAAGATATTATCTCATTTATTCTTTGTAAATCTCTTCTGAAGTAAATATTATCTTCACTTTATGCATGATAAAAATTGGAGCTGAGTGAGTCTAACTTGCCCTAGATCATATAGTTAGTTGCTGGCAGAGGATTCAAAAGCTTATCAAACTCTGAAGCCTTTTTTTTAACCACTATGCAGGACTAATTTTTAAAATATGCACATAACTAAATAATCATAAAACTATGAAAACAAACCAGAATGGGAAAGTGTCAAAGGAATACATTTTTATAGGTAACTAACTTTAATACTAGACTCTATAATTCAAATTCAGGTACATGATTTTACTGATGTGGATATTTCTGTCTCTCTGTCTCTTCCTTTCTTTCTCTAGTACCTTTCTATTTATCATTTATCTATTTATCTATCATCTATCTCTCATCTATCATCTCCTATCTATTGATAATCTGTCATCCATCATTTATCAATCTATTTGTATCTATCAGTTATCTATTATTTATCTGTATGCATAGCTATCATCTACCAATCATCTAGCTACCTAACTAACTAGCCACCTAGCTCCCTAGCTCCCTAGCTAGCTAGCTAGCTAGCTACCTACCTACCTACCTACCTATCTACCTACCTACCTACCTACCTACCTACCTATTTTAACTACTCAGTATCTCTTTCCCTTTTTTCTACACAAATCACAATACAGACATGTTAGGAAGCTTGAACAGAGTACCTTACTTTCTTAGCACAGAGATTAGACTAGTAATAGGAACATGACCCAAGCAGAGTCATTCAGAATCTTTTTGGTAGTACTGATCTGGGGAGGAGAAGAAAAACATCCTTATTCTTCTGAGCATGTAAGTGCAAATAGCTGCATAAATCTGTGAAACTGCCCTGAGTCAACTTTACTGTTCAGGAAGAAAGCTTACTTAGAGGCATGAGGCCAACAAAGACTGGATATGAGCTAAAAAATAGGTCTCATGATATCATTTGAATCCACATGCTAGCTGCATTAGGAACTCATGATACCTCTTAGATGTCCCAGTGAGATAAGTTGAAAATACCTTTTTTTTACAAGTTAATGTATATGTAGAGCTAACAGATGCTATTCTATCTGTATGCTGGAGAACAAAGAAGAAATAGCATATAATTAACTAGTTATTTTTCCAAAAGTCATGCCACTGGAATATCAAACATTAAGCTCTAATATACAAATAGATCCCAGCAAATTCAGTCAAAACATAGTTGATCCTGCTCTAGCTACATATCATATAAGCCTGCTTTAATTCTTTCAGACGTCTATAGCAGTATTTGATAAACACCTATTCTAGGATTCCCAAGAATTATACTAATCTATGTGTGATATTCACCCAAGGAATTTACTCTGATGTACAATATAATCTTTGATTATTAACTGATACTTCTGCTTAGAAAATATGATTTAAGTAAATTTTAACATTTTAGTGGCCAATTAATAAATTTGCTGCTTTATTAACAATATTTTTAATGATTTATAAATGTACATATTAGTAGAATAAAAAGTATGTCCTTCCTACAGGATTCCTGAAGTGTTATTGGAAGAAGTATTAATGCTATCACAGTGAAAACAGGTGATATTATTTTACACTACATGGAAATTAAATCTGCAGAATTATGAGGCATGTTACATGAAATTCTCAGTGAACAGAACCTCTATTGAGTATCAATTTTTAATTAGATGCACAAATATTAAGAAACTGTTGAGTAAGTAAATAAGAGAACTGAAAATATCATGAATAGTGCTTGACAAAGAATTTTTTTTTTTGGTTGCAGGTAGAGTGAGTTGAGAAGAGAATTTTAAGATTTAAAAAAATTTATTGGGGTGACATTAGTTAATAAAATTATATCTTTTAAGTGTACAATTTAATAATATGTCATATATATATTGCATTGTATATTCACCACCCAAAGTTAAATTTCCTTCCATCTCTTAATTTTAAGGTGTTTTGAAGGAGGAAGGTTTTTCATACATCAGATTAGGAAATAGAAGTTTTCAATTTTGAAGAAAAGTTGGCTCAATTTACTTAAAATCAGAAAAGGGTTTCTATGCAAGAAAGGAGTACTTTGTGGGAAAAGTCATTGGTGAAACTTAAGAATTAAACTTCCAAACTCTCAATTATGATTATTTATAAAATGATTTATTTAGAGATTGTGACTGAAGTGCTTCCAAATTGCTTGAACAAGTTCAAAGTAGTTTCAGGAAAAGTGGTTTTGTGGGTTATTTCTGAAGATTAGTTGGAACACAGTGAAGATAAGATGAAAATGCAAGTCAGGCAGAAGGGCATGTGAAATTCGGGCAAGATATGGAAATTGTTCTGGGAAAATCCTTCAGCTTTTAACCTTATTGGATTTCAATTCAAAGAAGTCAGTAGAAGTTTCTTTCCTTTCAGAGTATCTGAATGGATTTCTTTTTTCACAAACGGAGAAAAACAAAGACACTGGAGACTTATAATCAAGGCATATAGAGGGGATATTGTTTGATATATAAGATGGAGTAATTTCATATGTGGTTTTAGCTTCTAGAATTTATGTGATTGAATACTTTGCTTTTCTAATAAGCCAAACATATTTGTCTTTTTATGAATTTATCCATTTTTCTCCTACAACTTTGCTGTTTGGGTTTAGAGACAACTAAATAAAGAGTTTTGGAATGCTGACAGAAGTGAATGTAAAATATGTGCTATTGACTTGATCTATGAACACTTTCTGAAACAATAAATGTCCCTGTGATGCTCAGCAGTTTTTTTCAGATTGCACCAGAAAGGAAAGCGATCAGAGCAGCTGAGGAGAAAGAAGATTTTAAGTCAGAAAATAGAACTTTAAAATGAGAAATGTTTTGTAAGATAAAACAGTAAAGTCAGGAATGATCTTTACAGTGATCTTGAGGTTAGTCACATAGATACCCATCCACAAAAATTACATTAAACATCAACAATGGAATGGATGAACATGAACACTACTGATTGACATCAAAACTAAGGAACACCACCTCCAAAATTTCTATAGATTTTGGAAAAAAGACTTTTCCCACTTCCCTATTTCCATCAACTCTTCAATTCTGATGTAAAGTAGGGATCTATAAAAAAGTTTAGCTTTTTAAATTGGCTAGAAATAGATTAATTTTTCACAAATAATCTGGGTGAAAAAATTTTAAGGGATAACTTGATGTAATATTTAATAAGTAGAATAACCAATCCCACTGAGTATATTAGACAATATCTCCAAAGGCATCCTTTAAAACACAGTCTTAATAATGATTGATTTATACCATGTTTTATCCATTGATATGTTAAATCAGTTTTCATAAGAGCACTAAAAGAACTCATTATGTAAAGCAACAATTCATCAAATGTTTTCATAAAGTGAGGAATTAATTTCCTATTTTTATGTTTCATAAAATTTTTATTTTTATAAGAATTTTTTAATAAGAAAAGACAATTGGTCTCTTTGTAAATAGACCATTAGATATGGAGATGAAACAATATGGTGAATTATATTTAACTGTGTATTAGACAGAGATGTGAATTTTAGTTAAAAGATGTCCACTATATTAGGCCACCACAAAGCCAAACCTAAGATGTTAACAGGGTCAGAAAATGTCAATTAGTAACCAAAATATTACTCCTGTAGAATTCACTATTTTCTCCTGTAGAATTTACTATCCATATTTCATTTATATTTCTATTATTTTAATTCCAGTATCTTTGTATTCATTTTTTTTATTTTGAAAAAAATTTAAAGAAAACTTAAAAAAAATTATACAGTGTATACTCATATACCCCTCACCTAGATTCAGCATTGACATTTTGCCACTTTTACTCCTGTGTTTTTACATGGCTTTTTTCTGAATTATTTTTATTATTCTTTTTTATGCTGAAAATAAAATTTGGCCAGTGGGTGCCCATTTACACTAGGATCTATCTACACACACACACACACACACACACACACACACACATTCACACACACTCACACACACTTTTTAAAAGTTCTATTTGAAAATAAGAGTCTGACATGGTGTTTTATCCCTAAGTAGGTCAGCAAACACGCCCTAAGAATAAGCTATTCTTTAACATACAGAAATATCATTATTATTATTATCACACCACAACAAACAATTACAATCCATATTTAAATTTTCTCAATTGTTCACAAACGATTTTTTTTGTGTGTGTGTGAATTTAATTTTAATGATATTGAAATTTTTTTTAGTCTAGATCAATTGTCTTACAGAATGTTTAATATTTGAAATTGTTTGATCATTCTCCCCAAGATAAGCTCCAAGTTAAAAGTGGCTGGAAAAAATACTTATGTAATGTTGTGTCTTCTTTGTGCTGAGGCAGTAATTGCCTAAAGAAACATAAGGCCAGGTGGCCTTACTATTGGTGATATTCAGATTTATCATCTAGTTAGGGTAGTGAGTCCTAGATATCTTCATTTTAAAGATACATTTTTCTTGAGTAACAAGCCATCTACTTGGCAATATTTGAGATGGTGTTAATAAGCTACTCCCAAATGACTTTTCAACCAATGTTATGTGTACACGTATGTTAATTTGAATTCATAAATTCTTTTTTCTCAAGAATAATTTTTATTATTTTTTTAATTCTCAAAATATCCCACCTATTTCCAGTGGAAGCCCCTTTGGACAGGCTCCTGTGTTGTTCTGCATGACTTTGTTCGTTTTTAAGCACTTCTTGGCTTTCTGACATAGCACTGTCATAGCTTGTAGCTGATCCAGGTCAATCGTTTCACCAGGAGGCCTTGATTTTCTTCAGTAAGGAATGATAAACAGAAACCACGATAGGCTCTATGTATGCCTATTGTTACTCTAAGTATGCTTATTATTACTAGGCCATTTCAGTGAATGGAGCTAGAAGATACATACTTTTAAAAAATTCTGAATTTATGGTGGTTACCAAAGATTGAGGACAGGGGAAGGATTGACTGAAAAGGAAAAGCATAAGGGAATTTTTGAGAGGTGAAAGAACTGTATCTTTATTGTAATGGTGGTTCCGTAACTCTGCGAATTTGTCAAAACTCATAGATCTACATATTAAAAAGATAGAATTTTTAAAATAGACTTAAATTTTTTAGAGCAGTTTTAGGATCAGCAAAATTGAATGAGAAGTACCAAGATTTCTCGCATACTCGTGCTCCCACACATGCACGTCAGCATCCCTACCAGATGATACATTTGTTATGATCAATGAAGCTACATTGACACATTTTAATCACCCAAAGACTATAGTTTACATTAGGGTTCATTCTTGGTGTTGCACATTCTATGGGTTTAGAAAAACGTACTATATCCACGTTTATAGTATCATGTAACTCATTGTCCTTGTATAAAAGTCAGAACTAAATAAGGTGAATACTTCATCCCTATCTCATATATTCCATTTCCGCATCACTTGCAAACATCAGCACATACTTTCATTTCTCCTGTTTTACACAAAAGTTAGCATACTATGTATGAAATCTCTTTTTAACCATGCTTTATTCATCAACAACATACCGTGGAGATCATTTCATAATTCATAGAGATATTTCTCATCCTTATTTACTACCATAGAGCACCCAACTGTGTGAATGTGCTGCAAATATTTAATCAGTCTCCTGTTAATGAAGATTAGTATATTTCTCATATTTTATTATGATGTTTAGTATCACAGTGAATAATCTTGTGACACATTTTATGTTTATGGAGGTTTGCCTAGAAGTAAAAATGCCAAATCAAATGGTAAAAGTATATATATTGTTTTGTTAGATATTTCCAAATTCCTCTCTAGAGCATTTGTAGCCCTTTACGCTCCTACCAGCGATGGGAGTGATGAGAGTACTATTTTCTATAATCCCACAACCTCACCAATAGAGTATGTATAATTAACTTTGGCAATCTGATATATCAGAAATTGTATCTCAGCACACTTTTTCTTTTCTTTTTTTTTTTTTTAAAGCAAGGCAACTCTTGGTTGACCTCACAGATTGCAAGAAACTTGTCATCTTACAATCCATTATTTATTTTTATTTTTATTTTTTTATGCCTACAGCCCCTGGTCTTCCTAGGAAGTCTCCCATCCAAGTACTAACCAGTTCAACCCTGTCAGTGCACTTTTAATCATGTTTCTCTTGAGTGACATTCAATATATGTAATACCTATTTTAATATATTTTTCTGTTCACATATTTTCATTGAAGATTGTGGTCTTTTTCCCTTGATTCTGAGATGTCTTTAAGTATGAAAGAGATTAGCCTAATTGTTAATATAAATTGCAAATATTCTCTCACCTCACCTATACTTTGACTTTATTGTGTTTTATGCAATGATATTTTTTTCTATGTGGTAGAATTTATCAATATTTTCCTTCTCCCACTCTAGATTTTGAGTATTAAAGAGATTAGTATTAAACAAGTTAAAAAGCCTTTTACTATACCTATACTCATGCTCAGTTTTATAGAGATTTTTCCCCTAGTACTTTTAAGTTTTTATTTGTTGCCTATAGATCTCTTATTCATTTGGAGTTTATTCCTGTGTATGATCTGAGTTATTGAAACAGTTTTACATTTAAAAATGATTATCCAGTTGTTCCAACCTATTTACTGAAAAGTAATTTGAGACATCACCTTCATCATATAATAAATTTCCAAACATATTTAGGTCAATTTTGGGGACTTGTATTGTGTTCCAGTGGTTGTCTGTTTGTATACCAATTTAACACTATTTTAACTTAAGAGGCATTGTAGTACGTTTTAATATTTGATAGGGGTAGCCAATCCTTATTCCTATACTTCCCTCACTCCACCCTGTTTAATTGTGCGTGGTGGAGAAAATCCCAATTTTCTGAAATATAATTTGTCTCAAAATGATACAAGCCTTTTAATAAATGAGAAAACTAGTAGACTCAGATGTTTTCAGATTTTCTGATTTTCTTTCTATTTCCTGCTGCTACAGTTCTGTGTGGTAAGCATGTGCTCAGCCTTCCCATTGAATCATCTAGCAATAAGGGTTTAAGAAAACATATGAAGGGCTGAAACAGCTGCATTTAAAAATAGAAAATGTAGGATGAAAAACATGTAAAAGCAGTGCAGAAGGTCTCAGTAAAGTTTGCAACCTAAGTCTTTTTATGACTCCAATCCTCATGGTTCTGTGACTTTCCTCTAAACTGCTCTTGGCAGCCCTTACATGTTCATCAGCATGGGAAAGGATGGGATCAAGGCAGCAGAGTCATTGGCTTAGGCCTCTTATTGAGGGATCATTTCACTTTGGTTCAGTTTGAGTTCCTGCAAACCACTGAGGCCTTAGTGAGACATTCAGAGGAGATAAAATATGTTTATGCTAAATAATAGATTTAATTAAGTTTTTGTGCTTATTATCAGACCTGCTTTAAAGACTTTACATATTTCAACTCATTCAGTATTTGTAACAACCATAGGAGCCAGGCACTATTATTAGCCTCATTTTAATAAAAGAAAACAGAGAAATGAAAATCTTACGTAATTTGCCCAAGGCCAAAACTGTTGAATGACTGAACTAAGATTTAAATCCAGAAATTCTCCCTTTTTCTGTAAAAGTGAGAAATAAATGAGAAAATGGGAACTAGTGTGGGGATGATTAAAGATAAAAATCATTTTTAATAGAGGAATACACATGCAGGAGTAAGAGAATGAGATAAGGAGGAGGGAATCTTCTGTAGTAGCAACAACCTCAGCTTTGACATTGTCCTTAAAATAAACAAAGCAAGTCGTCTAATTCACAGGCAGAGGTGAGATTCAGAGGTCCAGTAATGTTCATTTCTCTCTGGAAAAAAAATTCAATAAAATTATAATGGGTATGTAATAAATTTAGATTAATGCCCTGTGACAATTTCCTGGTATCTAAAAGCCTTGAACAATTTTGGTTACTTGCTGTGGAACAGAGATTGCCTTTTTGTGTTAGGTATATGCCTTACTCATAGAAATTTCAACTGCTGCTAAAGACAGTCACATCACTAGTTTCTTACAGAAAATTCCCTTGGTTTATACACTCAGGTATTCATTATTTTTTTGCTTATGTTTAGCAGGTTGGAAAAAGAAGAGAGAGGGCCAGCTTGGGAGAAAAGAATAAAAATTCAAACTTTCTTATTTGCCTCCCCATCAATCCTCATCTCTGTTTTGATTATACCAGGTACCTCAAGTATATGTACTGTTTTGTCCTTTCACACATCCGGTGAAATACTCTGTTAACACCAAGACTTTGTGTTGCTATTCCATCTGTGTGGAATCTCCTCTCCTTTCCTACCCACCAAAAGCTTATGTGGAATTCATTTTGTTCCAGATTAAAATCCTACCTCTTTATGAGGATATGCTGATCATCTTCACTCAGAAGAAATTTTTTACTCCTCTGAATCGCACTAATATATTATTTAGACCATTTGTGAAGCATTTAACAAATTCTACCTTTTTGTTGATTTGTATAGGTTGTACAACTTTTCTTTGATGTGGAGATTGGTAGTTGTGGTCTTTGCTTGCCCAGTGTGCTGGGACCTGACCCTCTGCCACTACCAGCTTCAAAAGCAGGATAAGTCCATGACTCAGGCTCATTGGAAACTTCACTGGAATCAATTAATTTTCAAGGGGAAGAAAATACCTGAAAATATGTGAGCATGGAGCATGGCAGCTATTTTGCCAGCTAATCTTAGAGTGGCAGCAATCAAAGAAAAGCAGAAACCAAGAGAGAAAAAAGGGAGCCTGAGTCCCGCTGACATTGTTTGAGCTCCTGGACCAAGACTTGTCTCGAGTCAGCTATCTGTGCTACCCAGCTCACTGTCATATTTTTTTTTTATTTTTTCCTTTTTGCTCAAGTCCCTTTGAGTTGAATATTTCTAGTTGTATCAGAGTTATGGTTAATAAACTCTTACAGATTTATAAGTATCTTAAGATGGGGATTTAGGTCTGACCTAAGTATTCTTTTTCCATCCAAAGATTGATATAGGCAGTGATGAAAAGAAAGAAAGAAAGGAAGGAAAGAAGGAAAGAAGAAAGGAAGAAAGGAAGGAAGGAAGGAAGGAAGGAAAGAAGGAAGGAAGGAAGGGAAAGAGGAAAAAAGGAAAAGAGAGAAAGAGAGAAAAAAGAGAAGAAAGAAAGAAAGAAGAAAGAAAGAAAAGAAAGAAAGAGAGAGAGAAAGAGAGAAGGAGAAAGAATGAAAAAGAAAGAAAGGAAGGAAGGAAGGAAGAAAAAAAAGAAAAAGAAAGAAAAAGAAAAAAATGAATGGTGCTTTATACTATGCCTTTAATTCTTTCAGTTTTATGCACTGGAAAAATCGAGCTTTTGGTTTCTACTCCAGCTCATTGAGTTTGTACCTATGATTCCTCAGCTTAGTATTTGTTTTACTAAGAATCTAGCCTATTCAATGGACTACTCTCTCTTTTGACATGTTTTCTACAGAGATAGCTTATCTGTAAAATATGAAAAAGCAAACAGTTCTGCTAGTTTGTTTAAGGCCCAGAAAATGAAATGACGAACATTTTAAACAAATAGATGGATGTAAGTCACAAATGCTCAGATGCGTTCTTGCACACACCATACACATATTTCAAGGCCTCACTTGTATCATACTTCTCTCATTTTTTCCTGGTTTCTTTGGTTCTCTAAATCTTTATAATACCTTTCTACATCTTGATTCTTTATTACAGTTTTATGAGATATATTTAATGGACCATACAATTCACACATTTAAAGTGTACAGTTCAGTGGTTTTTAATATGTTTAGTGTTGTGGAATTGTCACCATTATCTAATTGTAGAACAGAAAGAAACCCTATACAAATTAGTAGTCATTCCCTATCTTTCAAATCCCCTAGTCTCTGGTAATTACTAATTTATTTTCTGTCTGTGGATTTGCCTGTTGTGAACATTTCCCATTTAGAGACATATATAAAAAGTGATCCCGTGACTGTTTTCTTTCACTATTATTACGTTTTCAAGGTTTAGTCATGTTGTAGCATGTATCAGTACTTTATTCATTCATATTGCCACTGAACATGTAGTCTTAAACTATTCCCTCTAAACTCTAGTTTTCTCTTCTGAGGGAAATGAAATTGTTAATATGATTCCTTCACTGAGTCATGCTGAAGGTAAAAAGAGCACACATGAAATAAGTTTATAAAGTTATTCAAATATTAATTTTAATTGTTCTAAAACTCATGTTTCAATTTTGCTCTATCTCCATGTGAAGAAAGTAATCAGTGACAAGAATGGATGTTGAGTTATTTGAGATCATATTTATAAGGAACACAAAGTATCTCCTCAATTATTATTATTCGTGTTTGGGTTTTGGTCCTGTAAGCTCAAGGTCATTGTATCTTGAAGAACAAAGTTAAGCAGGACTCACCAATACCTATCACAGTCATATTTTTTAGGAAGGTTTGGTGTGTATTTAAAGTCCCATCATTATGACATACATTAATATTTTATTCAGGTAGATTAGAGATAAACTGTATTTTATAAATAATCCTTCTCAAACATACACACAGCTGTGTTGATTCTAAGCACTACACATTATGACTGAAGTAAAAATGAATAGAGGCTTTTGTGTAATGAAGCAGAGTGACTCTAGCTTTCTCCTTGGCATCTTATAAACTATTTCAACCTATCAAGAGCATGTCAGAAATAACTTTATTTGAAATCAATATGAGTCATTTAAAAGGATGAACGAAGAACATTGAAAAGGACATGAGTGTGAACTTGAGCACTGAGACATTTCCACTGCCTCCTTTGTAATTATGTACATACCATTCTCAAACAAGGTCTTTGTGCCTTTCTGATTTTAAGCTAATATTTTTTCTTTAATGTCATTGGACGACGTTTATAAAATTTGATAGTATAAAAAAGTTCACAGACATAAAATATCTACAAAAATAGACATTTTATATAACCCTTTTTGAATTTATCACTATTGAGAGTGAATTATTCTTTGCCTATTGACAAAGTAAAAACTTGTTTTATCTATTTGATAAACTCTGAAATGTAGAGACCATTGAAAATTTACCCAACTTAATGTCTAGTAGAGCATCAAATACAGACGAACAAGCATTCAGTGATTTTTTTTATTATGAATAGTGTCAACAGTACCTCTCTTTCTTTAAAAGGCCAACAGTTTTCATTTCCTAGATTAAAAGTAGGCACTCAATAAAAATTTGCTGAATAAAAAGGTAATGTGCAAATTAAAAAGCATTAGCAAAATGAAAATATTGAATCACTTCATAGTAACACAATAGTAATATCTCCAAGTAACACAGATATCTTCACTAATAATTTGCAATTACCTATACATATCAGCAACAAAAAATAATCTCAAATCCCCAAAGAAATAAAGAGCTTCACTAAGATTATTTTCCCAATACATCTAAATCTAGAAAAGGGATATAACCTAAAACATTTCCTATAATGCCTTGAATATTAACATGATGAAGTAGTATTAAATAAAAAAAATCAGAAAGTATAAATGTATTTGTGCACAAATGTAAATATGGCCTTTCAATATCTTAACAAGAGGGGGATATATTTGGTTTAACATTTTTCTCTTGTGCCATCCATCAAAGAATCACATTATTTCTTATCAGGGAACTGGCAGTTAGTCATAAATTTCAATTAATTAGAATGCTTCAAGTAATCTGGAATGTTTTTGTATTATTAACCATTTTAGCATCATTTGAAACTTTCCCCTTTATGTCCTCAGAATTATTTAACATTATCATTTTTGAACAAATTCCCACAAGTGTTCATCCCTTCAAACTGAACGTCCCTTGGGAAGGGAGAAAGAAAACAGAACAAATCATTTCCTTCTGACCCCATCAACCAGCCAGATCCAGAGTCATAGCATCTGAAATAAATCCACTTACACCTATACACAGGGAAAAAAAGTTGTGCCCACAAGAATTTTCTTTGAGTAAATTCTAAAAATAGCATATGAAATCCTTTTTCCATAACATCATGTTTCCATATACTCTGGTTAATTAAAGTCTATACAGTAAGCAGTGTCATATGTACTTAGAGCATAAAAGCTATTGAAGATATTTTCCAGAAGCTTGCCTATAAAGCATTTGGCACATGTACATTATGTTTCTAGTAAGATGAACTTGATGAAGTTGTTCTGGTTGTTACAAATTGTTTGAAATAAATTTATATTTAATTTAATGTAAATTTTATGGATAGGATAATTTCTTCATTGTTGTATGGGAGTGATAATCTGATTCTCTTAACTGAGTTAAGGATAGTTCTGTGTTGAAAGTAGCATGTTGAGGCAAGTATTAAATGAGAGCAAAGAGATTTTTATGAATGGAAGATGCACAGTTATGCAAGCTGAGTGAGTGTGAAATGGAGAATAGTTGGGAGTTTAAAGTGAAAACAAATTATAAATGAAAAGTCCCAAAGAGTATGCTCTATTTAAGAAAACCATAAAAGTATAGTTCACAGTGCTCACTAGTTTACTAAAATGTATACCCCCATAAAGGCAGATACTTTTGTTCATTGAAAGCACTACTGTATCTTCAGTGTTGAGGACAGTGCTGGGCATGTTGTAAGTGCTCAATGAATATGCATTGACTGAGTGACTTAACTGAGGCCAGGAGGTATCCTTGTCCAGAGGCTTCTTCTAGGGCTGGTGGCTCAATGTAAGGCTGTGGAAAATAACAGAGATGGGATCCAGTGTTGGGAAATAGGCCGAGGATATCCCACTGATGAGGTGACTTTTTTCTCCTGCATTTTATTCCAGTACATTGTTACAATCAAATTTCTTCACTGCAAGTGATCTGCAAATATTTCTTTTCTGCCAGTGCGTGAATGGAAGATTTAATGTTAGAATTAAAAGGATAGAGTGCTTCAAAAGAAGATATCCTTGAGCTTGGTGAAAGAAAAAAAAATACAGGTAAAAAATCACCTAGACCTGAAAAAAGAAGGAAATTGCAAAATTTATTTCTAAATTTATCCCCAAGCCTTTTTCTGAAGATTACCAAAATAAATCTTTAGATGAAAGGTGTCTGATAGAATTTTTTTGAGATGAAAATGTTTTACATTTACCTATTAACACTTGAAATATATCTAATGCAACTGAGGGATTGAATTTTTCATTTTAGTAAATACTATTTAATTTGAGCTCAAATAGCTACATATGTCTATGGCCATATTGGACAGTGTAGGTCCAAACCTATGTTACTTACAGTTGTGTGTTTATTGCTGGAATGGAAGACAGAAGGCCATGACATCAGAATTACTTTCTGCTAATTGGTGCCAGGGTCAAAGAGGGCTGGTGCTTGGAGGTACCATAGTTCACAGCTCTCAGTTGGATTCTTTTCCAGATAAGGAAGTTTTATTTTCTTTTATAAGAAGAAAGCAAAATCAGTCTTTGCATTATCACATAGTATTAGGTCATTATATAGGTCCTAAAGAAGGATATAATAAATCAAGTGTTCCCAGAAATGCATTTAGTAAGAAAAACAATGAAGGTTTGTGATTTTTCAGATGAACAGGAAATGTTTGGCTTTCAGTGTCAAAACAGCACTTGGATTTGCAGGCTTACCTCTAACCTTCAGATCTGATAAGCAAGATAAGAGAAGTTTATTGCCAGACCTCAGAGCTGCCAAGTCAGGGCCAGATGAAGCATGGCATTTCTTTCTGATAAATAATAAAGTATCTGTAGAGAAAAGAGGCCAGTTCTATTAGACCACACACAGAGAATTAAGTGGGAAGAATTTCAAGCAGCAATCTAAGAGGTTATAGGATAGGACAACAAACAAGGGAAAAATGAGCAAGGGTTGGTTTGTGTTTGCACATAAGAAATAAGAAATAAAATGGAAATCAGTGTGTTTTTATTTAGAACATGTCTTAGAGAATGTGAATTCTCACAGACTGTCCTGGTGAGAGGGACAATAAGTACCTCTTCTGAAGGGAAATTTGGCAGTTTCCAAAACCCAAATGTGTACATTTTTGACATAGCAATTCCATTTCTTAAAAGGTATCATAAGAATTATAACTGTGCAATAGTACAGCTAAAGATGGTTGACTGAAGCAATAGTTATTGCAGCATTAATTACAATGGTGAAAAATTAAATTGAATGTCTATCAATAGAAGGTTGATTAAGTTATTGTTACTTCCATAGAAAGGAACATTATACAATCACAAAAAAGAAAAACATTGGAAGTTGCCTGTAAAAGAACAAGGTTTCTATACACATACAGATTGTTTTTCTTCTTATATATGTATATTTTAAAAATATTCTTCAATGTATTTTCTTAAATATATTTACAAAATATTTTCAAATATATTAATTTTGAAATAAAAAGACACGTTCATTTTGTTCCAAAATGTTCATATTTTGTTTTACCAAACAGGGGTTTAGCTATTCTGTGAACTCTGTCCTAACTTAGTTGTCAAGGAGATCTACAGTATTTTGTATAGAGGGCAAAAATAACCTTCTTTGGCACCTCTAAAGCTGCCTACAGAACTAGGAAGACCTTAAACTATATAACCAGTCAATAAAAACTATATTTAGTTTATAAACCTCTTTATCCACTTGTGGTTTTCATTTGGCTCATGAGGATTCATTCCTGCCTACTCATCATCTTTAATAAGCAAGAACCTACTTCACAGCTACTATCCTACAGTTACTTGGTGCTGATTGTTTCCTATTTCTCCTTGGAGAGATCCAGGTCCCTAATTAGATGACTGGAAAAAACTGTCCCCCGAATGCTTGTCCATTGCTTTATTCTGGTCAGTGAAAATTTGCAATGGATTTTCTAGAGAGTATGAAATCAGGACATTATAGTACCATTGCTTCTGTCTCTGCCACCCCATTTCTGAAGACCAAGAATTTGAATTCTCAGTTCTTTTCAACAGTACTAAAACAACAACAAAAAGGGAGAGAAAGGAGACAAAAGCAAGCCAAGAAATCCAACTGGTACTCTAGATAAGGGTCATGGGAAGGACTAGAAGCAGAAGTCTCAAAGCATCCTCATTTGTTTTGATTGCTCATGTTCAAAACCATAGCCAGTTTTCCAATCTCCCACCTCCACTCTGGGCGGGTTAAAGTGGTATGCATTAGAAAGCTTTTGCAGAAATGAAATTATAATGCCAGGAATGGGCCTGGAAAGAATGTTCTCATATCCAAAGGCCGTGTCAGATCTTTCTCATTTTTTTTTTGTAGATGCCAAATCTCATGAAACAACAAAAAAATACTCTCAGGAGTGATAAGACATGCCTTTCTTATCAGTGTCACTTTGGATAGAATGTACACAAGTCGTGGGAATATCCAAAAAGCTGAATCTACAGCAGGGATGCTGATAGCTTAGCTAGATGTCAGCTTATACCAGTGTTAGTATGTAGTTTGGAAACTGTAGGTGTTTTCTTAATTCTGTTAGACAGCCAAAGGTGCCACTTGACAATGACTTTTAAGTTGCTCTCATAGTCAGGTCCTAATGGCCTTCAAAACATTCCTTACATATACATGGAATATAGCACATCTGAAATCACATATTCAATATCTGTCTTTCCTATATCACTATAAGTCCCTCCTTTCAAGAACTATACCTTTTTTGTTCACTGTTGTATTCCTTGGGCCTGGTTCTATGCCTTGAGCAGATGATATTCAAAATCTGTATGTTGAGTAAACGAATGAGAAATGTTTGAGAAAACCTGGAAAAAAGAAGACCTCACTGAAATGCGATAAGGGTTAGTGCTGATAAGATCACATGCCCAGTACAGAGTACTATTGGTCTATTTATTGATACTCTCCATTAAACTGGAAATAATTATTTTTATTATTATTGATTGAGAATCTACAAAATAAGCCAAGTCCTTTTCGTTCCTTATGCCATTCAATTCTTATAAGAACTATGCGAAGCAATAATTATGTTCTCATTTTGTGGATGAAAAACTAAAATACAGAATATTTATGTTATGCAAGATCAAGCTGCAGAGCATATAGTAGGCTCTTACCAATGACTTACTCAAAAAACAAATGAAATAAAACAACTGGAATTTAATCAGTTTTATGAATCCCAAGGCCTATGTACTTTTCATTCACTGTATTTCACTCTCTCCCAGAAAGGATATTTAGATGAATTATGTCTTCAGAATGTATGTACCTCCATAATACCGAACTAACTACAACTAAACAAATTTCTGCAGAGATAGCTGAGCTGCTTTGCGAGTGGCACTCAGACCTCCTACATCATGAGGAAAAGATGAGCTCAAAAAGATGGAATGAAAATCCACTGGATAAAAACCTTTGGAATGACTTTTTCACCTCCCAAGAGAAAGCACAAGAAACCCTGCTAAGGGTTTTAGCATCCTCCTGATGGGAGTGAAGAGCAGCACCCCAGCAGTCTAGTGGTTGGGGGCAACCCTCAAATCAATAGCAAGGAAGAGGTACCAGTAGCAAGACATGGCTGAGGCCAAAGTACATCTGAAAAAGGAATAATTGTAAGAGAATCACCTCAGCTGGACTCAACTGGACTCAGTTAAATCTGAGGCAAACATCCAAAACTAAGGGACT
This sequence comes from Cynopterus sphinx, assembly GCA_030015415.1. Taxonomy (NCBI): domain Eukaryota; kingdom Metazoa; phylum Chordata; class Mammalia; order Chiroptera; family Pteropodidae; genus Cynopterus; species Cynopterus sphinx. The sequence goes on along the minus strand of CM057383.1, from coordinate 80,703,458 downwards.
AGTCCTTAACATCCACATGTAATTAGTTGGATTTATCATTTTTTAAAAATTCAGTTTAAGCTAAAACAACAACAACTCTTTACCCATTTCTCCCACCTTTCACTTGCCTCTGCCCATCTCCCTGACCTCTGGCAACCACCAATCTCTATCCTCTATATCTATGAGTTCAGGTTTGTCTTTTTGTTGTTGTTTGTTTGTTTAATTTCAAATATGAGAGATCATACAATATTTGCCCTTCTTTTTTTATGACTAATATTCTATTGTGTGTGTGTGTGTGTGTGTGTGTGTAATCACAATTTCTTTATCTATTCATCCATTGATGGACAGTTAGGTTGTTTCCAAATTTGTCATCTGCGCACTGGTGGACTTGCTTTCAGAAACCTTGGGAAATGTAAAATCCCAGTCAGGCTTCTGATATCAGCTACTGAGGTCTAGTTCTTGGGCTCTGGAAACCTGTTTGGAGAAAGCTGACCTTGAAGGGGTAGGTGGTTTAGGGAAGAAATACTGCTTCTATTGGTTAGGGCAAAGTGAACTTAATTTCTCTATTTCATTTCTTCCATGCTTGGCTCTAGGTCATTGGATTGGGTTTCTGTGCTCCCCTTAGTGATTGAGTTTACCTCCCACATAGGTCCCTATTTCAGAAGACAAATAACAGGAAAAGAACTCATCGTTTCATGGCTGACTTGAAACAGAGACCAGAGACTAATAGTTGAACTGAATTTAGTGATTATAGGCTGAACTGTGTCCTGCCAAATTCATATATTGAAATCTTAATCCCCAGTAACTCAGAATGTAACCATGTTGAGAGATAAGGTATTTAAAGAGGTAATTAAATTAAAATGAGGTCTTTATGGTGAACTCACATCTAATATGACTAATATCCTTATAAGAAGTGGAGGTTAGGGTATAAACATGCTTAGAGGGAAGACCATGTAGTGATACTGAAAGAAGAGGGACATCTGTGAGCCTAGGAGAGAGGCCTTAGAGGAAACTAACCTTGCTAACAACTTGATCTTGGACTTCTAGACTATAGAACTATTAGAAAATAAGTTTCTGTTCCTGAAGTTACCCAGTCTGTGTCCCAGTCTGTGGGACTTTGTTTTGGCAGTCCTAACAGACTAATATAGTGGTCCAAAGTTCTGAAAATATTGTGTGAAGATTGAGGAAAGATGGAACAGGAATATGAGGGGAATTATGGACCACCTCTGGCACAAATTTTGCCTGCCTAAGTAAAGGAAGTCATCAAGTTTTGGCATACTTTGAACACATGCCAAAACAGAATGTGCAGCTGTTCATAAAGAATATATAATGGAAATGACAGTCATGGCTGTTTGGAAATATTTATTAAAATGTTATTCAGTCTGTTCCAAGTGCTGTACAAATATTTTTTTATTCAATCCCCACAATAGCACTCTGAAGCAGAAAGTCTAAATATTCCCATATTATAGATAAGGAAACAGTCACAGAGGCTAAGTAATTTGTTCAAGGTCACCCAGCTAGTGGAAGAACTCAGGCTCTGACAGATGAATAGACTGAATTAGGCTCAGAGGTATTTAGTGGCTCAAAGGTGTTTTGTAGTTTTTCATACTCATAAAATAAGCAAAGACATAGCAGATCTGGGATGTCTAATCAGCTCCTCTACATTCAAATGTTGTTTTTTTCACCATTCCTCCCAGACTGCAGTGAGTCAGACAAATGACATTATCCACCCTGTGTGTTTTCATTGCTCTTCTGAAAAGGAACAACAGCCTGTTATAAACAAAAGCCTTAAGACATTCATAGTGGTCAGCTAAAGATGAACTCTTTCAATTTTATTTTTGTTTCAACTTTTCTTCCTCATTTTTGAAACTCCTCAGAGAAGACCTTCGGCTTATATTGAGTATATATTATACATCATTAATCCTACAACTGGAATGCCATGATATAAGACTAGAATCTTTAACTACTGACTCACAAGCCCAACTGGTGCTTAATTTGTATTGCAACCAGCAGTGTAGGAACACGTTTTTTTTTTTCAGCCTGAGTAAAGATGAATCCAGAATCAATATAGATTATAAACTGTTTGCAATTAAAAAAGCATGAGTTCTATGATATTATGGGGAAAAAAGAGAAGAAAAGCAAGAGTTTTTATCTAAAATTATCCAAGTGATGAAATGCCTGAAAAAATTGTTACATAATTATAAAATTGTGTATAAAAAGCCTTCTAGATGTACATGTGTTAAAACACACATGCACATTCAGAGAAAGAAGCTTTTTGAGAAAAAAATATTTGTTTTGATTAAAGATAAGATATTTGGTGAAAGTTAATATATTTGCCAAGCACATTACAAATGAGCTTGAAAATGACAAATGTTTTTGCGTATATGTAACCTCATTCCTATTTGTGTGACAATAACCGGAGATTTCATATTTCTATGGAAATCTTTGCGAATGGGCTGAACTTTTAACCATGTAAATACTCACTTATTTAATCTTCTGTTTATCCATTCAAAAATATGTATGGCTGGCTTACGGAACTGGAGCTATGGCAGTGAACATGACAAAACATGTCTCCTCTACCCAAAATCTTAGCATTTAGGGAGGCAGTAAGTCATCAAACAATCAGAGGAATGCAGTGTTGATGAATGCTATGAAGGAGAAGTAAATGGTTCAGTAAATACAAAACAGCTGGGCCTAACTAATGCCAAAACAAAATTATTTCTCAGATTTGTTTTCAGAGGTGCCAGTAACTAGGAATGAGAGCTGAAAAATATAGGCACATATTATACTACAACAATTTCCTTTCACTACCTTTATAAAACTTATTTTGTAGTTGACTGAAAATATAGACTAGTCAAGCTTAATGGTCTTACTAATTGTTTATTCACTATTATTCACATTGCCATCAAATTCACATTAAACCAAGGAGAAAAATGATTTAAAATTTTCTTCTCCTGTTTGGTCCTCTGGACACTCAACGCCATCATTTGGATATGTCAGAGTACCTTTAGCAGAAGAGAAATCGGAAAAAAATTGCAAAGTCCAGCTACTCTCAGCCCTTTCCGGACTCCATTCATTGTTTTCAGATCTATACTTATTTACTTAGCTGTTGATTTCATGGGGTCTAAACTGTATGTCCTATGACTCAAAAGTATGGTTTAGGAAGAGTGAGCCACTTCCTTAGACCTGAGAGTTAATTTAGACTCTTTGAAAACTAAATTGATATTTTTTCATGTGAAAACAATGAGTTTTTTCTTAGTCATCTTATGAGTAGAAAGTCATTTAATGACTAAAAAGTCATTTATCCAGTAAATGTATAAAGCTCTAAAAAGGTTTAAGGAAAGTAGGGATGGGTGGGAGTAAGGGAGAAAGAGAAGTAAAGATTTTGAAAATCAATAAAAATTACTATAAGCAAAAGCATTTCTTTTTTACTAGCTGACTTTGCTCTATCAAACTAAACTGTAGACAGATAATCATAGTTACTGTATAGTAATAATTTTTTTATTGCACTCTAACATACCCCAAATAAATTTTATTAGAACTTGTTATTGATATGTGACAAATAGCAGAAGCTCAAGCTGTAATAAGCCAATGTTTTAATATTTTTTCCCGTTATTTTAAAGCATTAGTATCTTTTATCAGTGTAAATATCTGCAACCTGTCTATTGGAAAAATCAGCAAAAGGAAGCAGAAGTTAAAGATATATCCATTTGAAGGCTTGTAATTTTAACAGCAACTAAGTATAAAAGATAAGACCTCTAAGGTTTTCTAACTCTCTAATGTCCGGTCCTGAATCCTACCTAAAAAGTGCTACATGATGTAAAAGAGAAACTAATAAATGATTCACACTTAGCAGAAAAAAATAATAAAATATTCATATTTTAGCTTCTGGCAGATTGGAAAGTTGTATTTTTACATTGACTAACGTTTATTCAACATTAAATTAGAAAATTAGACATATATTATTAGATGATAAAAAAAAATCAATGAAAAGACACCAGGAGTATAAATTCATGGAATTCAAGCAAAACTGTATCTTAGTATGCCGAAAAATAAGCTACATGTGGATTAAATAAAGTAGATATTTTATATGAACTCGAAGAAACTTGTAGTTTATTCAATATATAGCATTGTTCAAAATGCCAAGTATTACAAATTACTGTTGTAATTATTGTTTTGCTCCAAAAGAAGGCAATTAAACAAGAATGATGTGGTTTAGAAATAGAAAATTTTGAGGACCAATGACTTTATAATAAAATTTAAATGAAGTGGAATAAAATACATCCTGGACTGGAACTCAAGAATAGAAGTATCTAAATACTAACTAGCTTTTTTGGGCTAAGTTCACTTCAATAAGCATGAAAAATTGAGATAATTATGCCTTTCTATCTCTAGAACAAACAAACTAATTTATAAGAAGCCCTTCTTGGCCCTCAGGGTAAAGGTAATGAAATTCATGGGATGACTTCTAGCCCTAAGCCCATGGTAAATGAAAATACCTGATATGGATCCATTGTCACCTACCACATGGAGGAATGAAATGGCTGTTTCTCTGCCCTAAGTGGTAGAGATAATTGAGAGGACATGAACATTGAAGAAAGAAAACTGTCTACTGAGTTATGAATGCTTTGGGAAAAAAAACTTTGTATCGTATCTTCAGTCAGTTCAATTGGTACAACTCTTTCTGAAAGGAATTGGTTGCTTTATATAAATCAAGGATCATAAAAATGTTTAAATCCATGGATTTAGTTATTTTATTTATTCTAAAGAAATAGTTGAAAAGAAGGTAAAATCATATGTGAAAAGATGCTAAATTATCTATTACAAATTTCGGTCTAATAATATAAATAGTGGTTATATAAATTATATATCCAGAAATAGCAGTGTACTCACAGCACTCAGGAAGAATACTAAGCAGTCATTTAAAGTTATTTTATTATAATGGTTGTGTGGCTACATGAATAAATGCACACAATATTTAATAAAAATGTAAATATTTTATATACAAGATAATTGCAAATATATATGCAGAGAAAAAATGTAAAGGAAATGCAAAAAAATATTTACTAAATGTAGGCTTTGTTCCAAGTCCTGTTCTAGGAATTAAGAAAAAGCAGTGAAAAAAAAAATGGGGACTGTTCCCTTGACATTTACATTTAGCAGAAGAAAATAACAAAGAGAGAACAGATTGGATAGTTATAGGGGCTATGAAGAAAATGCTTTTGATACGGTATCCAGGGAGGGGGTTATTTTACATGGAAGGGTTGAGGGAAACTTCTCTGAGAAGACAGACTATAATCAGAGATCTCGAAACTTTGAGGTCTCATCTTGGGAACAGAGTGGCTGGAACTTCAGCTTGTTTGCTACAAATTCCACCTTCCTCTGATGCATTTCTTGGGAGCAGTTATCTGGTCAGCCAGTTTTTCGAGGCACAGCCAAAGACCTGCTGACATGAGTGAGAGTTCTTGAGTCTCCATTTCACCCAGTCTCCAATTAAAATCAGAACCAAATGCTAACCCTGTGTGGTGACTACTCAACCTTATACTGCATTGATATTATTTCCTTTTTCTTTTGACTCCCTACTGTTCTCTTTGCATGCTTCTTTCTCAGGCAGGTTTCCTCAATGGTGAGCTGAGGGACTGAATTCTGAGGAATCCCAAGCAGAGGACTCAGATGCTAGAGTTAGCTGTCAGCTTTCCTTATGGGCAGACTATACTCAGTGGGGTGGAACAAGGAACTGTAAAACAGTTTGCCCTGCTGAGCCTAGCAGCAGAAAGAGTAGAAAGGCACTTTCATACTGAAGATTTTTATTAGTTTTTCTCATGTTAAACCTGGATTCTCCCACTCATCCCCCACCCTCTCATAAATGGCAAACTCAAAGGCCTTGTGGTCTTAAAGCCATTCAAGCTGGTAAAATCCAGCAGTGAGATGATGGCCTTGATTTGGGCTCCTGTTTGTAGTGCATATGTGGTGTCTGTCTCTTGTGAAACTCACAAACATTTCTCTCTGTCTTTCCACTGTAATGGCCTGAAGTATTGCAAAGAGACAGCTGATAAAATAGGGTTTTAGACCCACCTACTAGGCTGGGAGTTTGCACAGAGCTATAAGCTGAGTGGGTAGTGAGTTACTGATATTATTGAATGTAGGATTGATCTCTCATTTGCTTTGAGACTCATATTACTTTTAAGAGTATGAAACTTGTATTGGTGAAGAGACAGCACTCTTGGCAAACTTGAAGAGTTAAAATAATGCTGTTACCTAGAACCTTCCCTGTCATACACAGGTTCTCTGTAGCCAAGCCAGTGTGTGTCTTAGCCACAGAGACAGACTGCTCTCCACTTGCATGGTACCCATATGGGAGGAGGGAATGTGTGGATAGGAATCCGGGTGGAGAAGGAACAATAGGAGTGTTGTCATGTGGTGGGGGCAGATGGACCTCATCAGGAGGTCTGGAGGGATCTGTCTTGTGTAGGAGTTCTCTGCAGATAACTTACTGACCCCTAGATAAATTTCTTTCCCTAGTATGTAATGTCTGAATGAATGTGTAATCTCCTGCATTGCATTGAAAACCATACAACTAGTCAGGTGTTCTTCCTGCCAAGTATCATTTGTCCTCTCTAATTCTACCAAATCTTTAACAAAACAGTAATAATTCTAATAATAATCTATTTTGCTGGACTTTATTTTTACAGGTGTTTTAAAAAAACTATATGTACTATGATAAATAACAAATTAGAAAATGTTTTACATTTTCTGTGTACAGAGTATCTGGTTTTTAAGAAGATTTAAAATTGAATCTGCTTAAGCATATTCACCATGGGTAATTTTATATATTTCCTCCCCACACCTTGTCTTTTTTATTTGGCTGTTTCTGACATTGTGGTTGCCTCACACCTGCTTGATATTCTAGCTTTGTCCCATCTTATCAGAATGCTAACACTGTACTCAGTGCAGCTTCAGGTTGCGACTTTTAAATAACTGCATGAAGTTGTTACAAGGACATATACTAAATTGAATTGTTTAATTTTTTTTCCACAGAAGATACTTTTTTTGGCATTTCTACATCTTTCTTAGTTTTATTTTGCTGTGAATATAATGTATTCTATCAATCCACGAGTCATTTAAATTACTGTGTATTTAAAAATTGTTTGGCAAGTAATCAACATAATGCATATTCAGTCATCTGGTCCACCATCTGTCACAAATACGTTATTTAGTTACCACTAAAGCTTTGGTATGAATTAATTCATAGGGCTTTATGAGAATCAACCTTAGAACAAAACCTTGAAATGCAATCTATCTGATTTGCTATAGCTTGTCTTAGTAATAAAACTCAGACACACAGATTTGTTGCTTTTTCTGTGCTTAAAACATCAACTTGGGAAAAATCACTATTATGGATTGCAGTCTGTTTTGCTTGTATTATATAAACATAAGCCAAGTATTTTACTGAGGTTGTTCAATCTACATATATCATCTCAGTCAGATTGGGCTCAAAATCTTACCTCCTCCAAAATGTCTTCCATAATTTTTACCTGCTTCTAAAAATTTTTGGCTCTATCAACAGGGTACTTTTACACAGAATGCATATGAGATTTATCAAGTGTTCCTTAATGGAAAAGTTTGGGGTCTTATTTAAATGGTCATATCTTATAGATTCTATACGTATTGGTGGTGTGATCTTATGGGAGCTTCACTCCAAAGATGGCCTTCAATAATTTTCCCCCTCCGTATGTTCATGTTGATGGTCACATCAAGAAGTAGAGCTTTGTTTCCTCTCCCTAAATGTGGACTAGCCAACAGAAAGCAGGAGTTAAGCCTACGTATGAGAAGGCCAGCAGTTTCCTTTTAAAATGTTCGTTATCAGGACGATCCCTCTCAGAACTCAGTTTTCATGCCACAAGAAGCCCACGCCACATGAAGAGGCCATTTTACACCCAGGTGAGCTCCCAGCTGAAAGCCAGCATCTACTGCCAGTCCATTGGACATTCCATCTAAATAAGCCCCCAGATGACTACAGCACATTGCTTACATCACATGGAGCAAAAGAACCATTTATCTCAGCCTAATCAACCCAAAGAACTATGAGAAATAATGAAGTGGTTGCTCTTTTACAATATTAAGTTGGACAATATTAAACAAATAAAACTGTGCCTATGAGGAAGCGGGGTCTCCAGTGGGCAGGAACCTTCTGTGAGGAAAAAAATATTGCCAATCCTAAGAATAAAATTTACCAAGGAATTTCATGGGCCTATCAATAGTTGGAATTTCATGGAAAACCAAAACTCTATCAGAGTTCCTCACTCTGGAACAGGGGGAAGCAGATGGGGATTCTAAGAATATCTGCATTCTTTCTCATGTCAATATTATTCCTGTACTTGTTGATACATGATTTTTATATTTGCTTTGTAACTTTTCAACATTTTCTTCCCTTTCTACATTACAAGCTATTTAGAATCATGGGAACAAGTACAAGCTTCTTCCCAGAGTGTAACATTGACACTATGCTTGGGTCTCCTGTAGCCTGTTTTTTTTCTATAAGATGGGAATAACAATACTTATTTTGCAAGATGTGTAAGGATGAAGTGAACAGCCAAGTGTTTTATATAACTTAAATGTGCTTCCAAATTTATGTTTTATATCTAGGGTCTTGCTATATTCTTTTTTTTTGTCTGTATATTATGAAGACTTGACATGTTTAAATGATGAAAATTTTTATTTAGGTTTGGAAACAATGCTATATTTATTACAATTTTTTTTTCTGGAGGCAGTTTTGGCAGTATATAAAGGGATACGATTTGCCTCGTATGATAAATTATAGCAGTAGGACAAACTGAACAGTCTCAAGGCAAATAGTTTCCTGAAGTGAATATGATTAAATTCAGTAGTGGAGGGGGGTGGTCGATGGATCACTGACTCTCCTAAAAGTTTGGATACACAACCGTTAGAATGGCCTTCCTAGCCAGGCAAGGCTAAAGTATTACAAATGGCTCTGGTATGTAGTAATGAAACTAACTTGACTAGGTCTCTTCAGGAAACAGGATTTTTAAATGGTACCTTTTTGTAACCAAGCACAACCTTGAGACTTGTAGTTTCTAGTTGCACTCTGTTTTCTCATTATTTATAAATTGAAAGCATTTAAGTAATTCAGACAATGGTATCTTATGAACCATTAGTACTGAAACTTTAAAAAGTGTGAGATGCTAGTATCCTTTTAAGTTACATGAGATGCAAGAAATCTGAGCTCTTTGTTGTCCAAACTAACCTGTAAGAAAATTATATTTGTCAACTTCTCAATTCCTTCTTCATGTCCCAGAAAACAAACTCTTCTGTGAGGCAAACTCTCTCCCAGGATTTCTTGACTTTCATGTCATTAAAGATAAGTGAGTCAGTGCTCCCAAATAATTTAACTACTTTTAAAGGCGCCCAATATATGAAAACTTAAATAAACAGATCACCCAGGAGTTGTTTTAATATAGAAGAATTATTTGCCTCTTCTTTTATTCCTCTAAATGGTAAATTTCTTTGATGTTTTGAAGATGAACTCAATTTCTGAAACATACAAGGAGCATGTGAGTTTTTTAGGCACAGCTGTGTATTTTATAGTCCAAATTTATGTACATAGCTGGATACTATTTAGGTATTTGGAAGAGCATATGAGTTTGAGTACTTTTCCAGAGAATATGATCTAGAGGCACACAGATAATAAATCACAGGAAATTATCACCAGACTTACTTCCTCAGACATAAGTTGCTTCCAGATTAGAAGAGGGATGGGTATTTCCTGCCCTTCCAGAGTACCTGAGCCGACACTGTTATGTACAAAGAAAAGCTAAGGTTCTCTTTTATGCGTCAGTGCTCTTTGCTTGCCCTTCCATCAATCTGGCATGGTTTTTCTCTCATCTTATTCACCCAGACTCCTATTCATCTGTCAGGTTTCAGCCTAAACATCACCCCTTCAGAGAAGTTTTCCATCTAAAGAACATCCCCACCCTCTCTGTACCACACCTCTCTTTATTTACCTTGTAGCTGCTCTTGCCATTTATAATCCATCTTCCCACTAGGGTATGACATCCCCCAAAGCAAAAATTACATTGATCTATTTATAACCTCAGTTCAAACACAGGAGTATTTACATGAAGATTTGTCAAATAAATGAATGAATGAGCCTTAGGTAAACTTAACAAGTGTATACCTTCAGAATGTGCTTATAAAACCTCATCATCTACAAAATCGTGGGGAAAAGATGGTTTGTGGATACATGGAGACTCTTTAGGGGGACAAGATTTGTTTCTTAATTTTATGCATGTGATTTCCCACTTTGTAGATTTTTTTGGTTAGCTTTAGATTCCAGAACACCTCCTGTCATCACGTAGAACATGTCTTGATTGCCTTGGTCGGCTTTGATTTGATGTGTGCTCTCTAAACACTCAATTTAATATTAATTAAGCCAGACATAATTGAGAAGCGAGATGAGCTGCTACTGGTGCAGATGCGTGTATCCCCAAAACAAAGAAACAAACAAACAAACATAATGAGTAGGAAAAATTCCATGTATTGCTGTGAGAAAAAAATGGTCTTAGAAACAAAAGATCTGAGTTTCAGGCCTTGCTCCACAGCTTGTATTCCTTTAAAGTCACATGGACTCTGAGCCTTAATTTTATTAACTGTAATGTATTTGCTAACAAATTATGCCCTAATTTGTTCTCAGAGTTTCTGTAAGAAATGCATGGCATGGAAAGCACTTGGAAGACTGCAAACTCTCTATCCATAAAAAGAATTGTTTTTAAAATATAATTTAGATATTAAGTTCCATAACATGTAAACAAAAGCCTGCAAAGTGAGAACATAGCATTATACACAAATCTCACATTCTCATATGGTCCTGGCAACTTAGAAAATCAATATTATATGTTTTTCCAACATACATGTATTAAACATTTCTATGTTCCAACTTTAGGGTAGACATCAGGGGAATAAGATGACCTAGTATCTGTCTATGTAGCTTACAATCTAGTAGAGAAGATGAGCTGGGAATAGCAACAACATGCAATAAATTCTAGTGCTAAGGCAAATTCTAGGTACTTCACGAAGGATATGCAAAAACATTTTTTTATGAAGGAAATATGTGTGATCCAGAACCTGAAGTAGTTATAGGATAAATGAAGTTAAAGGGTAGAGGAAGGAATGCTTAAGAGAAGAAGGAATTTTTAAAGTGTAGGAGTAAACATAAGAGATTTAGAAGAAATTGTAGTTATGGATGAAGCTCAGTGTACAAGATGGGAAGTGGAAGGAGTTGAGATGGGGAAGCTAGATTGGAGCTGGTAACTAATGTAATCTAAACTTTATTGTGAGGTTGATACAGGGATCTCAAAGGATTTCAAAACTTGGCATGAAAATGAGATTTTACTTTAGAAGGGTTACTCTGGCTACAATATAGCAAATAGGAAGAGTGGAAATGTTGCAGAAAAATCAGACCAGCAAGAAACCAAGCATCACTCAGGAGTTGGAGAACTCAGGTATATTACACCAGTGGTCCCAGAAGAGCTAGTGCTCTGAAGATCTGGGCCCTGAGCTCAGAAGCAACCTTGCTTTTGTTGGGCTTATGTACACAGTTTCATTTAGACAGTTGGCATGGGCTGATTGGTTAATTTGCCCTCAGGTGGTTATAGACCGTCACAGAGCATGAGATTTTCAGACAGGAACTCAGGCAATGCATCTGTTATTTAGTCAGAACAAGCTAAAAGGGAGGGTGAGTTTTTACTTAATTTTGAAGTCACCCTGCCCTTCTGCCTATGTGGCAAACATATCTGCAGAAGCAGAACAAAGCTGATTATAATGTTAGCCTTTTGAGTGGAAAATTCCTCTTCAATACCAGGGATGTAAGTTAAGAGGTTGATTAAGGAGTCTAGGCAAGAGATTGAAAACAGTGATGTCAGTGGCAATGAGGAGAAATTTAGGTACTTAGTTTAGTGAGAGAGTGAGACTATATAGTCTGAACCTCCCCTGTGCCACAGTTGGTTGAGGCTATCCCTTTCATTCTAAAGTTCAGAATCTGTAAATACGATTGCTCCTATATTTTCAGACTTTATGCTATTCCAAACTCTCAAGCAAGAAGTAGGAGAAAGCTGCAGGTTGATTTAACTATGTTTTTTATTGGATCTATTTTTAAATATCCCATTGGACTTAAGAAGGAAAGAAACCTGGTGCATAAGAAATTTTGTTCCTTCTTATTCAGAGAAGCATATATAGAAAAACTGCACTTTTTGTATTAGAAGTGAAATGTGTAAGTTTCTATTTATCTATAAGGTTTGGGGGCTATTTGCTTACTTAACCAAATATTTAGCAATAGAGAAATTATAATTGTTGCTCAACTGTTAGAACATAATAAATATATTTGATGCTAAAACACTTAAAACTATTTACTATTTTCAAATGATTAGGATTTATGGAGGCAACAGTCATTATATAAATGTTACTTCTTAAAATTGTGGATGTCAAAGGACTGAGAGGTTGTAGTGAGTGATCTGTTAAGAGTAATACCTGCCCTACAAGAGGCTTGTTTGAATAAATCCCATCTCTTTTCATAAAAATCATGTGTGGAATATATTAAAATGTAAAGATGTATCTGACTCTTTGTACATTTAGTTACTTAGATTCTAGGTAAGTATTAAAATTCTAGAGTGAAGAAGTCAAGATAGGGGATTTAAATTATAAGAGAAAAGAAGTAATGGAATAATAAAAGTAGTTACACTTATTCAGCATTTACTACTTGTAGGCATTGACAAATAAATGATATAGGTGGAGTTTGAACCCAGGTCTATCCTTAAAGTCTACTGTAGACCATTTTCCAAAATTTTTAAATTAGCATCCTACAGTCCACAATGTGATCTAAGCTCACATTTTTCTGGTCTTGTGTGGGCTCAAATAATGTATTCTTATTTATCACATAATTGCCAACATTTTAAAGTCAAGTTTCTTTACACATATTTTGAAATTATAGCTTTTTTAAAAATATTGTGATGCATGACCTAGGTTTCTGGCAGAAAAACAATCAGTTGGAGTTCAGCTTCAGTACAGAACAGTACAATACAGCATTGTATAGCTTAGTATATTTTAAAGTTTATATTTAGTATTTTTCAGTTTACCATAATTCTTACTAATTCCTCTTGCATTTCTATCACTGAAGCTAAATAAGAGTTGCCATTGATGATGAATACTTGCTTTATAATTTTGCTAAAGATAAGAATTAAAAAGTGTTAATAACTTATTATGTATTCATGCTTCTCCAATGTTAAAAAATTCAAAGAGGGCTGCATAAAGAAAAATGAAAGAAAATATACTTCTTTGAGTCTTTGAAAATTTCTGCTTATTTACATGAATTTTTGGCCCACTGAATTTGTGATATCTTTACAGCCTTCTTATTTAACTCATTACGACTTCAGAATGGAGACCCAGAAAGGCCCAGAATAGATGCCTGAATATTTTTAAAAGCTCCTAGTACTCTTAAAGTAGGTTGAGAATCACTTGGTTAACAACACAGCTGATTAGTGACAGAACCTGGTCTCTGGTCCTAAGTATGAAATACGTGTAAATGACTCATGGGAGCAGAGAAGCATAGCTGGCTGTGAAGACTGCCCCAATAGCAAGACAAGAGAAAAAAGGCCTTTTGTGTTTTCCAGCATTTTACAATGTCTAAGCTCTGCTTGTTTCTGTTTACCCTTTTTTGGCAAATATTTTAAAAATCTTGCCAATTTAGCACAGCCACTGGCCTATTTATAACAAGACTGCAGTTGGGAATAACTATGTCTAATATTGTTGAATCATCATCTTTCTCCAGCAAGAAAGACATAATTCATTTAGAGAGGAGTGAGGAAAAGCTGAACCATTTCTTACTGGATTAGAAGTTCAGAAAGTTACTGAGTCATTTTTTCTTCCTCAAAATCAAATGAAAGTATGCTAGAAAGTATGCTAGTATATAAAAATTGAAAGGGAACAAAGAGCCCCATTTTTTTATAGGCAGCAAGTGCACAGGGCATAACAGAGTCTTGGGCTTCCCTCAAGAATTTCACACCAGCTTGGGAGATATACTGACAGCAAAGAGAATTAAGTGAGGAATCTGTCTTAAGAGTGTCTTAGCTCTGATCTAGCATTTCTCTATAAAACTGATACCTTGAGCATATAGTGAAGATCCGAATTTCATGGTCAAAAAAAAAAAAAAAAAAAGAGGCATATCAAAATGACCTGTTTGTTTAAATATTTAACACCCTGAAGGTAAAACCCTTGAAATTGGTATCTAATTATCAATTCTATTATGAGAAAATAATTGATCATGTTGAAGTATTCAACATCTTTCAGTGTTGATTGATCACTCACTTTGGAGAAAACACAGAGCGAGGCACTCTGGGTTAGTGTCAACTACTAAATGCTTAATGTGATTTCTGAATAGCCATGAAATCTCAGAACATTTTAGTGGAGCATCTTAACTTGGTGGAGGGAGGCAGTAGAATTTGTGAACACACATAGTAGAACCACTTAGAAATGTTTAGCTTATAATATTAAATCCCTGTTGTATACTATACCTCACGTCTCCCTACTTCAAATGTTTACATGCAGGGATACAAGATTTCACACCTGGGTTTTCATGGGTTGTTCTAGTCTATGGGGTTCTACCTATGGATCTAATTGATCCATAGATAAGTAATGATTTCTTCCATACATTTGTGTGCATGCCAATTGTATAATGATTAATTTATCAATTATAGAATCATTTAGCTTTGATCTGAATCTTTGCCCACGTGTATATAAGCTATGTAACCTAGAACAACTGGCTCAGTGTCCATAAATTTCAGTTTCCTCATAAGTAAAACTAAAATGTAACAGTCTCTACTAAAGCCATTGTGAAAATTAAATGAGATAATATATGTTTGAAACAAACAAATGGTACATGGACCACTGTCAGCATTTACTGTGCATATCATCTGCATCCTCATCATTACCATCAGATCTTCACCTACCAAATACTGATTGTGTATAAAAAGTAGCTTTCACAGCCTATCCTTTTTAAAATCTCTAATCTTTGCAGTTGGAATTTATGTCTCTCTCTGCAACTTTCTGTAGCACTTTGTTTAAACCTTTATTACTCTAAAACTAAATTACAGTCTGGCTTTTAACAGATAATTTATTTCCCTAATATACAGTGAACTCCTTAAGAGCAGTTTCCATATCTTATTTTTATTTCCATGGCACATATTAAAATAACCAATAGCCAGAAACGGTTTGTTGTATTAAATGCTTCTAGATGACTAGAGGCTATTTCTAAGTTGGTCTTATTCTTCTACAACTGAACACCACTGTGAGAAAGATATCTATGATTAAATAAACTTACAAAAGAAACATTTAAGAAAGGAAAACAGAAAGCAACAACCAGAATATTCATGTAATATTTATTCCTAGTAGTAAAATAATATTAGAAAGTACCAGAAAATATCAATAAGTAGAAAAAAATATTTACCGATGATCCCTTCACTACAGAGCAATTACAACCTATTTTTGACATATGTATTTTTTAGTGTTTAATATATTTTTAACAAAGGTAAAATCACACATGTGTATGCATAACAAAAAAATGTTATGTTCTCATTTCACTTAATGTTAAGTTAATAAATCTTTCCAATAATTGAAATCTCTGCAAACATTATTTTTAATATCAACATAGATAATCATGTCATTTGTGCATAGAAATTGCTTTATTTCTTCTTCCTTTTCAATTTTTATTCTTTACTCCCTTTTTCATTGTGCTGGCTAGAGCTTTAAGAACTATGTCAAAAGTGGTAGTGAGGAAAATCATTTCTGTGTTTTTGATCTTAGCAGAGAAGCTTTCAATCTTTCACTACTAAGTGTGATTTTAGCTATGATTTTTTAAAAAATCAATTTGGTCAATTTTTTCTATATTTCTAGTTTTCTGAGAGATTTTATCACGAACATATGTTAAATTTTTTACATGCTCTCTCTGTGTGTGTGTTTGCATTAATTGAGTTGACATCTGATTTTTTTTTCTTTAGCCTGTGACTATGATGGGTTGAATTGCTTTATTTCCAAATATCAAACATGCCTTGCATCTCGAATAAATCCAACTTGGATATTGCCTGTAATTCTTTTTATATAATGCAGAATTCCATTTGTTAATATATTTTGTTAAGATTATTTATATCTTTACTCATGAGGATTACTGGTCTTTGTTTCCTTTTTTCTTTTTTCTTTTTGTTCTATTCTTGTCATATTTTAGTACCAGGGTAATGCTAGAGTCATAAAATAAATAGGGAAGTGTTGCCTCTTCTTCTGTTTTTTTGCAGAGGTTGTATAGAATTGATGCTAATTCTTTAAATGTTTGATAGAATTCTTCAATGAAACACTTTCAATCTGGGGATGTAGTTAGGAGTTTCTAAATTATTAATTAAATTTTCTTAATAGTTATAAGGTTATTCAAAGTATATATTTTTATCTTTGTATTTTTGTCCTTTTAAATAAATGCATTCATTTTATCTGAGTTGATTTTATATGTGTAGAGTTGTTCGTGTTTTTCCTTAATATCATTTGGATGTCTGCAAGGTCTGTGTTGTTATCCTCTGCCTTATTTCTAATGTAGATAATTGGTATCTTTTCTCTTTTTCCCTTGTTGATCTTGCAAGAGGTTTGCTAATTTTATTAGTCTTTGTAAAGAAACAGATTTTTTGTTTTGATTTTTATCTATTATTTTTATTTGTTTATTTTATTTTATTAAAATTATTGGAGTGACATTGGTTAATAAAATCAAATAAGTTCCAAGTGTACAATTCAATAATACATCATATGTATATCACATTGTGTGCTCACCACCAAAGTTAAATTTTCTTACATCACCAAATATTTGACCCCCTTTATCCCTATCTACATCCTCCCTCCCACTTTCATTTATTTTTACTCTTTATTGTTTCCTTCCTTCTGCTTTTTTTTTACATTCATTTTGCTCTTGCTTTTCTATATCTTGAGGCGAAAGTTTCCTCTTTTCTAGTGTTAAAATTAAGTGTTGTTAATTTACTTTTTAACATTGCTTTAGTTCCACAAATTTTAATATTTTGTTTTGTCTTTATTATGCAGTCATATGTAGTTTTGGAAATACAAGGCAAAAAGAAAACCCAAAGAACTCACCACTATGTTATTCCATGGGTCCCAACTTCCCTAGCTTATCTGCATTCTTCTCTCTACCTTTTGGAGCCCTCCTATGTTTACTATACATTATGTCCAAGTTTTCTAGTTGTCTTAATGAGATAAAACAGGAGAAAGTGGATCTATCTACCTTCCCAGAAATGAAAATTTAAGCACAAATATTTACATGGGTAAGATCTGTATGTTGACAACTACAAAGCATAGATGAAAGAAATCTAAGTAAATGGAGAAATATACAGTGTCCATTACTTGAAAGACTCAATACTGTTAAGATATCAATTCTATTCAAAATGACCTATAGATTTTGTGCAATCTCAACAAAAATCTCAGCTGGACTTTTAATAGAAATCAACAAATTGATTCTAAAATTCACATTTAAAAAAGAATCTAGAATAGCTAAATAAAATTTTTTTGAAAGAACAAAGTTAAGGAATTCACATTATTGATTTCCAGCCTTGCAATAAAGCAATGGTAATCAAGACAGAGTTGGTCCTTTTACCAGCTTTGGAAAAACACATACATTAATGGAAAGTAGTAAAAAATCTAGAAATAGGTTCACACATCTATGACAACTGGTCTTCATAAAGGTATAAATGTAAATCAGTGCAGAAAGAATAATCTTTTTAACAGCTGACACTAGAACATGTTTATAAAAAATTAAATCAATCTATGACTCACATCATATACAAAAATTAATTCAGAATCTATTACAAACCTAAATGCAAAATCTTCACCAAAGAAGATATAGAAATTACAATCATATGAAAAGAAACTTAAAATCATTATACATTAATAAATAGAAATTAAAACCATAGTGAAATACCGTTTACAACTTAGATAACCTTAGAATGGTTTTTAAAAAAACCTGGTGAGGTTATGGAGCAACTTAAACTCTCATACATTGATATGAAAATGCAAAATGGCATTTGAAAATCAGTGTAGCAGTTCCTTATAAAATTAAATATAAACTTACATAAGACTTAGCAATTCCACTTCTAGGTATTTGGTCACGTGAGATGAAAACATATGTTTATACAAAAACTTGTTTGCAAATGTTCATAGAAGTTTAATTTATAATTTTCCCAAATTAAAAACAATCCAAATGTTTATCAACTAATAAAGAGATACAGAAACAATGGTATACTATTTAGCACAAAAGGAATAAATTACCGATGCACGTAACAATATGGATGAATCTCAAAAGCTTCACTTCATATCACGTTAAATTAGCCTGACTCAAAGGGTAACATACTGTGTTATTTCATTTATATTATATTGTGGATTAGAAAGAAAAAACTGGTAGCTGGTTTCTAAGGACTAGGGTAGGGACACAAAGTAATTTTTGATTAATGGAAATGTATAGTATCTCTGTTATGGTGATAGTTCTACAGGACTGCATGTGATTATCAAAACTTGTATAATTGAATACTAAAAAAGGGTAAATGTTAAACTCCAATTAGAAATATATTTTAATAGTCACCTGGATTTCAGTATTATGAGAAAAAATGTATTTATTTAATAAAAAAAAGCCCCATAAAATCACAGTTAAAGCATGGTATTTGTGACCTTCAGTGCTCAGTACCTTATGAGTAACTCAATAGCTATCGAATGAAGTTGTTGAGTAGGAAACAGTTTGGTCATATTTCCATCTTGTAGCAGCAGCATCTTATAAGCAAAAGAATTGTGGTTAACTTGAATATGCAGATGCCTATTGGGAAAAAATACTCCATACAGTGACAGTCATTTTCAAAGTGAAACATTCTAGGACAGCATTGTCATGACATATTATGAATCTCTTACTCATTGTTCAAATTTTATTAACTGGATCATCTGCATTGTTTGACTTTTTAAAATTATGTATCAGAAATAATGTGTAAGTACAGAAGTAAATTTACCTGTCATTTAATAAATAACATCACCATCTATCAATAGATAGATTTTAAAAAACCACAAATATTATAAGTTCCACTAGAGTTTTCATGAGCTGAACTTTATTTTATTTTTCCATTGTGCCTTAACATGAAAAGGATTAACATTTCTAAAGAAAAAGTATTTCATGAGGGTCTCTTTAGCTCAAAGAGGCTTGAACAAATTTCAGATAGGTCATGCCCCTTTGCTATTCTTGGGACTGTCTGTAAAGTGTCAAATACATGACTGCTGAACAGACAGGGCTACCTATTGATAGGATACTCAGTAGTCAGTTAACAAATATTTATTGAGCTCTTTCTCTGTAAATTCTGCAACATGGACTTTTAAAGACCTCATCCTCTAGGTATAAAAGTCTGAGCTTTCTGCTGGAGTTGCACACTACCACATATGGTGTCTGGGTGACAACCACCACTGCTTATGTAAATTATGTTTTATTTTATGCCCTAGGAACACAAAGGAAAAAAATGTCAATATTGTCTCCACCAACATAAAAAAAAAAATGCTTGTGAGTGTCCAGGAACTTTTGGAATCTGATAAGAAATATAATACAGTAAAAACAGAATGGGCTTTGAAATGAGACAGCTTGGATCCAAATTCTAAGTTATGTGACTATATTTTGCTTTTATAGTTTTTAGATTCTTCATTTAAACAAAGTTATAATATCTTCCTCATAGTATTGTGTCAAATGTGTAATATTTTTGAAAGATGATGAAAATACAGATTCTAAGTAATTACTTATAGTTCTTTATTCCTTTCTCTAGGCCCAGACTATGGGTTATGTAGACGTAGTTTTTGTCTTTGTGGATCTTATGATTAGGAACCTAGAACAAGCACATAAACACACATTGAAGAACACAGTATAGCCTACAGGCCCCTCTATATAAGTTGTCTGCTCCAGAATGCATTCCCCATCTCTCTGGAATTGACCCCGTGATCAACATAACTGTTTCAAAACCTGCAAAATTTTTACAGGATCTCTTCCAGCCACACTGCCTTTTATTGGCTCAGAGGAGACCTCTAACTCAAGAGCATTTTATTTAGAACAACATCAATTCCACTCTGTGGTGGAAGCCGTATGATGTGAAACTTGGAATCACTTTTGATTGTTAAACCCTTCCAAAATTCCATGAGCTAATTTGTTTGATTTTTTTGTCATTTTTCAACCAAAGTCATAACTGCCCCCAAGTTATGAATAATAATTATTTAACAGAGAAGTGACATTTTCAAAGCTTGCTTTTTGAAACAGTAGAAAGAAGTCTGGATTTAAATTAAGAAGCTGGCCCAGAGAGGACATGTGAATTTTCCAAGTCACAAAGAAAGTTCTTAAAGTTAAGACTAATTTTGTTTTTAATGATACTTATTATACCTTACTTCTGTGCACTGTGATGGAGTGCCACAAAAAATCTAGAACAGGGAATTCTGTGACTAAACAAACAAACAAACAAACATAACTAAGAAAAAAAAATCACAAGCTTCTCCCCCAGTGACTCAGATATCACAGCTTTGCTTTCTTGGTGTTTTTTTTGTGAGGGAGCACTGGCCTACAGAGGAGGGTGAGAAGATATGCCCTGCTTAAGCAAAGGTCTTCTGTAGACAATTCTCACTTAATGATTGTTTTTTCTTACACTACACAAAATTGAAAATGTGAAAGATGCAGAATTGACAGGGTATAGTGACTGATTATATGGAGGGAAAAAGGATAAGATAGGAATAGAAATGATGCTCATGTCTCTGGCTCGGGTCAAGACTTATTAAAATTTATAGAGCTAACACACATAGTAGTATCTCTTCAGTTGCAGCCACGTTCTTTCTCTGAACATCATGCCCTTTTTCACTTTTGGAAGGCGTGCTTGTAATATGCTAGCCTACCTCCCTGGGCCATAATTTATTGAACAGGGATAAACAGTCAATTCAAACAAAGTCAATGATGTTTTTTCTCTAAGAAACTTGGACTGAAGTTGTTGCTAAAACTGAGAATATATGATTTCAAATGCAGGTGGTGTTGTCATCTACCATGTGTAGGGAGAAAAAAGTAAGTTGGTCCTCAGATTGAGAAGAGACAGATATACATAAGGAAGTATAGGAGAGAGAGAGAGGGAGGGAATAAGAAAAGAGGAAGAATGTAGCTGCCTTGTTTTTCAGCAGCTTTTCTGTTCTTAGCTTTGAATCACTTTTGTGTCTGGTTATTCTCTCTAATCACTGTCTCTGTTATATATTTATATATATATAGTTGACCCTAACCAACATGGGTTTAAGCTGGACAGGACCATTTATACACAGATTTTTTTTTTCCAAAAAATCCAGTAAATGTATTTTCCTTATGATTATTTTAGTAACATTTTTTCTCTAGCTTTAATTGTAAGAATACAGTATATAATGTATATAGCATACAAAAGGCATGTTGATTGACTGCTTGTGTTATTGGTAAAACATTCAGTCAACAGTAGGATATTAGTAGAGTTGGCCCTCCACATCCATGGATTCCCAACTGTAGATCAGTAACTGTTTTGAACAGTTGCTTGAATTCATGGATGCGAAAACTGGGGATATGAAGAGCTGACTGTAGTTAAGTTTTTTGGGAATCAAAAGTTATATACTTGGATTTTCATCTGTGTGGTGGCTCGGCACCCCTAACCTCTGTGTTAGGGTCCACAGCATATTATACTTTTGAGAGGTAAGGGTTATCTTGACTGATCCCTTGCAGGCTGAATGCAAAGAAGGAGTTGGACTTCAACAGACCTCCATGGAAACCCACTATGGCCTAGTGCCTTAAGCAATTAATCTTGATCAAAAACAAGGCTTAGACCCAGCCCCTGACCACATTAGCAAAGGGGCTGGTGCCTTCCAGTAATCACCACTCTTGTGAACATCCAGCTGCTAGATTGCCATATTATATGGCTGCAACAAAAAGGCTTGGACCTATCCATTCTGTGGTCATACTAGAGGAGAGATCAGTGCTCACCCCAACATGGGTATTGAGCTGGCAGGATAAAGAAACAGAGCCAAAGGACTCAAGTCCCTTCCTTGCAGCCTGTCAGTTGAGTTTGCTTTCTGTCTCTGCACTGACCTAAAATGTTATGGGCGACAGGGAACTGACTCTGGGGGTGCTGCTCCCACGTCCAAGAGCTTTCCCCCAGTCAATACTACTGCATCACCTTGGTATGTTCTTATCTATGGATATACCCTTGTTTTTTTACAACAATCTTTAAAATGCATCTCCCTCTTTTTGCTTCAGATATCTTGTGGTTTCTATTAGTATCTGCCAAAAGCTTAAAGAGAGCAGGGCATAAATATAAATGTCCAGTCTAATATTCCATATTTAGTAAAGGTCACTTCTGTGGATGGCTACAACTCTAACTAAAGTGGATGGCTACGACTCTAACAAAAGCCAAGGGAAAAAATTGTTAACTCTAGGTAATCATGAAAGCAAATAGAAAAGGTGCCTAAATGTGCTTTTCTACAGTGCTTCTTTGTATTGTTCTTTAACTGATAACCTGAAACTGTGATCCAAGAAGGTGCAGAGTTGTCTCCATGGATATGGACCTCCACAAAAACTTGAGAAAGTATCGAGAATCAATGTTCTTGCTCATGTGTTAAAAGGCCTAGTTGACTTTATGATGGGCTGTGATCCAGGGAGTCCTCAGTCTCCCTACCATCTTGTGAAATATTACTTCACATATTAAATAGCAGCCCAGAATATAAATAGGGTATTTCCTTATGTATTTACTCTGTCTCCTGTGAAGTGTCTCAAGAGTATAATTTATCCAAGTAGTTTAACTTTACCTACAGAGCTACCTCTATCCTTTTTACATTAAAGTAACTTCTCTCTAATAGTTAGTGCTCTTATTACATTCATGATAGATATTTTGAAATTCAATGACAATTTTAATTCTACCACCTAAGTGGTGCCAGCGGTTCTGGATTGGGACTTCTCAGAGAACCATTAGAATTTCCAAGGTGTTGGGCCCATGGGCAGAGGCTGAGAATTACCAGTAATAAAGTCTCTTTAAAGTTTTTTTTTTAAAGAATTTTCACTATTTTTCTTATTACAAAGTAATATACATTCAGAGTAAAAATTATAAACTATAGAGCATACAAATTAAAAAAAATTAAATTTCACTAAAAATAGATGAATCGATGGCACTTTAAGGGAACATATATGCACATTTCCTTAAGCAAGGACATACACATACATACATATACACACACAAACACACACACACGTATCATATATATATACATATATATGTATATGTATGTATGTATGTGTGTATGTATGTATGTATGTATCTTAACTGTTTTTCTTTGAGCTCACTTTTTTTCTTGCTGTAGTACAGTCTTGAGTTCTTATGATTGTCAGCAAAAAATATTTCATTCTTGTTTGCTTAAAAAAATCTTTGTTTTCCCTTCACACCCACTTATCAATAATAATTTAGTTGGATATAGAATTGTAATTAAGCATTTTGAAGATAATAATTCTACATCATTTTCTGTCATTTATTATTTTTCATGAGTAATATGCTGTACTTCTTATAGTCATTTCTTTGTCTTATTACTCCAGCATTTTTTAAAGAAGATTTTATGTTTTCTGGATGTTCATTTGTTTTATTTTATTTTGTTTTGTTCTATTTTTTAAGTTAGGGATTCATTGCATGTGTCTGGGTTTTTTTTTTTTCCTGTTTAATTTTAGCATCTTCCACTAAGAATTTGATTGGTCTTCAAATTTGTCCAAGGTTAATTTTTTGAACATTATATTGTTTTTCAAAACACTATTAAATGTAACTTGGCAATTCTCATTCTGTTCTTTATATCTCATAACTACTCTTTTTGTATTTTCAAAAATAGAAAAAATAAAATAAATTTTTCTATGTTGCTTTCTGGATAATGTGCTCATATCTATTTTTCAGTTCAATAATTCTCTCTTCATTTGCATCAACTCTACTGTTTAAAAAAACCACTGACTGTTATTTATTTTTATTTCAATTTTTATGTTTTGCATTTTTAGGTTTCTAGTTTACTGTGCTTCAAATAAGCCATTTTGCATCATTAAATCTATTCTAATCTTTAGAACAGTTTGAAAAATTTATCTTAAAGTTTCTTTCAATGGCCCTATTATTCTGTTGTTCCATGGTTTTATATTAATTTCTTCGCTTTAGGTTCCAGTTTTTCCCACATTTTAAGCAAGATGTGTAGCTCAAAAATTTCATCCTGCATCAACTGTCATTTCTTTGCCGCTAGAGCCCCAGCTAAGCAGCTCAGCCTTGTGCCATGTCCTTGGACTGAGCAGCTGAGGTCTCCAAGCCCTTATTCATGGATGTGAAAACTTTTCCTGGACTCCTGTTTTGACAGTCCGGATGCTTTTCTGATCATAAACCCTGTAGCTCAATGTTCGCTATTCCATGTGGTCATTAGAACCATTAACTCAAAGTCTACATGCCTCGTTAATCTTCTCACCCCTATGAGTTACCTCTTAAATTCTGGCACTTAGTTTTGATTCTGCTTATTTATTTTATAAAATAATTTTTTTCTATTATTCTATTTATGTGAAGAAGAGGAGAATTTACTTTTTAACTCAGGTTATAATGATAAAAGTCTCCATGACAAACTCTTTATATTTCCCACTGACATCTTTAATTCTCTAAACAAAAGTACAAATTAACTAAACTATTGCTTAATTTTATATTGAATAAAGACAAAATTGTTTTAGTCAGTTGTGTTACTTCTTCGTGTCAGTCAATATTAGCTGAGATAACTAAAGGAGGACTACATTCATGGAATATTTGGTGTTTTTTGCTAAGGCAATCTGTTTAGACAGGAAGATATAATTTTGACTATGGCCAGGTATACAAGATGAACAGTTGATTGCTGGCAATAGACTGATTTCCAAATGGTTAATTGATGAACATTAGCAACTAAATGTAAAGAATTTATTTGTTGCATTTGTTAAGACAGTTTGATTCAATTAATATTTTAATGGTATCTTTTTTTACTTCATGCTCAATATTAATTAGAGGTAAACAATCATCTGGATGCATGCTAGATAAAAAACTGGTAACATAAAATGGACATGGCCTATGAATAATAGGTTAAAATTAATGTTGATGATAATCATTAAGAGGAGACTATTTGTTTCTAATTTTTTTCACTAGGCTTTCTGTATATTAATGAGGTCAGTATTGCTTGACCCATTTCTATGGAAATAACTTGTTGAATAACAAAGTAGTTCCCATTAAATATCTCATTGACCTCAAAAATACTAAATACATATATTCACAGTGCTTTTCTGACAAAGTTGCTTAAGTCCTTCACAAACAAATATACTTGCTTTGCACGGGAGGGGTTAAGGTTTAAGAAGCTAAATATAATGTTCAAGTTTACATAGTAAATCAGTAGCCAGGAGGGAAAATGAGCCCTTCTTGGACCTCATCCTGTGCTCTGGCCTGAACACAGCATATCATCAGCATAAATCTGCTCAGAGCATTCAGGTCCTTCATTAACTAGGTCATGTGGATGTGCCTGGAATGTACAGTGATGTTACCAAACACTGTGGAATCACAAACAGCAACGCTGAGTGAAATAGACCATGAAATTTCAGATCTCTAAAATGAAAAATAATTTGCAAAAGGGAAAGAGATAAAGTGAAGAAGGGCACTTCCTCATTCTACTAAATCCCAAAGTTTAACTCCTAACCTTGATTAATTATTTTAATTTTAGTCTGATCATAATGAAGGAAGCAAAAATATTAAAGTAATCACATAAAGATATCAATAAGCAGGTATTTTTATTATGTTGAAACAATGGGGAAAAGGTTTTGATAATGTGGTACTTTTGTTTGCAAATAGGCTTGGTCATTCTAATCCCAGATTATTATCGATTTTTCTTTAGTTAAGCTACCAAGTAACTGAGGAGAGCATAAAGGTGGTATTTAAAGTTTGATGTTTGATTCTTGGCTCTGCTTCTCACTAGCCTTATATATTCTGAGCAAGCTACCGAACTAGCAACATTATAGGTATATGCATTTGTTAAAAAATGCCAAGTATATATTAAGATGTGTGCACTTATCTGTATGTATGGTGTGTGTGTGTGTGTGTGTAAAAATGTCTGTAAAAATATTTACAAAAATCATTTTGGTTTATTTTTTAAGTGACAGAGTTTTATTGTATAAAATTTATATAGTATAATAATCTAACTTTAATTTAAAAGCTTTAAAGTCTAAAGTCATACATTATTGTAGAATAGATACAAAGCTAAAGATTTCTGAGTTATCTAGGGTAGTGGGAACAAAAAAGAAATTGAGAAATTTAAAGAAAATATTCTATTATATATGTGTTTGTATATATATATATGTGCATGTAAGTAGATATATGTGCAGATGTATAAACACATGCAGGTATATTTGTATATATATAAACACATGCACATACATTTATACATATGTATATATGCTATATTTATATTGTATCGTATAATGCAACATCTTTCTTCTATATTAGAAGTATGTGCCTGGGATGTTTTCATATTAGCACATATAGATTGAGCTATTTTTTTTTCTTTTTTGCTACTACAAACAATTTTTAATTGCACTATCTAGGATAGGTTACAAAAAAAGAAGGTGATTACTTATAGGGTATGACCATAATTTCTAAAGTGACTGTACCAAATTGCATATCTACTAGAAATATATAACATTTTCTGTCAATGTTGATTTTATAACATAATTTTTTATCTGAAAGTTGGGAAATAACTCTTATTTCAATATTGTTCACACTTGTAAATTATATCCTCAGATTGTTTCCCCCTTTTTGTGTGGTTGTTTATATTTTTCTTACTGTCTTGTCTAATATATTTTTTTGCAAATAATTTTTGAATAAGTATCTGGTGCTTGTCTTTTAACTCTGCTAATGTTTTTCTATTATGCAGGGATTTTAAAAGATTATATAATCAAATAATAATTGTGATGTGCATATTGTTTAATATGTCTTTCCACCAAAAAGTTCATAAAGTGATCATTATAGTTTTTTCTAATTAATAACTTTAAAAAATATTTCTATTGTAATTTGTTTTAAATTTATTTTCATGAATGATGTTAGGTATCTAACATTTTGTTTATTTTTACGGTCCTTAATTAAACAAAATTTCATTAGTTATAATCCTTTGTTGATCACATCTTTAAACATTGGTCCAAGCATTTTGTTTGCATATTTATTGTTTTTCAGTAATATATAAGTACTTCTGATTCAAGTATCAAAACAAAAATAGGATCTTTTTTGAAACTAACATACATCTTTCCATATGTTTTCCTCCACCTTCCCATCCTTTGTGACAAGAAGAAATTTATTCCAAATTCTGAGTTGATCGTTTTTTTTCTAATATACCTTAAAAAGTAACCTTACTGAGGTATACATTACATTCAATATAATTGCACCTTTTAAATGCATAAGGCAATGATTTTTACAAATGCATAGACTCACTTATCTATCTCCTTAATCAATCTAATTATAGACCATTTACATCTCCTCAGAAAGTTCCATCATTCCCTCTTGTAATCAAACCCCCCAGATTCTCTGCCATAGGCAATCACTGATCTAATTGTTACCATAATAATTTAGACACATGTCCCAAATGTCAAAAAAATGGCTTCTTTCTCTCAGTATAATGTGTGTGAAATTTATCCATATTGTCTGTAGCAGAAGTTTGCTCATTTTTATTGCTGAATAGTAATTTACTATACAAATATGTATTTGAAGATTGCAATATATTATATATTACATTTATATAAATATATTATTGGAATTTTCCCCCCAATTTTGAGTTATTATGAATAAAACTGTTACAAACAGTCATGTATCAGTATTTTTATGGGTGAATGTTTTTATTTCTCTTGTATAAATTAGAAGATGTGGAACTCCTGGCTTACACACTAAGTGTATTATTTGGATTTTCAAGGAACTGCTAGATTTCCAAACTGGCTGTACTGTTTATATTCTCACTAGCAATGCATGAGAGTTCCAGTTGTTCTAAATCTCTGCCATCTTCTGTAATTGCTAGGCTTTCATTTTAGTCATTCTTGAGTTTTTTTAAAAAGTGGTATCTCAGTACGTTTGTTTTTCATTTTCATATTACTAGTGACGTTGAGCATTTTTTTGTTCATGTGCTCATTAACTATTTGTATAATTTCATTTGTGAAATGTCTGCTTAAATCTTTTGCTTTCTTTATGTTGGGTTGTCTGTCTTCTAATTGACTTATGAGAACTCTTTATATTCTAGGTAAATCTTCTATGTCAGATATATGGGATCTATGATTTTCCCCTAGTCTGTGGCTTTTTATGTTGGGTTGTCTGTCTTCTAATTGACTTATGAGAACTCTTTATATTCTAGGTAAATCTTCTATGTCAGATATATGGGATCTATGATTTTCCCCTAGTCTGTGGCTTAAGTATTCATTTTCTTGGCAGTATCCTACAAAGAGTATATAGCTTTAATTTGATGATATCCAGTTCATCAATTTTATCTTTTATGTTTTATGCTTTTTAGTTTCTAAAAAATCTTTGCCTATCCCAGGCTGCCAATTTTCTTCTCTTTTTTATTCTAGAAGGTTTATGTTTAGGTCAATAATCCATTTAAAATTAATTTTACTATTTTGTGAAGGAGAGGTTAAGATTAATTGTTCACAATATGAATATCCAGTTTCTCCAACTCCACTTAAAACAAACTCTCCTTTACCAATTGAATTACATTGGCTGCTATGTTAGAAATTAATTGCCCATATATATGAGAATTCTGTTCTTTTTTTATTTTCATTGTTATTATTATTCCAATATCTGTCTTGATAACTATGGCTTTTAAATATGCCTCGAAAAAAGTTAGTGTAAGTCATCTAACATTATAATTCTTGTTGAAAATAATTTCAACCTTTTAGGTCCTTTTAAAAATATAAATCTTAGAATCAGTATGCAAACTTTTATAAAAATGTTGTTAGGATACTTGATTTCGAAAGCATTTTATTTATAATTCAATTTGAGGAGGATGAACAACTTAACAATAATGGACATTCAGATTCATGAACATATTAAATATCTCTGTTTAAGTTTTCTTTAATTTCTTTCAGCAACATTTTGTACTTTTCGGTGAATAGTCTTCCACATGGTTTGTCAGATTTATCCCTAAGTATTTCATGTTCTTAATTCTGTGTAAATATAATTTCTATTTTAATTTCCAATTGTTCACTGCAACTACATAGAAATGCAATTGATTTTTGTATATTGATCTTAGCATACAGACGCTAACCTCACCTATTATATCTGGTAACCTTTTGTTAATTCATTAAATTTTCCACATAGATAGTCATGTCACCTACAAAAGAACAGAGTTTCATTCTTCCTTTCCAATCTGGATGCATTAAAAATTTTTTTTTCTTTGTCTTATTCACTGGCTAGGACTTGCCAGTTCAATGTTATAATGGTGGAGGCTGACATCTTCTCTCATTCTTAATCTCAAGAGGAAAGCATTCAGGATTTCAAGTTAAATATAATGCTAGCTGGAGATTTTTCACAAATGTCTTTTATCTGTTTTAGAAAATTTTCTTCTATTCCAAATTTGTTTAATTTTTTTATTGCTTTTTGGAATTTTTGTTTTCAGGAGAGGACTTACATTTTGTTAAATACATTGTGGTTTCTATGTTGGATTATCACAATCCTGTTCATGAGAAATGTTGGTTTGTAGTTTTCTGTTCTTGCAATGTCTTTGTTCAGATTTTCGGATCAATGTAATGCTGGCTTCCTCAATTTTCTGGGAAAGTTTGTTTATAATTAGTATTATTTATTTCATAAATGTCTGCTAGAATTGACCAGGGAAGTCATCTCAGTCTAGTTTTCTCTGTGGGAAGGTTTTTAACTCTATACTCAATTCCTTTAACAGACACAGAACTATTTAGGTAATTTATTTACTCTTGAAGGAGCTCTGGTAGTTTGTCTGTAGTAGAAATTTATCCATTTAACCTACTAAAGTTGTTGAAATTATTGGCATAAAATTATTCATAATATTTCTTTATATTCTTTTAACATTTGTAATAATGTCACTTTATCTTCTTGATATTGGTAACATAACTTCCCACCATCTGTATGGCCTGAGTTTATCAATTTTATTAATCTTCTCAAAAAAACAGTTTTTGTTTTCCTTGATTTTCTCTTTGTTTGTTTCATTGATTTCTATTCTGGTCTTTGTTATCTTCTTTCTTCTACTCACTTTGAGAGTTTCATTTGATCTTTCTTTTCTGGTTTCTTAAGGAAGAAATGAAAGTCATTCACTTAGACTTTTCTTCTTTCCCAACATAGGTATTTAGTACTCTAAATTTCCTACCAGTTCCATTTTCATTTAGTTCTAACTACTTATTAATTTGTTGACCTGTGAAGTTTTTTACTTGTTTGTTTGGTTTATCTTTTTTTTTTCTCTTAGGTGAGGGGATTATTATTTAGTTCCTAATTATCTTGATATTTTCCTAGGATTTTTCATCTTCCTGTTACAGATTTCTAATTTAATTCCATTGTATTCAGAGAACGTACTTTGACTCTAATCTTTTTAAATCTAGAATATGGTTTATCTTGATACATGTTCTGAGTTGGTTGGATGAAATGTCCTATAAATATCATTTAGGTCAACGTGGTTGTTTGTGTTTTTCAAGTCTTCTGTATGCTTATGATTTTCTTTTTCTTTTTATTTTTTGTCAATTTTTGAAAGAGGGATATTAAAATCTCTGACTCTTATTATGGCTTTTCCTATTTTCCCTCACAGTTCTATCAGTTTTTTTTCATGTCTTTTGGAGTTGTGTTATTAGATACATAAATGTATTGGACTATTGTGTCCTCCTGGTGAATTGACCCCTTTATTTTTATGAAATTGATTTTATTTCTGCTCATATATTTTGTCTTATAATACATAGCCACACCAACTATGTCTTGATTTGACTAATGTGATATTTTAGTTTTCTAGGAATTCTATAACAAATTAACAAAAGTTGGATGGCCTAAAATAACAGAAATTTACCTGTAACAGTTCTAGAAATCAGAAGTTAAAAATCAAGGTGTCAACAGGATTGATTCTTCCTCTAGGCTTTAAAGGAGCATCTGTTCCATGTCTCTCTCCTAGCTTCCAGTGGCTGCTGACAGTTCTTAGCATCCTTTGGCTTATCGCAGCATCATTCTGACCTTTTACTCCATAGTCAAATGGCATTCCCCTCTGTATGACTCTACTTCCTCTTCTCCTCTCTTATGAGGACTTACATAGAATTTAGGACTCTAATTCAGGATGATCTCATCTCAATATGTTTAATTACATCTGCAAAGACTCCTATTCTAAATAAGATCACATTCTGCAGTACCATATAGACATATTCTTTGGGTGCCACAATTCAACCCTACTACATTTGATACAGCTTTTCCCTTCCGTTTACTTGTTACCTATTTGTGTCTTTATATTTAAAATGGGTCTTTTGTAAGCATGATATAATTGAGCCTTAAAAAAACTAATTAGACAATGTATATCTTTTATTTGAGGTTTTAGATCATTTATATTTTATGTGATTATTGATATTGTTAGGTTTATATCTGCCTTTTTTCTATTTGTTTTCTATTTTCTCATCTGTTATATCTTCCTTTTCCTCTCATTTTCTTCTTTGTTTAGATTAATTATAGCAATTACTATGTTATTTATTTTCTGGTTTTGTTTTACAATTTTATTCTTGCTTTTTTCTCGGAGGATTCTAAATTTATTAATTTATGTTTATGATTCTTATATAAATAAAAACACTAAGTTATACACTATAGTGGATTTACTCAAAGTCAAATAATAGCAATATGCTAACTTTCATATAGCACCTACTATGAGCAAGGCACTATTTTAAGTATTTTATTTGTATCAATTCAGTTAATACATTAACTCTGTCAAGTAGATACTATTTTATTTATATTTTATAGATGAGAAAACTTGGGTTCAAGGAGGTTAACTAATTTTCTTAAGATCACATGTAAATACATATCTTAGATACAAAACTAAACAGTCTGTACACAAAGATTGTGTTCTTAATGAGAATTCTGGAAAAGCTTTCTTACTGACCTTGTTGACTGTTCTTATTGTCCCTTGAGTAAAATTTTTTTTCCTTTTCTTTTTTTTCCCCTTTCCTTTCCTTCATTCCCCCCCGTTCTCCCCCTAATTTTCTTTTATATCTGTTGATTTGATGGTTGTCTTCACCTAGATACTGTCCCTAGTTCCAAATCCCAGTATTTACATTGGTGTTTGGGGCTTCTTTTTCTTTTTCTTTTTTTTAGAGTGCCACAAATCTAAGTTCTTATTTAGCAGCAGCTGGATGCATGTGAGTCGTGGCTGAACAGCTCTCTCTTCTCCCTTCTCATAATGTAGACAGAGCTTGATAGAGGCCACATCTCCAAAAAAAAGTTTTAGACCCCAAACTTTGGGTGAAAATCATGACTCTGAACCTGGCTGTGTTTATGTGTTAGCTGGGTGTCTCTTTGGATCCTGGTTCCTTGTATCCCTGTTGAAACTGAACTCTTGGCAACTTTTGCTGAATTCAAGTTCAGAAGTCATGCATGTGTTCTATTTCAGCACCTTTTAATTGTTACCATCCCCCTTCTAAGTCAGTTATTATATCTATTTTGGCAAATGCAGACAGCAGTCTTAAAATAGCTAAACAACTTTCCTAAAGTCACCTAGTTACTAATAGTCAGAGACAGGTATTAAATAGAGAGAAGAACAGTTCAGCAGTCTCTATTATTCCAGTCTGATATACAACTTTCAAAGACATA
Organism: Cynopterus sphinx; assembly: GCA_030015415.1. Classification (NCBI taxonomy): domain Eukaryota; kingdom Metazoa; phylum Chordata; class Mammalia; order Chiroptera; family Pteropodidae; genus Cynopterus; species Cynopterus sphinx. Next base: position 80,670,525 of record CM057383.1, on the reverse strand, counting down.
GATATTAAGTGTTTACCCTAGGCCAGGCCTTTGGAATACCACAAATTAATCCTGTTCTTCAGATTCAGACATAATCTCATATACTCTGGTAGAAAGTTTCTTCCCCTCATTGCTTTTCTCTGCTTCATTACCCACAAGGAGGACGGTGTCATCGTTTTAAATGAGAAAGATGTTAACATGATGAGATTAAAATTAAGGTAAAAAACTGAGCAGGGTCATATGCACATGCATTAAGATGGTAACATGATGAGATTAAAATTAGGGTCAAAAACTAAGCAGGGTCATATGCTCATTAATTAATGAAGGCAATGTGAATTTATTGAGTACCTGCTTCTAGAATAGGTTAGAAAGATTCATTATATTGGTGGGATAATCTTAGCAATGGTGCATAAAAAAACTACCCAGCACAGTTAATCTGCACATCAGCCCAGAAGGGACAGGTCAGAAAGAACAAGGAGCATTATGGAGCATCTGTGTGGTCAGGCTTCTTTCAAGGAATTTTACATCTATTAATTTGCTTAATTATCCAAAAAACATTAGGAGTTTAGTATTAGTGCATGATTGTTATCACAGAGAAAACTGAGGCTCTCAGAGACTAAATAATTTGCTTATGATCATGCAGTAAATAAGTAGATAGCAGCCAGGTTTCTCTGATTCCATATCAAAAAATTTTCTCTTTTTTCCCTAGCTAGGCTGCCTTTTTCTATATTCTTGCCAGGCATTTGATGAAAGATGCCTACTTTTGAGAAATTATTTTTAGCCTTATAAATTGCTTCCTTTACCTTAAAAGGGCTATATTTTCTTTTAATATTGGTACATGTATTGGTCTTAGTTCCTGGACTATACACAAATAGAAACTTCTCTGTAACTGATGAGGCTCCTTTCAGTGACCTTTCTTGAGTTAATTTCTGTGGAATCAGACCTTGAAATTACCACCAAAGTGGAATATGACCTAGGCTAAGCCAATTACAGGGCTCATCCACCCAGACACCATGACTGGTTCAAGGGGTAGGTGGATACATGGCCCTCAGCAGGAAAATTTGAGCTCCTCTTTAGATATGATAGAGAGAGGACCCATAACTCCTGGCATCAGAGCAACTTAAAGTCATTTTATCAAGTGATGGAGAAAGTATATGTAGAGTAAAGACAATAAAGCCAGAAAGCTGAGATAAGCATAAGTGTTATGATGTTCAATTTCTCAGTCTCTGGATACAGACATCTCTAAGAATAAACCTCCTCTTGCCTGTCCATGTTTGGGTTACACAAGACAATAAAGTTTGCTAAAGCTATTATCAGCTGAATTTGTGTTCTTTGCAACCAAAACACCCTACCCGATACAATTTTTTTCTGAAGAAGATACTAATTTCAAATGATACATCATGGATTTTTTTGCCCATGGAATATTTTTGTTTTGTCACTATCTCTAACCCAACAAAGCAGAGTAGTGATAGAAGATGTTTAACATGGAAGTACTGTTACTTTTATGAATGCCATACCTTTGACAGATTATACCAGAAAATGAAAACTCCACACTTCCAATTTAACCCTTCTCCTCAAATAATACAAAGAAAGAAATGCCTTGGAGTATGTGAGCATTTTCTGTACAACATTGCCAAAGACTAGGCAAAAATGAGAAGGGAAAATGAGTTTTCCCAGAATTAGCCACAATGTCTGTGCCCATGTTTCCTGCTTAGGGAGTTGGCATGGTGGGCAGGAGGGCCTTGCTGAACATTAAACAATTACATCCATTAAACTACGAGAAGCTGCTGATTTTTTTCTTTTCTTGTTTTTAAAGAGAAATGTCTTTGATTTCTCCTGTCATAAACCATGAGGAACAGTCTTGAGGGTGGAACAATTTTGTCCTAGGCCACTTCAGAAGACATGAAGTACCTCTGTGAGGAAGATGTCACTGGTGAAACTGTGGGTGGGGCAGTATTTCAAAGGTCACCCAAGGGCTACATTAAAGTTAGTAGAGTTAAAAATTCAGAAAATAAAAACCCAGATGTTTCCTATAAGTCTGTTAAGTTTGCCTCATCTCTCAAAGAGATGTGGCCACTTCTTCATGGCACCTTTTTCTCCCCTTGAATGCATCTGCTTCTCCTGTCATTTTTTTTTTTTAATTTTCTCTGAAATAAAAAATTTTTTTTGTCACTTATCCTGTCCTGAAATAATTTATACAATTAGTCTCAACTTTCTCTCTGCCGTGCACCAACTATATTGGTGAGTTGTCCAGTCCTCCCTGGATTGGCTCTCAGGGAAGCTCAGTCTTCAGCTCACTCAGTTCTCTTTTACTCAGGCCTCTTTCTCTCATAACACTATTATAACCATTTAATTGTCAAATAAAATGGACACTGATTTTCATGTTTTAGCTGACATCTGAGATTATTTCCTTCTTGGAACTCTTTCCTTGGCATTTGTGATTCTTCCTTGGTATTTTATTTCTGTAGTGATTCTTCAAATTTATTTCTAGCACTCTTTATTCTCTTCTATACATTAGTATTTTTCTAAACTTATTTTAGGTCTTTTCACATTACTCTCTTCCTGAGCTGTCCTATGTAACTTAGCTATATGCTAATGACTCCAAACCCTCATTTAAATGCCAGGTCATGTATCCAGCTGCCTATTGGATGTTCGTAATTTAGGGTTTCCAACAGAACATCAAGCTCAACTTCTTCAAATCCAAACTCATCATTTCTTGCATCACTTAAAAGTTCTTCCTTGTCCTATATTTCCTATCTAAATGAATTATAGTATATAGTAATCTAAGATTTTTCATTTGCTATCATTTCCAACCTGTTAAGACCTTTTAGGTTACTTACTAAATAATTCTTAAATTAGTTTCCTTCTTTAAACTCTCTCTGCTTCTCTCTTAGAACACATCTTCATTTCTTAATTATTGCTATTACTTAATTACCATCATGGCTTAACTGTTTTCCTGCCTCGATTTTGTTTTCTATCATACTGTCAAGGTAAACTTTCAAAAATGGAAATCTGATTATCTTCCAGTCCTTCTAAGAAGCCTTCAATAGTTTTTTGTTTTGTTTTGTTTTGTTTTTTTTTTGTTTTTTTTGTATAAAATCTAAACTTTGTAATGTAGTGGCCAGGGCACTTCTTTGGTTTGTCCATGCTAAACTCTCCAATGTCATCTCCTGCCTCTGTCACTACACTTCATACTTTGACAGTTGAAGTTCTTAGACTTTTTCATATCTGCAGAGAAGGGACAGAGCACAGTTTTTGCTTCTTTATAATATACAATTTTATTTTAAAATAAAGAGCCTGGTTTATTACTGTTCATACATTTTTCTCTAATTCAAAATATCTTCCAAAATGTATTTTGATTCTCAGAAATTCTCTGTATCTAAATAGTTCTGGAAAGATAATATCATAAACCCATACTACATTTTTCTAATTATATAATAGTAACAGTAACAACATTTTTCATACTTCAATTGTATAAATTTATAAAATGTATTCTTCATCATTAGCAGCATCATTCACTTAAAAAAAGGGACCAAATTACATAATTAGAATACTAGGTTATGCCTATGGGCAAAACTTGTTTAAATGTGTTTTGGGGTCATGGAGGAACTTCCTGAAATGGAGAAGGGAACTATCTGAAAATGAGATAGAAGTATACATTTTATTTATAATTTTATAATTTTGAGTTTAATAGTATGATATTTATATTTGAAGGTATACTAAATTGGCCATTAGCAGCCAAAAATAAATACAAAGTACATTCATTGTGTCAAAAGAGTGAGTACAGTCCATAAAGATTAAAATATTTTAAAAAATAGTTTCTTGAACTTTAGATAAATAAAAATAATAGAATAAATAATGTATTAATAATAATAACAATAATGGAAATTATGGAGCATTCATATTCTAAATCTTTACATCTATTTAAATCTCAAAACTTTCAGTAATTAGGAAACTGATCTTCATAGGAGTAAAATTATATCACAAAGATCTGTACAACTAAAAGTGGCAAATCTTGGATTTCTCTGGCTTCCCAAAGCACTAATTATAAAATAATTTAATTCTTATTCATAATTGATAAATATTGAAATACCTCTGTGAAAGAGAACAGATCATATAAAAGTGAGAATCAGAAACCAAGAAAAAGTTGCCAGCAATAAGTGTTGAACTGTATATGCTGAATCAGTACATGATCATTTCAGATACAAGCACATTGAGACAGACAAAGACTAGGTCATTCATAAGTTGAGCCTTATGTCCATTCGCTATATTTTTGCCTCTATAGTTTTAAAGAAGTTTTGACTGTGATGAAAATTGTATATTAGAAAAATAGAACATCTCATTAACTATGTAAACAAAAGTTTTTGTGCTAAAACAAAAAAAAAAAACAAAATCCTTTCTTCATAGCATAAATAGTTTTAGAAAAGCAGAATATCAGATGATAAATGATTCCCTGCTTTTTATGTCTTTAGGAAGAGAACATTATTTTAAACTTCACAACAATGGATTCAATGCTTTCTTTCAGGTTTTATCTATAGAAGTTCTGAGTTCACCTGAATAAAATTCAATTTTTTTTATCATAGACATTATTTTTTTGTGTTGGGCTTTAGAAAACAAATTCTGTAATGTAAGTGAAATGGAACAATTATCCTTAATATCTAGTCTGAATTGAGGACAAAGAATTATTCTTGGAAATGCCAACATCGATTTAAATTCATTGGATTACACGAACTGTACTTTTTAAGCTTTTAAATGATGTGACATTTTTATTTAGCACCAATCCAGAAGTGACCACAAAATAAATGAGCTTTCTGATTTTGCAGCATTTTATCATTTCAATACAAAAGTTTTCAGAATTATTGCTAACTGATGAATATGAAGGTAAGTCATAGAATTCATCTTTGTGTTTTCAAGTCTTTTTATCCCTGCAGCTCTTTAAATGCTTTCTTCACTTCATGAAAAAGTTAACATAAAGCAGTTAAAAGTTGTCCTTCCCTAAAAGAAGGGGAAGTGGGAGATAAAAGTGGAAGAATCCCCTTTACAGTCCTCTAGCCCATGAAGTGGTCTCTGAAAGAACTCAGGAGAGCTCCTACCTGTCAAGGAGCATAAGTAACAAAAGACTGTACCTCAAGAACTAAGGGAATCTACAGAGAATTCAAGCTAGCATCTTCATAGATTTACAATACTCTCTATAGCTTCCTTGATGTGTTTTGAATTCTGTATCTGGTAGATTGCTTGTCTCCATTTTGTTTAGTTCTTTTTCTGGAGCTTTATTCTGTTCTTTCATTTGAGACATGTTTTTTTTTGTCTTCCATTTTGGCTGACCCTGTGTTTGTTCCTATGTATTATGTAGGGTTGCTATGTCCCCTGGTCTTAGTAGAGTGGATTTATATTGTGAGTGTCTTGTGGGGTCTAGTGGCACAGTCTCCTTGGTTATCTGAGCTGGGTGCTACAGGTGTGTTCTTTCTCTTAGTTGTGTGTGCCCTACTGTTGTAGTTGAGCCTTGGTTGCTATTTGCATGTTAATGGGAAGGACTGACCCTCAGGGTGATTGATTGTGAGGAGTGGCCATGACTACAAGGAGTTTTTGTTCAGGGGTTGACCATAGGGAGCAGTATTTGCTTTAGCAGGGCTCTGATACCATGCCTAGTCTGTCCTTTGAGTGTGTCATCTTTGGAGGGTCTGGATGGTGCTCTGGCTTGGTTGGAAGCTGGCCACCAAGTAGGCCATTTCAGTACCTCCTGCTATGAGCCACAAAGTGATCTGCAGATGTCTTCTATCCATCCGAGGCCTAGAGATGCCAGGGAGAAACTAAGACAGCTGCTGCTAGTGCTGGGCTTGGGGCCATTTAGCAAGAGATGTGGGGAACACTGAGCCAAGATACTGCTTCCTTGAGGTCTGTGAACCTTTAAAAAATTTTAGGAAAGTCTGCTGCATGAGCCAAAACAGACAATTTGTATGGAGAAACTACAGAAAGTGTTTTGGGCGGGCCTACAAGTTAGGTGGGGTAGCATCTCAGAGAATGACCAGGATAAGGAAAATGGTGTTAGCCAGGTTGATGGAGACTTAGATATGGTGCCTGCCAGTGTCTGCATGCTGGGATGAGGGAGAGCTCTACAAAGAATCAATGGCTTCCACCAGCACTTCTGTCTAGGAGAAAGTGGCCCCTACATCCCTTTCCCTGAAGCTAGATAATTCAGTTCCTTCCCTAAGTCCCTGGTGCCTTTTGAATTGCTGCCCCAGCACTGGAGTGCAGGGTGAGTCTGTAAGTTTGTAGTGGCCCTTTAGGAGAAGTATCTGAGACTCTAGCTGCCCTCCATCTTACTCAGCTGCAATGTCCAATAGTACTCACAGCCAGAAGTTGTGGGGGCTTTTTTCCCCCTAGCACTGGAACCCTGGGCTAGGGAGCTCTGTTTGGGGCTGGGACTACTCTTCAGAGAACACCTCTGCAGCCAAGATATCCCTCCTGATTCTTGTCTGGGTGTGGGACCAGCCACTTTTGCATCTCTGCTCCTCCTACCAGTCTTAATGTGGCTTCTTCTGTGTATTCTTAGTTGTGAGACTTCTGGTCAGCTAGACATCAGGCAGTTCTCAGTGACAGTTGTTCTGTAGTGTAGTTATAAATTGAGGTTATCATAGGAGCAAATGAGCACAGTGTTTACCTACTTCTCTGTCTTGCTTGAAAGCTGAGTATTAAAAGTTTTTGTGGCTACATACAATATGTTCAAAAGCTAGAAGAATGATTTAACATGATAATATTGCATGGAAGATGTAAACAACTCAATTATGTAGAAAGAAAAGTAAAATTAGATGAAAAATACATTGGATAATATTAACATCAGATTAGACATGGCCAAAGAACTATGTAGCAATAGAAATTATTCAAATGGAAACACACAGAGATAAAATATTTAGTGATGGTGTGGCAGAAACATAACTTGAAGAAATAATGCCTGAAAATATTCTAAATGTGTTTAAAACAATAAACTGACAGATCTAAAAAGCTCAACAAACCCAAGGACAAGAAACTTGAAGAAAAACATGCAAACACAATCAAAACTAGTGAAATTCGGTGATAAAGAAATAATGTTCAAAGCAATCAGAGTAAAAAGAATATATTACATACAGAAGAATCAAAATAGGGATAACAGACAATTTTTTGTGAGAAATAATGCACACTGAAAGAGAGTAGGACAATATCATTAAAGTACAACGATCAATTTAGAATTATTTAATCAAAAAATAAAAGTCTTTTAATAATGAAGGGTGAAATAGAGACTTTTTTAGACATCCAGTAGTTAAAAAAATTCATCACCAGCAGATCAGAATTTCAGGGAATGTTAAAGGAAGTTCTTTAAGCAAGAAATGATATTAGTAAAAAATCAGTTTTATACAAAGAAGCATAAACCACCAGGAATGATAATTACTTGGGTAAATATATAGACTATTTTTAATTATTTAATTTTTTAAAGAAAATCCATTTTTAAAAATAAAATAACAGCAATAGCATATTTGTAAGATTATAATTACATATAAGTATATTATAAAGATGTATAACAGCACTACAAAAGTTAGAAGGGAAGATTGAAAAACTGCTAGTTTAAAGATCTTAAACTGTATATAACATAGTGTACTATCATTTAAGCTAAACTAAAGACACATACCTTAAACTTAGAACAACTACAAACTTAACACAATAAATACTGATAAGAAATACACCAATGAAAGGCATAAAATAAAATTATAATAGTCAACCAAAAAGAATACAGGAAAAAAAATAAAGAAATAACAAAAAAAAATATAGCCATTTTTAGTCAGGACATGTTGTGTATGTGTGTGTGTGTGTGTGTGTGTGTGTGTGTGTGTGTGTGTGTGTAATTGGCTTATGAAATTATGGAAGCTGGAAAATCTAGACCCAGGAGACCATATAGTGTAGCTTCAGTATGAGCCCAGAGGTCTGAGAAACAGAAAAGTTGATGGTTTAAGTTCTAGTCTGAGTCTGAAGATCTAAGAATCAGAAAAGCTAATAGTACAAGCCCCAGTCTAAGTTATATCCTCAAAATTCAGATTGATTTAACATTTGAAAATCAATTTAATTCATTATAATAACAGTTTAAAAAAGAAAAATCTTTGGTCATCTCAATAAATTTAGAGAAAGTATTTGACAAAATTTGATATTTATTATCTATTTATGAAGACAAAATATTTATGATAAAATATTTTAGCATATGAAAAATAGAATAGAATCTTTTTAACAAACCAAAACTAGCGTCATATTTAATAGTGTAGAACTAACTGCTTTCTTCCTACCAAAATCAGGAATGAATACCCATTATCAGAAATGCTTTTCAACATTGTACTAGAAGCTCTAACAAGTGCAATAGGTAAGAAAAAAAATAATCTAGATTTAAAAATAAAATAAGTATTATGTTTATTCACAAATGACTTGTTTACATAAAAATTTTATGAAATCTACAGAAAAGTTATTGGAACTAAAAGTGAGTTCACTAACATTATACAATAGAAAATCAATACAAAATATCATTTGTATATCTATAAATTACCAACTTAAAATATCTCATTTACACAATAACATCAAAATATAAAATTGTACAGCTATAGCTTACAAAAGATGCACAAGACCTGAAAACTAGAAATATTGCTGACAGAAATTAAGGAGGATTAAGTTACACACACACACACACACACTCACACACACACCACACACACACACACTGAGCTCATGGATTGGAAAACTCAATATTGTTAAAATTTCAATTCTATCAAATTTATTTATAGATTCAATGTAACTCTAATAAAAATTCCAGCAGAAAGTTATAGAAATTCAAAAGTTGATTAAAAAAAATGCAAAAAAGAAAATTTGGAAAAAGATCAGAGTTGAAGGATTTATAGTATCCAGGTTCGAAATTTAGTATAAAGCTACTATATAATCAAGACAATTGGTGTTGACATCAAGGTAGACAATAGGTCAATGAAATAGACTAGATAAGCCAGAAATAGATTAGCACATATGTTACAGAGTTCTTGTGCCTCCCCAAAATTTATATGTTGAAGCCTTAACCCCCAATTTTATTGTGTTTTGAGATAGGGCCTATGTAGAGAAAATTAAGGTTAAATGAGGTCATAAGTATGAGACCATAATCCAGTAAGATTAATGTCCTCATGAGAAGAGACATCAGAGAGCTCAAAGGCAGCTATTTGCAAGCCAGGAGGAAAGCTCTCATCAGAAATCAAATCAGCTGGAACCTTGATTTTGGACTTCTAACCTCTAGAACTGTGAGAAAATAAATTTTTGTTGTTTAAGCCACCCAGTCTAAGGTATTTTGTGTGACAGCCTGAAAAGACTAATGTGACAAATGTAGTTAACTAATTTTTGATCAAGATTCAAAGGCAATTTTGTGAAGAAAGGATAGTTTTTTCAACAAATGGTGTAGTAGCAATTGCATATTTATATACAAAAAAAAAATAACAAATCTCAGTCTATCATATTCCCCAAAATTAACTCATAGTGGAGTATATACTTAAACATAAATTCTAAAACTATAAAACATCTGGAAGGAAACATGAGAAAATATTTGTAACCTAGGTTAAGGAAAATTTATTTAGATATAACACAAAAGGACAATCCATGGGAAAAAAAATTGATGAATTAAACTTCATCAAGATAAAGAACTCCTGCTTTTCTAAAGACATACAAGAGAACAAAATATAATCCACAGATGGAGAGAAAAAGGTTGCAAATTATGCATCTGATAAAGTACTGTATTCTGTGTTTTTTAATAATATATTTTTATTTTTTAAATTATAGTTGACATTCTATGTTATATTAGTTTCTGGTGTACAATATAGTGATTAGATATCTATATAATTCATAAAATGATCACTCAATAAATATAGTACCCCTCTGATGCTATATAGTTTTTACAATATTATTGACTTATTCCTTATGCTACACTTTATATCTCCATGACTATTTTGTAACTACTAATTTGTACTTCTTAATTTCTTTCTCCTTTTTTACTGACCGCCATTGCCCCATCCAACACTGCTGCCTTCTGGTAACCCTCAAAATATTTTTTGTATCTAAGGTATTCTGTGTTTTGATAGACTTTTTGTTACCAAAATAAAAATTAAGGACAAAAAGATTAGTTTGAATAAATTACATTTAGTGAATTCATCTTTGATCCTATTATCTTGGATCATTACTTTTAGAACTGATCAAATTCACTGGTGAAAAACAACCCATCTCCAGTTTCTGACTCCTATGTCATTTTTGGCGATATCTCAAAGATTACTAAAATGGTTCTGCAATCACAGTTGCAAAAGTTTTTAGTGCCCTGATGAAGAATGATATGAAGAAATGAAGAAACCTAGGAACAGGCTGAGAAAGTTTCTTCATCATCCATAAATTGGTTTTCTATTTTGTAAGATTTGAGAACAGATAATCTCTAGATTCCTTTCTAACTTCAGATCCTATATTTTTTATTATAAGAAAGAGTGCTCATCTATTTGTGGTGGTTACATTTACTCATCTTTGTTCCTAAATATCATTAAGTGTATTTTTAAAGCCCTTGAAGATAAGAAGTCATAGTGAGCATAGTGGGCAAAATCAGCTATAGGGATGTGTTTCTTATAAGTAAACATTTTTCGCTTTAAAGATCTTAAACTATATGTGAAGTAGTACACTGTCACTTAATCTCAACTCTCTTCATTGACCCAGTGATTTCACTATGGCAGGCTGCAATTTTCAATCTATTTTCTATCTCTTCACCCTCATTCTTTAAATCTTCCATATCTGATCTTCGGTTTGAAAGGCAATATCTCACTCCATTTACATTTCTAATACCAAAGTATTCTTTGGTACATCCTTATGCATGTACATTAAGCCCAACAATATTTATTTGCATGCGGAACACATGTCCAAATGCTTATGTATGAGAATATCTGTTGTACCTTTCCCATTCTGATTGCCCTATGTATAAGACTGAGCCTCTTCTCTCTTTTATCATAAGTCCCTTATGGACTGAGCAACCTGGAAATTCAGTTTTATTTTAGACCAGCTTGAACACAATGTTCACTCGAAGAGCATTTGCTACTACTTAGTTGATCTGAAAACATGAAAATAGAAGCTAGGCTCAACCCATACCTTAGCCATTGCTTTTTTAATTTGTCACCACGTGCAGCCTCTGCAAGAGCAGTTAACAAATGATGGGACTGAATTAGGTGTCCTCTCCTTGATGGAAATTTTAATGAAGCGGGTAATGAACTGAAGGTAGAAAGAATCAGGCAGAAAGAGAAACTAGATGCATGAATAGTTTGGAAAACATATAACCAATCAGAATGCCTGAACTAAATCAATGAGTCCTTGATATATTTCTGAGCAATGAATATTTTTAATGCGGTCATTGCTGCCCTCTTAAAAAGAACAAAACCAGAGAAATAGACCCTCACAGTTTTAGAAAACTAGTCTTTGTCTAGGTCATCTTTCCTGTGAATAACTAATTTCCTTGAATGTTAGAATGTGATATTTTCTAAATGTTAGAACCTCATAGCCTACTAGAGTAAGCAGGAATTTGAAATTTTCAAGGATAATTTTTTTGCTACATTTAGGTCCACCACCATTAATGTTTAGGTTAACACAAATAGCAACTGTGTCAAATGGGCAAATATACTCCCCATGCTGTGCAGCAATAGTTAAACTGTGGGTGACTAAAATGTGGAGGGAATATGTAGAGTATCAGATTATTTTTGAAATTTTGTTATTAACAGTCTTTAAATGTGTCCTGCTATTTTATAAGTCTACTCCTTTTTAGCTAGAAGATTCTAATGAATTCTTTTGCTAGGAATCATGAAATTTTACAGTGTGTGTGTATATATATATATATATATACATATATATATATACATATATATATGTATATATATATATAATTTTCATTACATGTAAAATAAAATTCCCATATATATAAATTTGCTGTACATTTAAAATCAATAATTCATCTTAGAAACAAAAGAGGGAATTCAAATATAATTTCAGTTTAACATGATTTATAAGCAGTTCAAAATGGTAGAAAGATGGTCTTTTGGAATAAAACAAACCTGATATAAACCTGGTTTGTTACTTATAAATTTCAACATTGAGCAAGTAGCTAACAATCTCTCTGAGACTCAGTGTCCTCATCTGCAAATTGGGGTTAATTCCTTTATACGCCATTATGTATTTCCAAAGATTAAATGAATATAGGTAAAAAACATCAGGTTTTATTTTTTGGAAACCCATAAATGAGTTTAAAAACAGCAAACAAAAAGAATTCAGAAAAGATATTCCAATGTCTAAATGGAGAGACAATATCGGTAATGCTTTTCTAATAAAAAGATATTAAAAACATCTCATGAAAACTAGATAGAACAGTGGTGAAAGACATTAATCATTAATATGTATTCACTAGAAATTCTATTCTGTCACAATTAGAGTTCTTTTTTTTATCTTGTTTTATTGATAAATTTAGCTCTCTGGAGTTTATGGCATAAATATGGGAACATGCCATTCTAGACTCCTTTCTGATAAACAAGGAAGAACCAATTATAGTAAAGTAAAAATGAAGGCAACATTACAGGGAAAGTGTCCATGGTGTTCTTTAGTTTTGTTGTTTTTGTTTTTTTTCTTTTGTTGTTGTTGGCATTCTTTTGTTTTAGTAGTCAAGAAAAATAAAATTGGGCCACACTTTTAAAAAATTTACTGTACAAAAATCTTTTCAGGAGATATTTTCAAAATATCTCTGATGCCCTGATCCCAGAGAGCCAAGATTCTGAACTCGAAAACTCTTCCAGGTTAATCTTGTGTTAGCTAGAATTTGAAACAGCTGACAAAAATAACAGAGTATTAAATACTATAAGGTTCATAGAAAAACATAAATCTATAAAGGGGAAATAAATCTAGAAGAATGGAAGATTCTCAAACTGAATTCTGAGGAGGAAAGAAAGTGGGAGATCTATAAAGAAACTCAAAGGCACTCACATTTTCAAAGGACTTGCACATAAAGTGGAAAGAAAGGTATTTTAACCAAGAACAGTGATAAAACTTTGAGGATGGTCAAAGTTCACATGAACCAGATATTCAGTACTTGGGACAGACAAAATAATGTTAATGATCAAAACAAATGAAAAAGCACTCTCAGTTCCTATTTTTTTCTCAATTCCTAAAATGGAGACTGATCTTTCTAACTCAACAAAATAGAACAGATTACTAGTCAAATATTGTTGCGTCACAGAAATTCAAAATCTTATTAGCATATAGCAATAAGCATATATTTATTTCTCTGACATGTTCCCAGCTCATGCTCCTCCTGGGACCAACAACCTTGCCAGTATATGTTCTTGTGAGAATGGAAGAAGCACAGGAGTGTGTGCCCACTCATGCAAGCCAATGTTGATTCCCTTTTTGTACAAGGTCTGCTTATATTTCATTGGCCAAAGCAAGTTGCACAGCTGAGCCCAGTATCAAAGAACCATTTTTGGAAGGAATCTCCAACTTAAATTATAAAGGAAATAGAGGAAAAGGTGAAAAGTTAAGGCTAATAATTTAATCCACCATAAACCCTAGTAAAATAATAATACAATGTCTTTTTTTTATTATGTTATACAATATAATACCAAAGATGCTAAAGGTTTTATTTTTTTTAGATAAGGAAGCTGATTTAAAAAATGAAACCTATGTCCTGAACCTAAGTTCAATGCTCTCTTCAGAGGAAATATACTGCCTCAAAATATTCAAGACATAATCACTGTTGTTGAATATTCAAGGATTTTTAGAAAATATTTTGAAAATGAGCTTATTTATTCATTTAGAATTCTCTAGTTCCTGCTATGTGAAGGATTAGGGCTCAACCCTGAAGATTTAATAGCAAGTAAAATAGCATTCTTGTTGAATATATAGACCAGTGACATTGATTTAAAAAGGAAAGTCATAAACTTTTCAAAATACTTTATTCAAATTTGTTTTATTATTTAATTTTTATGAAAAATAATTAATAAAAACACAGAAAATATTTAATAAAAGTAGAGACTTTTGAGTAAGCTGTAATGAGAGATTCTGTGTTATAATGGAAAGAAAATTCTGAATTAAAATCAGAGCATGCAATTGAAGGACTGAAACTTTCTCTCTCACCCCCTGGCCTCCAGGGAGGGAAGAGGGCCTAGAGGTTGTATCAGTCTCCAATGGCCAGTGATTTAATCAGTCATACCTAAATAATGAAACCTCCATAAAATTCAAAAGGACAGGTTTCAGAGAGTTTCTGGGTTGGTGAACATTCTGGAGATGTGGGGAGAGTGGCACTCTTGGAGAGGACGTGTAATCTCTGTGCCTTTACCTCATTTCATGCCCTAAGCATCCTTCCATCTGGCCATTCCTGAGCTATATATTCTTTTAAAATAAACCAATAATCTAGTAAAAAAAAAAAAACACAGAAGATGTGCATTATGGGTAATAATCTGTCCTTTACAAGCCCTGCTGACAATGAAAAAGTGATTTAATTACTCGGCTTTTATTCTCTCATTAGTAAAAAATTGGGATAATATCTATTTTTCCTATCTCAATTAAATATTATATATTGAACCCATAAAACCTGTAAAGTGCTTTGAAATTGAGGGACCATTAATAAGTGATTAAACAAGTATCAAAAAACATAACATGATGGTTGAATTTGTTGTCATAAATTTAATCTGTCACTTTTCTGCAACTCAGTGTTACTTCTCTAAGTTCCAAAGTTAGACAAACTATTTCAAAGGGCTATTTAACTACTATGACTCTACTTCTATAAACAATTACCCCCACCAAATATTTTATTTTCTATAGACTACTAGAGATAGAAATTGTTACCATATTGCAGAAGGCTAATTAAATATCAAACACTGGTATACACTTCTGTTTAAGCATCCCATATAGAGAAAAACAGCTGACTTCACTGCTGTTTTTGATAATCCCTTACTCTGGTGAAACTATATACTGTCAACTCCTTTGAAAGCTGGCTAAAGTTACTTAAAAGGAGATCCATTATTACTTATGGATAAATTTTAATTGAGAATTTGCATTTCATTTAGGGTAAGAGCTTCCCTTCGCAGACTTCTATGTCTACAGACCAAGAGCCTCTCAGATCAGTAAAACATGGATGCCCCACAGTCTTTTTCATCATTACTCTGACACCATTGTAAATGGCTCAGTTCCAAGAGCATAAATCTGTTCCTATTTACCTCTTAGTTTTTATCTTTCTAGTCCTCAGTAACCTTTACATAAAGCACCCCATCTTGGATCATATTTTTGATCTTGTCATCCCCAAACAATATACTGGGTTGGGTCTAAAATATCTATTTCTCTGACTACCACTGCTAGTCCTTCAGTTTACTGAGTGTGGTGGTCCCATTCCATCAATTATTCACTCACTGTATTTATTCTTAAATAAAAATTTAAATTTTAAAATAATTTATATTTATAGAAAAAATTTGAAGAGAGTACAGAGATGTCTCATATATCCCACATCTAGTTTCCCCTATTATTAATTAATATCTTTTGTTAGCATAATATATTGTTTATAACTAATGAATCAATATTGATACATTACTATTAACTAAGTCTATACTTTATTCAGATTTCCGTAATTTTAACTTAGTGCCCTTTTTCTGTTTCAGGATTCCATATGAAATATTATATACATTTAGTCATCACATCTTCTTAGACTATTCTTGGCTGTGACAGTTTCTCAGACTTTTCTTGAAAGTCTTGAGGAGCACTGGTCCAGTAGATTTGTCTGATGTTTTTTTCCTGTTTAAGCTGATGTTATGATTTTAGGGGAAGAAAACCACAGAGGTGAATCATGGTTATTATAACAGCATATTAAAAATATGTATTATCTGCTTGACTTATTGTTGTTGTTAACTTTGATCACCTGAAGTAGTGTTTGTTAGTTTGCTTCAGCATAAAGTTATATTTTTTACCCTTTCTCATACATACTCTTTGGAAGAAAAATATTGGGTGCAGCCTACACTTAAGGTGTAAAGAGTTATACTCCTTGAGAGTGGAGTATCTATATAAATAATTTGGAATTCTTTGCCATTGTAGTTTGTCTTTTTTTCCCCCATTTATTGATTTTATCATTTGCTTACTTCAGTATAAACCTATGGATACTTATATAGTTATTTTACACTTTAGTTTATAATTCAGAGCTATATATTTATTTTTTTTTTGCTCCAATTGTTCCAGCTTTGGTCATTATAAGCTCTTTCAGTTGGTTTCTGTGTCCCTTTTTGTCATAACCCCTCCCACCCTCACTCCTTTCCACATCATTCTATTTTCTTTTTAAGCACTTTCTTATTTTTTGGCACTACAAGATATTCCAAGCTCATCTTGCCCCAGTCCTAGAATTAGCCATTTCTCCAGAAGCACTGGTTCCTTTTATTGGAGAATCATATTAGAAAGTAAGATCTGCATACTACCCTGGAGACTTAATTTATTGATGTACCACTTTCTCACTATGAATCAACCTCTGTTTTTTCGTCCTAGTTTCTGATTTCCACTCTTCAAATGATTACTTCATGTCTTCTTTTTTCTACTCAAAATTTATCACTCTGATTCCTTTCACCTTTTCTTGATGATCTCTCAAATTATCTATTTTGCTGAGAAAATTTATTTAAAAAAAAACTCCCTTATTTTCACCACCCAGGATATCAACCTATTCATCTTTATCCAGACTATTTTACTCTATCCAGTGCTGAGATTGAAATGTCTGCATTCTGGAATCTGAGTGAGAAAAAGTTGCATTTCTTGTTATTATGTGTGCAAAACACCACATATTCTCCTGGTTTTCAACGTTATCTTCATCCACAGCTATTTCTGTGTTTGCTTTTCTCAAGTCAATTGCTCCTCTGGTTCAACTTCTCTAAGCAATAAACTTCCATCTTCTGCCTGGGTGGAAATGAAGCATCATTGCTACAGGAAGAAATGGAGTTCCAACTGTTTCAGTGCAATTCCAACTTCAATCTTGAGAGATACCTATTACCACCACTTCTTAAGCCTGTCTAGGTTCTGTGATTTGAAGAAATCTCTTTGGGCTCTGTGCTCTAACCTTATCTCACTTCTTCCACTCTGCACTCTACCCCTAATCACTTATATTTAACTTTGTTTGCCAAAATCAGTTACTAATCATAAGTATGCTTTTTATACTCCCAAACTTTTTACTTGTTATTTTCTTCTCCCTTTATCTTTAGAATTTGTAATTTTCATATTAATTTATTATCATTTTAGTGAGATTTGGGAAAAGAGATGAAATAAACATGCGTGCTCAAACTACCATGCTTTATTAAAAATCTTAGTGAGATTTAGAAAATCCTGCCAGATCAAGCCTTTTATTTAATCATCTTTTTAGTCCCAATTTTCAAATTCCATCATCATTGCTAGGCTTGAAGGACAAACATCTAGAGTGAGAAAAGCTTTTGTCTTTGGATCCAAAGAGACTTTGGATTTGGCTATTAGTCCTTCTGTCTACAGTTATATAGCATCCAAATTGGAAGTTTAAACTTAAAATAATAGAAATTCTTTTTCTTACAATTCTGTAGATAAGAAATCCAGTATCAGCATTGTGGTAGGGTCACACTCCCTCTAAAGGCTCTTGGGGAGATTCCATTCCTAACCTCTTTTAGCTTCATCATTCCTTGGCTTATGGCTGTATCATTCCAATCGCTGCCTCTGTCTTCAGGTGGTCATCTCCCCTGTGTGTGACTTTTTGCTGCTTCTCTCTTTTAAGCATTCTTGTGATCTCTCATCTCAAGTTTCTTAACTCATTTTTTATCTGCAAAGACACTTTTCCAAATAAAATAATATTTACAAGTTCCAGGGATCAGGACTTGACATCTATGGTAGCCATTATTTGGTCTACTACAGTACGTGTGTCAGTCAGTGTGTTTGCTTGCAAACAACAGGAACTGATCCCAGTTACCTTAGAAGAGCAGAAATCTATAGCAGGATGACATTGGAGGCTCACATTAATGAATACTAGAAGGTTAGTTTTTAAATTGGTAAAGAACAAAAGGATAGGTGTCCAGAGACCAAGCAATAGGTACATTATGCCTCAGGACAATATCACTGTGAATAAATTGTAATGCAACCTTTGCCTTTAAGTTCTTTGATCAAGATTCAAAGTCTTTTGCAAGAACAACTGGTTATCTGAGCATAAGTTACATGTCAAGTCTCAGGTTCTCAGGGGGCGGGAGATTGAGGTACTTCCTGCTACAAAGGAGAATTCCAAAATAAGAGAGGAGAGTAGGCTATCTGTTAGGCCATAAAAATAAGTGAACAAGTAAAGAAATAAATAAACAAACAGACACATGGAAACCAATATAAAGAATAACTATATTTGTAAATTTAAAAAGATGAAGAAATGGGTAATAAATTCAATAAGTGTAGGAAATAAGATCAATTCCCAGGGCTGTTAGCTCTATAGTTTAAATTCTTCTCACTCAGTGATGTTGCCTTCTGCTATAACAAAATTCACATTATTTATAAAATAATTTTACAGTAATTAATTAATTATATATATTTTCCCTAATTCACAGGATAAATGTCAAAAACTTAAGAAACTGGTTTGAATGTGAATTAGTCTCTAGCCCCTTATAAAGTATCAAAACATTAAAACTTCATCATTCAAATAAGTATTAAACAGCCCCCTCTTAAATCTAATTCTGAAAATTCTATTTTTAAAAAATAATAGTCATATTCAAAGCAATTTTGGAACTCCTATTTGTAGTATAAACACCAGCGTCCCCATATTGCAAGTTTGTGTCTTAAAGACCAATCTTGCATGCTTAAATTATATTATTGTGCATACCAAAATATTTGTTTTAAATGAAGTTCTGGGAAAAAAAAATAATGGTTTCAGTAACAACTTTTGGCATAAATTTTAATCTATAAGAAACTGGCCAAAAAAAATCTGTTTGCTACAGAAACTACTAAATTCAGATTTCTAGTTCTATACAAAGTTTGAAGAAGGGAAGACACCAACTTTTATGAAGATATTTATGACTTTCCAGCTTTGAAAGAAAAAATATCTCTATTTTATAATTTAAAAAACTGAGTTTATATACCTTTTCTAGATCTCATAAACAGAATTAGAGCTCATAAACAGAATTTTAATCCTATACCAATGCAAAACACATGTAAATTTTGAACTTAAAACAAGATGAGAAAATGGAATTATATCTGTTTTCTTTGTAAGAATGACAAGATAGCTTGTGAACCACAGCTGAGAAGAAAAATCATGGAATTTATTTTTTCTTTGTTTTTTTTTTTTTTGTTGTTTCTCTTATTTGATGCAAAGTTGAGAGACTCTTTAAACAGAGTGCTGGGAAAGAGGAGCCAGATGTCACTAGCAAATAATCCCTTTATTTTGTACGAAGAAAAGCAAAACAAGAATTATGATTTAAAACAAAAAGTGGAAGAAGTATTAAATTTCATAAGTTCATTCTTTCTATAACAAAATGTTCCTTAATAATTCTAAATTTTCTTGTTTTAATGAATATATCGCTTGACAATTAAAAAAAAACAGTATATGAGAGGGAAAGCATTATTTTTTCCTCTTATTTAGTTAGCCATTAAATGATTCTCTCTTTTTTTTTCAAATTAAATAAGGACATGAGATAAAGACTTGACAGAACACAATTTTAAATATTTGAAAATTAAGGTTTTCTGGGATAGCATTAAACACATACTTAGTGGCCTTTTATACAAATAGCTCAATACTTGCTATTCCTGCTGTCTAAATGTTCAGCCCCTTTTTATCTGGTGGTTTCTACTTATTCTTTACACCCAACTTTATAAAACCTTATTCAGCTTTGCTAATTACCATGATACTTTGTAATATTGATGCCATCTGAGTTATGCTGTATTTAAAAGCCCATTCACATATGTCTATGAGTATGTCAAGGATAAAAATCATGTATTTTAGAATTTTCTATTCTGGATGACAAATATAGAACCTAGTACAGGTAAAATTGTAAATATTTTCTTTAAATGGATACAGGATATCTGAGTTGGTAAGAGAAAATAATTAAATGAGCAAAATTCTATCTTATTTGAGATGGGTGATTGAATATACTCATTTATGAAATCAATCATATTTGTCATTATTAAATCTAGCTTTTGTTTGCTATATTACTTGAGTTGTTATCTTTATGTTGCTCAGAAAACAGTAAGAACAGCAAAAAAAACATGAATATAAAACAACTTGGAATTTAAGACTAATAATAATCTCTGTCAATGACTCAAATTCTCCCACACCAGTTCCTAGAACCAACTAAATACCTGTGAGTGAAGACTTCACATCTGAACTGGAGAGTTTAGGGCTCAGAGTATGATATTCAAGTGACAAACAAAGAGTGTGTTTTAACTCTTAACAAGCTGAAATCTTTCCTTGTTACTTAGCAGATTTTTCCCACTATACTACAAAAGCCTTGGAATCTGCAAAGCTCTACGTCATTAGAACTACTAGAATTATTAGAGAAACAATTTTTTCCTTGTTTTTCTAAAGTTACAAAGCAATAATTTTTTAGATATTTCATCTGAGGTTTTGGACTCACTTTCAGAGAGAAAAGTGCAGTAAATAAAATTCCTGTCATTGCAATGTTTTTGAGATAATGAAAGGCAGTTTTTTATTTTCTAAGTATACTGAGACCTCTGATATCTATGTGAACTGGTATCTTCTTTGTAAATATTTATAGACATTACAAAAGTGATAAGGAAGCAAATGAACATATATGTTTTTATCATGTAATTAAAGCAAAGACTGTAAATCCCTTACTAAGTTATTCAGCCAGGGAAACATCACAACCATATATTTACGTGAAAATGATTGTTAAGTCAATTAGTAGAGAATCAAAACATATGCTATTTATATCTAATTGACTTTATAACCAATCGAGCAGAAATTTTCTAAGTTTACAATGCTGGGAAGCTTATAACACACTAAATTCACCTATGATTACTGAAAACTGTTTGATCTTCCTTCTAACATATAAACTTCTTGAAGACATAGATAATTTCTCTTCTGTTTGTAGCTCTGTTGTCAGTGTCTAGCTTTATATGTAGTCACTGCCAAGTCCTGATGTAACCCCAAAGTCAGCTTTTTCTTGTTCCTTAAGGGCTATTTTTTGCTATTAATTTGGGGGAAATAGGATAACGTTCACCTGAAGCTCTCTTCTAACTTACCACTTAATCACTGCTGCTATGCAACACTTGATTTCAGATATAAGAGAAGAAATACAGAGAATAAACCCCAGAAAATAAGAAAACCATGAAAAAGAAATAAGGTTTTGTCAAAATGACACATAGCCAAGTTGAATAGACTTTCACTATCCAAAGATGGGACAATTTGAGCATTATAAAGAATAACAACTATGATTAAAACACATTTAATGTACAAAAAGCCATGCAGTCATAATGATATTTTAAAGATAGAGACAAGCCAAAACTCAATGGACCTTGGACATTGGACATCCACTAAGGATTACCTTGGCGCCAATTCAGTACTCTGAAAATTGGCAACTGAAGAGAAGGAATTAACCATTTATCTTGTCATCCTGAAGTAAATTGTGTTTCAGGGTATCCCATAAGTTCTATAGGTATAGAAAAGTGTTTCACAAAAAAGTAGTCTAGTTAATAAATGTAGAAAGAATGATACAAAAATCATTATGCAATCCCTAATTAAATAATTGGTTTAGTAAATGTCATCAATAGATGATAAAATTATTAAATGTGAGGTTCATAAGTAATTTATTGTCTAAATAGACACTTTGTGAGTAAAAGGTATACTATCAACAGTTATTCCAGGAGAATAAACATAAACTGGTATAATTCTAGGCAGAGAAAGATCATCTTATGCTGGGGAACCCGAAAATGAAGAGAACTGGTGTTACTGACATTACCGATCAGTTTTAGCAGACTAAAAGTAAGTCAAATGATGTCATGGGAAGTATTTGTCCTAATCCAGAATATGGAGGCTGCTGCAGTTTAACAATACAACAGCATTTTAAAATGGCTAAAACAGGTTCAAAGAGACTTTTAAAAAGTACAATTCAAATAAATTAACTGAAAAAAAAGCATTTGGTGGAATAGTTGGGTAAAATTTAATATAAATTGGGCATTAGGTTATGTTAAATAATTGTTGGTAAGTGGAGAGGTGAGACAATGACATTGTAATGACATAAGAAATCTCTCTCCTTTTCTGGAAATGTGCTAAGGTATATTTAGGAGTAAGAGAATAATGTATGGAAGTTGTTTTAAACTACTGCAGCTAAAAATGGCGGGGGGTAGGTGAAACAACTTTGGCAAAATATTGATTGTTGATGATAGGCTTGTAAGTAAGGATTTGGTGTACTCTCAGCAATGTTTCTCCACATTTTCCATCCTGTGCACTATGCCATGACCACCTTTGCCTGTATGCTGTGAGCTAGCAGTTAATACAGGCAATCCTTGAATATACTTTGACTCACTCATCACTTCCCAACTGACTACCACCATCAAAAATAAGTTATGTCAAACTTGCTGAACAGGTAAAGGAAGGAGAAACTAAATGAAATGAACAGACAGGATACAATGCCTCTCTAACCTATTTTAATGTCTATTTTCTAAAATTCCACCAATCTTTTGGGAAATTGATGGTAAAATATACCTTTATAGTACTACATTTCTCTGAGTCTGAGTGAAATTGGTAAATCACACACATAGGCAAAAGTACACACCACATACACACACACACACACAACTCTCGAAGATTATCATTAATACTCTACTGTTTCATAACCTCGTGAGGAAAAGAAACCTGCCATTGCTTCATAACCACAACCCAGCTTCTATACTAATAAATTGGTCTTTTGTATTGTTATGCAAAGTGGTGATAGTTCCTTCTCTTCAGAAGCATTTTGGTCTAAAATATGTTTTGTTAAACAGTCTAGAAATAATGAAAAGGTTCATCCATTAGCCACATACCCTTTAATGACATATCCAATAGCTATAAATAGATCTTGTAATGGGTTTAACATTGTCATTTGTAAAGACCCAATTATGTGCTCAGACCAGATGCTGTCCTTTTCCCCAGTCTGGTGCAAAGGTGGGGAGACGAGTTCCAGTCTCCTAGTTATATTAAATTAAATTAAATTAAATTAAACTGAAATATCTGAAAGTTATGATCTTATGTAAAGTTTGAGATATGAGCGGTAAAAATTATTTCAGGGAAAGTAGCACCAAAATTACCAAAATGAGGACAAGTACTACTCAAGTTACTTGAGGAAATGAGGAGACTCTCCAGAGAATGTTGATTCTATTTCAACAGAAACATTGGAAGCCATGGAAACAAATTCAAGCTGTTTGCTAATTATTGCCTACATGAGTGACAAAGCTGATCCTGAACTATGTCCCACAGGATCACAGATTTAGGTATATTTAGGTAATGTAAGATCTTTTCTTAGTGGCCTGGGAATTGGAATGAAGTGTGAATTTAGGATTAAGTGTCATACCTGGCGTGTCACCTTCTTTCATAGCAGTGGCTTCTGAATCAACTCTAGTAACCCGATAATAGGCACTGGGCTAGGTCCTTTGTTTAATATCTAGTGACACGAAGGAAGCTTACCATATGTTATATAGATAAAATAAGCCTGATCATATGAAAAAATCAATTAAGGAAAGTCAATATATAAGCTAATTTTAATACCAGCAAAAGAAGGAGAGCATTGAAAATTTAATACAATTTTCAACACAGAGATAGGAATAGTAAGTTCTGTAAGAATTAAAAGTGAATAAACTCTATTAATCCCAGTGGACCAGAAAGGCATTATAGAAGAGAAGGGATTTGAGCTTGGCTTTGAAAAAAAATGGTAGAATTTAAAAGAGAGAGAAAGGGGAGAAAACTCCAGATAGTAAGAAGAATGTGTGAAAAGCACTGAACAGCCAGACTTTTTATAGTTCGCAAACGAGCTTCCCTGAAGTAGAGAATTAATGGGAAGTGACAATAGAAAGACAAGTTGTTAATGTCTTCTTAGGTTCTCTTGCATAGAACCTTCCGAGCATTCAGATCTCATCCAGTCTTGGGTACATATTAAACCATATAACTCAGTAGCTCACCACAAAATAGTGAGTCAGTGCTGTTGCTGTTGCTGAACATGGTAGGACTTTGTTCTCTTAAACTAGTAATCTTTTAGCTAGGCCTTGTCCAACCATTTGCTTCTTGGTGTCTCACAAACAAACAAATCATTCACGAATTTTTAAAACAAGCCCATTCCTAATACAATTAACATGGAAAGAATTCAAGACAACAGTTTTGAATAGATTTATTTTATTTACACAAACCCTAATTTTAGTGTAACTTCTCCATTCCCGAACTAGTATATTGATGAATTTTATTTACTGCCTCCTACTTCTTTATCCATATCTAACGTTTCTCATTGTTATTTATGTATTTTTACTCTCTCCAGTACAACTGAGTTTTTTTGTTTTGTTCATTGGTTCATGAGTTATGTCAGTGACTGTTTTTTTTTTTTTTTTCTGAGATGGGCTGATTTAAAAATATGGGCCCTGATTGTTTTAGCTAATTGCTTTTAACAATTTACTGTCATGAAAAAACTTTGTTAACTTTTCCATTCAATGCACCCTTAACTCCAAACAAGCAAAGCATTATTTGTCATCCCTGACCATGATACAGCCAACCTTACCCATTGAAAATATATATATAAGCAAAGGAATGTAGGTTACATTAAAACCTAATAAGATCTTTGGTTGCTTAAAGTTAATGGCTCATTTGTTTGCAATGAACAAACATCCTCTCACATTAGGTCAGAAAAAGGATAGTTTATTCTACAAATACCAATGAACTGGAAACTAAACATTAACAGAAGCTAAGGCTGCCTTGGGGACTGGCTACTACTCATTTTCTCTCTATTATCACAGGGTATCCTCTTTAGCTTCCTGCTGTTCTCTGTACATATGCCCTAGGCACCCCTCTAGATCAATCAGACATTTTTGCAGTGTCAAAAATTCTGATTGTTTCAGAATTCAACTTTACCTTGCCTTGACCATTCCAGACTAGACCATCCACTCCTCCTCATGGAATTTATCTGTGTGAATTTTGCTTTCTCTTTCTAGTAGTCTCAGTCCAAGAATTCTTAGATAGGAAGTTGATGGCCTCAGAATCTTTTCACACTAGTCCATACATTTTAAATTATGGCTCATACACTAATCTGTCCATTTTTTAATTGACTGCTCATACTTGGGTTGCATCCAACCTTTGTCTGATGGTCTGTGACTAAGCGGGCCAGGATATTTTGGTACAAAATTGCCCTCTCTTCACATCTCTTCAGCAGTGCCCTAGGTGGAGCTGTTTCTCTTTGAAGAGCAAGTAGACATGGAAAGCCTTAAAACCTTTTATGTAGAGACGTGCCACAATCCCTGAGAAGTGGACCCACGAAAAGAGACTGGAAGGACTGGATTTTGTATGTACCATGGGAAGAAGAGATTCTTACATCATGGTCAATCTTAGGAAAAATTGAAATGGGCTGGAACTGTTGTATGATTTTAGGTGTTCTGGTGGGGCTTTGGATCTTGGTCATGGTTTCTTCATTTAGACACTGAATGATGCCTTTGAAAAAGCTTCCTTCCAAATAACTAACTCCTCTCCAGCATTCCCAACAAGTGGTCATCTTGTTTCACCTTGGATACCACCAGTGGTAGGGAGCTTATTTAAAGAGGCCACTACCCTTCTAGGGAACTGTTAGCCATGACAGGAATAGCATCTTCACTTGGATTCAGTATTTATGTTTTATTATGAAAGCTATTTCATGAGTGCTCTCAGTTGTTCATGTACTACTTGAGATATAAATAACAAAAATAGATTCTGAGGGCTGAAGCACAGAGTGAAATGTATTGATGGAATATTTCTGTATGTCACACAATCCAGAGCAAGCTTGGGAAAAACAGGAATGATAGTATCCCTGGGAATATACCGACTGGCAATTTGTAGATCTTTACTCTAAATACTGCAGGTAACATTATTCAGTTACCAATTACTCCTACCCCTGTGTTTCTGGATTTATAGTTCTGGATTTCTAAGACAGAATCAATTGACTAAAAATGGGTCAGCTGCCCATTTTTCAAGAGTTAGGTATGGCTACAGGGTCAATTGGCAGAAATATGGTATCTTGGAGTATTCTTGAGGGAGATGGGCAGTTCTCAGAGAAGGGCTATGCAAAACACACAGTAAGTAGCCACCACAGGCAAAAAATTAAGGACCAGATTCTTTCATTTAAATGTCTCAGTGATCTGGTCTCAACATCTATTTTCAGCCTTATGTTTTACTACTTATTTTCCCTTTCTAGTTCTTTCTTTGAGTCACACTGTGTGACTTGATAGTGACTGATGAAATCATTTGCCCTCACATTTTTTTGACTCAGCTCATATTGTCTCCTCTACAGGGAAACCACATCCATAATTGTCTCAACAACACCTCATTTAAATTTTTAAAATTTTTGTCAGTTAGCTTAAAAATGTAATTTAAAAAACAAAGCAAATTGTATTTTATTTCTTCTCAATCTCATTTATGCTTCCCAAAGGCAACTAATATCAGCTCTTGTGGCTGCTTCTGATGCAGAAAAGGGCAAATTCCATGAACAGGGCGGAGCCTAAGCCCTGCACTGAAAGAGAGAGAGAGTTCTTTCTTGTCTGAGAACAAGAAAAATTCAAATGCATGCCAGATTCAGAGTCAAAAGGGAGGTTTATTAGAAAAGCGATAACACTTCATAGACAGAGCATAGTGTTCTCTCAGAGGCAGAGAATGAGAGAGCCTGAGAGAGACTCAGAGAGACAGACAGAAACAGAGACAGTGACAGGACTAAATACACTGAAAGAGACCAAATTAAAAAAAAAAAAAAGGACACTGAGAAGGGCCCTAAATGTACGGGGAATTCAGTTTATATATCATTTTTCAGTGACTATGAATTACAGTTTAAAGACTTTGTTCACCCATTTTCCTTTGAAGGAATTGACGTATAATACTGAAAGGATAATAGTATGTAGTGTGAAAAGGTAAGAATATGTAGGATGAAGGTCTGCTGGCAATTCCCAGCCTTTGATCCACAGATTCTCCATGGTTTTAGCCTTAGGAAATGTATGATTTATTTCATTTTGTGTAGGGCACAACTTAAAGACTATTTTCTCATTTTCCCCTCACAGTGTAGGCCAATGGTTTGTTAGCAATCCCAGCAGAAATCTTTCTTTGTTCAATGCAAGTGGTCTGGCTATAGGGCGGATCAGCATATTGCAGTCTCTGAATATAGCTTGATTTAACATTTTAGTTATCTTTCCTCCTCCTTACATTATTTCTTTTAATATTTACATCTATATTACCAAATAAAATATTTATGCTTCTGTTTTTGCTTTTTATATTTTTCAGTTTCACACACTCTTTTTGACCTCTCATAATGGGAGCTTCCTCCTCCGTCATGTATACTTTCCCTCACTTTTTCATGCTTCCAAGATAATTTATATGTTTATGAGTTTAGGTTTAATAATTCCTCAGTGTGTACATTGTTATAACAATGTAAATATTATTTACAATGAAACCACATAGTATACATTTACTTACTTGTATGATCTTTCATTTTCCCTGTAGTTAATAATTAATTCATTCTTAGTTGCTTTATTTTCTATGTACTTATTATTAACTTATCTATGATTTCTCTACCATAAGTAGAAATATCCCTGATATGCTTAAACATATTGATCCATTTCGTCTTTTTCTTTGCAATATTTCATTTGGAGGCTTCCTTCTTCCTAGTACAATCTGGGTAGGCTGTTTCCTGGAACTGTGGCAGCCCTGTGATTCTTGGACATCTCTTTACCATCTTGGAGATTCTCTTTCCTTCTCCTCTCCAGTATTAGATTCAGCACCTCCCTCTCTCTTGGTTTATTTCCAGTAGGTACCAGAGAACAAATGGATTTTATGATGGAAAACATCTTTATTCTACCCTTACCTTTGATTATTTGAGCTATAGATAGAATCTATATTAAAAAATATTATTTCCTCAGAAATGTTAAAGGATTGCTCCATATTGTTTTAGCTTCAACCTTTGCCATTATAAACTTGATGGCATTCTAATTCTAGATACTTTGAATATAATCTTTTTCTCTTCTCTCCTCTCCTCTCCTCTCCTCTCCTCTCCTCTCCTCTCCTCTCCTCCCCTCCCCTCCCCTCCCCTCCCCTCCCCTCCTCTTCTTTTTGCTCTCATGTATACTTGTATCTATTTCAGATTTTAAGATCTTCTCTTTGCCCACAGCGTTCACAGATTTTATGGTCTATGTTGCTGTGTGCCTTTTCTTGCCCACTTTCCCAGACACTTGATGGGCGCTTTCAGTCTAAATATTTTCACACTTCAGTTCTAGAAATTTATTTATTAATTTGATCATTTACTCCCTGTATATAGCTCTGTTTTGTTCTGAAATTTTGAGTTTTAGAATCTGTAGGATTCATCTTACATTTTTCTATTTTTTTCTCTTTTCTATCTTGTCATCTTTTTGTTATTTGTTCTTCTTTCTTAGGGATTTCTCCACGATATTCTCTCAAAGAAAAGGATTTATAATGAATATGCATGTGTTCATGTGTCTAGGATTCATAATGCATAAACTGTAAATATTTTCCAACAGAATGTTTCTCTAAAATCTTCAACTTGATATCTATAATTCAAATTCCACCTTCAAGAAAGATTTTTTAATTGGTACCTCATCATAATGTACTGCTCAGAGTAGCCAAATACTTGAATCAAAACCAAGAAACAGACTTTCAAAAGGAAGACTAAAACTGTTGAAGTTCCTGTTTGTATTACCTTTTATTTAACATGACTCTTCTACTGAATAACTTATTAAGAAAATTAAAGTAGCCCTTTGTATTATATTCTCCAAAAACCAATTTATTATGGGCTACCTTGTTTCATAAATAAGGAGGTACAAAGAGTCTTTAATTCACATTTCTTTTGTATTCCTTCTTCAACTCCAGTAACCCAGACCATCAGACAGCACAATCACACTTACTTCTCCTCTCTGCCCTATCAAGGTGCCCCTCTGCAAGTAATTGGAAGTTGACAACTATCACTATCAGGTAACACATCTGCAACTTGCCAGAGGCCTTCTTTTTCTAATGCCTAAACCCAGAAGATAGAGATTAGTAGTGGCACGTGCAATCACTCAGTTCTTCAGGAGTAAATTGGAGGAGGGGGAACATTTAGAGCCTCTGAGATCACATTACATAAGAGCAACCATCTAACTCTTGTACTGTATGTGTAGCTGGAATATAGAAAGGTAAAGGAAATTGTCTTCCCTCAAAACCTGCCTCTTGAACATTTTGTTTGGTGAATGGCTTAGGAAAGAGTATTCCCTAACTCTTCTCTGTCATTCATATTATTGGTCACCACGTCCTATAATTATACCTCTTAATATCTCTGGAAATTTTTATCTCATCTCGTTTCCACTGACATTTGCTGATTCTATGTGGTACTAATTCTTTTCTGAATTACTGTGGTAGCTTCCTCATTATCTCCTCACCCCTTTTCTTCCATTCTATTAATAATATTTCAATCTATGTTATTGTTAAAAAATTCACAACTGTGTCCACTCCCAATTTAACTTTTTTTAGTGACTACAATTACTTATTAAAAAAAACTCAAACTCTAAACCATGCCACTGAGACTGTTATGAGATGGCCTCTCATCATTCTTCTCACTCCTTACTAACTTATGTTCAGCCTGGACAGGCTATATCATTTGTGGGGCTCAATGCAAAATGAAAATACAGGTGCACTGTTCAAATATTAGTAAGAATTTTAAGATGATGGCAGAAGAGCATTAAACCAAGCATAGGAGCCTTCTAAACATAGGATTTTTTGAGTGCACAAATTGCATGCTCATGAAGCCAGCCCTTGCCCAGCTCATAAAAGCTAAAATTGATGATGATGATGATGATGATGATAATGATAATGATAATACCACTAATAAAGACACTTTCCCCCACCACTATTTTCAAAGCCCCAAATGTACCATATTTATTTTTTCTTTGCTCAGACTATTTTCTCTGCCTGATGGCCTTCCTTCACCTTTACCTGGCTAATCTTACTGTTTCTTTTAAACTCGATTCAGTTATCTTAAACACTGGAAATGCTTTACCTTTCCTGCTCCCTCTTTTTCTAGCTTTGATTAAATGTCTTTCTAATATATGCCTATGATCCCATGTACCTACCTTTGTTGTAAATGGTTGTTTATATCTTTGTCTCTCAGTCTTGGGACCTGTGATTTTCTTCTTTACATTCTTAGAGCCTAGGACAGTTCTTGGCATACAGTATGTGCATAAAAAAAGATTGCTGAATATAAAGTAAAAGTAAACTTATTTTAGAAATAAAGTTCAGAATTTTATTGCGGTGTTTTATTTTATGAAGTATAATTCTTACCTTTACATATAAAGTTCATATTTTGCTGGCATATATCAGATACAGTGTTAAAACAGTTTCACTATCTGTCATGAATTAGAAGGAATTATTTCACCTTTAAAATTGATAGTAGTCTCTATTAGAGGTATTAAATAGCCAATTTTAACTCAACCTTTTGATGCATCATATTTCAGCTGAGTGAATAATTAACTTTCTAGAAACTACATATTTTCGAAGTACTCTAGGATTATTTTATTTATGTGCTTATTTTTAGCATATATTTTTTAGCTCCTTGCTAATATTTTTAGTGGCATTTAATGTTTAAAATTTATCTAAGAGCAAGGGAAATGGATCTAAGAGTATTTTTTTCCTTTACTAGACTCTACCTGCTTTTTGCTGTTGTTGGAAATAATGTTAGTTAATATTTACATTAGACTTTTACAGAAAAATATTGTCTCCTGTGGAGTCATTTGGACAAATACAAAATCTTCTTTGAGTCAGTTAGATAAGCTGACTCTTTTATGCCTATTTTAGAGATGGAAAACTAACTTCTTAACATGGTGATTTCCCAAATTTACTTACTGATAATATTTTATCAGAAATAACCTAATAAAACAATTAATTACTCAAAGCATCCATAGCTGAAGTGTTTTCTCCATATGTTGCCTTGCAACTACATAAAATATTAATTATTCATATATACATAGACCTATTTTTAGGCTTCTGATTTGTTCTCTTGATCTATTTTTCTATCTTGATGTTAACACCTTACTTTGTTGATTACTGGTGCTCTATCATAAATCTTGGGGTAAAACAATGTAACTTCTTCGATTTTGTTTTTTATCAAAGTTGTTTCGGCTATTGTAGGTTGTTAGAATCAGATTGAATTTTTTCACCTTCACTTTACTGGAAGAGTTTGTATAAAACTGATATTAGTTCTTCCTTAAATGTACAATAAAATTACTAGAGAAGCCTAGAGTTTTTTTTTTTTTTTGAAGTGAATCCTGGGAAGAATTTTAACTACACATACAGTTTCTTTCATAGATATTGAGAGATCAATGTAGTCTATTTATTCTTGAGTGTGCTTTGATATTTAGTGTCTTACAAGGAATTTGTCATTTGCTTCTAATTTGTCAAATTTAAAGTTGTTCTTTAAATTTATCTGTGTTCTTCCTGTGTTTTTCATTCCGTTGGGTAGACCTAGATCTTATTTAGAATTATTTTTCTTCTTCAAGGACTTCATTTAACATTTTGTGATGTGGAGGTTTGTTGGTGGTGAATTTATTTAGCTTTCCTATGTTTAAAAAAAAGTTTTTACTCCACTTTTATTTTTGAAAGAAATTTTCACTGATTAGAAGGAAATTCTAAATTGACATTTAAAATTTTTATTTAACTAAAAAAATGTTTCATTGCCTTCTAGCTTGCATTGTTACTTATATGTAATTTGCTATCATCCTTATATTTTCCCCTTTATATATAATATGTCTTCTCAGGTAGCTTTTAAGATTTTCTCTTTATCCCTGGTTTTGAGCAAATTGATTATGAAGTATCATGATGTACATTTCTTTATGTTTCTTAATCTTGGGGTTTGTTATTTTTGTGAATCTGTGGGGTTTTAATTTTCTTTAAATTTGGAAAATTTTCAGACTTCTTTAAATACTTAAAATAATTTTATGTTTTTCTCTTCCCTCTTTTAGAATTCCAATTACATATGTATTAGGCTTCTTGAAGTTGCCTCACAACTCAGTAATTCTCTTTACATTTCTCTTCAGTTTTTTATTTTCTGTGTGTTTCATTTTGGATATATTCTATTGCTATTTCTTCAAGTTTACTACTTGATTCTTGTACAATATCCAATCTGCCATTAATCTCCTCCAGGGTATTTTTCTTCTTAGATATAGATTTATCTTTAAAAGTTTGATTTGCATTCCTCTAAAATTTATGTCCTGTCTCTCTCTATTCAATATGTTCTACCTTTTCTCTAGCTTTTGAACATATGTCCTTTTCTATTAATTTCATCAGATTTTTTCCCCCTGTTCTTATAAAATTTCCTCATAAGCTGGTACTTATAAGTTCTCAGCTGAGTTCATGATGAGGACCCTGTGTCTATCTCTAAAATGATCTCTCTGTGTAGCCTCCTCATTTCCCGTACTCTACCTGGTGAAAGAGTTACTTTGGTTCCTTCAGACTTCCAGCTCTGTCTCCTCAGTTCTGCCAGCCTGCCCAGAACTACTTTAGCCTTCTTTCTAGCCCCACAGCAGTCAGGCCTAAATATTCTCTCAAGACATTAAGCTGAGACAATTGTAGTGTTCATTTGCTTCTCCTCTCTAGAGGACAATTGCCTTTGTTGCTTGATGTCCAATGTGTTGAAAGCCATTGTTTCACATAACTTGTTTAGTTCATTTAATTGTTTCAGTTGGAAAAGTAAATTCAGTCCTGGTTACTCTATCTTGACCAAAAGAAAAATCACTGCTTTTGAAATTTGATAAATTTATCCCATTGGATTTAGTTCTATTTTAGGTTAACTAGCTGAGTGCTTAATTTTGTCTCCTTTGACATCTTCCTTAAGTAAGTCTTTTAAAGAGAAATGTTTGACACTTCCTCCTCAAAGATAGGGTACCCATTTATTATAGGTCAGAAATTTAGAAGTGAATATTACTTATATTCTACAATGGAATCTCGCAATCACATCCTGTGTTTTAAGTTCTATGATCCTAGTAACCAAAGAGAGAGAAAAACAGATTGATAGTTCCCCTGCACCAGGTACTTCCATATTTATATGGAAAATACAAAATCACATATAAAGGCCCATAAATAGGATAGACTGCATCATTATAAAATTATAGAAGTCATAAATTAGGACAAGTCACATATTTTTGGAAAATTAAGAAAACCAGTAAGAAAATTTTTATAAATTCCCATTATTACATCTACTAACCTGGCTATTTTTGTACCCAAACTACTTTATCTGTGCATTAGATCATATCTTTTCTATTCATGGACATTGTGCCCGGAAATTTTTTTAATCTCCTGCATCAAGAATTTTTCATTTCTATTTTATCTCTTTCACCAGCTTACCAAAGAAAGGCCAGGTTTTAATACTTCCATTAAAAAAAACTACTGAAAATAACTCCTTTTCATCTACAACTTCATTTCTCTCCTTCACATATTCAAATTCTTTATTTTCTACACTATCGCTCCCTGATACTCTCTTAGTTTCACTCTAATTTTACTTTTCACTTCTACAACCCTACCAAAATCAAAGTCACAAAAATATCTTTATTTTGCTAAATTCAAATATAAGTTCTCAGTTCTCATCTTCATGAACTAACAATATTTCACTCAGGTGCTCATTAATCTCTTCAAGAAGACAACAACAACAACAACAACAACAACAACAACAAAACAAAAGCCTAGTTTGCTTGTCAAAACACAACAGGCCTTTTCTTGTCAGTCTGGGTGATTGCATTATCAGTTTCTTCTCACTTTCTAGCCTGTTAGGCTTAGCCTCAAGGCTCAACTTGAGGGCTTACAAGGCTTAGTCTTTGGATCACTACACTTTCTACACTCATTTTTTTTAACTGTAATAATATTTAATGTTTTTCAAGATATATTTTAAACAAACAAACAAACAAACAGTGATCTGCTACTTCATATGTACATTTGTGGATATATACATTTATTTTCTTAATGATTTTATTTATTATTATATTAAAATGTTTTGCTATGACTTTCAATGTATATTTTAAGTCTAGTGCATTCATCTGACATCTTCAACTATCTCTTTTATAACATCGATAGTATTCTTTATAATATAAAATATTTAAACTACTAAATCATCACACTTTTAACTTCTTTTTTGTTAGTTTTGTAGGATTATATGTATACATTTTATATATTTATGTACACAAAGCAAGTCTACTACTGAACTGGCAATTTTTCCCATTGGATGTTTGTGCCCAGCTATCAGTTATTTTCTAACTATTTATATTTAAGTAATTAAGGCAATGATTTGAATAAGACCAAACTTCTTCAAGGCACTACTGTCTTTGTAGCTTTTAAAAACCTAAACTGGTTTTATTTTTATAAGTGTCACAGAAAGCATATTTTCCCCTCTTTTGTTTCTATTTCTACTTTGCTTTATTTAAAACTTTAGCTGAATAATTTATTTTTTTCATTAGCCTACATTTTCAAATTTCTCTTTTCCTGTATAATTTCTTTCTGAATTTAACTTTTCGATACTATGAGGAAAGTCATAGCATAAATCACTTATGAAATAAGCCTTCTACAAATGTTGACATGCCAATGGTATATTTAGGTAGAACTTGTAACTCTGATCACTGACAACAAATTTAAAACCTTGGCATCATGAGTGGCTGCTTTTTATTCAGTAAGGATAGCTTTGATTTTAAGCCATTTTTTATCCCTGATGAAAATATTAACCCAAACTACACCCAAATAAAATCTGCATTTGAGATCAGTATTATTCATTTAGATTTCTAGATGGGAAAACAAATAATAAAACTAGTTAAATAAATAAATTTATTAAATATTACATTACAATATATAATAAAGACAAAATTAATGCAGGGAAATAACCACAAGGATTGTTTTTAGGAGGGGTTAATTTGAGATAGTGTAGGCAGAGATGGCCTTAGGTGATATAAATAGCCCTAAAGAAGGTAAAGAAATTCAGTCTTACAGCTATGTGGGGAAACAGTGAATAGTCAGAGGGAATAGTAAGTCCAAAGGCGCTTGCTTGGAATGCTTGAAGGCCAGTAGCTGGAGATGAGTACTTTAGAGAATAGTAGGAGATGAAAACAAAGAAGTGAATGGGTTAAGAGAGGGAGCAGACTGTCTAAGTCTTTCAAGCCTTAATAAGAATTTAGGTTTTTTCTCACAATCAGTTTAAAATCTAGTGAGTAGGAGGAAGAGGGGAGGGAGTGTTCAGCAGAAAAATGGCATGATGTGATATAGATTTTGCTAAGTACTGAGAATTTGCATTACCCCAAAATTCACATATTGAAACTCTAGCCCCAGTGTGATGGTATTTGGAGATGTGGCCTTTGCAAGGTAATTAGCTCATGAGGGTGGAACCCTCATGATAGGATTAGTGCCTTCATAAGAAGACAGATACATGGTGCTTGCTTCCTCTCTTTTTGTTCTTAGCCATATGAATACAACTAAAAGGTAGCCATATATAAACCAAGAGTGGGGTCTCACCAGACCCTAGATTTTGGACTTCTCAGTCTCCAGAACTGTGAGAAATAAATAATAACATTTGTTTGTTGTTTAAGCCACCCAGTGTGTAGTATTTTTGTAATAGTAGCTTAAACTGACTTAAGATAGATTTGAACAGGATCATTGCATAATATATTGAGAATAAACTATAAGTAGTTAAGGATAGAATTAAGGAGACCAGTTAGGGTACTATTGAAATATTTAGTGAGAGTTTATAATGGTCTGGGCTAAAATGTTAGTGGTGGTAATGGTGAGGAATTAGTAGGATTCTGGATATGCTGATGCATTTGATATAGGCATGAGAGAAAGGGAGGACTCAAGGGTAACTGAGTCCTGAGTGATGAGAAAATAAATTTGCCATTTACTAAGACAGAAACACAAATAGATAAATTAATTTTGATTGTTAGGTTTGAGACATCTAATGATTTATGCTGAGTGGATAGATGGGTACATGAGTCTGGAGTCTAGAGAAGTAATTCTTACTGGAAATGTAAATTTAAGGATCATTAGCATATAGATTGTATCTAAAGCCATGATTCTGAATGAGGTCACCAAAGAAATGGTATAAGTTGAGAAGACAGAAAGTATATACACTAAACTCTGGCACATGATGACATTAACAAGTTGGTAAATTAGAAGAAAAAACATAGAAAGAAAACTAACAGGGTTCTGAAAAACTAGTGAAACAAATGTTTAAGGAGTAGGAAGAAGGAAATAATCAGTTATGTCAAATGCCACAGCTAGGTAGAGTATAATGTGTAATGAGAATTTACTCTTGATTAGCACTGTAGAGGTCTTGCTGATTTTGATAAAAGAAATTTTAGTGGAGTGTTATCAGAGGTAGTAGATTAGAATGTATTTAAATAGACTGAGACTAGGAAAATTGGAAAAGCAAATGTAGAAGAATTTTCCAAGGATTTTTGCTGTAGAGAGAAAGGAAGAAATGGAGCAGTAGCTGAAAGGAGACATGAAGTCAAAAAGGAATGTTTTTAAAAGATGTAAGTATTAAGAGTATGTTCATTGTCTAAAAAAGATCCAATACGGATGGAAAAGCTAATAATACATTAAAAAGAAGAATTACTTTGATATATCCTTGAATAGAGGAAAGGGGATGTGATCTATGCCAAAGTATAGAGTGTGGTGTTTATTAGGGTTACTGATACTATATTCATACAGAGAGAAGAGGAAGCAGATTCCATGGACTCAGATAAAGACAGGGAGAGAAATGTGCTGGTGGGAATGTATAGAAATTTCTCCTGATTACTTCTACTGTATTCCCAGTGAAATTGAAAAGGTCATCAGCTGACAGGGCAATGGAGAAGAGATGTTGGAATTTGAGAGAAAAGAAGATATGCAATAGTCACCCAAGAGAGTGGGAGAATATATGAACTAGACAAAAAGAGTAAACAGCAGTCAAATAAGTTGTTATTTGAATTCAGCTTTTGTTTTGGTTTACGAGAGTGGATGCAAAGACATGAAAAGGGGGAAAAAAGTGAAAGATGTAAACAAGGAGTGATTATATAGAACAACCATGGCATTTTAGCAAGGTATGGAGGGAAAAGAGGGCTTGAGAGAGTAAGAGACAGTGAAAAGTGATAAGTAGATTTTAGCTTCCTTGTGGTGAAGAATTATTTTAATTTGGAAAACTGGATAGAGTAAGCTAAATAAGAAGTAATGGTTAAAAGTGTGGTACTTGAAATTGAGTCTATAGATAGGATTCAATTACTGGTAATTTTGTAGTGAAAGGATGTGCCCATGGGAGGAAGCCCCTCAGGTGGGGTGGAGGACAATATTATTGGAAGAGAAATGGTCAAGGGACTAAAATTAATGTAGATAATGTCAGGATATATCAGTAGAGATCCTATAAGCTGTCTCTTCCTCAGCCTCCATGCTCCTTTCCTCAGCCATAGTTAAAAGGGATACCCAGAATTTAGTGTGTCTTGACAAGACCTTTATATCTATCTGTCTTGTGACTATAAGCACTTACTATTCTTTTTCTTTCTGTTTACATACACCACCACAAGAAGCCCAAGACTTCCTAGTCATCCACCAACATCCAGGCTATAATTCCCATATGGCTCTGAACATTTCTTTTTCTTACACCATCTTCCACATTTTCTGAACCCCTTTGCCTATATTCCCTGGATCTCAGGATCAGTCATCAGCAAAATTCCTATGGGCTCAATATCTTTCTCATTTTCTTTCTCTAACTTAAACCTGCCTTTCCTCCAAGGATTGCTTCTCCATTGGTCCTCTTTTAGTGGTAGTTGTTTTCTCTCTCACACCCCTCTTACCTCTAAACCTATAGGTGGTGGCTCCTCATTGCCTCATCCACATCACTCTTCTGTCTTTCTTCTTACAATGTACCAGCTTTAAATCTCATGTCATTAAACAATGCCACCATAAACTTCCTGTTTTAGTGATCTGCTGGTCTTGTGTAACTCCCTCTAACTCTGAAGCTTTTCGCTACATGCCTTCTTCTCCATCATATTTGCAAACTCTTCTATTAAAATCTTAATGACTTAAATATCTTGCAGTATCATGGCCTATATTATATTAGGTTACCATGGTTCTAAGCTGGTGGAGGTACATCTCTCTTGAAAGTCAGAATGAGGGACTAGATGCCATCTCAAGACTTTTTTGGCACAGCAAATACAACTTGGCAGACTGTGAAAAAAGGAAGATTAAGTGTCATTAACAACTGTCAAATATTTATTATATTGAATGGTTCTCAACCAAAGGTTATTTGGCCTCCCAGGAGACATTTGGCAATGTCTGGAGACATTTTTGGTTGTTACAACTTGGGTCAGGGGTGCTTCTAGTGAGCAGGGGTATCAAGTGAGTAGAGGGCATGGGTGGCTATTAAATTTCATGTGACACATAGAACAACCCCCCAACCTCCACCACCCCCCAAAATAATTATGAAACCCAGAATATCTGTAGTGCTGGTCGAGAAACCCTGGTTTAGGGTGATGAGTGTTCTACATTTTAAGATTTTCAGCTATGAAAATGCAGTAATTTTTATCTCATTTAAAGGAGGACACAGATTTAGATAGAATAGAAATGTAGCAAATACTTTAAAAACCCCACTATAACCTCTGGAGAATTAAAACATTTTTAAAATATAAAAATATGATCTTCATACTTTCAGAGCCTCCAGGTTTTTAAAATTTTCTTTCTTATGAGTATAGAAAATATAACTAGGTGTTTTATCCAAAGTTGAAGTGAGGCTTAGAGTTCATGACTCCAAGTTTCCATTGTTTTTTTTTTTTCATAGCCTAAGATGCTTTTAATTTAGGCTCTTTGCTCCTGGGCTTCCATTTGGAAGAAAAATATTTTATTTTCCATGGAAATAAATTGTAGAACTGAAATCTGACTTGACATAAAATTTCTTTTATATTTCTTCCAATAAGCCAGAAAGAGGAGATATGTTTGAACACTGAGGATGCAGTTTACGCCAATTTTGCCAGGTATGCCAGACTTTCCTTTCTCATTTAACCTGCCTCACGTATAGCCTCTGAAACATCTGAGTGCCCCCTCCTGATATAGTTGACTTGACCCTCAGAGAACCTATCAGCAGGCAGAGCTGAGTCAGTGACGTTATCTTTCAAGAATATGAAAAAAAAGAATATACTCACAATGGTGTACATGTGTGATGGTGTACTGCTTTGGTAGGTCACTTTATGCTGAGGCAAAGTAGACTGGAAACAAGGCAGTGAGCCAATGTCATGTGTGAGCCAACATGCTGTAGGATCAGAAACCATGAGTAAGCAGAGAAAACTGTTGGAGGAAGAAGAAAGAGAAACAGAACAAAGCCTCTGGGGAACAAAAGACAGACAATAGCAGCTATAGTTCTTAAAACGCTTTTGTTTCTCACCAAGTCTGGCTGTACTCCTTTTCAACATCTTACACTATTACCCTTCTCCCTACCCCCCCACCACACATACAAACCTTTCACTGGAGATAAAATTTTATTAGATTTCTCTTAATAAGAATAGATTTGAACTAGACCAATACTAGTAGAAATACAGAGCTATGATAAAATAAGAGACAAGTAGTTTAGAATTACTGGAGTAGAGTGAGCACCTAGTCTATGCTAGTAAATATAAAAAGGGAGGAGGCCAGGGAAAGACTGTGAGGTGCTTTTGATGTTAGGTCAAGGATGTAGACCTTATTCTAAAAACTTTCAGGAGCCTTTGAATGCTTTAAAGTAGCTCCTTAAACTACAATAGTTTTTTTTTATTATTATTTATTCCTTGTATCAACAACACCTGGCTGAGACTCATGCAGTTTATATTAGACAAATGTTTTTTTGTTATCAATGAAAAAATTAAATGAGAGAAATAAAAATAACCAAAGAGTCTAGTGCTACATCACAATTTTACTGAGTAAAATCATGAACGCAATCTAGTTCTAAAGAACTCTGGGCATGAGTTGAGTATTAAAGGAAAACTGGGAATAAGCCAACAGTGAAACATGGAAGTTACCTTACCAACTATGGCATAGGAGCATGAGACAGCATTGTATGTACACCAACTGATGAGTAGCATGATAGAATTTTAAAGAGTAAAGAAAGAGTTGCAGAGGGTGAATTGTGACTGGTCAGTAGGTATTTATTCCAAGAAGATTTTGTATGACCTGCCAACAATCTTGAACATTAATGTTCTACTTTTCACAAAGAATTGCTGAAGGATTTTCCCATAGAGGAATTAATTCATTCACTCCCACAAATATTTATTGAGAACACAAAATAAATGCTACTTTCCAGATATTATTTTTGGTGTATGAATGTATCAGTGAACAAAATAGTAAAACAAAAACAAAAGCAAACACCTAGTGAAATCTACATCTTATTGGAAACAGACTGAAAATAACAATAAGCAAATGTATAAAGTATTAGAAATGAAAGTGTTCTTAAAAATGAATTAAGTTGGGTAAGAGGAATTAGGGGTGTTGGTGGGGAGTGTGCTACAGTTTTAACAGAGTGATTGGTCCAAACCTCATTGAAAAGACAATGTTTGAGCAAAAATGTGAGGGAGATGAGAGAGTAAATCTGATTAATACCTGGTGGAAGGACACTCTAGGAAGGAGTTTTCTCCAGCCACCAGAAACAGTCTGAAGCAAGAACATGTCTAGATAGTCAGAAACAGTCAGGAGAACTAAAAGAATAGAGCAGAATAAGCAGAATAGAGAGGAGAAGGAGATAAGATCAGAAAAGGAATGTAAGGCCAGACTACATAGGGCCTTATAGTCAGACACACATTTTAAGGTGGTTATTCTGGTAACTATACAGAAGATATATTTTAGAATGGTAAACTCCTTAGGATAATTTTGGTTCTAAGTAGTAGAAATTACTATAAGGAAATTTATTAGGTTATATTGTGATACCTGAATATAAAAAATTTATAACAGATTAGATGTTGCAGAAGGAAAGATCCGTGAACTTAAAGATGTACCCATATACTATCCAAAATAAAGCAAAAAAAGAAGAGGAAACTGCGGAGGCAGGGGACAGAGAATTAACAGAGCAGCATTGACTTGTGGTGTCTAATATTAATTTGAGTCTAAAATAGGTGGAAGAACAAAAATTTTTTTTTTTTTGGAGAAAATAATGGACAGTTTTTGTTTTTTTTTTTGTAAATTCAATGAAAGCTATAAATCCAAGACTCAAGAATTTTGGTAAGCCTCTAGCAACATAATGAAAACTACACCAAGGAGCATCATAATCAAATCATTAAAACCAATGCTGAAGAGAAAATTATAAAGGAATTAGAAAAAAGGCGAATGCAAATAAAAATACAAAGTTAAGGAAAACTGTAGACTTGATATGAGAACCCATTCAATCCAGAAGGCAACTGAGAGAGATTTTTAAATATCGAAGGAGAAAAATAAAGTCAACCTAGATTTGCAAAAATGCTTTTGACAAATTAATGTGAAATAAAGACTTTTAAAAACAAACAGGAGTTGAGAGAATTCATTTCTACTAGACTAGCACTACAAGAAAGGTTAAAGGAAATTATTCAGACAGAAGGAAAGCTCTCCCATCTAGAAATGTGTATCTACACAAAGGAATGAAGATTACCAGATATGGTAAATGTTAATGGAAAAAACATATTTTTTCATTAAAATATTAATTAGTTGTCTATCTCACATCACTTCCATTGCTATAACTCTGCTAGCCTCCTGCACTAGGCCACCATCATCTATAATCTCTTATCTGTTTTTTTGCATTAGTCTCTTAATTGGTCTCCCTGGTTCTGCCCTTACTCCAATACAGTTTATTCTCAACACAGAAGCAAGAATTTTAAAATGTTTTGCAAATTGTATCATCTTCCTGATCAGAATCCTTCAATATTTTCTCAACTCATTTACAGTAAAAGCTAAAGTCTTCATAATACTTACAAGGCCCTAATACACTGGCATTATCTCTCTCCTTAGCTATGAAAACTTATTTCAAAGAACTCTCTCTTTTGTTTATTCTATTTAGCAACATTAATCTCATTGCTAGTTCTGTCTCAAAGTCTTTATTCCTATTCTTCTCTCCACCAGAGCACTCTTCTGTAACATGTCTACCAAGCTTAGCCCTTCATTTCTTTTACTTTTTATATAATGATACCTCAGGAAAGCCTTTTTTGTTCACATTTTTAAACCTTAATATTTCATCCTTTTCATGTTATGTCTTGTTTTACTTTTTAGAGCAGTTTTAGATTCATTGCAAAATTGAGAAAGTACAGAGATTTCCCATAGACTCCCTACCCTCACACATGCACAGCTTTCCCCATCATCAACATCTCTTACAAGAGTGATACATTTGTTATAATTCTTTCATGTATTTTTAATACAGCATTTATTACTTTATTTTGTTTATTATCTATCTCTTCTAAAAAATAAGCTTCAAGATAAATCAAATGTATTCTCTGAAAATTTCCTGACTCCTTCCAGAACAGTTACACTCTCAACTTTCTATTCAGGCCACACTGTATGAGAATTTTCATTGATTGCATCTTCACTAACAATTGGGATTGTCAGCCTTTTTCTCTTTGGCCATTCCAGTAAAAGGCGAGGATTAGCCTTGACAGATAGGAGGTGTTGTTTCAGGACACAACTGGGTCCTGAAATCTATGCTATGGTACAAAAGCACTGAATACACACACAAACAGGGAAAATTCCACTATATACAATACACTGAACTTGTAAAAAAATTTAAAATATGGAATGCACTTAATCCCATCTAGACTTCTCTAGGTTAAGCATTCAACTGAGTGACAAAGGGATAAAAAGGTGGAAAATTATGATGAATTGATGACATATGCCAAATTATTTCTCTTGTTCTTCAGTAGGTACTGACAGGAAGTCCTTTTCAGTCTTTGGAATATGAGGCAGATAGTTATTAATTTTATATTTTAGAAAAGTTTGTGTTTTGAGTTCAATTATTTAAATTGTCATAAATTCACTACAGCAACTTTTAACCAGAAAATTGTGTAAAGAATTCCTAATGTATTTTTTAAAAATTATTTAAGTAAAACGTAAATATAGAAAATGGCATGTTATAAAGGTACAGCTCAATCAGTTTTCATAAATTAAATACACAAAAGTCAACATTGTGCATATCCAGAAGCAAAATATTTTAAGCATTAAGGAGTCTCTTTAGTGCCCTACTCTGTTGTCAAGAATAATCACTATTCAGACTTCCTTCTGATTCGTTTTGCCTTTTTTACTTCACGTAAGAGAAATCAAATAATATTTACTATTTTGGTGTCAGGTCTCCTTTGTTCAACCTTACATTTATGAGATCCACTCACGTTGTTGATTGTAGTTGTAGACTGTATATCCTCATTGCTGTATAGTATTTAGCAATTAATTTACCCATCCTATCAGTGGGTAATTGTGTATTTCAGTTTGGAGTTATTGTGCTGCTATTAACATTCTAATGCATCTCTTTTTGGTGAATGTGCACACACACAATTCTGTTTGATATATATCAGAAAGTGGAATTGCTATCTTATGAGTTAACACATGT
This sequence comes from Cynopterus sphinx, assembly GCA_030015415.1. Classification (NCBI taxonomy): domain Eukaryota; kingdom Metazoa; phylum Chordata; class Mammalia; order Chiroptera; family Pteropodidae; genus Cynopterus; species Cynopterus sphinx. The sequence continues at coordinate 80,626,765 of CM057383.1, read as the reverse complement.
CTTTAGCTTTCAAAGGTACTACCAGTGTTTCCATTTTACTCCTTACAGTGAATAGTGTTTTTGATTACAGAAAACAAAATATTTTACTACCTGGCTATTGCAAAGATGTAAGTAAGCTGCTGATATGTGTATAGTTTATTTTGAAACTATACACCAGAACAAACTCTCTTATTAGTTTTATTGCTCTCAAGGATCATAATTCCATACTTCTGTTGCCCAATATTTGTTTTATATATCGTTGCCAATATCCCTTTTATCAACTATTTTGAGAAATAATTGAAAAATTATGACTATCTGTTTAATATATATTAATTTATATATTAAATTTATATAAATTTAATTTTACATATAATTCATGTAATTATATATAAAAATTTTTATATATTTATGTATATATGAATTATTACCAAAATCAAGATAATGAACACATTCTTTATCACACATAGTTAACTCTTTCTTTGTGTGTGGGTGAGAATGTTTGTGAACTATTCTCAGAACTTTCAAGTATACAATATCATTAACTATAGTCTCCATGCTGTATATTACATCTTTAGAACTTATTCTTATTATAACTAAAGTTTGTACTCTTAACCTACAACTCCTAATTTCTCCCTCCCCCAGCCCCTGACAATCATTCTCTGCTTCTATGAAATCAGCTTTAAAAAAAAATTCCACATATATCATTTACACTTTTCTAGTTATTTACAGTAAGAGAGAAGTTCAGAATCTAGACAACTGGAAAGATAGTCTTTGTCCTTATTTTCTCTCAACCAGTTTTGAAGTTATCTATGTAGAGGCCTTGTATAAAATTTATTTGTTCTTAGAAATCTGATGCTTTTAAATGTTATTATAAATTGAATCTTTAAAATTTTTTCATTCTATTTATTTTTTGCTAGCATATGCAATACAATTGACTTTTAAATATTAACCTGGTATTCAGCAACCTTGCTAAAATCAATGATTGACTCTAATAATATATCTGTAGATTCTCTTTTATTGTCTAAGTATACAGTTTGTCATGTTATGGAGTGTCCAGAGTCTGACTATAAATCAAAGACAGGATTGGAGAGAGGGTTCACAGTGGCGGTAACACACACACTTAACTTTGAGTGATGAGCAGGAGTGCACCAGTGAGAAATAACATAACTGACATTTTAGGCAAAGGTAACGGTCTGTCCAATGTTAGAGAGAATTGACTGGGAATGATGGATCCTGAGACTATTAAAAGACACATAGGAAAAGGTGGTAGGAGCTGCAACTAGAGAAATAAATGAGAACCAAATGATAAAAGTACCTGTATGTCAAATCAAGGACTTGCATGTTTTCCTACTCAAATTTGAAAGTTATTAAACTATTTTTCACCAGGAGAGTAAAGTAATGAGTTTGAGATGTAAAAGCTTCACTCTTGTATCCAGTGAGGTCATATATGACCACAGATATAATGCTTATACAATTCCAGGATGCCATTGCCTCTACTGCTATGTAAAAGGCACCCTCAAAGTCTTGTAACAAGGCTTGTGGAAGCATAGGAGATATATTGGAGAAGTGTTCCTGGAGACAGAGAAACTACTGTGAAATATAAACAGTTCTAAACTTAAAGGAGAGACTTTATTTAAAAGACTATTGTAATGGGGAGAACACACCAACTAAATGATCTACAAGTATCTTAAGGATCAGATAGAAAAGGGTCTTTCTTATGTAATAACAAAGCTAGAAAGAGCCAAAATGGGGGCAGGCAGGACAGAGACTTACCTCTTTCATTATTAGATGCTGCATGGGAGGGCTCCTAAGGAGGAGCACTGCTGGATTAGGGTCAAAGTTTACAGTCCTTGGGATGGGAAGAAACTTAATTACACTTTGGTCAAATTAACAAGCATTTTGTTACAATTGACCAGGGGGAACAAACGTTTCAGCTAATCACTGATGAGGCAAAAATTTGGAGTTATTTGACAGGTCTGTATCTGGCCTTGTATTAAGGTAAACAAGGGGATTGATTATTCAGGAGTCTTATCTATAAAGTGATATAAGAATCCTGGCTTTTTCCCTTAAATAAATTCCTGGAACACTAAAGAGGGATCCCTTTAAAGATTGATGTTTTCCAGGATTATGGGAGTCAAGTAAAGTTTAAAATTATCATTATGTAGGAGATGCCTATAAATGTCCAGGAAATTAAAATATTTAAAATTAAAATATTCTAGCTATTCATACCCCTCTTGGTTTTGAGCCACAATAACTGTCAACAAAATAACATCCTTATTTGAGAGAAGAAAACATAATTAATGTTTTCTCCTGGAAAAAATAAATGGCTCTGCCTCCAGCTCTCCCCTCAGTAGACCCCTGTCTGTGGTTTTACTATGCCCCCAAAGTGCAAGAATAGTGATGCTGGCAATTCAGATATACCAAAGAGAATCTGTGAAGAGCTTCCTTTAAGTGAAAAGGTTAGTACAATGGACATTTTGGTAGAGAGACCATGTTCACACTCTTGTTACAAATATTGGTATAATTATTCTATTTTATTACTATTTATTGTTGTCAATTGCTTACTGTGCTAATTTATAAATTAAACTTTATCACAGATATGAATGTATAAGAAAAAACATAGTATACATAGTGTTCAGTACTACCCAAGGTTTCAGGCATCCACTGGGAATCCTGGAACTTATCCCCCCAGAAAAGGGGGGGACAACTGTACTTCCGGTAATCATCTCTAATTATGCCTTCAATTGAGACAATTAACAAATAATTACAAATTCAATTTTTTGGTGCTATTTAAATTCTGAGATGTGTTAATTTTGGCAGCTTATAATAATTGCTTTTGCTCCTCTAAAAAAAAACAGGTTTAGTGATCTCAAAACCTTGTTTAATAGTCTTTGCATGTTAATGAATTACAGGCAATAACAAGACTAATTTTCAAAAAGAAAAAGATGAAACTACCTTAATGAAACCACTGAGACCGCAGGGTTATATCTGAACAAATGAAGCACCCTGAAACATTTTATAAATATTTGTTTACATTCATAATAATTGAATACATTAGTTTGACACAGCTATAGTAGGTAACTGTCCAGCCATACCAAATGTTGGTATATTTTTCGAGATAAATTTTTTAAAAAGAAAAAATTACAGAAAAATACTTATTTGCTCAAATGTTCTGCCTTCAGATATTACTGTATCTTCTTAGAGTCCTAAGTACTCCTTTATGTAAATTTTAAACAGAAATTCACTCTGTGGTCATAACATGTACAGTCATATCCGACCAATCAAACCAATAAGATAACAAATTTAATTTAGACCCTTACTCTCTAAGTGTGAAAACAGTAGCTTTCTCACCCAGGAACTTGTTAGAAATTTAGAATTTGGGGTCCACCATAGACCTCCTAAATCAGAATTTGCACTTTTAACAAGATCCTCAGGTAAAGCAAATACTCCTAAAGTTTGAGAAGCTCTGTTTATGCCCAAGGACATAAATCTCAATCACTTTAAAAAATGCGACTGCCAACCTCCTAGGCCAGGTTTACTGAAAGCAGTTGCCTAATAGTGAGATTTAAGAACTGCTAAACATTTTAATAGGTGATTTTTATAAAATGCCAGGACTAGGAATTACTGATTGAAGAGAGTCTTCAGTGACACAACGATTTACCTTAATTTGCTAAACCACATAAGCAGACTTAACAAAAAAAAAATTAAGCTATTAGATTTAATGGGCTCCCACACACAAAGGTCCAAATATACAGTATCTCAGTGGGATGAAGGTTGTCTAAAATCAATATTTGTATAAATAGTTGCATGTTAATATTTTTTTTGAAAGAAAAAAATAAATGAAAGAATTCTTACTTGGTGAGTAGTGAGCAACCAGTATGCTTAAATTTTAATATACCATTTACAGAAGCTGGGTTAGAGTTGGGTAAGAAAAAGTACGACAAAGTGACACAAACTTGTAAGAATGTAGTATGAATATGAACACCCAAAGTCTATTCTTCATTTATTTTTTAGTTCTTCTCATATGTCTATTCTGACAAATATTTTGTTTTATTGACTGTACTAAACATGGACTTCTGCAGCAGGCACTGAAATAAGCTGACATGGAAAAATGTGAACGTAATGTACACACACATTTTCACGGCTACATTCAGATTAGTGAGATCTGTACAGAGGAGAGAGCCATTGCTGTGATAGAGCTATAATTTTAACAAATGACAGAAAAAGTAGAGTGACTCAACCCATATTTTACTTCTCTCTTCTCTGCCATTAAGAACAATATACTAACAGCACAGGGTAGATCAAACATTGCATGAAAGGAGTTAAAACCCCAAAAGGAAATAGTTAATAAGAGAACACATAGTTATTATAAATTGTCATGCTGGCAAAATTACCTGCTAATGCATGGTAAAAACTTAGAGGTATGTTCCCAGAAATACTGCAAGCATAGTGAACGTTACCACCATAGATACTTGCCTTGGAATTGTGACTCCCAGTACTTGCCTTTTCTACTGCACCATTCTACCACTATATCCCTTCAATATTCTTTAGAGGAATTTCCTCAACAAACCCTTTTGTTACAAATGGCACAAAATGGCATTTAATCTGGTTGTGTTGAAAATGCTATTAATTCAAAATTAAGGGATACCATTTATGAAGTTTTAAATCTGCTATTAATTATGGGTTACATTCAGTGGTACACTGGAGCTAGTTCCTACAAGCTCAGGAGAGTTGATCACATGTTTCTCTTCCCAGCCCTAAGTTCAACAACATCCCATTGGATAGTTTGAAATTGGCCATGGTGGGAGTGTTTACACTAGGGAGATCAGTACAAGTTAGGGTCTTTTAAAAAAGATGTCTTCTCAGCACATCATTGGACATTTCTGGTGAGTAATTGGTTAAGACCAATAAAAATTGTACTGCAGAAACAAAAATTCAAGCAAACCTAAAAATTGTTTAATTTTCATGAGTTTTTTTTTTTGTTTTGTTTTTAAATACCAGCTCTTTCTTTTCCAGCTTCTATCATTCTAATAGAGACCTTTATAGTTTTTCTGAATAAGACATTACAATTACCTCCTTAATTCTTGTAACTCCATAGATTAATTTTTATAACTTCATGGATTAACATGAAATAAAATGTTTCTGAATACTGTATAAATGAATTCATTTACTCTATATTCTTTAATGTCTGGCATGTTTTGTTCAACGTTATGCTATTGCAAACTGTCCATATTGTTGCATTAAACTAGAGTTTATTCATTTTCATTGACCCTATATATAGTACAATTTTTTCCATCTACTTTTCCTAGACATTTGAATTTATCTTGTTTGAGGCTATTACACTGCATGTTTATTATTTGCATTTCCATTACTATCTATTTTTTATATCTAATTGTGATTCAGTTCAAAATATTTTCTAATCTTCCTTATAATTTCTTTATTGAACGCTGAATTGTTTAATAGTACATTTCTTAATTTCTAAATGTAAAGAAATTTTTTAGTTATCTTTTTAATTTCTAATACCACTCCTTTCCATTATAATCAGAAATCATAGCTGGTATGATTTGAACCCTCTTAAATCTGTTGAGACTTGCTTTTTGATGTTTCATATTGTCAATTCAGTAAATGTCCCATGTGCACTTAAAAAGAATGAGTGTTCTGGAGCTTTATATACAGTGTTGTAATACTCAATTAGGTTAACTTTGTAAATATGGTATTCAAGCATTCAATAGTCTTGGTGACATTTTTTTTGGGGGGGTATTTTTCGTTTATTAGTTACTGAGAGAAATTTACTTAAGTTTTTCATTATGAACACAGAGTTGTATATTTCTCCTTGTTTCACTTAATTTTTCTCTTCTATTTCTCTCTTCTGTCCTCCTTTCCCATTCCTTCCCTCTCCATGTCCCTCTTTCTCTCTTTCTTTCCCTCTCCACCCACTCCACCCCATCATCATACTAAATTCTGGATAACATTCTCTTTCACCCACCCTAGACCTCATCTCCAACATAGACTACCCTCTGCTTCTTATCTATGATTTTTCTTTTATTAAAACTAATTTGAATGAAAATGGTTAAAATTTTTTATTGTTTCTTTTCTGGTTTTGTTTGTCTTTGTTTTGTTTTTTATTCTTTCAGGTAACATTTTAATAATGGTTTTCATTTGGGTAAATTCAGAATGGAAAATACCTTTAATCCAGTAAAACGTGATAACAAACTAACTGTAGATAATGCTAGTGATAACCTTGAGATTTTATATGCTGGAGAGGGAGAAGAGAAATATATTTATCAAATTGCTATACTTTAAGCAAATGGGTAGAGAGAATAAAATAATCCACATTGCTTTGTTCATAATATCTCAATCATCTAAGTGATGGAGACCTCAGTGGCATAGTTCTCTCAGAGATGCATGAAATCCCAAAAAGTCAACTTTCACTCAGACAATATATTAGGAATACCTGGGGGTCTGAAAGCATATCACTGTCTAGACCAAATATTTAGTACAGATTGCAATTTTCATACATACATTTCTCATTCATTTGATTCAACCAGAATATTTTCTTTCAATCCTTGGATTCAGAGAGTGATTAAGTCTTAGCTTTCTCTTTTATGAAGAGTGAACAGTTATTTACAGGGTCACTGTGAAGTTTAAATAGAAAAACAGACATAATGTATCTAACAGAACCCAGTGCACGGCAAATATTCTGTTAATGAAGTGTTGTGTTTAGCCTCTAATTTTTGTAATCTCTCCCACCTCTGACCCACCACAATATTTGTATGACTGCCTCTATGCCCAATCTTTCTTAAATACTATCAAAATAATTTCGAAAAGAAGCAGACTACTTGGGTAGTGAGGCCCTAGAAATGAAGGAGAGTAAATATTCTCAAATCTCTGATGTTTTTGGAACTTTTGGTGAGCCAAGCAAGCAAATAAATAAATAAATAAATAAATAAATAAATAAATAAATAAATAATGATAGCATTTACAGTTTTGACAGCATAGGCCAAGTGAATTGAAAGAGAATTTCTCTTTGCTACTAAATACCTTGGGTCTTCATGACACAATACAGTATTCCCAATGCACACAAGGAAGTTTTTTTGTAGCCCTGTCAGAGCCCAGTAACAGAGGCCAACATACTGACATCTGTAAATTTGGTAATGATCTCTCAGCAGAAATGATGGCCTGGAGATAATAGCCTTGGCAGGTAAGTAAGTCAACATGCTGCCAAAATGCTTTCATAGACCGAGACAGATTGCATTCATCCTGCCATTCCAAGTGGCTTCCTATAATTGTTTACATCTATTTTTAAATCACTAGAGGAAACAATTCTAGGAGTAGGAATTGTCATGAGCTTTCCTCCCAAATCACCTCTTTTAAGGAAACATCAGCTACTTCCTTTGGCTTATAACTGTCTCATTTTTGTTTGGCAGTGGGCTACTGCTGCCTCTAGATCTGCTTCTGGTTGAGCTGTATCCCACCCAACACATGGTCTTGAATCTGAGCACTGTATGTTCACAGCTTTGGACAAACGTCTAGTCTAAGTGCTGCCAAACTACAGAGGTGTGAGATCTGGATTTTATTAAAGAAATTATACTTAAAAACTTGCTGGGTTGAGGCTGACTGGTTACTCTGTCTCTCTCACTGTCCTTGTCTCTATTGTCTGTCCTTCTAAGTCTCTCTCAGTATCTTTATTCTGTCTCTCACTGTCCCTTACACTCTCTGCCTCTGAGAGGAGACTCTGTCTATAGAATATTACCCCTTTTCTAATAAACTTTCCTTTGAATATAAGAAATAAATAAATAAAATAATTATTAATAATAATGTTATCAATAATATTAATGTTATTATTATTTATTATTATTATTATTATCAAGGTCCCACTTGCCTCACTGAATTTTTGAAGCAATACAAAGAGTCTGGGGACTTTACTGATACCCAAGGTTTTACAGGATGAGTAATCATTCATGCCTTCTGTCAACCAAATTTATTACGATAACAAGTTTTGTCAAATTTACCTTTCAAATATATATATTGATTACACATTTTTTTTTCTCTCTATCTTCACTATCTCTACTTATCCCAACTACTATCTTTTTCTTTTTGGTCTATTTTAATGTCACCTACTGTTCAGTCCTACCCCCTTCAAGTCATCTCCCACACAAAAGTAGCAAGATGCTGAACTTAATATCCTTTAGTGACTTATTTAACTACAAACTTATTATCATGTCCCACATCTTCTCCTTTATTGGAATGTAAGTTCTATGAGGACAGAGACTACATCTTGTTCACCACTGGATTATAAAATCTAGAATTAATTAATGGAGTCAACCTAACTGGAATCCAGCCTTCTTCATAGTAGATTTACCACAGCATCAATGAAGTAGACTCCTAGCCCATTCAGGAAACCCTTATTTATAAAACACCCTCATGGCTGGAGCCTCAAAACCTGGGTACAGAATAATGGCATTATCCTTGCCCCTTTGGGCAGCATGGAAAGCAATGGGAGAGTTACTAAAAGCAGTGTCCAGAGGGAGTTCCAGGTGGACACAAACTGAAAATGAGTCAACAAACCAAGCAAAGAATAAAAAGGTACAAAGACAGTTAAAATGAAGGACAAAGAGGAGCTTGAAAAAAGAAATAAATCTTTTGGATAAGATGCCAGAAAATGAGGACATGAGAAATCCCTGATTTTAAAGGTTGAAAAAAAGTCATCGACCTTAATACTCATGGTATGACTCTGCTGGGAGCGTTAGGAGCAGAGGGTGCATTTTTTCAACCCTCATCATCATCTTAAAAGCCACACAATTCACTTCAAAATGAACTTCCTGTTTACTCATTCACCACCTATTCATCCATTCATTTATAATACATTATTTATTGAAAATTTACGAATATCTTCAGAAACATTGAGATACACTCAAATAAACATTATTTCAAATCTCCCTGCTGTCCATCTAAAACAAACAGACTGGTTTTCTCATTTCTAATATTCTCTCTTCTCACACTCATCACTCAAGATTCAACAAAAGTCTTTCTGTCATACAGGGTTTTATAAATTTTCTTCTGTTTTTTTCCTTATCCATGCTCCTTTTGTATGTATGGTGGGCTCATGTCTTTTAAGCCTTGAAGAGTGGCTGTCTGTGTTATTTTCATACTTAAAAATACTTAGGAACTGGCTCGTTTTATTTTATCTCTTGTGTTTTTCCTGTGGAACTTAGCTCAGACATGGACAATTAGTGCGTGATAAGTGCTCAGGAAATATTTCAAATCTATTGGCTGGTTGGCAGGGTCATTATCTTAGATCAGAACTCTATAGTAGAGTTAGTTCTCTTATTCTCTAGTTAATTTGGATGTATGTGAAAACCTTTCTCAGCAGTTTTAAACTTTTATTGCATCTGTCTGCCACCAGAACCCATTTCCCTGTTCTCCCAACCAAATCCGAGAGTAACCTGTGGGCTCACTGAGTCACAGTGGATTCCTATTTATATCACTTGGTTCCTGGCTGCTTTGAATCTTTTCCTGTAACCAATCATGGACATTAGAAATTTTTGACACAGAAAAAAAAAATCTTTATAATCCTAGCTTCTCAATAAACTTCACATTTCGTGAATATGTTTGCATTTTGGTAAATTTCTCTTCACTCCTTTTTATCTTCATTTTAAAGCCTGCCTTTTTATTTTTCCACTTCATATTGAAATCTATCATGACATACGTAGTTGTCTCATAGTCTTTGTTATCCTCTTTGTTTCAAATACATCAACTTCCTTTGAGAGGATTAAATGAAATAAAAGGGAGGTACAGTATAGTGAATATTATATCTGAAACACTTTATGTATTGTTGTATAACTTTCTAACAATTATTTTAAATATTTCTTTGGTATTCTATGAACTATATGTATACTTTAACTGTTATTAGTATTGTAGCCAGTAATTCATGAGCAGAGGCAGTGAGACAAATAAGGCTACCTTTTATTTTGGCTTGTGTAACTGGCCTCCTGCCCCTAACTGGCCTCCTGCCCCCAGATTTCTTTAGTCAAGTCACTCCTGCAACAAACACCTACAGGATGTGGCTCTGTAGGGGACAGTCAGAAGAGACATATCAATCTCAGGGAAGGGAAAAGAGAGTGAGGAAAGACAATCTCAGGATGAAAGGAGCTCTCAAGTGGAGCCCTCTTCGGTTCAATTGCTTTTGCAGCTTTACTCTCGCTCTTAGTACAGAGTTAGAAGTGTGACATTTTAAAGTTAGTTTTTATAGAAACAAATGTCAGGAGAGGTGAGTCATCCTAATATCTCTAAAAATAAACCCAGGTTGTCAAAGAAATCAAAACTTTGTCCTTGCTTAGCCAGCTAGAGAGCAAGAACATCCTGCCGAGGGCTGTGCAGCTGCTTGAGGTAATCCCCAAATCTAAGGGCATTATGGGGCTGGACAGGCTGAAAATAAGCAAAAAGAACTTGTGATTTTGGATTTAAATGAAAGTGGTCTTCAGAAAATGAAGGAGAATTGAGAAGGAGAGAAGTGATTTGACTATTTCAATTGAAGGCCAAGTTTGGCCTCCTAAGATTCCCTCCATTGTTCAGGTTTGAAATGTAATTTTATCAGAGACTTAGCATGTGATAATGAGCATCCATAGCGGTCTGAGTTCAGAGAGAGAAAAAGAATCTTCCAAGTCCTCAGTAGATACATCAATTCCAAAAGGAAACAAAAACTGAATTTCAACTGTAGAGACTGTACAGCTGCCTATTTTCTTTTTCCTCTCATATTCCTTCTCTGTAGCTCTCTTTACCATTTCAGCAGTCACCCAGATGCTCAGTATCCTTCAGCATCCCTTCCCAGGCCTGGCCACTGAGTAACTGAACACTTCCCCCTACCTGCTCTCTTGAGAATATCAAGTGGTCAGGTTTGGGGGGGGGGGTTTGTTTGTTACTTGGTTTTTAAATGCCCCCTGACCTGTGCTAGGGACTTATGATACAATGGTGAGCCAGTCCCTGAGCCATGGAGCTTGGATTTTTATTGTGAAAGGCAGACAGTAAACATATTAACAAATAAATATATAGTATAATTTTATTATCATAAAGATAAAATAGAATAAAACAATAGTGATTTATTGAGTATGGGTTGGGGCAGGGAGGTCTTAATTAGAGATGTCCTTTCTTTCATTTTATATATATCACACATAAATGGATGTGGTATACATTCAGAAGTTCAAGAAAGTATACAGTAAAAGGGAGCCTCTCTGTCATGCAGTACACCTCTAGGAGGCAACCACAGATACTGGCTTCTCAGATATCCTTTGAAAGGTATTCTATGCATATGCAAGCATAAATTAATTTATATACCTATGTGTATATAGTATTTTATTATGAAAATTTCCAAACATATAGCAATATTGTATGAATTCTACAGTAAACACCCAAATACTAACCACTTAGATTCTACCATTACCAATTAGCAGTACTTATTTTATAATTTATCTATCAATGTATCTATCCTCTTATGTATCTATCCTATTTTTCATGCACTCGAAGTAAATTGCAGACATTACTAAATAACTCCAAAACACTTTGGCATGTACATTCCTAACTTGAGCTCAATTTTCAATTTTTTAAACTTGATATGCAGAAGTTTTAAATTCCTTCCAATTCATGACCATGTTATAACTCCACATTTATTTGGGTCTTCTTTAATTTCTCTCATCATGTTTTGTGTGTTTTCATGTTAAGGTCTGACACATATTTTCTTGAATTTATTTATGTGTTTTATATTTTTTGATGCTATTTGTCTAATGTCATACTCAATGCTAAAAGACTGAAAGTTTTTCCTCTAAGGTCAAGAATAAGACAAAGATGCTTGCTTTTGCCACTTGATTAAACATAGTATTGCAAGTTCTATCCAGAGCAATTAGGAAAGAAAAAGAATAAAGGACATTCAGATTGGAAAGAAAAAAGTAATATTTCTGTTTGCAGATGACATGATCTCATATGCAAAGTTTCAGGATGCAGAATCAACAAGCAAAAATTAGCTGTGTTCCTATGCACCAATAATGAACAATCCAAAAGGAAATTAAGAAAAGAATACACTTAAATAGCATTAAAAAATATTTAATAATAAACTTAACCAAGAAGACTGACTTGTACACTTAAAACTACAAAGATTGCTGTAAGAAATTAAAGAAGACACAAATACACAAAAAAGACATCTCATGTTCATAGATTAAAATATTACTTATTTAAATGCCAGTACTATTCAAAATGGTCTAAAGATTCAAAGCAATCCTATCAAAATCCCAATGACATTTTTTTACAGAAATATAAAAATCTATCCTAAAATTTGTATGGAATTATAAGGACGCTGAATAACCAAAAATTCTTTTAAAAAAAGTTTGAGATCTTTCATTTTCTGATTTCAAAACTTACTATAAAACTACAGTTATCAAAGCACTGTAGCATAAATACAAATATAGAGACCAATGGAACACAATTGAGTGCTCTTAAATAAACTCTCTCATATATGGCAAATGATTTTTGGCAAAGGTACTAAGACTGTTCAGTAAGAAAGAACAGTCCTTTCAAAAAATTATGGGAACCTGGGTATTGAGAACTATGCAAAAGAATACTGTTAGATCCTTAACTTACACAATATACAAAAATTAAAATAGATCCAAGACTTAAATGTAAAAGCTAAGACTGTAAGACTCTTAGAATCAAACTTAAGAATAAAGCTTCATGTGTGACATGGAACTTGGCAACAATTTTTTGGATATGACACCAAAAGCACAGGCAACAGTGACAAAAAATAGATCAATAACATTACATCAAAATTTAAAATTTCTATACTTTAAAGAACACAATCAACAGTGAAAATGCAACCTACAGAATGGGAGAACATATTTATAAATCACATATCTGAGAAGGGATTGATGTCCAAAATATATTTTTAAAAATCATAAAATTGTACAATATAAACACATCTGATTTTTAAAATGGGTGAAAGATTTAAATAGCCATTTCTTCAAAGAAGATGTATTAATGGCCAGTAAGCACATAAGATGCTCAACATCACTAATTATTAGGGACATACAAATCAAAACCACAGTAAAATACCACTAAATACCAATTAGGCTACCTGTTATTAAATAATCAAAACAAATAATTTAAAAAAAAAAGAAAATAATGAGTGTTGCTGTAGTTGTGGAGAAATTGGTACCCTTGTATGCTAGTGGTCAGAATGTAAAATGTGGCAGCTACTATGGAAAAGTATGGCAGTTCCTCAATTAAAAATAAAATTATCATGTGATCCAGCGATTCCACTTCCAGGTATATACACAAAAGAATTTAAAACAAGGACTCAAGTAAATATTTCTACAGCCATGTTTATCACAGCATAATTCACAATAACCAAACATGGAAGTGACCCAAATATTTATTGGTAAATGGTATATGCATAGAATGGAATATTATTCAGCCTTAAAATGGAATGGAATTCTGATACATATTACAACATGTATGAACTTTGAACAAATTATGCTAATTGAAATAAGCCAGACACCAAAGGATAATTATTGTATTATTGTACTTTTATAGGGTATATAGAATAGTCAATCCATAGAGACAGAAAGTAGAATAATGGTTACTAGGGACTGCTGGGAGAAAAATGAAAGTTATTCTATAATGGGTACAGAGTTTCAGTTTGGGATGATGAAAAAGTTCTGGAAATGTATAGTGTTGATAGTTGTACAATAATATATATGTACCTAATGCCACTTGTGTTATATATTTTATTATAATACAAAAATAATGTCAAAGTGTAGGGTTAGGAGAGCATAGGGGAAATCTCTATGTCATCATCCTAATTTTGCTGTTAACCTGAAACAGCTCTCAAAAGAGTAGTGGGGAGGAGGGAGGAGGGAGATAGATGGGGTAAAAGGGGTCAAATATGTGATGACAGAAAGAAATCTAACTACGGTAGGGGAACAAAATGCAATATATATATAAAGCATATCTATCTATCATCTATCTATCTATCTATCTATCTATCTATCTATCTATCTACCTATCTATCATCTATCTATCATCTATCACCTATCATCTATCTATCATCTATCTATCTATCTATCTATCTATCTATCTATCTATCTATCATCTATCTATCTATCATCATCTATCTATCTATCTATCTATCTATCTATCTATCTATCTATCTATCATCTATCTATCTATCTATCTATCTATCTATCTATCTATCTATCTATCTATCATCTATCTATCTATCTATCATCTATCTATCTATCTATCTATCTATCTATCTATCATCTATCTATTATCTATCTATGCCTTACTTTTAAATTGTACATCTGAAACTTATTGGATTTTGTTAACCAATGTCACCAAAAAAATAATTAATTAAAAATAAATTAAAAAAAAAAAGAAAAATGTCATGCTAGCTGGGTTTCTTCTTGTTGTTCCTTTGTAAATTATAGGTTTTGAGATGACTATTACAAGATTTTGGTTTTCTGGTTGTTCTTCTGTTATATTCTAGGAGTTTTATAGTTTTGCATTTTATATTTAGATCTGTAATTCATTTTGAGTTATTTTTTGTAAAGTGTGTAATGTTTGTGTCTAGATTAAAGTTTTTGTATGTGGATCCAGCTGTTTCAGCACCATTGTTGAAGAAACTATTTTTGCTCCACTGTATTGCCTTTGCTAATTTGTCAAAGATCAGTTAACTATATTTATCTGGGCTATCTATTTTGATCCATTGATCTATTTGTCTATTCTTTCACCAATACCACACTATTTTCATTATTGTAGTTTTATGGTAAATCTGAAAATCGGGTCAGATGAGTCCTCCAACTTTTTTCTTGTGTTTTGTTGGTTATTTGGGGGTATTTTGCCTTTCTATGTAAATTTTAGAATTAGTTTGTCAATATCTATAAAATAACTTGCTGGAATTTTGGTTAGTATTGCATTGAATCTATAGAGGAAATTGGGAAGAACTGACATTTTGACAATATTGAGTCTTCCCATTTATGACTGTGGAATAGCTGTCTTTTTATTTAGTTCTTTATTTCTTTTATCAAAGTTTGTACATTTCCTCGTCTTTTTCCTATTTTGTTAGATTTATACCTAGGTATTTAATTCTTTTGGGGGTGCTTATGTAAATAATACTGTGTTTTTAATTTCAAATTTTACTTGTTAATTGCTAGTATATAGGAAAGTGTTTAACTTTTGTACATTAACCTTGTATCCTGAAACCTTGCTATAATTTTTTATTACTTCCAGGATTGTTTCATTTATTCTTTCCAAATTTTCTGCATAGATTATCATGTCTTCTGTGAACGAAGACAGTTTTATTTTTTTCCTAGTATTTATACCTTTATTTTCTTGTTTTTGTTTTATCTATTTAGCTAGAAGTTCCAATATGATGTTGAAGGGGAATGGGGAGAGAAGACATCTGGTGTTGTACCTGATTTTAGTGAGAAAACTTTGAGTTTCTCAACATTAAGTATGATAACTGTGGGTTTTTAAAAATTCATTCTTTACCAAGTTGAAGAACTTCTTTTCTTTTTCTAGTTTACTCAGTGAATGTTGGATTTTGTCAGGTACTTTTTCTGCACCATTTGATATGGTCATGTGATTTTTCTTTTTTTTTATTATTCTGATGGATTACATTAATTGATTTTTGAATGTTGAACCAGGCTTGCATACCTGTAGTTAATCCTACTTGGTTGTGGTATATAATTCTTTTTATACTTTATTGTATTCAACTTGCTAATGTTTTTTAATGTTCCTACATTTTTGCATCAACAAAGAGAGAAAATCTGGACACATGTTAAAGCTTTGAAGCAGGAATCAGAGAAGAGAATGCGATCCTGTTTCTACACACCAGTCTTCACTATATGATCCACCAGAGCTATAAAAATAATGATTTTTGGCTGAGAACCATGAATACTTTGTCCAATAGATAAGTTCTGATTAGATTAGGGGGCCTATAAAAAGCCTTTAAAAATTTTTTTGAATTCATTTTTTATGATCTGCTTTACACTGTAAATTTGCTGTGAGGTAACAGAACTCAGAAACATTCTGAAAACAAGATTTTCTGTATCTTTAGGTTCAAACATTATATGCATTATGGAAATTAGGAGCCACTTTAAATAATAGGTTAAATGCTAAACAATTTTTTGGCTTTAATAAAAATTTGGCTTGGTTAACTTTTATTTCTAATTATTTATTTAAATAATAGCTTTGGATTTAAGTGGTAGACAGTCGGCACCCATGTACTTTCATGAAGTAGATTAAACTTACATGTTGTATTTTTTATTTTTTTGACTAAGATGCCTAAAGTACTTTTATAACATTATCAAAATGTTTCATCTAATGCCATTTTAAAGGGAATAGGGACATCTTTTAATGGAAAATGGATGACTCAGAAATAAGATAATCACCATATTACAAAATAAATTAGAAGTGGACACTTTAAAGAGAAAAAAGGTTATCATTTTCTCAAATGGAATATGCTTTATGTGATTTAAGAACTTCTGAATAGCTCTTTCTGCTCCAAATTACTATTTTTTTCCCAGCTTTTTATTCTACCTGAAATTCTGGCAATTGCAGATTCATTTCATTCATTATGAAATAAGAAATAACTCTAGAGCTCTGAGTTGAATTAAATTTCTTTTTATAATTTTCCTAATTGAGCTGAATTGTTTTAAAGAAAGTGATCATGAGTAATGGGTATTCAGGAAATGAGAGATAATTGAAAAGACTAGGGCATTTATAATGCTATCATTCCCCATTCTAAGGCAGTGGTCTGAATCCTAGTAGCATATTAAAACTATCAGGGGAGCTATTTTAAACGATGCAAAACCAAACCACAAAACAAAGATCAATGCCTAAACTCTTCATCTCTCAAAGACAATTATGCCAGAATCTTTGTGGTGGGGCAGGTTTCTTGTGTTTCTCTTTTTAAGGTTCTCAGAGTGGTTTTAACAACTGAGATTGTGAAGCACTCTTTCCGTGCTTACAAACAGATCATACCCCATTCCAATTAAATTAGAATCTGGAGCAGGGGAGCTAGGCATTGTGTTTTGTTTATTTTTTGTTTGTTTATCTAGATTTCAAAATGATTCCCCTGTGCAGTGAAGTTAAGAATTAACTTCCTTGAGTTTATGCAGAATAACCTAGAGGACTAGTCAGAAGAAAAATTGTTGGGCTCCACCCTTGGAGTTTCTGATTCTACTGGTGTGGAGAAGGGCCTGAGAATTCTTATTTCTAACAACTTTCCTGGTAAAACTCATAATACAAGTGTGGGAATGTATTGGATAGGATAACCTTGGAAAACTGTTTAGTATTAACTGCTAAAGGTAAAGTTATGCCTACCATACCCAACAATTCTTTTCCTCACTATGTGCCCTAGAAAAATTTATATTTTTATGCATTGGGAGACATGTATAAGAATGTTTCTTAGCCATATTATTTTTAATGACAGAAAACTAGAAATAATCCAATATCTGTAAGCAATAGAATGAAAAATCAATTTATGGCATGTTCTGACCATTATATAACTAACGTGCTCATAACAATGAATAAGTACATCTACACACAGAAATATGGATGGTTTTTTAGAATGTAGTATTAAACAGAATAAGCCAGACCTATACACACACAAAACACGTAAAACATGATTTCATCTATATAAATTTCAAATAAGATTGACAAGACTAAAAGACCATTTTATAGGAATTTATATTTTAGCATTAAATCTATTTTAATACTCAAGTAAGAAGCTGCTTTAGTGGGTTTTTTTTTGATGGTAATAATGTATCTTTATTGGGAAATGCTAGTGAGGTCTTCAGAGTAATGGCAGTGACCCATGTTCTTACCTGGGAGATTATTAGATAGGTGTTTTCTTTATAATAATTTCAATAAACTTTTCTTTTATGTCTACAATATTTTACAATAAAAATAAATATCAATCAAGAAGGCTGGATAACTAGTAGAAAAATAAAATACAATCAAAACTAACTTAAAAGCTGAAGATGAATTTCAAGTTACCTATATTAAGGGAATTTTAATTAAAGTCAAATATATGAACTAAGTAGAATATGTTTTTATTATTTTGTTTATAAAGCGAGAAGAAAAATTTTTAATGATTTTGAAGTTTTAGGAGAAAATGTTGACAACTAGGCCTTTTTTGTGAGACTGGTTTATACCTGTTGTCCCATTGTAATTAGTAATAATACCCTTTCATTCTCAACGTGTCCTAATTTGGATAACATATTATAAGTGTTTGTCTATTGTTAGCATTCTTTGTTAAACACCTGAAACATTAGAAAAATATGTCTTTCCAATGATGCATTTTGGTTTAGGTAATAAGAATTACAACTTGGGTAAAAGCAGAATGGCCTCTTCATATTATATGGTTTTGTAAAAACATTATGCATTTCCAAAGCCATAGAATTTCTTTTTACAAACTTTTTTCTTTCCTCACATCTAAAAGGTTTTGCCTAGTTTAATGGTTCACTGAAATTAATCATTTCCTGTTTACACCCAACCTACCAAAAAACAAGCTGATTCCTTAAGAGAAATGATGAAAAAAAAGAACGAGTACACCAAGACCCCCAAACTTAATGATTAAATATTTAACATCTAAAATACCATCTGCTTTTACATCTGTCATTTTTAGAAGTTTTTCTGATAATTAGTGAAAGTTGCAATCATGTAAGAGAAGTACAAGAAGACAAGAAAGGGATTAGAAATGGAAACAAGAGTCAAAGCACAAAGAGGAATAAAAACCTGTGCTAAATTTCTTCTAACTTGAAATTCCTAAATAAAGTCTCCAAGTAAAACACTGGGAACATCAAAGTGTTCCCACATAGTCACATCCTCCTCTTTTCCAGCCCACTCTTGAGAAAGAAAAAGCTAAAGCTTTTAAATCAGATTGAAATAACTCAACAAAATTTATTAATACTCATCTAATTCTTAGGCCCTCAGGATAAACTCTCATTGACGTCAGCAGGAGAGTTTTTTTGTGTGTGCAGACAGTTGTGAATCTATCTCAATATGTTTCAACTGTGTTATTTAGAGCATTTCCATTTTAGGATGGAGCTTCAAAGGCCTTACCTACCACTGCTAGGAAATTGGCATTAAGAGCCTCAAATTCCCAGATGTAATGACTCCCTCCTGGCTGTTTCTGAAGGATGCTACTGGAACTTTGTCTCTGAAATGGGGAATCCAAAGTGAAGGTTCAGGATGAAAGTCTGCCTGGAAACCTTTCTTTCACTGTCATTGTCAATTGAAAAGTGTAATTACTAGCCAATAGAAATGATGTTGCTAAGGAACCAAGAGTTCATTTTACATACTCAAGTTGTCTGTGCACATATAGACTGATTTGAGGACGGGGAACTAGTTAACTTCAGCCATAGATCTTTTTATAAAACAACATATCAACCTAGAATCTTGTTGCAAGGAATAAAAGCCCATTTTAGCCAGTTTAATTTATGCAGAATTTAGTTGTAAACTAAAATAGGAAATCTTACAGGCCTTTCAGGATTAGAAATGAGAGCCAAACCACATGGGACAGACAGTGGAACAGAAAAGTCTGTTGTGTGATCATTCTATGTCTTTCTCAAAGCATGAGATTCTTCTGTCTGCTTCTTTCTTTTTTTTTCTTTAGCTTCATGTAATTCCACATTCTTCTACTTGCCCTGATATTTCAATTTACTTGTCCACTATCATCTAAATAATAGCTCCTGTGTCTCCAAGTGCAGTTTCTCAAGAGAAAAAATCTGTTAGTTCATCCCAGTCTATGTACTAGGTCTTGTGTTTGCATTCAAACCTAGCCTAGTCAGCTAGTGGTGAGGAGTTACTTCCTACAAAAATGGCGGTGAATGGGGTACGTTCTAGAAAATTTAGTATGCACTAGGTGGGTACTCCCAAAATATCTATAAATGGAGTTTATACAGATTATTTAAAATAACTATATCCTGATAGACCTGAATGTAGATTCCCAAAGTTCTGGCTCTTCTTTTATCTTCCAGATCAATATAAATTCAGAAAATAAATGACCAACTTTCAAATAAAAATGTTGAAGCTACAATGGGAGTTTTTAGTCTCCTGAAATGGAAATGTATTTTAAAAAACTGGATGATGTCCTTAAGATCTGTACCTTTTTTTTACTCAAAAGGCCTCTAAGGTTGGATTGCTTTCATCCCCCTAATGAAGGTTTATGTTTTCCAGGTTTATGTATTTTTAACATGTTTCTGTTTAACACTCTCTCCTGAATCTAAAATGAAGAGTTGCTTATAAATTATATTAATAACAACAAAAGCACATTTGTATTTTGCCAGAAAATGCCAAGATTTCTAAAACATGATACATTTAGGTCCTACTGAGCTTTTGAGAATATATTTTAAGAGCCAACAGAGAAATAGAAATATTAAAGGTTGGTTGCCCTGTTTTTCAATAGCTTTGATCTCATCTTTTAGCTATTTTTTTCTCTCTAAATTTAGAATAGTCAATTTATTTTCTCTTATTGAAAGAAATAAGTATGTTATTTTTTCGGATCTCTTTGAAGTTAGCTTTTGCAGAAATTATATATTCTGATCTGGTGCTTGCTGCTAGAGATTTACAGAGGGCATATCTGATCCATTTCCAGGAAGAACAAACCAATTAATGAATTCTAGGAAGATGAAGAAAAGTCAACAGTGCAAAGCTAGATTTTCTTCTTTTCATATGACAAATTTCTTGGCTTTAATATGCAGGAGCTGAAAGTTTGGGGTGCACAGTAACCTGTGCTCAAACTCCAAGTTAACGATTTGGGGCTTGATCCTAAGTACAATGGAAAACAAGTCATATGTTCTGTGCTAGAGATGATGTGACCTTATTTATGTTAAAAATAATGCTGGAAAGGACTAGAGAAAATCAAGAGTTATGGTGCAGTAAAATGACTTTAAATTACAGTACAGGCAATGAAAATGGGGGACATAGATTGATTCAAGATGCATTCAGTCAATCAGCAAGTTCTATTGTTTAGAGTATAACAGAGAAAAATAATGATTTGGGTTTAAGAAGTTGGGTGCATTGTAGTGTCTATTGATTAGATAGAAGATTGAAGAAAGAGGAAGTTTGGGGCTGAATTGTCTCCTCCAAATTCATATGTTGCAGTCCTAACCACTTATATGACTGCGTTTGGAGGTAGTGTCTTGTGAGGATATTACAAAAGTTAAATGAAGTCTTAAGGAGTGAACCTAATATGACAGGATTAACTCCTTTATAAGAAGAGGAAGAGACATCAAAGTTCTCTCTCTCTCCACCGTCTGAGAACATGGCAAATAGGTGGCTATCTCTAAGCCAGGAAGAGTGTTTTAATCAGAAACCAATTGGCTGAACCTCTATCTTGGACTTTTAAACTCCAAAACTGTGAGAAATAAATTTCTTTTGGTTAAGCCACCCAGCCTGTGGTATTTTGTTATGTCTTTAAAGGATGCCTGTAGATTGAGGTGGATATGGGCTCATTGATATAATGGATCTGGAGCTCAAGTTGAGCTGTAAGCCACAGATCAAAATCTAGATATCATTAGCATTTAAAGGTTATCTTGAATCACATATATAAATGAGGTCATCTAAAACAAGTGTATAGATTGGGAAAAGAGCAAGAACCAAATCTTAAATGCCCATTACAGATAGGGTTTGGTGCAGGAGAAGTAGCCAGCTAAATACAGTGATAAGCAGTGGCCAGAAAGGTAAGAGATTTGTTATCAACTTTGTTACATTAGGGAAACCAAGAGGAGAAAGTATTAAAGCAGAAGAGTACTGATCGATTATGCTGACTATTGCTGAGAGATTAAATAAGAGGAAGATAGAGAAGCTTCCATTAGATCTGGCAAAATGAATATCATTGGTGATGATTGGGAGAATAGTTTTGATATAATGGTGTGGTAGACTCCATATTGAGTGAATCAAAAGTAAGAAAGTGGAGGCATATTTCATAGACTCTCTCTGTGTGTGTGTGTGTGTGTGTGTGTGTGTGTGTGTGTGTGTGTGTGTGTGTGTGTGTGAGTGATATTTGATTGTGACAAGAAGCAAAGTAATAGGAGTGTAATTGAATTTAATGTGTGTTAATGAATCCCCTGGGTGGATCAGGTCTAGGATGAGCCACATTAGTTGCTCCTTAGGTAATGAACATTACCTAATACCCTAGTACCCTAGTACTCTACACCCAGTACCCTCGATATTGTATAACAAAGCCTTTTGCTATTATCTTTTATGAAAAAATTGCTTTTGACATATTTATTTTGAGGTTATGTTTTCAAGAATGCACCTCATTGCTATAGCAAGAGTTGTCTACACTTCCATTCTTTGAAAATGGAATCCTTTTATGTCCTCTCCGCAGTCCTTTTAGGAAGTAGCTCTGTGCCTCTGCATCCTGAATACTTTTGTTGGTTCTCTGTGACTTACTTCCAGACCTTTGGAGTAGGCTACCTGCCTCTCTAGTCTACTCCTTACCTTCTGCTTCCTGAATTTCTTTACATGAAACTTAGCCCATTTTCAGTGAATTCTTTCTGCATACTTCTAGACTTTCGTATAACAACCTGACTTTATAACGTTCCATTACCTGGTTTTTGGACCTCCTTTGGCCAGTTGCTCTGATTTTCCGTTGCAATGGCATCCAGGCCACCTATGAGCTATACCCATAATGAGTGAAGAGCTCAAGTGCTATAGAATGAGAGATGTGGGCGTAATGACCATTCATACCACCTAACAGCTGTGAGTCCTTGGCCATGTTTAGTTCTCTAAGCCTGAGCTCTTTCCCTTTAAAGAATGCTGTGAATACTAAATTAAACATGGTCTGCAACATTCACCTAGAACAGAGAAAGTTCTGAATTAATGGTAGCTACAATTATTATATCCAATAGTGAGCTAAATAAATTATTAAGCTGGCTTCATTTTCTGTCTGGGTTTTGTGACATAATTTGTGTTATTAGGTCTGCCAAAGTCTAAATAATTTTAAAAGGGTGATTTTTAAATCTGTCTCACTTTTTCATTTTAGAAATCAATAATTTTGAGCAGTCTATAACACTGTTCAAAATGATAGCCTGCCCTTGTGATTGTTTTGTGATTTAACTTTTATTTGCAAATAGGAGAAAAGGTCTTTATAAATGACTTGTTGGCCATTCAGTTACTTATTCAATTACTTATATGACATCTCTGGATTCTAGTGAAATCACATTCTCTACAACATAGAGAAAAATACCGATGAAAGAAGAGCAAGTGATGTGATCAAGGCCTCCCAGAAAGTCAGAAATAAATATTAGGTTATACCATGACATTCTTCTTTCAGAGTCTGTTTCACTCTAGTATCAATTAAATACTAGGTAACCTATGTCTAATATAAAATAATGCAATAATATATGTAATTTTATTTAATACATTTTTGCAAATATAATTTTAAATTTTCTACTAGCCACTTTTATTTTCTTTAGTCACTACTTTATTAGTTTTATCTGCAAAAAGATATATAAAGATTGACATAATATACAATTCACTCATTTAAGTATACAATTTTAAGATATTCATAAAGTTGTGCAACAATAACCTCAGTCGATTTTAGAACATTTTCATTATCCCAGAAGAAACTTCACACCAGTTTGCAGTCAATATCATTTTTCCCAAGTCTCCCACCCCAGCCCTAGGCAACCATGAATCTACTTTATCCCTCCGTGGATGTGCTGCTTTTATTTAGCACAATGTATTTGAGTTTCATGGGTGTTGTAATGAGTATCAGTGGTTCATTCTTTTTTATTCTGTCATGTGGGTTACATTTCACAGTTAGTTATTCGTTCTTCTGCTGACGGATATTTAGGTTTTCTTTTCAGTTGGGTGATTATGAATAATCATACAGATTTTGATGTGAACATAATTTTAATTTCTCTTAAGTAAGGACCTAGAGGCAGGATTAGTGGGTCATAAGGAAAGTGTCATATGTAACTTCATAAGAAATTGTGTTTCCTAAAATGGCTACACTGTATTACATTCTCACCAGCAGCGTTTGAGCATTTCAGTTGCTCTTCATCGTTATTAGCACTTAGTATGGCTAGTTTTTGTTTGTTTATTTGTTTGCCAGTACAATAGGTGTGCAGTAGAGTAGCCACATTTTAAAGTTAAAAAAGGGTGAAATTAATTTTAATAATATATTTTTAACCAATGTATCAAAATTATTTTTTAACCTGTAACAGATATAAAAATTATTAATATGATTATATTATTTTTCATACCAAATTTGGAAGTCTGGTGTGTATTTTACCCTTATAGTATATCTCAATGCAAATGTTAAATATTCACATTTCAAATGGAGTAGGGTCCTATGAAAACAAAGTTGCATTTAATTGAAAATATTTTATACCGCTTTGGTTTTCAACTTAAGTTGAAGTATGTTAAAATTAAATAATATAAAAATTTGGCTCTGCAGGTGCAGTAACCACATTCTAAGTGCCTGGTAGTTATCGGTGACTGATGGTTATTGTGCTGGATAGCAGAGGCAGAGACAGTCCCCTTCACTCCCACCCACAGTACATGATCACCTTCCCAATCTCTAAACAAACTTACTCAAGACTAAACTATATTTGATGCACTCATGATGGCAAAGGAACTTGGAGCATGTCAAGGAGAGTGAAAATTAAATCCATTATTAAAGAACGATAAAATGAATGCTTTAAATGGTATAAGCACTAAACACTATGGAATCAACAAAAGGAGCACTTAATCCAACATGAAGGCATTAAATATGGTTTAATCTCTTCTCTCCTAGAACTGTAAGAAAATAAATTTCTGTTGTTTATGCCACCTAGCCTGTGGTATTCTGTTAAGGCAACTTAAGGTGACTGAGACAACTACCAAATCAAATAATTTCCTTGACTAGAGCCTCAAATTGAGAACAAATGTGGGTGAAACCAATGTTGCTCCTCCCTGGCACATCCCGATTCAGAGGGAGAGCACCAAAGTGGTCCTACCATTGGAACTAAGACATCTTGAAGATCATTTTCTGAATCAGGCATCCTGTTTTTGTCCAGATGGTGCTCTTATTAAAGAAAAAAAAAAGCCAGGCTTAATCAGATATTCTAAAGATAAAGTCATGGTTATTTATTCCAAAATTATGTTTTGGAAAAAGTCAGGAATTGGAAGGCAGAGCGTAGAAAGAACCAATGGTAAATTGCTGTGACTTCATTCAAGCAAAAGGCCACCTCTTTTGCAAGTGAAAAAGGCCTGTGTTTCTCTTTGAAATAATGGCATCTAATAATTTCTCTAACATTTGTTATGTGTGCTCCATATACCAAGTACCACATTAAATGGAAGGTACACAAAATGAGTAAGATCTATTTCCTCTATTTAAATAACGTAAGGTATATATAATAGAATAGCATAGAGCTATTTAAAACAATGTATTGATATGGGACAACATCCATGATAGTGTTAAATATATTAAAATTAGGCTTCAGACCAATTTGAATACTATTTTAAGTATGTAAGGATTATAGAAATCTTAATATTATAAATATAAATGCATATACACATGAATCTGTTACTGATTTTATTGGAGAGTAGAATTGGGGCTGGAGGTAAGAAGAATAGAGAGATTTAATTTCACTAAATACTGTGTATGGTTTGGTCCATGAAAAGTTAGTTAATTAACAGTCTAGTTATAGAAGAGATGATAAAAATAGGTGCAATAAAGAACTCTAAATTCTAAAGCTGAAATATGCGTAGGATTAAGCAAGGATATAAAGGAGCGTTCTATTTTATATGGAGTGGTCAGAAATTACTTTTGAGGGAAGTTATGCATGAGCTAAATTTTGAAAACTTGGAGATTTAAAGGGAGTAGGGTAGCAAAGTATTAGGGATAAAGAACTAGAGCTACAAAGGATCATGGAAGGCCTGAGAACATGCAAGTGGTCTTGTAGCAATTTTAATTAGCTGAATATATGGGGTCAGTGCAGGGATGTATGACCATAAATTAAATTGATGAAGGAGGTAATAGTAAGCACATATAAAATTTAATAAACCATGTTTACTGTTAAATACTGTTCTAAGAGCATTATTATTACAGGGGACAGTGAGGAAATTGAGACAAAATTTCAGGAAAGGTTAAGTAAGTGACACTATCAAAGAGTTCTTAAAGGATCAGCCATAACAAGCCTGAAAAGAGTTCTTTGCTTTGACTATTATGAGGTTGCTGGTTACCTCTAACACAGGTTTAGTGAGTTGGAGAATGACAGGCACTTTGGCAAATGGTAGTAAATGATAGGGCTGCAAGATGGTTGATTACCTTGGGGACTCAGGTGTCAGGTAGCTTGAGATACAAAGTGAAATGATTAGATTACCTTTGCCCCACATGTAGGCTGGAAGTGGCTTAGCAATTCTCAGTGAAGAGAACACGCACAGGAAATTGTAAAAAGAAGACTGACCTTTAGCTGGTAGCTCTGCAACACATGGTGGGTGGGCCTTTTATAGCCACACAATGTGTAACCAAGAAGGCTGGCAGCATCTGAAGGAAAGGACCCTCCTAATCATTGTGAGGCCAAAAGCAGCTCAGGTTAAATAGCTCTTGAATATGATAGTTCTCTTTTAAAAGTTTTACAGGTATTTTAGAATATCTGCCCCTTAAGGATATTTCTAGGAATGGACATCTAAAGATATTTATGTCTGGTTCTAACCAGAACTATTGTTCCCAATAAATGGCTTCCTGTGTCTTAATTCAAATGTTGCAGTGAATTCATTTTTGATATAATGTTTAAGAACTAGGCCTTGATTGTTCGGCACCCTTTGAAACAATTTCTCAGCTAAACTTGTTAAAAGGACATTGTGATGAATATTAAAATACGTTAACAGAATAAGAGTTGTCTGGAATTACAAACAAACAAAAGTAGTGTAAAGCATCAGCTCATTTGGACCCAAATACTGGTTTTGCTACTTGGCTAGGTTACTAGACTATTTCAAGCTTCCATGGCTATGTCACGAATTGGGAAAAGTATGTGAACTACCTCATGAATTTTAAAAGTATGTGAACTACCTCATGAGGTTCAGTTGAGATGGTGTGTTTATTTATATACTTATTCATTTTAATTTATTCATTTATATTTTTTAATTGAAGAAATGATTTAATTTTCTCCCCGTCTACCTCCCCCTTCCTCCCTCCCCTCTAGTAACCACTAATCCATTGTCCATGTCCATGAGTCTCTGTTTGTTTGTCCTGTTCATTTGTTGCTTTTAGGCTTATATCCCACATATAAGTGATATGTGATTTTCAACTTTTTTTGTCTGATTTATTTCTCTTAGTATGATTATTTCAAGATCCATCCATGTTGCTGAAAATGCAGTATTTCATCTCTTCTTATGGCTGAATAATATTTCATTGTATATATGTCCCATAGCTGCTTTAGCCAAACATCTATTGTGGGACACTTCGGTTGCTTCTATGTCCTGGCCACTGTGAATAATGCTGCTATGAACATCAGTGTGCAAATATCTTTTTGGATATGAGTTTTCAAGTTTTTGGGGTAAACACCCAGTAGAGAGATTGCTGGATCATATAATAGATTAATTCTTAGTTTTTTGAGGAAACTCCATACTGTTTTCCATAGTGGCTGTACCAATTGCAGTCCCACCAGCCATGTATGAGGGTTCCTTTTCCCATGCATCCTTCTGCAGCATTTGTTATTACTTGAACTGTTGATTATAGCAATTCTAACAGGTATGTGATGGCATCTAATTGTGGTTTTGATGTGCATTTCCCTAATAGCTAGAGATGTTGAGCATCTTTTCAAATACTTCTTGGTCATTTCTATGTCCTCTAGGGAGAAGTGTCTGTTTGGGTCCTCTGCCCATTTTTTGATTGGATCCTTTTTTTTTTTTTTTTTTTTTTTTTGTTATTGAGTTGTGTGAGTTCTTTGTAGATTTTGGATATTAGGCAGTGTTGGCAGTGTTGCTTGCAAATATATTTTCCCATTCAGATGGTTGTCTCTTTACCTTGCTGATGATTCCTTTTGCTAAGCAGAAGCTTTTTAGTTTGATGTCCCATTCATTTATTTTTGCTTTTACTTCCCTTGCCTTTGAGGTCAAATTTATAAAACCCTTTTTAAGTCTAAGGTTAATGAGTTGAGTTTCTGTTTTCTCCTATGCATTTTATTGTTTCAGGTCTTATATGCAGGTCCTTAATCCATTTTGAGTTAATTTTGGTGTGTGGTGATAGACAAGAGTCTTGTTTTATTCTTTTGTGGGTGGCTTTCAAGTTTTCCCAGCACCATTCCTTCCTCCACTGTATGTTTTTTTGTTTTTTGTTTTGTCAAAATTTATTTGCCCATAAAAATATGGGTTTATTTCTGGACTCTTGATTCTGTTCCACTGATCCATGTGCCTGTTTTGCTGCCAATATCATGCCGTTTTGATCACTGTTGCTTTGTAGTATAATACGAAGTCAGGCAGAGTGATACCTCTAGCCTTGATACCTCTTTTTCTCAGGATGGCTTTGGCAATTTCATGTTTTTTGGTGCTTCCATACAAATCTGATAATTTTTTGTTCTATTTCTTTAAAGAATGCTGATGGAATTTTAATGGGGATTGCATTAAATCTGTATAATACTTTTGGTATTACGGTCATTTTAACTATGTTTATTCTTCCAGTCCAAGAACACAAAATAACTTGCCATTTCTTTGTATCTTCTTTGATTTAATTCCATAGGGTCTTATGGTTTTGATTACATAGATCTTTCATGTTTCATTAAATTTATTTCTAGGTATTTTATGCTTTTTTGTTGCAATTGCAAAAGGAATTATTTTTTCCACTTCTTTTTCTGACACTTCATTATTAAAGTATAGAAATGCTATGGATTTTTGAATGTTGATTTTGTATCCAGAAATTTTACTATATTTGCTTATTGTTTCTAGTAGTGTTCTTGTGGAGTCCTTAGGGTTTTCTATATAGGGAATCATGTCATCCACAAATAGTGACAGCTTGAGTTCTTCATTTCCTATTTGGATTCCTTTTATGTCTTTCTCTTGTCTGATGGTACTTGCTAGGACCACCAATGTTATATTGAATAAGAGTGGTGATAGTGGACAGTCTTGCCTTGTTTCTGATTTTAGAGAGAAGGTTTTTAGTTTTTCACCATTAAGTGTAATGTTGGCTAAGGGCTTGTCATGTATGGCCTTTATTATATTAAATAATTTTCCTTCTATACCAATTTTGTTGTTTTTATTTTTATCAAATGGGTGCTGTGTCTTGTCAAAGGCTTTTTCTGCATCTGTTTATATAATCATATCATTCTTATTTTTTGTTTATGTGGTGTATCACATTAATTGATTTACATATGTTAAACCATCCCTCTGCCCCTGGGATGAAGCCCATTTGATCGTGGTGTATAATCTTTTTAATATGTTGCTGTGTTCGGTTCACTAGTATCTTATTTAGGATTTTTGCATCTGTGTTCATGAGAGATATTGGTCTGTAGTGTTTTTTTTTTTTTGGTAGTATCTTTATCAGATTTTGGTATCAGGGTAATATTGGCCTCATAAAATGAGTTGGGAAGTATTGCCTCCTTTTTGATTTTTTGAAAGAGTTTGAGGACAATATAAATTAAATATTTTTTGAATGTTTGGTAGAATTCACTAGTGAAGCCATCTGGTCCTGGAATTTTATCTTTTGGTAGATTTTTGATGATTGTTTTAATTTCTATACTGTTAATCAGTCTATTTAGACTTTCTAGTTCTTCTTGATTCAGTCTAGGAAGGTTGTACTTTTCTAAGTACTGGTTCATTTCTTCTAGGTTATTAAATTTAGCATTATAGCCTCTTTCATAATATTCTTGTAGGATCCTTTGTTTTTCTGCAATATCAGTTATAATTTTTCCTCTTTCATCCCTGATTTTGGTTATTTGTATTCTTTTTCTTTTTTCTTTAATGAGTCTACACAGGGGTCTTTGAGAAGGTTAATAAAATGGACAGAACCCTGTCTATTGCATTTATTTTTTTCTATTGTTTTTCTTTATTTGTTCATTTGTTTGTTTTAAATTTCATTTATTTCTGTTCTAATTTTTATTATTTCTTTTCTTCTGTGGACTTTAGGCTTCATTTGTCTTTTTACTAGATGAAGCATTAGGTTGTTTATTTGGGCTTGTTCTTGTTTTTGGAAATAAGTCTGTAATGATATAAACTTTCCTCTTATGACCTCTTTTGCTGTGTCCCAAAATTTCTGATATGTTGTACTATCATTATCATTGGTTTCTATGTATCTCTTGATCTCTCTTTTGTTTTCTTCTCTGACCTTGTTATTCTTCAGTAGCATGTTGTTTAATCTCCATGTATTTGTGGTTTTTTTCACTTTCTTTTTGTAGCTGACCTCTAGTTTCAAAGCATTATAGTTGGTATGATTCAACCCTCTTATATTTGTTGAGGCTACCTCTGTGTCACAGTATGTGATCAATTCTTGAGAATGTTCCATGTGCAGTAGAGAAGAATGTATAAGCAGCTCTTTGGAAAAGGAAGGCTCTGTAAATGTCAATTATGTCCAGTTAGTATACTGTTTCATTGAAGGATATTTATTTTCTTATTGATTTTCTGTTTGGATGATCTATCTATATTCAACAGTGGGGTATTTAGGTACCCTACTACAATCTACGATAGTGTTTTGATCTGGTTTTTTTTTTTTTTTTAGTTCTGTTAGTAATTGCTTTATATATTTGGGGCTTCCTTATTGGGAGCATAGATAATAATAAGTGTTATGTCTTCTTGATGAATGATGCCCTTTATCATTATGAAGTGTCCCTCACTATCTTTCTTTACCTTTTTGATTTTGAAGTCTATTTCATCTGATATTACTACTGCTACTCCTGCTTTTCTCAGAATGCCATTTGCTTGAAATATCATTTTTTACTCTTTCACTTTGTTTTTTGATCCAATCTGAAACTGTGTGCCTTTTTATTGGTTAGTTCAGTCCATTTACATTTAGGGTGATTATTGCAATATGAAGTCTTCCTATAGCCATTTTATCTTTTTCTTTCTGATAGTTCCATGTATCCATTGCTTCCTTGTCCTTGTGTTTCTATTTTCTTTGTTTTGGTTGGCTTTTATGGGTTTTATCTCTGGTCCTTCTTGTTTTATGTTATATACTTTGGTTCTGAATCTTTAGTTTGTTGTTACCATTACAAATATGTAAAGAATACATATATATACACACACATATACACACATATATATATATATATATACATATGTATACACACACACATATACAGTCATCCATTTTCTTATGTCCATGCCTTATCTTTACTCCCCTTTGCAAATTTGGATTTTTGAATCCTCCCCTTTTTAATTATTGTTGTCTTAATTTGTCCCTATGTATGCTAAACATTCATTACTATCTTGCTATAGTAAATCTTTTATTTATAAGTTTGTAATTCCCTTTTTCTGGTAAGGGTTGCACTCCTCTGCTTCTATTTGCCTGATAGTCACATTACTCCTAATTATGTTTTTTGTTTTGTTTTGTCATTTTGTTTTAGGTGAGCTGACTACTTTTATTATTTCCTGTAATGCGGGCCTCATAGTGGAGAATTTTCTCAATTTTTCAATGTCTGGAAAGGTCTTTATTTCTCCTTTATATCTAAAGGAGAGCTTAGTTGGATACATTATTCTTGGCTGGTAGTTCCTTTCATTTAATAGTTTGAGTATTTGATTCTACTACTTTCTGGCTTGTAAAGTTTGTACTAAGAAGTCTGATGATAATCTAATGAGTTTTCTTTTATAGGTCACCATCTTCTTTTCCCTGGCTGCCTTGAGAATTCTATCTTTGTCATTGATTTTTGATAATTTTAATATGACGTGTCTTGGTGAAGGCATTTTTGGGTTGAGATAATTGAGTGTACTTTTGACTTCTTGAATTCCAAGCTCCAGCTCATTTCTTAGATTTGGGAAATTCTAATCCACTATTTGTGTGAAAATTCTTTCTATTCCCTGCTCCTTTTCCTCACTTTCGATAACACGCATTATTTCCTCTCCTGATGGTATCAGCTAGTTTTTGAATTTCTCTTTCATTATTTTTTATTCTTTGGTTTCTCTCTTCTTCTTTATAATTTATTTATAGATTTCTGTCTTTGATATCACTGATCTTTTCCTCCTTTTGGTTGACTCTTTCCAGGCTTGCTATTTCATTTTCAAGTCTTGCAGTGTGTTTTTCATCTCCAGACTATCTATTCTTTTCTTTTTGAGGGTTTTAATCTCCTTGATCTGCTTGTCTAGTCGTTTTTATAATTCTTAAAATTGCTGACATGATTTGTTTTGGATCTCATTGAATTTTTTCAGAAGTACCATCCTGAATTCTCTGTCATTGAAGTAACATATTTCTCTATCTTCAAGCTTATTTTCTGGAGATTTTTCTCTTTTCTTCTGAGATGCCTTGTCACTTTGGTTGTTCATGATGTTTAATGGACTGTTTCTCTGCCTGGGCATTAATGGAATTGTATTCTGATTTTTTTTCCCAGAAAGATTTATTATGTAATGGTGCTTAGCCTGTTGAAAGAAAATGTTTTTCTTTTGGTTTCCAGTAGGTGGTGTCTAAACCTCTTGGATCTCTGCTTTATATAAAGTCTTAATAATGTCTTTATTTTTCTTATAGATGTGAAATCATGCTTGCTACCCTCAGTTTCTGTTCCTGTCAGTGTTTATGACAGTTTTGGTAACATTTGCTCAGATTCCCCTAGGGCTCTGTGTGTGGTGTTTGGTCTCGGAGGGTATGGGGAGACGCACCCTCTGGGTTGGAGGGTGAGGTCTGTGGCTCCACCTTGGTTTTGCAACCATCACTGGTAAAAATCAACTGTATTTTTCTCTGCCATCCACTTTTCTCTGATGGGCCACTGCTGCAGGCAGCATGGAACTCACAGCTTTCCCAGGTAGGGCTGTCCAGGGAAGTCGCCGTACTTTCTCCCCTCCCCTTCCTCCTACAGGGAGCTCTGGTGGCTGTGATAGGCAGCTTCTTAGTTTTTTTTTTTTTTCATTCCACTGCCGGACACCAGGGTTTCGACATGTGGTTGCTCTTATGCGCAGATCCCAGGCTCAGATGTGCTGACGTGCAGTTTAGGATTTTTTTGTTGATTTTTAGATGTTTTGCTTATTGTCATTTCAAGGGGAGAGATCTGGGGACATCTTTCATTCTGCCGTGTTTCTGACATCAGAGATAATATATTTAAATGCCTTAGCATAATGTCATGCAGAAAGTATGAACCTTGGGAAAAAAGCTATATTTCATTATTATTAAGAATTTATCATTTCATAATTTTATCAGACAAGTTTTGCTCTCATGAACTTAGCATAATTTTTTTTTTCTGGTGTCCAGCTAAAGGCATTCCCAGATTTTAATAAACATTACAAATGATAAACCATCCAAAATCCTTTTGGCTATATGATATATTATTTTTTTAATCTAATAACAAAGAATTAACTGTATATAGAAATTCTTCTATTTACTGTGACCCTAGACTCAAAACATAGTAAATTTATGTATTACCTATTGCACACTTTAAATGTATTTGAAATATTCCTTTGTGATGATTTGTGATTAGCATGATATAATAGAAAATGTGATTTTCATTTTGATTCTTGGAATTTCTATTTACTACTTCTATGGCCTTGTAAGATATTTTTAAATAAAATGCATTAATATATATTGAGTACTTACCATATGACACTCTATTTCTAATTTGATTTTTATAATGCATCACAAAAATAAGTACTAATAACTTCATTTTATGAATGGAGAAAATGACGGAGACATTACAGCATCATCATAGGTAAGTGGAACTTGGATTTGAACTCAGTTCTATGACATGATGAATTCCACATTCTTACCCCAAACTATGTACTGTCAGAAAAATGAGGCTTAAGAAACTTGTCTTGCAGAGTTATTATGAAGATGAGTGATAATGTATATAATTTCATGTGGTTAACTCTGTGAACCATATGGACATTAGTGATCTGTGAACCATAGTAATTTTAAATTTAAAAAAACCTGATATTTTGGAATTTATAATATACTCATAAATTTCCTAGTACACTTAATTATAAAATACATAGTGTGGACAGAATCAGTACTAAAAACATTATACATACTGAAGCATTGGATATTAAATAAGAGTTAGAGGTGGGAACACCCATTTAGATATTTACAAATAGTGGACAGAGTCTAATTTTTAAATTTCTGATGGCACATTTTACCAAATGTTCCCTTTGTGTGAAAGTGGGAAGACTTGAAAATTCTGTTAGAAATTTTAATCAGCCTAATGAGATATTTGTGTGTCCTTCTTAAAATGCATTTTTTTTATTCAAGAAAATCAAGATATATTCACAATCTTTTGTTTAACCCTCAATATTCTACATGACCTCCTCACATACTGGACATTTTATTCTTCATGCTTTTATCTTTACCATTTCTATTTTGGGTGAACTCAGCATTTAACATGAAAGCAAAAAAACATAACATTTTCAAGTACATCAAATTATGGCAAATGAGATGCAATTTGCCACATGTATTTGAAATGATAAGTAACTGTTAGCATTGTTGTGTTTGTTTGACTTTAGAAATAGATAAGGAATAGCTAAATTAATGTCTTTTACTTCACACCAAAAAAGTTCAAAGAACTGTGATGATTAATGAACCATTCCCCAAACCCTATAATATTCTTATGTTCAGTCATTGCTACATTACCAAAACTAACATGCAGGATATCAGTGGGCCTTGTCTCTCTTATGGGTGCTGCTCCCAGTCCTGCCAAGATCTGGCTCTTATGCCAGTCCCAAGCCCTCACATTTAGAACCTTATTTCTTTAGTCCTACCACTGCTATCCTGTGCCTCCCATGAAGTTCTCAAGGAACAAAACAAAGAAAAACAAACCTTATTCAAGTTTATGTCTTACGTGAAAGAGGGAAGCTTTAACTTCTGTATAATTTTAGATTTAGTGTACCCCATCAATCAAAGATGTGTGTCTTCTTTGATAGCCACTAACCATGCTCATAGAATTTGAATATAAAGTTATAATATCTAATTTAAAGTAATGCCAAAGAACTCTTTTGCCCTCCATAAGTGTGTTAGCCTTTTCATGGTGTGCTTTACTTGATAGTCCCCCTATCTGGTCCAGTATTGTTACAAGCCTATTTCTCATTGATAATTAATAATTGAAATAGCTAAAATCAACTCTTTTAATTCAAATTTAGATTATGTTATTATATGTAACTACATATTTTGAAAAATCTGCCAAATTTTAATTTTTTTCAACATGTTCTAAATTATCACAGTATTTTCTCCCTTTTCTCCCTGCTCCCTTTCTTCCTTCTTTTCACTTATTTTCCATTACTTCTTTCCTTCCCTTTCCCTTTCTTCTTTTTTTCCCTTTACCCTGCTTTATTTTTTTCTGTTTCTTTCTTTTTACCCTTCTGCTTTTCTATGTTCCTATCAGCATTTTATTATGTGTGTTACATCAGGCAAGATCTTATCATGAAGGAACTCTTAATCTAACCAACCAGCTGATTATTCAGCTTACTCAGTAAACAATAAAGTACTGGATAAATCTTTAATTTATTGGTTACGCTCAATGAAGAAAACAAAAATATATATATCTGGATTTTATTTTCATTCTAAAGTAGATTTGTGCCCATAGTTCAGAAGGCAATATGTCTTCAGCAATTTTCTTCAAATTATAAGACTTTTTAAAGAAAAGAAGGGAAAGAAAATGACCTCCCTCACAAAGCTTTCATTAGTCAGAAATGACGTGCCCGAATCTATTAGTTTCATAGTGAAAATGATAATAGTGAAATGTTATATTTTCTCTATTCATGTTTTGTTTCAAGAGGTGTTCTCTACTTCTTCCTGCATCACTAGTACTGCAGGCTATGATTTCATCAGGACAACATTGCCAAGTACTCTCTTAAATAAAATTCAGGGGAAATGAGCTAAACATAAGATGTTGTTAGTTTGCCCATGCCAATCTTATACTCACAAAATTTAAGTGGTACTTGTCTTTGTAATTACAAGTGTAGAGACACAACTTTCCTCTCCTAGAAGCATTAGATTGTTATCAGGCAGGATAGCATTTGAATCTTAAATTATCACCAATCCATCTTTGCTTTATAATTTGCTCTACAGTGATTTTGGGGGGTCAAGAAGGAAATAAATTTTGGCTTTCTCTTGATTCAGGTAGAAATTATAAGAGTGGATTTAAATGTTACTGTTCTTTTTTCAAAGACCAAGAAATTATATGCAGTAATTTTTAAAATGCAGACTCCATGTAAATATGAATAAATTGTTAGATTTTGACCATTGATTTAATTTTCCTTTTTTCCCCCCTACTGCTAAACTGTTTTCAGAAATCATCATAATTGTCGAGGGGACAGATGTCAAATGGAAGGATGAAGCAATAAAACTCAGTAAAGACAGGCTGGCTGGTGGTGAGAGTGGAAAACCACCTCCTTTATATTTCATTTGAAATATATAATCATGAGCATGTATAAGAGCCAGTGCTTTTATGATGATGAATGACCTCTTTGTTTCTGCTTCCTTTGAAGAAGAAGTTAAAAATTGTTACTTTAGAAAAGTAATATAAACATTTCTTCAAATAGATTAAAGGTGGTTAAAACTCTTTCTTAAAAATAATGTACAACAAAATAAAACAACTACAAAAGAAACAATCTGTAAAAGTTTGACACAGACTTAATCAAAAGCATGCTGGCCTTTTTTTTTTTTTTATCTTAGGAAACAATTTAATTTGATTTAATAGATTTAGGATACATTAGAAAACATTCCTAATTAAGCTAAGAAAAGATCAGTTAATTAAGCAACCCTTAATGATATCTGTATATGTAGGCGAAGTAACATCCAAATATTGGCATTTAAAAAAATATACATTATTAAATTCAGGTTATTTTAACTAGCTTTTAATTGCATAATACTTAACAAAACTCAATACCATTTGAAGACTCTTTCTTAAAATTTAAGACCACATTGATTGCAACACCCATTATTATTTTATGAACTACTAAGAAAGACAAAAACTCTGATAAATAAAATATAGCACAGTGCATTAAAGAAAATTTGGTATGATGTATGAACTGTTCACACATTTATTACTTAAAAATTACTTACCTCTCTCCTGCAGATCTTGGTAATTTTTTTCTGACTTTGTGTCAAGCAATTCTTCTTCACGTGTCTCATAAACAGAATGTAACAGTCTCGTATACTCAAGAGTGTCCTTTCTTTGATCCTAAAAAGCACTCAGTTTTTCAAGAAAACATAAAGTTGTTGTCATTCTCCCAACAATGGAATTTGCTTCATTCTCTTCTTTTCCCATGTTTTTTTCAATTTTAAAAGTTTTCCTTTTAATACTAAAACACCATGTAATCTTTTAATATTTTTAAATAGCAATTAAACCCAACAGGGGTAATAGTGATGGTATTCATAATGCTAGAAATATACATAGCTATGACCTGATTCATCCTTGTAGGAAATGAAAACTAAGGCATGACTACTGTCTAGTCAGAAACAACTGTAGGCACCATAGATTTTAAGATGCACTCTTATTAATGAAATAATAAGAATAAAAATAATAAAAAAACTATTTGTTTACTTTGTAAAAGTAAAGATTCCTGTAAGAGAAAAAGTGCATACATATCATAAGTATATTAATAAGTACTCTGGGAGCTTGGATGTACAAAGGAGATGACCACAAAAAAGCCACCAGGGAGTTACTTGAGTGTTTGAAAGCAAAATGCCCACAGGAAGTAAATAAATTCTAGAACACTTCCTACAAACAAATCTGTAAAGATATGCCAATATTAAAGACTGATAATGTATAGAAAAGAGTGCTGATACTTTGCTAAAAATATTGGTGTTAAAAATATTACGGTGAGAGAAAGAAATTAAAGGAGGCGGTGTGGGGAAATGGTAATTATTTGTTACCAATGGTAATTGTTGCTAAGGAACTAAACCACAGGGGCAAGTCCAGTCCTCACAGTTGCCTGAAAAGCAGAGTCTAGGTCAGGGCTCATCAAACTTCTGTAAAAGGCAAGATAGTAAATATTTTAGCCTTTGCTGGCCACATGCATTCTCTGTCATATATTCTTTGTTTTATTTTTGACCACTTTTTAAAGATGTAAAAACCATTCTTAACTTAGGGCCCTATAATAAGAAAGCATGGGCAGGATTTGACTCTCTGGCCTTAGTTTGTAGACCTTGGTTTAGATCGGTGGTTGTCAAGTTTTAGCATGCATCGGAATCATCTGGAGGGTTTTCCTAAAATAGATTGCCTTCCCCAGAGTTACTGATTTGGAAGGTCTTGGGTAGAATTGAGAATTTGCATTTCTAACAGGTTTTTAGTTGATGCTGATGCTGCAGATTCAGGAACTACACTTGGAAAATCTCTGGTCTAGTGATAAACGTGTCTTGGGAGCAGTAACAGATTTAGGATAAAATCCTCACCTTTTCACTCACAACCGATAAGAGTTTGGGAAGCCCACTGAACTCCATTGAAATTTCAGCAATAGAATATATAGAGTTAGAAGGTCCTTTCCTAGGCAACTAAGAAGTTTAAATAAGATAATCATAGAGTACTTAACACAGTGGTTGGCAGAGTGATTGCTACATAAATGTTAACCAGTACCAGGTGAGAAACCATTTTGAGGAACCCAAAATGCAATTTTAAAAAAAGTTATATTCTTTCACCCTGTATCAATTTATTTGAGGTAAGTGACAATATCAGTAAGTTAAAAGAATGATACAAAGAAAGTAGTAATGTAGGCATTAGTACATGTGAAACAGCATGGCATCTTTCCAAAGATAGATTCCTGGAATAAATAGCTGGATTTGTTATAGTCCATAAGCAAAACTTGTGATGAGCTGCATGCATACCAGGCTGGCTGCTCAAGAAGTGAAACATCTGGGAGGTTATCCTGCAGTAGAAACATGGGACTCAATTCTAGTGTCAGCACACACACTTAAGCAGCTGTTGATATTTCCTTGTCCTAATGTTCCAGCCACTAAGAAGCTGCTTGAGCAATGCTTCTGCTACCTCATGCAGCTGTTAGTTGGAAATGCCCCATGATTCTGTTTGGGATTCATTTCTGCTGTGTGGTAATGCCCATAAAGAAGTAAACAGCTCAGGTATCAAAAGCATCTTTGGGAGTTGGTGGAAAATGGCCCACCTCCACCAAGACATAGATAAAAGGAGTGGGCTCCCTATGTTAAGGAGCTGGCCTCTTTTCTATTGTGCCTGGTACATAAATTGTATTGACCACAAACAATCAAAGGATGAATAAACTTCTTCTAGCACCCACCTTTAAAAACACTCATGGAAAAACGAATGGATTCATTGTTCTTGCCTTAGACTACTATCAAATGAGGGTGCAACTTGTAAGACAGCTTTCTCACATCTAGACAATTACCTGGAGATAAAGGACTACAGAATTTGGGTCAGATAGGTCTGAACATACTTTATGTATCCACAGGAAGATCTTAGAAAATTATCAAACTTCTCTAAGCATTGTTTTCTTCCACAATCTCTCATGCTTTAATTATTCTAGTTTCATCCTTTAAACTTGCCCTAGTAAAGTCCATCACCCAGAGTACAGTTTTTGAAAAATAAATCATATCACTCCATTGCCCACTTAAAAACCTTCTGTGGCTTCAAAGACACTTGACATTTTATATTAAGTTCTTATCGAGACCTTCAACATCGGATCAACTGTGAGCAAAACCACAGGCTCTACTGCAGACTTACTGAAGCAGTTTTTTTTTTAACAAGATTCCCAGATAATTCATATGCACATTAAAGTCTGCAAAGCACTAGCCTAGAAGGCCCTTATCATCTCCCCATGGGTGTCTGACTTCAGTCACCCAACCTCTCCTTCATTACTCTAGGTACTCTTTCAGTACTGGAACGAAAGCAAATTAGGGCCTTTGCCCTCTGCCTAGAATATCCAGCCCCCAGGTTAGCTCATGACTATGCCCTTCTTGTCATTTAAATCTAAGCTTAAAATTTGCTTTCTCAGAAACACTATCCCTTTGCTTTTTTTCTTATTTGTTCTCACCCACTAGAATATAAGAATTATGAGATGAAATCTAATCTCTTTTGTTTATTGTTCTATCCCCAGTTTATAGAAGAGTGCCTGATATATAGTTTTTGGTCAATAAATAATTTTGAATAAATCAGGAAATTATATTTGCCTCTTAGGATTGTATCATGATTAAATAATGAGGTATGTAAGAATCATTAGTACACAGTGGTTGCTTACCCAATGTTAATTCCCACTTCTTCCCTTTATCCTCCTTCTTTTGCATATCAAATATTGGCACACAGTGGTGCCTAGTTTGTACAGAGATGACCTCTGAAGAAACCTAAAAGACTCGAGACCAAGATCTTGAGAGAGTCTAATGATGTCATCTTCTATTGACTTTTTTGAGTATCAGTTTCTTCTGAAATCAATTCCTAACAATTTTCTCTAATAGATTGATCAGAAGCACATTTAGGAAAAGAAATGGCAAAAAAGGGATTAAAGGCATTTAGTTTATTATATAGAGACTTAGCTGCAGCCTTTACTTGCATGGTCCTAGTTCTTAGGTAAAGAAAATCCTCATAGGAATATGTGGTGTAAGTGATCATTTAAATATAAGAAAATTTGAGGGCTGAGAGTTGGCATCTATTCAATTTATTTATTTAATTTTTCTGACATTTTGGCTGTTATGGAACACAATGTGTGGTAAATATAGCTTATTATATTTGAAACACTTTACTTTCCATATGGTAGAAAATTTGAGGAAAATACTAGAGGTTTAGAACTAAGAGAGTGAGTAAAACTAGGGTATCTATGAAATGTCAGAAAATGAGTGAAGCAATGTGAAGATGAGAAACAGTTTGGAGGGTGCCTTGTAATGGCAAGACAATAGGCTTTAGAGTTAAATGAATACAGGTTGGAATTGTTTAGTAACTAGGTAACTATGGAATATTAATCCCTGCAGCCTTTAGTATTCTAATATGTAAGAAGCAGAAGATAATAATAGCAGCTTACAGAAGTGTAGGATGAGATCTCTGTGTAAGAGCTTTATGGTACATATGGCAAGCACAGCACTTGGCACATGGGAACCAATACACATTAGCAATTGCTATGATTATTGGGGGTCAGAAAGTTGACTAAGAGAGCAACATTTATTCTGCTTCCCCATAACAAATACATGTAACCTATTTTAAATGTCCCTATCTTTCTTTTCTGATACCTTCACACTTTCCTCAAGACGCACTTCTCCAATGACTGGATGAATGGGTCAGAAACACCGTTAGAAATGGGCATAGTAAAAAAAGAGAAGGGACCAGACTGTAAGGTACTTTTTTTGCCTTGTCCAGTTGATTAAAGAATTCATTCCTGTCACCAGATACAATTGGCTGCCCCTGGAAGTAAATGTCACTTTAAACAATTAGAGAACACCTATGAAAGCAATGAAGTAGAAGCAAGTGAGTAAATAGAGGAGTAATTTTAATTTCCTTGGAATCAGTTTTCTGTGATTACTATATTAATTCCAAAAACGATCTTTTATTTCCCTGGAAAACTAAAATAAGATTAATAATCCACTTGATATTACTTGAAAAATTAAACCAAAGTGGAACACAGATAGAATATTTTAAAATTATCACAATAAGTTTATAATATATATATTATAGAACAATGGGCATTGATATTTTATTGTA
Source organism: Cynopterus sphinx (assembly GCA_030015415.1). Classification (NCBI taxonomy): domain Eukaryota; kingdom Metazoa; phylum Chordata; class Mammalia; order Chiroptera; family Pteropodidae; genus Cynopterus; species Cynopterus sphinx. Next base: position 80,585,024 of record CM057383.1, on the reverse strand, counting down.
ATAAAATTTCTGATTTATTCTTTTCTCACCCAAGAGAGTTTTTATTACATTGGTGGTAATGTCAAAATAAATTTAGATTTTATCTGTGAGATTTTTTTTAGCTTATTTTTTTACTATAAGGATAATGAGGAATATCCTACATATCTTTTTATCTCTCCTCAAGAACTTTAAATTCTGTACTGTTTATTTCTCATTGAATAATAGAGCTTTATTTAGAATATTTCACTTATTATCTCAGTAAACTGCCATAAATGTGGAAAAATAATTTGTATTATTTTTGATAAAGAAAAATACTAGATGCACCGTTAAAAAAATCTAATCTGACTCTTATATTTTCCAGTGAGGTCTAATAACATGAATGACTTGCCAAAATACACAAGTATTTGAACTATAACTGAGATCTATTTCACACAAATCTTATTTCAAGCTGTTACATGACATATTGATTCTTTTTGCACAGATGTGAATTATACTTTATATAACAAATATTGGGGACCATAGGATTTTAAGTAGTTTTCTCCAGGCTTGGGGTTAATTCTACAACATGCTAAAATATAAACCAGTGAATGTCATTAAATCTCTTAATAAAAGGACACCTTTATTGAGAAAGTATATTAGTTCCCTACTGCTGCTATAATAAATTACCAGAAATTTAATGGCTTAAATTGAAACAAATTTGTTATTTTGAGGTTTTAGAGGTCAGAAGTCTCAAATCAGTCTCAGTGGGCTAAAATCAGCAAAGCTGCATTATTCTTGGATGACCTAAGGGAAAAACCATATCCTTGCCTATTCTAGCTTTTTGAGACTGCCTGTATTCCTTGGCTCATGGCCCTGCATCAATATGATCTCTGCTTCTGTTGTTACATTTCATTCTCTGACTATAATTATACTGCTGTCTTCTTACAAGGACCCTTGTAATTATATCAGGCCCACTAATATAAAACAACAAAATATCTCTATTTCAATACCCTTAATTTAGTCACAAAAATCGTTTTTGTCATGTAAAGTAACATATTCACAAATTCTAGGAATTGGGATGTGGACCTCTTTGGTGGTGGTTGGGGGGTGTCATTATGAAGCCTATCACACAAGAGTACTAAAAATCTATCAGTTCTTGCCTTCACCTAACTGGCTCACTCTGTAACAAATTTGTGCTGTAATTACTTCTGAAGGGGAGGGTGGGAGTAGTTCACTTGTTACCCTAACTCTGTTCATTCTGGGCAGGCTGTCTAGTTTGTTGTGATTATACAACAAAGCAGCCACCTATGAGAACTCTCACTTAAAAACTTAACTTGTAATAACAAATCAGCAATTTCCCTATGTGAGTTTTATTCACCTTAGCCACATCTGTATGGGGTTAATATTGCTTCTATTCTAGTCTCCAAAGCCGCAAAGTGAATGTCTTCTATGGGCAACTGAAGAGCTAGCCAAAGAAAACAAATGGCTGTTGTGAAGGGATTGCAGATTTTCTTAGCTAGGCACATCCCAAGTGCCTGTGTCACATGGTCAACACTCACAGCCCTCAGGAAAAAATATATGGGTTTTGAATCTCACCCTACATTCCATATACAGGGTTACCTTTTGCAAAAATTCTTTATAACATGAATTCTATTTGGGAATTACACATAGATTTATTAAATGTTGGCTTTCTTCCAGGCATGTGCCCTAATTCTAAGGATACAAAAATGAATCAGTCATTCTACCTTTAAGAAGTCATTGTTTAATACAGTGGTTTTAAAAGTATGGTATATGGACCCATCAGCATCACTTTGAAACTTGATAAAAACTCAAATTCTTAAGACTCATCCAAGACTTATTGAATCAAACTCTTGAGGAAAAAAGGTAGCAATTTGTGTTTTAATAAGTCTTCCAGGTGATTCTGATGCACACTATGGTTTGAGGTCTACTGGGCTAATGTGTGAGACAGAAATGTACACATTGCAACACAAGGTAATCAATGCTTCAATATCAGTGTTGAGTATGCAATGCAGAAACACAAATTAATTGGTTACAGAGGAAGTTAAGCAGGTTTCACATCAAAGATAACATTCGATCTGGGTTTGGAAGGATTAGTAGGGAACTTTCTAAAGTTGTCCTTGAAACCTTGATGTATTCTGAAACTGTTACAGGTCAATCTGGCTGATGAACAATATATGTGGGGTAGAGTAAGGGCAGATAAACCAAGGAGTTAGAAAGGAGTTAAATTTTGAAGGACTTTTTATGTCAAGCTAAAATTAATGCAATGATTATATTTTTTAGTTAGAAGAATCTGGCACCAATATCAACATGGATTAGAGAGAGTAGATATCAGTGGCAAGGGTATTAGGTAAAAGCTTAGTATAAAAGTAAAAATTAAAGAGAAAGAGCCCCTTAACTATGGTGGTCAATAATTTTTGTAACATTTTATTATGAAAAATTTTAAACAAAAAGCAAAGTTGAAAGAGTTTTAAAGTGAGCACCCATGTATCCACCCACTAGACATTACTGTTAACATTTTAATAAGCTGTTATATATCCATCCATCCATCCATGCATTCATGCATCCATCCATCCATCCATCCATCCATCCATCCATTCATCCCTCTATCCAACCATCAATCCATTTTATTTTTTGATTCAAAGAAAATTTCAAACATAATTTGCCTTTTGACTGTATATATTGGCATGCATATTGTTCACCAGAGTTTAATATTTGATATATTTTTACCTTTTCAGTTAACATGTATGTACAATAAAATGTACAATCTTAAATGTACATTTGCTAAATTTTGACAAATTCCTGTATTTCTTTAACCTCCATCAAAACATAAACATTATCTTTACTTCAAAAAGTATACTACTTCCAATCAATTCTTATGTCCACTCTCAGAGGCAAACACTGTTTTGATTTTTTTTCAACCATAGATTTGTTTTGGCTGTTCTAGAATTTCATATAAATGAAATTATACAATATGTATTCTTGTGTAAAGTTTGTTCTATGCACATAATTTAGTTTTAAGATTCACCCATGTCATTGTATATATCATTAGCATTGTATATATCAATCATTTTTACTGCGTAGTGATACTCCTCTATGTGAGTAAATATACTACAGTTAATATACATTCTCTTGTTGATGGATATCAGAGCTGTTTCCAGTAGTTGGAAATTATTAGTTAAATTGCTATGAGAATTCTTATACATTTTTTTCTATGAACATATTTTTATTTCTCTTGAGTAAACACCTAAGGGTAAAATTTTAGGTTCATAGATCTAGTAGCTGTTCAGTCTTGTAAAAATCTGTGAAATTGTTTTCAAAGTGGTTGTACTTCATTTACACTTCCACCAAATACTGTGTGAGGATCCCAGTTACTATAATCACATACAGACTTCATTTCTTTAAGATAGCTTTTTCTGATCAAAAGAGGCTTTGCCCAGTAAAAGGGCATTACTATTCACTTGCTTTTTTTTCCACCTTTATTTTCTCACCTTTTTTATGCCTGCTCCTTTAATCATTAAGCCTTAAGACATAAGGTTAATCAATCCCAAGGTTTATAATTTTGAGGACTAAGGATAATATCTGGGCTTTAGATGTGTTTCAGCCTCAGGGCTGATTAGGCAGAATGGCCCCATCAGCCATGGGACCAGGCCATGGAACCAGACAGAATTACATGGCTGATACCAGAACCACATACAATAATCAATTACTCAAGCCCCATTCAATCAGTAGCACCCATGACCCCCAACTCCCTTAGTTTCCATGACTACTGATTTTTCCCTATATTTTCTATCCCCTCAAAACACCTGGGAAGTCAGACCTTTGAGCAATAGCTTGCCCATGTCTCTGGGACATGGAACTCTCTAAAATCTTACTTTCTTTGTTGTTAAAACTTGTACATATCTGATTGACTTATACACAGGCAGGCAGACAGACCCTTTTTCCTCCAATAACATTACCCCATGTTCTTATTAGTTTTGCAGTTGTCAGTCTTTTAAATTTGAGCTATTCTGATGGATCTGTACTGGTATCTATTTGTGATTTTAATTTATATTTTCTTGATGGGTAATGTGGTTGATCACTTCTTCATGTGCTTATTGGTCATTTGTATATCTGCTTTTGTGAAGTGTCTTTTAAAATCTTTTACCTATTTTAACTGGGTTATTTGTCCATTATTATTAGTCATAGGAATTCTTTATATATACTGAACACTGACTTTGTCAGATATATATTTTGTAATGCCCAGAATTTAAGATAAGCATGTATAACAAAATAATATTGGCTGTCAACAGTATTAAGAAAAATTTTGAGATAGTAGAAATATCAAGCAGGAAAGCACACATGATTAATTATCTGCCTGACATGTGTACAAGACAGAAAACAAATATATGTATTTTTTATATTCTTGCCAGTAGAGACTGAATGTGTCTTAGTCAGTTTGGGCTCCTGTAACAGAAGACCAGAGATTGGGTGGTTTATACAACAAACATTTATTTTTCACAGTTCTGGAGGCTAGGAAGTCTAAGATCAAGGTACTGGCAGATTTGACATCTGGTGAGGGTCCACTTTCTGGTTCATAGATGGCACCTTCTCTCTTTGTCTTCTCATTGTGGAAGGAGCAAGCTATCTGAGGTCTTTCATAAGGGCACTAATCCCATTCATAGGTGCTCCGCAATCTTGATCTACACACTTCTTAAAGGCTACACCTGCTAATACCATCACATTGGGTCTTAAGTTTTGTGGTACACATTTCATGGAGACACAAAAATTCAGTGTATATCAGGAAGATAACAGAATGGAAACAAATTTTTGTGGCAAAATACAGAGAAATTTATCACAGTATAAATGATGGGACTGAAAGAGATGGAATAGTTAAGTATGATTTTAGATTCTAGCTTATATGATTGGGTGGATTTCATTTCAACTATAAGAAATAAAGAAGAAAAAGGAAATATAATGTTTGGTTTAGGAATTTTTATATTTAGTGATCAGTTTGGACATGGAAATATAGATGTCTAATAGGGAGCTGGACATAAAGGTCTAGGACTCCTTATAAATGATCTATTCTCTTCCTCATTTGACAGATTAAGAAACTAACATCCTGGAGAGAAAGAGTAACTTGATCAAAATTCTAATGACAGATCCATGTGTATCATCCAGGGCTCTTTGTTTCTTTAGCTTGTATTTCCCCTACCACTCGGGGCATTCATAGATGGTATTCCTATAGCCGAAGTCAGAATTTTAGTTCAGAAACAGAACTTTATTTGGTAAACATTTAAATCTTTTCTCCAAATAACAGCACACCAAAGGAAACTACCAGATGTATTCTTGTAGTTCATTAGCTGCTTTAATGCCAGCTGCTGAGTTTGCTCACCTGTGGTGATTAGAGTTCAGGTTGTTTCAAATGATGCCAAGTGTAGTTCAAAGTTATTTGGCTCTAATATTATGCTCTTTAAAAGAGAATGAAATTTAGATGCCAATATGGTATAGCTTTAAATGACTAACTAATATGAAACAGACTTGCCAAAACAAGAGTTTCCTAAAGCAAATTCAAAAGTGAGATAAACAAAACAACAGCTGTGACCCCTCACTGAAACATGTTGGCTTCCCACATGGAAGCAGAGGAGACATGTGAACTGCCATTAAATCTTGATTTTGATTCACATGCTAACAATTTCACTCCTACTACTCTTATGGAAGTCTTGAATTCCACCTTTCAGTTCCTAAAACTAAGACCATATCTTCTTCGTAGACTGGCCAGCAATACAGACTTGATCCACCAATTGTATTAATCTGCAGTTTTCAGGCTTTATTGATATCAATTCATTTCCAAGAGCCAATTAGAATTCTGAGATTTAAAAAGAAAGTTTATGAACATAACTTTATAATATGGAACACTATAAGTTCCACATGGAGGATATTTCATAAACATAAATAAAATAAAAATATAATCATACCATTGAGGAAGGATTGATATCTTGCTATGGCAGCAAAAATTAAAATACTATATCTATATGCTTATTACAGAGATCTCATCAGTAAGTAGAGCACTCAAGAATTAAATTGAGAACTCAAATGAGAATTGAATAAGAATTCTAACTAAATACAGTCCTAAGTCCTTTTCTAAATTCACTCATTTTCATATTCAGCTGTGGTTCATCAATTTAGAATGGCCACCTGTGACTCTTTCCTGCGCCTTTAACTCAAATTGAAACCAATTCTCAGGTAGAAACAAAATTATTTGACTTTTTAAATAATAATAATAATACACTTAAGGAATTATTTTTCTTCATCACCTTAGATCAACAATTATCTGAATTTCACCATTATAATCAGGTCCCAAAATTCACTTAATAAATATTTAAGTGCCAACTATGGACCATGAACTGTCATAAGTGCTGGGAATATGGCAATAACATAGAAAGAAAAAATCTCTGGTGCTATTGAGTTTATATACTATTGGATAGTAAGTAATATTTATACATTGCTCATTTGTGCTAGTCATGTCTTAAGTGTTTACATATGCTATATTAACTTATTTCTTCTTTACCATACTTTAGTGCCTCATTATACAGATAAAGAAACGAGCACAGAGAGGTTAATTAACCACACCTAAGGCCAGAGAACTGGTAAGTATCGGATTTGGAGTACAAAGTCAGACTCTAAATTGGAGGGCAGGGTACTGTGGTAACAAAAACCTAAACATGTGGCATTAGCTTTGAGAATGGCAACATACTGAGGCCAAAAAGCCTCAAGGTTACTGTTAAAAGAGGCTATAAGGGTAGGGGAGAAATTTTCAGAGAAGGTTGCCATAATGGTGACGCATATAATGTAAGGACAAATAGTTGGACAACCTTGTCATCTGAAGAAACATGGAAAATAAAAAAATATATCTAATATACTTTGTAGATTTTGCTAAGGAAATTTCCAGGTGTACTATTAGAAGTGCCAACTTTTTTCCTTTGGCTGAACTTAAGATATGACTATAAAAAAGATGAACTAAAGTAGGAATTGTTCAGTTTTCAAGCAGATAGAGGAAATATTTCCAAGTCAGAACCTTCTGGGTCCCTGACAAAACATACTCAAAATGTCTTAGCATAAATATAAAATCCAGAGTTTCTTAGTTAAAATGTGATTTTAAGGGCAAGAACTCAAAATTCTTTGTTGTTAGAAAGAACTTAAGACTCATATACCCTCTGAGCTAGATTTAAGGGCTTTAAATTTTTTTTTAAAGGTATGTCATAGTATCTGACTTTTGATCCAATGTGGAGAGGGACCTATCTTGAAGAGATATATGGGTATGACTTTGTCTAATAGAGAAAATTATAGTGTGAATCACAAGAAATCACAAAGCACAAAGTATTTAAAGAAATTATATGAATGAAAAGATGAGAGGTCATTCAAAATGAGGCCCCTAAATCCTTATGGACAGGAAGAAGGCTGAGAAGGTTATGAAATGGGTTATTTCCTATGGAAATGAAGAATGATTCACGGGCTAGAGCCAGAAGCTTTGTGCCTGGAGCCAAAAAACATGGAGAATGACTTCTGGGAACAGGAATGGGCCTTTATCAGGAACTGGCAACATGTTCCTGGATACAGATCAGATTTGTTAAGAAACTGATATTTGCCTCAGTTTTTCTTTTTCCTTTTGAACAGAAGTGGCTTTTGTGGTTCTCTTGTTCCTTTCTCATCACTGTATGTTGGATGGTGGTTTTTCTTCCTGATATTTCATTACTAATATATAGAAATGCAACAGATTTTTGCATATTGATTTTTATCCTACAACTTTACTGAATACATTTGTTAGTTCTAACAGTTTTGGGTGGAGTCTTTAGGGTTTTCTATATGTAATATTATGCCACCTGCAAATAGTGACAGTTTTATATCTTCTCTTCCAATTTGGATGTCTTTTATTTCTTTTTCTTGCCTAATTGCTGTGGCTAAGAATTTCAGCACTATGTTGACTATAAATGATAAGAATGGGCATCTTTACTTGTTCCTGATCTTAGTGGAAACACTTTCAGCTTTTCACCATTAAATATCATGTTAGCTGTGGGTTTGTCATATACAACCATTATTATGTTGAGGTACATTTTCTGTGTATCTACTTTGTAAAGAGTTTGTTGTAAATGCATGTTGAATTTTGTCAAATGTTTTTTCTACATCTATTGAGATGATCCCATAGTTTGTATCCCTCATTTTGTCAATGTACTGTACCACATTGATTGATTTATGGATGTTAAACTATTCTTACTTCTCTGGCATAAATCCCACTTGATTATGGTGTATGATTCTTTTAATTGTATTGTTAAATTTAGTTTGATAAATTTTTCTGCTGATGTTTTGCATCTATGGTTATCAGGAACATTGTCCTTTAATTAATTAGTTAACTAATTAATTAATTAATTTGGTGTTGTCTTTGTTTGGTTTTGGTATCAGGGTAATACTGGCCTAGCAAAATGAGTTTGGAAGTGTTCCTTCCTCTCAAGTTTTTAGGAAAAGTTTGAAAAAGATTGCTTTTTTAACCAGTAAATCCACCTGGTCCTGAAAGTTTTGTTTATTGGGAGGTTTTTGATTACTGATTCAATCACATTACTAGTAATCAGTCTGTTCACATTTTCTTTTCTTCATGATTCAAACTTGGAAGTTTGTATGTTTCTAGGAATTTATCATTTCTGCTAAGTTGTCCAATTTGTTGGCATGTAATTGTTCCAGTAGTCTCTTATGATCTTTTGTATTTCTGTGATATACAGATCTTTTGTATATCAGTTATGTATGTCTCTCCTCCTTCATTGCTGATTTTACTTATTTAAATCTTTTTTCTTGGTGTGTCTAGTTAAAGGTTTGCCAGTTTTATTTGCCTTTTTAAAGAACCAACTCTTGGTCTTATTGATCTTTTAAATTATCTTTTTAGTGTCTGTTTCATTTATTTCTGCTATGATCTTTATTATATTTTTTCTTCTACTAACTTTGAGGTTTGTTCCCTTATTTCTAGTTCCTTGAAGTATAAATTTAGGTTGTTTATTTGATATTATCCATTTTTTTGAGAAATACATTTATTGCTATGAATATCTTTTAGAACTGCTTTTGCTGCATCCTGCAAGTGTAGGTGTGTTTGGCGGCATCACACTCCCTGATTTCAAACTATATTGCAAAGCTATAGTAATCACAATAGTATGGTACTGGCATAAAAACATACACATGAATCAATGGAACAGAATAGAGAACCCAGAAATAAACCCATACACTAATGGTCAATTAATGACAAAGAAGCCAAGACTATCCAATGGGGAACAGACAGTCTCTTCAATAAATGGTGCTGTGAAAAATGGACAGCCACATTCAAAAGAATAAAACTGGACCATTATATTACATCATATACAAAAACTAACTTAAAATAGATTGAGACTTGAAGTGAAACCTAAAATCATAAAAATCCTGGAAAAAAACATAGAAGATAAACTCCTTGACATCAATATTGGCAAAGATATTTAGAATTTGGCACTAAAAGCAGGCAAAAAAAGTAAAAATAAATAAATGGTACTACATTGAACTAAAAAGCTTCTGTACAGAAAAGGAACAATCAACAAATGAAAAGGCAACCTACTGAATGTGAGAAAATTTTGCAAATTGTATATCTGATAAGGGGTGAATATATAAAGAACTATATAAACTATATAAAGAACTCACACAACTCACTGGCAAAAAGTAAACAATCCAATTAAACAAGCAGAGGCTCTGAATAGAGATCTTTTTGAAGAAGACATACAGATGGCCAATAAGTGCATGAAAATATGCTTAACATAATTAATCACCTGAGAAACATAAATGAAAATCATAATGAAATAACATTTTATACCTGTTAGAATGGTTATTATAAAAAATACAAAAAATAACAAGTGTTGGTGAGGGTGTGGAAAATAGGAGAGCCCTTGTGCATTATTGGTAAGAATGTAAATTGTGCAGCCACTATGGAAAATTGTATGTATTTTAGTCAAAAAATTAAAAATAGAGCAACCATATGACCCAGCAATTTCACTTCTGAGTCCTGAGTCCTAATCTAAAGAAACAAAAACACTAACTTAAAATAACATACACACTCCCACATTCATTGCGGTATTTACAATGGTCAAAATATGGAAACAGCCTAAGTGTACATTGATGGGTGAATGGAAAAAGAAATTGTTATTATATATGTGTATATATATGAATATATGTATATATGTGTGTATATATGAATATATGTATATATGTGTATATATATATTTTTAATAGAATATTATTCAGCTTCAAAAATTAATAAACCGTTGCCATTTGCAACAACATGAATGAGCTTTGAGGGCATTATGCCAAGTGAAATAAGTCAAACAAAGACGAATACTATATTATCTCACATGTGAAATTAAAAAAAAAACAAACAATACAAAATCAACCCACCCCCCCTAAAACAAACAAACAAACAAACAAAAACAAGATCATAGATACAGAGATACAGAGAACAGATTGTTGGTTGCCGGAGGCAGGGGTGGGGTGAAATAGATGAAGTGATTGAAAATTATAAACTTTCAGTTATAAAATAAAGAAATTATTGGATATAATGTACATCGTGGCAATTATAGCTAATAGTACTGTATTGCATATTTGCAAGTTGCTAAGAATAAATCTTAGTGTACTCATCACAAGAATAAAAGTTCTGTAACTTTCTATAATGACAGGTGTTAACTAGACTTATTATGGTGATCATTTTACAATATATACAAGTATCAGATCATTATCTTGTACACCTGAAACTAATATAATGTTGTATGTCAATTATACCACAATAAAGAAGTTTTACACTAATTTTCTAATATAAAGGGGCAACCTGTTTTATAATAAAGTCTTTTTGGAATATAGCTATGCCCATTTTTAAAAATATAATCTATAGTATGGCTGCATTCATACTACAAAAGCAGAATTGAGTAGTTGCGAGAGAGACTACATGAAAGCTTAAAGTATTTAGTTCTGGCCTTCTGGAGAAAAAATTCACTGATTCTTGTTCTAATCCATTGTCAACCTAACTTTTGAGAAAATATAAAATTTAAAACAATTTCTCTTTTTTAAGTGTAACTGTCTTCTTTTTTAAAAAAAAGCAAAAATATGTAGAAGTCTCAGGCCATTGACATACAAAGAAAAATTCTCATTAAAAAGCCAATTCAGCAAAATCTAAATCATAGCAAAAGAAACCATCAACAAAACAAAGGGCTACCAACAGATGGGAGAAGATATTTGCAAACAATACCTCCAATTAGAGGCTAATACCCAAAATATATAAAGAACTCATACTACTCGACAACAAAAACACAAACAATCCTATATAAAAATGGGCAGAGGACTGGAATAGATACTTTTCCCAAGAAGACATACACATAGCCAACAGATATGTGAAAAGATATTCAATATCACTATCTATAAGGGAAATGCACATCAAAACCACAGTGAGAAACCATTTCACACCCATTTGAATGTCTATTATCAAGAATAAATAACAAATGTTAAGATGTTTAGAAAAAGGAACCCTCATACACTACTGGTGAGATTGTAAATTGATACAGCCACTATGGAACACAGTATAGAATTTTCTCAAAAAATTAAGAATAGAGCTACCATATGACCCAACAATCTCTCTTCTGGGTGTCTACTTGAAAAATTTGAAAATATTTATTTGTAAAGACATATGTACTCTTATGTTCACTGTAGCATTATTTTCATGGTAGCTGAGATATGGAAACAACCTACATGTCCTTTGATGGATAATTGGATAAAGAAGTTGTGGTATATACATACAATGGAATATTACTCAGCCATAAGAAAGAATGAAATATTGCCATTTGTAAAAACATGAATGAATCTTGAGAATATCATGCTAAGTGAAATAAGTCAGATGAAAAGGGTAAAGAACCATGTGATTTCATTTATATGTAGGATATAAAGCAGAAAACAACAAATAAATAAACAAAACAAACAAACCAATAGATACAGATAACAGAATGAAGTTTACCAGAGAAGAAAAGGCTGGGGAGGGGATGAAGAAGGTAAAAGAGGTAAAACATATGGTGATAGAGGGAGGCTGGACTTCAGGATGATGTGCTATAGAACTGTACACTCAAAACTTATATAATGTTATTAACTAATAATACCCCCATAAATTTAATTTTTTAAAAAGAAAAATTTTAAAAATTGCAGTTATTCAAGGGAAGGAATCTTTTCTGTGTAGAACAGTGGTTCATAATTGGGAGAAATTTTCTCCCTTTTGGATATTTGGTGATGTCTGCTGATATTTTTTTGTTTTTGTCATAACTAAGGGTCAGGGTACTGTTGGCATCTAGTGGGTAGAGACCAAAAATGCTACTAAATATCCTACAATGCTCAGGATAGTTCTCCACAACAAAGAATTGTTTAGCCTCATATGTTATTAGTGCCCAGACTGAGGTTGAGAAAACTTGGTATAAAATGGGTTATACACATGAATAAATAGTTCCTTTGGAATCTGTCATTGTTTCTAGTATGGGTCGCAAAACAATTATGTAAGCTGACTGGCTCTCCAAGAAGAATCTACACATTCATCAAAATAAATCTGCCTTCTATTTATGACTTACTGTCAGGTAAAAACCATATGATTATTTTTCACTGAGACACAGATGTTTTGGTTGTTCTCACATTACCTCTTTCCAGGGTGCAGATGGTTGCACCTTACCAGGTTCCCAGGTCTCTGCCAGCACCTGAAGTACTGGAACAAACTTCCTCAGCCCCTAATGCAGTCCACTGTCTGGAAATTAATAACTAACATTGATGTGCTGCTACTAGCCATCATTAGCGAGCATTTCCTTTATTCTCTCCTTTACAGGTCGATTCTAATTATAGGCTAAAATCTTTGTTTCTTCTTCTAATCAGGTAATAGACGGAATAAGAAGCAGTGAACACTCTGTGGCAATTGGAAACAGTGTTTTATCCCCAGAATAGCATTCAGACACCTGAAAAATGCTTTGGGAAGAACATAATAGTTATAATGAACGTTTATTACATATCATTTTCTCCCCATGGAAGAGCAAATTGACAAATGAACAATTTTAGTGCATCTTCATTGGTTTCATCATTAAAAATGTTTTTATGTGAGGACCCTGCTAACAAAGGACCTCTGTGAACACATCAGGTGCATAACATGCCCCAGATCCTCTTATGCTGCCTCTGAGTTATATTTGGGATTTTGTGCTCCAATACCAAGCTTGATTCATTTCTAGACACAGTATTCTATGGTTGTGATGTAAAATATCTTACTCTGAGTCTGTTGTCTTCTTTAATGTCACCAATATTAATAAGATAGGTGTCTAACAGCTCAGTTATTTAAGTTCATGTGGTTGACTCTACTCCCCCTCCCCATACCCTATGACATTCATAAACAGGAAGTACAGCCAAGCACTACTGGTCTGTACAAAGTTTTGGGGCTTGTCTACTGTATGAGCCAGGTTCACTAGAAAAACAAAACAAATAGGAAATCTATCTATCATCTATCTATCTATTATCTATCTATCATCTATCTATCTATCTATCTATCTATCTATCTATCTATCTATCATCTATCTATCTATCTATCTATCATCTATCATCTTCCAACTATCATCTAGAGAGAAAGAAAGATTTGTTATAGGGAATTGACTCATGATAATGAAGGCTGAGAAGTCCCAAGATCTATAGTACAAAAGCCTGCAAACAAGGAGAGCTGACGGTGTGAGTTCCAGGCTGGGTCTGAAGGCAGGAGGAAGCCTCTGTCCTACCTCAAGACTATAAGGCCCAGAAAGCAAATTCTTTCTTAGCCATTTGTTTTCCTCAGGGCTTCAAAAGATAGGATGAGGGCTGTGCATATTGGTGAGAGCAATTCGTTTTTCTAAATATACCAATTCAAATGTTAATCTCATCCAAAAACACTCGTAGACACTCCCAGAATCATGTTTAATACAACATCTGGGTACCTTGTGACTCAATCAAGTTTGTACACAACAAAGCTAATCCTTAGGTAACTTAATGCTATTAGAATAAATGAATGCTATTGAAAAAAAAAAACTTTGGAATAGGTTCAGTAAAACATAAATACAAGTATGTATGCATACCCAAAATTTAAACCGATTTTCATGCCAACAGCAAGTTAGGTAGGAGGATATTCCCCTTCTAACAAGCACTTGACAAAATATTTTAAAATCTATTAAAATAGATTCTTGAGAATAGCTTCTTTTCACTCACTGATATTTTTGTTTTTCATAGCTAAATTAAGTACTGGTTTAATCTCATTGATACTAGAATTTTGGATTATAGAACAATTGAGGTGAGGTTAGCTCTTGGCTGTGTGCCCTGGCTGCTGATCAGGTCAGCATTAAGCTTTGGCTTCCACCTCTGCTTCTGTATCTCATATGTCTTCTTGGTGATGGGTGGAGCAGATAAAAATAAGATTAGTTTGATAGATCACAGTTCTGGAGTGCCACATACTGTTAATGACCCAAGACCCTACCCCTAATCCAAGGACTGGGATTTTATAGTCGTTTCAGAAGGCAAAAAGTAGAGAATTGGCTTATTAGCGGAAAGTGAAAAGAGCTACAGAAATTCAATGTCATTTTTATTATGCAGGAAAGGTGGCAATAATGCATCACTGTACTGAAGTTTAGAAAGTTTAGATAAAAACAAACATTTGCCAAGAGTGTAAGAAAACTACTTCAGGAATAGTTCTGCAAAGATCAAAAAAACACACCGATTAGTACCCAAGTCTCTGTGTCAGATAAACCACTTAACACCACCATCAGATAACAAGAAGAAAGTAGCAGGTGCATTTAGTGGCTAGTTTGAATTGAAAAAATAGCTCACTGCAATTCCTTTTGGTAGAGAAATATCCTATTAAATCCAATATGGTTAAAACTTATTTTGAAAAAGTTTAAATGCAACTTATTGTAGCCAGCTATCAACTCCATGATTTCTTCTTCCAAAATAACATTTTTTAAAATATCCCAAATCATAATTAAGGAGGGTCTAGAATACTCCAAGAGATAGCAATCACATGATTCATGTTGATTCACCAGACAGCTTTCCTGGATCAAACATGATCAGGGATCTAAAATGATTTAAGAGATTTCTGCAGGGACCAGGTAATACTTATAAGATAAGCAATAATGATATAATAAAATAGGAAGTATGAAGGACTGGAGGGTGCATTCAACTCAACTTTGTCATTTAAATATATTGTGTGTTTCAAATAATACACTTCATATAATGAACAAGGTAGTTGAAAGAAGTCTTTAGAGAATATATAAGTACACTAAATTGTGTGGTTGTGAATAATCTCTTTAGGAATAATTTTTAGGAATTTGCTATAGAGCTGGTAGTCTCTTTATTTTTTAAATAATCTTGGGGGAAGGAAATCTTCAAACTATAAGAATTTAAAAATCTGAGCTAGGTTCATTAAAATAATTAGAACTATTCATATAAAATACTCCCTGAAAGCTTAGCAGTAATGTTCATATTGCAAAGATACAAAAAAGAAATAATAGATATATAAAATAGGTGACTTTAATACATTTTTCTTGATCTTAGAAAGCTAAAGTGTATAGCATATTAGTAGTTATATAAAACACTAAAGATTTTCATAAGGTGGCTATTCCAGTTAAATATAAAACCTAAAATACAGGTAATGAAGAGTATACTTTTCTTTTGAGTATACATTGAACAATTTCAAAACATGACCATCTGTTTGAAAACAGGAATCCTCAGGAATAGATACATCAAGAAAATGAGTAGGCCATCCATTAATTAGGAGATAGAATGTATGTATACTTGATAAAGTTATATCCACAATATTTAAAGAACTCTTGCAACTCAATAATAAATTTTTTAATATAAAATAGTTAAAGAATAATTCCCAGAAGCATGCTCAATAAGCACATGAAATAGTTCCTAACCTCATTATTTATCAGGATAATACATATTAAAACAACAGTGAAATACCACTGCACCCTCACTAAATTAAGGGAAACTGACAATAAAATTGACAACATCAAGGGTTGATGATGGTGTAGGGCAATTAGGACATTCATATATTTTTGGTGAAATGTGATATTGTAAAATTAACTTGTAAATTATTTAAAATTTAAATATGCATCCACCGTATGACCTGGCAATTCTACTTTTAGGTATTTACTCTAGAGAACAAAAAATATATGTCTAAAAGAGATTTGCACAGAATGTTTATAGTCATTTTATTCAAAATAGCTAAAAACAAAAACAACAAATTTCAAAAGGAAAACAAACTGACATATTCATCTAACAAATTTCAATTCAGTAATGGGAATAAATTACTGATATTTACAACACTATCAGGAAATCTCAAAAACATCATTTTGAGATAAGAAGCTAGATAAATAATGATTATCACTCAATGTTTCAATTATATGAAGTTCTAAAACAGATAAAACTGACCCGTTGCAATAGAAATCAAAAAGGTGGTTGTCTATGGAAGGTGAGAACTGATTACAAGTAGGCATGAAAGAACATCTGGGGTGATAGAGATTTGTAGATTAATAAGACTTTGAATTCACTGGGTTTACACATTCCTTAATCTCTTGGAAGTGCAAAACTTAAAATCTACACATTTCAGAACGTATAAATTACATGTAAAAAAAATACCAACACAAAATTATAGATGAAGCTGGTCTGGAAAAAACTTGTTGATTTTGGCTGATTGTCATATATGCGTTGTCATTGTACTATGTTCTGTTCTTTCGCATATTTGAAATGTTTAAAATAAACCTTAAATTCAATCTTATTGTTACCTCTTGTTATATACATAAAACACTAATGAAGCAAAATTTCAAAATGGAATGTCATGCTATTCCTTCATCTGCACTGAGAGAAGGTGAGTCTTTTACCCAAACTACTGAACATCAGAATTGAACTTCCCTCCACCTGTCTTCTGAGAATACTAATAAGCCCTTGGACATGAATTTAACTTTTTTTGATTCTTTGATTATGAAAATGTCAGTAGGTGAAAATAGATTACTTCTTGTAATATCTATTAATACTATAATCCCCTCAAGTAATGATATTTACAATGATGATGAAAATAATGTTAAAAGAAGACATAGGTCTCTACCTATGATAAAAGCAATGCATAAAAACAGTGTGCTTGTATACAAATGTTGCTTCAAAACAAATTTGTTACTCCTTCCTTCCTAGAGATTGTCAGTCCTAACCTCTTCTATATAAATTCCAGAGCTGCCATGAAGATTGTTCTATTTTATCTTTAGCCCTCTCTACCACACAAGTGCTTTTGTTCCCTCTTATAAACAATTCCAATGCTGGATAAGGGTAGCTATGAAAGGAGATGATCCTTTCTGTCCAACTCTAGATACTTGATATGTCCTAGTTGCTCCCTCTTTATATCAATACTTTGGAAGTCAGTAAAGCCTAGAAAATTCTGTGCTTGTATCATGTTTACTAATTGTGCCCAGACTTTCTCAAAATAAATCTCTCTTTGCACACCCTGCCCTCACGAGTGAGTGTTGAGATTTGGAGTCATAGGAAATCATTTACCTGAGTATAGAACATTTGCTTTAAATAGAAAAATCGTATGGATCCCTTTGTCACACAAAATTTTCCAAGCACTTCTCTCAGCAGAAATATTCCCAGTCTTTATATAATTTTATATACTTTTTGACGGGCTCTTCCTTTAACATCTCTCTGGAAATCTTGTTCTCTTTGAACACCTACAATTTATTTTAGTTGTAGAATGTCAGATTTTGTCTAAAATTAGCTTCTCAGAGAAACATTGTTTTTCTAGATTTCAGAAGGAAAACTTACACTTCCAGTTTCTCAACTTTCTATCATTTAATTATAAATAGCTAACTTTTTGCCTTTCCTTCACATACCAATATGTATATTTACCAAGAAGTTGTGAAAATTTAAAAACATGAGTTTAAGCAAAACATATTTTAAATGTTACTATTACTATCATTTCTACTTTGATTTGTTTGCACATGCATACAGAATAGTATTTAGATGATAAAAGTTTAATGCATCCAATGATGGGCTCTATCAGCTTATATTTCTGTTCAAACACTATATAGTGTTATTTAACTTAATTAGCCTTGAAACACTTCAAGAAATAAAAAAAATATTGAAATCAAAAAATTTCAAAAACATAATCTTCATTAATTTATATAAAGTTTTAGAACTGAATATATTTTATCTGACATATTTGTAACCTGGAAATTTTTAAGAAGGTGAAACTAGGTCTTAAAAATCTATTATTTCCTCATTGTACTACGGTGGAATATAGCCCCATTATTGTTGACTCCATTAACAGTTGTTTATTGATTATCATCTATGTGCCAAACTCTGTGTGTTACACACTGGAAAAATTAAAATGACACAACCCCTTGTGAAAGTTACTGTGCATTTTGCAAACAGATTATACAATCATTACACAGTGTGATAAATACTATGGAGGTACAGGTAAGGTGATTAGTATTCCTTTATGTGGACCTGAGAAATAGCTCACAGAGAAAGTGATACTTCAGGTGAATTTTGAAAATGAGTCAGATTTCACAAGTCAGAGAAGTAAGACCAGAATATCAAAATATTATACGATACTCCCTGTACCTAGACATGATATCCTATTCTGGTCTTATTTCTATTTTTACTTTTAATACAAAATTATTATTAATATATATTTCAAGCAGATAAAACTATATAGAGAATAAAATAATACAGGTCTCCTACCCTTTTGGCACCAGGAACCAGTGCTCCTATGAAAATCTAATGCCTGATGATCTGAGGTAGAGTTGTGGTGGTGATGCTAGCGCTGAGGAGTGGCAGCAAATACAGATGAAGCTTCACTGCTCGCCTGCCACTCACCTGCTGTTCCTAACTAGCCACTGATAGGTACCAGTCCACGATACTATCACACCATTTAGCTCTATCAGATCCTCCCATTTTTGCCATATTTGTTTCAGGTCATGTTCTTTTAAGAAATAAAATATTAATTCTTACAGATAAAGTGACACCTTCTGGTCAACCTATGGCTGACCATTTCCTTCACCAGAAATAACCACTATCCTTATTTGAGGTTTAACCATGTTGATACATGTAATTCTAGTTCTAGCTAATTAGAATGATATCACATAAATATATCATACTTTATTTTAGTACATGTCTTCTTGTGCCCATATACATGACTTTCTCCTGGATATAAACTTAGGTTTGGAATTACTGGATTTAGAAGAATTGAGTATCTAACAATTTAATTTTGCTTTCTGTCCTTGCCAAATCTTGGTTTTGTGACACTTTTATTTATTTATTTATCTATTTTTTGGCCAACATCTGGATTTGAAATGGGAATATCATTATTGTCTTAATTTGCATTTCTGTGATTGCTAGTGAATTTAGTGCCCTTCATATGTTTCTTGGTCATTTGTATTTCCTCTTTTAAATTAATTATTCCCATGCTTTCCTTTGTTATTTTAGTACCTAATTACTATTTGTCTATCCCTAAATTTAAATTAACCTTTTTTGAACTTTATGTAACTAAAATCATATTATATACAATTTTTTGAAACTTGTTTCTTCTGGTCAACATGTTTTAGAAATTTATCAATGTTACACCTGTTTTATTTCATTAACTTTATATACTTTGTTACAGATCATTTTAAGGACAGTACCATAACAGTACCATAACTGTCTTAATCTTTCCATTGTTGATGGACATTTGAATAGTTTCAGTTTTTTGCTTTACAACAAGGCTTATGTAAACATTCTTGACCTGGTACAAATGAGAAAAATTTTTCTCAGGTATACACATGATAGTGAAATTAATAGGTCAGAAGTTATAGATATGTTCTATATATTCAAATGTAATGTTGTTTATATGTTATATATATTCAAAACCACTGATGCCAAAGTGGTTTTGAAAATAGTTTTACTGCTTTACATTCCCATAAGAAGGGAATGAGCCTGTCCATTCCTCCACACACTCTGGCCATCACTTGGTATTGTTTGACTTGTAAGCAAAAATAATTTTGCCCATCTGTAGTGTGGAGATGGTATACATGGTGAATTTATATATCTCTAATTGTTCATGAGATTTTGCATTCTTCCTGTGTTTGGGTCTATTGTACTCTCTTCTGTGAAATTTCTTTTCCTTACGCTCATTTATTAATTAAGGTTTCCTTGTTTGTTTTCTTTTCCTTCTTTTGTTCTTTTTCTTTTTTTTTTTTACCATTTATTTTTAACTTATTTGTAGGACTTCTTTATTCTGAAAATAAGTGTTTTATTGAGTATATGTGATGCAAGTTTGTTCTTCTATTTTGAACTTTACCACTTTGTAGTTCTTAAAATTCACAGAATTCCTTGTAGGTAAATGTCCCAGTATTTCTCTTTATGTTACACTTTTTATGTCTCATTAAGAAATCCTTCTATGATCTAAAATCATAAAGATTCTCTGCTCTCTTTTCCTCTAAAAGTTGTATGGTTTTCTCTTACATATTTAAAGTTTTCAATTATCTGGGGTATATGTTGGATATGATATGAGCTAGAGATTTGATCTAATTTTTCCGCATGAATATTACAAAGATCACTAGAGAAGGTTTACAGTTTTAAAATCATGAAGTTCAATGACTTATGGGTCAAAGAACAATCTGTAAGGGAACTTAACTCATATTTAAAACTGAACGATGATAATAACCCTTTGGAATTTGTTGAGATATGTCATAACCCAGTATGGTATGATTTCAAATTATTTTGTGCACTTAAAGAGTATTCTGCAGCAACTAGGTAATGTGTTATAAATGTTTTTTTAAATGTGTTGTTCAAACATTCCACATCCTTATAGATCTTTTATCTGCTTGATCCATCAATTACTGACATGTCTAAAAAATATCTTCTACTATTATTATTAATTTTCCTATTTTACCTCAGTTCTGACAATTTTATTGGCATATATATGATATTATCTTAACATATATATAACCTTTTTTTACTAAGTACAAGTTTATAATGTGTCTATCTTAAGGTAAAATGAACATTTTATAATAAGAAAATAACTTTCTCAACATCTAGCAGTGTTTCTTGCCTAAATATTTTTCATAATATAAATATAGCTAATTTTTTGGTGTAATAGTCATGCAATATATATTTTTTCTACTCATTTACTGCCACCTCTCCATATTTTTATATTATAAACATATTTTATATAAATAACATTTAGATGAACCTTTTCCCACAGTCTGACAATCTCTTCTTTTTACTTGACCTTTAAATTAATTTTTCTTTATTATACATATGGATATATTTGTATTTATTCCTAACATTATTTTGTGCTGTTTTCCCCCACATTTTCTATGTTTTGTTTTCTTTATTTTCTTGCCTTGTTTTGAATTAAGTAACTTTTATTTTTCACTATATTTTAGCTCTACTAATTTGGTTATTGTATAATTTATTTCTATTATTTTAATGTAACTATAAATTATATATATACAATAAATATGTGTGTATATATATACATATACATATATATGTGTGTATATGTATATACACACATATATATGTACGTGTGTATGCATGTATCACCAAAATCTCAGATTAATTAAGACCTTATTTAGTCTCTATCAAACAACACAAGAATCTAATCTTAGAACATATAAAGATATATAAATTCCTCCATATTATCCCTAAACTATTCCAACTTATATACTGTTGTTTTCAAATATTTTGTTTTATCTTGTTTTATAATACCAAATATTGTTGTAATAGCTTTATGTGACATATGGTTTTTTATATTTATCCACATTTTCCACTTTCTATTTTTTTGTTGTTTACTTTGAGTCACATTATTATCATTACTCTTATGTTTGGATTTATATGCATTTTACTTTGTATTTTTTCTTAACCATGCTTTTTCATTCTCTTCTTGTTTTTTAATCATGGTTTCTTTAGTTCCCCTTCCCACTTTTTTCTCTTTCTATGTCTGGTGGTTTTACAACTTATTTCTGTTTTTGTTGAGTTTGCCCTCAAATTTTAATAGGCATAACTGATGTAGAAAGTCTAATGTTGATGAACACTTATACCCTCCTCTTAATATAAAACCTTAAAGTACTTACCTGTGATGATTTAGTTCATTCTTACATGTCATTACTTTTTATATGACTTTCACTTTGATATTTTTAAATCTCTTAGATTAGCCTTATGGTTACTATTTTCCTATATGCTTTTTTAGATTTACCAAGTTATGTATTAATGTCTTTGTCCATTGTTCTTCTTATGTCTCAAAGTCTTTCTGAGATTGTTCATTTTTTCCAGAAGTATGTTCTTCAGTAGCTCTTCTGATGAGTTCATCTTTATGCAAAAATTGTCTTTATTCTGCTTTAATTCTTGAATTCTAAATTTGCATTCTTTTTCTCTCAGCACAGTAAAATATGCCAGCTGCTTTCTGGTTTATGTTATGGCTACTGAGAAACATGTTATTTGCTAATTATTATTGCATTGAAGAAAATATATCTTTTTCCTCAGGTTGTTTTGAAGTTCTGCTCCTAATTGAGAAGATTCTATTATGTTTACTGAAATCAATAACCTCTCCCCCTCCATGTTTTCCCCCCTATTGTTTGTTTGTTTTCCTGGTGGCAGTTTCCCCTTACTTATATGTTTTAAAATTTTAGATTGTGAGCTAAAATTTGGGGGTGTTTATCTATAATAATTCATTTATTCCAGGTTAAAGTGTCACTCCAGAGATGATTTGCATTTTATTTATTTATTTATTTATTTATTATTTATTTATTTATCTGTCTGTCTGTTTGTTTATTTTGGATAGACACATTCAAGGAATGTCACCCATACTGCAGTACAGAAAAAAATTTATAATAGTATAATTTAAAAATTCTAAATGTGGTCTGTGGTTATCAGTTCTTAGGGGAGCTAGTGTTTTTGGGACACCTAGCAATACGGAAATAAAAAAAACTTCCTCCATGCAATGTTTGAGTGTAGGGTGGATTTGTTGTTGCTGTTGTTAGTCCTCCATTTTAGGACCGTGCAATCCCATATGAATCCAGGCTTTATCCTGTGGCATCCAATTCCCTATGGCCTATTCTTTCATGCCAGTTGGATGTAAAAGTCCCTAGCTAATGAGACCATCCTGGTTTAACTACCTCCATTTTTCCTCTCCCACCCCACGATAGGGCTCTGCAGCATTAGCTCCCATGTTTCTTATTTTTGGCTTTTAGTTCATTTTACATTTTTCATTAAGCTATCCATTTTATCCTTCATTTCTGGCTTTGTTTAAGAAGAATATTTTCAGGTTTTCTCCTTTACCACAGTGCTGAGGATAGAGGTTTTCCCCAATTATATTCGATAGAATTTCTACTCAGCATTCAGATCTCAGCTCAGAAGTTACATCCTCAGTGATTCCTTATCCCAGTTACATGCTACCACACTACATTGTAAGTTTTCCATTTCAAATTTTTGTAATTTGTAATTGTACATTATTTTTCAATTCTGATTAATCTTTGTTTCTCCCACAATTTATTCAACTCTATCACGAAATAAAACATGTATATTTTGCTCACTCATAATGGTCCCAGAGCTTAGCACAGTTCCAGGCACAAAATTTGTGTTCAGTATTTGATGAATGAATGAATGAGTGAATATGCAGAACCTGGAGAAGGATAATGAAAAATTAACACGTATCAATCAAGTGTTGAAATATAGGCTCTGAAATATAAGAAAAAGAAAAGAGCCTAAATGAAAAATTTTGTCTACTGAAAGTATTGGAGAAATAAAGGGAGGAGAAATGAATTGATGATTAGCTTTATAACTAACCAGGTGATTTTGGAAATTTTGCTCATCCCTCATTATTTTTTGTGACCAATAATAATGCTTACCTGGTAAGGTTGCTATGAACACTAAGTAAAATAAAAAATATAAAGTGGCACCTAGCACATAGTACAGATTTATTAACAACCATAGTCTTTCTTCACCTAGGAAACTTTAAAAAAGAATTTACTTATATTAAAAAGAAAGTTAGACTCATCCTTAAGAAATCACTCCTAAGTATAAAGATGTATAAGAATGGACCAGTGAGCTTGGGGGTGAATTGTTGCTTCTTCTGGAGACCTACATGTGTGGTCATTGTGATTATTTGCAATGGATTTGAATCATCCTGTCCTGAGGTACGAGGTGCTTTAGGTGGCCATTTAATTCTTTCTATCTATGAATCTTGATTAATTGCACATGTCCAGGGAGAAGATTAAAGTTTCTTGAAGAGTTTTTTCCTCCTCAACTGGCTGTAAAGCTTGTTTTACTTTTAAGTGTTAGTATCAGGTATTCAAATCACTTCTCTCTCTCTCCAAGCACTAATATGCTGAGAGTTACACTATCTTAATGAGGCATCTTGATAATGAAGTGCTTCACCTGTGATCCTGAATAAGGAAAATCAGCCTTCTGGCCATATGGGGACAGCTGTTCCCACAAGCTCAGTGTTCCCATTGAACTTGAACTTCTTTCCAGAGAAAGCATACAGGACTCCTCCGAGCTGAAAGAGGAGGATCAGAGGAAGAGATAGAACTTTTAAAAAATTTTAGTATCTCTCCTCATGATAGTTTCTATACCAAAGTCCTTGACTTCAACACAATAATTTAAAAGAGGTATGATTTTGCAGATATTAAATCTCTCTTTACATTTAGTCTACTCAGAGAATCGACTTTATGTATGTACAGAGCAGAAGGCTACCTCATGATGTGATTTAAAAGACATTATAAACTACCCTTCATCCTGAAATGTAAGTCTGTGCAATATTTCAACATTGTAGTCGATTCCTACTTTGAAAATACAGATGCTCCTGGACTTATGATGGGGTTACATCCCAATAAACCCATTGTACATTGAAAATATTAAGTAGAAAATGCATTTAATACACCTAATATACCGAACGTTGTAGCTTACCCGAGCCTACCTTAAGCATGCTCAGAACACTTACATTAGCTTATAGTTGGGCAAAAGTAACTCGCTGCTGCAGCCCAGCACTACAAAAGAGTACTATACCCCTTATTGCTAGCCTGGAAAAAGATCATAATTCAAAATTTATTTTCTATGAAATGTCTAGCCCTTGCATCACTGTAAGGTCAAAAATCCTCAATCGAACCATTATAAGTTGGGAACCGTATGCATATTAAATTTGCTGCACTGGGATATCAGATGTATATAAAGCAAGTTGCAAATTCTCAGTGGCCTATAGAAAATTAAATAATCCTGAAAAATTTTGCACCCACTCTATTCTTTCCAGCCAATCACATATTACATGGATGTTCCTGTTGCCATGAGCAAACAGTATAATTTACTCCCTTTTTAAACCATGATAGGTTTAAAGAACAGTGAGAACACAGTATTTCTTCTGGTCAAAACCATTACTTTAGATTTACATCTACACAGAACATCATCTAGCAGAAAAGAGAGGGTCTTCTCTTCTTCAACTGAACAAAAATGCTGCCAAAGCCATTTGGTTCCCACAAGAGAAGCCAGTGTGAGGACTAAGCCAATACACAAAGAAGGGTGGAATCATGAAGAAATACAGCTTTTGTTTACCACACCTGAAGCCTGAAATGTTAGTTTCAGGAGCCAAAATGATTTCTTTACCTTAAAAAGCAAACAAACAAACAAACAAAAACATGAGTTGGGATTCTTTTACTCGCTAGTATACCCATCTAAAAAGACAGAATTGCTTTTTAATTGTTGGTTATTCATGGATAATGGTTCTGTTCTCTTCTAGTTTCCTAAGGTTGGTGTAACCTTATTCCAATAAACCCCAGAATGACAGTAAAGGGTGTTAGGGGGCAGGCAGCTAGGGAACATTTCATTGAGGAAGAAATAATAGTTCTCATTCTGAAGAACAGGTTTTCAAATTGAATTAATTTGGCTTCGTGAAAAATTTTTCTTTTTTAATGAACAAAGAAAAGTTATTACAGACAAGTGCTGCACCAGGACCAGTGCTTGTCTAGATAAGAGATAACTGCATGTGCAATATCCATAAGGTCAAGAACGAAGATGCTTTGGGTGAGGGTGGAGGATTAGTTTCTAAAGCAGATACTTCAGGATTTGGTGATAGCAAGCACATTATGTGTTACATAAAATCATGCCACAGATTTATCTGATGTCACCTCAACTACAAACTCAGTGACATTTTAAAATTAAATTCTCTCGCTAAAGTTTAAACAGGCCTTTAGGTAAAAATGTCAAATTTATCCTCAGGGTTGTGCAGCAGCACGCCTCTAATACATAGTCTTAAATATACTAGAACAATTGTTCTTGTTCTCTTGCTGCTTATAAAGATGAACTCTTGCTGGTCCATTAGTTATTGGTTAAGAATAGATACAAATGTATAATTATAAATGTATATACAAAATCTATATAGTTTGCAAGTGATTGATCCTTCTCGAATTGTTCCTGTACTTTTATTTGTTTTGAAGATGTTTTCTATTTCATCCATTCTTTTATTAATTTATACAATTATGAATTCCGCAAATATTTTTTGAAACTCTACTATATATAAGATTCTATGCTAAGGCTATATTTTTAACGTGAATTCTTAAACAGATTTTGTTTTCAAGGAGCTTAGAGTCTAGCGGGAAGATAAGCCTTGAAGAGCTATCATGAGAGAATGCACTAAGTTTCAAAAGAGAGGCTTAAGCAAAGGCATGTGACTTCTGGGATGAGAGGGGTTATTTCCACTTGTGAAGGTAGGGTTGGAGGTTAGACACGATTTCCTAAAGGAAGTGGTATTTGGTAAGCATCTCTCAGAATGGTGACATAGCCATGGTGAGACTGGAGGAAAGCACATTTCTATATGTGAAGAAAGTATTAGCATAGAATATGTGCTCAAAATAGAGTGGTTCAGTTTTGGCAGGAGCATAATGTAAGTGAGGATGCAAAGTGTGAATAAGAGTGGGTCTTGAGAAGGCTTGGAATGGTGACTAGACTGCATGTTCTATAATAGCAAATGATTCGAAACTATTATTCAATAGAAATAACAAAGATAACTCATCTCAGGAAGAAAGTAATAATGCTCTGGGAATTATTTATTTATTTATGTACTATTTATTTTATACCAAGAGAAGAATTGCAATATAGCAGTAACTATCAATTCACATGTACTAACCTTTCACGAAATTTTTTTCATTCATAAGAATTTACCTTTTCTAACCTCAATGTTTTATAAAAGTTTTTCAATTGTAATGCTGTTTCTTAAACTTACCCAGTTTTAAAAAAATCATCTGAAATGTTTAGTTTAAAAAGTGGTGTATTACAAATGTTATAACTATTCAATGTTATATTTAATAAACAATATATGTTTAGATTTACTTACATTTTTCTTTGTTCATTGTTTTTCCATCTTAGACTATCCTTTTGGGTTCATTTTCCTTTACTTTTTTTCAATAATACACTTTTTAATGTTTTTTTATGTTCGTTTTCTGGTAGTAAAATCTGTGTTTGTGTTTATCTCATTAGCATTTTTAAAATACAGCTTTTCTAAGTGTACCATTCTAGAATGTCAGTTATTATTTATCAACCCATTGAAAATACTATTTTATTGTCTCTGGCTTTTATTATGTCTATCTACTGTCAGTGAGTCATTTATATGTGATCATTTCTCTCTGTCTACTCTTATGATCTTTGTCAAAGCTGGTATTTTGCACATTGCCACAACTGTCTAGTTCTGAACTTTCTCTTATTTATATTTCTTAGATGATGTTGTGCATGATCATGTTGGTTCATAGTTTACATTCATTCAGAAAGATTCAGTCATTACTGCTTCAGATATTACTTTTCCTTAATTTTCTCTATTCTCTCCCTCAGGTCTTCTGGTTAAATTTAGGTTAGATTTTCACAATCTGTCTTATATATCACTTGACCTCTCTGCCATATTTTCTTCCTTTTTAACTCTCTCCGACATTTTATAGTGTTTTCAGATCTATCTTCCACTTCTAGTTCATCAGTTTTCTTTGGTTTCATCGAATGCTCTGTTTAACCAATCTGCTCTTTCATTTTGTTTAATTTCAATTATTACTCTTTTCATTTATAAACCTATTTTCTTCTTTTTTAAACCTTCCTACATCAGTTTTGATTGTATATCATTTGCATTTTTTGTGATGTCACCCTTTATTTCTTTAAACACTCCATTCATATTTTGTATACTGAAGCTGAGTCTCCAGTATCTGATGTCCTTGGTGATCTAAACCTATTATTAATTATTTATTATTATTATTATTATTATTATTATTATTATTATTATTATTATTATTATTATTTTTCTGACTCTCATTCCTGGCAGTTAGTTTCCCTGTACATTTTGTGATTATTAATTGTTGTCTTATTTCAATACTATTTTATTCTAAGAAAAATTTTGGAGCCTGAATTTCCATGTGAGAGAAAATTCATGTGCTTCCACAGAAATTCTGGCAGTGTTGCAGACCTGAGACTGCATTAGCCTCTTCCAGGCTCTCAGGTATAATCCAAACATCTCAGATTCAGCTACCCCTACTTACTGCTAATATAAAGATAAGTCTCCACACCTCAGTGCTGATACCTGAGGTGCATTTACCCTCAAGCTACACCATTGTAAATTTGCATGTACAGCTTACATCTAAGGTTTTAGCTCAATAATTTTGCTTAGGCCCCTTAGATATTTGCTTCACCTACTTCTTTTCAGCTCATCAATGTTATAAAAATTATGTTTTATGCAAGATCTACATTTTCTTTTTTGCTTTTCAAGAACTTCTTTTAGAGTCTCTAAGTTGGCCAACTACTAGAAGCTGAATGATAGGTTATTGTCTGTAGCACAGCAGCCATATGGGAATAATCGAAATAGTTTTACCAATATAGATGAGACAAACCAGAATATTGTAGAACGAAAACCAATTTTCCATCTGATTTGCCAGATTAGTTATCTATACTGATTCTCACTTTGTGCTGTTTGGATACAACCTAAAATATTGTATCAATAAGATGTCTAAAGTATTCCTGTTTTACAGAAATAATTGGGCTAGTAGGAAACTACTATTGTTTAACGCTTTTTCAAATTTCTATTTTTTTATTCTAATATGTTTTAGTGTGTTTAAAGGAAGAAGAGAGAGTTGATTCATTAAGATACCAAAGACCTGAAATAAGACAATAGATACCATTTGTCTAGTCTTTCATTAGTTAGTCTTTTCCATTTATGCATGAATTCTTTCGTACAGATTTATTTAACCAGCCCATTCATATGTATAGAGTGTCTACTACATGGAAAGTGCTACTCTTCACGGTAGAAAACACAGCAAGGAACGAATACAAATCTCTACATTATAGATCTTGCATCCTATGATCAATACATAAAAAGGGGAAAATAGTAAAATAAATAGTATAATAGTACTAGGGACAAAAATAAACCTTGAAAGAGAAATAAAATATGATGCAGGTTACAGTATTAGATGGGTAGATAGATTTACTGCTTCTGAGCACTTTACTAATGAATCTTAGAATCAGAGCTAATATGTCACTGCCATAATCAGGTGACCAGGTTGTTTAGGAAAGCTAGTATTATATGCTGAATTGTGCCCTCCTCAAAAATGTGTTGGCATCTTAATCTCCAATATCTCAGAACATGACCTTATTGGGAGATAGGGTCTTTGCAGAATTAAGTTAAAATGAGATTGTTAGTGTCCTTATCCCAATGACTGTGTTCTTATGGAAAAAAAAAAAAGAGGAAGAAATTTGGACACAGAGACAGACACATGGAGAACATCATATGAAGGTTAGAATTGTGCTGTACAAGCCAAGAAACTACCAGAAACTAGGAGAGAAGCATTTGGAGGGAGTACAGCTCCACTGACATTTTGATCTTAGACTACAGGCTTCTACAACTGTGAGATGATAAATTTCTGTTGTTCAAGCCATGCAATTTGTGGTACTTTGTTACCATAGCCTTGACAAACTAGTACATCTGTAATTCATTGTAATTGAAGCTTAAAATCATGTAGGATGATAGCAGATGATGAGCTAAAAGTTTCTAAAAGTACTTATAACCTATAATAATCCAGGCAGGCAGATTTTATTTAACATATATAATGATTTTTTATATGCCAGTGAATATTCTAAGTTATTTGTAAATATTAACCAATATATATCCAAATAGCAATCCTATTGTATAAGTTTATTTATTATTCCCATTTTAAAGATGTGGAGTGAAAATTTGGTCATGCCATGTACTTTCACTTCCAAAGAGAAGGAAAACATTCAAACAAACCTTACACGACAGTAAAGATATTCTTGGACTTCATATAGGAGATTTTCCTGAGGTTTTCTACAACATGTATACATATATGCAATTTTTAAAGTCTCTTTTTTTGGTGAAGGTGAAAGATGCAGGAAAAGGACGTGCCCAAGATGAATACTTGTGTTCTAGTCCATCCTCCATGTGTCTTTGGATACATTGCTTAACTATTTTCTGAAAAATATTCCTAGCCTTGCTCTTACTAACTGGGTCACTGTAAAATTAAATCAAAAAATAAATTTAAATTAAAAAAATAAACATCAAAAAGATATAAAGTCTGTAATCCATGGTTTGCCCTAGGAGTTTATATTTTGAGGGAATATCCCTTCTTTGTCCTCCAAATAAGATATTAATTTATACACTGCTTGTGAGCATTTAGATCTAAGAAACCACTTAAATTATTTACAGTATACTTGAAAGGCTTTGGCACAATCTTACTTGTAGAAAAGATACACATGTAATCTAGTTTCAAAGAAATAAAAAATTTATATCAAGCTATAATTCATGATGATTCATGTTGGATAAGCATAAAACTAACCAAATATTAGTCCTTTAAGCAAAACTTTACAGTCACACTTACAGATTGAACTATGTATTAATAATAGGACTCTTCTTTTAATTCACTGATGGCATAGAACCTAAAATGAGAATTATATTAATTAGAATGATAATGAATATAATCAGGTTGGATGGGAAAGAATTGTCATGCATTCTTTTCACCAAGATTCTAGCATGAAGAAGGTGTTGGTTTAGACTAGGAGTCCCTAACTCCTGTGCCATGGAATAATATCAGTCTATGTCCTGTTGAAAACTGGGCTGCACAGAGGGAAGTAAGCAGCAAGCGAGGCTTAGTCTATATTTGCAGCCGCTCCCTAGTGCTAGCATCACCACCTCAGCTCTACCTCCTTTCATCAGGCATTAGATTCTCATAGGAGCACCGGTTCCTGTTGCCAAAATGTTGGGAACCGCTACTACTTCTGGTCCAGATATCACATGGACCTTTTCAGAATAGCTCCTCTGGCTTTGTTTTTTTTTTTCAATTTCTTCCTATAAGAGCTCATGCTTATTGTCTGGGGCAGGGCTGGGGAGCAGGTACCATACTGTTTTCTCATTTTCCAATTTTCATATATCTTTTCCCTCAGAGCCCACCTTCATCTCTTCCTTTTCTTTAGCATATGACTACACTTACTATAAAATTCATCTCATGTAAATAGATAGCCAGACTAATTTGTCAAATATTTCTTAAGCTTAGCTGGGACACTCTGTGGCTTATTTAATATAATTGAGGAACTAGACATTTAACACTTATCCAGGAGAAATGTATTAATGTATTACAACCAAGAACATACTGAGATGATGTGTAGAATACATTTAAATTTTGATTAAGAGGCACATCCAAACACCTGTGTGATAGAATGGGTAGCAGCACTGAGCTGCACTGTCTGACGAATATACTCATAGTTACTTCCTACTTACAGATACTTATTTAGCTGCATAAATAAATCTTGGAGACTGTATTTTAAAGACAGTGAATATTGTAAACTTACCTTTAGAAGATGTAACTCGTCTGGTCTTGCATAGTTAGCTCTTTATTATAACAACAAACTTCATTAGGAATCCTGAAACTGAAGCCACCTGAATCACTCATGCTGTCAAAAGAGGTTTCTACAGAATTCACTTAAAATCAACAGATTTCCTGCCATTCTTTTATAATATAAAAGAACACATGATTTTAAGTTGGCCCCTCAAGCATTCTGTATGATAAGACAAAGGTTTATTAGTCGTAGATCCACCATCAAATAACATTTGAACATGTAAACCATTGCTTTCTTTGAAGTGAGAGCATCAGGCAAATTACATGTTAAGATTAAAAAAAAAATCAAAAACTCTAAAAGAGCTTCATTCTGTCTTAAAAGAGACTCAGGCCAGTCTCTTTGTGCTGTAGTTTAGCAAGAAGGATGAGAACAGAGTTTTTCTCCAATAGAAATCTAGGCTGACAGAATACAATTGTTAAATGACATAGGAGTATTTTCTGATTGTTTTTTAGCTAATAAATCACATACTGGGATTAATCTCAAATCAGTATAATTCCAAATATCACACATTTGAACAATAACATTTGTGCCTACTTATTTGCGTATGTGATTCTGTAAGCATAACCTTGAACTAAAAGGCATAAATTCATATCAAAATTTGGTGAAATGCTTGAGTACTTAGAAAGTTGAATTGTCACATGTATCGCCTCTTCATAATGGGGAATGTCCTAGGCTAGACGTCTCAAATTGAAAACCCAAAACTAAGTGTAATCTGTTTAGTACTGGGATACTTAGGAGTTTCTTGCTTCCCTTGTTCTGGGTCACTGCAGTTCTTTTAAAATTAATGTAGGAACCTTTATTTTGGCACTTAGCATATATTTCTATTCAATTAGATTGTTAGCTCCTTTTTACATGCCTGTACATACGTGGGATGGGTTTTGTCTCCCGAGAAATTTATCCTCTTATTTAATCATGGTAGTGATGACACTGCAATGAAGTCCCCTCCTGATGTGTAGAACTCACTAACAGGAATATTTGTAGAGGTCTATGATCTAGTCAGTATATTTTATTTGTTTTCAGAGACTAAAAATTAATTTGTTTAGAATGTCTCTGTCCATGAGAATGAAAGAATCAAGACAACTTTATAGCTAATATTATAAGTATGGATTATGAAAGATTCCAGCTCTGTTTTAAATAGGGAGACACAGCCTTAAGCCTGAGGCAGTTTAGAATATTTAGCTTAGGCATTTCAAATAAGATAACAAATAATCTCAAATTAAAAATATAATTATGGTTGTTAGTGGTTCAGCAAATCCTTTTGTTTTTTCCTGGATACACAGTTTTAGTGCATTTTCTATCCTCTCTTGAAATTAGATGTTGCTGTGCGATTAAGTCTAGAGGTGGAAATGTGAATGAAAAGAATCCATGATGTTTTCACGCCTGGCCTAAAAAAATTTACTAGGCAGAGCCACATTGACTGGGTTCTTGAATAACAGTATGAAGCAGATTTTCTCTAACTAGGAACATTTCTATCCTGATACATGGTAAGAAACATGCATCTATTGCATAGGGTCTTTATTTGTTTGTATTTTTTCCCTAAGTGCAGCCTATCTTATCCAAACCAATACGTAGACTATAAAACTTTAGAGGCAAGATTTTTTTTTGAGGTCAAAAAGTGGAGGACATATGTAAGGTAGGGCCAAAACATTTGGTAAAACTGTCGACCTTGAGGAACCTGAAAGGTAGATCATCTGTCCTTAGAGTCTGCACCTCTAGAGAAGATTGTGTGGGAGCCAGAACATTAGTGTGTGTTGGCTTCTTTCTGCTATATTTGACAAGGTATTAAGAGAAGGAGCTGAGTTTAAGACAGACCTGGGTGATTTGCACACAAAATTTGGAGAATGCTAATGACTTTTGTATCCCAAAGAAAGGAGACAGGTCTGAAAAAGAATTAAAGACAAATTGAAGTGAGCAGCTGAGACCCATCAAGACTTCTCAGTGTAACAAAAGGACTCAGTCTTACAGCGCAGCTCAGATTAAGGGGGCTGTCTTCCCTCCTGTAGCTGCCAATAAATTTGGAGACAATCATGGGACAAAGAAATAAGGAGCTCAGCTTTTTCTGACTTATTTCTTTTAGCTCAATAATCTCAAAATCCATTCAGGTAATCACAAATGGCAGTATTTCATCTTTTCTTGAAACCTATATAATTTTGTTAACCAATGTTACCCAATAAATTTAATAAATAAAAAAAGGCAAGAATAAGAACTTTATCTAGGAGAGAATGGTTTGGGTTGCTGGCATGTGGAAATGAGTGGAAACAGATCGATTAGAAGCCTTTTAAATTTTAAGCAGATTATTTTGTCAAACAACAAGGATTAATATGATCCTGTCCTGAAAAAGCCTGTGAGTTTACAACAGTGCCTCAACCTACAAACATCTGCAGCAGGGAGTAGGTTGTATAAGCTGTAGCTCCCAAAGAGAATTTATTTCCAATGCCCACTTCATAGGTTGCTGTGGAATGTAATGGATCGAAGAAGTACTTCCCAACAAAGGGAGCCAGACACCATAGATTGAACCAGAGGCCATAGACAATGAATAGAGATTCCATAGTACCTGCCTATCATGCTATGAACCAGGAAAATGTCAATGTGTTTTCTTCCATTTTCTGAATGAGAGATTTTATTGCAATATGCAGTTATCCTGACTGTGTGTGATGTACATCTGTATGTGTGTAAACTTCCTTTACTTTTGCCTACTCAGAGCCATTTCTCTTATGGTTAGGAAAATAATTAAGTGGCATGACTTCAAAGCAGCAGATATCAATAAGACAAGGGCGGAAGAGGAGAGCAGTCCTGTCTGTGAACACAGGATGGAGATTCCCTTGGGAACTGCTAGAAATAGCCATGTATGGTTGAAACCAAGTAGTTATGAAAGAGAGGACAAGAAAGTAACAGAGATAGGTTAATTTTACATATGTACACTGCTGGAACATAGGAACATTGAATTAAAATGGTCCTCTCCTTATAGGTATGCCACATCTAATCAAACTGTTGGATGGAGCACTGATAGGCATTCAATGGGCATTTTATTGACATTTAATCATGACAGTAAAATGATCCCTTTTCTCTGTCTACCCTTTCAGGAAAGCAGCTGTCTGATTATAATACATGTGACTCATGCCTTTTTGTGTGTGAAATATATTTAGAGTGCATGTAACCTGTGCTTCTGGGTTTTGTAACAAATTTAAGAATATATTTCATATTACATTAATAATTTAAATTGGCCCTGTGTAATATTGTTTCAGAAGCATCATCTTCAGCCATAATGATAATCATTGAGAACACTCCATTCATTCATTTGTTCCCCATTCTTTCATTTATGTTCATTCATATCCTTAGTCATTGTCATTCAGAATGTGAGAAAAATATTCTAAAAAGAATCTGTAAACTCATCCTTTTTGGTATCATTTATTGATTTAAATATTTTATGTGATAGTTTGGATTTATACAGTAAATAAATGCATGAATTAAACAGAGTAGTTAAATGAATTTTGTAAATATAACTCACAACTATCATTCCCACTTTGTTTTATAAGAATCCCAGGTTTTTATCACTCATTTTTCATATATAAATTTACCTTGTTTTTCAGTCTGTAAATACAAAGACATTTCTCATAATGATACATACTATTTACATTGTGCATGATTTAGCATAATTACAAATAAACATAATCAAGTAAGTAAAAAGTGGTATAACATGAAAAGCAAAAAAGATACAATGGGTGTTTACAACCTTATAAGTGCTTGTATACTTTTACATGTACTAGTAGTATTCTTAAAATTCTAGTGACAGTAAATGAGGCATATTTTATGATTCCAATCAGAAAATGTTTCTATAAACCTGTACTACCGGATAAAGGAAAATATTTAAAAATATAATATGAAACACTAAATGAAGCTTTTTTATTAATGGTACAGGTTTAAGAGTGCATTCATTTAAAAAAACATAGCTTGACATTTCAAAATATGTGCAATTTAACCATGCCCTACAGATATATTAGTATATTTAACTGGTATTATTTGATGACATTGTAATTTAAGTTTGTGATAACTAGGTGTTTTAAAAGAAATAATTCACAAAGTAGAGTCTGAGGGCAAAATAGCAGATATACAATATTATTTACATTGCAAGTCAAACCAAAAATTTTGACCCATGAAATTACAGCAAATAAATTGGAAAAAACATTAAAATAATTCATGTATCTGGTTTAGTAAAACCTACCCCATGCAGAGGAAGTGAATGAAAGCCTAACACATTATAACTGCTTTTTTTTTTTTTAAATCAAGAGAGTTGGGAAACCTATTTATTATTTATAGTGCTGGAACATTTGATAGAAATGCATTGACTGTTTATCTTATGCAATTAAATGAGCAGACAAGCTTTTTTTTCTTTCCTTTTTTTTTCTTTTTAATCTAAAGTACTGGTTAGGATGTGAGACCCTTTGGTTTTATAAAATGGCTACTCACAGTTGAAGAGTCAGAAATCAGGTAGGTTGACTTTGAAATGAAGAATGATATGTATTATTTCTGGAATGCACTTAATTGGTACAATTTAAAAGCATAATGAGAAATGAGACAGTTTTGTCACTTGATTACCAATGTTGTAATGTAGTTAGAGGCAGTTGTTATGAAACTTAAGAAGACTCTTCCAAGGCAAAACTCTCAGGAAGATTTTTTTTCTTAAATAAGGAAAACACTGTTCATCCAGCTCTAAGAAAAATCAGAAAGTCTTTCTCCCCATGGACCATTTATCTATTTGAACCTAACTTGACTTCTCTCATATGTATGACCTGACATAAAAATGTGAATCAATTTCCACAGCATCAGAATAATTTTTGTTCATCTCTAGATTCTTAAAGAAGAAAATGATGAGTAGCTTGTACATTTTGCCAATCTGGGCCTTGCATATCAATTCAGCAGGAGGCAACAAAATAGAAGGAAGAAATGAGACTATGGATCACAGGTGTTTAAATTTCATCTTAATGTCCTCTATTTCCTCAACCATATTTCTCCTCTTTTTACTTTCATTATTAAAATGTTTCCCTCAAGAAATAGAAATGCTAAGATGATTGAAGGTTAGTTTTCTTCATTTGAACAAGTATTAAGATTGTCTATCATTTCAAGACAAAGACTTTACCACAGAAAATCACAGGAAGAGAGTAACTGGTATTTTCATGGCTATCAATTTAAATGGTAGCTGCCTGATTCCCCCCCCCCCCACACAATTTCAAAATAAATTAATCAATGTGAAATACATGAAAGCTGATTAACAAAGAATTTCTTTCATTTTAAAGTTTTAAATTTTTCTGAATTTATCACATTCCTTTCTTTGTGTGACTACCTGATTTTTTAGAATAGAAGAACTCTGAGGTGTATAAGAA
This sequence comes from Cynopterus sphinx, assembly GCA_030015415.1. Lineage (NCBI taxonomy): Eukaryota > Metazoa > Chordata > Mammalia > Chiroptera > Pteropodidae > Cynopterus > Cynopterus sphinx. The sequence goes on along the minus strand of CM057383.1, from coordinate 80,547,705 downwards.
AAATCCAAATAAAAATAAGTACAAAAAATTCAAAGGTATTTGACTTAGTGAAGCAGATATTTCCAGAGAGAAAGAAAAACTGTATAATTTCTATATGATTTTTTGTTAATGAATACATACATGTGTCGTGGAGTTAACTTATTAAGTAATTATAATGTAATATGAATACACTAACATAAGAAAACATGAACAGAATAAAATGTTCAGGTTTGGAGATTAAAGATTCTTTGAATTTTGTTCAAGACTTGTTCAAATTATTATAGTGTCAAGGGTACCTAAAATGGAAGGGCATACTCTTCTGTTTTTCTAATTTTTATTCTTTTAAATAAAATATATCGCTTCTTTTTTTCTTACAAATCAAAGACTCCATTAGAAATTACTGAAATTTTCCTAAAAAAAAAATAAATAACATGCTTTGATTTGATATTTGTAAATGATTGATCCCTTGATATATCATAAAACAATCCAATCTGTGCCTTTCTGTATTTAAGAACATGGTAATTTGTTAATTCTGGTGAATAAGTCAAAACTGCAGTTATAAATAGCTACCTTAATATGCACTAAAATCTCAAAGGTATTGGGCTAAGAAATATGAAATACATTGTATATTGCTTTTTCAGTACAGTAGACTTATAGAATTGATGGCAAATGTTTTCAAACCTCAGAAAAGAACCCAAAACACCATGTTAGGTCAAATAGAGTTATAGAGGAGGGGACAGGAAGCAAGACATTTATCAGTTCTTTCTAGATAAAGAGCCAGTAGAATCAAGTAGCATTTGGTGTTCACCTTACTGGGAAGTATTTTTTAGAAAACAATATCCTTACAAATAGAAGAAGCTTCCTTTCTATTTCAAACTTTAGCAGTGTGATACCCAAGTAAAAATTTAGTGTTTGAAAATAAGAGTATTTTTCTAAATTCATGTGTTTGTAGGGGCAAAAAATGGGAGGTTGTCCAAAAAGTTTGGCCCTGATGCTTCCTGTGAGTGTTTAAATTCAGTGAAAAAGAACAACATATGTATATTTTTTAGACTCATGTTTCTCTTAATTGATGAAGCCAAGGTCTTAATTTTCTCAGTAATTTCTATTCCCAAATGATCTATATCTAAATGTTCACCTTTTTTTCCTTACTTCATGAATCCACAGTGTTCAATTATGTGAAAGTGAAACAGAGAGGCCCTGGCCAAAATACTGAAATATTATTTTCACATCCTTCATAAGAGCAAGAGCGAGAGTGAAAGCAAAGGAGGGTGGTGGGCAGAGGGAGAGGAAGGAGAGAAAGAAAGACAGAATTAAAAAAAGAGAATCTGAGGATACTGACAATGATTAAAGGCTTAATTAGTTTACTGCATGTAATAGCGCTACCCGGAGCCCACTAATTTTACATTCACCAAAACTCTTATTCAGAAATAATATCAAATTTTTTTTGATATTCAAGTTATAGCCACATTTGATATTTGGACTCTAACATGGTTTGTCATTGAAAATAAGGATTGTACTAATGTTTAATTAGATAATACAGCAAATATTCATTGAAGACATAGCACTGAATTTTCCCAAAGGAAAACAAATTCTACACTGCTGGGCATATATAAAGCAAATTTTATTATATTCTATTAAATATGAATACTGTGTTTAAATATATAGTTGACCTTTAAACAATTTGGGGGTCAGGAACATCACGCAGTTGGAAATTCATGTATAACTTCTGACTCTCCCAAAATCAGTTGTCTCTGGGTATCTGAGAGGGATCAGTTCTAGGACCCCCACAGATAATAAAATCTGCAGAAGCTCAAGTCCCTTATACGAAATGGGGTAGAGAAATTTATAGTTGGCCCTCCACATCCACAGTTTCCTAACCGCAGATCAAAAGTACTGTTTTCAATCTGCGGTTGGTTGAATCTACAGATGTGAAATCCAAGCATAAAAAGGGTCAACCGTATATTTATTGGAAAAAATCCATGTATAAGTGGACAGTTCAAACTCCTGTTGTTTAAGGGTCATCTGTAATCAGTTGGCATTACCACCTATTTTCAGGTTTCTTCTAGGTTAGCAGAGTTGGGTTCTAAGTAATTTTATTATAAGCAAAGTCTGAAAATTTTCTCTTATTTTCCCTACTGGTGTACCTTGTTTCTCTTTGTTGCAGTCCAGCTGAAACAGATGAAGATTTCATATATGCTCATAAAATGGGATACCTCCTATAGTCAGGCCCTCATTTGAATTTTAGGAGAATTCTTTTAGACCAAAGGAAAAAAAAAATGTTTTGAAGGATCAAAAGAGAAAGCAATGAGTACCCATGGATTTATATAACAAATGAAAAGAAAACATTTTTATAAGGGCCTGGTAATATACTCGAAACAAAATAAAAGATAGAAATAATAATTTTGGCTGCCATCCACTTATAATTATCATTTCACAACAAGAGCAAAAATTAAAGAAATTGTTTTAAAAACTCCCTGAATTACTATAGATAATTGTATAGTCATCTAGTTTACCTAGACCATCTTGGCTAGAATGAGATATATCATAAGAATTAATTTCTAGTCAAATAATACAAAAGCAATGTATCTGAGGCTCCAAGTCAAGGTTAGGTTTTGATTTCAACATGGCAATTTATGCCAATAAAACTTAAAGGGGGGTTTCAAGTAAAAAAACTCTCTGGTCATGCCAGTGTTTTGTTTCACTTTAACTGTGACACTTTGAATTTAAAAAGCTAAATAAAGAAGGGGAGGCTTTTAAGTGATTGTACACAAAATTATTGATACAGGTCACCCCAGTCTCAAGAGAAAGCCAATCTCTCTTGCTAGTCTTGAAAGTTAGTGATTTTGACCATATAGGAATGTTTCTTGGGAGGCAATAATAGAACTGTTCTAGGAGTTGAGGTTTCATTGAGAATGGAAATGCATAATAACTTGTTAGAGGTGATGTAAAAGTATACTTGTTATTCAAATGATTTGAATTTAAATTAGCTTTGCCTTAGATTTTATTGAGAAGTTTGAGATGCTCTGTTCTATATCCTAATGCGAAAAATTCTGAATACAGTGTTATTTGACTGAATTATCTTTAACCCTTATTTATTACTAATAGTTTATTATTTTAAGTAAAAAGAGTGTTACTGAATGTACAGACCATAATTTATAAGTTTGTCTTACTCATGACATCTTCTACATCTTTATTTCTTGCCATAAATAAAAAAAAATGAAGAAAAAATAATTTATATGTAATTTATAATTATGTGTTATTTCTCGGGGATAAAATCTTAAGGAATCCATCAACAAAATTATTTTTCTTTCTGTGTTGAACTTGATACATCTAGAAAAATTTCTAGCATTCTGACTTTTGCATTTAAGTAACTTGACTCTAAGGAGAAAGCAAATCATTGTTTAAAAATTTTTTAACTGATAAGTCTGATTAAAAAATTTTCAGGTTTGTTTCCTCCTTTTAAAATTTCTGTTCTAATCTAACTCTGCTTGACTAATTACATGACAGAAAAATCTTTGATGGATTGTAAGAGGCTGTCTAACCACTTTTAATTTTGGAAGACATAGTGCAGCTTCATCTCCCACAGAATACCATCAGATGCTCTGGGGTGACTCTCTCCCAGGCTCCAACTTCCTGGAGGAGCATCCGTGAATGAGATGGATAGGCAGATGGCGTCATAAGGGCTTTTATCTACTCTAAAGTTGAGCACTTGTCTCACTAGCAGCCAAATCCCAATTTGGGAACAATGTGAAAAAGAATATGAAATATAGTAAAGCCCCAGAAATGATTTTATAGATTTTATAACACAGAATAAATATTTCTCATTCTTTGTGATTAAATTTTCCTTCTGGGGAAAGAATTTTTAAAAAACGATATATAAAATCCAATTGTATTTTTTTTTTTACTGAAATTTAGCTCTTCCAGGCATGTTTTAAAAGAAAAAAATGCTTTGTTTTACTATCACTTGCACACTGATAGTCTGTTCTTTTGTGCTAATTTTAGTGGCTTTTCTGTGACATATGGCAGAGCTGGTATTTTGCCTTCTTTGTCCCTTCAGTCCAGATGTTCTAACACTTTCATTTACCTTCATCAATGTAACCAAGACTAGTTCTATCTGCCCCCTCCAGAGAGTTTCTATATATAGCTCTGTGAGTTTCTAATCCCAGTTTCACTGATAACATACAGCTGGCTGAGAAGTTGACATTACCTTCTAAGAACACTGAAAATGACTTGTGAAGGATTTTTCTCCTTTCTTTTTAAAATAAGAATGACCAGCAGCCAAATAATTCATTTGGCTTTCATTAAACCACACATTATTAGAAAAACTGACCTTTGTGAGTATATATACCTTTGTGAAGAAAAAAATGAAATATTTTTGTTTATTTTCATCTAAAACTCCTGCTCATCCCACCCCCTCCATCTGTCCTTGGGTCCCAAATCTGATGTGTAACTGCTGGGCAGAGCAAAGGGAGGAATGTTCTTTAAAAAGTGAGGTGATGTGAGAAGACATTTTGCACAGTTCTGATTTTACCATAATTAACACATTACTGTCCTACTTGTACTTAATTGCTTTTAATACACCACAATAAAATACATTCAGTAGGATCCCTTCTTTATCTCCAAATAGTGAAAAGGCCACAAAAGAAGATTAAATATAAATTGATTCCCTTATTTTTAAAATATATATCAAAAGAATCAGAAATAAGCTATTACTTTGGCTTGCCATTTAATTCTTTTGTCACTTCTGCTTTCAAACAATAAGCAACAGTACTTCAGTCTAACATTAAGAATGATCTGATCAGCAACTAGATGAATGAACTGAGAGGAAAAATTCACCATAATTTAATAGATTCAAATTAACTATTTTCATCATTTATAACAATCAAAAGAATGTTTATTAAGAGTTAGGCATCCAGTGATATATAAAAAGATAACTGTCAAAATTTTCTCAGTGAATAAGCAATCCTGTTTGCTTTTTATAGGGTAATTTTCTAGATTGTGGGCAGGAGGATGCTAACTTAAGTTTTACTGTAGATAACAGAACCTAAAATACTAGCAAACCCACTACCATTCCAATTGAGTTCAGATCCACGATTAGAAGAAAGATTACCCAGTTAGGCAATGATAGGAGCTATAATCTTATTTAGAGGCTTTGAAATGAATCCTAAGCTTATATGTCTGCTGAATAATAATCTGATGCTTAGAAGATCCTCAATGTAACATAATTGCTTTTAGCTGTAATCCTAATATGTTATTCTAAATGATGGAGGAGTACTTTATTAAAAGTGAATATTATTGACTGTACCATATTTGATTAAAATTACATTTCAAGAAGTAAAAGTAAAAATATAAATTATTCATTTTGAAATTTGCAAGCTTTAGTACTATCATCAAATAGCCAAGAAGTACAGGCTATTTTCAATATAATCATTTTCATACATAATCATTTTTACTATAATCATTTTCATACATAATCATTTTCAGATCTTTATTAATTATACTATAAATGACTTTCAAACATATTCTGAAGCCAAAGTGCTATTATACTTACTGTTTGCCATCATAGAAAATGGTAGCAATAAGCTCTTTTTATCTTTAATCTTTCATCTTCTAAGACCTCATCAAACCAACAGTTAAATTCACTTGTCCCAAGACCAATCCATATTTTTGCAAATCCTACATTCTCAATCAACTCATCCAACCTATGTTCTACTTTACTCATGTATCCATCCTCAACTGTTCCTTATTATATACTACAAAAATCTGAAAATCTGAGCAACATTATGTACACACATATCTCTTGAGAGAAATAGAAATCATATTATGATAGACATTTTAAAAATTATACAACAGAAATAGTCTGATAGGAGTGTATTAATCTATAGCATATATACAAATGAATGTCTTCTGAGATAGATTAAGCATGTCATTTGCTCAGATAATATTTATCTGAATTATACTTGCTGCTCATTTTGCTATAGTAGAATGGTGACTACCTTTTAAAAGTCCACACCAGCTATGTTATTGCTTATATACAACATGTCTCTGTTTGCCTAAAAGTTCTACGAAGTGCACAGAAGTGCAAGTTTCATATGGCATCATCACCATGGCTTAATTATTGCTTGAAAGGTTGTTTATAAGATATTGCTAGGGAATCATTTTTAGCTGAATGTACAGTTCAACATGAAAAGTACAGTGAGACTAAGTATTAAGTTGGTGATTTATCATAACTTAACCATCAAAGCATTCAGAAATAAGGCTGTCACTTTGACATTTGCTTTTCTGTCCAAAAGTTTCTAGTTTATTTATCTGTGGTGAAGATCAGCAAATATTGTGATATACTGCACAGCTCTGGCAGTAATTTAAAAAATGGTGCCATATCTAGCATTCCTAATAGCCCTATAGTGAGCAATATTCATCCCTCTGCTTATCAGTGTTGATTTCTGTCTCTAATAAGTTTGAAGACTCATACCCAAGAAGCAGACCATAAATTTGAAACAAACACTACATTAAAACTTGTGAAAAAATGCTATGAAGCTGAGAGCATTTAGCCTTCAAAACAACTACGAATGAAATAACATATTTCTATCTCAGTCAACTTGTATTTACTCCTAGTAATTGGGGTTATTTGAATACTCTTCAGTGATTCCCAAGTCTGGCTATATATTACCATTACATAAGGGGATTTTCTAAGTACAGATTCCTAGGCCGCACTTGTGACCTACTGAATCCAAATTTCTGAAGGTAAAGCCCAGTAATTTGCATTCCTAAAAGATTCCTAGGTAATTCTTATGAAGCCAGCCAGATACTGCCAAACTAAGTCGAACCAATGAACAGCATCATTTCTTAATGAGGGTGGGATGGCAACAAGAGACTAGACTAAAGCTGTGTGGTCTGCTCACAGTACATTAGAGATAAAAGCAAACTTTACTTCTCTACACCCAAAGTCCTTCTAAAATGTCACTCCTTTAATCTGGAAATAGCTACATTTGACACACATACACACACAATATTCATTACTCTTTAAGACTAAAACTATTTTATAATATGAGATCGCTGTGATTTTTTTCTGTGTTATGTATACATTGGTGACATTTTTTAATGAAAAGAAGGAAGGAAAGAAGAAACAAAGGAAAGAAGGAAACAGAAAAGTGGCAGGATAGTAATACTTAGGTTTCAACTGTTCGAGTGTGAAGAAAGAATTTTGCACACTATCTCAGTATATTCTGACAAAATTTATGTTCATCTGTATATAATATCAGTGTCTGTTCTTCAGTCACCCCAATGAGGATGCTGAAATTAAGTCCCTAGCTGGGGTCAATTTATCTATTTAACAATAAAATTTGTTCAATCTTTTTAACACAGTTAATGTGTATGTTAAATCAGCTGGTTGTGAATTAAGTATATTCATATCAGAGCTACCCATAAAGGGTCATCATTCAGAATAAAATATGTTAAGCTTTAAAAAGTCTCTCAGAAATCATATTTTTCAGGCTGTATCTAATAAGATATATTTATAGAACCTCTGAAGTGACAATTTTTGTGAATATCTGTAATCTCATATGAGATAACCAGGTTACAACATAGGGCTTGGTTGTTGAACTTCAAGTTTATAGGTGTTATTGGCTGAAAGGCATCTGGTCCCACCAAAGCCTATTTAGAGTCAAATATATTTCATTCTAAAGGAACATTCAGTGAAGTTATACCATGTGTCTGAAATCAGACTGTTTTCTGAAGAAAAAGCAGAGGGAGAAGCTGTAGATGTAAGTAGTACCCAGGACAACTGGGAATGGTTAGTTAGTTCATTTCAAAAGCACATTGTTACTGGGGTCTGAAGTTGTGTGGGTCTTCCTATGAACTTGAAATAGGCATCTGAAACTCTTCTTGTGGCCATGTTAGGTTCAGAGGTTCAGAGAGGATGGTATTTGATAGGGCCAGACCTGAGGGGCTGGGACGGTTTTCAGTGACAGCATGGAGTAAGAGAGGGTCTGAGCATGGGCTATGCAGTGCTCAAACTGCATGACAAGATAGAAACCTATGTGTAGAAACTTTATTCTCTGATCCACAACCCACCCTCAGCATCCAGGAACCCAAGGAGCCTTTGTGAAATATATTTAATGATGGTTATAATTTGAGCTCCCTCTCTACACTTCACAGCCTCATATACATTATTTTGATTGGTAGCAAGATGATCCTGTATACAACACTAAGCCTCTTGGCTTTCCAAATTCTCTGTGGCTTTGCCTTTTGTACGTATCAATTTAATTTTGTTTTATTGCTGGAACCCTTTGGAGAAATTTGCAAAATTAAAAAGCCTCGCTGCACTTGTGAGTGCTTTTAAGTTGTTGTTGTCTTGTTTTGCTCTGTTTTTCTTGGACAGGCACACACTTCTACATTTTCACAATAAAACACTATATACTTGATACTATTGTCACTGGACAAGAGGAACAATTGTGAGACCATGAGAATTCATGTTTGAAGTGCTAAATCCATAAATCTACTCTCAAGTCTTAGTAGGTTATAGTTCATTGGATTCTACATGTAATCAGATATTGAAATGGAAACCCCAAATAATTTAAAATATAAGAGATAAATATTGAGGCAGATTTTAAATAGTTGGGTCCTTCATACCACACTTCACAGCCAAAAGACCCAACTATATGTGTTCTCTAGGCATTGAGTATTTTTCTTTTTATTATGGCTACTGTTATCTATTTATTAAGATTCATAAAGCAACATAGCACAGATGTTTTCAGTACTCACAGGAGATTATGACTTTGTTAAATACCTGATTTATTTGCAAATGATGAAATATCTCTATCAATATGACACATGCCAATGAAAAGCTTGGATACTGATGGCTAGTCATAAAGTGACTTCTTCAAATTCATTGCTTGAAAGAACACTAAAACAAAGGAGCTGTAGGTGCCAAATTATATTTAAAATATCCCTTTTAGAAGGGGTTCAAGCCTTTTCCCCAGTTTAATACCACTTGATTTCTAATGAGGCATCTACTTAAATTCCTTTTAATCTACCACACTAAAGAGCATGATGTGTGTAATAGTTTGTAGGAGAGAATTCTATATAGATATTAGTCAGATAAAGTACCAACTACTACTCATTGATATAGTCACAATTTCTAATGGAAGATATGTGGACTGTATTATATAGGACAAAAATACAATGCTTTTCCACAGCTTCTAAATTCTATGACTGTAGCTAGAATGAATAGCCATTTTAAACAGTATCTTGCAAACACATATAGCAACAGTGTAACTATAATAAACTGTACTAGGTTGGAAAAATGGTAACAGATTAGACCATTGCCTCAGTCTATAGCTTCAATGATATATTTAGATTATATTATGTAAAAAATGTACTTTTTATCTGGTCTGTGATATATAATATAGAAATCTGGCATAGTCTTCATTATGACCTTTGTGACAATGTAAACAGCCACTTCTTCACTAAGTAAAATCATTTAAACTAAAAAAGAGTTTGTTTTTTTCCTGACAAACTGAAAGTATATAAAGTTCTTGTCTTGGGCTGTATCACTATTGCCAGATAATAAATGGTGATTTTCAATGATTATTTTAAAATATGCTCCCCATAGATGATCTTAAGTATAGAGAGAATAGCCATATGTTTAGAATAGTTGCTTCGACAAATCTTTACAAGAGGTGAAAGCGTAAGTGACTTTAGTAAGCTTGGTTCTCACTCCATGTTCTTGGGCTATAAGAAGCCCTTCAGTGTAACTAAGGTGTTTCTTATTACAGGCATGAGGATTAAGGTGCTCCTGGCCTGTTCTGTCCACGCTGACTATATACCTGGCTCCAGTTCCCTGTGAAGGTAATGCGTTAATCTTCCTGTCCTCAGCCTACGCAGCCACCTGTAAACAGTGTGGCCTTTCACCCCATGTGGATAAACAGAGACCTAGATCAGGGAAGAGAGGTAAAGGTAAGAATTCAGAGAGCTAAGGGCCTAGGTCTCATCCCACAGGAAGTGTTGCACTAAGCCCCAGGGCGAGAACAGAGTTCAACAATTATGACATTGATCACCATTATAACAAATACATTGCATATCTAAGTGTGTTTTCTAGCCACACATTTAGAGAACTTAAAAGCACTAATTAATAAAGCCTCACAGACTATGCTGGACACTAGAGAGTAAGCTCTTTGGCTGAGTTATGGCATTACCAAATCATAATGCAGGCAAATTCCCTGACCGGAAGAAGAAATATATTGCATTCGGTAGACATAAGCTGCCAATGAGTGTGCCTACTGGAGTAAGAAAATTGCCACCCCAAGGTTTTAAGGAAATAAATGCTTCAGCTCATTAACCTCAATAGAAACTTAGGTTTTATATCTAATCCAAAATAGAAGGACTCTGGGCACTGTGCTCCTAATTTCAAGGTGAGTCTAATAATATTTTCATGCAGGGTTAATTATTGGGAACTGGTCCTCATTTTAACAGAACATGCGATGAAAATCTATCTGTAACTATGGTGACTACTGGGTCTGAAGATTAGACCTACTTCAGTGTTCTAAAGGTGATTCACTGAACTGAAAAGCCACCTCAATCAAACTGCAGAAGAACATTTTTTTTTTTAATTTCAAAGCCATGACATGGATTTTTTTTCTTGCTTTTTATTATGCAAGAAGAAACGACATCCTATACCTCTTTTGCAGTAATGCCAGTATCTAAGAATTCACTTCCAAAAATGGCCTTAGGAGGCAGCCATTGGAAGAGGGGGGAAGGAGAGAGTATGAACATGTCATTTTGTAGGATACTGTTTATTAGAATGCAGTTTCGTATGTTGCAAAAATGACCTATATTTTAAGTGCTAGTTGAAAAAGGTCCAGTATAGAGAGCATTTTATTTTAGCTGATATTTGTTAGAAGATGGCAAAAGACCTTTTTTTTAATCTTGGTTACAGATACATCTGCTATTAGGAAATTCCATTTTCTCTGGATTCTATGCTACATTAATTAAATCTAAAAGATATATTTACTAAGCAGTCATACAATGTTTTCTCAACATCTAAAATCCTTGGTTATATGTATTCTCAGTCCAAGCACTAATGTCTTTAAACAAGTAAAACTATATTCAATTAATAGGTTAGAGTTACATAATATACCAACTATACAGTAGCAGATTCTGAAGATCTAATAATGTTGTGTGAAATGTAATTATCTAGAAGAAGAGACATGTATAAAAATAGGTAATATCCCTAAAATATTTTGCTGAGTTACAGTTCTTCCTGCCAGGAAGTTTACTACACTGCCATGATATATGTAGGAAATGTCTATTCAGAAAAACAAAATTAGAAAATATTCTTCACATACCAACTCACTAAATGTAGGAATATATAATCAAAACTGGCTCTCAAAAGTGATACAAATATATAGGGAAAGATATCTGTATGTGTGACAAACAAGAGAACATGAGATCTATTTATTGGTTAGCTTTGAAAGGGGACCCATACTTATAATTAACATATGTATGATCAAAAACACTCATGTGGATGGACACACCTTATTTTCCCCTTCTACCCTCCAGTTTTTTTATTGACAGTCATCACCCACCTTTTTCTAGGATTATTGCCTGACATAACAGAAATTCCGCTGCTTTTTCTCAGCAAAACAGTGAAAGAAAATCTCTCTCTGCTCTCCTGTCAGGACCCATGTTCTGGGCTTGTGCTTTTGGAGGAGTCTCTGATCTGTCGCAGGTCTCAGAGGCTTGTCTCCCGGAGGAACATGGTGCCAATGTTGTAGGAAACCTTTTTTATTCTCGATGAAGAAAGAGAAGGCTTTGGTGGCTTAGGACCAGTCCTTACCTCCAGGAAATAGCAGATCCCAGGGATTTCCTTTGGAAAGTTGTCTGGAAGCTCTTCACGGGACCGAGGAATAAATGTGAAACTTTCTTCCCGTTTTAATAATCTAAGAAGAAAACAGAGATAGTGTGAATCAAATGAGCAGGAGAGATGTGAATAAATGGACAGAAATTTTAAAGATTCAGGAAGCCAATCAACGGCTGTGCTCATGTCAATACCTCTATTCCTTTGTATTGATGTGCCATCATAGGATTCTAAATACTAGGAGATGTTATTTTTCAGAAAAGATCTCTTCATGCTACAATAATAATAAAACACCAAAGCTGTTCTTGGTGCTACTCAAAAATATTTGTTCAAGCTTGATTTCTTTCTAAAGAGCATTAGTTGAAAATATTGTTTAAATTTGATTATTTTCCTAAACAAAAGGCTAAAGAAACTGCATAATACAAGTTTATATTCAAACATGAAAGGTTTAACCTTTATATTTTTTAAAACCTGCCCATATTCTAGAGCATGTTTTCTAGATTCTCAATAAGTTTTAAATGTGTGTCCTTCATCTCAGAATCATGTCTTTAGTTCTGTAGAACAATGTTCAGACTCCAGTGTCTCTGATATTGATAACTGACTTCTGATAATACACATTTTCTAAACTCAATATCATTCTTGGTCCAATAGCTTAATTCTTCCCTTCCAGTCACACTTAAAGACTCTTTTCTAGAGCACTAATGCTGGAGATTTACTCTTGTCCAGTTCCATGAAAAGTTCAGTTTGACACTCAGATCTAAAAATGTGTCCCAACAATTTATTTATTTATTTATTTATTTATTTATTTATTTATTTATTTATGCATGCATGCATGCATGCATGCATGCATGCATGCCTATAGCACCTGATCTCTCTAGGTGGTCTCCCATCCAAGTACTAACCAGGCCCGACTTTGCTTAGCTTCCAAGATCAGACATCTGGGCTTGTTCAGGGAAGCATGGCTGTAGACCATGGACCATGGCTCCACTGGAGTGTGAACTCAGGACCTTCTGCATGTAAAGCAGACATGCTAACCACTACACTATGGAACCACCTCCCCAAGCAATTCAGTCTAGTTCAATAACTCATAGGCAGTTTCGTATTGCCCAAGAAATGTCTCCTAGACACTCTTCACAATATAATGATAAGTAGAACACAACCAAAGAAGTTCAAAGTTTTATAAACAGAGATAGAAACTAAAAGAAGTAGAAAATAATAACTAAATAACAAAAACACAGTAATAGAAAAGTAATATGAAACAAAATGGGCTATATATCATAAGAAAGGTAGATATAAATGGTGTTGAAATCTAGAAGAGAAAAATGTTTGCAGGGGAGGACCACAAAGCCTTCATAGAAGAGATGGTGCTTAAAAATGGGAAGACTTTCAATAAGTGAATGTGTAGTACAACATAACCTAAGGTTTAGAAACCAGAAAATTATGACCAGATTCAGGACATTTTCAACCATTTGATAACATCACAGAATAAGGTAAGAGTGAGAGTTAAGGCTGAAGCAGTAGGTTAAGTCAAAGTTTAGACTTTATTTGGAAGGTATAGTGGAACCAAACTCATCAACCTTTTCCTAAAAATAATTCATCTTCATAAGACAGGTTACTGATAACAAGTCACGCAATATAAGAGATGCGCTGGGGAAAAGGAATCATTGTGACAGAGAGGAAGCAAAGTCAAAAAAGGCAATGAATAGAGGGAGAATAAAGGAAGTATGAAAATGTAAAATCATTGCATGATCAATGATAATCATCTATACACTAAGGAAAAGAAGAAAAAAAATCATTCCTTTTCAAACATTGTTAATGGATAAAAATATTCTCTGAAAATAACAGTCGATGGTGCTAATAACTCCTATGATATAAAGAATCTACATTTACTTTAAGGAAACAGAGTTGTAATATTTTGCTTTGTAAAGGAGTTAAAAATAGTTCTAAGTCACCATTTCTTAAAAAATATTAAACAATGATTATATAACAGGATATAAGGAAGTGAGGCTCTAACATTTCAGAATTCTTTCAAATGCCTTATTCCATTCATCCATATAACATAATCCTATGAAAAAGTAAAATATGCTCTTCTCTGACACATTTATGGAGGGCAAAAGTGAGTCTAAAATAAATTAAGATTGATTTGCTCAAGGGAGTAGCAAGACAGTGGGCATCAACACTGGAATCCAGCTCGGTTAATTCCTACTCAAGCTTAGCCCTACAGCAAATAATAAGACTTCACTAATATAGTTTCCACTAAAAGCAACTAAACTGAGATAGAGGTGGGGAATTAATGACAATCAGAATGGAAGATGTCAATCAGAATGTAAAATGTGCTTTCTGTTTACACAGCATTGATTTTCTTTACATATACAATATAATCAGTCACTTCAGATATATGTTCAGATTCCCTAAGCAATAGTTCAACTTATCAATGAATTCCACAACGACTTTGCTTAGCTCAATTAGAACAATCATTGATGTACACATGTGGATATCAATCAGTGATGCCAATCAATCCATAAACATTGGTTGAGTGCCTGTGACATGCTAAAATAGAATAGTACTCTTAATGGAGGGGAGTAAGCAGAATGCACTGAATGGCTTAAAAAATGATTTAAAAATTAAAAAAAAAAACAAAAGAAATACTAATAGAAACAAATTAGCAATACAAGGCAGTATATGGTACTACACATGATAGAATCCAAAGGATGAAATTCTGTAGGAAAAAGGGAAAAAATGATGGCTGTGGATTTTAGTACAAAAGTCAAAAACCAGAGCAATAAAGTTCACTTCCACCAATGATAAGATAGACCATAAGCTTAATCTTTCCAACAAGTTTCCTTAAAAACCCATAATCAACAAATAAGAGAGAGCTACATTTCTCTCTCCTGATACTTTAAGCTCTCTAATTTCTCTTTCACAGCTTGCTTGCTTCACCAAGGTCAATGAGATTTTCTAACAGTGAAAAATAAATTGGGGTTACATCTATGAAAGTACTTATAAATGGCTAAAAGAAGAGTGTGCTAGTTGCTTCGGATGTCATGACTTAAATAATTCACTGCACTTTGCTGGGAGGAAACTCTTCACAATAAATTGATCTCTTGACATTTTAAATACATTTCATATACACCATGCTGAAAAATCAAAGAGACAACAGCTTTAATGGAATTTTTTTTTCCAGTAAACATTTCAGTGTCTATGAACTAAATACAGTTTTATATTTCAATAATAAAAATGAGAGCACAGAAAAATAAATTGATCAAGGTTCCTGTGATACCCAGGAGTTAGTAACCTTTATATATATGAACAGTAAAGTACAATATTCAGATAATGTCCAGCAGAACAACCTGAATGAGTTATGAGTGGGTCTGTGCAGGAGGTCAGGGGAAATGTTTCACACAGCTTTCCTGGTGATGACATGAGTCATGGTGCTGGGTAAATAATCAAATGTGCACACAGGAATTAGGAATTTTAGATACTGATCACCCCCAGAACCTCTGATCCCCTCTGAAGTGCTTTGTTAAGCCCAAATCGCAGGGCCAGCTCTAAAGCTCTGCCTAACCATCCATTCCTTCAGCAACTCAGGACTGATATGGAAGCTTAGATTCTACATAAATCTAAATTAATCCCTAGCTGTAATCCCAACTGGTTGATATACAAACTGAGAGTTTCAGCAACATGTTTAGTATTAAGAAGCCACCAAAAATCGTATTTTACCTGCCTGTCACCTTTCCTTCTCTCAACAGAGATTTTTTTACATATACTTTTCAAGCTGCTTTGGATCAATGGGCGGCCCCCAAGTATGCAAGAAGCTTGAAAGCATGGAGGTGCATGGAGCTGCTCCCTCACCACTGCAGACACGAAGCTGCTCTCTGATTCACTCAGCTCTTGTTTAAGTGCCTATTTTCCATGTTTTCACCAACAAACAACTGTTGTTGGTATTTTCCTTTCCTTGGGTGTGGCATGTGTTTTGCTTGTTTATTTTAGTCTTTCTCTTTCATGTTAATGGGGTTCAACAGAAGACTAACATCCTTGGAAGTCTCTAGTTAAGTGTGAAGCATTAAAATCTGATTGGATGCTTTATGAATGGCAAAATTTTGTGGGAATGCAGGTTTCCCCTGACCATTTCATTAGGGCTCCCAAATATCCATATATTTAGTGTTTTCCCTTGGACTGATTTGTCCAAGGAACAATGTTCCAATCATTCCTGTGGGATTATACCTAGCTTCCGTAATTCTGGAAGCTGAATGAAGGGAAGATGCTGGGATTCTCATGGATCAGTATGTAGACTTTTTCTTAACCCCCTTTATTCATCTGCCTGCGTTTGGAGCCCCTTTGGCTCAATATCTCAGAAAAACAAACCTCTTATATACTACTAGAGTTCCTCCCCCTGCCCCCAAATCTACTCTTTTCTTACTACCCAGCTGAAAACTACATTTCCCGATTTCCCTTGCACTAAGGTTCTGAGTGATTATTAGGTTCCCACAATTAGATTCAGTTGCCCGATGTGAGCAGAAGTGAAGTAAATTCTATTTTCTTTTGACAACTGACTATTAACACTGGGTATCAAGATTACAGTTTTACAGAAGGACCCAGTTTCTAGCTTCTTAAGTGTGAAGAAAGTGGCCCAGTGGCTTTTTCAACTGACTGGAATACGTATTCTGGCATTCATTTTTCAGCTTCCTGATATTCAAAGGCTAGTATGGCTGTGGCTCCAGAGGTTGGAGTCTCCCTGACTAGTCAGTTTTATATTTTGGATAAATCAAGATATCCAGCTTGGAATCTGTTCTTTTATCCGTTCCATTGATTCTATAAACATATCATTCCTTATTAAATCTTTTTGTTTAAAATATATAGAGTGGTTTCTACTTTTTGTATATTCTCTGGAGTCCCTCTAGGCATACGTTGAACCTTGCAGATTAATCCTCTAATTAGCTTTCTCTTTGTCTCTCTATCTGTCTGTCTCTCTCCATGTGTGTGTATAATGCTATTCAGATTTAGAGCAAATATGTTTGCTTCATATCTGTACCCTTTTCTGTAGGACCTGAGACTTCAGCTTTCTCCAATATACTAAGCCAAATACCACTCATGTACACATTTTCCATCTGCTTGTCTTTCATTAAGTTTTTTCCCATTCTTTAAATATACATGGTGGAAGAGGTTTATACTTCTTTTATGACTTTACTACCATTTCATTATTGTTTCAGAATAGATTAATGATAAATTCAGGTGTTCCATCTGCTGGATTAAATTAGAAGTTTCTGTTGTTGCTAATTATTCATCTGAATATCTTTTTGCTAATGAATGTATTTGGACTAATTATAATGGAATTAGACACTATGTCTTAGAGTGTTGGAGAAGGATAGCGGTTCTGAAAAATGAAAATGAAAAGATGGAAGATTCCTTGTATTTTGTAAGTGTTCTGTAGTTTCTGATTTTTTCCTATTCATTTTCTTCTTTCTACCTGAGTGGAAGAAAAGAATAAACTGTGCTCTGTATTTCTGTTTTGTGCTTCACTGCTCCAAGATCTGATGCAGTTTGAAGATGGGCCCAGTGCAACCTATAGTTATTGAGTCAGATAGGCGCATAAAATCCTCTGAACTTTAATGATTCATTCTCTGAAAATAACACTTAAGTCCAAATAAGGAAAGTGAGACTCAAGCTCACTATGAAATAAAACAGAAGGATCTCACAAAATTATTATGCATTTTAAGGTTACAAATATTTTAAGTTGCAGATTTCATGGTAACTTTCTAAGATTGCTACTTTGTGGGTTTTAAAATTCAGGCTAATGGATAAGTTATCAAAAAAGGATACTTTCTCTATATGGCATCTTGAAAATTTTAAGGCAAGAAGCCTCAGAGCACTACTGTGACACCCCACCTCATTTCTCTCTGCAACTACCCTGAGTTAACAGTTAATGGCAAATCATACTTATTATGGATTTCATAGTCTGAATATTTAGTGTTTGCTAGAGCATGCACATTCTGGCATGCATTTCCTATTTGACTGCCAAAAATAATGCTTGTTAAATTCTTGAATTTCAAAATGCTGAATAGCTAAAGATGATTCCTTACCATTGACTTCTGTGGACATTGTCAATTTTGACCTTCAGTAGCCTAAAAACTTCATTTAACAGACTGAATATCAATAGGATTTAAAATTCAAAACACTCAAAAATTTTATGTCTACAGGCAGAACTTAAAAAAGAGATGACAAATGAGAGATTATAAAAGATAACTATAATTAGTATTTATAAATTAAACAACTGCCTCACATTTTTTCACCACTCTGACCAAAAATCTTTCTTAAAAGTAAGTTCATCACCATACTGATCTTTCTGTATAAAAGACAAATGACAGAGTAGAAAGAAGAAAATTGCACATTTATTTTTTAAATAGACAATCTTTCATTGATTTCATTACAAATTGAAAAACAATAAAACTAGAATCAATTTTAAAGAATGTAATATTTTATATTCTATGTATTCTTGAACCAATTAGAAGTAGAATTACCTTAGATATGCTGTAAGGAGAACACAGAGTTGTAATGGCTTAGTTCAAAAGAGGGCAAATCAGAAAACAAAAGGCAAACAGTTTTCCTTTTCTTTAAGAAAACACTTTTACTGTTTTTTTTTTTTTTACCTCTTCTTGAACAATGTTTGACAGCAAACATTCCTTACAAATTCCTCTAACATGCTGTTTCTCAGAAATACTATTTTTTGTGGAGAGCCACTATGGTTAAGGTAGTAAACAGGAATGACATAAGTGAAGGCGTTGGTAGGTAAACTCTAAATCTAATCTCTTACTTTTACAGCCCTGATCCCATACAGATGGCATTGGAGCAAATTAGCTCAAGGCACTGGTTAAGTTATTTAAATTCTCTAGTCCTCTCAATTTCCCTATAGAAAAAGAAAGATTTTGATCTAATTTATTTCAAAGATTATTTACATCTCTAACGTTTAGTGGAGGTTGAGAATTTATATGCTAGTCAGATTACAGAGTTACATAGAAAGCAACAAAATCAAACATGTTAGTTTTAAACTTGCAAATCTGAAATAGTCTTAAGATCTTCAGAGAAAACATTTCTGTGTTGGCCAGTATCATGAAAGCTGATTATAGAATAATTTTGATGTAGTAATGAGTGACTAATGCATGAGCATTTTTGTACTTTAATTAGAACCATGAAAAAGATTCTTAAACACAGTATTTAGAGCAGAAATTTCTCCTCATGCAGTTATACACAAAAGAACAATGAGAACTGACTGATAAAAGATTAATAATGTTTTAAATAAATATTTTATTTTGAAATAATTTCAGATTTACAGAAGTTCTGCAAAGATACTATGTACATTTGAGTTCCTCTAAATTCTTTACTTGATTTTCCCTAATGTCAATACTCTACATAACCCTAGTACATTTGTAAAAGCTAAGAAATTAATAAAAGCATAATATTATTAACTCAATTATGGACTTTATTCAGATTTCACTGCTTTTTCACTGATGTCCCTTTTTGGTTCCAGAATTTGGTATAACATTTTTGGAAATAATCTAAACTTCATCATTTTTTTTTTTTTTCTAATTCATGAGGAAATAAAGGAAGAGATTATTCATGTGACTTCTTTAGGGCTGTAAACTAATTAGTGGAAGAACTGTAATGTGAATTTCAGTCTACAGATATCTTTTATTTGGTCATTCATTGATTTAATAATCCAGTAGCAGTTCTTAACACTTTCTGAATTAAGGGCCACTTTTGAAATCTAATGAGAGCATTTAGAAAACACTTCTTTCCAGAAAAGTACACACATGAGTACTCACACAAAGTGTGTCAGGAAACTCAAATACACTTACCCTAAAACTTAAATGTTATGCCACATCCTATCAGCCCAACAGCACCACTTTTACCCATGTTCTACCTTGGATTTCTATATCAGATTTTACCTGAATTGGTTCCATAGCCACAAAATGTCTAAAAATTACTTTTCTGCATGGCCTTTTAAGCTAAAATATGAACAACTAAAAAAATTCAGAAAGTGTCCTTTATCTTTTATAATTGCAATTTAAACACTGACCTCTAGGTCACCTGAAATGGTGCTTTTAAAGAAGAAAAAGAAAAATGTGGGTTGGTTTTACCCCTTATGTTAGATTATGCTTAATTATCTTAGTAAATAATTTTCACTATACTGTGATTCAGATAATGTGGAGAGTTTAGTCAAACTTGGAATTATTTATAAACATTATTATTTGTGGCCAATAAATAGCTATTATTTATAATTCATAGAAACTCTTTTTTTGTGTGTGAAATTAATGTGTCCTCTATAGGAACTATTGACATGAGCCAGATTATAACCAACTAAATCATAAAAAGTAAATTATCAGACCCATTGTTTAATTTCCTATATATGAAATAAAAAATAACCATTATTACATAGTACTATATATATATTTTTTGCATTGATTCTGACTACTTTAAAAAAATCAGACCTATATAAGTGAGCTAATAGGTAAATACATACAATTTTTACTATAAAAATAACTGTAATATTATATCCCGATCCTAAAAGATTTCACTGTTATGATCTTAAATGTGCTGGTAAATACATGGAATGATTGGGGTAGAATATTGTAAAGGTCAAAAAGTTAGGCCAGATTTGTTTTTAAAAATTAGGAAGGTTTATGATTTCCAATCCTTAGAATTATATCTTTTGGGGAAAATGATACTTTGTACAGCAGGGAGACAAAAGAAGAAAGAGCAAAATTGAAATGTCTAAATGAGTAAAATATCTCACTCAATTTTGCTAGATGTGACTTTTATTGGCACATTTAAAAGGGTAATATTAATGTTGCCATCTGAAACTGGAAAAACAGAAATATAAATCTTGAGGAATAGCTCAGGTTTTCCTCTTAGGAAAACTTATGAAGTCATTTGTCTTTACTGATTATTTTTTTTTTTTGGAAAATATATTGCCTACTATTTTGGTGCTTCTATAAAGGATAAGATGATCAATAAAGTCACTTAAAAAGACTGATAGGACAGCCTTTTAATCAACCCAAATACTTTTTATTTTCTTTAAATACCAAGTCACTCGTACAGATGAGCATTTTGATTTTTTAAAAACAGGAGGTTACAGGTAAATTACTAAACAGGAATTTCCTGAAGTTTGTTAGATATCTTTCCCCATACTAAGTATAGGAAGGCAAGTATTTACCGTATGGTATCTCAGTCTTGTATATTGACAAAGGAATAGAAGCAGATTTTCTAGCTAGTGTTTTTAACTAGAATTTTTAATTTTTACATGCAAAGAAAAATATACTTGAGAAACTTCATGTTTCTTCTATTACTGCATGCATACCTCAATACACTAGAAAGATGCATTCCTCTAAATTGTTTATGAAGTAAGATTCTGAATAGCAAGGATCTATTCCTAGTAACTTTTATTATTTGCATTAGACACAAAATGTTTTAGCTTCACAGAAACAGAAACGATTTTCTGTTTAACTTGGAAGCCTCTATTTGCCGCAGCTTTGTCTTATATACTCATGTTTAGATCCAGAGTTAACAATACTAATAAGGTTTGAAATACAGAGACAACAAGTAATTATTCTAGGAAAAATATACCTCTCCTTTATTATCCTGAGTATGAGAACTCCAGGATAGCAAAAGTGCAACCTGGGTATATTTATATGTACAGAGAGACAGGAAAGGAGATTAGTAGACATTTGATCCTGTCTAAAATGTCCATGGAAATATCTGGCCCATGCCAAAGGTCCTTGATATTTGGTCCTGTCAAGTAGTTCATAACACTTATTGATATTTTTTGTCTATCAGATTGATACATAAAAAAATCACTTTCATGTTTTATTAATCCAACAATTGTGTTATGGCTGTTTTGCCAATGATAACCCTTCTTGCCTCTGTAGCCTAGCTGGTGATTGCACATGGAGTCAAGAAGATGTGCTGGCATGGACCAAATGTCTCTGAGGGTGTTTAGGAAAGGACCAAATGTCTTGCAAGAAGAAAAAGACAGAGTCTCCCTTACTTGCTCTCTACCACTCTCTTTACCATTCTCTAGCAGAGTCAATGTTATAGACTGCAAAATTCACTTGTGGAAATCTTACACCTCAAAATGAAGGTGTTAGAAGGAAAACCTTTGGGAATCAGTGAGAATTAGATGAAGTCATTAGTGGGAGCACTCAAGAACAGAATCAGTGCCCTTATTTGAGTCATGAGAGCACTTGTTTCCCCTCTCTTTTTCACTATGTGAGGATACAGGAGAAGTCAACCACTTGAAAGCTACAAAAGGTCTCTCACCAGAACCCAACCATGCTGGACCATGATATCCAACTTCTAGCCTCCACAACTGTGAGAGATATATTTCTATTGTCTGTAAGCCACCCAGTTTATGGTACCTTGTTGGAGCAGCACAAAATGACTAGTTCAGTCTTGTAGCAGGTTTGTCCTTTCAGGAATCTATATCTTTAGTTCCAGTAAAAATCCTTTAGAAGCCAGAACACTAACCTTGCAAAAGTCCTCTTCTTCTAAAGATTTTTTTTTTTTTACATAATTGATACATTAAAAAGAAAAAAAGTATGCTTAACTCACAGGCTTGTTTTGCTTTTCTAATTTTATAGTTGATCTCCTTCTGGACTTTTTAGAATGCCTATTTTTCATCCACTGCGAAAAGCCTATCTTCTGTTAAAACTAAGTTGCCTTCTAAGAGCTGCTATATAAACAGTTCACCATGTTAGGGGATGTACAGTGGAGCAGGATAGGGTAATGGTTAAAGTGCAAAGATGAGCTAGAATAAGTAGGATTGGGACAGATTTTAGCCCTTGATTTTCCCCTTCTAGGTGGAAAAATGCCCCCACCCTTGAAAAATACGTCTATTTCAGAATCCTTGGGACATGTTAGCAAAGATGTATTAAGGTGCAGATGCAATAAAGGTTGCTAAAAAGCTGACTTTATAATAGGGAAATTATCGTGGATTGTCCAATGGACCTAGTGTAATCACAGGGTCCTTAAAAGTAGAGGAGAATAGCAGAAGATGAGAATCAGAAATAGACATGAAAATGAAAGCAGTGTCAGAGGGGTACAATATTATTGGCTTTGTAATGAAGGAAGGAAGTCACGAGCCAAGGAATGCAGGTGTTCTCTAAAAGCTGGAAAAGGCAAGAAAACAGAGTATCTCCTAGAACTTCCTGAAAAGAATGCAGGCCTGATGACACCTCGATTTTAGTCCAGTGAAACCCATGAGCCTTCTAGCCCACAAAACTGTAAGATATTAAATTTGTGTCATTTAAGTTACAAAGTTTGTGATAATCTAATTAGCATATATGCAATTATGTACCTTCACTTAAATTTGGGGATTTTTTTTTTTTTGCTTTTGAGATTTATTTTCTTTCAACCTTAAATATTACATACATATACCAAAATTTACATAGCTGCAATGTGCTCAACAGCATCCTATTAACTCGGAGCTTCACGTTATCAAAAGCTTAGAAAACTTGTAAACCTCCGAGCCTGTCTGTGAGGGTGGGGACCCCACGTAGGCCACCTCTCTGATGGAGCCTGTAGTTTTGTAAGCTAAGGGCTGACAGGAGGTCTGGTGCTCATGGAAGAGAGGGCGGGCACTCCTTGTGCAGTGAGCTACAGGCCACCTCCCAGAGTCGGCATTTCATAGTGGGACGGGCGAAGTCCCTGGAGAGGCCCTACCACTTGCCCAGGAGTTGGGTGTGCTGCTGCTCCCGTCTTCTGGGGTCCTGGGAACTGACTGAGCAGGGGCAAACGCTGGCTTCAGGTCAATTTAGCATCAAGAAAATAGTTTTATCACATGATTATTATTTAGTCAACCATAAGATGCCTTTGCTAATAAAAATTTGTAGAAGTAAGCTGCTTACTAGCTCAGTACTGAGTGATAGCTCAAAATGCTTCTGCCCAAATCACCAAACGAACTGTTTCTTTGGGATTGCCAGATGAGGTCTGTAATTCAACTATCACACATCATTCAACATTGCTAAACTTATAAAATACAAGACTCACTTCAGGAATAAGATAGTCTAGTCCTTCATGGAAAGAACAGAATGAAGCAATAAATGAATGTCTACTATATTCCAAGTATTGGGAACTTTATAAACATATTTAATCCTAACAATACTCTTCTGAAATAGGTACCAATTTAAAAAATGAGAAAACTGGGCCCAAAGAAATTAAGTGGCTAAACTTCACAGACAATAAGTTTTAAAGCCTGGATTCCAACCCTGGCACTCTGATTCTGGAGCTTATATACTTAACCACTACCCTATCTTGCTCCATTGTACATTCCCTGATATAGCGAGCTGCTTATACAGCAGTGCTTAAAAGGCAAGTTGGTTTTAACAGAAGAAGGGGCCTTTTTAGTGAATGAAAAAGACATTCTGAAAGTCCAAAAGTAGATCAACTATAAATTGAGAAAAGCAAAAATGTTCAAAGTTTGAGGAAAATTTCACAACAATGCAATTAAAAAATCTTTCTGCATTTTTAGTTTGCAAGTAGGGAGGAAATATAATTAATGATTTGTTCAGGCAAACCATTAAATAATTCATACTATTTCCAAGTTTGCTTAAACTGTCCTTAAAATAAGCAAGTATTTCAGTTTCACAGATCAGTAGCTTGATATTAAAAGACAATTGTCTATAATGTGTGCATTATTTTAAAATTTGGATGAGTGGGAACAAAGATGGGTAAACATTACATTTATTGAAGAAAAATCTAACTCAAAAATTCAAAACTCATTAAAGATTTCTGTTTGTCCAGAAATAAAACTAGCAATAAAGTGATCTAGGAGAAGAGGAAATGGTCCTTGGGCATTACTGCATGCAATAAGATGACTCACACACTAAATCTAAATAAATGAAGATCATCATATAAAAGTTATGGCCCTGATTTTAAAATAGTTCCCAATGTTGAATTTTGAGAAAACAATGAATTTTGAGAAAACATCTGATCATTTCAACTCTAATAACCTATAGGAAACTCAGTTATTTATATCATATAAAATGTAGAGTAACCTAAATGTATAGTAATTAAAAGGTTGAACTAAAGGTATATATCTCAACATGGATAGATCTTAAAATATAAAATTAAAAAATTTAGAGAAAGATGCATACAGTGAAAAACCGCTTACACAAATTAAAACATGTAAAGTGAAACTGCATTCTTTATGGATATAGATGAGAAATTTAATGTACAAAATAACAGACTTTTAAACACATCAATTCATGAGGATATTTGTCACAAGAAAGTGAGGAACATTTTTTTGATTAAATAATAACTGAAGCAAATATAATAAAGTGTTAAACTCTAGTGATGAGATTTGGATGGGAATTGCATTAATCTGTATAATGCTTTAGATAATATGGTCATTTTAACTATATTGATTCTTCCAATCCATCAAAATCTCATTGACATTTTTTAAAGAAATAGAACAAAAAACATCAGATTTGTATGGAAGCAAAAAATACCCCAAATTGCCAAAGTCATCCTGAGAAAAAAGAATGAGACTGGAAGCATTACTCTGCCTGACTTCAAATTATACTACAAAGTGACAGTAATCAAAACGGCATGTATCGACAGAAAAACAGACACATGGATCAATGGAATGGAATCAAGAGTCCAGAAGCAAACCCACATTTATTGGGCAAATAATTTTTGACAAAAAAAGCCAAATACATGTAGCGGAGAAAGGAAAGTTTCTTCAATAAATGGTGCTGCGAAAACTGGAAAGTCACCTGCAAAAGAATAAAACTAAACTGTTGTTTACCACAACACACCAAAATTAACTCAAAATGAATTAAGAACCTGAATATAAGACCTGAAACAATAAGATGCATAGAAGAACATTGGAACTGAACTCAAGGACCTTAAACTTAAAGAGGATTTTATGAGTTTGACCTCAAAAGCTAGGAAAGTAAAAGTAAAATAAATGAATAGGACTACATCAAACTAAAAAGCTGCTCAGCAAAAGAAACCATCAACAAGGCAAAGAGACAACCATCTGAATGGGAAAATATATTTGCAAGCAACACCTCCGATAAGGGCCTAATATCTAAAATATACAAAGAACACATACAACTCAATAACAACAACAAAAAAATCGAATTATCTAATCAAAAAATGGGCACAGGACCTGAACAGATGCTTCTCCTTAGAGGACATACAAATGGCCAACAAATATATGAAAAGATGCTCAACATTGCTAGCTATTAGGGAAATGCAAATCAAAACCAAAATGATATACCATCTCACACCTGTTAGAATAGCTATAACCATCAGGACAAGTAATAATGAATGTTGGAGAAGAGGCATATAAAAAGGAACCCTCATACACTACTAGAGGGACTGCAAATTGGTATAGCCACTTTAGAAAACAGTATAAAGGTTCCTCAAAAAGCTAAGAATTGATCTACCATCCAGCAATCCCTCTAATGGATATTTATCCCAAAGATTTGAAAACCCATATCCATAAAGATATTAGCACACCGATCAGTGTTCATAGCAGCATTATTCATGGTGGCCAGGACATGGAAGCAACCCAAGTGTCTTATAATAGATGATTAGTTAAAGAAGCTGTGGTACATATATACAATAGAATATTACTCAGCCATAAGAAGAGATGAAATGCTGCCATTTGTGACAACATGGATGGACCTCGAGATAATCATGCCAAGTGAAACAAACCAAAAAGAAAAAGCTGAAAATCACATGATATCACTTATATGTGGGACAGAAACCTAGAAGCAACAAATGAACAGGACAAATAAAACAGAGACTCATGGACATGGACTACAGAGTAGTGGCTACTAGTGAGGTGGGGGAGGAGAGTGGAGGTAGATTGGGTAAAGGGGATCAAATATATGGTAGCTGAAGGAAACTGGATTTTGGGTGGTAAACATACAATAGAATATACAGATGCCAATTTTAATGTACACCTGAAAATTATATAATTGTATTAACCAATGCTACACCCCAATAAACTTAATTTTTTAAAAATAATAAATAAATAAACAAACAAATGAAAAAAAGAAAGAAAACTCCAGTGATGGGCTCATGGATATTACATTATTTCTTTTTATTTTTAGTACTTCAAATTATTTATAAAAGTGTTCTTTTTTGATCAAGTATTTAAATATTTTATGAGAAATATATTTAGAATAAATTATTCAGAAAGTTATTTAAATTTATCATATTATCCATATAATCCACTCTCTCAAAGTTTAACAATCACATAGTATTACTAAAACTAAATTGAATACAAACTTCTCTGAAGATTTCAAGACCACAAGACAATATTGGACATTCTACAGGAAAGAAAACTGAAAACTTCAAGCTCTGGTGAGCTTAACACTCAATTTCATTTCACAAATTCTTATTTGTTCCAAGAGAGTGCAATTTTGTCTCCAAACAGAAGATGTCCCTCAGAAGCCAATCTTGGCATTTCACTGTACGTGTCCTCGAAAGGGGAGTATACTCTATACTTCTGGGTTCATAAATTACCTGTGCATCTTGGAATGCAACAATTATACATGGCTGAACTGTCAGTCTATAGTGGGTAGATGAAACCAACAGAAAGTACTTAGGCAACAAACTCATCCAAAATCTGAAAACCCACTCACACGGAGATTAATACCTAAATTTAATTTTCTAGAAACCTGCCTGGATCCAAAGTGTTTTTAATGGCATCCTAGACTAAAATTGATGTCCAAAGGTCATTGAGTTAAACCACTTTTCTGAAGCAAGAGAAGACAAGTTGAAAGAGCAAATGATTGGGACTTTAGGGTTTTAGTAATCAGCTTTCATGAAGATAACGGGGATGATTATCTACTCTCACTTACTGGATTCCTTCCCTTCCCAACCTCCTAAACTGTTCTCCTTTCTACAACCTTAGTGATTTTTTTAAAGTACAAATCTGGTCAAGTCACTCCCCCACTTAAAAGTCTTCAATATCCTTCATTGCTCTTAGGGTTAGGTTGAAATGCCTTAACTTAACTTACCAGCTTTGGCTGATCTGACTTCAGTTTATTTCTCCATCTCCTTTTTAGTCCATTCCTTCATATGTTCTATTTTAATTGTTTGCTCGGTGCTTCAACCATCTAGTCTGTGGTCTCCATGAGGGTATATTTATGCTATTTATCATTGTTACATTAGTGCTTATCACAGTTTGGAATATAGTGGCTACTCAATAAGTATTTGTTGAAGAAGGGAAAAAGGGAGGAACACAGGGAGAGGGAAGAATAAGGTTATTTTGAGAAGAGATGAAATGAAAAATATGTTTATAAAATATTAGTAGAAATTACATGATTCGAACCCAGTAGAGAAATTATCTTTTAGAAAATACATGGCAGCTCAGTGTATCTATCTTTGCTTCTATTTTTGCTCTGCTTTGCTTATTTGGGGGAATGGAGGGCAGACTATAACAGAACCAAACGTTTCAGTGCTTGCAGTGGTTGAAATGATTTGGTCCTTCAGACCTACTGATCAAGGATCATCACAAATTTAATTAATGTGAAAAAATTATGAAAACTCAGAGATAGCACCAAAATGCACAGACCCTGTGTGGCTTGCAAAATTTCCTTTATTGGTCTCATGTACACAAAGCCAGCTGCAGCTATGATGACTCAGCTCAGGGTACAGACTCTTCATTCAGTGGATTTATTCTTTCTACATCATTTTTAAAAATTGAGTTTCCACAGCAGCTATAAATCTATACTAAGTTACACAAACATGAAAAGCAAGTATAAGCATCATGATGGAAAAAAATCATAGCTATGGTAAGAGGCTTTAGATGAAGTGGTAGAGCTTCAGAAATGTTTTCTCAACTCATAGTCTAGAAGACAAAGTATCAGAATCACTGATGCATAGAGGTTGCTAATGTTCAACTTAATACGGAAATAATATTGTCAGATCACTGATATTATGACCAGAATCGTGTTAGAAACTTGGGAGAAAATTAAGAGGTAAGCCTTATTTAAATACCCTAAAAATGACCGGTAATTCTCAAGCAATTTTCTCTTGATTTGAAATTTGTAATTTCAGTCCCCTTTCTCATCTGTTCCTTGGGAATCTGAAAATACTTGTCTTTCATCTATAATACTTTAATTTTCCTCTAAATAAATGTGATATCAAAAGCTTCAAAGTATTTACATTTTGTTTGTTATTATAATCAATTTTTGTTATCTATGTATTTAAGTTTTCTGCTTGAGGATGTTTTTGTAGACATACTAATTAAAAAATGTCACTGGTCATTATTTATACTTTACAGTTTTACAATATGATTTCTAAGTCATATAAATCATGGTACTAATGAAAAAGCTTGCTTATTTCACTTAGCATAATACCCTATAGGTTCATCTATGTTTTGTTGCAAATGGTAAGATTTCATTCTTTTCTATGCCTGAGTAATATTCAATTTTATTTATATGTACATCTTTATCCAATAGTCCATTGATGGGCACTTAAATTACTTCCACATTGTGGCTAATGTAAATAATGCTATGGGGACTGGGTCAAAAAGGTGAAATTACAAAATAGTGAAGGGGATGTAAAGTATAGCATAGGGAATATAGTCAATAATAATTGTAATAACTAGGTATGGTGACAGGTGGGCAATAGACTTATTGTGGGATATCACTTTGTAAATTATATAAATGTCTAACCACTATGCAAGACACATAAAACTAATGTAAAATAATATTAATTGCTATAAAAGAGTAAATAAAGAGCTTGCACAACAAGTTTCAGCGTAAAACCAAAGTCTAACAGGGAGGAGATAGTCATTCTATTTTCTTATTTTAGAGGGGTCCATCTTACAAATGCATTTACTTACTAATTCCACAAATATTTATAGAGTGCTTATGATGTGTTAAAGATTTTTGTAAGTTCTGGGGATATGATGATGAGCCAAACAGACATGATCCCTGCCCATATGAAACTTAATATCTAGTAGGCAAGATGATGTTTACCAAGCACATGATAAAAATGAATTCTGCTCAAAAATGTATAGGTTTGTCAATATAATAAATAGAATTTTAGGTTTTACTCTGCACC
Organism: Cynopterus sphinx; assembly: GCA_030015415.1. Lineage (NCBI taxonomy): Eukaryota > Metazoa > Chordata > Mammalia > Chiroptera > Pteropodidae > Cynopterus > Cynopterus sphinx. Next base: position 80,517,785 of record CM057383.1, on the reverse strand, counting down.
CAGTACATATTTTACTTAAGGGAATCTTATTCATTAATAAAACAACAACAACAACAACAACAACAACAACAAACAACAAAAAAAACCCAGACAAACCACCTTCTCTATGTCATTTCTTTGATTTTTATAAACATTGAGGAATATTTTGAACATATTAGGATTTATAGTGTAATGCAGACCCTTAAAATTTACTCTCCTGTATTTTAAACAGGTATATTTCAGGAGAACAGAGACTGTGAGAAATGACAAACCTTTATTTACAACTTAGTCAAGTCAGGTTTTCATACACTTTCAGAGTACAAATAAAAGTTTGTTTTACAAATTGCTATCTTTCAGACTTGGTGGATTTACTCATATTATCTTAGAGTGACAGGATCAAAAAAAAGAACAGGGTCTTACAAATGACAGGATCTTAGCTCAAGGCATTGTCAAAGACAGAGGAAGGAGACAAGAGAGCACTTACTGGTAAGTGGTTGGGCTGACATTGATGCGCCGAGGATGGCTTCCCGATTCGAATTTGCTTGCTAGTGTGACATTATTTCCAAACAGGCAATATCGTGGCATTCTTACTCCAACAACTCCAGCCAGCACAGAGCCTGAGTGAATGCCTATCCTCATCTAAAATAAAAAAAAATAGAAAAGAAAAATGATATATTTATATTTTCGCTAGATATGCAATTATTTGCATGAGAAATATTGCCGATTTATGTAAACAGTTAAGCTACAAACTGCAAAGACAGGGACTGGATCTTGACATTTTTGTGAGCCCAATATCTGGGTGAACATGAATGTTGTAGAATAAATGAATGAATAGATTTATTCTAGAACAAAAATTCATTTAATATGCTATACAAATCTGGTCATGTTATAAGTTAAATTGTTTCATTAGTTCATGATATGCTCTAATACATGGAAAATATATTATTCTCCTTCCAGTTATTTATTCTCACATAAAACTCTAAATTTTCCTTCATAGCATTAAATATGATTATAAATTAAATATCCACATTTTGTTTATTTTGCTTAAATGTTAGGTTTTCCCACGAGAGAATAATCTATATCTATTTCCTTACTGTTGAATATTCAGCACTTAGTTCTGTACCAAGAGCAAAGTAGGCACTCAATAGTAAGTGATGAATATTGAATAAATTTCCTAAATTCCCCAACATGGTATAAAAATGGAGTTATAGGAAATTCAGCCCTTGAGTCTGTTAACAAGAATCATTTGAAAACACTGAAGAGTAAAATATATGCTGTATATTTTACTCTCTGAGAATTTGATAAATATTAATCTGGTCTGTGCCTTGAAGGAGCCCTCATGTATAGTAATATCATTTAATAGTAATGTACACTTAAATAGTAAATTACTTAAGTAGTAATATACACTAAGATGAAAGTAATAAAATTTTATCCACATAGTCTACACAAAAATAACAGAAGCTTATGGTGACCAAGTAGAAGATATCTTTATTTCTAAAAATGTGGGTAACCCTGGGAGAAGGGAAGGAGTAATGACCTCTAAATGCTATCACCGATATAGTTGTGAGGATAAAAAGTCATTCTTAGACTAACCCTTGTCATAGGACTGGAGACTTGTGCACGTATCAATCCATAATAAAACAGGTTGGAACCAATGTGATCTAACTGCAGTTCCTAACGACCTCTTAATCTACTCTTTAAAAACTGACTTTAAAATTTATTTGGAAATTCAGTATGCTAGGAAAAGCCATGATACATTTGATAAAGAAGAAAAAAGTTGAAATATTTTCCCTATGAGGTATCAAGTCTTTGTATAAACATATCCAATGCACAGATAATATAATACTAATGCACAGAGACATAGACTGCTAGAAAAAATAACCCAGAAAGACTTCCATGCATATATAGGTGATTGATATATGACAAAGTTGGAATTCTGATTAGTGTAAAAAAGGATGTTATTTTTATTAGTATGTTCTGGATCAATTGTGTCTTCATGTGGAAAAAAAATTCCAAGTAGAGTAAAGACCCTAATATAGAAGGCACAACTTTACAGCTTTAAAAAATAATTGTTTTAATTAAGGTAAAGTTCAATCTGCAATATCAGTAAAGCCCTAAAATGTAGACACCTAAATACCATAGATTTTTATTAGTGTCTCAGTAATGGTTCCCAGGTGAGTGTCAGGCAACTCTATTCCCTTGATAGTTTGGGGACCAGGTTCTTATTATCCTCAGGTCCCAACTCATCATGTGGCAAGATAGACGGCAAGATGGAGGTTACCATTGAAAGTGATCTTCATTCTTTGTATAGATTCATATTTAGGTCTGGTATCATTTTCCTTTTTCCTAAAAGACTTCCTTAAACATCTTTTTTAAATATTTTTATTATTTTTTTTTACTGTAGGTCCACCAGTGATGAATTCTTTCAGCTTTTGTATGTTTGAAAAAGTCTTTATTTTGCCTTCATATCTGAAAAATATTTTCTGTAGGTATAGAATTCTAGGCTGATCTTTTTATCTTTCTGTACTTTATGACAGTGCTTCACTGTCTTCTCCTTTGATTATTTCCTATGAGAAATCTGCTTTCATACTTATCTTAATTCCTCCCTAAGTAATACAAATGGACCCCAATTTACAATGGTTCAACTTACAATTTTTCAACTTTATGATGGGGAAAAAGTAATAAACATTCAGTAGAAACTGTACTTTAAAATTTGAATGTTATCTTTTCCATGCTAGCAGTATGGGTACAGTACTTTCTCATGATGTTGGGAGCCACACGGAGCTGCAGCTCCCCGTCAGGCACTCGATCACACTCTTTTGCCAGCATATTCTCTATATTTTGTTCAAGTACATTTAAGGTAGGTGAGGCTAAGAATGATAATGGTCAGTTAGGAGTATTAAATGCATTTTTGATTCACAATATTTCCAAATTTGCAAAGGATTTATTGGGATGTAAACCTATTGTAAGTTAAGGAGCATCTGTGTATCTTTTTCTTTTGGCTGCTTTAAGATTTTCTATTAATTGTTACTTTTATAAACTTTGTTATAATTTCCCTTAATGTTTCTTCATATTTTTTGTTTTTGAAGTTTGTTTAATCTCATGGATCTGTGCGTTTTATAGTTTTCATCAGGTCGGGAAACTTTTAGGCACTGTTTTTTCAACTATTTTTTCTATCCACGCCCCTCTCTCAGAAACTAATTACATGTATATTAGGATGCTTGAAGTAGTTTTATGGTTCACTGATGATCTGTTCACTTTTTTATCTGTTTATTTTGGATAAATTCTACTACAATGTCTTTGAATTTACTAATCTTTTCTTGTGTAATGTCTAATCTTTTGTTAATCACGTCCAGTATATTTTTCATCTGATGTAATTTTCTCCTCTAGAAGTTCAATTTGGAATTTCTTTTTATCTTTCAGGTATCAAATTAGTTTTCAAATATTTGGAATACAGTTTAAATAACTATTTTAATATTCATCTGATAAGTCTAACACCTGTTTAAGTTCTATATTAGTTTTGATTGATTGATTTTTCTCACCATTATGAGATATATTTTTCAGTCTTTCTGTATGGTTAATCATTCTTGGTTGGATATTAGATATCATGTTCTTGACTGTTTACTGCTGGATATTTTTATATTATTATAAATATTCTGGATCTTTAGCCTTCAAGGGACTTGCCTCTGATTGAAAGATACACACAGACTAAAAGGAAGGGGATGGAAAAAGATATTGTTTTAATGGACCTAGAGGGTATTGCACTGAATGAAATGGGTCAGATAGAGAAAGACAAATATCCCATGATTTTACATACATGTGGAATCTGAAAAACAAAATCAACAACAACAAAAACAAAGTGGAAATAAATTCATAGATGCAGAAAATATTTAGAGGGATACTAGATGAGAAGGCAGTTGGGGGAGCACAAAAAAAGGCAAAGAGATTAAGAGGTACAAATGGATAGTTGCAAAATAGACATGGAGATGTAGAGTGTAGCAAGGGCAAGATGGTTAATAATGTTGTAATAAATATGTAAGGGGGAACAGGGGTACTAGATTTAGTGGGGTGATCACTGTGAGTTATGTGGATCTCTGATCACTATGTGCTAGACAATGTACACTGGAATATTACTGTATGCCAACTATAATTGAAAAAAACTCATTAAATTATACAATGTAAATAAAAGCAACTAATTGTCTATTATATTTCAATAAAGACAGAACAAAATGCTGAGAATATTTTGGAGCTTTGTCTTGAGATGCAGTCAAGTTACTAGGAAACAGTTTTTTCCTTTCAAGTCTTGCTTTCTAAGATTTCTTAGGCAGTGTCTTAAGCAGTGTTTCAGGTAGGGCTAAATATTCCCCACTACTGAGGTAAGAACGCTCTAAGTATGTTACCCAGCACCCATGATTTATGAGTTTTCTAGTCTTTCTGATGAGAATAGACATTTTTTCAAGTCTTGTCTAAATACCAAACATTTTTTTCTCTAATCCTTTCAGACTTTCCCCGCACTGAGCTCAGGTAGTTTTCTAACATACAAACAGTAACAGTACTTTGCAGAACATATAGAAGGCCCCTAAAGAGAACTCTGGTAGTGTTTGTGTAATTCTCTCCTCACTGTTACTCTGTCTGTGACCTTTAGCCATCTTGGTCTCTGCAGACTCTCAGCTCCATCTCTTTAACTCAAGGAATTTGTTGGGTGCCTCCTGGTTTGCCCCTCCCTGAACCATGGCCTGGATATCTACCCAGGCAATACACCAAAGAAATCGTATGTCTCATTTATTTGTTTCTTTTTTCTTTTTTTCTTTTTTTTTTTTAGTTTTTTAGGTGAGGCAACCCTTGGTTGACCTCACAGATTGCAAGGACTTTGTCCGCTTATAATCCCCTATTTTATTTATTTATTTTATTTTTTATGCCTACAGCATCTGATCTTCCTAGGTGATCTCTTATCCAGGGCCCAACCTAGCTTAGCTTTGGAGATCAGGTAGGATCTGGCTTGTTCAGGGTAGCATGGCCATAGACTATTTGTTTTTTACCTCTCAGGGATCATTGTCTTCCATTGCTTAGTGTTCAATGTCATGAACATAGTTTTTGTTTGTTTGTTTGCATATTTTGTCCTGACTTTTAATCTTTTAAGGTGGAAATGTTAGAGTAGGCAGATAGATGTGTGCAGGAAGGTGAGAAACACACAGGAGCACAGATGAGGTCGCCACGGGCCTTACTGGCTTTTGGAGGAGTTCAAAGACCACAACATCCCGACCCCGAGACACAGGTGGTCTTTCCCACTAGGCACATGTGCAAATCAGGCCCTGTTCACCTTTGGCCTAATTCTTCCCTCATTATACAGCTATAATAATAAATTAGCATTGATATTAATGCTAATTAATGATGGCAGGACAGTTTGGTGAAAACCAAACATGGCAAGAATAGAGGTGTCTCCTGATTCCAAGAAAAACCACCTTCTTTCTATAAAGAGATCACCCAAAACCACGAATATTCCACCCCTTAGCTAAATCAGTAGATAAAGTCCAAACTCTTCTAAAATACAATGGTACAGCTTGCTCTTGAGTGTGCTTCCTTTCCCATCTGAGAATGTACTTTTGCTTTTAAGAGTGTACTTTTGCTTCCAATAAGCCTGAGCTGTTGCTTCATTGCCTTCACTGTTTGTGAATTCTTTCTTGTGACGTTGACAAGATTTTGGTTACCTATCTGGTGACAGAAGTATAAATCCAATTCCTGTTAGTCCATATTGACTGGAAGCAGAAATGAGATACAATTTTTTAAAGAAAATAAACTCTCTAAAAAATTTTTGGGCCTATTTCTGATAAGAAATAGTCTATTTAGATTTAAAGGTAAAGAAACAGCTGAATAGTAATATTCATTTCTAACAAGATAACTGTAAAACATTTTTCTCTAAAATTAGCAAGGCATTTTATAATATTATATATCTTTGGGTTTCTGCTTGCTTTCAAAATGTTTATTTATTTTATATTCCATAGTATAATACAAGCTTGCCTAAAAAACACCCACATCTTAGATACTTAGATAGTCAGTCTGGGCCTGTGGTCACTATAGTAATTTTTTTTAAGCAGGAGGACAGCATAAATAAATAAATATCACATTGACAAATTTTACAGCCTTTTTAATCTGCTTTTTGTTTGCGAAAAAGACTCCATATTCTTAGCAACAAATAGAAGAAGAACTATGTAGTTCTAATTCTGTCTCCTTTTAAAAGACCTGAGCAGTTTTTTTTTTGTTGTTGTTGTTGCTTTGTTTTTAAACCCAATGGTCAGAACGAGAATGATTATAGCCTGAAAAATGCTAAGGGTAAGACCTCTGATGTCCTTGAAGGGGTCGATGGAGAAATGGTCATTTAAAAAGACACTTATCTCTTAAAAGGCCACTTTAAACATGTACAACAATATCAACAACTGCAAATATAGCACAGATTCATTATCACTATCCTAAAATGGAACAGAACTCAGAGAATTATTTAACCTCAGAAGTAAGGAGAGATATCATTGGGAACTTACAAGCAGAATCACCAGACTCTGCTTTCTTTTGCATTTCTTTTGCAACTTATCAGATATCCCAGGAATTGTTGCTTATATAAGGAAGTCACTGATTGCTTCATTCAGAATATGCCAAGAACATCTAGCTGTTAGACAAAATAGAAAAATGTGTTTAACAATCAATGAGGGATTTAGATTCATTTCGGCAAGATTTAACTTTATTTAAATGAGTTAACCAAACAGTAAAATTTGCATCCTTTTTTTTAGTGTGCCCTCACTAAACAGGATTGTTTTGCACTAAACCAGTGGTCATCCTTTGGGGCCACTTGTGCTCCTCAGTGGACATATGCCCCTCAAGACAAAATGTCTTGAGGCATTTTTTTTTTATTTTCAAAAAATAAAAATTTGGGGTGGGAAGCAGCTACTGGCACCTGGTCAGTAGATCTGGAGATTCCCAGTACAGCTTCCCCACAGCAAGTGATTTTCCAGTATAAAATATCAATAGTGCCAAGGTTGAGAAACCCATGCACTAAGCAGAACCCTGACAACCTATAAATACTTAGTAGACAAACACACAAAAATGAAATAAATGCTTCAACTGGATCAAAGCTTTGATGAATTATACTACCCTTCACTTTTTAAAAAACATTCATGAAAAAAGTTTGTCCTAGAGATTTATGAAAAATTGCAGTTACTTTAGCATCTATCCTAAGGTTAGAATATCTATTAATCTCCTATATATACATGAAATGTATGAAATAATGCAAAACTCTGGAACAAATTAAAATCCCCAATTATCAAAAGATTCAGTTATTCTTATAATACTCTACTGATTATTTATTAGCTGAGGCATATAAAGTGCATTTTTAGAAAACATTCCTCCTACAACTTTTAAAAATAGAAGGCTTATATAGTTTGATTTCAGCTAGCCAAAACTTCCTCTGGTTTTGTAATGAAGGAATGTTAGGGTTGAGAGGGCAACATAGATCCATCAGTTCAGTTTCCTCATCTTACAAATAAACTAAAGTCCAGAGGAGCTCAGTGAAAAGAGCAATTACTGTTAGGGTCAGCTCTAGACCAGAGGTCACCCGGCTCTGGGTTCAGTGCACTATAAAAAATGCACAAAAGGAAATAATGCCTCAGGCTATTTCTACAGGGCACATCAGACTAAGTCAGACAATAAAATAAAATCAGATTTAATCTGGTTTGTCTACTTTCTATACACAGAAGATTTAGCACTTTCCAAATGAAACTCAGAAAAAGTAAGTTATACATTCATCAGTTCCAAAATCTTTCCATCCTTCTTCCACCTTCTTCATCATGCTTCTCCTCACTAAATCTTTCCTGACGACTCTTCACTCCCCCAAAATGCCTAGCATGTATTGCCTCAACCAATCTACTACCTGAACTCTGTACTAAGTTCTCAGAGTATAAAGGAGGAACAAAACAAGTATATTCCCTGCCTTCCTGGATTTTTCATTTGGTGTAGAAGATAGAATACCTGATTGAAATCAATAAATGATAAAAAAGTTAAAGTGTAAAAGAAGGCAGAATATAGGCAACAAGGGGTGGGGCTGACCAATCTGGGAGTCTCCCTTGAGAAAGTACCCTCTGAACTTAGTTCTGAAAGAGAAATGGCTTTGGCTAGGTTGGGGCGGGGGGTGGTAGTGGAAGAAGTGTAATTGGATGGTTGGAGGAAAGCATCCAGGTAGGGTGGAAATAACACGCAAGGATGCCAAAGCCTAAACTCTGGTGCATTTGAGTTAGTGAAGGAAGGCAAGTCAAGCTGGCTGTTGCTTTAAAAACAAAGAAAGAGAAATGCAGGCATTGAGGCTGAGAGATCATATAAAATGAGGTATCTCAGTCTTAGCACAATTGATGTTTTGGTCAGATCATTCCATTTTGGGAAGAGCTGTATTGTGCACTGCAGGTTGTTTACTGTCCCAGGCATTTATTAACTGAATGTCAGCTGTAGATTAAAAGCAGAGGTTATGTTTTGGTAGTGTGGTTCCATACTCTAAAGGGTACAGACTTTACATGCAATCCTAGCTCCACTCTCTACTTAATGATGGTGTTCTCCAGTCAGTACCATGATGTCTCAGGCTATTCATTTGCATCTATTCTCGGGCCTGAAAGTTTTGTGAGACCGGCTCCACCTCTGGCCAGAAGTAAGTCCGATGTGGCAAGGGTATGACAGTCCTCCAGTATCAGCAATGATTTAAGAATGAAAAGTGATCCAATGCAAGCCAATGAGAGGACAGATCTCAGAAATTATGTGAGAACTACAAAAGACCCTGTTTTCCCAAGACAGTGTGGTGTATGTTTGTGAACAGTGTATAGTAAGTCCTCAACATCACTGATAGGCTCTTAGAACTGCCACAAAACAATATATAATAGCCCAGTTTTACCATAGCCTAACTGATATAAACAGGAGTTAAGTTCCTACAAATAAAACAATGCTATTCAAGAACATGCTCTTCAGTGTTCCAGTAAAAAACTGGTGCCATTTTGCACTGTGATGAAGGCCTGGAGCTGCAGGAAGTCTTGTTGAGCCTGAGGAAGCCAACTCTGGTTAGGCAAATCAAAGAGAACAAATGAGAAGTCAAGTTCATGGTAGCATCAATTTTTTAGCTGCCGCCAGCCTCATGCGAAGCTATTCCTACCTCTGGGCTTTTCAGTTATTTAAGTCAATGCACTCCTTTATTTGTTTATTCTGTCACTCTTAAGTCTTTCTTTTCACCTCTCTTAAGTTATTTATAAAATAATAATTATAATACTCTCTTGGAGCTGTTAGCAGAATCAAATGAGATAAACTATAGGCCCGTATGAGTCACTCAAAAAAATCAGTTCCCTTCCCACATCTCCTGGTCACCACTGCATTGCTTATAGTGTCAAGGATGATGCCACATACCCATTTACAATTCAGTAAATAGATTTACTAATTCTAGAATGTCCAAGTCAAACTGAAAACATGATTAACATCGTGGCAATAAATAAATATCAATTTGTGTTGAAATGGTCTAAATTAAAAAAGAAAATCTATAGTAGAAAAAGCCAGTTAGCTGTTTATTCATGTTTGCATTTAAGTATTGTTCTTAGATTTATGTGATTAACATTTAAAGTTTTTGAAAAAATTTTTAACTGTTTAAATAGTAAGGAGATTAAAATAAAATAAAATCATTATTCACATTGTTAGGCAAGAGGAAGAAAACAAGTACTTTGACCTTTACCAGTATTAGTAACATGATTACAAAGTTTTCTCATAAAATATTCTTCTATATAAAATTTTTCACACTTTTTGTCTTGCACTTTTATTAATAAGCAACAATTCCCTCACAAGAAACAATCACTTAATGTTTTAAATTATAATTTCAAAAGCTCAAGATTCTTAGTAAGAATACAGTCAACTCATGTAATATACATAGCTTTTACAATTTCTCCATGTTTCCCCAAGGTGCAAGTAAACAAGGAAAATATCTCTGTGGATATATTGCATTTTTCCTTTTATCAGGGGACTCAGCCTCCCTTCTGATAGTGTCAAAATGTCACTTTCTCAAGTAATATGCTTGGACAAATAGCACTTCGGGGAAAATGTCTTACTGCTTTTATTTTGAACAGTATAGAAGTGCCATTCTCTATAAATTTCATTTTATAGAAAATATTTGACAAAAAAAAAAGGTCTCCTCACTGGTATAGTAACACATAATTTCAAACACAGTATGAAATATAATGACTTATAAAATAAAACTTGATGAAATTTTAAATAACTGGTACTCTGGAGTTAAAGAGAAAAATGAGTTTGTAATCTTGTTTTTATTTATTCATGGGGAAGAATAGAACCCTGTAAAAGAGATTAGGGGGCATGCCTGGAATTCTTTGGTGGACGACATACTGTCAGAAATTACTAAGGGGTACAGCATTTTGGCTCAACTTCGTCACTGCCTTCTAACAGGGCACTGACTAATGTGCATGAAATAATTTAAATACACTTTATATCTAAAAAAGATTTAAATTTGACCCAAGTTGTAGAAGTGTTATTATTAAAGCCTATAAGCTGAATCTAAAACTTACTTTTGTGCAGAAAAAAAAAATCTTTAAGAATTGTTTTTCAAAGTAAGACATTGATTTAAAGCAATTAGTGTATGTAAGTTAAATATATATATATTTAGAAATAACCAGTACATAATTTAGCAGTTGAAAAACACACCACTTTGTGCTAGAAATATAGACAGTTTGTATATTATTTAACAATGTAGTATAATTTAAATATATATGACACTGTTTATTGTAATAAAGAGTAACAGTGTAATTAAAAGATGATAAAGATACTTAAAAATTTAAGGAAGTGATTGACTATTTTTTTTTATCAGTATTTATTTTCATTCTAGTCTGTAGAAAAGAATTAGAAGTCCTTTTCTAACATCCAATCTTTGGCTCCCTCGCCAATGATGCTGAGGAAACACTTCCTTGCAGCATTAACATCACAGATTATTATGTGATATTTTACTTAGTCGACTCAATACATCTTTATGTTTAAATACACAGATTGAAATAAACTTCTTACTAATATTATAAAGGCATTCCTTGTTAATGGCTTCATATTTAACAAAATCTGCTAATTGCTAAAATTTCAAAGCATTAGAGGTTCTTATTTAGTGACTATTACTAGAAAATACCCCTATTGACTTACTAATTCTTCCTGTTGACTGACAGAAATTGTTTTCTGTCAAAATGAAGATCTTAAAACAATAAATAATCTAGAAGAAATTTCTATTATAAAAGAAATTTTACAACATTGTATAATCAAAAATGATTTTAAATGTCTTATATATGTAGAAATGAAATCCTTTTAAAAGGAATAAAGGGATATATGAAAAATTCTAATAGTATGTATTTACTAATTTATGAATTAATCCATATAAACTATCAGAAATTTATTATTTATTTGTTTGTTTGTTTATATGAATCTTATTCTCAAAACCAAGGACCAAAGTCAACCAACAGAATAACTTTCCTTTCAACAAAAATATCCCTAAGTTTGAGTGTTTTTGATAACAATGGGGGAAATGCACAATTTTAAAGAATGGAAAACAAAGACTGCCTTTCACTTCTCAAAGGAAATGTAAATTAAAAATGTGGGGACTTATTTGTCTTTTGCTCATCCCTCTCCTCCCCTCCCCTCCTTTTTTCTTCCCCTTCCCCTCCCCTCCCCTTTTTTTCCCTTCCCTGCTTCCAAAGGTTATTACATAACAATTCAATCCCAAACACTTGCTAGGCATTGTGGATGATACAAATGATTGAAAGACTATTATTTTCCTTCGAGGAACTTGAAAGCTTACAAAGTTAAGAAAAGAAGGACATCTTATTTCTTAAGAAAATACATGTGCTCAACAAATATCACTTCCAAAATTTTAGATACTGAAATTATTATTTTGCAATTTTACAAAATTAAAAATAAAACTTGCAAATATATGATTTTCCACTTTCAGATCACTTAATGAAAATAAAAAGTTCCTCAATGAGAAAATGGCATATATTATAATGATGTCTATCCTTACTGTTGAAAATTGAATTACTTCAGGGAAAATTTAGTTCATATATTGTGTAAAAATTTATATACCTCAGACAGAAAAACATGTATTTGATAGATGTATAAGTGAAAGAGAAATTTAAAAACTAAGTTTGATTATTAAACATCAATAATTATTACCCTCTTTTGTAAGCCATACCTTTTTTTGTTGTTTATATTATAAGAATAAATATCACAGGCAAGTTTACCTGCAAGAATTAGAGTACAGTAACAACATTAAACTCCTCAGTTATAATGTAAAACTCTTGGCTACACATTAAAATCACTTTGAGGAGTTTTAAAATTGCTATTTTGTATCTCACTTCCAGAGATTTTGATTTAGCGACTATGGAATGAAGCTTGGGCACTGGGACTTTTAACCTTCTCTAGGATTTCTAATGCACATCTAAAGTCTGAGAACCAAGTGTAGTAGGTCATTTAAGTTTCACATATATATTTATAAATTATCAGTACTGCAGGAGCAAAGTAGTTTGTGTAGCTCTTTTCTTACCCAGCAGATGGTTTTAGCCAGCCAGCATTGTACAAATGCCTTCACATTCAGAAACATACATACTACCTTTCAATTTTAAGAAGAAAACACAATATTCCATCCTACTCCCAGGAGACACAATATTTCTACATATCTCTCAAAGATGTTTTAAAAGCAATAAACACAATCGTTTTGGCGTGGGTAGCAATCCAGGTTTATCTACATCATTTTATTTGGTCTCATATGCTTCAGGCAATTGGACTACAGAGAGAAACTTCATATTGAAGTGTTGGTCATTAGAAGAGCCTTAGCAACATCATGGCAGCTTACGGATGCTGAAAGTTGTGTTGTCAGGCTTTGGATTCTAACTCATCACTTATTTGTTGTATTATCCTGGGCAAATTGCTTCTCTAAAACTCATCATCTACATACACTGTGGAGATAATAATAATGTGTACCAACTTAAGTTGGTATATAATAAGCATTCCCTCATATCCAATATAAAACATTATGATTATTAAACATTATTGAGAAAACAGTGGTCAATTTTATTTATCTTCCCATAGTATAATGGCAAGGAAATTTTCTGGTTCACCTTATTCCACAGACATAGAAACTGGAAACAAAGTGTAAATGGCCAGCTAAAAAACACAACCAGTGGGAGCTATTAGAGTCCAAAATAAAACATCAGTCTTATGGCTTTTACTAAATTAGTCCTTCTATCAAAATATCTTTGTCCTCCTCTTTCTTAATCCCTTTACAAAATTTTACAAATGAAAAATAAATAATGATAATTTATGTTTATACAACCCCCCATCAATTCTGATTAAATAGTTATATAGCATTACCAAAGGAACAGGAGAAGGTGTTTTCTGAAAAAAAAAATTAAGATTTTGAAAAATAACAAAAAGCTACAACAAAATTTATCAAATGTAAATCAAACTGCTATAACAAAGCATAAGGAGACATAATTACTAAATGTAATGTGATATCTTTGATGGATCTTAGAACAAAAAAAGGACATTAGGGAAAAATTGAGAAAATTTGAACAAAATCCAGACTTTAGTCAATAATAATGTATCCACATTTGTTCATTAATTACAACATCAGCACCATACTGTTGTTTAGAGAAAACTGGATGTGGGGTATTTGGGCTCTTGATACTTATCTTTGCAGTTATCCTCAATATCTGAAACTGTTATAAAATTAAGTTTATCTAAAAATGTAAATCACATGCTTTGCAACCAATAAAAACAAATTTATAAATGTTTCTTATCTTTAAACTGTTTCTTAGTTTTAATTTCAGATGGTAATAACTAACTCAACAGATTGTGATGTGGAATAAAATAATTGAATATAATAATGTAATGGAAGTTTACAAATCTTAGAAAGAAATGGATTTAGCAAGGAACGAATCAGCCAACCAATCAACGAACCAAATGGTAACAGCCCTAAATCCTTTGATACATACCCTAATTCTGTTGTATACTACTGACGTTACCAACATTTACTCCATTTGGGCATTAGATGGCGCTCATGCTCGTTTTACTGAGCAAGTTCGCTCCTTAATATCAGCAATAGATACCTGGACTGTAGATATGTTTGGAAGATCTGGCCCAGTATTAATTTTAGGGGTAAATTTCAAAGCAAAGTTAACTCTCATAATAAGATTTAACAAAACCTTGGGTTGGATGGCAAAATTCTAACAATGAACAGAAGTGGAAATTAAAAGAATCATTAAACAGTTTTCATAAATCCCAAGGACTTCAAAGGTAGACTTCAAAGCACCCTCAGAATCCTGAATTTGTGTGTGTATGTTGCATCCACGGTGTTAATCAGCTTTTCAAAGAAGTCCATAGATTCCCCACTATTCGAGAACCATTACCTTAACATCCCTTTCAGTTTCAAATCATTTCTGTATTTTCAATATCTGCCATTGAATTTTACATTTAGTACAGCCTTAAAATTTTTATGGAATGAATAAATAAGTGAATTGGGTAGAAGAATGAAAGGACCTTTTATGTTGGGTACATGTGTCACCCTTCCCTTCCTCTAAATACTTGTAGCATTCAAGTATTTGGATACTCATTCATCTTTGTATGCATCACCAATATTTGCAAACTCAGAATGAAAAGCACCTGCAGACAAGAAACCTTGAATCAATGTTTTATACCTAATCCTACTTCTGCCTGTCACATTAGTGTCATAGTTGATAAAGATACAATCCCAGACCTCAAAAATGTTATCTTTAGGTCCTCCCAAATTTAGTTTATATATTAGATGAAACTAGTTAATGGCTACAAAGGAAAATAAAAAGCTTAGTCACACTCAAAGCTCAAGTTCTTTTAGTGCTGCTCCACTCCAGCTGTGACATTTTATTTTGATGGTTTCCTCTAGTATAAAATAAAAGAATAATAAATTCTCATGAATCGATGAGTCCATGGACTAGAATAAGTCATCTGATTTCATGAAGCCTCTGCTTTTAACTTGAGTTTTGAGAAAAAGCTTGAAGTTTGAAATTGAAAGCTCTGTACTATTTATTTGTAGTTAGCCTGCCATTGAGCCTATCCAAGCAAAAAAGAAAAAAGAAAATGAAGTCAGAACTTTCTTCTTCAAAAAGGGAACTAGACAAATGAAGAAACTACACAAGTAATCATCAAAGATCAATTCTGTGTGTGTGGTGCTCACAATGTCAATTTTAAGGTCTCTCTTATCCCCTAAAACCCCTACAACAATTAGTGTGTAGTGATTTATTTTGTTTTGACCCCATTCCCCTGACACATGAACTTCAAAATAAAAAATGTATAGTTTTACTCAAACCAATTTCTTTATTTAAAAATAAATTTCTGATTTATACTTTGTGTTTATTAATGTATGCCTTTATAAAAGTATTAAAATATATACCATTATTTTGATATATTTTATTATGGTAGCAAGTCTCCTGCAGATCTTTAAACACACCAATCTGCTTTACTCCCCTGGGCCTTTTTGTTGCTGTTTATCGGCTTAGACTGCCTTCTACCACTTGTCTGTGGTAATACTCATCATTTTCATAGACGCAGTTTAACCATCATCTATGCTCAATGCCTGTGCATAAGTTGTTCCCTCTGCTTTCCTCAATTCTTGATCTGTATAGATGGCTTCTCACCTTTCAGACCATAGCTTAGAAGTCACCTCCTCCAGGAAGTCTTCCATCGGGAAGGTAGGTATCTCTAATATGAACTGTATTCACTTTATTTCCCTAATAGTTACTGTACTTTTTAAAAATTCTTTTGTCATTAGCTATCTCCTCTGCTTGGTGCTAATCTCTGGAAAAAAACACAGAAAGCATCTACATTTCTGTTATAGCCCCAGCATTATTCCGGCATGTAATAGTAACTCAGTAAACAAAGAAGTGCAATATGAATTTAAAGCACTTCTTTAAAAACCTCAAAATATAAACTAATATGGCTTTTGAATTAGATTTTGGAAATGTATTTTGTTTTCAACTGTTTCTCTTCATAAAAAGGGATATTCTAAAAAATAATTTTAAGAAAATCTTTCTAGAAACTTGCCTAAGATATGCCTCCATTCCCTTTTACTCTTTCTACCAAACAAACAAACAAACAAACAAACAAAACAAGTTAAGTCAGGTTCAGTGAGTGTATCCTAAAAATGGTACCTGTACTGTGGAGCTACCCAAGGACTTCCTGTGGGAGCTGGATATCCGTAACCAGGAACACAGCAAAATGTGGCCAATCTACCTTCTTATTGATGCTACCCACAGAAACATCTAACTGTGATATCAATTTGAATGCAGTATGGAGCAGGACATATATATCCTACAGTTAACAAAATTATACCAAATACTTCCATTTTAAACATATTTTTTAAAGTTATTTCAATTAGGTCATGGTATTATCAAACTAAAAATCAATCCATGGTAGTTCTTTTTGTATAAAGTAATGCATTTCAATTTGTAATTATTTTCTGTCACAATATTAGTAAAGAGTATGTTCTCATTGAAAAGAGAAGTTTCAGAGTACTTCAAACCAAATACTGGAAATGGTAAGATATCAAGTTATTTTATGATCTTAAAAGATAGTTGGTGATAGACATCTGCATGTTTGACTAAGTGCTTGAATCTTCTGTGACAATCACAATGACAGTACTAGACCCTATGTCTTATACTATATAATTTTTGTCTGTCTTTTATATAGCTATGCATGGACTATGGAGTACTTTCAGGGGGAAAGAAAATCTTGCCCAGTATAATTCCCATTTTTCAATAGATGTTCAAGGGCAGACCATGAATTTCAAGCATTATAAAGACTTTAGATATGATTCTTAAAGCCATCAAGAGTATGACTCAGTCATGTCTATATACAGTGCCTGGTATATAAATAAATAAGTGATTGATAAGTACATATGTAAACAAGCAAAACTTATGTAGTAAAGTGGCAGATTATATTTTTTGATTTAGAATATTAATATGGACTACAGGATGGAGAATGACTTTAGATTTATGACTGAGCAAGAAACACTACAGGCTAAAAATGTTCTTAGTTAAATCTGAGTGGTAATGATGATGGAAAGGAGGAGACTTACTGGAGAGATAAGTAGGTGGCAAATTGACAGGACTCGGTGACTGACTGGATATAAAGAAGAGAGTTATAAAGAAGGATGCCCCAAATTCTGGATTATTGGTGTGTTAGGTGTCATGAATTGAAATAAGAGCTAAAGAAGAAAATATAAGTTCCTTGGAGTGAAGATGGTGGGAGAACATGAGTTAATTTTGAATGGGAAAGTTAAATTTGACAAATTTGAATTGCGGGATATCAGCTTTGAAGTAGTTCTAGAAACCATGGCTGTAGCAGACTAATCAGGATGGGTATCATGGGAGAAAAAAAGAGCTGAATAAATAGTTTTAGAAATTTCAAAGATTCATAATCAGCATAAAACCAAGGATCTGAAGCCAAGTTAAAAGTCTGAAATTCTAGAGCAAAGCTGTAGTGGTTGTAGGTCAGAGCAAAATGGAAAGGAAGGACAAAATCAGCAAGTGGAAGATGCATGTGAAGTCAAGTTTACGACAATGGAAAAAAAAGAGGCCTTAACAGCAAAGGAAACCTGTTAGGGCTAGAGTCAGTTCCTTAGAAGAGCCTGTCAAAAGTCTGGAGAAAATAAAAAGCAGATAAGAAGATCATTCACATTATGGTGCAAAGGGTCAGGGGCCCATCCTGATTATGGGAGACCAAATTCAAGAGATGTCCTGAGAGACACAGCCATTTTGAGAGCTTCCCTGCTCAGAGGGCCCTGAACCAGGCTCACTGAGTCTGGCAAACAGTAAATGTTTATCAAAAGGAATTAAATCTATGAACATGAACTGAGTTGGATACAGTATTCCAGAATTTAATATAATATTCTAAAAACTAAAAGGTTACCTGTTTTGTAAGGCCCTAGTTTAAGAATCTACCCCAATCTTAGATGAATCATGTTCTAATTTAGAAATTAGGTCAGAAATGAACAGCCAAGAAAACCGTGATATACAATATAAATCATTTTTAAATGATTACTATATTTATCTGCCATCCATTCTTGCATTAAGTGAAGAAAATATAGTTTGCTATCACTTAGAATTGAAAAAACTCAGAATTGAAAAATGTACTGAAAACAAGGAGGTTGAAGGAATGTACGAGAATGAGGTATTGAGGAATGAAGAAGTTGGAAAACGTTCATTTAGCAAATGTCTTCCTGTGAGCTCAAAATGGATGTTTTTTAAATTATCAGAACTGTTCCCTCTTGAAGAATTTAACTTTATCTCGTATACACTTTTCCCACCCTCATCCTTTTGACTTTACATTTTCTTAGATATTTTTGAAAAACATACTTATGAAAAGTAATGAGTAGGGTGTTTCTTTGTTATGCCATATAATGAGCTTGTTTTATGAGCTATTTCAAGGGCAATTGTGAGCCCATATTACTACATGAAAGCATAGCCTACTAGGACTTCCTTAACATTCAAAAATTATAATTTGCTGTCCCAGAACAATCAGGTGGGGGATAGGGACAGAACACATTTTATGGTCCATGAAAAAGCAACTAATTATATACTTAATAAAAAACTACATTTAAGTTTGTACTTATATTGTCAAAAGTGGATGATTAACTTTAATCTTAGACTGTTATATTATAGATTTTGCTTCCACTTTGATAGTTCCAAAAAGTTTATCTAACCAAATATTTTGTTTTGTTTTGTTTTGTTTTTAGCTCCTGAAAGTAAACTGTTTTGTATAAATATTTAAAATACCAAAAATTTGTTAATCATGAAGGAAAAGGATACATTTTCTTAGATTTGAGAGTAAGAAAAACAAGTTCACCATGAGTTAACAGAGTCTATAAAAAAGAAAAGGAAAGAATGAATTATTTGGCATAGATTTATCCCTTCTAAATAGTTCACAGAAAGTGCAACCAGCAGTTTCTAGAATACAATATTCAGACTAAAAATTATTTAGCTCTCGTATTTTTATTTAATAACATTTATACTTAAAAGAGTCTTACTAAACCCCATGACACTTCTTGGGGAATGTGTAATGATACACACACACACACACACACACACACACACACACACACAGTTAAAAAAAATGTAGTGTTTTAATTTTTTTGTTATTAGCCATTTTATTTTATTATTATATCCCTAATTAAGTTGCATCTTATTTTTAATAATAAAATCCTATCAAGTATCTATTATAATTATGATTTGTTGCTTCATATCAGTATTTCAGTGGACTGATGTTTTAATATTCAAATGTTTTTATGACATGGCATAAACATTAATCAGTGTTTATTCCACAGCGATAAGTGCTAGTAGATCCTTCCTCTTTAACTACTCACCAATTTGTGCACAATAGATACCCAATAAATAATGACTAACCATATGTAATGACTATCCTAATATGCAACAGTGACTCTCACAATAAACTATATAGCAACATTAGCTCCTCATGGTCACTGTGAAGTCTTGCATTGGGATAACACATTCCGTCTCTTGCAATAAGTTCTTCAAGAATCTCTTAAGTCCTACTGTGGTTCAGCACTAATGACAGCCATAAGAATATATTGTGAGTCTGAAAAATATGTGTATTATCTAAAGAAACTTTAATTTATATCCTTTTTATTAGGCCTTGGTTTTCAAGCCTATATATTTTCAATTATTTTTATAGTCATCAATATCTGTTAGAGAAAAAACACATGTGAGTTTACATCTTTTATTTTACTGTCAAGATTAAAAAATAAAAGTGTTCTCTCTTTGGCTGAACATTCAGGCACAGGCTTGGTAAAGTGGAAGTCATAAGTGAAAGCCACTGAAATCTGGGAGCATCTAAGAGATGATCAATATTGAGGAGCAGCAGGTTATACTGGGGAAAAACTCTGTGCTAAAGTGACCTAGATTTGATTTCTGGCTCTGCCATGTATTACTGTTTGGCTGAAGCATGCCAGTTCATTTATCTGAGCCTATTTTATTTGTAACATGAGGAAATCAAGGCATACTTTATAGGGTTGCTGTGAAGACTAAAACAATTAATATTACACATAACATTTGGCATGAAGTAGATGATGTTTGAATGAATGAATGAATGAATGAATGAAGATTATAGTCAGAGAAGTAAGGTACTAACCAAAATGCTTGTCTATATTCTGTCTTCTTTCTCTCTGTAAGTGAAACTCCTTTCCGTATGCAGCTCCATTCAGCTTCAACTCTGATCCAAAAACTGCTGAATGGAGGTGGGAAAGGAGAGGAATTTACGCCTCTAGTGATTGAAAAGTCACACTGATACACCAAGTGAATCAAAGAACAAGGGTTAAGAATCAATATCGTGACATTTTTATTTGCATATATAAATAACCATGACTGTGTGATTTATAGCTAAT
This sequence comes from Cynopterus sphinx, assembly GCA_030015415.1. Lineage (NCBI taxonomy): Eukaryota > Metazoa > Chordata > Mammalia > Chiroptera > Pteropodidae > Cynopterus > Cynopterus sphinx. The sequence goes on along the minus strand of CM057383.1, from coordinate 80,497,321 downwards.
ATCACTGAAGTTGGCAATGGTGAAACAATAGGAAAATTATCCAGAAAAGAAAGGTTTGATGTTTGAAGAGATGAGAAAGTTTTCCAAGGGAACTTAGAGGGATAAAAAAGCATCATAGAAACAAGAATGTTAAGGGTACTCATGAAGAAAATAAAGGACACTTTGGTTAGAACCCTGTTTTCCATATTGAGTTTTGCAATTAACCATTGTCTCTCAAGATATCAAAAGATGTTTTATAAAATCATATATGTGGAAGATACTGGGTTAAAATAGTGAAACTAATTTCTCAGCCTTGAGACTTTTCAGAAATTTTAAAAAGCTAATGTGCTTTGCGAATCCTCATGTAGTCGTCTACATTTCCCAAAGTTACTTAATCACTAAATTTTCATTTCATATGACACACACGTTCCATCACATGAGACAGATATTCAGGAGTGTTGAGGTAGGGGTGGGGCTCCCAGAGGGGCTGATACACCAGCAAAGGTTGTATGCCTATACATGAAAAAGCTTATGGAAAGATTATGGCTGATGTGAGGGTTACTATCCTCTTGTTCACTTACACTTTAACAGTGCCCTTTTAGTAGAATTTGTTATAACAGCAATGCTTGTGGATTCCTGTGGCGGTGATATCTTTAAACACAATAGCTGACAGGAAGAAGAGGCAGCCAAAGCTCATGGAAGCTTGGTGAGATTTCCCAGATTCTTAAGATCTCATTTGCTCCAAAGAAAATGAACAAATAGAAAAGAACAAAGTAGTTTCTTTTTAAAAAAATTATTTTGTGGGTAAATAGGGTGGTTGAATTATTACGACACACCTTCAGAGCATAAAAATTAACAGGCAATTTTCTCTTTTTTAAAAGAGATTAAAAGCTCTAGGAGATTAAAAGCTCTTTCTTTATGAAAGAAGAAAGAAGCTTAAAAATGACAACCATCAAAACAATAAACCTGAAACAAACATAAAATGCAAAAGGATCCTGAGATAATATTCCCCAGCAGTAACTACAGAACAAACACAAAGCTGGCTCTGTATATATGCATGCACCTATGCAGAATGTATATAGTATCTCCTTACTGTTATATACATGAATTGGAACAGAGGGAAACAAAGCAGATGAAGAAAAAAGAGGAGACACACACCTCATTGTTCAGCCATATGTTGTTATCCCATTAATACTCTTGGGAGCTAGATGTTCTTTACTCATTTATAGATTATAAAATACTGACAGTGAAATTCAGAACCAAGAAACATGGTTTCCTAAGGATTCAGTCAACTCTTAACAGACTTTGATAGCATGACCTTTTTTTATGAAAATTTCACTATATATGAATCTGGATCACATAATTTTAATTTTATTAATATGTTATTTTTCAACTTCTAGTAAATTAGTTTATCTTTTTAGCCAGCATTTTTCCAAACTATGGGTTTTGAAATTAATTTTAAAAGTTATGAATAGCATTTTTTAAATTAAAAAGAACAAAAGAGAATGGAATAACATAGCATAGTATAGAAAATATCAGATTGCTTAGTACATAGTAGAGGTAAAGAGTACTTCACAAATTTTTGTCTCTGTCTGCCTAGTAGAATCATATTATTTTTTCTTACTGTTGTTCATAAGGAAAAAGAAAATTTGAAATCTCTTTGGGTGATATACAGGTGTCACGTTTTCATTCATGCTGTTGAGTAAGTCATGTTATATGTACCATGCCTTCTGGTGTCCCAATTTGCAGCTCCTGCACCCACCTCTGAGTTCAGCCATAGTTGTAGTAGACATTACTAAAATCTCTTAGACTCAATTTGCATTGATAACTTCTTATCTCAAGCACATCTGATTTTTGTTTACTTTTTACTCTGGAGTTTCTTTAATGCTGCAGACTCTGCTGGGGTTACTGCAGTCTGGAGGTGGGAAGAGTAACGCCCTTGGGCATTAACCTTCAGCCCATATGCAACAGAGACTGCTTTTCCCTAATCAGAGAATTTTAGAGGAGGAACTTCCAGGAGAATCAAGGAAATTGAAACTCTCAAAAAGAACAGAATAGATCTTCTGGAGCTAAAACACACACACACACACACACACACACACACACACACACACACACACACACTGCAAGAGTTGAAAAATGAAATATCAAGCTTGGGAAATCAATTTGACTAAATAGAAGAAAGGATCAGTGGTACTGGAGACAGAAATCTAGAAATATATCAGAAGGTAGAAGAGAAAAACCAAAGAATAAAAAATAATAAAAGAGAAATACAAGAACTAGCTGATACCATCAGGAGAGGAAACATAAGAATAATGGGCATTATTGAAGGTGAGGAAAGGAGCAGGAACTAGAAAGCATTTTCAGACAATAGTAGACAAGAATTTCCAAAATATAAGGGTGGAACTGGAGCTTAGAGTTCATGAAGTCAACTGAACACCCAACTATCTCAACACAAAAAGACTTTCTCTAAGACACATTGTATTAAAAGTATCAAAAATCAACAACAAAGACAAAATTCTCAGGGTAGCCAGGCAGAAGAAGATGGCAACTTATAAAGGAAACCCATTGGATTATAGTTGGACTTCTCAGTACAAACCTTCCAAGCAGAAAAGACAGGAATCAAACATTTAAGCTATTAAGTCAAAGAAACTACCAGCCTAGAATAATGTATTCAGCTAAGCTCTCCTTTAGATATGAAGGAGAAATAAAGACCTGTCCAGACATACAAAAATTGAAGGAATTCTCTACTACAAGGCCTGCCTATACAGAAAGGGGTCAGCTCACCTAAAACAAAATAACAAAACAAAAAATTACATAATTAAGAGTAATATGATTAGCAGACTGATAAAAGAAGAGGAGTGCAATCCCTACTAGGAATAGGGCATTATAAGCTTAAAATAAGAGATTTGCAATATCAAGATAGTAATGAACATTCAGCATAAATAAGAACAAACTGAGACAACAATAATTGAAAAGGGGAGGATTTAAGTATCCAAATTAGCAAAGAGGATTGGAGATAAGGCATGTGCAGAAGAAAATGGATCACTGTATATATGTATGTATAACTATACTTTACATATACTTAATGGTAATCATGCACAGAAGACTCACAACTGAAGTATACAACATAAAACAGAAAGACCAGAGGGAAAACTCATAAAAGCCAACCAAAATAAAGAAAACAGAAACACAAGGACAAGGAAGCAGTGGAAACACTGAGCTACCAGAAAGCAAAAGATAAAATGGATGTAAGAACACCTCATATTTCAATAATCACCCTAAATTTAAATGGACTGAACTCACCAATAAAATGACAGAGTTGCAGAATATATCAAAAACAAAACTCAACTATATGCTGCCTCCAGGAGACACATCTCAGCTCCAAAGACAGATATAGACTCAAAGTGAAAGGGTAGAAAATCATATTTCAAGCAAATGGCATTCTGAGAAAAGCAGGAATAGCAGTACTAATATCAGATGAAATAGATTTCAAAATCAAAAAAGTAAAGAAAGAAACTGAGGGACACTTCATAATGATAAAGGGAATCATGGACCAAGAAGACATGACACTTAATATCTAGGCTGCCAATCAGGGAGCCAAGAAATATGTAAAGCAATTACTAACAGTACTTAAGGAAGACACAGACCAAAACATTATCATAGTAGGGGGCTTAAATACCCCACTGTCAGATATAGGCAGATCATCCAAACAGAAAATCAATAAGGAAATAAAATTCTTAAATTACACATTAGACCAACTGGACATCATTGATATTTACAGAGCCTTCCATCCCCAAACATCTGCTTATACATTCTTCTCTAGTCCACATGGAACATTCTCAAGGATGGACTACATACTGGGACACAGAGATAGCCTCAACAAATATAAGAGCATTGAAATTATACCAACCATATTCTCTGATCATAATGCTTCAAAACTATATATCAACTGTAAAAAGAAAGTGGAAAGAACCACAAATTCATGGAGATTAAACAACGTGCTAATGAAGAATAACTGGGTCAGAGAATAAAGAGATCAAGAAATACATAGAAATGATTGATAATGATAGTACAACATATAAAAATTTTGGGGACATAGAAAAAGAGGTCATAGAAGAAAAGTTTATATCATTACAGACCTATATCCAACAACCAGAACAAGCCCAAATAAACAACCTAACACTTCATCTTAAGAAACTAGAAAAGGAAGAATAAATGAAGCCTAAACTCAGCAGATGGAAAGAAATAATCAAAGTTAGAGCAGAAATAAATGAAATTGAAAAAAGCAAAAAATTGATCTACCATATGATCCAGCAATCCCTCTACTGGATATTTACCCCAAAGACTTGTATCCGAAAAGATATTTGCACACCGATGTTCATAGCATTATTCACAGTGGCCAGGATGTGGAAGCCACCGAAGTGTCTTGCAACAGATAATTGGCTAAAGAAACCGTGGTACATGTATACAATGGAATATTACTCAGCCATAAGAAGAGGTGAAATACTGCCATTTGTGACAACCTGAATGGACCTCGAGATAATCATACTAAGTGAAATAAGCCAGACAGAAAAATCACATGATATCACTTATATGTGGGATATAAACCTAGAAGCAACAAATTAACAGGACAAACAAACTCATGGACTCATGGACACAGACTATAGACTAGTGGTTACCACAAGGTAAGGGGTGGAAGAGGAAAGGTGAGGTATGTGAGATAAAGAGGGTCAAATATGTGGTGACAGAAAGAAATCTAACTATGGGAGGTGAACATACAATGTAAATATATATATGCCTTACTGTACATGGTGACCAAAGGAGACTAGAATTTGGCTGGTGAGCACACAATGGAGTATACAGATGTCATATTATAAAGTTGTACACATGAAATTCATATAACATTATTAACCAATGTTACCCCAAAATATTTCATAAAATAAAAAAAAATTATAGAAGTGGTTGAGTGTCACGTAAGTTTTAGAGCAACATTATATTTTAAAAAGACTGAAAAAATATCTCCCAACCAAATGAAATCTGAGAGAAATGTATACAGCATAAATTTAGGAAATCCTCAAAATCCACAAGCAAAAATATCATGCAAGCTATAAATGAAAAATTTTTATATCAACAAAAATCACAAGTGTTGGTGAGGATGTATGAATATTGAAATCTCCAAATATTGCTGGTAAGAACAAAAAATGGTGCAACTGCTTTGGAAAACCATTTGGCAGTTCCTCGAAAAGTCATATTCCTAGGTATATGCCCAAGAGAATTGAAGGTAAGTGTTCATGTTAAATCTTGTCCATGAATTTTCATAGCAGCAGTATTTACAGTAGCCATAAGACAGAAACCAAAAGGTCAGTTAATTGATGAATAGATAAACAAAATGTGATATATATATGTACAATGGAATATTATTCAGCCATGAAAATGAGCAGAGTAACAATACATGCTACAGCATGGATGAACCTTGAAAACATTATACTAAGTGAAACAAGCCAGTCACAAAGGCCACATACTATATAATTCTATTTATATGAAATATTCAGAACAGGCAAATCCATAGAGACAGAATGATTAGTAGTTCTCAGAGGCTAGGGAGAAAGGGGGGAAATGAAAAGTGAGTACAGTGTTCCTTTTTTTAAGGTAAAGAAAATGTTCTGGAATTAGATAATAGTGATGGCTGAACAACTTTGAATGTGATAAATATACTGAAAACACTGAACTGTACACTTTGAAAAAGATGAATTTCATAGTATGTTAATTAAATCTCTTTTTAAAATTATGGTACTAATGTTCCTGTCTGTCTCGTACCTTAAGAGAAGGACATGAGAAAGCAAAATGCCACATGAAACGTAGATTCCAACGCTGTAATTCTTAGAAATGTATGTCAGTCTCACTGTGAAACTGAGTCATGAAAACCACATCTATTCACATGACTTAGATGACATCCAATATAGCATAGCCACATGGAAACATCTAGCACTAAATATACCAGTGATAACAACGTAATAAAATATTGAATATTCCAATGAGTTATTACAAAGCTAAAATTCTAGAATCTAATACAACCCTTGATGCAGTTAGAAAATATAGTACCAATGCAAATTGCATAAAAACACGAATGACACTACGAGAAATAAAATAAATTATGTAGCCTTACAAATGGTTGCAAAATAAGAATAAACTATTTTATTTATACCAATCACCTTACAAACAAGGCATTTTCCAGTCTAATGGGTTTAGCACCATAGTAGATGTAGAAAATATTATATATTTTATTTTAAATATGTTCTCATTCAGAAAAGCAATTTCTTTTATTTTTTATTTTTTTTCTCCATATATTTCTTTTCCTTTAGGAAATATTTTCAAGGTGTCCCTGAATTACAAGAATAGAAACGTACTTGATAAGTCTTACTTGTCAGTCAAGTTGACAGCTATAAAATAAAATTAGCTATTCTGCTAAACTTTAACTTTTAAGGATGAATTTTTAGCTCTGGAATTTAATCACTGAGTGCTTCTTAAATGAAACGATGATGCCTGGTTAATTTTCTCTATGTGCCACTGCATATTAATTCACATGTCTCCTCTTTAAAGATACTATCCTATAGGAAAATATTGCTCTGCAAAGTATTTGAATTACCCACCACTGGTGGATTTTGTACTTTTTACAGCAAAGGCTTAATAATGGCAATTTTAATAATAGTCAATGAGAGAAAGGGCTAATTATTCAATCTTTGGTAACTAGTGAATTTTGAAAGTAGTCTCTAGATTAAAGACATAAAATGTATACATATCAAAAGGAACAATGTGCTCTATCTCCAGATCCTGTCAACCTAGGGAGTAAAAAATATATAGTAGAATTGGATATGATCAGCTTAATTAAATCCAGTTTGTGAAGTCTCTCTTCTGAAGTTTTATGCTCCTTTGGTTAGGGTCGCTCATCTAGTCATGAGATTACATCACTTTTCTTTTCCCTTAGAGAGTCCTGTCCTGGGACTTGACACAGCACCTGATTTTCAATGTGTCTGACTACTAACATGAATATTACTATGTTACATCCCAGGGTCCTGGGCTTTGGTTACTAATAGGCCACATGAAAACACCCACAAGAAATTGATGATTTATTTTTAAAAATACACTTCTGTTTTTTTATTATTACTTAAAACATAAAGGCAATGTTAAGATCCCCGAAAGTTATTTTACTAGGCTTAATTATAGAATGAAATTACAATTATAATAAATTGAAGTTTTCTATACCTACTGGGTGTCTGGTATCAAGCATACAATAGTGTCTTGATAAATATCTTATATGAAAAAGCAATGTATGAAAAATAAATAAATAATGAATATATATATATATATATTAGATTATCATTTTCTCTATATATCAGAGAATACTAACGAATATGCTGAATTAGTACTTCAATTTTAATTTAAGTCAACAAATATTAATAAATTGATTGCACCATAATGTATAAACAAGACATAGTCCTAGAGATGAATGTTCTCACAGTCTAGATCAAAGTACACAGGAATATATATATAAACAATTTATTTGCAAGATTGATATGTTAAATATCAACAGCTAAGTGTGACAAATTTCCTATACTTATAAATTTCCTATAGAAGAAGCAAACAATTACCATTAAAAAGAATGTGAGTATTGCAGATGACCCAGCAGAAGTTGAGCTGGGCCAGAAAGCATCAATAGACTAAGAAAACAAACAAAAACACAAGAGAAATAGAACAAATAGAACAAAACAACAGCATGGCAAAGTAAAGTGGGAACAATGTACAGAATAGCAATTAGTTTGGTATGTTTAATGCCATAATATTATGGTAGAATCTCATTTATTTAATCGGATAAAAGCTTAGAAAGATAGCTTGGAGACAGATTAAAGGTACTGATTATGGTGTTGTTCTTAATAGGCAAGAGAGAGCCAAGAGAGTGACTTCATTGTTGTTTGGTTACAGAGAAGCAGAACACTGCACAGCTAGAAGGGAAAGTTGTAAAAAAAAAAATGACAATTTTGTGTTAATAATAGAGGACATTTTGCTGATACATGGGTGCCATTTGAGGGGAGAGATGAAAGAGGCAAAAAAAAAAAACCCACTTGAATAAAGGGGTATGTTGAAGAGGGATAAGAAAGAAAAATTGAGATAGTTCATATTGATATATTCTATCATTTCATTTAACTAGGAAAGAAAGGGTCTCTTGAGAATAAAAGTAACAATGTTAAGAGGAAAACTTAAAGGGAGTGAAAAATATTTGCTACTGTCACAGGTAGGAAATAGTAGAAAGACATGCATGAAAATTTAGAGACCAGATGAGTTCAAAAGGTATGCATTTTTAGTAGATATTTAATTATCATAATTATATCATTTCACTGATAATACTCATTAATTCCAGACTAAGAATTTATATTTAGGTAGTCTAGTATGATGAAAAATAAGACAAGTAAAACTAGAGGGTTGTTAGGAGCAATGTTGAGTAGATGGGAGACAACGGAATCCTGGCTAGATAAGGTAATATGTATTGGATTGTGTCCTCCCCAACCCCAAATTCATAGTTGAAATCTTAACCTCCAGTACCTCAGAATGTAACCTTATTTGGATATAGTGTCATTGTAGATAGAATTGGTTAAGATGAGGTCATAATGGAGTAGAGTGAACCCCTAATTCAACATGAATGGTATCCATATAAAAAGGTGACATTCAGACACAGAGACAGGCATGCATGCAGGAAAAATGCTATGTGAAGTTCAGCATTATGCTGTCACAGCCAAAAAACTACCAGAAGATGGGAGAGAGACCTGAAATGGATATTTTCCTAGTGTCTTCAGAGAGACTTCATGGCCCTGACCTTGATCTCAGACTTCTAACCTCCAGAACTGAGACAATAAATTTCTATTAAGCCACAAATTTGTGGATTTTTGTTACACAGGCCATAGCAAACTAATACAGAATGCAAAATAGCCAAAAGATAAATAGACTGGAAAACTAGAATGGAGGTCACAGTGATCAGTAGAAATGGTAAAATAGAAAGTGGCAGAAGAACAAGAGTTTGTGATTAAAAAAGGACTTCTGGAGTTAAGATTCTAGAGTTGGAACAGTTCTAAGCTATGATGAGTTCTGAGGCATGGCTGCGTATGAATTTCTGAACTGGGTTGATACAACATGCTAACATAGGACTATCACTTATGTGACCAAAATTTTTATAATAGTCATTATTCTTTGGGCTAGCTTCTAAATAAGTTAATAATAATGATATTTGGGTAAAATGTGTAAAAATAGTCTAATTTCTTTGACATATTTGATGATGGCAACAAATACAAGAAACAATGAAAAAATGTTCAGATCTAAAAACACATCACTACACTATTATTTTCAAAAAGGATTATGTTGTTAAAGATGAGATGAAAAAGGTGTGGGGATGCAAAAGGATATTCATTACATATTGGTGTTTTCCTTTTACAAGCTAACAACCAACCCAGGTTAACAATAGGACATGCTGAAGGTTAACAAAAGAAATCTTCTTGTTAACTTTGACCAAATTCTAGTGAATAGTTGTCCCAAAAGCATAATGAAAGGCCCTACCTAGCACAGACAAATTCAGGAACTAGAAAAAAATAATTAATAGTTTTTAAAGAAATTAAAAAGAAACAGTAAAAATAGTAATACTGCTAATATTACTATAACTTATTATATTATATGCCTATATAATGTCATACATTATATATAATATACTATAATAAGAAGAAAAATGATCCTCAAGGGGTCAAAATAATTGAATCCTTTGTCAAATTTGTGCAGTGTTTTCTACTTCTTTCATATAACCTCAAAAACACCCTTCTGTCACAATGAACAGTTGCTGAATAAAACAAAAACTTCACAACTATCTCTTCTCTTTCTAGTTGGCCTTATCTTCTTCATTAGCTTCCTTGGTAAATTTCAAATATTGAGATTCCATTGCTAACCAGTTACAGCTGTTTTATTGCACATGGAATGAGAGAGTTGTCCTCCAAATCTTCTCGTACAATCTCACAATTACTGTTATTTATAACTGAATTTCTTAAGCTTTTATCTACTTACCCTTTGTAATTTACCTCTGGTTAGTTCTGGCTAAAGTAGACTATAAGCAAAAAAGGAAGGGCATTTTAGTCCCAGTTCGTTAAAACCAAAAACTTAAAGTCATAATTGTATTGCTCTACCAGACAGCAACAGCGAATCACATAATGTTCAGAGTCTTCTGACAAATACAGTTGATTCTAGAATCTTGCATTAATTTGTCATCTAAGCAATGCTATAAAAATGTTTCTAGATAGAAACATTTCTTCTTGAGATAATTTGTCAAATCAAAATACCAATCTACTTGAATACACTAATAACTTTTCCAACTTATAATAAGGATTAGTCATTTTGGAGCAAATATTTGAAGGCATAAACAATCCTAGAAGTGCTAAACTAAAAAGGAAAGCTTTGCCATGGTTGTTTATGGCTAATACATTATACTTAGACTTTTGATAGAAAAAAAAGTACGGTATGACTCTTGCTTCCCTAGGCACACCATTTTAATCATAAGATGGGCATTTTCACAAACTAGAGTTTAAAAAAAAATGAAAAAAATTACAGATAATAATGTTTGGCTATAGCTTAATATAATAACATAGCTAAATAGTGAAAAATTATTTCAGTATAGCATAAGATACTCATTTTATAGATCAAGACATGACACTATATCATAATCTTATAATATATAATTTCAATACTGGAATAATGAAGCAGTTCTGCTTTATTTCACATTGTACTTTTAGCAGGAAAATTACTAATTTTTGTCTCAGTGGTCAAGGTGAAATATAAACATGAAATACATTCAGTATTTTTAAAAGGACATGGTCCTGAACATGAAAATTTAAAAAGATAAATACGAGAAAAGGAATGGAGACTACAACAAATTTGTATAAACACCAAAATTCAGTGTACCTACTTGTACATCACGTAAATTACATAGCAAAATATTTGAAAATATAAAAGGCTAGGGAGGGAGAAACAAACTCAGAAAGGAACGTAAACAGAATTAGGAGACTGAAGACAACACAAGTCTGTGGAAACAATTGACTGAAGCCTTGTGAGAAATGCATCTTGTGTTTTCTCTCTTCTGTGTCTGTACCTTTTCTTAGGGAAGATACCAACCATGTTGAAATGACCAAACATAGGCTACTGACTACTTGACATAGCTTTCAGATAAACTAATAAGGCAAACAAGTTGAATGGAATCCCGGAGTCTGAAAATCTGGGCGACTGATTGAATTTTTAACTGAATAGATTTAAGGGACCAGACATTTTGGTATTGTGTAGAGAGAATTTTGACTTAATGAGAGCTGAGAAAAAAGCAGATTAGTATTTGGCACTCCTGCAGTTAGTCTGCAACTCAATTATGTAGTTTTGCTCATGAGAAATTTAGTAAGTGCTTGCTGGCTGAATGACCAAACGATTTTATTATAGCCTTCACTTCCAGTCAGTGCTTTGGTTATTGTAAAAATAAAAGTGATCTTGGATAACTAAATATACAAAAAAGATCAACTGATATCATCTGGAAAATATGTCCTAAAAAGCAATATTTCTTTTGAATTCTCTGTCATGGTTTCAAATCTTTCCTTCCCTCGTTTTGGATTATTATGTTGCAACAAAGAGGAGATCATATCTTTCATTCTTTATAAAAAACTAATATTACAGAAGTTTATATTTCAATATTATTTCCAATTTAATTTTTCTTCAGAGATTTTGAAATTTTATAAAACTACTAATTTTTGGCTCCTAAAATTAAATGCAGACATAATTATTATTTTAATGTTTCCAAGTACAGTTATAGTCAGTAGAGTGTGCCTCAAATTAGAATGCCTTCAAGTGATTGTACTGCTATCACATTGGAACATTTCTTTCTTATGGAAGAAAAAGAGCAATAATTTTTTAAAGAAAGATTAAAGATTAGTCATAAGATTAGAATTCCCATGTTGTAATTATGTCGTGGGAGGCAGTGTAGGGTAATGGTTATGAGCGCAGACTTTGAAGTCAAACAGATCTAAATTTCTGTTACAAATCTCCTCTTAGTCATATTTACCTACTTGCTCTTATTTGACAGTAAGTCCTTTTACTTGAGTCTTGTTTTTCTCATTTGTAAATAAGGACAAAAACATCTGATTCATGGTCTGTGACTGCTGTAAGATTTACATGACAAGATGGAGTACAAACAGTAGCCCCCACTCCATTTGCAGCTTTTCTTTCTGAAGTTTCAGTTACCTGTAGTCAACCAAAACCCTTAAATGGAAAATGCCATAAATAAACAATCCATAAGTTCTAAACAGTGAGCTGTTCTGATTAGCATAATGAAATCTTGCTTTGCCCCATTCTGGCCTGCCTGGGACATGAATCATCCCTTTGTCTAGCCTCTACCCTGCAGCTGCTCTCCACCCATTTAGTCCTTAGTAGCCATGTGGGTTATCAGACCAACTGTCAAGGTATTGTTGTGTCAGTGTTCAAGTAACCTTTATTTTAATTAGTAATGACCGCAAATATCAAAAGTAGTGATGATGGCAGTTCAAATACGCCAAAGATAAGCCTTAAAGAGAGCCTCTTAAGTGAAAAAAATGAAAGTTCTCAACTTAAGGAAAGAAAAAAAAATAGTATACTGAGGTTGCTAAGATCTATGGCAAGAACAAATTTTCTATCCTTGAAATTGTCTAATTTATAAATTACACTCTATCATAGGTATAATAAATGTATAGAAAAAGCATAGTATATATAGGGTATATACATATATATCACAAATATTAAAATGTGCTTAACACATATAAATGTAAATAAGTTAACTACACGTGTGTCTGGGAGAGAGGGGAGGAGAGGGAAGGGGAGAAGAAAAGGGGAAGAAAGGGAGGAGAAGGGAGGAGACAGAGGAGATAGAGGAGACAGATTGAGCAAGTATGCCACACTCTAGCTTAGCATAATGCCTGAAACATAGTAAACACTCATGAGAAGCAACTCTTGCTAAGTATTCTGGTAACAATTCCACTTTAGAAATTCTGATAAGGTATTAACATGTTTAGCATAGAGAAGATCAAAGTGTTTTTTTCCAAGCAGATACACCCATGTTCGAATTTAGTTCTGCAATTGTTCAGCTGCATAATCTTGGTAAAATTATGTCATCTTCTGAATCTCAAAATCTTCAAATGTAAAACAAGATTAATAAAACTTACTTTGCAAGATTTTGGGGGATCAAGCTAGAAGAGATAAAATGTATAAAACACTTGGCACAAATTTGACAGATAGAATGTACACAGTATATATTATTTTTTCCATGATCTTATACATATTCTTTAACCATACAATGTCTTACTTCTTAAACTTTAAACATAAAAACTACACAGGGCTATTGTGTAGATTAAATGAAATGATATATGAAATATCAAAGCAATCACTAGCACATACTTGGTTTCCCTAGATATATACAAAATCTACACAGACACCAATGTAACACAGGTCTGAATGTACAACATCTTACATAGTCTCTCTAAGAAAAATTTAGTCTTTGCTTATTCTTTCCAAAAACTCAACAAAAAACTGTCAATATTAAAACACACATCACTGAAAGAAATCCAAGAATCTATTTCCACTTGCTAACCAAGTCAGTTATTTACAGGTATTGGTTCCATAGAATGTAATTTCTGGTAGGGTCGGAGCCATATTCTGTTTGCGTACCTTTACATTGCCAATGCCTAACCAACTGTCTAGAAAACAATTTTCAAAAACATTTGTTGAACAACTGAGTAAAAGTCACTCCTAGCAAAGCTTCACCGGGATCATGGAGAGTCAGGTTTCATCTAAGTTGAAATGACAAATTGCCTCCAAAGTAAAAGCTTTTCATCTTCTGGAACATTCAGTGTATAGTCTGGGCCTATCTTCCTACCAATCTGCTGATTATATGGTCATTTGATAGTCAAAATAACTGTTTCAACTTCAACGGGTCTCCCACCAGGAACTATTTGCATGTATTTTGGACATCATTTTTAAAATTACCATTTTCCCCATAGCGTAATGTATGAATTAATGAGGTTTTACCAAATTTATATTTCTATGGTTGGTTTCACCTTTGAACAAACACATTAAAGGCAAGTGATAAAACAGAATATTTCTTAGAATTGAATCTACATGTAAATTTGATCTTGTAACATTTGCACACAAGGTGACAATTTCTGATGCAGTAGGAAGCATTACAAATGTGCAGAAATCAATTCAGCCATTAGGAAAAAGCAAGAGTTGCTAAAAAAACATATTTTAAACAAGGAATATTATACTGGTGACCCAGACAATTACCATATGCCTGACATGACATCAACACAAAGCTTAACAGATTTTTAAAAGCACTATGACACTGAATTGTTCATACCATACTTGCAACTCAGATAATTAAAGAGTGGCCTTTCAGTGATGCAAAAATTCATTTGTAGAAACAGGAAAATACAAAATCAAAGTGAATTAATGACAATGTAAGATACCTTCTAGGTCTTACCAAGTCTCTCCTGCATATATAGGATACATGCATGTCTATGGTACAAGGTGTCTCATAACTTCACTTAATTGAAATCCATTCAATTTTTAAAAGAATCTACCTTTCAAATAGGTATATTTTCTTTCTATGTGTTTGTATATCCAGAGAAAAAAGCCTTTAAGAATACATAGCAAAATGTATACTGTGGTTATGATTGGTAAGTAAATTATAGGTGATTTTGACTATTTCTGTCTGCTAATTTTCAGGGGTCATTTTACTTTTTGTAATTTCAGAAAACTAATAAAGTTACTTTGAAATAATTTTTAAACTTTTATTTAGGACTAGATACAAGATTTTGAGACAGAATAACAAACCAAAGACATAAAACCTAACAGTGTGGTTAATGGGGAGATAGCACAGTTCTGTCTCATATATTATTCTATATTGCTATTTTCACATCATTTTTGGTATTGTAAAATTCAAGGTGCTCATGCTGGCATATGTGCATATAACAATTAGCCATAAAACAGAGTAAGTTAAATGGGCAGTAAAAGATAAAATCTCTCCTGCTCAATAATGCCAGAAAAAAGATACCATATTCCAAAAATAATGGGCCAACCTACTCTCAAATGTGTTAGTGAAATCATATCTTAATGTCTCTTTAGGAGTGAGAATTGGCAGGCAGAGATTCTTATTCTTTACATAAAACTCAGATAAATAAACATGTGACCTACCTAACTGCTTGGAGGCTTCACATTTGCAAAGCACACCACACAAGAATCAAATAAAAATGAATGCCTTTACTAACAGAAGTTTTAGACTTTTATTAGGACATTATACAAATATTCCTGTAGGGGGCACTCTCTGGAGACAGATTAAATTAATGAAATACATTATAACCTCTTTAGAAATACTTACCTCATAATGATATTATTTAACAGAGAAACTATAAAATATTTAAACCATTTAAACTAAAGAATGCGTTTAGTTCAGCAGAAGACCGCTACACAAAATCAAACTGAGCAATTTTGTATTTTACATGCAAAGCTTCATGCAGACCAATTTCGCTCCTTGCTCCTTGCTTGTTTTTTCTTTCACTAACATATTTTTACTATTTTTCATGTAGCAAAAATGTGCAAATACCTTCACAAAAGAACTGCTTGGAAAATCTGTTTGACAAATATAAAACTTCGGCAAAACCAGGACTTTTAGAAATGTGTGCCTAATAAAATATTTTCTTCATCGACTGAAAATATGGTTAAAAGTCTGTGACCATATTATATTAGAATTAGTCATGATTAAAGGTAAAAGCTAAAATAAACTAGCAATGGAATCTATCCCATCAACATACACCATATGTAATATTGTAATATTAAAGAATTATGTAATATTAAATCATTATGCCGACATCTCATGGAGGGATTCTAAAGTGTTAAAGGTGCTCTCTCTCTTAATGTGCAGCATTAAATTCAAAGACTACCCTACAAAAAAACATAAATATAAATAAAATATAAATATAAATACAATATAAATATAAATATAAAACATAAATATAAATAAAAACATAAATATAAAATTTAAAATATGTAGCTTCTGCATTACAATCCACATTAAAAAAAATAAAGGAAAAATAAACAGAGAAAAAACAATGGAATAAGATGGCTAGTGGATGTTCCCAATTCATTCTGGTTGGTGATCTTCATGCCTTTTCCCCCTCTACCCACACACATATTACTGAACAAATCTCTCTAACCTTCTAATTAAAAAATGAATCATTTTAGTGCAGTTCTCTAATATGGATTACTTACTTTCAGTCTCTTAAAGAGGACATCTAGTATAAATTTAAATATTCTTGAACACTAAAGCCATGAAAGGTCTAACATAAGATAATGAAACACAAAAAACAATAAGAAAAATTTGACAATATAAATTTGTTTAACATGCTTTTATTTATGTCTATAGAGTGTAGTAATTAAGAACTCTGGCTATTTTTTATTCTTCTTTTGAATAATTCTACATAGAATTATTGTGAAACAATTAGAAGAGTGGTTACATGGAAAGCACTTTGAACTGTGAGTGCCTGGCATAACTTTAAGTGCTTCTACAGATGTTATTTATTGTTATTCTTCATTAGCTAGTTTAAATACAGTTAGATGTTTCTGCCTTTTCTATTTAAAAATAATAACATCTGAAACTTGGGTTGAAAATAGGTACAAATTTAGATTAGTGCAAATGATTCATTATTTAAAGTAAATAAGATAAAACTCATAAAAAATATGTCGCTTTGAACTTCCATTTCCAGTAAAAGCAGATTATATAATTTGACCAACCCTCTGAAGGTCAGCTCACAAGGCAATAAAAGAGTATTGCAGCAAGATATGAGTGAAGATGAACCTGAGGAGCGGTGAGCACAAATTTCAGGGTGCTTTTTTCTGCGATGGGTATCTGCTGACTTCAGAAGTGACTGAGGGTGAAAAAATGAGCAGGACTTCTGACAGCCTCACAGGACTACGGGGACAAAAACTGAAGTCCACAGATTGCCAAGGGGAAGCTTCAGTAAACCTTTCATACTTTGAGATGAGACCCTGACAGGCAACAAACACTACGGATATCAGGGCAATACCATCAGCATAAGGTGAATCAGAAGTAAAGTGGCCCTCCTACACACTGAAACTGTGGACTCCTGGAACTCTCAGCAATCCCTTCTGGTCAGAAGCACATATAAATTTTCCTTATAGGAGAGTAACATCATTCTCAGTCTCAAATTACTTCTATGTTTATATATATATATATATATATATATATATATATATATATATATATATATATAATGTCCAGTACTCGAACAATAAATAGTAATAATAATTAGGCACACAGGAGACAAGCAACATGACTAAAAATTAAGTGAAGGAACACACAATGTAATACCACGGGGGCTCTAGAGAAAGGATTTATCAAGCTAAGTTTTAAATCATGAAAATGTTACTTGTCTTTCTACAATGTTTAATTGCATACTCTAGTCAGTCCTCAACCTAGCTTCTCCCTTCTTACCACTTTTTAAAAGAAGAATAAAGCACAAACAGTAATAAATGTTTTGTTATTTTAATCAAAAAGTGGTTAAACTATTAGTAAAAGTCTTTTATCACTAAAAACTCTATTTATAATACTTGATTAAGATTAAGTTTACAAGTTAACGAACAACATGAAATCATGTAACTTTCTAATGAAATCATCATAGAGCTAGTTTAAACAGAGGGGAGAGAATATGAGTCTGATTTTACTTTTCTTCAATTGTCTATTGTTTAAGAAATAAGGAAATCAGATTCCCTCTAGGGAGGAAAAGATGAAATATGCATAATGCTGGCATTTCCATATATTTAGCTAGTGGAATAAACATGCTCATAATTTACAAAAAAAAAATGTTATCATTATTTTTAAAGGCAATCTTAAAGTCACTTTGGGCTAAATTTTCAGAATTTATTGTATAAATAGACCATATTTGTGTATGTTTAGTAGGTACAGTCTAAACTAGCCTTTGAGTTTCATTAGAGTACTTACAGAAAAATAATTTGCTTGAATATTATAAACTGAAGAAGTGAAACATCATATTCTTTTGCTTTTTTTTTTTCAATTTAAAAATTAACCCAGTCAATTTTCCAGGTAATGATTTAAGGACATTCATAATCAATCATCTGAAAGCAAATATAATTGATAATTCAGGTTCGTATTTCCATCATGACAGGTACCTCAAAAACTTATAGGCATATAAAAATGATTAATTTACTTTTCAAAATCTGAGAGGTTTGGGGAATTTTCTTTTGAGCAATTATTACAATTTGAATAGCTTAATTTTAAAATAGCCTAAGAACTTAGTTTGAAGTAAACAATCAGCTGATCACAAATCGACTGTGCTCTGACACCCAAGCATTTTTAATGAAAGATTCTTCTAATAAATTTCAAAATGATCCCATGAGACCAAAGTAGGAGCCAATTCAAAATCAAATTAACGTGCCAAAAAACAACTCCAAACCATGCAGATAATATAAATTAATAATAAAGCTAAAATTATTAAGATGCTTTTATTATTTTGAATTCTCTTTCTGCTTTCTTATTAAATCTTTATGGACATTTCCTCTTCTGATTTAATAAGACTGATTCATAAAACAGAGCTAATGTTATATCCTGCAAATGAAGATATAGGTGAACACACTGTAAAACAGAATTCCCTGGTTTTGTTCTTTGGTAATTTAACTTTGCTTTGACAATGCTGAAATCAATACAAACATTGTATCTTCTATAAAAGAAAATCCAATATATAAAAACAATCCCAAATGATAACATGACCCAACTGGTAATCTTGAAAATTTAAGAACTGATAGAAATTAAAAGTAGAACGTGTGTATTTGCAGTTTGCAGCAGATCTGAGGCAGCATTCCTTTTGTTTGTTTGATTTTCCTGACAGTGGCAGAAGTGTCATTCACATACTTGAATAACTCGATAATTATGTCCTGAAGGGACTTAGATTAGATTATTTTAAATGTTCTTTGCTTTTGTTTTCACCTCTGATGGGAGTCCTTCTCTTTACACTTTTTAAAAATTGTCAAATGTAAACATGTGTGAACATTAAAGAAGAGTGATAAAATGAGTAAATTTGCATATTTCACCCCTATGCTCACTTTCCTGACTGCATCCTCCCCCTTCTCATCATCTTCTTTCTTTCTCGTGGAGTTACGCAACATCTTGAATTTTGTATTAATCATTTTCTTTCTTTCCTTTACACTTTTCCATAAATGCAAGTATTTCTAAATAGCATACTTTTTCAATTTTCCTAGTTTTGAAATTTAATTTAATAGAATAATATGACAGGCATTCCTCTGTGGCTTGTTTCTTTTGATCAATATTATTTTTTACATTCATCCACATTGATGTCAATAGCTAAAGTCATTTGTTTACAGCTCATCTATTCTATTAAAAGAATATTAGTTATTTCCAACTTGAGGCTATTATGAAAGCATTGCTGTGAATATGCCAGTGTCTGACTTCTGCTCCATGTGCACAAGTATCTCCCTGTGGTAAACATCTAGGAGAGGGTTGAAGGAAAGGCACAAATTCAACTTTACTAGTTAATGCCAAGTACACTGTACCATTTAGACCTCCATCAGCTATATATGAGATTTCCTGATGATCCAGATCCTCAGTAACAGGTCACTGTCAAACTTCCAAAGTTGTGCCAAACTAGTAGGTGGGAATGACATATTATTGTGCTATCAATATAAATTAATCTGATTACTGATAAGGTTAACCAAAAGTACTTATATTGGTTAAATGTGTTATAAAAAATTCTCCTAGTTTGTGACTATTTTTTTACTCTTTGAAGGTGTTCTTTAATAACAGGAAGGTTTTCATCTAAATGTAGTAAAATTTATACACATTTTCCTTTATGATTTTAAAATTTTTGACCTGACCAGTTAAGAAAAAAGAAATTACTCTCTAAGTCAAAGATTCCTAATTATAAATTTATAGTTTTAAAGTATGGACTTTCACCTGGAATTGCTTTATGTACAGACTCATGGAATAGAGATGCAATTTTACTGTTTTTTTCCATATGGATAACCAATTGTCCCCAAACCATTTATTGACTAGCCTATCCTTTCCTCACTCAATTATAGGTAATTTCTTTAGCTCTAGCCTTCAGTGTACTAATTCTTTTTGTTTGTTTTATTTCAGTTATATCTAATCTGCTTTAAAACTCATCTAACTGTGCTCTTTTTTCTTTAAGTATTATGTTTATTGCTTAGAAGCTCTCTGGTTCTTTCTCAAATCTGCTGTTTCTGCCTCACATTCTAAAGCTTCTCTTTTGTTTATTTAAGTACATTAAAGGTTGTCATTTTGATTCTGTCTGAAAATTTTGATATCTGCAATACTCCAGATCTGTTTTCCTTGTCTGTTTCTGCTGGTTCTTGGCCATAGTACTTTGTTTTCCTATGTGCGTCTTTGTCTTTTTGTTTTTGTTTTGCTTTGTTTTGTTTTTTAATATTAGCTGCTCATTTCCCAGAGCACTTTGTGGAAATTCTTTGAGGATGGGATTGAAGTTGATTTCTTCTAAGCAGGAAAAAGTGTTTCCTGGTTTTTTCCTATCACTGCTAATGACAGAGCACTTAATTTAAATTCACCACTTAAATTTTGTTCAGTTTACACACTTAATGTGATTTAGCACATTTTTCTCCTTCCTATGAGTTCAGTGTTGTGCTTAATAGTCTTTAAAAAATATTTAACAAATATTTAACACTGCATTTTAATAATTTCATTCAGAAGGGATACTCTGGTATCTAATTTGGCATAATGCTAAAACTAGAAATGTTCTCACACTTCAAGACATTTTTTCTTCTATTTGTTTAATTCATAGTTAATGAACTGTTATAGAAGAGCTCTCTTAAATTCAAAGTTAAGCTTTCTGGTTTATAAGGACTCATAGTAACAACATTTCTGGAATCCTTTGGGTTCTATGACCTAATGTGACCTAATCCCTTCCTAGAGGTGGATCTTATGTTATAGAGAGCCATCAGTACAAAAAACGGACAACACACCAGAAGTTACATTTCCATTTTTAAAGTTTCCTGAGTTACTGGGCTCTAGCCTTCAAGCTCTGTTACATATAAATTACAAAAGTAACCCTGGGGCCTGAGGCTTCACAAGGAATACCTGTACACTACCCACAGGAGGTTGCCCAGGTCCTCCTATTTTTGCTTTTTTGTTTCTTTGTTGGATTATCTCTTAGACTATAATTCTGACCATCATTTTTGCTTTTATTTGGTGACTTGGTCACTGACATCAAGTTCTTCCACTATGTTTAATTTTTTAGCTCCTTTTTTCCTCCATAGTAATTTGCTTTTCACACCTTTTCATATTTTAGACCATATTTCTGGAATATATGAGTTATCTCTACTTATTCTTCATCCTCCTTGAACATTTGACTTAACTAAATTTGTAAGTTACAGTACATAGGATTCAGAAGTGATTTTTTTTTGTCCCTTCAGTTACATATGCATTATACTCAAGAATGTTGAGAGGATTACCTGGATTGGTCTTCCATCAGGTGTCAGCACCTCTTCTGAAAGTTCCATCATTTTTAGGGCCATCAGAGCAATGGGTTTAGCATGACAGAGGCTTTTTCTGTGGAGTCCTGCAGCAACGCAGTATGCATCACCTATTGTTTCCACCTACAGCAATCAGACAAATTAAATGCAAACATATGATAAGAGCCAGAAATGATCATTGCAATCACAAATGTTACTAAAAAACATGTCAGCAAAATATCAATAGATTAAGCAATTAGACAGACAACTGAGAGTAATCACAACAGAGTTTGCAAACAGCTACAGTCAAATACTGACATCTCCCTCCAGGGATGTTCATCACTGTGATCATGATAGATGATCATTGAAATCAAGAACTGTAACAATTATTCCTGTGAAATTAGAATTGTCAGTATTTTACTTGGACAGTTTCTAACTAATGACTTTGTTCAAAGCCACCCCATTGTCTCCTTCAAACTTTCAATATGGGTTATATTTGAGAGAAATTGATGTGCAAAAACCTATCCCTACTGTATAAAATGCCCAATTTCAATATTACCTGTTCTCTGAAGCCCTCCATGACCCTTCCATTAGTTCTTAGAACTAATCTTTTCTTCTATTCTGTTTCAGCAGCACTTTCCATACCTCTTTGCCATACAGCTTTCATCATAGGCTAAAATCAATATGTATCTATGTATAATCAATATGTATCCCCAATGATGATTTGAGCTCTTTAAAAATGAGACCATGTGTTTTTCATCTCTATATTCATAGGGCTTATCATAGTCTGTCTAAAATATAGATATTTAATAAATATCAACCAAATGAATAAATAAATCCACCATGTTTACTATGATTACAATAACAGTAATTCTATCATTAGCTCATTTTAACCATTTGTTTTAGGATCAGCAGGTAGATCTACATGTCATGAAAATCTATGAAGGAAAAAATTACCTCTAAATAACTGAAGGTGATTTTACTATAAATATACCAAGAATGATAAGATATTCTATTAATTAATAGCTATAACTAAATTTAATGTGAATTCGTTCTAACATTATAGTATTAAAAGATGTATTGCATTAAATTCAGTAAACACTAATATGGAGAATATGATGAGAATACTTAAGAAGCTCATGGGACTAAGAATGGCAGAATTATCCCTCACTTATTAGAATCTCATCAGGAAATATGCATCAACAGTGATTTCAATATCTCAGACCATAATGACATTCAAAAATTTCACTTTAAGACCTATTTTCTGATGCCAAAAAAATGAAAAGGAAATCATTTGGTAAGAACAGAAAGGCAGTGACATATGAGTTGGCAAAGGTTTCATTCTAAGGACTAAAATATACTTGCCTCAAAGAATCCCCACTGAGAAAAATACCTAGCAAATAATAAAGATCTAATATGTGGCTATTTACCATTTCAGCTGTGGAAACACAAAATCCTTTGCTGATTCTCATATTTATCTCATCCTCTTGTATTTCTGTATAATTTTAAAATCTAAAATACTGTTAGCTATGTATTTGAAACTAACTTCTAATTTTCAGATAGTAAGACACATAGACAGTAAACTATTCATATAAATTGAATTGTTTCACAGTCACTCTGAACATGCTTGCTCCTGGACTATAGTCTTTTCTCGAAACCCCTAGGGTCTTCCTCCTCAGCAGCAGCAGTATCTCCAGTAACTTTTCAGAAAAAGTTTATCGAGTTCCATTAAATGTATATTTCTAGAAATTGCACCAAAAGGATAAAGATTAATTACATATTGCACTTTCTCTATAAGACTATGCATTGTAATATATGGAGAAGATGGACCAATATGTGATTGACTGATAAAACACATATCTTCAATGAAGTGTAAAATAAAAATGTGCACAATATAACAAAGTAATATTAAAACCCATACATGATCATGTAATATTTTATAGCATTGAGTTTCAAAATATTTGAAGTCAAATTAACTATTAGAAACAACAGAGTCAAAAAAGAGTCAAGAAATAGACACCAAAAAACAATAGCCCATGTTAAGATGTGAAATTCTCACAATCATTCATAAACACTCAACATACAAAAAATTCTAAAAGATGTTGCTTCCATCAGGTAAGCTAGACTATGCTGCAGCAGTCATATAACCTCCAAATCTTAATACCCTTAAACAACAAAGGTTTATTTCTGATTCATGCTACATATTCGTGTGGGTTTGGGATGGAGGGGAGAAATGCTGGGCCATGCCTCTTCATGCTAGGAATGAGGCTAATAGAACTTCCTCACCTAGAGCTGGATGTAATAATGGCACAGTAAAGATATTCTGACAAATTACACGTTAAGCGCTTACAGCTTTGTCCCAGATGTGACATTGATAAGCTTCCTGTCAAGATTCTTTCACCAAAGGAAGACATATGGCTATGCTTAATGTAAAGGTTATGGGAAAATGAAACCAACAAGGTGGCCAGAGAGGAGCCGGAAAAATTTGGCGAATAGCATTAGTGAGTGTGTGAATGAATAGCTTAAAAATTTTCAAGTACCCTGATGTATGTAAAGTGCAAGCAATATGTCTGTGTGACGTGATGTTTTTCTTTCCTTGCAGATATAGTCAGCCTGAAAATCTTGGCGTAAATGCTACCACCTTAGTAATGCAACTTTCTGTTAAAGTTCCATCCTTCTCTCTTCTCCACTCATCTACATCAGGTCTATACAAGTTTAGCAGAATTAAATATGTATGACCATCTTAGTGGATGCTCTTTAAAATAATTGGTTGATTTTGCCTCATAGGGAGCCTGTGAAATGAAAGCATTACATATCAATTGTAATTGCTCTTGAGGATGTTTCCTTGAGTTAAACAATAGATAAGTGGCCATTGTAAACATACTACCAAAAAAAAAAGAAAAAAAAAACCTGTCCATAAACTTTTGAATTCCTTTATAATTATCTCAGTATTTTTAAAATAGAATTTTAAACACAACAGACACCATCGAATATAGTTCATCTTCTTTCTTTTCAGCATCTCCTACCTGTGCTTGAATGACATTAAATTTTTACAAAATGGCTAGATTAGGCATGAAAATGGAAAAGATAGTACTTATGCAAATGTCTGAAAACCTTATATCCTTTTATGAATGTAGAAGAGGAGATTTAAGAACTAAAAATACTGTGTATAACTGTTGTCCTGCATATTGTTATTTTAGCTACTTTGATGAGTTAAAGAATTCACCTATCTTGTGTATCTTCCTCTCAACACTGTATAATCAAAATCTTCATACTATTTCAGAAATAAAGGTGGTAAAAATAAACTTCTTAAACCTTTTTGTTTGCTTTATCTTAATTATTTAAAATAATTTATTTTAACTCCTAATAAAATCTCATTTCCATAATATTCTTCTCTAAGTTTATGCTTAGGAAATATCTAGGAGGTTTCTCCAAAATTTGGGTTTAGTGGAGAGGAAGGAATGTGTGTTTTGGGGGAGAGTGGTGGTAATATTGGAGCTCAGATTAATCTAATAGAACACTGCATAGTATAGGACAATTCATAACCCAGTCCCATGGGACCCAAACCTATGTCAGCCCTAAAGTCCTAGTTCTGTTTTCCTTTATACTTTCTGGAACTTGTGAAAGAGAGTTTGGGGGCTGGGGATATAAGAGGAGAGAGTCAGAAAACTCTAGCAAGTCTACCTCACTGGATAGCTTCCCTCTTTCTCTCTCTGGATGTTATCAAGATGAAAAGCAAATTGGAAAGCCTGCTGCTTTTTTATTTGTTTACTTTCTAGTTTGGGGTTCTAGTGCTTTTAGAAACAGAAAGAGGGGACAAGGATGAAGGGAGGGAGGAGAGGAGAGGTGTTGGAATGAGATATAGGCAGACAGATGAAGCCTAAAGATGAAAAATGTCTTTTTTTTTACCTTCTACCTTCTCACAGAGCACTTGGTCAGCTGTTCACAATCAGGTGCGTAAAAGGGGGCTGGCAAACATGCCACATAATTCCTGGTCTCACTGGCTGTGAGTAAGACACTTGATTATCAGAAAGTTCCTACATCAAAAGGAAGTAGGAAGGACCTGACACAGACAAAGGTTCAAGCAATGCAGACAAAGGCAGTACAGTCTTCAGCATCATTTTCTTGGCTTGAACAAAGCGATGGCCATGCAATAAGGCTACATTCTTAAAATTGAGAGCACTGAAGGTCCAGAGGAGCCAAGGTACAGAGAGGCCCACAAACACACATCGCTGTTGGCCAAGCACAGGTCCAACAACTGATGGCAGGTAATCTGGAGCAGGAACACTCTCCAAAGGTAGAGTTAACCACATTAATCTCTCAATGGCTTGAGTATCTCCATAAGCCTCTCTGCTGAAAGTAGTCTGATTTCCCTTCACATAGTAGGTAGCATTGAAGGAGTTGGGCACAGATTCCCTTTAATAATAACAGCAATCTCGTTAGATTCTAAAAGGCCATAGTCTGAGTTACAGGTGATGTACTACTCTTGTAGATAAAGGACTTAGAACATGGGGTCCTGGTCATATCTTCAGACTAGAAAGAAATGCCACTTGTTCAGAATATCTGACCTTATATTCTTTAATGATTGCCTTGTTTCTTTGTTTTAAAAAAGACCTTGAACTTGTATCCTGTCCTGGGATATCTGAACTCTTTCACTTCTAACTGATATGAACCTCAGGAAATCTGCATTATAGCTTTTAGGCATGGTTTTTGGGTAGAGTTACCCCAAAGGTAGTATCACATAATGTGGGTATACTTGGGTTGATGAATCTTGTACCCTCATTCAAGCTCCATGGCATTTACTCCAACTTGGGCTCCAGCTAGAGGAAGACCCTGTCAGCCTGAGCAGTCACTATCTCCAATTCCAGACTCAAGAAAGTTTGGAGAGATCACATCTAGGGGCCAGGGTCTTACCCTCTCCTTTACCTCTAACACTTTATTTTTCTTCACAACCTTTATGCCTCTCCCCATGAACATCACTCCATCACCTTCTCCTCTATATCCTTCTCCTACACTTCTTCCTTTACCAGCATTCCTGTTTCTCCATCTGCTTTTCATCTACCACTTCCACAACTTTCCTCATCTCTTCTGCCGCCAAAGATGGCACATTCCTCTGTCATCACATGTTTAGCCAAACAACCACATAGTTATTGCCTGAGACCTCTACTCCACTGTGAACCACATGTCTGTAGGCCATTTCTCCCCTACCAGGGTGTGGTGGGGGGACTTCTTCCTGAAAGCAGATCACTCACCAGTACCAGAAGTTCTAGAGAAAAGTGAGGCACCATGGGTGATGACTGGCAGGATGGAGTAGCTTGGAAATTGCCACACTCCTGCCCCCTAAATCTAAGGAGGGGGCACAGTATCAAGGTGCTCAATCAGAGTTTTGTTAAAAGTTTTAAATTGCATCTAATTTCTACACTTAAGGGTTCAAACTGTCACCTAAGCAAGTTTTTTCAAAAGCAAAATTCAGGACCACCTGCATAAGAATTACTCAGGAGGTACTTGTTACAGATTAGATCTGCAAGCCCGACCTGGATCGACTAAATTAAAATCTAGGTATAAGGCCCACCTATATGCATTTTCATATGCTCTTAGGTTTATTTTGTGATTCTCAAAGTTTTAAAACTTCTGGTATATGATGTAAGTTAAAAATGTTAAAATATTCACCCAGATATTCATCTTTTCTTAAGAGCCAATGAACTTTCAGAAAGGAGAAAAATCCTTCTACCCTGAACCCCAGTCATTCCTATATATTCCTTTTCTCTCTTCCACTCAACCAACAGGGGTAATAAACTTCTCCAGACATTTCCTTCTTATTTGTCAGAATTTTAGACCACAACTCCTAACCCCTCTCCACCACCAAATGCTGAGAATCATCTGACAGAGTAGGTATTCAGAGATCTGAAGAAAGTTTGTTGAGTTTAATTAAATACATCCAAGTGAATAATACATAATGGTTTAGCAATTCAAATGGAAATAACTTTAAGAATTTACTAATAAAGCTACTTCCAAAAAAAAATCCCTTCATTCCTTAAAAAAAAAAAATTATCTAATTACATTCATTTTGGTTGATGTTTCTGACCCAAATACTACTTCTTTTAAGGATGTCCCTACAGTGCTCAGCTGATACAGCATTGAAAAGGAGGTCATCAATATAAATAGAACAGTTATTTGGCCTGGGAACTATTCCCAAATGAGGGAAAATAGATTCCAAATGACATCCTATCAAAGAAGGCTCTTCTCCTGATAAAACTCTCAGTAGATCTATCAAGGTAAATTCCAGCTCCTGCCCAGGAATCTCAATCATGTAGAAAATACTATTGCTAGGCCCCAGGTTATTTATCATAAAGGTTATTGAATACTGAGGCAAGTTAGCAAAGAAAAATATATTGAAATACTCAGTCAAAATTTCTTTCTAAATTCTTAAGTTAGATGTGGGAACTGATTTTTTTTTTTTTTTTTTTTTTTGCTGTACAATAAACTGTCCTCCAAGATCCTCAACAATAAGGCTCCAATTTTTCACTTTCATCCATCACTATCACTTTAATTTATTCCATGTTTCAATCAAGATAATTCAATGTTCTTTGCAAACTTTCTGTACCTCTCACCACTGTTTTTATACTCAAAATCATTGCTCTACCTGGAATCCATTCATTCAATCTTTATAAAAATAATAACTGAGTCTATTATTTTCACAAAAAATTTTCCAGGGATTTGTGACTTAGAACTTTAAACATGTTACCAGGGAACTTTAAACATGACACATGTCTGCTATGTTTTTCAGTAAAGACATAATGAGTGCTAAATAACATTAGTTGATGTCATGACACTGAATAGTTTAAGATTTACTATAAAACTATAGTAATCAAGACACCATGACATTGATGAAAGAATAGACAAACAGATCAGTGGAACAGAATACAGAACCCAGAAATAGACCCTCATAAATACAATCAACCGATCTTTGACAAAGAAGAAAAGGCAACATGTGGAACAAAACAGTCTATTCAACAAATGAACAAATGATGCTGAAACTACTGGACGGCGACATGCAAAAAAAAAAAAAAGGATGTAGACACAGACTCTATATCTTTCACAAAAATCAACTCAAAATGGGTCACAGAACCTAAATAGAAAATAGAAAACTGTAAAACTCCTACAAGATAACATAAAAGAAAAATAAGCGACCTTGGGTATGGTTATGCCTTTTAAGGTACAATACCAAAGATCTATTATTTATGAAGGAAATTACGAAAAAAAGTAACACTGTGGAGATAATAAAAAGACTAGTGCTTGCCTACAATTGAGGGAGTAGGAAGGGAAGAATGAACAGGTGGAGCACAGAGGATTTTTAGGGCAGTGAAAATACTCTGTATGAAAGTAAAAGAAATTACTTCCATTTATACCCCCAGATTAAGTATAGTTTAGAAAACAAGGCTTCCCCAACTCCTCTTCCATGAGTCAAATTTGTCACATGCTTCCATATCTACCTTTCATTTCATATCTTTTCTGAAAGCACTCTCAAAGCTTTAGTAGAATATATCTTTGCTTCCATTAGAAATCAAATAAAACTTGGCTTCTGTATCTCTTATCATGCAAAAATTTGTTTTCATACTATAGTAAAGAACTATCATCCTGTCTAAAGTGCTAAATCACTTAACTTTGAAGGCAAAGACAATATCTTAGTTATCTTTTTTAAGTCCTGCTGGGGCTAGTGCAGTGCTAGCATAGTAGACACTTAGAGAATTATGACGGAGTCAAATTATATTATAAACATCTTTATCAAAAGCTGGGTCAGTGAGGAGATAGTGTGTAAATTACCTTTCAAAATCAAAGTCATTGTCACATGCCTCCAAAATATGTCTATTCTATCAACTCAGATTAAGCCTACATAATGCCAAAATCTAGTGATCAGGTGATTTGCATGAACAATGGAATGGAAGTATTTCCATTAAGTAGACAAACCAACCATTTCCTTCCAGGTTCGAACACTGGCTCAAGTCTCTCGTAGACTTAAGCCTTGTACATACCTTGCTAGCCCAGGTAATGCTACCACTATCTCTCTCTTAAATTATGGCAATAATATCCTTATGTTCTACTTTTATCTAAAAACCATGCCTCCACCTTTAAATCTATACCCTACACTACTGTTTGATTTCTATAAAGCAAATCTACTTGTGCCACACCTCTACATCTCTCTTCAAAATCTTCAGCTAGAATCTACCACCATGCTATCCTGAACAAATGTGATTCCATCTGATCTTGGAAGCTAAGCAGGCTTGGGCCAGTTAGTACTCGCAAGGGAGAACATCTAGGAAGACCAGGTGCTATAGGCATAAAAAATTAAAAATTAAAAATAAGGGATTGTAAGCTGACAAGGTTGCCTCACATAAAATAAAAATAAATAAAATAAAATAAATAATTTAAAAAAGTTTTCAACTGGATCACTCCTATGATTAAGACCAAAATCCTTGAAATGGCTACAATATCTAAAAGTTCTAGCGGCTAACTACTTCTGGATCTTTATCTTATGCTTCTCTTCTCTTGTCATGTTTCACTACACTGATTTTCATTTAGTTGTTCCACTTTTAGTTATTCAACATGTTCCTTTCTGACTCAGAGCCTTTACATTTTTCTGAGCCCAGTGCATAAATTCCTCTCCTCTCACCATCCCTTCTACCTGGTTAACTCCTGCTCATCCATGAGATCTGAATTTAAAAGTCACCTCCTCAGGTGTGCCATTTTGAACTCCTAGACTAAATCAGGTGTCTCTATGACACTTTCTCATAACACCATGTAATTTTTCTTAGTCATTCTCATTGCGATTTATAATTACATATTTTTGTGAGTCTTGATTATTACTCTCTTTCTCATTAGACTATGAACTCCAAGAAGGCAGATATCCTGACTTTTTCATTACTCGGTGTGGTGCCTGACACATGGTAAGTGTTAAAGAACCATTTATTTAAGGTATAAATGGGTGAAAGTGGTTGGTCAAGTTGTGGACCTCTTTAAGATCATGCAGTCATGAGACCTCCCAGAGCATGCTTCTGGAATGGAAAAAACCTGAGTACTGCTAAATCTACTACCTAGCAGCTTTGTAACCTCAAACAAGTTTTTTAACCTTTTTTAAGTTTTATTTTTTTCCTGTGAAAGGAAGATAGTATCTATTTTGAAAAGTTGCTGAAAACATTAAAAAAGATAATTTTATATCGTTCTAGTGATAATACTAATTTTAATTAATCATTAACTGACTATGAAATTACTTGCTCAATGTCTATCAATGTGCAATTATAAGCATCTAAGAATATGGACCATGCCTCTCTTATATACCATTATGCTTAATGCCTAGTTTAGTACTTAGAACACAGAAGCTAATAAAAAATTATTTGCTGAAGATAAAATAAATCAGTAAACATATATAAAGAATTTAGCATAGTACCTGATATATTAGGCACATAATATAACCCATACTATAGACTGAATGTGTCTCCCCAAATTTGTATGTTGAAATCTAATTCCCAGTGTTATGATACTTAGATGTGGGACATTTGGAAGGGCTCCACCCAAATAAATGAGCTTAGTGTCTTTTTAAAGAAGAGAGCTCCTTGTCCCTTAAACCATGAGAGGACACAGCAAGAAGACAGCCATCTATGAAGTAGAAAGTGCATCCTGACTAGACAACGAATCTGCCGACTCGTTGATCTTGGATACCCCAACTTCCAGAAATGTGAGAAGTAAATTTCTGTTGTTTATCAGCCATCCACTCCATGGTACTTTTGTTATAGCAGCCTGAATAAACTAAGATAATTCCTTTCCTTTTCCTAATAACAAATTTCCCAAGACACTCTCTCTAGCCTTGGTCTTTCAACTGCAACAAAAATGTGATACAAATACTATTTTTTCCATTTTACAAAAGTAGAAGCTGGGTACAGATAGATTACATAACTTAAGTAACAAAGACAGAATTAAAATTAGCTTTTCAGGCTTAATATCTAATATTATTCCTCCTACACTTAACTGTCATTGCATTGTCATATGCAATCTCAACAGTCCTCATCTGGCCTCTTCCAGATGGTCAAAAGGCTTTATTTATTTATTTGTTTGTTTGTTTATTTATTTATTTTTATTAAAAAAATTTTTAATGCCTATAGCACCTGATATTCCTAAGTGGTCTCCCTTCCAAATACCAACCAGGCCTGACCCTACTTAGCTTTCAAGATCAGACAAGATCGGGCACATTCAGGATGGCAAGGCCATAGACTAAAGGGCCTTTTTAAATCTAAGGGCTGAAATATGCCCTGTTGTTTATGAGTCAGTGACACTAGTAATGGCATTTGGTAAGTGGAAAAGGGAGAGGGACAAAGATATCTTTTTATGACAGCAGAAAAATTATATAATATCAAACTTGGAGTATCAAAAGAAAATATAAAATTAAAAATATTGCTTTGGACTACCTTAATAACAACATTATCTTAATAGGCAGCTTTCATAGATTCCAACATACAGATATGCACATGTGCGTGCATGCACTCACTCACTCACACACACACACACACACACACACACACACAATGGATGAGCAGTCTAATAAGAATGTTGCTTTAGCTAATTTCTTATAGTTTTCCAGCTTACTCAAAGTCATGTTAACCACTTCAAAGTTTGAAAAATGCATCAAAATGTATAAACATTTACAACCAAATACTTGAATTTAAGACAAAGTTAAATTATCACTGTTCCACTTTAAAAGATCTTTATAAAAATAAATAAACCCCAATCATTTCAAATTTGTCACATATGAATAACCTATTAATTATTCAGCAGGGTTGATTTGCACTTTGGGAACATTTTCCCAGCAAACTACATATAGCTTCAACGTTCAGTATTTAGAATCTTAGAATCTCATAGAATAAAGTGACCTTTTGAGAATTTCTTCTATCCCACCAAAAGACTGTGGTTAATGTTTGAATCACTCCAGTGACCTGAGAATACAGCTGCAGACAATTTATTTCATTGTTAGGATGCTGATTTTCATAAGGATCTTATTCTGGGCTAAAACTATTTTTTCAATTTCTGCATAAAGATTCTCTTTAGCCTCCTGGAGCCAAAGATAACAAGTCTTTATGAAGTCCAACACATGTTAAAAACTAGTGCAAATTTGTTAAATGCGTTTAAAAAAGAAGCCCTGTTATATCCTTAACTCTAGGCTAAAATTCAAATTGTAACTTAAAAATTCAAACCATCTCCAACTATTATGTCAAGGGCCTCTTGTTCTTAATAGAGGTCTTTTGCTATTAGCTCTTTTCACCCTCTGAACAATCCTGTGACATACTATTGTTCTCATTTTAAAAGTATGCAATTTGCCTGGTAATTGTCAAAGTTATTGAATACAGGATACTGATTTATAGTCTGCATGCATAAATGCTAGAACAACCGTTGGCCCTAGTTCTAAATCTAACTAATTAAGAACATTAGCTCTCTGATACATAAATGATTTCAAACACTGTTTTGGAATGTATACAAACTAAAAGCTAGTTTCACATACTCTTCTGATAAAGGTGTTAGTGACAAGAACAAACATACAGCTTGCTTTACATTTTATAAGTGTTTAGCTGAATCAGAAAGAAATTCAAAATACATTTCTGCCACTTACTGAACCCATCTTTGAAAAGTATATAATAGTACCTGCCTCACAGGGTTCTTCTGGATAATAAGATATCACTATTAAGGCACCTAGCACTGTGTCTGGAACACAGTTTGTATTTAGTAAATTTAAATTCCATTCCTTTGGTTCCATTTTGCTTTAAGAGATTTGCACTTCTTAAATCACTGTTGTTAATTGGTAAGGTAGTGGGAAAATATTGTACAGCATTTCCCCTCAGCAATAATTAAAGGCTTGGTGAAAAGGTAATATAAATAATCGAATTCAGTAAGATTTGCAGATCCTATTCAGGCTATCCTATCAAATAAGTGAGATGTCTCCTGTCTAGATCTATTTTTATTTTAGGAAACTCAACCAATACCTGGGTATTATAAAACTTGATGAGAACATAACTGACAAATTCGTATTCAAAAGCTTGCCAGAAATCCTCTGCTAAATGACTTCAAGGTAAAATAAATGATTAGCTAATGACAATTTTTTAAGAGAGAGAAGTTGATATTTTAGGTGAAGTTTTTAAAGTAAACAGATGGAATAAATAATTAACTAGGTAGTAAAACTTAAAATTGCAAGATGTACCCAAACTAAAAGCTAATTTCATATACTATTTTGATAAAAGTGTTAGTGACAGGAACAAATACACAGTTTGAGCTCAGAACTTAACTTCCTTACACAAAAGAAAGACATAAACCCCATAAGACTAGTGAAAAAATTTTCACTTACGTCATAGGGTAATATTTATCCTCATAGATAAAGGAAATTCTAGCAACACGAACCTAATATACTAAGAAAACTTCCTAGAGATTTGTATCATACATTTCCAGACTGTTTTTAGAATTGACATACTTTCCTTGGTGTCTTATAGCATTCAGCCTACTATAACAAAATACCATGGATCGGTGGCTTAAACCAGAAATTTCTCTCTCATAGTTTTAGAGGCTGGGAAATCCAATTCGGTGTGGTTCACTGATGAGAGCTACCTTTCTGGCTTGCAGATGGCCACATTCTACCTGTGTCCTCAAATGACAGGGAGGGAACTCTGGTCTCTTCCTCATAATCTCATCTAAACCTAATTACTCACCAAAGGGCCCACCACCAAATACCATCCCAGTAGGACTTGGGGTTTCAACAAATGACTTTTGGGAGGATGCAGACATTCAGTCCATAATTTTTGGTATTATAAAAATAAAAAACATTAATCTCTTAGCAACTGCCAACACTTTTTAGAAAATTAAAAATCAATAGGAGCTATACTCCTTATGTGGTACTTCACATTCCTATGACTATTTTATATCTACCAATTTGTAAGCCTTAATCTTCACCTTTTTCACCCAGTCCTGCCAGGTGGGTAGGTACTAGACTAATTGAGGGATCACTTCATAAATTATATAAAATGTTTAACCACTATGCTGTTCACCCTAAATTTCTATGAAAAAATATTGAATGTCAACTCTAACTGAATAAATACATAAATAATAAAACAAAAATCAACATGGATAAAAATAACTCCAAAATATTTTGAAAAATTCAGTAAGACATTTTATCAATTTTGATTTCTGCTTGGCAATTCAAATTATTTTAGCTTTCTAATTGTTATAGAATTTGATACACTAAAAGAAAATGTTCTCTGAATATAGAGGGAAAATAATTTAGGATGTCATATTAGAATATAAAAAATAAACAATTCAGGTTCAGTTGGTCATAGACATTGCACAAGTCAATATTACTTAAAGAAACACTGTCAACTTTATAAATTTCATATTGTAACTCAGGTTATTCAGATAAAAGTAATCCATGAAGATGGACTATGGACCCATCTTCAAGAATGAGGATCCAAAAGGACCCACTGAAGATGATACAAATAATGTATTTCAGGGAGCTATCTCCATGTCCCCTACTTTTACCTCTTGTTCTACGCTTTGTCTAATAACCTGAGAAAATGAATCCAAGCAAATAAGCACTTTGTTTTTTCTAATAAGCACTGGCTACACAATATTTATGTGTGTACAAATGTATGCACATGCAAGCATATGCATGTAAAACATATACCCACTCTCCATATATATCCAGAAAAACGTGTTTGAGAAATGACAGTTAATATTTATATTTACTACCATGGATCAGACACTGTAATAAGCATTTTGCACATATTTCATTTAAAAGCTTGTAAAATGTAACTACATGGTAGTTAAAATTTGTCTCTTTATTTACAGACGGTGAAACTGAAGCACAGAGGTTAAATAAGTGGTTAAGGTGGAAAGATGAGAACTCCAAGTAGTGTAATTAAAGTAGGGCTAAGATACAGCAGCTGTAGTCGAATAGAATAAGAGGAACATGGGAAAGAATCTGTCTTTCTCCTCATCTCCCTTATCACCAGCCTAAGTGCTTGCCAAAGGCAAAAATATAAATGAGGCAAAACCCTTGTCAGGTAATTTTTGGGCACTATGGTATTTTGAAACTGACAATATAATCCCCCCAGTAGAAAAGATATCAGAACAGAATGCTTATCTGTGACTTTCACCTTACCTTCTAAAGCATATAAATTAGTTCTTTTCTACTCATTAAAATTGTGTTAAAAATATTTACTAATTTCCATAACATTCTGTAGGCTTCTACGGGAGTCATGCCTTGTTATCAATTGAGGAAGTTGAAAATGTTTACTGACTGAATGAATAAGTGAATTCAATATATATATGCATATGTATATTTTACTTTAGAAATTCCTCTTTTCTATACTCGCTAGATAATATTGTTACATAAATCCTAATAAAATAACAGCAAAAAGCAAATGGCACTAATGTTGATGGATTCCACCAAAAATAACTAGAATAAATCTTTAGTGGTTTTTCATTTGAAAAGTTTATTCACTGATTATTAAAGCAGAAAATATGTAAATCTTAGGGAGAAATGAATAAGCCACTCTTTACTAAATAGACCTGGCATTTAGTGCTGAGAAATAGAGTAAAATAATATATACATATTTATGAAATTCCAAGTATAACCTAAGTACCTAAGTACTTTAAAAGACTATTTTATCATAAAATAAAACAAGAGGGAAAGAAAGCATTTCTTTCTTTTTTTTTTTTTTTCTGCAAAATCAAGTTCACACTGGAGTGATATCCTTGCTATTCTACTTTATTTTCTGAAGCCTGGCTTAAGGTCCAGTGAACAGCCAGCTTTAAAATCTCCAAGTTGTCAAATGTCAAGACAAATCAAAATCCTTGAAGCACAGAGTTTTGTAGCATCGTAACTTTATGTGAGAAACGTCTGCTTTCAGCTTTTATCAAGGAGCTTAAATATGGGGATTCAAGTCTGATACAGCTCCTCCTCCAAATTCCTCACTGCCAGCACATCAGAGTGAAGCCTAGGAGGTCATCATCACTAACTCTGAATCCAAACGGTTTGCCTTGCAGTCTGTTCCCCTGGGGCATTAACGTCCCCACTGAATATTGAACATGGATCAATTTACATGTAAATCCTTCTATCGTGGATATTTATCCTGTTCATTTCTGAATCTGGTGTTTATTTTCAAAATGTACGGACTTTTCCCCACAAAGTAGTCAAACAGTTATAGTTAATAGGAATCTATAGTTAACAGACTAAAGAGAAACTAAAGCAGAATGATCTAATTATACAGATTAAATAAAATGTAAACGATCTTAACAGTTTTTCTAGCCCTTTTTATTGGTATTGTATTTATGAGGTTTGGAACTTATAAAGGCAACACAGCATTTTCATTGGTCTTTAGAGATTTTCAGAAGAATTCAAGGTATCTAGCAATTTTCAAATTGTAAGGCCAATAGAGTCCCCAAATGTAGTCTATTCATTTTAAGAATGGGTAGAAATAATCTGGCAACTCTAGCATCTCTGTGGGTCTAATTCCTGTTTGAGGATTTAAAATCTCTATATCTTTTGATGAAGTTGACACGTTTGGTTCCTCTTTGACTCTGTAGAGGGGGTCCTATGCATTCTCTGGCTCTAAGACTTGTCCTGGCCAGGGAAAAGACTCTGGTTCTGTATCGAAGTCTGTCCTGTTGTTCATCTTCATACTTGCGGCCTGAATACACTGCCTGGCTTCCAGTTCTGGTAATCCAGTACCTTTGTGCCCAATCCCAAGGTCTTGGGTTCCCTAAGAGTGAGTCTGGATTCCTGTTCTTTCCTACTTTGCTGGACTCAGCTTTCATACCTGGAGAAAGTTGAGGGACCCTCTTGCTGCATAAAGGAATGCTTGCCCTGCTTTGTTAATGGGAACTTTGTGTTGTTGCTTTTCAGATTTTTACTGTCAGTTTCCCTGATCTAATAGGATTCTGCTCCTGGCATTTCTTGCCTACTCCATCTTTCTTTCTATCCCCTCTCCCCAAGCCCAGCTTGAAACTGATAGTCAATGTTTTAAGTCCACCGATATTTTCAAAACACTTTTGGGATTTGAGATGGGAATGCCCCTCTACTCCCAACCCAACAGAGAGAAGTACTTTATTACAAAATTTTTCAGAGTTACTTTGGAAAAGTGCTTTTAAAAATAAAGAGTGACTATTCAGTTTCATTATTTTTAAATTATACCCCTTATTGCCTGCACTTGGGATCTTCTATCTCATCGTCCCCTTCTTAGTACGCTATTTCTCCATAAGAGAAATTAAGGGAGAAAATGCTAGCTGGTTTCTGGAAGAAAAAAAAAAAAGGAGGATGTCAGATGGAAGAGTCCCCAGCTTCTAAGATGCAGCTTCTGGGAACTTGAACTATGTGCTACTGGAAGGGAAGGGGGTGGATTCACGTAAGGTGGTCAGAGTTTTTTCATTACTTGACACTATAGGTATAGTTATTGATCATGTAAACTAGCTTTGAAACAGTTTCTACTCTTTGCTTTTATTATTTGATCTTTGTCTAGACCGCAGCCTAGACTTGTGGAAATACTAGAGGCTTTAGAATCAGACAAGCCTCAGTTTAAGTTCTAATTTATGAGCTACATTATCTGATTATTTAAGGTTTCTAAAACTCAGTTTCTTTCTCTGAAAATGGAGATAATGTTAACAACTCCACATTAGTCATGGGAGATTAAAGGAGGTCATATTTTATTCTTTTCTTATGGGCACTGTAGTTAAGTACATATAAAAACCTACAAGATAATCATATAATACATACTCCCATATGTCCAGATACAACTTTCTGAGAAATTATAATGGCAGCTAACATGTACATTTATTATTATATACCTGATACTATTTTAAGCATTTTGCATATATTAGCTCGTTGCAATACACTGTAACTATGAACCTTATAGCTCCCTACTGTTTATACTAAATGTACTTGCTATCTTTCACACAATAAATCGTTGAGCCCTCACATTGTATGATGCACATAAAATTCTATATAAAGTTACAGAGTTATTCATTAGGTGGATATGAGGCTGAATGACTATAGATTTTGTGATAGTGTAATAACAAATTAATAAATTTGTTATTAATCAAATCATACCTACTAATAGTAATTACAGCCCTTTTCAGAAAATTAGAGTACTTTCACTAAAAAACATTGCCCATTTGGGCAATAGCTAGAATCTTCACATGTGTTTTTCAGTATTAGAGGGAATTCAACAATAGTGCAGTGCAAAACGCTGATAAACCATGGTTTAACTGATAATGCAATGTGTATTTCAGCACAATTTAATGCTTCTTTTTAACTGTCAACGTAAAATTTTTAGTTTATATTGGAATCCCACTCTCTCAGACATTATTATGTGGTTAAAAGGCCTAGTATTCAGCAAGTTTAATTTTTCAATAATAATACATTTAGAGTACTAACTCTAGAAAATTTTTCCTTACTGAGCAATATAATGACTCACAGTTTACTATCAATACTGTAAAGAGACTCATAGTAAAAGTTTACTCATAAGGCAGAAATACCTATATTCTGTCTAACGATTTCTAAATTAAAGAGATATCTATCTTTTACTATCAAGTTTAAGAAAAAAATTAATCTTACAATTTAATTAAGATCACAATTTATTATTAAAAAGCATTTAAATATAAGTAACTAAATCCCATTACCTTATAAATATCCAAAAATCCACATTGGTGATCAAATCGGGTATATAGTTCATTCAGCATGCTGATTACTTGCATGGGGGTACACTGGGCACAGATGGCTGTGAAGCCAACAATGTCTGAAAAGAGCATGGTGACATCATCAAACTTTCTGGCCTGCACTTGCTGCCCTTGCCACAACTGCTGGGCAACATCACCAGGGAATATAGAATATAGAAGATCCACTGTTTTCTTTTTCTCTTCTTCCAGGGCCTGGTGAGTTCTTTCTAAAGTTGCCTTTAATTTATCCATTCTCTTCTTCAAGCCATCTTGGGCCTTTGCCTGCTCGCCAACCAAAATGACATCTCGGGTGGCATCATGGATAGGAATGTCCGAGAGATGCAGTCCCCGGCCCATGAGTTCATCCAACTTGTCCACACATGGAGAGCCCAAGAATAAAATGGAATTTGATTCTGGCACATGAATCATTTGTCCTTTGATTTCCATCACCTGCAAGTTTAACATGGAATTTGGATGAGTGCTCTTCACACAGTAGATTCACAGAAATTAATTTATTATCTGATGACGAGGAAGAACAAGAAATGTTTTATTAGCTATTCTTACTTTCTGCAGCCATACAAACAATTTAAATATGATTTATAGCCCATGTAAAATTCATGGTTTCAAACAGAAACATTTGCTTTGTCTCTCACTTGGCCACTTTCTAAAGATAATGATGAAATGAAATGTAAGATCAATGAGAAATGAAACAGGAAAACATTTGCATTCAAAATGAATTTACACCCAGGTATATCATGAAATTGGTTCATGAGCCAGTTCAAAAACTTTCAACCTGCTTAATAATAAAAGAATTAAAATAAATCTATAAAAAGAACCACATTCAACTGTTATTAAAATAACACTCAGAAAATAAGTCCAGGAGGTTTAAAATAATTGTTTGGCCTCCTATAAGCCATGTTTCCACTGGTTACAGTTCTTTGAACATATAGTAGTATTTGCACTAACTAGATTAATGAATAATTCACATGGCCTTAATATAAAAATTTAAGCTAGAGATATTAAGCCACTATTATCAGAAAGCAGCTATCACTCAACAAGAATGTTTAAGATAAGATAAAAATAAATGCCTAAAATCAGGGTAGTATTAAGGTAATTCAGTTAATAAAATAAAGAATATGAAAAATAGTAACTTAAATCTACTCCTTCTTCCTGTGCTCTTGGACTGGAGAATTTGGGGAATTGATGTTCAATGGAAAACTCAGTGAACACAGGTCTATGTTATCTTAGCTCAGTGCCCTAAGAAACACTCAGAGGGGATGAGCACTAGTGGAAAAGGAAGGTGGACTTAAGATACAGCTACCTAAATGTAGTTATTTGGTTTAGAATGAGGTATCTCAGCACACCTGGAGAGGAAGGTGGTTGTAATTACCTGGAAAGAACAGCCTAAGCACTGACCAACCAAGATTGTGTGTGCATTAATTTCATCTTTGTCACTTTCCACTACTACGTGGAACATAGAAAATAAATTTGTATTTCTTTATTCTTTGTAGTAGAAAGTAGAAAGGCTAGTTGATGAAACTAGAGGCATAGAAATATAGGGTGAAATTATAGAGATTTGGATTTCTAAACCTGCAACTATGTTTTACTTTATTCCTCCAGCACAAATCACCAAGATGTAATCTCTTTAAAGAAATAAAATGAATTCTTGCTTGATATTATAATTTTTTGAAATAAAATGTTCACTTTGTCTTATGTAAAATTTATACTAGCATTCGGTATTTTATCCTTTTAGACATAATATTTTCATATATTCATTGAAGTATTTATTGTTTTCTACTTACAAGTATGGCTCTGGGTAAAAAGCATAAATAGATAAAATAAGGTTCGCCCCCTTTCAAAGATATCACCGTACAGGGGTAGGGAGGGAGCCAAATTTATACAGCACCGAGAATAGCATGAAGAGGACATTTCAATTCAAAGTGGGTTCTCAAAAGACTGCACATTATGGTTTGAATATAAAGAAAATAATTGTTCTGAAAAGTATTTGCAGATTATTTTATATACACCTGATTTGCTTTTGGTGGGGAGGGGTGTTGCTGATGATATATACCTTTCCCATTGTTGGACTATTAAAGGCATAATAAGGAAGATACTCATAATGCAGAACTCCATAGCAAAAAATTTATTTATTTATATATATATTTACTTATATATATATATATATATATATATATATATATATATATATATATATATATATAGAGAGAGAGAGAGAGAGAGAGATATTTAAAGTGAAAGCAAACCTCTCATGCTTATAGATTTAGACTTCTATCTGGGATCTTTTTCTTCATCCCTTCTACTTCCTCACATTTCTAATTATTATTTTTTTTCTTTTCCATCTTGCTTTCTTCCTCATTCTCCTCTTTGTTTTTTGGACTTAAATAGTTTTTCAACATTCTCTCTTTGTTTGGTCTCTCTCATCACTGGTTTTCCTTATTTTATGCATTAGTTTTTCCTTCCTCTTTTTCTTTCTCTTTTCTTTCTATGAATCAATCTCCAAACTTCTCATCACAAACGGGCCTTTTTTCTTTTTTGATTTTGTCTCTTTTATTTTAAGTATGGAATTAGTATACATACATATGTATAGATGTAATAAATAAATTATGTTTATCTTTAACATATAAAGAAGCAGAATTGAATGTTATATTCCTATTATAAAAATATAAAACATAAATATATTCTTGATTTATATGTGGCTATCAGTTCATTTTTTAAAAATCTCTAAATTAGCAAAGCCTGAGAGAAAAATAAATAATTGCTTACCTCCTATGCTACAGAGAAACAACTCATGGAAAAAAGCCCAAATATACACAGTAAACAACTTCCCATTTAAAATTTTTTCATCAGTGATTTTTTTTTCCTTATTTAATAATTGGACAAATTCATTTGGAGAAGTTGTATCTCTGTCATTAATGCAGTTTTATTTTAATTGGAAAATAACATAAATTATTATTCTTGAATTTTTTTGTTTCATTATAATTATAGATTCAGAAATTCACTGTGATCTGCCTTTATTAATTTAGCAATGTGCAAAACTATTATAAGAACTTCTTTTTTATGAGTGGAAACAGATTTGTGTAAAACTGCATTACATTGAAACATCTAAGTTTTTACTGCATTTTAATTATATTAAAGTTTTAATTAAATAGCATAAGGCACAAGAAAAATAAACTGTCTTTAAATCTATCAGATTTCAGAAACCGGTAAACATAAAAATGGAGAGTATTTGACTCTGAGCAAAATCCTAGTTTTCTTGACTTTACGTGTACAAACTTATTTGTCCTTTCAAAGCCTCAGTTTCTTTATCTATAACATGGAGATGATGATATTAATGAGAATGGTGTCTGTTGGCAACTATCCATCTGTTGAGTACTTGCTATTAGCTAAGTACTGTGCTGTATACTTAATTTATATTTTCTTACTAAATTTCATTTTATGCTAATTATGACTACCTTCATTTTTAGATGAGATTTTGGAAGGTTAAGAGATTTACTAACAATACACAGCCAATAAACAGTGGAGTCAGCATTCAAACCCAAGTTGGATTGGCTCCGTGCTCTTAACTATTGAGGAAGCATGATGAATAATGATTTTTTTTTGGGGGGGTGGAAAATGACAATTCTAAATATGAATTAATGTCATATCAAATAATCTTAATGAGATGTTCACAACAGGAAGTTTAAAGAGAGAGAAGTTGTTGCTATTGGTGTAGATGAAATGGCTACTTGCTTGCCTGTCTACTTATATTAAGATCAGTAAAACAGTCACTTCTAGATGTGATTTCAGATCTTTAAGTTCTCTGGAATATAAGTTTTGAAAGCATAAACAAAATGATAAGTCCCTAGTCTCCAGAAAGGCCTTTGTTTTCACAGAATAACATTTGATTTTGACATACTAGCTCCAGAAAAAAAAAATGTAGGTGATGACAAGTGCCCAGCCTGAGAAAATCTGATATCCTCATAGTCCAGATTTTCCCTCTCACAAGCCCCTTCTTAAGCGTTCATGTGGCTGGAGCCACCTGCAAGAAGGATCCTACCATGATAAGCACCCAGCCAGGAAGTGCTCTTTACCCACAAAAGGGGGAGAAAAATCCTCCTCCTTCATATTAGGGCACTAGGATACCTAGCCTCAGGGACTTAGTTCTGCCCCCTCAAGCAGCATTAATAAGGACAAGTGGAAGCCCAAGAAGTATAACATAAACATGAAAACAACATCAAAGGCATTCTGAAAATTACCTTGTCTTTGCAACTATAGTCTACAAAAGTAGGCCAGGACCTGTGTGTCAAATATAAACAGAGTGGCTTCATGTTAAAATTTAAAAACATGAAACAAGGTCTAGTGACTTTTAACATAAAAGCCAAACTGTCCAGAATATAATAGGAAGACAACCATCAGAATGGAATCAGGAAAATCATATCTTGAATGAGAAAAGGTAATCAACTGATTCTAGCACTGAAATGAATCAGATATTGAACTTATATGCCAAGAATTTTTTAAAAGCCATCATAAAATATTTAAACCATCAATTATATATTCCTTTGAGAATAATAAAAATTAAAAAATCT
Source organism: Cynopterus sphinx (assembly GCA_030015415.1). NCBI lineage: Eukaryota > Metazoa > Chordata > Mammalia > Chiroptera > Pteropodidae > Cynopterus > Cynopterus sphinx. Next base: position 80,453,384 of record CM057383.1, on the reverse strand, counting down.
TAGTAAAACAATAGAAGATATAAAAATAACCAAATGGAACTTATAAAACTGAACAATACATCAAAAATAGAAAATTTAATAAATGAGATCAAAAATAGAGTGGAGGTGACAGAGGATAGAATCAGTGAACTTGAGGATAGTTCAATAGAATTTGATCAATCTGAACAGAGAGAAAAAATAGACTGGAAAAAAAAAAGAGACCTATAAGACAATAACAAAAAACCCCAACATTTATATCATGGGAGTTAAAGAATGAAAGAAGAAAGAATAGTATTGAAAAAGCATTTAAAGAAATAATGGCTGAAAATGTCTCAAATGTGATGAAAGGCATAAATCCACAGATTCCATAAACTGTATGAACCTCAAGTAGGATAAAGTCAAAGAAATTCACTTCAAGCCACATCATAATTAAATATTTAAGACTAATTTCAAAGAAAATATCTTAAAAATAGCCAGAGAGAAATGATTCATTACTTATAAAAAACACTAAGTTGAATGACAATAGATTTCTCATCTGAAATTATTGAGGCCTAAAAAAGCAGCACATTTTTTAAATATCAAAAGAAAAAAAAGTGTCAAATGTGAATTCTATATCTGGGAAAACTATCTTTCAAGAACAAAGGGGAAATAAAGACATTTGTATACAAAAAAAGAAACCAGTCTTTGTTTTAGCAGACTAATCTTTAAAGAATGGCTAAAGAAATGATCTTCAAACAGAAAGAAAATAAGAGAAGGAGTATTAGAGTATTAGGGAGGAAAGAAGAACAGAAAGGATGGAAATATGGGCAAACACAACAGATTATCCTTCTCCTCATGAGTTGTCTAAAATTTAATGATTCAAACAAAAATTATAATAACATCTGACACTCACCATAAGCATCCTTATAAGAGAGGAGCAGAGAGAGAGATTACACACACATACACACACAGACACACAGACATACTCCCCCCCACACACACACAGAAGACACTGTGAAGACAGACTGATGTGATGTAACCACAGCTAAGAATACCATGGCATGCCAACAGCCATCAGAAACTAGAAGAGCCAAGTGACAGATTCTCTCCCAGGATCTCAGGAGACAGAAAAACCCTTAGCACATTGATTTCAGATTCTAACCACCATGACTGTGAAAGTAGAAATTTCTGACATTACACTATGAAGTTTGTGGTAATTTGTTACAGTAGCCACTGGAAACTAATACAGGTTGGAACAACAGAATCATCAAATAAGATCTCACATATATAAGATATCTACCCAACAATAGCAGAATACACACTTTTTTCAAGAGCCCATGCATATACACTAAGGTAGACCATATCCTGAACCACATAAAACACAACAACAAATTTTTTAAATTAAAATTATATAGAACATGTTCTCTGATGACATGGAATAAAACTAAAAATCAATAACCATAAGACATGTCCATAATAGTAAAAAAAAATAATAGAAATGTATTTCGATGCACAAATAATTAAACCAAATGTGGAATACTACTCAGCAATATAAAGAAATATTCAATTGACACAGGCAAAATTTTAGCTGAATCTGCAGGTAATTAAACTGAGTGAAAAATTGCTCAGTAGAAGGAATTGTTTTCCTTGTTTACTTATTTTTATTATTTAATTGTTTGTGTTTTGATTCTTAAAATATAAGCATCCAAAGAAATAAGATATTTTGAAACAAAATCAATTTTCTCCCAGAGGGCTATTGACTTTTTAAATTTTCAACCTAATATCTGCACTTACAGTAGCCACAGTTTTAAAAATTTGTAAAAAATGTTTTTATTTTCCCTGAAAAAAATTTTCTATTAACTATTCTGATTTAGATGCAATGTAAAAATTCTGAAGTCAAGTATACTAAATATAATTTGAAAAAAATTATAAAGCATTCATTCATTCATTTATTTATACATTTACAAAGATTTACTTAATATCTATGATGTGTCAGTACTATGCTAAGCACTTTAAATATGCAGAAATTTATGTGAAACATCTCTGCTTTTTTTTTTTTTTTTTTTACAAAACTGAACAGTAAATTCAATAGCAAAGTATATATGTACCTGGTGTAATATTAACATCTAAGACTAATTATGCTATTATTTATTCTATAGATTAAAATGTGCCTTTCTGAGATGAGATGCAATAAAATTCATATTGTTTATTGCTTAAATCAACAAAAGAAACAAAGACATACCCCTTCGGAGATTTTTTCTTTCTGTGCTTGCTTTATTTCCTCTTGTTTGTATTTAGTTTCATTGCTATTCTTTAAATCTCAGAATCCATTCTAAAAATAGATTTGAGTTCTGTTTTGATAGATAACCTAGGAAACCACATAACCAAGTCTATTTAATGTTCCATGATTAGATGCCACTTTTCTTTTTAAATCACAGCAGGATTCATATCATATTTAAAGACAATAGTTTCATGCTTTATAACTGAAAAAAGTACATCAGCAAATGTTTTGGCACTCCATTGTGCAAATTTTCCAAATGTGAAATATTATGTTTTGCTTTTATATTTTTTATTCATTTTTTATTTAACAAGCACTAAATTTCACACTACATGAGGAATAATAAAAGGTTATGCATTTTTAATACTTTGCATACACAAACTGCCTTTTTCCCAAAAGGTGCAAAGGAATTTTATTTTTTATCATAATAACACAATCAGTAAATCACATACATTAAAGGAATATCACTCAAAGTCTTCCTTGCTTCAACACTTGCAGTTAGCCTTCACCTCTGTGGTGCCTTTGTCACCACATTGTCATTCACACATCCCATGGGAGATTTTGGTTATACTTCTATAACATCCAGTTTATAAAACTACACTGCAAAAAGCTATATTAAAATTTTGGAACCACAATTAAAATGTTCTGCAAAGACAAGTAATTCTACACATTTTTTTTCAAGGAAATATTACAAAAATGATTCTACAGAAAGCACTAACACATACTTATATAAGGATAAATAAAGCCTCCTTATAGAAAAGAGAGCCATTTTAATGTGCAAAAATTATTGGCCACTCTGCACAAGCCAATTGAACGTGATAATATTCTGATAAGACCTAAAACAACAACAAAAACAAAAACTCACCTCCAATTTTATGTTGTTTATGTGTGTGTGTGTATGTGTGTGTGTTAATATGCACTTATGTTAAAATATTTGTTTTCCCAGACCTCATTTCATTCCTGTGAATCAGGAGTAGGGTAGAAAGACAGGGGTTGCTATTTAATATATTGATTATTAATAAAAACAGTGATTTTGCATTTGACTCAGTTGCATTAAACATTTAAAAAAAATTAACTAGAGTCTGTGTTTAAACTTAGGTTGGCAAAACCCACTGTTACATACTCGGAAGCTTGGCTCTTGAATAAGCAGAATTAAGGGTAGTAGAGTGCAGAAGAAATTTTCTAATGAAATAATAGGGCAGTTGCTTAGTCCAGGGCATATACCATGGCTAAAGAAATATGGAGAGCTACAAAATCTCATTTTGATGTAGGGGATTGAATTTTTGAAAGATGATTGTTATTCATTAGATCTTTCTGTGATAATAAACATATGTTTCATATGACAAAAAATTTAAATTTTATTTGATTTTAATTAATTTAAATTAAAATATATATAGCCAAATATGGTTTCTGGTTACTGTATTAAGCAGCATATCTCTGAAGTAAAATTTATGGCTCCAATATTCAATCCATCATTTGGTCTGGGTATTATTTTTCATTTATGTTTGGGTAAAAAATGAAATAACATTTGGGTCACACTAATATTTTTGGCTTGTAACAATGTCGAAGAGAAGGTTTGAGAAAAAATTATAGAAATTTCACTCAGTACTAAAGATAGAGTTGAGTTTTAGACAGTCATAGTCTCTGCCCTCTTGGAGTTTATATTCTAATAGAGGATAAATATATACATTATTATGTTATGGATAGTTGAGGGACCCTCTTGCTGTATAAAAAATTGGTCCTGATAAAAATATTTTGAAGCACTGGTGATCTCTTAAGAGGTGAGAGAGATTTCCAAGGACACTTCTGTATACACACACCAGAAAAAGGAACAACCAAATCAAAACAAAACAAACAAATAAATAAAAATTGAACCCTGACCTATAGCCCTGATGGGGCAGAGAGAAGCCAGGTTGCCCTAAGTGTCACGTGGAGAGAACACTGCTATCTGGATTCTGAGACATGAGACATCTGGAAGGTTAAGGAGCCTAAGTTGGAGATTCTTAAACTAATGATGCCCCTCATAGAAGGCTGGAAAGGTTCTTGGTCACTGGCACCTAAAATTTCTCTAACTTACGCTCTTGAGATTCTCAATATGATTAAGGTCACGCAAAGAAACAATGAACACAAGATTTAGATCTCAAAAACCTAGACGTCGGGATTGTCAGGTTCAGGATATGGACAACAAGCACCAAGAGACTATAAGAATGAGCAGCCATTAACAACTTGGAATATATCATAATGTGAATAACTACAGTATTTACCTCAAACAGCTGTAATGGTATGAATATAAATAAGCCTGTATACCATGTTGAGCACAATACATGGCCCAAGTTAGCCTTCAAAAACTGTAAGCTAATCTCATTGTAGATTCTAAACCTAACTCAAATCTCCTGAAACAAAACCCCTGTTTCTGGCTCAGAAACAGATATTTTTTTTACAAGATCTAACATATGATTCTGGAAACTGGTTAGACATGGGAATTATTGTTTTTATATTTTGCCCAGTCCACCCATATCAGAAGCATAAATGAAGAAAATAAGGCATGGGAGACGAGACAAACTGGACGGGTTGCAAGCCAATTTGGTAAAAGAGCAAGGACCTGAGCCACATCCCTCATCATATTCAGCCTCACTGTAAATGTTTCATTGTCAGAAAATATGTTTGAATAAAGTAAAGAGTAGAATGAGAAGTGCAAAGATAGCTCAGAGGTAGGACATAAACAAGTCCATCAAAGAGCCTACAAATATATTAATTCAAGGTCAATAATTAGCAAATTACTGTATTTTATGAGAAGAATTATGTTTAATTGTTATCCAATTCAGAAATTTTAATTTCTGGAAGTATCCTTAATATTTGCTAAAAGTCTCCTTGACAAAAAAAATCTATTTGTGACCGAATGTTATCTCCAAATTATCCTTTGGATTTGTACAGTATGCAGAATTTTCAGAATGTTTCCACAGACATTGCTGCATTTTGTCTTCCCAATATTGTAAGAAGCACACATTCGGGGTCATTGTAATTGGGGAAGCTCAAACCAGAGAGGGTTGAGTGAGACCACACAGTTGATAAGTTAAGAAGTCCTGATTGGTGCCTGGACAGCCTAGTGTAGTGTTCTTCCCATTCACAGTGTGGAAGGATGAAAGGAGTGAGAACTCTGAAACTTACCTGAGTTTAAATCCTACTCCTATCACTTGGCTGGCTGAGTAACAAATAGGCCTCTTAGGGCCTTAACAGCCTCATAAGTAAGATTGTGATAATAACAATTCTAACGAAGTAGTGTTAGGATGAAGTTTAGATTATATAATACTTACAAAAGTCTAGCCTAGGACCCACATATTTATGTACTCAATAATGACTACAAATTATTATTATTATTATTGATATTAAGCATTGTGACATGACAATGATAGTTTGGCTGGTATTAGAGGCACTACAAATAGGAAATAATAATAATGCAATTATGTTGAAGATGTTATGATGATAATACATTTCATGAAGCTATAGGCATGGAATACGGGATAAAAATACATCGCTTTATTCGCAGCAGCATTTTCAGTAATGGTGAAAAGCTGGAAACAACTTAAATATCTATAGACAAACTTCTATTTAAATGAGTTGTGTTCCATCAATTAAAAAAGAATTTAATAAATTTAAAAACAAAATGTTACAATAATTAAAACGTCACAACAAAAGCTGACTTTGCACGAGCAAAATAGCTTAGATACACATAAATAAAATTTGTCTTTATAAACATTCCCATGAATATGAACAACATGTAATAATTTCTTGTCAAGATAATAGCATTTAACTAAACAAACATGTTTTGGAGGCTGTTCATTATAGTGAAAATATTAGGAGTTATTGGGATATGGTATTGGAAATGTTCCAAGATGAGTGAAGAAAAGTTCAGAGGCTCAGACAGAAAAGGGAGCACAGTACATTTGTGGTGCTGAAGAAGGGTCACTCTGATAACAGCAGAGAACAAAGGGGACTGACTTGTATTTAGTCAGGGCAAGGACACATGACTGAGTTATGACCACTGAAATGTGAGCTTAACCCATGTGATTCCCCAGTCTTTTTACTCTTTCTTCTGCAACCATACAGACCATGTGTCAAAGATGGTGACACCAGAAGTAGTCTAGGTTCTGAAATCTCACTTATAACAGGGATATTCAGAGAGATGCCAACCTCCCTCAGACCTATGATGTGAGCAAGAAACAAATATTTACTGTGTTAACAGTCCTGGATTTAAAGATTGTTACAGCAGCTAAATTTATTTACCCTGAATAAATACACCATGTCTTAGTAAAAGACCACTTTCATTCATCTCCATCATACTTTTGAGAAGTGTTCTAGACCAACACCTCCATGCTAGAACCTTGGTGAAAAGAAAACATCACAATTCTTTCCCATTTGACGTGATTATATTCACTTTCATCCTAATTAAAATAATTCCCATTTTAGGATTTATGCCATCAGTGAATTAAAGGAAGAGTTCTGAGATTAAGATATAGTTCAATCTATAAGTCTGAATCTAAAGTTCTCTTTAAAGGACTAATATTTTGTTAGTTATGCTTCTCTAACATGAATCATCATGAATTAGAGCTTAATATAAATTTTTTATTTCTTTGAAACTAGATTACATGTGTATCTTTCATTCCAGTAAAACAATGTCAAAGCCCTTCAAATATACTTTAAATAATTTAGATGGCTTCTTAGATTTAATGTTCACAAACAGTGTAAAAATTAATATATTATTTGGAGGATACTAAAGGGATATTCCCTCTAAAAAAATGAATATCCAGGGAAAACTATGGGTTAGAGACTTTATACCTTTTTGATGTTTGCTTTTAAATTTAAATGTATCTTTTGATTTAATTTTGGAGAGACACAGTTAGTACAAGCAAGGCTCGGAAAGGAGACAGAAAAAAGTTAAGTGACATGTCCAAAGAAACATGGAGGCAGGACTAGAACACAGGTGTTCTCATCTTAGGCATGTCCTTTTCCTACATCTTTGACTATCACCAAAAAAAGGACTTTAAAAATTCACATATGTACATGTGTTATAAGAAACCCTCAGGAAAATCTCCTATATGAGGCCCAAGAACCTCTGCACTGTTGTGTAAGATTTGTTTGAATCTTTTCCTTCTCTTCTAAAGAGGAAGTAAATGGCGTGATGAAATTTTACTCCACATCTTTAAAATGGGAATAATAAATGAAGTAACATAATGGGACTGCTATTTGGATACATTTTAGTTAATATTTACAAAGAACTTAGAATATTTACTGGCATATAAGAAACATTATATTTGTTAAACAAAACCTGCTGGCCTGGCTTATCCTAGGTTATAAGTACTTTTAGAACCTTTTAGCTCATCATCTGCTATCATCCTACATGATTTTAAGCTTCAATTACAATGAATTACAGATGTACTAGTTTGTCAAGGCTATGGTAACAAAGTACCACAAATTGCATGGCTTGAACAACAGAAATTTATCATCTCACAGTTGTAGAAGCCTGTAGTCTAAGATCAAAATGTCAATGGAGCTGTACTCTCTCCAAATGCTTCTCTCCTAGTTTCTGGTAGTTTCTTGGCTTGTACAGCACAATTCTAACCTTCATATGATGTTCTCCATGTGTCTGTCTCTGTGTTCAAATTTCTTCCTCTTTTTTTTTTTTCCATAAGAACACAGTCATTGGAGTAAGGACACTAACAATCTCATTTTAGCTTAATTCTGCAAAGACCTTATCTCCCAATAAGGTCATGTTCTGAGATATTGGAGATTAAGATGCCAACACATTTTTGGGGAGGGCACAATTCAGCATATAATACTAGCTTTCCTAAACAACCTGGTCACCTGATTATGGCAGTGACATATTAGCTCTGTTTCTAAGATTCATTAGTAAAGTGCTCAGAAGCAGTAAATCTATCTACCCATCTAATACTGTAACCCTCATCATATTTTATTTCTCTTTCAAGGTTTATTTTTGTCCCTAGAACTTATTTTACTACTTTCCCTTTTTTACGTCTTGAACATAGAATACAAGACCTGTAAGTGTAGAGATTTTTATTCGTTCCTTGCTGTGTTTTCTACCATGAAGAACAGCACTTTTCATGTAGTAGACACCCTATACATATGAATGGGCTGATTAAATAAATCTGTATGAAAGAATTCATGCATAAATGGAAAAGACTAACTAACAAAAGACTAGACAAATGGCATATATTGTCTTACTTCAGGTCTTTTGTAACTTAAAGAATCAGCTCTCTCTTTCTTCTTCCTTTAAACACACTAAAAGATATTTGAATAAAGAAAATAAAAATTTTAAAAAGCACTAAACAGTAGTAGTTTCCTACTAGCCCAATTATTTCTGTAAAACAAGAATATTTTAAATATCTTATTAATATAATATTTTAGGCTGTATCCAAACAGCACTAAGTAGCAAGAATCAGTATAGATAACTAAACTGAAGAAATCAGATACCAAATTAGTTTTTGTTTGTTTTACAATACTCCAGTTTGTCTCATCTGTATTGGTAAAACTATTTTGATTATTCCTCTATGGCTGTTGTGCTACAGACTATATCCTATCATTCAGCTTCTAGCAGTTGGCCAATTTAGAGACTTTAAAATAACATCCTGAAAGGCAAAAAAGAAAATGTAGTTCCTGCATAAAACATAATTTGTATAACATTGCTGACCTGGAATTAAGTGAAGCAAATATCCATGGGGCCTAAGCAAAAGTACTGAGCTCAAATTTTATATATGAGATGTGTACGTAAATTTAAAATGGTGTAGCTTGAGGGTAAGTGTCAATATCAGCACTGAGGTGTGGAGACAGCTTTATATTAGCAGCAAGGAAGGGAAGCTGAACCTGAGATGTTTGGATTATACCTGAGAGCCTGGAAGGGGCTAAAGCAGTCTCAGGTCTGCAACGCTGCCAGGATCTCTATGGAAACACATGAACCCTCTCTCACGTGAAATACACAATTCAGGCTCCAAATTTTTTCTCAGAATAAAATAATATCTAAATAAGACAATAATTAATATTCACAAAATATACAGGGAAACTAACCACCAGGAATGAGAGTCAGAAATAATAATAGTAGTAATAATAATAATAATAATAATAATAACAATAATAATAATAGATTTAGATCACCAAGGACATCAGATACTGGAGACTCAGATTCAGTATACAAAATATAAATGAAATGTTTAAAGAAAGAAAGGGTGGCATCACAAAAATGTAAACAATGATGTACAATGAAAACAGACTTAGGGAGGTTTAAAAAAAAAGAAAATAGAAGCTTTATAAATGAAAAATGTAATGGCTGAAACTTAAATGAAATGAAAGAACAGATGGGTTAAACAGAGTATTATTAGATGCCACGAAAGAAAATTGATGAACTAAAACTGGTAGATCTGAAAATACTATAAAATATCTGAGAGAGATAAAAAGGTGGAAACTATGGCATAGAGGTCAAGTAATAGAAAAGATAGAATGTGAAAGTCTAATTAAATCTAACCAGAAGACCTGAGGGAGAAAAAAGAGAAAATGAAGGAAAAATAATATTTGAAGCAAGAATGACTGAATCTTCCTGAATGAATGTAAAATATGAACCAACATGATCATGCACAAAATCTGCTAAGAAATATAAATGAGAGGAAACCCAGAACTAGACACTTGTAGCAATGTGCAAAATGCCAACTTTGACAAAGATCATGAGTAAACAGAGAGAAAAGATCATATACAAATGACACACTGACAGCAGATAGCCGTAATGAAAGCCAGAGACAATACAGAAGTATTTTCAATAGGTCGAGAAATAAAAAACTGTCATTCTAGAATGGTGTGCTTGGAAAAACTATTTTTAAAAATGCTAACAAGATAAACAAAAACACAAAAAATTTACTACCAGAAAACTAACATAAAAATAACTTCTAAGAAATGAATTGCTAGGAAAAAAAAGGAAAATAAACCCAGAAGGATAATCTAGGATGGAAAAACAGATGGTGAACAAAGAAAAATATAGGTGAATCTAAACAAATATTGTCTTTTAAATATTAATAACAATTGTGATATGCCACTTTTTTATAAGCATTCCAGATGATTTTTTTATCTTGATAAGTTTAATAAACAGCATTGTAATAGAAAAAGTTTTATAAACCATATCGAGGTTTAAAAAAGTAAATTATTACGAATGAGAAGAACTTAATGAAAAGTTAGTACATGTGAATTTATAGTCACTTCTATATTGCAATCCTTCCCTCTGTATAAAATAAACAGCAAACAAACAAACAAACAAACAATCCCCAGAGTAGTATTAGTCTCTTCCTGAGAAGTGTTACCTTTATTTCTGTTGAGTAAAAGTTTCGAATCATTTGCCTTTTGAAGAACATGCAGCCTAGTAACCATTCCAAGTCTTCTCAAGATCCACTCTTATTCCACACTTTGCATCCTCCTTTACCTTATGCATCTGACAAAACTCTATTCTGAGCATATATTCTGTGCTAATACTTTCTTCACAGATAGAAATGTACTTTTCTCCAGTCCCACCATGGCTCTGTCATTATTCTGAGAGATGCTTTCCAAATGCCACTTCCTTTAGGAAATTAAGTCTAACCTCCAACCTTACCTTCATAAGTGGAAATAACCCCTCTCACCCCAGAAGCAGCATGCTTTTGCTCAAGCCTCTCTTTTGAAACTTAGCATATTCTCTCTTGTGATATCTCTTCACATCTTACCTCCCTACTAGACTCTAAGCTGCTTAAACAAAATCTGTTTGAGTCAGCGTTAAAAATAGAGCCTTAGCATTAGACCTTACATACAGTAAGGTTTCAACAAATATTTGTAAAATTCATAAATGCAGGAATGAATAAATGAATAGATGAAATGGAAAACATCTCTGAAACAAGTAAAAGTTCAGGAACAATTTGAGAGGGATCAATCACTTGCAAACTATATAGAGTTTATATATACATTCATAATTATATATTCATATCTATACTTAACTAATAACTGATGGACCAATAAGAGTCCATCTTATAAGCAACGTGAGAATGAGAACAATTGGTGTAATATATTAAAGACTATGTATTAGGGAAATCCCACATGCAGCAAAACCAGAGCCTATTATATACAAATTTTTCTGTCCTTTCATGATTTGAAAAGTATCTTCTTTAAAATCATTTAAAATGAGCCACCAAATCCATAAAGCCTGAAAACAGCACTTTGTAAGTTTTAAGAAATCATTCTTTCAATCGTTTTTATTCATGTATAGATTCACATGTCTGAGAAATAACATATTCCCTCTCATCTGCACCAACAGTGACAGTATTGGCATTGGAAGAAATAAAGTGTTGTTGATTGTACTCTACATTTTTTGTGTGTGTTAGTATCCATCAGGTCGATTGTAGTGGTGGAAAAAAGAATACAGTCGGAAAAATAATAATATAGAGAAAAAGATGATTGGCAGGCTCCCCAAAACTTCTGACAGTGTTCTTATGATGGCTTTTTACAATAAATATTTATGTGACATGATAGTGTCTGCATAGATTATTCTAGCTCAAGAGGGATGCTGCATGTCATTTTTTCACTTTGCTAGCATTCAGAGAAATGCATATTGGTCATGAGTTACCAGCTCCAGGAGGCAAAATGACTGCATTGTCATAGAAGTATCAATTGGCCGGAATAGAAGAAGGAACCTGAAGGTAAGTGTTATTACTGATAGATTTCACAATTTTCAGCAGTAGGCGTTATACACATACACACAGATAGCCATTATATTTGCTTCCTATTTGTCAACATTATTCTATGACACATTTTCATCTTACTTTTGGCAATAATCAATTAAACATGATATTATCTTTATAAACTTATTAATAATGGACATTGTTATAAATTTCCTTTAAAAAGATGTCATTGCATTCATGTACAGCAAAACATGACAGAAAATTCAGATCAATTCAGCTTTTTTTCTGTATTAGAGGAAATAATTAAAACAAGGAATGTGTCAAGAAAAATGCCTTCCTGTGCTTATTTATCAGAAAATCACCAGGAGTAGACAATAAACTAAAGGTTTAGCTGAAATGATAATAATAAAAACTCAAATATTTTATATTCATATCATTAGTTAAAATAGTTCAATAGCTTCACATGGCTTTACTGTAAAGACCAAACACCATGTTTCCTTTGCGTTCTCCTCCAGTTATGATAGATTCCTTTCAGGTTCTTTTATCTCTGGGCCTTCTGAATACATGATCTAATTTTACTGAAGCCTCCAGCACCCACATATATACATGTCCTGACTCACTGCTCCCATCAAGTTCCCTTCACCATGACTACCCTCCATTACTTGGCTGACTTCCTATTTATATTTCAGATCTCAAATGCCTCAAGGAGGCTTCTTTTGATTCTCAAATCTACATAGGGTATAACTGTTATAAATTCCCAAAGAATCTATATTTCCCTTTTCATTAGACTGGAACTATCACTAATATCTATCTTTCCAAGAAAATTATAAATTATACATTAACAGGGACCATATCATTTTGAATTATTTTTAAGAATTTTAGTCTCACAGATATTGTCTGATATCTATAGCAGGTACTTACTAAATATTTGCTGAATGAATGCCACTGGACAAATCATTCCATTTCATATGTATATTCTAGATGTATTTTATATTTTCACTCTTAACCTATTTCATAGCTCCCAGATGATGGAGACCATGATTTATATTTGAGTGTCCTTAATAGTACCTACCACATAGTATGCTAAATAAATACAGATTAAAATCATTTTATTGTCTAAAATTTTGACAGCTGAAGAAAGTATTAAAATATCTCTCCGAAGTACACATGCTATATCTCACAGTTCTTTACCAAATTCTTCTTGTTGTTTAACATTTATACATACATACATACATACATACATACATACATACATATATATATTCGCACATACACATAAATATACATGTACATAAACATATATGCAAAACAAATAAAACAAACATACCTTTCCATTAACATTTTACTTTTTTCCTGTTATCCTAATTACAAATCCAACCACCTTATTTACTGTGTTTGATATTCTGAGTTTGTTCCCCCAAATCACGTTCTAACCTTCTGTACACTGCTCTGTGCCTCAAGAGGATGAAGTGTACAGGCTATATCGATTGGCTCCTTTGCTCTCTGGTTTCCAGTTGAGTTTGGCCAATGGTAGTCATTGGCAGATGATCAGAGCAGGAGAGGAGAAAAGGTATGGTTTATTTATTCTGGTTTATACCATGCTGATCTGTGGTTTGCAGTGGTGTGTCCTTCCACCTAAGGCAAGAGCTCCTGTAGTTGGCTCTTCTCACAGTTAAATCTCTCTCCAGGTATCATTCCTCTCCTTGCTTCATCAAGATTAGGAATGTTAATGGTTCCCACCATCGCTAGTCCCTGGGTACTCCACCATCCCTTATTGGTTCTCTTAACCCTTCCTACGAGTCTGTAATTACACCTTCTATTTAAATAGTCTCTTTGATTATCTCCGTTGTATATACCATTAAGTTCCTGCCAAACCCTTGGCTGATACACTAACATACATAAAGATCATCATACAGTCCCCACTTTGAGTAATGTTGTAGAGTAGACAGGGCATTGCACTGCCTGTGAAATAAAATAAAACCCCTCTGTTCTTGATTCCAAGGCTATAACAAAGACATTGCTGCCACTACTTCTTCTTGCCACTGAGCTTCCAGCTGAGAGTTAGTCAGTATTGTGTGTCACAGAAAAAATAAATACCATTAATTCCTGTGGATTTACTAGTTCAGTAGTTAGTCTTCAAATGGAGTCTCATAAATCTCTAGAGCAGAGCTTTTCAAACTTTACCGGAAATGTATCACTGGGGGATAACTAGAATGTACATTCAGATTCAGTGGATGCCACTGGGGTTTGCAGTTCTCTATTTCAAACTAGCTCCTGAGATTCTGCAACTCTAACCAGCTGATGATGCTGGTTCTAGACCAAACTTTGAGTATTAGGGCCCTTTGGATAATTATGGCAATGCCTCCAAGTTGGTCTAAGAAGTATGGGAAGGCTGAGAGAATGAACTTTTCCCCTGCATCATTACTTTCATCTTACATATTATAATTCCAAGTAAAATTTAATTATAGGCAGAAATGTGGTTTTATTTCTTTGAACACTTATAAACTACTAAATTACTAGCCTAATGCTCACTTTTCAAGTGAGGTCAATAGGTAAGATGATTTACCCAAAGTCATATCTATTTCATGACTGAGACACAACTAGAATCTAGGTCTCCTGCACTATAGCCAGTTACTGTTACTACTTTACTGTCTTGGATTTTTTGTTCTCCTCTCTCTTCTTCTGAGCTCTATTTTTGAACATCACATTACTTTGAAAATTTTGAGAAAAATCTATGTATTTTCACATAAGTTGTTGAGTTCCAATAGTATGAGGCCCATTTTAGGGCACCTGGAGCTTTTCAGGAAATGGGGGTAACATTAGGCCCCATCTTGTAATCTTGTTGGAAGGCACTCTTAAAGTAACTATCTTCTTATAAAGACAGACATTATCCTAAGTAATGTTTTCAAATGCAAAAATAAAAGAAAGTTTCAAATTTGGCCAATATTACCTTTCCTCTGTATTCTGAAATCTGTGGACATACATATTTTTAGCCTCTGGACTCCATATTGTCTGCCATTCTGCTTATCTGATCCTCTAAAATGCACTTTTTAAAAAATGTAATACAGGAACAGAAAACGTTCAAAAAATTTTTTTTCCATCTTTTTTCATAGTGTATGCATTTTTACATTAGGATCTATACAAAACCCAAGAAACATTTATTACCAGACAAATGCAACAGTTTGGATTGTCAATATTTACTCATATTCATCTTTAATTTCGCTATGCTCACTCACTAAATATAAAAATTGAAACCTTACTGTGATCTGAAGCCCTAACATGGTTGGTTCACTTTTCACATTGCTCTTGAATGCTACTCTTTCAAAATATTTACATTATGTTTCTTGTAACTCATAACCAGTAAGCTTGAAATTCACTTTTTAAATGTGTGGCTAAATCAGAAACATGAAAACCAACCTTGGAATATTTTGCTCTTTTCTAATATTATTGATGTATATCTGGACAAACATTCAATAAATTATGCATTTTTAATATCTTGTCACCCAGCAAAGACTATAATTTCTTTCTACAAATGAGCCTGTTTAACAGCTTAGAGTTAAAGGACTTGTGCTATAAATAACAAGCGAAGAACATTACCAAGAAGAGTTCCTTACTCTAAATAATAAAATCATAAAACTACTTCTGCTTGTGAGTCTCACAAAAAAGATGATTATTACATCATATTTCAAATTACCTTTTAGGTAAACATTCCAGAAAAGAAAAGGCCTCATGCAGGGAAAAGAAGAGCAAATCTTTGCCATCAATAGGTTATGTTCTGCTTATGCTATTGTCTTCACTTGGCATTATTTCCTTCAGATGTTCAAATTCAACTCATTTCCCAAACTGGAGTTACTTCTTCTTTTCCTAAAGGTACTCAACTTTAACTGCACATTAAAATCACCTGGAGTGACTTTAAAAAATGTCTGGGTTTTACCCTAGATCAAGTAAATTGGATAGCAGCTGTCTCATGTTTTGCAGAGGCAATATTCTCTTCTTATTTAAAAGAGCTAAGCAAAACAAAAACAAAACAAAAGCTTGAGGCAGGCATTATCTAAAATACTCTCAATTTTCTTGAAATAAATCAATTTCTGAGTCCTCAGGGTATTGCTCCTCATTTTTTGGAATGGATTTAATATTTGCTGTTAATATTAATACTTGTTATTTGGCATTACTATTTAATAATATATCGTTCCTTTTTACTTGGAGGAAGAGAAACATATGCAAGGCTTAGTACTAGAGAAAAACATGTTAAGTAGATCATCTTTGTTTTCCTTAAAGATTATTCGCATGTTGGTTCAATTCCCCTCTTACACTGGAAAAAGTGAAAGGGTAGATTATCTGTATTCCTGGTTTTCATCAGACATCTATCAAGATTTACATCTTCTTTATTAAAGAGATCTCATTCTAATTCAATAGATACACATAAACACAAAAATAAAGAAGCCCAGCATATTTGGGGCAGCATATCCTTAATAAGGTCAGAGTTGTACTTAAAAAGACACCCAGAGGTGTATTTATCTGAAAAAACTGAAAACACTATTTCCAAGGAACATGTGTATCCATATGTTAATTGCAGCATTATTTACAGTAGACAAGATATGGAGGCAACCTGGGTGTCCATAAATAGAGAAATGGATAAAGGAGAGGTGGTACATATATATAATGGACTATTACTCAGCCATAGAAAAGAATAAACTCTTGCCATCTGCAACAGTATGGATGGATCTAGAAGGTATTGTGCTGGGTGGAGTAAGTCATGCAGAGAAAAACAAATGCCATATGATTTTATGTATATGTGGAATCTAAAGAGAAAATTAACAAAACAGAAACAAACTCATAGATATATAGAAAACGTTTTGATGGTGGCCAGATGGCAGATGAGTTGAGGGGGTGGGCGAAAAAAAGAAAGGGATTAAGAAGTACAAATTGTTAGTTACAAAACATTCATGGGGATTTAAAGTATAGCATAAAGAACATAGTCAATAATATTGTAATAACTATCTATGGTGTGAGATGGGTACTAAATTTATCAGGATTATCTCTTCATAAGTTATATAAATGTCTAATCACTATGTAGTACACCTGAAAACATAATGCACGACAACTGTAAAAAATAAAAAAGACCCAGGAATAGAATTAGAAAATCTCCATTGTGCTATCACCAATGTAATAATTGATTCAAGCAAGCATCATTAATGAATATGAAATCCAATGAGTGAAAAGTTGTAGGAGAACAGAATATATTCACTGAATCAAAGTAATAACTCACAGATAACTTGTTAATTAACACATGAAAGTTACTTGGTTAATGGAGAGATGTAGCAGCCAACACCTTAATCAAGTCATCTAAGTTAACATTATAAAGAATGGCATAAACTAATATTATATGCCTCTTGATGTGATACAGTAGGAAGTACACAATATCACTTATCTACTATTCTTGCTCAAAACCTTTAACCTAATCATATTCATGAGAAAATCAGAAAAATTAAGATCAAAGAATTCTTAAAAATAAGTTATAATCATAAAAATGAGAGGCTGTTTATAATAAAGACAGCTAATGAAACATGAAAACTAAATTTAATGTGAGATATTCAATTGGATCCTGGGAGGCATCAGCTATAAATAAAACTTTTGAGACAATTGGGGAAACGTGAACATAAATTACATTCTTAGGTAATATACTTTCAAAGTTAAATTTGTAATGTTAGAAAATAGTATATTGACTATATAGCTGAATCTTGTTCTTAGGAGATACATGCTGAAATTTTAGGTATAGGATGATGGAATTTAATTTTAAATAGTGAAATGTTGACAATCAGTACACTTAGATATTAAAAATCTATTTTGCTAGTCTGCAATTTTCCTGGATCACCCCTGATAAATCTAATACCTATCTGACACTTAAAACTTTTTCAAATAAAAAACTGGTAAAAAAATTTAGATTTTGTATTAGAGGATTAATACCTTCACAAATTTTAACCTGTGATAAATTCAATTAAATGATGGTTAAGTGCTAATTTAAAAAACCAGTCAAAGGAAGCAGTGCTCTCTACTTGTATTGTTGTAAAGATTCTATAATGGTTGATGCATGTTACAGAGACGAACTGAATGTTTCAGATAGGCTTCCCAGACATTCTGACCTCTTAAATAGTAATTATTTTTAACTGTACATGACACCTGTCCTTACTCTTTGCTCCTATACTGTCCAATACCTATTTAGCATCTAATCAGTTTGTATTTTCCTTTTATTTTTCTGAAATAGAGAACTAAACAAATGATATATAAAACTATTCAAAAGTATAATACAGGAAAATTTCTGTGAAATTAGGAGAAATTTCAACCTTTAGACAGAAATGGCACAATGTATCAGGGAAAAAGGATATTAAACTTCAAGGTTAAGTGATAAAATCTTCATGTACTCAAGTAATAATAAACCAAGCCCCTTCAAGAAATCAAAATCAGGCTACTTTCAAACATTCTTACAAGAGCATTAGATGCCAGGAAAAAAAATGTTGTAGGAGAAAAAAATATAACCCACGGTTATTTGCCCGGCATAATTTACTTGACTTTTCATTATGGGCAGAAATAACTTTTATAAAAACCACAACATTATATACATATACGTAACATCATATACATATATAATCATATGCATATGCATAAAATGAAGATGATCACCACAAGAGTTGTAAGAAATAAATAGGATTTCGTACATAAAATGTCTAGCTCAAAGAAAATGTTTAATCAATAGTACACATTGTTAATATTTTTAATTTTTAAGACAACTAAGACCGGTACACACATAACGGCAGTACAAGGCAAAATAAACAAAGCCAAGAGAGCTCTGGAGACCCAAAGGATGGAGAGATCATTTAAGAGATAATTTAAGCCCCATCAGAAGAAGCTTCATGAAAAGGTGATGCTTCATTTCAGATACCCTTAGCAAATTTCAGTGGGACAAAGATAAACTGTTAATTAAAATTTGAGTCTGTGGAGGAAGAATCCTAGAAAAGTTTGAAAATCCATTGTATTTTCTTCTACTTCAGCAAATGTTCCTATTTTGTGTGTGTGTGTGTGTGTGTGTGTCTGTGTGTGTGTGTGTGTGTGTGTGTGGAATGAGGCTAAAGGAAGCATAAGTAAAATAATAAATGACAAGTTTTGAAAGAAACTATAAAAATACATGCTTTTGAAAATGAAAAATGCCATTCATTTATTAAATGAGATGGGCAAGAATATGATAAATGATTCTAGAAAGTTACAGAGTTTCAGCAGTATCTTTTAACTGTTCCTGTGAAGGTCAACTCTAATCTAATTACCAGAACAGCAGCTACTGCAATAGGAGTACAGGAAATTATGACAAAATAGGGAAGGATATGGATGCTGATTACCGAAACTAATTAAATGCACTCGAATCTGTAGGCCTGATGATGTTTATTATGCAGACATTTAGAAATGGCCTGAAGGCACTACAGAGCTCTACAAGTCATAACAGGAAAGGTGTGGAAGGCTGGTGAGAAATCTGAAATAAATTTCCTCTTAGTTATTGATTAGATTTTGTTTTCAGGGTTAGACAGGGGTATATTGATGAACAGAATGTATGCCAATGTAAATAGGTCAAAAGACATTTCATAAACAGGAAAAAACAAGAGTTCAAACAAGCAAGCATAGAATCAGTACATTCATACTGTAAACATAAAATAATTGATTTACAAACATTGTTAAATGAGTATTACTCTCTTCAAAGCAGTACAAAGTAACACAAACATGATATCCATTCATTTATTCACTCACTCATTCAAGCAACATTTTGCTTAATGTTCAACATGTGCCTGGCAGTGAACCCAGATAAAGACTCTGTAATATTGCAAAACTCAATCAATTTTTATAACTGTTAATGGTAGCATGTTTTCCTGTCCTGAGAGTGGATATAATTTTGGAAGTAACCTAAAGTGATTCTGACCTAAGTCTAGAATAAACTGCTTGACTAATTTGAGTAATATAATTTTCGTTACAAACCAGATATGATTAAAAAGTACTAAGTTTGTTTACTCATGTAATCTGTATACTGGCTTTCACAGAAATTTCAAAAGAAAAAGTTAAAAACCGTTTATAACATCACCATTAGTGAAAAAAATGTGTTGCCTGACATAGACCTCCTATAAAAGATGTTTATTTAGATGCTTGATCATTTATTGAAAATTCCATCTTATTGTTCTATTACACCTTGCATATGCAGGATACTTGTACAATATGAAGTATTTTCTGTATTTCTTTTTACTTTTAAAAATTTATGGAAGGAAAAATTATATTTTGAATTTTATTTAGAATTCCAGGAAGTTAAAGACTTCTAGGCCAAATGTATTTTATTAAGAGCTTTTTATTAAGAGCTACCATTTTCTGGACAAAAGCTAGCTACTAAATGAGTCTTGTAAGAGGGTACAGAGAATCCTTAATCTTAACCCATTCTAAAATTTTCTGAATTATCAATAAAGGCTACTCACGGATTAATGCTCAACTCCTCTTCCCTGGTGTAGAACATGGCATGTAAACTATCCAACTGAACCACTTATTGATTAGATCATAATGTATAGGGAGCTGTTAGATCTTTAAAAAAATGTTTAAAAGTTCTGTGTTCTAGAGACTTCTAAATTACAAATTCAGTTGAAATACAGAAAATATATTTCATATATCTAAAGCATGAAAATATACATGTGTATATGTAAGCCTACACAATTCTAATTGACAAATAAATTCTAGAAAACGAAGCATTACAGTGCTTCAGAGGAGGAGGTAGCAATTGGTGGTTCATAGTTTTAGCTGTTGTATTTACAAGTGGGTAGATAGGTATCATGGTAAATTTATTTGATTGAGTGTATTCTGAGGAATAAAGTAGAAAAACATGGGCTACAAAATGTACATCATCTTTCCTCCAATCACCAAAACTAAATGAGTCTTGTAAGAGGGCATTTTAAATCTTTGATCAAATATCTGCGGCTTTGTTTAGAATAATTTTATAATGTTCCAAAGGAAAAGGTGTCCCTCATGTAAGACTCTCTTGAGAAATACTTGATGTAAACCAAATATATCTTATAATGTTAGTAAACAGAACTAATAATCAACCTCACTCAGCTAGACATAATATTTAGAAAATTTAGGGAAAATGTCATAAGCAAGAGTCATGATATACAGATGAGGAGACTCCACTGTCCTTATTTTTTAAGAGCTTTATTAAGACATTATTTACATTATCATAAAATTCACCCACTTAAAATGTACATTTCAGTGAATTTCACAGTCTTGTACAATTATCATCACAAACTAATATTCAAACATATCATTCCCTCCCAAAAGAAAAACCATACTTATTAAGAGAACCCCTGTACCTCTTCCCCTCCACCTAAGCCTTAGGAAGCTACTAACCTACTTCTTGTCTCTATAGATTTGTCTCCTCGAGATGTTTCACATAAACAGAATCATATAACGTGCTTTCTTCAAGAGCTTTATTGTTTTCGTTCTTATATTTGGATCTAAGAATTATTTGTTTATTTGGTGTGAGCTGTGGTTCCAAATGCACTTTTTTGCATTCAGCTATCTTATCCAGCTGTTTCAAAGCTATTCGGTGAAGACTATTCTTCTCTATTGAATAACCTCAGCACCTCTGTCAAAAAACAACTGACTATAAATATAAGGGTTATTTATGGACTCCCAATTTTATTCCATTGGTCGTTATAAAATTTTATCCTGTTGGTCTATCCTTATGCCAGAACCATACTGTCTTGATTATTGGAGCTTTGTAATAAAGTTTTAAATCAAGCTGTGGGAGTCCTTCATATTTCAAGTGTTTTGGGTCCCTTGGATTTCTATATAAATTTTAGGATCAGCTTGTCAATTTCTTTTAAAAAGAACACTAGAATTTTGATAGAGGGTACATTGAATTTGTATATCACTTTAGGTATCTTGCCATTTTAACAATATTGTTTTGCAAACTGTGAACATGTTTTTATTATTAAGGTCTTTTTAGTTCCATTAAAAATATTTTATAGTTTTCTGTGTGAAGTCTTGTACTTTTTTTTGGTTATATTTTTTCTTAAGTGTTTTATTTATTTTGATGCTATTGTAAGTGGTACTATTTTTTTATTTCATTTGGATAGTTCATTGATAATGCAGAGAAATGAAACTGATTTTTTGTATAGTGATCTTAGATCTTACAACTTTGATTAAGTCATTTATTAGTTGAAATATTTTTTTGTGGATTGCTTAGGGTTTTTCTATAGAGTATCATATCATATGAGAATAAAGGTAGTTATACCTTTTCTTTTCCATTTGAATGCTTTTGTACCTTTTTCTCAGGTAATTGTCCTGGTTAGAAACCCCAAATATAATGTTGAATAAAAGTAAGAGTAGACAAGTTTGTTCCCAAAATTAAGAGAGAAAGCATACACTCTTTCACCAATAGGTATGATGTTAGCTATGGGTATTTGCAAGTTTTCTTATAGTAGGTTGAGGAAGTTGTCTTCTATTGCCAGCTCACTGAATGTGTTTATCATGATAGAATGCTGGTTTGTCAAAAGCTTTTTCTGCGTTTATAAAAATGATCATAAGATTTTTGTCATTTATTACATTAATAGGGTGTATTACATCGATTGATTTCCAGATGGTAAACAAACCTTGAATTCCTGGAATGCATTTTAATTGGTCATGGTGTATAATAATTTTTATATGTTGTTGCACTTACTAGTATTTTATTATGAATTTTGTATCTATATTCATAGGGAACATGGGCCTGCGCTTTATTTTCTTTTGATGTCTTTGCCTCGTTTTGGTATCAAGGTAATGATACTGGCCTCATAGTATATTTCAAAAGTTTTCTTCTGTTTTTCAGAAGAGCTTGTGAAGATTGGTATTTATTCTTCTTTAAAAGTTAAATATTTTTCACCAGTTAAGTATGGGTATTGCTATGTTCCATTGTCATTTTATAAAAGTAAGAAAAACAGAGTAGAGAAGACCTGTTTTTTTCTTGATTCTGCTGTTGAGAAGCTATGTGATTTTTGATAATCTCATTTTCCATGTCCGTAATTTAGAGATAAAGCCATCCATTTTATCTATTTTTTAAGGATTACTTTTGAAGATTAAGTGAAATGATGGATGCAAAAGCTTTGTGTAGCCAGAAAATGCCATTCCATTCTACCCTATTATGTTTAGTATTTCTTGTCTCTACTATGAAAAATTCTGTCTTCAGATAGTCAGATTGTTCATTAAGGATCTAAGAAGCATGCCTGGCACCTTAAGCTACATCTTTGGGGCAAGAATCATCACAATTGCAGTTTTGTTCACACTGTGCTGAAATGAGTGTCTGTGTCATGTTACCCAACTCCTTTTTCTTCCCATTACTCTTTCTTCTAAATGCTACACTCAAAAATGAAAGTCAGAGCTCTGCCAATTTCCCTACTTGCCAATTAAATTGTCTTTATGAGAAAATCAGCCATCACCTGGATATTCTTTTCACTTAAACAGATCAGAGAAGACTAATTCCTATAGTGCTTTCAACTGTTAAGAAAACAAAGCAAATCTCCAAATACCTGGTGTGTTTCTCCTAAAATGGACTATTTACCATCTAGAGAATTAGCTAAAAGAGCTGCTACACATCTGTCTATATGTCAGAACCTAGTATTTAGTGAATTAATATATTTATTTCTTTAACCTTAAGAATAAAGTTAGTCCCATGTTTACACATAATTACATAAAATTAGCCACCACTGCTTCTAATATCCTACTCTTCCATCCTCCAACATACCTCACCCTTTTCCTAACCCTGTCCTCTATTCTGGGCCTCATTGCATCTGCCAACAAGGTCATATTTTTTGGAGAACACATGCTTTAGAAGAGAAAGAAAGAAAAAACTGACAGAATGATTAAACTTCTGGTTGTAGAACCCAAGATAAGCCTTTGGGCAATGCCAATCAACCTGAATGATGTGCCACAAAAGTACCTTTTCTCTATATTGTCTATAGCTTTTACTTCAATTTATTTCCTTGCCGACATCTTCAACAATTAGATTAGATTAAAGAAAATTTTAAAATCTCTTCTTAAAACACAATTCTTGAAGGGTTATGGCAACCAGTGACTCATATCTCAGAAAAATCAATATAATTAAATTGCTTTCCTTTCAAGATCTATCTGTGTTCTATCAGCTATATTGAAAAATGAATAATTTTACTTGGCAGAACACATAAAGTAGATTAAGATCATTTTGCATGAGAAGCAATTTGTAAAGTTGAAAAGAGTTGGCAGGATACCATAGCACAGTATTTGGGGCACTGTAATGGTAACAATTATCACTTACTTAGTATGTTCTAGGCACAATTCCAAGTGAGTTATTCCATTTAATCCTCTTGACGACCTTATGAAATAGGTACTATTATTATTTTTGTTTTATAGATGAGAAAATTGATGTTAAGAGAGATTAAGAAAGTTGTCTGAGAACACACCATCCAGAGGTAGAGAGCCAGGATTTAAACTTAGGCCTGTCTGAACTCAGAATGAATTCTAAAAGTTTATGATTGGCCCCCTAAAGGCTGAAGAACAGAAGCACTAGAATTTATAAGATAGATAAAGACGAAGTGCAGATAGAAGGGACCATTCCTCAGAAAATCTTCATTGATATCAAATATTAGTCTAGTCCTAGATCTAGGAAACAGCTAGCAAAATTATTATGCTGCCCCACACATACTTCTTGAGGTCAAATTTTAGTTAGGTGCATACTATCTCTGGTCACTTTTTTTTTTATCTTATAGGCTTTTGTAAAGTAAACTGGGGGCTTAACAAGTTTCACATTATTTGCATAGACAATTGCTATCTAAATTGCAAATAGCTGATATTAAAATGGTCTATTGGCCCCATGGCCACTTGATTATTGAAGATTCCTTGACTACATATAAGCATAAGTAGATTATAAAATCTAAAAAGTCTAAATTAAAATTGGCTCTTGTTTCCTTTTGTCATATTTTTTAGGCACTGTGATTTATTGTTATAATAATTTGGCCTACTACTGACATTATGTAAAATTAATTAACAAATTCAGATTAAAATGGAAGGTAGTAGTGCAATAATTTCAAATGTGCTTACATCTAAAATTAGACTATCAGGCACATAATTGTGAATCAAGATTATTCTGAATTAACATCTTTAAATCCAAATTAAGTCTTGTTTTAAGGCTTTTCTTTTGTAGGAATATTTAAACTTCCCTAAGAATAACACTTGATAACCAAAAGACGATAATACTGTCTCACACTTAACTTGAGCTGGCCATCCATGCTTAATTTATGTATTTGTTCTGCCGAATCTCATACATATATTATCCCTAGCCTGTTAAAAATAATTACAAGAAAGGACATAAAGCCAATGAATTTTTACAATGGATTTAATTAATTACTAAATCCATAAAATTTACTAATTATTATGATTTTAAAAAGCATGATTAATAAGCATGATTGAAAAATTTAGCTACTAATCAGATAGATTCCTGTTAATTCCTGTATTTAATGAACTTACATTTGAAAAAGTGAAATGAGATTATATAAAAAATAATGAAACTAATAATAAAACTAAGTAGAGAATGACATAAACTAGCTCAGATGGGAAGAGCTTCATCTGATCAGCATAAGTAAGCTAAATAAATTTCATGTGGTAATACATGAAAAGTGCTTAAAATCACTTTTAATAAAAGTAGTAATTATTACTATTCAACATGTCTAAATTTTATGAATTTTTTATTTAAGTTCATATGTTTAAATACCAATATATGCTTCTATTTTAACATTTTGGGTTAAAATAAATTTACACACACACACACACACACACACACACACACACACACACACACACTGTGCTGCTATTATATAGAAAGCATCCTGATCACAAAACTTCTTAAAACTCAAGGTAATAGTACTGTATCCTTGAAAATAATTAAAATATATTAATTAATTAAAAAAAAGGTAATATTGTGAACACTGATATTTGTGCTGAAATGAAATACAATAATGTTTTTGAGGGGGGAAAAGAAGAGAATTAACATGAATTAAGTATCTAGTAATTACCCAACACTTTACACATTTTATGAAATACATAATTTAGTGTCCATTCATTAGAGTTCCTGCCTTCTAAATTATAGGTCTTTTCCTTTATAGCTCCATTGACACCAGGTTTTACACTGTCACACTTGCTGTTATTAAAAATAACTCTTCCCACCATAGTGCATTATAACATATCTAACCTGTTGTAGATTGAAGAACCAGACAATTAAACAGAGTAAAGTATGTATGAAAAGACCAAGTAGAGACTTAATTAACTCTATTAAAGAACATGGGAGACATTGATTATGTGGCCTATGTTTTGACTTCTCAGAGCTTTTTGCTCTTTCTTAGCTGAGTTTGGAAAATTCAGGTGTGTCATATATCACAACTCCATATAAAGTGTTCATGTCTGTACTTTCTTTTATTGTTATAATGGCTGACTTAAAACAGAAAAATCAAAAGAGTACATCTTCTATTGCTGCCTCTGGATGTGTAATGCCATCATGAATTGCTTAAAAATACCAATGCCAACCCTCATTTCAGCTTGACTCTAGTCCAAGGGATAGTTTACAAATCAGAAAGGAAAGCTCCATCCTTCCCACTATAAAGACAAACATAAGGAGAAGAAGCAGAAGAAGGAAAAGGAGAAGGGAGAGGAGGAAGAAGAATGAGAAAAGAAGGATGAAGAACAATTTTCTTTGTTTATAAAGAGAAAGGGGGCAGCTAGCTGCCTTCTCATCCCCTATTGAAAGAAACGGGGGAGGAGGGGTAGGAAGGAGTAGAATCCTTCCTCTAACCAACTAGAATGAAAATAAATCTCTCCAAAGAGGAGATAAGCCCCAGTCTCTAGTTTTAAAATGCAAAGATTTCTCCAAGGGTGCAGGACTCATCACCACTTGAAACTTAGACATACACCTCCAGAGTTTATCTAAGAAACTTTTTAAGATGGAACAGAAAAAATAAAAGTTTTATTACATTTTCTTAGACTTTGCTGTAAACTTGTTTGAAATGTCATCCTGACTTCCTGGTTTTTGTGGGTTACCTACATGTATGTACTCTCCTGTTGTTTACTCAATAATTAATTAATGTTCTTTTTTTCCACATAGATGTGGATAGGCTTCTCTTGGTAAGAGTTTTTGCTTACCAATGCACTTGCAATTCATCAGACAAATCCCAATCAATTCTCAATACTAAAATAAATCCCCTCTCCTTCAGATGAATGTATGGGCTACATAATCCAAGTGTTGTCACAGCTATCATTAGCATGTTTTTAGGAAAATACATTCCTAATTCTGAAGGCAGAGATGTGTGTGAAAGAATAGGTTTAAAAATTCGGACTCCTTTTTATACATTATATATTCAAACTTAAAATACAGTAATTGCATTTTTTTCATGAACAAATAAGCTATGAGAAAATGAAATGCTCAAAATCAAATATGAGGAAATCACTCAAGCTTAAAAAAGTTTTCTTCTATCTCATTTCCCTGTTTTATTCTCTTAACAACACTTACTGTTATCTAAAATTAGCTTTTATTCTACTTTTTAATATTAAAGTATAATTTCCATATAGTAAAATCACCATATGTAATATATAGAAAAAAAATTTCTTTTTCTTTTTCTTTTTTTCTTTTTCTTTCTTTCTTTCTTTCTTTCTTTCTTTCTTTCTTTCTTTCTTTCTTTTTTTTGTAAAATAAAACTCTGGCAAACTAACAGTGAAAAAAAGAAAATTTCTAAAAGCAAGTGTTATGTATGTTTTTTTGGTTTCCTCCTCACTAAGCACTGTAGAAAATGTTTTGCTTAAAGACAGAATAAACTAAAACTGAGGAATTATATAGTTGGGCCTTTCTTCCTCCTAAAAGGCGGCAAGCTGTTGTAATAGTATACACAGATGTCCTTAAATGCACTAAGAAATCAAAGCAGAGAGAGCACCAGTTGTACTACCCATTCCATCAAGAAAGTTAGAATGTTGCCTATTTCAAGAGGGTCACTGTTAATAGAGAAAAGAGTGTGTGTATTGGCTTGAAGACAGAGATATGTGTTGGAATTAAATACCTGTTACTTACTAACCTCAGAGAAGTTGTTTAGCATCTCATTTGTAAAATGGAAATACTAGTATTCTTTCATATAATTATTAGCATAACATACAGAAAATAAGGATAACAGATTAGTTTCTGCTACAAGCAAGATTAAATAGTAGTTGACATTATTGTTGTTGTAATTACTACCGTAGTTATTATTATTATTTAGCAATCCTCATCATCCCAGACAGAATCATCTCACTCTCCTCTGAACATCTCTTGAATTTCATGTTAACTCTTTTAAAAGAAATAGCCATTCTTATGTGAAAACTGGAGGAAGCAGTACCTCACTGAAGGAATAAAGAAATGTCTGAGTTCTGTTTGCATCCTAGAGAACACTCAGAGACAGACAATAATTGCTTTCTCCCTTAGGAAGTTAATGCTCTTATTATACAATTTGGCTACAGTGACTGGATATTCTGCTCCCGTGCTTTCCTTGACCACAAATTAAGATAAGAAGTGAGTGGGGAAAGGAAATTCTCTGGGTTCCTTTTTGAGGATTTGGATTGAAGAGATAGGAAGCATGAAAGTGGCTTTGTAAAATCCCCTAATCAAATGTCTGACTGGACTTTCAGTTACATTAGCACAAGGAACTTGGTCAAAATAAACTGTTCTTTGTCTCTATGCTTTTATATTTTCCATCCCTTTTTATTAGATTCCTAAAGAAGACCTCTTTTGAAAAAATCCTATACTTTGTGAACTAAGGGAAAGAAGAATTTTTCCACCTTGGGGGCATTTGTGAATTATGTGTAACTAGGGTCTATGGTGGCTGTGGCTGACCCTGACTGTGCTTATTCTCCCTGCCTGGGTCTCAAAGATAAACTTGTAATTAAAAAGATATGTAATAAGGTGAAAAAAAGGAAAGTAAAAGATGATCCTAGACTTATATCTTTTTTACATATGATTACCAAAAAAAAAAAAAAACAAACAAACCCCTCTTAAGGCAATTATCACGTATATGTGACATTTCCCATTGTAGAATGCAGATCTAGTGGGGAAATTAACTTCGTCTCATTCACCTTGGTCTCCTCCACAACACCTCCATACAAATGCTCAGTATATATGGGTTAAGCCTTATAGAATTTGTGGGTACTCTTATTAGCACATATATTATGAGGTAATATGTGTGGTGCAAAAGGACCTGGATCAAGAAAATCAAGGATTTAGTTCTGGCTCTGATATTGTTGAACCTATCTGGGACTTTACTGTCTCAAATTAAAGATTGAGTTGAGTTATCTTTAATTCAACTTCTAGCTCTAAAATGGAAGGGAGGGAGGAGGAAGGAAGGGAGGGAGGGAGGGAGGAAGGAAGGAAGGAAGGAAGGAAGGAAGGAAGGAAGGAAGGAAGGAAGGAA
The DNA here is from genome assembly GCA_030015415.1 of Cynopterus sphinx. Lineage (NCBI taxonomy): Eukaryota > Metazoa > Chordata > Mammalia > Chiroptera > Pteropodidae > Cynopterus > Cynopterus sphinx. The sequence goes on along the minus strand of CM057383.1, from coordinate 80,423,940 downwards.
GGAAGGAGGGGAGTAGGTACTTCTCTTATGAGAGAAAACTCAATCACAAAAGATTCCCTAAGGAATCATACTTATTTAATTACTTCAATATATGGCTTCAGAGAATGTGGAAATCGCCGTTAAAATACAAATTTTGGTGAATTGAAAAGAATTTGGAGGAAAAATGAAATTTCCCATGTCCAGCTAGATGCAAGAAAGAGAATGTGGATGCATCATTGAAAATTACCTATTTCCAATGTCATTCTGCAAGTTCGTCCTGCTCTGTTGTGTTAGCACATCTGTATCTTTTATTTGGCCTGTGGTAACAATAAAATTTCTCTCTTTATTTGCTAAAGCTTGAGCATCTATCCTGCTCCTAGTCTTTTAACTCAGAAGGTGAAGAGCCAAATCAGTCAATTAAAATGCACAGTATCAGTGGTGTGTGCTTCAATAGTTTAAAATTGCTATCTACTGCTCTATGCAATAACACAGGAGAGAGCCTTTTCCGGAATGCAGATAACAAGAACCTTATCTTGCCGTAACAACCTCCAGCAATCAATTATGTTGCTACTAGTTGATAGTAGTAAAACCTTTCCAATACATGAAATTCATTTTAAAAGACAGCACAGATCATATCTGTCCACTAAATTTCTACAAGCTCCAAATATTGCCTTCCCATATGTTTAAATGTTAACAAACCTTTTAAAACTACTTTCTATGTACTTCAACACATTACTGAGTTTCCCCAAATTCATTAAATGGTTGAATAACTAATTAAAAATAAAGTGCTACTGAGCTCACTCTTTTAAGAAGCTCAACTATCTGATGGTTCTTTGAAAGAAGCAATTATTTGTGTTTACTATAATTTGTTTTCTATAATAGTATATAATCGCTTTTGAAACATCATGCAAAAGATACAATGTGATAAATACTAAACAGGGGAGAAAAAAAGAAACATGAAGATATTTATTAGCCTGCTGTCACAATCTCAATCTTATTTTCTACTATCGTGTAGTGTGAAGACATTACAGCATTGGGAGATAGACAATAAACATCAAGTATGAACAATGAAGGATCTTCAATAAGGTAGAGAGAGCAGAGCAAACACTAAAGCATAATACCTTTCTAGTTGAGATTAACTAGGAGGTCATTTTAATTTCTTAGTGTATATATTATCCTCTAGAAGTAAAATTGATTCAGATTGGCTAATTTTTAGTACTGTCTCATCCGAGATCCAAAATACCTAACCAGCATCTTATAACGTATTTAACATAGAATGGAACAAATTAAATCCCAGTTGAAGGTCCCAACATGAATACTAAGGGCCATTATAACACTTAACAAGCAAAACTCAAGTTTAATAGATTCCTCAGAATAAGTTAAAAATTCCAAAAGAAATAGAGTAGACCACATTAATTTTTAATGTAGACCACTATAAAGTTATTTTACATCAAATACTAGGATATCAATATATTGGTGTTAAGTACCACATCTAAATAACATCTGTACTAATTTTTGAAGCATTCAGAACAAAAAAGAAAGGAGAAGAATTGGAGGGGATTCTTTTTACTGCCTATCTCATGGTAGCTCAAACTCCAAATTTATTATCGAATCTCTTTAAGAATTGCCTGCCCCTACCATCACTCCCCAATTACCACCTCCACATAAAAAAAAATTTAATAATAATGATAATAATATTACTTACTAACTTAATTAAAATCTCCCTGGTCTGGTTATAGATACCCAGAACAAATTAAAAGGAAATCATGGAAAGCCTGTCCCTCAAGTGAGTCACAAGTGTTGATTTGATCACATAAGGTCCATAATAAAACACTGGATATAAAAATAACATCCAGGTCAGAGATATATTCTGTAATCTGGTAGCTAAAAAGACAAGTCTGTACTTGGAAAAGGCAAGACTAAGTAAGTAAAGCGGATGCAGTGATCACATTGAATGATAATTTATAATTAAGAAAAATTTATCTTGCATGTGACAAACAATATAGTTTATCATAAATATTGCTTGCTTGACAGTACATAGAGACTCCACAGGAATACAAGGCAATTGAAAGATAAATGTGATGACCATAAACACAGTCCCTAAAATTCTGTTTGAACATAGCATAAACAGAGCTTTTAGAACATGTTTACACTTAATTATAAATATTTAATTGCAGACACATAAAGCTCATTGAGAAGTATCCAACTATATACAGATCAAGGATATTAAAGTATAAGTTCTTTTTACATTTTAAAAAGAAAGTTTAAAAAATACAACAATTCTAATATTTTCTGTTTTATTCTTTGTTACACGAAAAGCTTGGGTCACTGATTTGTTATGGAAGAATTTCAGAGCAGTATTAATCAAGTAACTAACTTCTGAACAAGAGTCTTCTCATATAGCTCCTATATTATAATGATCTTACTATATTAATAACATTGTTCAAGAAAGAGTACATTGAAAAAAGTGTTTTTACATGTGAATCCCTTCTCATTTGGTATATAGATGGACACCAATATTTACAAAGACCATATTTTTTAAATGGTTCTCTTCAAAAATATCTGAAATCCAATTCATGTTATCAGAACCAAAAGACTGTTCAAAAGTTTTTGAAAAATGAACATAATCATTAAATGAAGCACTGGGTATAAATAGCACAATTAAGAATTACATAAGTATGTGGTATAATTTAGTTAATTTCAACTGGAGTCCATCTTTTGTGTCAATGAAAATAAAGAAATTTATAAGTATTAAGCTGTTCAACAATAAGTATTTTATCCAGTTACAACTTCACAACGTTTTTATCACATCTGTGATATCAGTGCTGTCCAGTACGGTAGCCACTAGGCGTGTGTGACTATTGAGCACTTGGACTGTGGTTTATGTAACTGAGAATCCAAACTTTTAAATTAATTTTATTTTAATTAATTTAAATTAAAAAGCCCCTTGTGATTTTTAGTCACCATATAAAACAGTATAGTTCAGTTCATTAACAACTTGTATAATTTATCCCATGTTAATTTTACTCTCTAAATGGCATAGCTCTGCCTTAGAAGTGATTAATGACCTATAGATACTTAAACTTGAAGAAAAAAAGAATGTAGTATTTTTAACCCACCACTATATCTTTAGTAATTCTCAGAATTCCTGAGTAATTGTTGTATAAGTTAATACATAAATACTAAATCATTGCTAATCATTTACTAAATCATTGCTATCCACAAGGATAACCTTCAAACTGGAAGGAAGAGAATAAACCTGAGAGCAGACTGGCAAGATCAGCTCAATCTCTGGCTTTAAACATTCTTATGAAATATTATGAAATATTTCTCTACAAATGGAATCCATCCACAAATAAACATTGTTAGGAAAAATTTAACATGTTGTGTTATACAATATATTTAGTATAAGATATTTTGAGTTATAACTAAGAATTATTACATAATTTAAGTGCTTTTGTATTTGAATTTGTTATTGTTAGCTCTAAATAGCACAGTTTTCATTGCCATTCGTTAATAAAAAAAAAATAGGTTGCATTTTGCTAAGTGAAAGTGAAAGAATATCAGGAAACCTGATGGTGAAGGTTTTACAATGGTTCAAAGAGAAAAAAAACGGCACAATGATTGAGTTATTACTCGACACATGGTAGTAAAACCTGTAGTGTAGCTAATAAGGCTGGTCTACTAATCTGGCTACAGTTTTTAAAGCACTTAATTGGTAAAAAAACTATTATTTTTGTGGAATTATTAGATTTTTCTAAATTATTGTTAAGTAGTCAAGCTTTGCCTTTCACAGTATTGCTTTGTATTACTTCTTGTCCAGTTACAAATATTTTAATGCTAAAGAAGTATATTGCTGTCATTAATTTCCATGAAATTGTATTAAGTTGCTAACTATTAAGTTCTAACTATGTTAATGGTTTCTGGAAGATTGGAAAATCTCAGAGGAATATTTTCACTCAAAGGTTCAAAAGAGCATGCTGTTTTTACCCATGGTGCATGGACAGAATAAGAGTTATCACTAAAACAAAATAAAGCACTCATTTGAAAATTTTAAAAAATAGCTAAAGTATAGTAGATAAAATTTAGTTTCAGGAAAATATTTATTTTCACATAACAATATTTAAAATTGAGTATGATTAGTTTTATGGATTTTTTGGTATTTAATTTATAAATATATATTTTACTACATCATTGTATATAAATTATATGCACAAGAATTCTAGGCAGAATGCTAGCCAGTTTTATATTTGTTCATAATTTTGTACATGATTAAGGTTAAAATAAAAATAATCTAAATCAACACCGGGATTGACAAGAAGTTGTTTTGATTTTTTTGTTATTTCTATTTGTTTCTTCTCTTTTGAAAGAGTTTGCTTATTACTCGAATTTGAAGGGGTTAAGATAATTTAATGGTTGCCTATGAACTTCAGGAAAACATTCAAGACCTGTTATGAACTATGTCTGGCTAACTTCTGCAGCCCACTCTCTTTCCTGACACTTACCCTGCATTCTAAACAAATCTAATTATCTAAATTCCCAGAAAGCTTTTTATTCTCTCATATCTCCATGCCATATAATACTCTTTAATTCTTTTGGTTTAGTTTTAATTCATAAATTAATGTTTCTTTTTTGGCTTAGGTTATGGCTACACATTGTATTCAGACTGAAATTCAGTGCTATTGCAGGCTTTTCCAGGTAGGCCTATTCTTGCTTTCTCCTAAAAGTATGGGTATTCATTCTATACTCTAATCGTATTGACATTTTAACTGGCCTATCTACCTCAATTATCCATAAACACTTTAAATTCAAGGATTATGTCTATATTTCCAGTTTAGTCCCAAATACATAGCAATTAGCAATCAATAGTTTCAAATGAGTAAATAGTGGGATAACGAGCATCTACCGACTCGCAATTTGTGTAAGTCCGGAGGAATTTTATTCCACAGTATTAAAGTTAAAGTATATTAAAAATATCATTATTAACCCACTTTCAAAAATTTTTGTTAAATCATATTAAATCAAAACATTACCAGAAGAATTAAGACGAGTATAATACTGGCCTAATTTTAAAAAGGGGGTGCAAGTGAGTTTTGAATCTTGCACCCATGTCTAGATGTATTAATTTCTAGAGCTGCTTTAACAAAATACCACAAATGGGATGGCTTAAAACAATATAAATTTATTCTCTTACAGTGTTGGAGACTAGAAGACCTAAATCAAGGTGCTAACAGGGTCATGCTCTCGCTAAAGGGTTAAGGGAGGATCTGTTCCATGCCTGCCTCTTAGTTTCTGATGTTGCTAGCCATCCTTTGCATTTCTATGCTTGTAGACACATCACAAAATCTCTGCCTCCATCATCACATGACATTCATCCTGTATGACTGTACCTGTGTCTCTTCTATTATGACATCAGTCATGCTAGATTAGGGCTCTCTCTAACCACCTCATATTAACTTGATTACATCTCCAAAGGCGCTAGTTCCAAATAAGGTCTCATTCACATGGAAAATGAAATGGAAATTTCTAGGTCTCCATTAAGGTTCATTAAGAAAAAAAGGGAGGTCCAACAAACACTATTAATTTGCTTTAAAGTTACTATGCTGCTTAATTTAGATAACGTCAAAGAGATAGTGTACTTTAATTTTAAAAGCATTTAGCATAGTCATGAAGGATTAGAAGGATAGGAAAATATTGAATTCAGAAATGATTAGCTAATCCCCAAAAGATTGCAATTGCAATTGCATATTTTTCATATTGTTAACTTTGACGGGTGATCCATAATGCTCTGATGCAAAATTCTATGATCATTTTTTGAAATTCTATATTTTTATCAAAAATTTACATCAAAGTATGTTTATCTAACATGTACAAGACTAAAAAGCATAAGGAGCTGACATTGTAGAAAAACAGAATAAACAAAATAAAAATGTAAGCATCTCTACAATGATGCTAGACCAGTATTAAATTTAAGTTAATTGAATTGAACAAGAATATATATTTGGCCAATAGGTTCAAAAAGTCATCTGCACAATAACAAGATTGGGCAGAATCACTCAGTAGTAGATCACATAAAAGCAATTTTAAAGTCAATATATGCTAATAATATAATGTAATTAACAGTGATAAAATTAAAATTCTAATACAGTCGTAAGTGGCACTTAGGCTTACTCACAGAATCTGGAAAAAGGTCAGAACACTGCTACACACAGAGTAGGCTAATTCTCAAGTGGACTAGCCACATTTTGAAGCTGGAATGTTGTAAGAAAAACAGGGAGAATCGATGAAATGACTGGAACTTTAAGTTTGGAAAATAGAAGGTAAGAAAAAATCACCTTTAAGTATCTGAAAGATGGTCATATAAAAGAGCAATTACACTAATTTTAAGTAATGTGGTTGAGAATATGACCAGTGGCAAAAAATCAGAGGCAGGTCTCAGAAAAATATATAGGCAAAAATATTTGTCAATAAGCATCATTCAAAATTGTAAATGCTGCTTTGTCAACTCTAAATGGAACCATTTTGTCTGATGACAAATTTAAGTCTCAGCTCCTCAGAATGCCATGCACACACACACACCGAGCATCTATTAGTACAGTCTTTATCAAGGGTGCAGTTTCATTTCATGCCAATCTGTTCATAATTCTCCAAATTATCTGTGATCGTTCCATGTCTCAATGTCTCTACATATTGTCTCCTCTGCCTGGAATGTTCAATATTGTCTAAGCTTCATGTTCATAGCCTGGCTCAAATGTTACTCTTCATAATGCCTTTTCCAGCTTCTGCCACCTGTTAGATTTCCTACTTCAGTGTTCTATACCTTGAATATACACATCTATTTTACCCTTTATTACAGGGTATTGTAGTCTAGTCATTTCACTAATCTCTCTCTCCTATTAGATTGTGAGCTCCAGAAAGTGAGGAGAACTCTCTCGATTTTACCCCTCTCTGGTGCCCAGCACAATGTCTGCTAATTAATAGGTAATCAAAAAAATAATAAATGCTGAATAAATGCTATAGAGTACATTTCCCTACTGAGCAAGATATTATGTTGGATAACCTTTAAGAGCTATTTAAAATTGAATAAACTATAGAGCCTTTGTTCATATTAGGATTAAACACAGAAACCAAGTAGTCCGGGAATTGATTAATACAGAAATAGCGTGCATAAGTGTTGAGAAATAAAATTGGCAAACATACAGAGGTCTGATATTTATTAAAGGCTGGTCTAATTATCTATATAAGAAAATTTTCAAATATTCCCTACCTCTACCTAGCTCATTATCAGAGCCTCAAAGCACCATAATTCTTAATAGTCATATATTACATAGTGACTTTGCTTTATTCCTTTGTTTTTTCCAAATATTACTTTCCAAATATTTCTTTAGTGTCACTTTTGTTTAAAATTTAGATAATCTGTTGACAGCCATACCACCTGAACATGCCTGATCTTATAGAAAAATTAGGTAATATACTTTAAAAAAAATTAGCTGAACCAGTATTGGCATAAAAATCTCAGCAAACCAAAAGAAGCATGGCTATTATTAAGAGCCGGTGACAGAATTACTCCTTCTGTCTCCTTTGTTATATGAGTGATGAGAACAAAAGGCTATTAAAAAAAAGAAAAATTGACAAAATATTGTAATATTTAATTTTCAAAAGATTTATTTAAGTTTCCTTCTAAGCACACTGCATGAGAATTATGTCTGATTCCTATCACTCACTGAATATTATGCATTCAATAAAATCTTTTAAGAGTCTTATAGTGAAACTGTCTTTGTTACTCTAAAAATATATATCAGGTATTCTAAAAAATATATCACTACTGAAATATGGGGGCGATCCATAATGGTAATAGATAAATTAGAGCCAGTCACATGCCCATTCCTCTAACTGCATAAACTGAAAAAAAAAAAATATGAGAAGGGGGTTATCAACCAGAAGAGGATTCATCCCTCATGAAGACAATGAAATTCTATTTTCCAAATTATATTCATTGGTGATACTAATAATGGTATTATATTTGCAGAGATTTTGACTCTGCAAATTATCAGGAGGTAGTAAAGAAATACAGCTCATTCCTACTGAGAGTACAAAGTGAGGAAACTAAGGGCAAACACTCTGAAAACCTTGGTCAACATTCCAGAGAAAGACCTTGGAAAGACCCCGGAGCCCAAATGATATTAGGGGTGTTGTATATGAATAATATTAGACTGGGCTCTTAATTGAAACTGACAGATGTACAACTAAAATCAGCTTAAACAGTGAAGATAATATACCTGATTATAAACCAAAACTTCTATGAAAAATATCAGCTTCAATCATATTTGGATCTAGGGTTCAAATAATCTCACCAGGACTAAGGCTCTCTTCTTTTTACTGACTTTGTTTTCCTCTGCAATGGCTTCATTATAAGGGAAGCTCCCTCTAATGGCAATTTTCAGCAGGCCCAGACTTAGATCCTACTAGCTTAACCACGCCAATAGAGAGTGGGTACCTCACCACTAGTAGTTCTAGTGAAAGTCCCAGGCCTAAATCTTCCTCAACTCAAGTCATTACTCTGACACTAATTGGCCATTAAGAGTGGGGTTAGGGGAAGGGCAAAACTCATGGATTGTAATAAGGAAAGGATGGGAGGGCCTATTGCCAGTAGAAAACAAAGGACAGATGCTAGATAAGCAAAAGCTATAAATAGCTATTATATGTGCACTCCCTTTCCTTTTTGATGCCATAGCAATGTGGCTCCTCTCACTGATGTTAAATATAATTAGGATTCTGCTGCCTTACAACATTACAGAAGATATTCTATTATAGTTAGAAAGGTGAATCCTTCTTATCAAATTAACTGTTGACCCTTTCCAGGTAAAAGCCATAAAAACTTCCTTTAAGATGTATAGTAAGCAGTCTGATATGACTACTTTCCACCTAGGAAGAATGCACTAATATCACAAAGATAAGAATTAAGGAAGAAAATTTATAACAATGTCAAAGAAGTAATTTATCATTCCTTACATTGTTGCTTTCACAGAAACAAAGGAGATTTCTTCAACGGAGGAAAAGAAGAGCTCTGTAAGCATAGCCACTGGGATACAGACAAGGCAGAAAGATGATGAGCAAAGGAAAAAAAAATTGGCTGACAAATAAGTTAGAATTTTGTTTCAGAGACTAACATGTTCATGAAAGACAACTATGACTATGGTCCAAATATAGTTAAGATCTCCAGTTGCTGATTTGTGAGTTTAACAACTGCCATTCTAATTCTAATTTAATCAAACAAATTACAGAGGTGTAGTAAGTGTTCATATATCTAAAGAACTATGCAAGGAAACACATCCAATTATGTGTTTGCCAGTTACACTGCATTTAAACCTCTCTGCTGGCTCTCCTACAAATCCTACCCAACATATCTCATAAATACCATTTCACAACATCAAATGCTTCTCAAAAATTTGAAATGGTTGGTTCCCTGGTCGTAACTGCATTAAATATAAATCTCCTGTTCTGCATTTTAAATCACTTTGTAACTCATACCTGCCTACTAGCAATTCTGTTTGCCACACTTCTTAATATGTACTCTGCAATTCATTTTGATCTTTTTATTGTTCAGTTTATACACCCCATGCTTTTTTCTATCTCTAGAACTTTGGTCATTCAGATTCCCCACTGAGGTAGAAAGAATAATGACCCCATAAAGACTTCCATGTCCTAATCCCCAGAACCTGTGAACATGTTGTCTTACATGACAAAATGGATAATGCAGATATCATTAAGTTAAGAATCTTAAAATAGGGAGGTGATTCTGGATTATCCAGCTGGGCCTAATATAAAAACAGAGTCCTCATAAAAAGGAGTCAGGAGGATGCCAAGATGGAAACAGAGGTTGAAGTGTTGCACACCAAAGATTCAGTAGAAGGCCAAAAGCCAAAAAACACAGTTTCTTGAAGCTAGAAAAGGCTAGGAAACAGGTTTTCTCCTGGAACTTCCAGGAGCAGGCAGACCTGCCAATAACTTAATTTTATCTCTGTAAGAGTCATTTCAGACTTCTGACCTAGTAATAGTTTTGTATTGTTTTAATACACTAAATCTGGGACAACTTGTTACAATAGCAGTCAGAAAGTAATATGCCCACCACAACTTCCTTCAATAAATAATAATTTTCAACACTATTCTGTACACATCCTTCTCTGACCTTTCCTTTTATGGATATGTCCCATATCAAAGATTTAATACATACCAGTCTTCTTTTTTTCGTATGTTGTCTTGAGTAAACTCTAAACCTTTTGAGAGAAAGAATTATCAGAGCTAATGCTTCACATTCTCAACTGTAGTTATGCACTATGCGTACAATACATGCTTGTTGATTTTGTGTATTTGTATTCATTAAGCAAACATTCATCATGATTTACACAGAGTAATCTGCCAGTACGTGTGGAACTTTAGTATGAAGAACAACTACTGTCCTTTTTTGTCTCGACTTTAGAACAGTATCTTGAGAGTGATAAAACATAAACTAACTAAAGGAAAATCCAGAACAGGTTAAGTAAAACCGCAGAGTTTAGAAGGAAAGTTGTAAGAGTTTAGATGTAAAAGAGTTCATTTTGTTGAGGGATTCAAAAATAATCTCATTGGGGAGATGGCATGTTGCCCCACTTAACATTAACATGTCTATGTTTTATATCCTTCTTTCCTATCTACTTCCCTCACTTTAATCATCTTCATGACACTATCTGGTATTTTTATTTAGTTTAAAGATAGCCTCTGTGAGGCAAGGATAGGTCTATAACAACCCAATATACTGAAAAGGCTTTGCTTCCACTTATCTCTAGCTTTCTCTTTATTCTTCCTGTTTTCCATCACCATAGCCTAACATACATATGTAGATTATAATTAATAACTACCATTTTCATTCGCATGTCCCCCTGTCAGTTTTCATTAGAAAGAACCATATATTTTTGCCTCCATCCCTTCATTGAGCCACAAATAAGAATTTAAAAGCACTTATGGAACACTGACCTCTTTATTAAAAAACCATGTACATTAACGTGGATGTATAAAGTGTCATATCAATTTACCTAATTTTATAAATTCATCTGTTATTCAACTAAGCTACATAATTCATAACAAGTGATATGAATAATTTCAGAGTATTATTCAAACTTTCTTAAAATATAGTCAATATTTCATAAAACAGATTAGACTGTAAAAAAATTTTGGAAAGAGTAGATTAAAGAATTATAGATTTCTTTACTGTAGGGCTTCGTAGAGCCTTCACTACACTAAAGTGCATGTGACTCTACAAGTGGGATTTAGAATGCAAAATTGAAAATGTTACTTTACCACAAATCCTAGTTTTAATGTTGCTGTTTGTTACGTTTGTTTTGGTTACATTCATATGAGCATTACTGGAAATGATACTTTAGGAAATATCAGTTCAGTGGAAAGGAAACAGTGAGAAAAGCTCTGAAATCTTAGTACTAGCTCTTCCATTAACTTGTTATGTAAATAAAACTTCTGTGGACTATAATCATTTCCCCATTTATAATTGCAAATTAGATCACTTCTGAGGTTCCTTCCAGCTCTAACCTTCTATGATTGTATTTTCCATGAATTAACCTAATTGTCCAGTGTTTCTGATTGTGTTCAGACAATAAACAACAAATACTTTGACTTCCAATTACTCTTGATTCTAGAAAAGCCACCTTTTAGATGCTGGAAAACTTATATAATAACTTTAACTTGATATACATATAAAGCAGAGTTACTTCAAAAAGGGTGGATGAAATACTAATTATTTGTCACAAGACATATTCTTCAAATGATGGCCACACATCAGTCAGTCTCTGACTTCATGAATTGTCATATTTATTATTTTTGTTTTTCTTTTTACATTAAGTCCATTAAGATCCAAAATGATTATGCTTGCTCAGATTCACAAAACTAGGAACTATTAAGTCAGCCTTATTAATGTATTCTTATTAAAAAGTACATATGAAAAAGAATAAAACTACAAATACTCCTTTACCCATCATCCATCTAAAGAAATGAGATGTTTTCAGTATGGTTCAAGTATCCCATTTCAGACTACATTTTTTTTCTTCTCCTCATAGGCAATCCATGGCACATTCAATAGTAAATAAAGCAAAAAAATAAACAAGGAAAGCTCTAAAGTAAATACAGTTGCAACCAATTCTACAGAATTGTCCCTAGTAATTTCTGATATATCAATTTTATTGATTTAAACATCTTCTGCTGCATAAATACATATTTTGTTTTAAAAGATTTTTGAAGTGTTAATCACTCATAGAAGAGTGGTATATGTTATTATATAATTTGTGTGAACATGAGTAGGGAATGATACAAACATCATTATGACATATGAGAAGCATCCATCAGGAGCTCTTGATGACATCCCAGACTTTGTCCTGATCTAATGATGGCAAGGTCACTAGCATGAAGAGTCGCTTTTTTTCCACTAGAAACTTTGCCACGCACCTTTCTCCCCTCTCTTCTTCTCTCTCTCCCACCCTCTCTCCTTCTCTCCCTTTCTTCCTTCTTCAGTTCTTCATTTCTCATATTTTTCACCAAAAATATGAAAAAAAAATAATTGCCTTAGCATTTCACACTCTATTTCAGTACACAATATCTGGAGGTGGGAAGTTAATAAATGCATCACTGTCATCCAAGTGGCCAAAGCTTGTACTCAAATTTATTACATAATTCATGGAGATGTGGAGATGCTAAAGAGAAGACATAGTGAATGGCATAGAATTTGCATTGTTCAAAATGGAATTTTACATGAATTAAATCATTCCAATGTTGTCAACCATACACTTTTATTTTCCTTAAGCTTTTTTCAAAAATGTTCTTGCAAAAATTAACAGCCATGATATATAACAAATAGCTTAAAATGAGGTGGTGATGGGGGTATTGGAGGAATAATCACTACATTTCTGTTTTCTAATGACGAAGTTAAAATGAAATGTGTGATATAAGATTTAAAATACCTAATGAAAACAGACACAAAGTATTTCCCTAGGACTCTATAAATATAATCCACATCAAAAACTATCTGGACCTAGGGCTGAGCATGGATGTTCATTCTCATTTCACTCTGCGATTTCCCACTGTCATTTCACAGAAAACTATACTTGTCAAAAATATACATTTTTTTTGCTATTGAAATTTACCTCCAAAAGAAGAAAATTTGTCTCTAGAAAAAAAAATGTTATATGCTTGCATAAGAAATAATATAAAAATGTAATCAACTTACATGTTGATTAGAGATGCAATATTAAGATTTTATTTATTCTGACCCACAAACTTTAAAACTGACCCATACTAGAATTCCCATAATTCCTCACTCAGTCATTCAGATTCTCCTTAGAGAAATGTATGAAAACTTAATATTTGAAGCTCATCATTTAAGGAACTGGAAAACTTTTCAATAACTATGTCATCTTCTCTGTGTATACAACCTTGTATTTGAACAAAGAAAAATGATATTTGCCTTTGATATTACATATTGATATTACATAGTGAATTATTATTGAGGGGGATTACATTGACACTATCTAACTATTTAAATTCATTCTGCTCTGTGCCTGCAGTAGTATCTTTTATGTCCCACAACCCTTACAATACAGCCTTCATCTCACTCTGGAAACCTAATGATTTGACATGCACCTTTCATTTTTTGACTATGCTTCAATCTCAACTCAGCTGACAAGATTTCTAAGTGTATTTATCTCCACATGCAGTCACAAATGCATTTAAAACTAGAGAAGCATTTAGTAGAGTTGTGACTGCATAACCAGCAACCTATCCTAGCTAAATCTAGCAATTTCTCCTTTATTACACTTTGCCATCTAACTACCTAATAATAATACTAAGAGGACATCAGTAATACAACGCTTTCTTGTTCTGCTGACACTCTTCAGAATGCTGGTCTGGCTCTTTGGTTAATTCCCCTTCACTCCTTCACCCTATAGCTTCAGTCCTTTAGAAGCCTCAGCATACAGACATTATTACATTGCTTACCTATTCACTCTTTAAAACGTACAAGATTCTAATTTCCTCTACAGCTGATGGTCCATGACCTTAACCTCCCACACTTTGGCACTGTATTTCTTGCTGGCCACAAAATAGTACCACTTGGATATCATGCTATTTTTTACGTAAAATTTTTATCTAGATAAGTCACCAGAGACACCAGCAACTGCAATCTTCACAGCTTTACGCACTGTATACACACTATATAAAACACCATTTGAAAACCATTAAACTTCTGATAGTTATTGAAGTTTAAGCTTAGAAAAAGCACTAAAGTTCCATCATATAGCAATGTAAGAAAAAACATAATAAGAAAACACTATACTCATAACCTATTAAAGAATAATTGGGTGGTTTTCAGATTTGGGCAATTACAAATAAAGTTACTCGAAACATTCCTGTGCAAATATTTATGTGAACATTGCACTATTTCCCTTGGGTACATTCTCAATAATAAAATTGTTAGGTCATATGATAAGAGTATGTTTAATATTATTAGTGATTGCCAAACAGTTTTGCAAAGTGGTTGCAAGAATTACATTTCCACTAGCAATGTATGAGAGTTCTGTTTGCTCCTCATCCTTGCTGACATTCGGTACTGTTGATCTTTCTAATGACTCATTTTGCAGTTATGTGATTGCGGTTTTAATTTACATTTCCCTGATGACCACAACATTATCCTTTCCTATACTTTTTTCCATTTACAAAAATGTTTGTTCAACACTTTTGCTCACATTTTGTCTTTTTATTACTATAAAGGAATTCTTTACATGTTCAAAATACAAGTCCTTTGTCAGAGGTATTTATTCCTAGTCTAATGAAGGCCTTCTCACTTTTTTCCTACTTATGAGAAAAGTTTTACTTTTGATGAAATCCAATTTAAATAGTTTTTTGTTATTGTTAGTGCGTAGTATGCCATGTTTAAGAAATCTTGCCTTCCCTAATATCATAAAGATATTTTATGGTACCTTCCAGAAGTTTTCTAGTTTTAGTTTTTACATATATGTTTATGATACACTTTAAATTAGTTTTTGTTTAGATGTGAGATAGGTGTCAAGGTTCTTTTTCCCCCCATATAAATATCCAGTTATTGCAGCACCATTTTATTTAAAGTCCTTTTACTCCTTACTGAATTATTTTGGTGCCTTTGTCAAAAATCAAATATTTCAAAACTCTAAATTTTGTTGCACTGATCTATTTATCTATTATAATGCCAATACCACGCTATGTTAATTACTGCCACTTTATAAGAGGTTTTGAATCTGGCATGTTCTCCGACTTTGTTCTTTTTCTTTAAGACTATCTTGGCTATTCTAGGTATTCTGCATTTTCATATAAATTTTAAAATCATTCACTTGTACAAAAAAGTATCTGGATTTTGATTGGGATGTATTGAACCTACAGATCAATGTAGAAAGACTGGCATCTCAATAATAGAGTTTTTAAATACATCAATATTATATATTTTACAATTACATACATCTTCCTTAATTTCTCTTAGCAAGATTTTGTAGTATTTAATATAGAGAACTTGAAAATTTTCTATTAAATGTTTTCCTAGGTATTTGTATTCTAAGATATCCTAGATACCTAGGTTTCCTAGGTATTTCCTAGATATTATTCAATGCTATTAAAAATTATGGGGTTTTTTAATCATGGACATGAGCATGGACATGAACAATAGTAGTTACCAGAGGATGAGGGGGAGAAGGAGGAGGAAGGTACATGGGATAAAAGGGATGAAATGGGTGGTGACAGAATGAAATCTAATTATAGGAGGGAAACACACAATGCAATAATATATATGTCTTATTGTTAAATTGTACACCTGAAACTTACTGGACTTCATTACCAATATCACCAAAAACTAATAATAATGATCAGTTTAAAAAGAAGAATTAAAAAAAAAAAGATAAGTTTTTATAAATAATTTATTTATTGTTATTTATTTCATTTCCCAATGACTTGCTGGTAGTACACAGACTTGTCCATGGTGACACAGTAAAAATAACTACAAATGTAGGGGTATTTTTCCATGACTGACACTACCTCTCATTTTCAAATCTGTCTCCCATATTCTGGGCTGGTAATATTTTGCAGTAATCATCTTAGTGGGATTATAATAAAATTTTAGAAATAATTTCTTACTTCAAGGATTGCCAAATAAACACCAAAAGTATAGTAGAATTACTCTTTTTAATTGATAGAAATTTGCTTTCCAAAGGATACTCACATCAAATGCTTCTTTCAGAAAATATCAGAAAACTATTTAAAGGGGTGTTTTAAGGTGATCTGTTCTTTTTGACATTTCATGTATATAAACCAAAGTCAGATATAATCATCTTTAAAGATAATTTTTCATGTTTTCTATAGTCCCAGGAAACTAAAGCATCATATATATGACATAATTTTGGACAAAGCAAGGAAAGAATTTGACAGTGGCAAGCACCACATATTTATTTGTAATTGTTGAAATCAAAAGTATGTTTGCTAAAGGCATTTGCCTGAATTCAAAATGCATAAACTCTTCCAGAATAAAAGACAAAATATTTGGTATTTGAAAAAATTCTTCCATATTTTGGGGAAGAAATATTCCAACAAATTCTCTTTGTACTCTTTGTGTCATATAATATACCTAAGCTTCAAACCAAATTTAAGTGGCATCTATACTCAAATACAAAATTATAAATTACAATATGAGATCTATATTTTAAAAACATATGGAGGTAACTTCTGATTTCTGGTCCAGAATATACAGTGTGTGGAAGTTACCTCTCTGCCTTGATAACAAGTAAAGTTCTGGACAAACTAAAACATCAACAACTCTTCTGAGACTCACAGGAGACATGAAGTCACAGAGCAAATTGCTGCTCCCAAAGCTCGAGAGATAGACAGGTGAATACAGAGAATCACAACAAACTAAAGCAAAAACCCATTAGCAGAAATCTTTATAAGAACCAGTGCCAGGGTAGGAAAATATAAACTATAATTGAAAAATCAGTAGAGACTCAAAGTCTGAGAGATTAAAAACTATGGGGGGGGGGTCCCATCAGATGGGGACTCCACACTGTTATTGAGTTTTACCTTCCACAGCTCTACCAGGTTCTCACAGTGAATATCAGAGAAAAATCTACTGGTCCTTCCAGCAGAAAGGAGGAAAAGGAGCCATTTTGAAATATACCAGAACATTCGGTCTTAACAAAGTCTGCCCACAGGAGAAACTGTTTTACCTGATACTATTAGGTGACGTTTTATCAGTGCCTAACTGACCTGGAGAAAGGGAAATACCCAACTCCAGGTTACTCTAGCCATCTGGTCCCACCTAAGATGTGTATGTGTGTGGGGCATGGGAGGTGAGGGAGATAGAAACTGAGACTTATGAAGTTCACAGTCAATAGACACAGGCTCACTAAAAGACTGAGATGTAATCAGAAAAATATGGAATGCTTCCTCTCCCATACACCTCACCACTTCATTACTAAAGGACTATTTATAGCAGTTGCTTTTATCTTTATATCATATCTATCAAGAAAAACTTACGAGGCATACTAAAAGGCAGAAAACACAGTTTGAGTGTACAAAGCAGGCATCAGAACCAGACTTAGATATGATAAAGACTTTGGCATCATCAGACCAAGAAGTTAAACAGCTATAATTAATATGCCAAGGGCTCTAGTGGATAAAGTAGCTATCATGCAAGAGCACATGGCAATGTAAGCAGAAAAATAGAAATTCAAAGAAAGAACCAACAAAAACTGCTAGATCAACAATATTGTAATATAAATAAAGAATTCCTTTGATTAATCAATAAACTAAACAAAGCTGAGGAAAGCATCTCTGGACTTGAGGATATCTCAAAAGAAACTTCCAATAATAAAAAAAAGCAAAAAAAAAAAAAAAGATTGAGAAAAAATAGAAAAGTCCCAGAACAGATTATCTGAAAACTGAGGGACAGCTACAAAAGCTGTAACATACAAGTAATGGGAATACCAAGAAGAGAAGAAAGAGAGAAAAAAATGAGAAGAAATACTTGAAACAGTAATGACAGAATTTACACAAAAATACAGATCCAGAAAGTTCAGACAATACAAAGCAGAATAAACGTAAAACAAAAACAAAAACAAAAAAAAAACAAAACACACACACACACACCACCTAATTATATCCTATTCAAATTATTAAAAAAAAAAAAAAGGAAAACAAAGATAAAGAAAAATCCCAAAAGAATCCAGAGAGAAATAAAAAAAAAAACTACCTATAAACAAGCAAAGATAAGAAGTATATTTGATGTTCCTGAAACCATGCAAGAAAGAAGTGGAGTAATTTATTTATATGGTTGAAAAGGGAAAAAAATTACCAATCTAAGATTCAGTGCCCTGTGACATTATCCTTCAAAAGTGAAAGAGAAATAAAAACTTTCTCAGTCAAGAAAAATTTGGGGGAATTTGTCACCTCATAAGAAATTTTGAAAGAAATTCTTTAGAGAGAAGGCAAATAATATAGGTCACAGTGTGGATCTAAATACAGAAGGGAAGAGTACTAGAGAAGGAATAAGTGAAGATAAAGTAAAATTTTTAAGTTTCATATCTTAACTCATCTAAAAAATAACAATTTGTTCAAAATAATAGAAACAATGGATCTGATTGTGTATGCTTATGTGTTGGTGAAATGAATAACAGTGATGGTACACAGGATGGGAAGAAAAATTAAGAATAAGTTATAAAAAAAATCAACCTCTACTATGAAAGCTAGCTGACTCATTCAAAACACATTTTAAAAAGATCATTAAACTTTACTGCACTTCTTGAGTTTAAATGAAACAATATAATCTAGATGAATACATTGTAAACATAAAAGTGAACCTGTCCTGCGTGTAGAAAATTTAGTAGCAGCCAAAAGCATACTGTTTCCATGGAGTGATAAATAGAACACGTGTGGGTGAATTTCATAAACTGTAAATTAATTCAAACATAATTAAATAATTTGGACTATCTACATTAATGCCAAAATAACAGTTACAGAAATAAAAGTCACACAACCAGTTGTTTAATCGATGCTGTGTTAAAAATCATATTTTCTCTCCACAGAATTGAAATAAAATATTTGTAGCCATCTCCTTAAATACAGAATAACTAGGAGTAAGTATTTCTAGGAAAACTTTTGACAATCTGATGGACTCTCACCCATAAAAAGTAATCATGTACCAAACTTTGCATATTAGTAATTCAGGTGTTTCACGAAGCCTTGAAATATATCCATATGTCTTAGATTAAGAACTTATGATATATGTAGTCAATCAATATATGGTGTCTGGCAACTGGTATAATGTTTTAATAAAAATACAAGCATAAGTATTAACCTATTAAATATAGCTTGTTAACTATAGTATTATTAACGTATTAACCCATAGGATCAATTTAGGATCCTAACTATAGGATCAATTTAGCGAAGAAACTAAGAATAAAATGTACCTTAAAAAACATAATGCCTATATTAAATCTGAAAGACTCTTGTGTTTCTAATAATGTGAGTCTTTTTTGAATAATTTCTGAAATTATCTTTATCTCCAGTTTTTCTGTATTCTCATGAGGTCCCTATATATTTGCTAGTACATTTTAAGAAAATGTATAAAACATTTCACCAATAAAAACATCATTGTTTATTCCTACCTTTAATCAAAACACTGCGCAAGTAATACTTTTCCAAAGAGCTACTATAATTCTTCTAAAGGAAAAAACTAGAAATTTTAGCTTTAAAGAAAATAAATATTCCCAGTGCTACAGAATTTGGGAGTTTTTCAAACAAAAGAGTTTCACTTTTCAAGGCCTAGGAAATTTATGTGGTTGGTCCTCAGACCTCCAGGAGTTTTAGAAATCATATCAAGGAACTCAAATGGTAAAAATGTTTTCAATATAATACCAGGCTATTATTTGCTTTTTTCGCTGTGCTGATATTTTCACACAGAGCACAAAGGCAGTGGTGGATAAAAATCTGGCACCTTAGCACAAATCAAGGCAGTAACCCCAAACTGAACCAGATGCCTGGGAGTGCCAGTTTTCCATTATAACTGTGAAAGCATCTACATGAACCTTAATTATAAAGCTATGTCCTGCATAGACAGTTCATATATAAAAGCTCTCACCAACTTCAAACATGTGTCCAATGAAATGCTGTCCTCAGACTTTGATTTCAATTCTTTAAACTTCCAAAGGATGCAAAATGAATTTGTATAATACTAAATTGATGTGACCAAAGTCCCAAATACAGAAGAGTGCTACGCAAATACTATTTAACAATTATTATAGCCATTGAATTATAAAGTTTTTCTTTACCGATGCCTGAAGCTTTTCAAAACCAGAATCAATTTCATTCTGCTTTTATTTAGTGCTGCCATATCAAATTTTCTCAGTTCACTTGCATTGCCTCTCTGTCTTAATTCAATCTAACTTTGACCCTTATTGAACTGTCTCTAGAGAAACAATGGTATTCTCTGTATTACATTTCAGCTTTCCATGAACTATTATGGCATTATATTGCACCAAAACGTAAAAGTAAGACAATGAGTAACCTTATAGAATTTCATGTGGAGGCTAATAAACTTCAGTTTACCATAACAAAGAAGTATTGGTTTCTATAACTTTCCCACAGTCAATTTGAACTTAACCAGAACCAAACGTCCTTTTCAGAAAAAAAAAAAAAAAAAAACCCACGAATCTTTGGTCAGGGTTCATTTTAAACCATCATAGTTCTTGGGCCCTGGAGAAATTTGCAGTTAACCACTCAAAGGCAAGTCAGGTTTTTACAACTGCACTACCTAGTTCAAAATTTCTAAAAACTATTCAAATGGAGATTCATGATATTTTTATTGACTCATTTTTTTACAGCAGTTTTATGTTCACAGAAAAATCGAGTGGAAGATATATTCTCCATGCAATCCCCTGCCCTCACATATGTAGAGCCTCCCTCAATTATTAACATCTCTCATCAACGTGGTATATTTGTTATAATTGATGAACATACACTGCCATCATAATTACCTAAGGTCTACTGCTTACATTACTCTTAACTCTTGATGTTGTACATTCTATAGGTTTTTGACAAATGTGTAATGACATGTATCCATATTTATTGTATCATACAGAGCTTTTTCACTGCTCTATGGATCCTCTGTGCTCCACTTATTCATCCCTCCCTCTCTTCTAACCCCTGCCAACAAGTGATCTGTTTACTGTCTTCATAGTTGTGCCTTAATCCAGAATGTCATATAGCTGGAATCATATAGTATATGTAGTCTTTTCAGATTGATTTCTGTTACTTGATAATATGCCTTTAAGGTTCCTCCATGATTTGTTACAACTTCATAACTTATTTCTTTTTACACCAAATAATATTCCACTATTTGGATGTACCACAGTTTACTTATCCATTCACCTACTGAATGACATCCTGGTTGCTTCCAAATTTTGGCATTTATAAATGAAGCTGCTATAAACATTCACATTCAGGCGTTTGTGTGGACCTAAGTTTTCAAATCCTTTGGGTAAATACCAAGAAATGTGATTGCTTGATCTTCCATTTGGTAAGATTATGAAACAACCCAACTGCCTTCTAAAGAGCCAGTGCCATTTTACATTCCCACCAGCAATGAATGAGAGTTGGATTTTTTAAAAATAAAACTCTTGAGTATCTATGGTCATGTAAATAGCAAAGGAGACAAGGAAATTGCCAAGAGCAAAAAAGGTACAAGAAAATGACAAAGGGTTTTCTGTGAAATATATTACCACTCTTCTAATCTACCATGAAACTATAACATGGTCACGACTGGTAAAATTGTCTATAATTGCTTCTAAGCCTTCTTGTAAGAATACTCACAACATAATACCCCATAATTCTTAGATAATAATATAAAGATGACATAGCTAATGTGGAACTTTTCTATAGGCTGAGAAGCATTTTCCCAATCTAGCGTCTATGCCCTTTTCAATTCACAAACTACGGTTAAATAAAGAAAACTGAAGTAACCAGAATTATTTTCTTCTTCACTAAATAGAAAACTATCATCTCTCATTGCTATCATAGTTTAATCTAAGACTCTAAGCAACAAAATGTATTTGATAGCAAACACTAAAACAGAGCTACAGATGTTAGAGGGCTTTCAAAAAGAAGAAGGAAAAGCCAAGCGAACTATTCTCCACTAACCTACACCATCCTCAGAGCACAGCAGTAGCTAGTTGTCCACAATGGAGAGGAATTTTGCAGGACTCTACCTGCTTCTCACCCAAAATGGAGATGAATGACATCATGGAAGTGTTTATCACAAAAAGTTTTCACTGCTTTCCTTACCTCCAATGACAATGGCAATGTTTAAATTCCTATATTGCCTCGATATTCCGTTATGATGACTAAATATTTAGAACGTGTAATCATTATTTTGTTAGTAAATATCACTACCCGAATAACTCAGAAGTTTATCATAATTATTCTCTGAGATGCACTTTAAAAATCAACTTCAGAATTGTTTCAAATTCTTACATGTATTAATTTTGATATACAGGATTTTTTGTTGTGTTTATAATGTATAACAAATATTTATCAGCCCATTGTCCTAATACATTTTCAAGTGCTGAGGCAGTTGTTAAAGAAAGCTAGATAAAGATAAACATTTTTTCCATACTTACGACCAAGACTGTGTTTTATGTAATTCCAAACTTTATTACTAATGTAATTTATTGGATCTGAGAATGAAGTCATAAAAATAAATGAGAAAACACTGAATTGCTATGACATATCTCCTTGAAGAAAAAAATGCATGATGCCAATTGATATTAAAAATAAGTGCAGTTTTCTAATTTTTTAAAGTGTTTCTGACTCCTGGATTGCTATCTTCTGGGGGAAAAACATATTAAGACATATAAGCAATACTATTTTACATTTCAGAAGCCTAGCTTACTAAGTGTCTCAGGTTTGAATTAGACAGCAAAATAATTTCATTTCCTGAGTGTCAAAAAAGACAGGAAATGATGCACAAAGACTACCTATGATATAAGGCACCGAGATGGCTAGAAAAAGCAGTTGCCATTTCAGATAGTTCATTAAGAGTCAGGAAACCTGGAAAGATACAACGAATGGCTCATTTATGTTATTTAATGCCTAAACACCCTAGAACAAAAATAAACTGTTATAAAATGATTTCTAATGGAAAGCTGACTCATAACTCTGTCTGACAGCATTAATTAATATGACAATCACTCTGATGTCAAACTTAGTGTCTTAGTCACTTCAGGCTGCCATAACAAAATACCACAGACTTGGTGGCTGATGAGAAAGTTACATTCTCATAGTTCTGGAGGTCTGGGATCGGGGTGGCAGCATGGTTGATGCTAGTGAGAACTCTCTTTCCGGCTTGCAGACAGCTGCCTTCTCTGTGTGCTCACATGATGGAGAAAGAGCTCTGGTGTCTGGTGTCTTGTTTTTATAAGTGGATCAGTCTTATAGGATCAGGACTTCACCTTTATGACTTCATTTAACCTTAATCACCACCTTAGAGGCCTTATCTACAATACAGTCACATGGGGGATACATCTTCAATATGTGAATTTTGGGAGAGAAGTAATTCATTCTATAGCACTTAGAGAACTGAAATCAATATATCACTGGGAGAAAAAAAGTCCAAATAAGCCAAGGCTCTATTGCCTGGGACTATCTTAGCTATAACTAAGACATAGCTATGATTATCTTTCAGTAAATACATTTATCTACACAATTTCAAGAAGGTGTAAATTGGGTTTTAAATTCTTTTGACACACTGATACAATATAATAATAAAGGAACATTTACAGGCACTGCACAGAAACTTTAATATTACAATAATCACATAAGTATTAGTACATGTACAACAATATACACAACAAAATGCAGCAAAAATAATTCAAGCTTGGCTACTAAAGGCATCACTAAAAAGAAATTAGGTAAATGAAACAAGGGCTTCCTTGTTAAAATCTCAAGAGACAAAAGAAACAGACACTATCAAGTGTATTCTTCATCACTTAGGCCTTTTTTTTTTCTGAGTCATGCACTAAACAATAAAGAGCTCAATTAGTCTCAAATTAATCTAAAAATTCAGTGTAATCTTAACTAAAATTCTAATTTAATACTGTATAGAACTCAACATATGGAATATGGAATATATTCATATGGAATATATTCATATGGAATATATACAGATCCACAAATAACCATTATTTAAATAGATATAAAATATATAGCACAATAATATTTATGTAAATATGAAATACACACAAAATACCACAGGTTGTACAAGGACAGACTCATAAATAAAATAGAAAACTGACCATGAGATGTAGAGTATGGGAGTGGGAGCTAGTGATAAAGAAGAAATGTTAAGTAACCAAAGGAATAAAAAACAGAAAGAAGGTCTTGCCACAGACTAATGATGGTAAAATGTTATAAAATGAGGATGTAAAAACTATCATTAATTCAATTCTTCTATTTAAAGCCATTTTTAAAAGTAAAAAGTGAATGAAATCAAATTCTTTTTTTGATAAAATAACACTTTTAACAGCATTACTTGTTGACCTACAGCATATAAACAGGTATAATCAATTTATTATGCATTAAGACAACCAGTGCTGTCCCAGGAGTCCTTTGAAAATTACTCTGTATCTAAAAAAATAAAATCAATTTGAAATTAGGCTTAAGCCTTGAGATACATCAATAAGAGATGTGTGATCTTATGTCAAAATAGGGATAGAGGATGAAAAAATACTTTTAGAAATTGCTATTATACTATAAAAAATACTAAAAAATAAAGAAAAAAATGGGGCAGAGAAATAAAAGTCTCAGTGTACTTTGAATGTGAAACTATCCAGCAAGGATAGTAGAGAGTAAAAAAGGGACAAAAAATTATTGCTATCTAAAAATAGAACTTTTATTTTATGGAAAGTACTAATGCTACATGGCAAATCTTATACATAACTGTTTTTAATAAAATTTTATTTTGAGATAATTATAGATTAATATGCATTTGTAAGAAATAATAGAGATTTCATATGCCCTTTACCCAGTTTTTCTAATGATATCTTGCAAAATGAATGTACAATTCACAAACTAAATTTTGACATTGATATAATCCACCACCTTTCTGGTTTTGATTTTCTCACTTGTACTCAATTGTGTGTATTTATTTCTATGTAATTTTATCACCTGTGTAACTTTGTGTATCCACCAGTCAAGATGCAGAATAGTTCCATCCCCATAAGGATTCCTTGTTTCGACCCTTTGTAACCACACTGTCCCCTACTTGCCCTTCCCCATCCTTAACCCACAGCAACTACTAACCTTATAATTTTTTCTCATTTCAAAAATGTAGATAAATATAATCATCATGCAGTATTTTACATTTGGTGATTGTCTTTCACTCAGCGTAGTTCTCTGGAGATCCATCCACGTTTTACATGTTATGAGAGCTCCATCTTTTTTATTGCTGAATAGTGTTCCATGATTTGAATATACTGCCAATTTCTTAACCGTCAATCCATTAAAGGACACTTGGGTTGTTTCCAGTTTTTAGTTATTATGCATAAGGCTTCTATGAAAATTCTGTGTAGGTTTTTGTATGAACATGAATCCTTATTTCCTTGGGATAATACCCAAGAGTGCAACTGCTAAATCATCTGGTAATTGCAAGCATCATAGGGGTGCATTTATTCCTACTGATGGGAAAGTAAATTGGTAAAAATTCTTTGAAAATAAAATTAATAATAGGTATTAAGAATGCAATATATATTCATATTATTCCAGTTCAAGAGGAATTTTCACTAGAAAGGCTAACCTTATAATCAGTTCTTTCTTCTGCTTCTGTAGATATGCTTGACACATAGGCTGTGAGGCAATGTGACCTCAAAATTAACTAAAGACTCATCCTCCCTTTTGCTTATTCTGTCTAAATAACAAATGTAACCCATAGCAATTCTCAGCTTATAACTCTTTGTAACTTTCTGCAACCCATGGCAACTCCTGCCCTCTGTAACCAGCTGAGAACGAATTAACCAATCGGCCCATGCCAACTAAGCCCTATTAAAACAAAGTTGCCCCTGAGCTCAGGGACCAGATCTTCAGAGCACCAGCTCCTCTGGGACCACTGGCATAATAAACCTGAGTTCTCCAACTCTCTAAGTGGTACTTGGTTTCTCACCAGTCTGATTTTTACATTTCTGCAGTGATATTGGTTAACGATATCCAATAAGTTTCAGCTGTACACTTTAACAGTAAGGCATATTTATGTTTACACCATGTGTTCACCTCCCATAGTTAGATTTCTTTCTGTCACCACATATTTGACTCCCTTTACCCCATCTATCTCCCCTTTCTCCCTTACTTCCTACCCTCTGGTAATCACTAATCTATTGTCCATGACCACGAGTCTCTAATTTTTTGTCCTATTCACTTGTTGCTTTTAGGTTTATATCCCACATATACGTGATATCATGTGATTTTCGACTTTTTCTGTTTGGCTTATTTCACTTAGTTTATAGCCGCAGTATTCACAGTGACCAGAACATGGAAACAACTGAAATGTCCTACAATAGATGATTGAATAAAGTTGTGGTACATATATACAATTAAATATTACTCAACCATAAGAAGAGATGAAATACTGCCATTTGCGACAACATGGATGGACCTCAAGATAATCATGTAAAGCAAAATAAGCCAATTATATTTTTAAATGTATGTAAAAGGCTAAAGGAAAATACAAGAGCATTACAATAACTTTCTATGAATTATGTGATTAAGGACAGATTTAACATTCTTCTAAATAGTTTATAGATACTATTATATTATATGTTAATATACTCAATTATATATGTATTAAGTCTCCTAAAAAGACCAAAGAGAACTTTTCATAAACAGAAATAAAAAAAAGTCAGAAATTATTTTTAAGGTGTTTAAATCAAAAACTAGTTATAATAGAGTTCATCTTTGTCAAAGCTACTGGTTAAGTCTGGCTTAAGATGGCTATCCATCACTGTGAATCCATGATCATCTAATTGTAAATCCAAATCCATTCCCCACTTCTTTCTAAGACAAGAATAAAATCCATTTCTCTGTTTCCTTTGCAGTTAGTATGACTATTTGACTACAAAATGTGAATGGAAATTATGTATACTATTTCTAGCTCTGGCCCATAAACTTCTCATGTACAATATTCCATGCTTTTTCCCCCTTACAGGGACTAAAATGGCAAAAAAAAAAAAAAAAAAAAAAAAGCCATGCCTCAGCGTTAGTCCCTTAATGACTAAGTAGAGCAGAGTCCCCTCCCCATGATTTGGAACACTTGCCAGTAACATTACTTGAGAAAGACTTTAATTTTACTTAAGCTATTACATATTGGTGATGTTTTTATGGCAATGTAGCCAACACTAGCTAATACAATGACTCTGACTCTGAGGGAAGAGGACTTGCACTAAAGCAAATCAGCTAGATATATGAGTACAGAGAAAGTTATCTAATTGTGTTGGCCATAATTTCCTGAAATTTCCTCCAAGGCATCCACTATTAAAAATATATGCCTGGCACATAGGTGAAGTTCAGTATGTATTTGTTAAATAAAAGAAAAAAGTGGAGAAGGGAAAAGAGAAGGGAATAAAGGAAAATGCACCTGAAGTAGGAAAAAATTACACAGTTTTAAAAAAGTGCAAGGCTAACCTCACTATATTTACTAATGACAAAATGTATTTAAAATGTTTTAAGTTCTCACAATGGCCACTTCCTCTAAAGACTACTAGGAAACCAAACCCAAAGTAAAAGCAAATTCTCTACTATCGAAGAAAATGGTAAGCAAGTAATTTGGAAGTCACAGATCATGATAAACTCTATTTTAACCACTTTGTTTAAACTGTTTCTCCAACTTGTATTGCAAGTCATTTTTCTTCTTCCTTTTTGTCCTCTGAGAAGACACCAATTAGCAAAGAAGTAAACAAATCAAAGCAGCTGAAGTTAAAGCAGAGAATTTAAATAATCCTCAGATTTGAAAATCATCCTTTTAATATCCAAACATTGGTTTTGTATGTAAATTACAATTTAAAAATCCTAAAGGCTGTAAGGCATAAGCATTTCACAAAATAATACCAAGTTCTGTGAATAGCATCTAGTATTTTTGTTTATCCTCAAGAAGTAAAGGTCTCATTTTGTACAGCATGACCTATGCTTTGAAAACATTTTTAAATGTTAATTTTAAAGCAAACTATTGAAAGTGATCCACAGTTAATATGTATAAAATTAGCTTGAAAATTGAGAGCTTTCCAAAATAAAATTTTAATTTATGCTATATAATCGTTTAGTTCATTTTGGATGACAAAATTACCAAATATTCTAACATTTCTGGTACTTCAATTTATCAATCATTTACATCAGACTGGTTGCTCTAACTATTTAATAGAAGGAGTATCTAAAAGAACTGATATGTTTATTGTTAAGAATTAACCTGAGGAGAAATCCAAAACCACAGAAAATTTGTATTTCACAGTCACTTGCCTATTATTGTTTATTTAGCTCCTTTGGCAAACTCACTGCTGGAAAAAGTAAAAATTAATACAAGTTTTATGCTGTAGGTCACATGAACACTTTATAAATACTTTATAGTGCAAATTAGCTCACAAGTTTTTATTAATTCACACCTAAATTCCACATCAATTCCCATCTTTTTTAAAAATCAGTTTTCAGTACAAATTAATTCTCAAAAATGTGAAGATTAAATTTTCTCAAAACAATTCCATTATAGCTTAGAATACTGCCTTCCACTTAAAAATACGTTTAAGTACTTGTTGAGCCGTACACTCATTCATGAATATTTCCAGCATTTTTAAAACACATTTTTTGAGGAAAGGCCCAAATTCCATTTAAACTCAAGCCTTTCCCTCTGACTCAGATATTCTCTGTATTTAAAAGAATATACTCTTCCAAACCAAATAAATAGCTATGAAGGACAGAGAACAGTGTAAATCTCTAATTTGAGTATTTTCTGCCTACAGACAGACACTCATGAGCTAAATTTTCCTCTTCAACCTGAGAACCGGGGTAGGGTGAAGTTTGAATCCGTGATTCTCTCTATTCAATCATAAGGAATGTTTGGGAAGTAACTCAGCACAACCTGTCAGTTGATAGTTTAAATGATTTTTCTCGGCCCTACGAGCACCAGAATGCTTAAAAAAAAAAAAAAAGTAGATTAAATATCAATCAATGAAGAGAAAAAGCACAGCACTATATGATAAGATTTTTAACATGTCCTTTAATGTATGATACCTGTTGTTTCCCTGTTTGACTAAAGTTATGTCTACATAGCATTAGAACAACCAACTTAACTGTGTTCAAACCAACTAGGAGCTTGATCTGCCTGATTTCAACCAACCTACCCTGATTTCTACCACTGAATTTCTCATGACAACCAAATATTTTATTTTTGCATCACATAGACACAATCTGTTTACAGTCAGCAAACACTCCCCAGAGACATTTGCCAAAATCTAGAGAACCACATTAGCATTCTACTCACAGTTATAAATGTAAATTGATGTTTTGCTTGTGTCATGGAATAGTTTTTTAATAAAGATATCTAAAAGCACCCAAATGTTTCAACACAATTTTTCCGATCTATGACACACACACACACACACACACACACACACACACACACACACACACACACACACGTAAAGCTCTTTAAAATGTAAATCCAATAGCCATGTGAGAACAGACAGGCTATGTAAATGTATGGGCATGACTTGCTTCATCTCAAAATTACTTAAATTAAAATGCTAAAGTTTATCCCGCTAAATTATTCTTAAATCCCAAATGGATTTCCCATAAAAGAAAATACCCTATACTTGAGGGCAAAAATATCTTTAGTCACAGTGTAGAAAGTACTAAACTTGATTTGGTACAGCCCGTCACGTATAACATGGGCTAAGACTTGAGAAGTGCTAATGTTTATCAATTGTTGATCTGTATCAGATAAAAGCAAAGGACAAAAAAGCTATTCTTAGGGGAGACAAGCAAGTAAACAAGCAATTACAGTATAGCAAGTACCACACACCAAATGCTCTTAACTTAACCCTAGGGCATCATTGCCTACATGGGGTTTATTTCAGGGACAGGTCCTTGAATTTACCAGATCATATCACCTCATATCTATTCCCAATAAATATCCATCCACAGCACCACTATGATCTACATAATTCATGTAAAAGCAGTTCTACTTAAAATTTTAATAGTGATAAACAAAATTCAGGGGCAGAATTATTCTAGTGGTATCAGTAAAAATGATAACAACAAAGTCTAGTTGCCTTCTCATGCAGTAAAGAGCCTTCAACTGGCATGTCATTTCTGTTTGATTTGGAGATATTTTAAGACTATTGCTAATCATACCATATCCAGTAAGTACAAATACAGTGACAAAATTAAAAGTGCTAATAAAAAGAGTACAAGAAAAATTTTTAAAAATTAATAACATTTTTAAAATAGAAAATCTAAGAAACTAAGAATGTCGTATGGATGTTTGGAATTTTCCATTAGTAAAAAGTATTTTGAAGGACAAAGAGTAAGTCTCAAGGGGACTCCCAGTTTCAGCACTGAATGTAAAGAACTTGGAAGTTGTCACTCTGTCTTCAAACAAGAAAATGCTGAACAAATTGAAAATCAATAACTTCCCTTGGATCAAATAATACAAACAAGAAAGTGAAGTAAAATATTAGTGTTGAAATTAAAAAAATACATATTAACTCAGACTTCTATATCCAGTGATACTTTAAAAGTAAAAAAGAAATAAAAACTATCTCAGAAAAAAACAAAAACTAAGGAAATTCATTGCCAGCAAACCTGCCCTGCAGGAAAGGTTAAAGGAAGTTCTTCAGGGAGAAGGAAATGATATAGGTCAGAAACCCAGATCTATATGAAGAAAGAGTGTTGGAGAAGAAATAAATAAAGGTGAAATAAAATCATATTTTTCTTACTTTAATTGGCCTAATAGATAACTCTGTTGAAAGTAATAATAACAATGTACTGCATAATTGTAGCAGGTGGATAAGAGAAATAAATGAAAGCAATGTTATTAGGAACAGAGAGAAAAAAATTGGGCATGCTCTGCTGTAAATTATCTCCACTACTCACAAAGCAGTGCAGTGTCATTTGAGAGTGGAATTGGATTAGTTGTAAATATATTACAAAATCTAAGGCATCCACTAAGATTAAGTTACAGCACACATGAAAAGTGTCATGTTCATGCAATGGACTATTTATCAGTGAGAGATGAAAAAACTTGAAAGTGTGGCTAGAACTTTGCATATTTGCAGGCTTAAAGTTAATTCTGGGTAAGGTAAAAGCTTATTCAAGAACAAAAAGGAAATGTGGTGACCATCTTTCTGGGGATTCAGTACCCACTGAAGCATTTCTGAGTCACTTCTGGAAAACATCGAAGAAAAAGGGGCTTCTTGGTTCGACCCAAATTCAATATAGATGAACCAGGTAAATCAAGTGAAAAAAAATATCATGCTTAAATTTAAGATATTATATTATCATATATTTTTAATCTCATACCTATTTGTTGTAAATGTATTTGGATATTATGCTCTGAATTTCTTTCAGCCACCCAAATGCCTTCTGAAATCTAATCTGAAATAGAGGAGCTTCTCCAAATATGGCATTTTTCATCTGCCGCAGTACACACCACTCGTTGCACAGATAGGAGAAGGAGAAAATTCACAGGAACAAGACACAGGGTTCAGATACTCTAATCAGCACATCCAGTTGTGCCTATGTTTATAAAACAGTGGCTTTCTAACATTGGTCACAAGAAGCAGTCCTGTGATTAAAAGCAAAAAGACAAAAGATTTATTTGACAGTTTAGTCAAAAGCACTAAGTGTTTTTTAGGTTAAATATTAAATTGAGACCACTTTTCGAATCATAAGTGACAGCAGCTGTTACATCAACTGTTTATTATTTATGTAGTTGCACAGAAAAAAAATTGTTTAGCAAAAAGTAAATATTAAATATTTCTTTGTTGCAAAATTATAAGTCTATTCATTTAATATATAAACTGTCTCTTATCCTCATTGTTATAATGAAGATAATAATACCTATCTTATTTGGCTGTTGTATTAAACGTAAGTTAATCAAAGCTGGTCATCCTGAGCTTGGATCATAGCGTAGGCTCTCAATTATCACCAGTTATTCTTATGGAAGTAATTTCAAGATGTTATTTAAGCTCCTGATTAGAGAATCCTGAATAAATTAGTTCATTTCTAAACTAGAAGCAAGTAAAGGTAAACAATATATCTTTAGGGATATGTACATTATTGGAAGGCCATTAAAAACAAAACAAAACATAGGAATGATAATATCAAACCCAGGATGATTATTTCTCAGTGGGTGGAGTACTGCAGAATCAAAGGGTGAGGCAAGGGAGTGGATTCAGGGAGTTGCCCAGTAGAAAATTGAGAATGTTTAAATTGTTACATTAGGGAGTGGATTCACAGGTTATTCTTTTTGCTTTAAGCTTCAGAACTTGCATTTATATCATATATATCATATTATTTAGTCTGTATTAAATGTCACTTAATAAAAGATTGCTTAATAAAAAGATAAATAGCAAACTTATAACATTTAATTGTATTCAGGAAAAATATCTATTCCTCACATTGAAGATTTTTGGCAATCTGGCCCAAATTTAATACTAAAAACATATAAAATGTTTTAAAGCTGAAAAAATCTTACAAAATTAATCCAGTTATTCACACTTCTAGACAAAGAGCAAAAATCTCATAAAAGTAAAATAAGTGAAAATAAATGCTATAAAATAATTCTTCAGTTTAAAGACAATGTAGTGATAATTTTTAAGATTTACTAAAATGTAATATGTTTTTAATTAGACTGACTCTTTAAGTTCCAAATTAACAACAGCTTGGGGGAGCCAAAAGAAATAGATTACATCTAATTCATAATGTATTATTTTATAAATACTTTTAAAAGGCAAACATTTAAATTTTTATATGCCTGACATATATTAAATGATCTATAAGTTATGAATGAATAAACAAGCATGGAACAAATTAAGAATGAGAAGTTAATTACTCTAAAATAATGTATTGGAACTTTTTAAACAATTTTTTATCATGGTTTCTTTTTATTTACTACATAATGTTCTTTTAAGTGAAGTCTTCCTAAAATACTGAGTGGTGTCTTTGTATGGGGAGGACAGAGAAAGAGAGAGAAATTCTTTTCCAGTTCAACATCTTTTAGAATCTTATTCTAAGAAATGATACTTTAATCTTTTCTAGAACTTCTGCTTTTTACTTTTCTAAGTCAAGGGTGCTTATTAACTCTATCCAGTGTTCCTTTTCTCAGCTATTATGAATTCTAGGATGATAAGATCATATTCTTTCAAGATTCCTATTATCCTTTCTAGAAAGAAATATGTTCAGAAAGCTTTTATTTTATCAAATTTGCATAATTTTTCATATGTTCTAAAAGATAAAATTTTCATCAAAGCTAGTAAAAATGTCCATATCACATGTTCTGCTTTCAGTGAACTGCCAGTAGACTTTCAACTGGCTTCTGGAAAATTGAGGTGCCTACATCTACCTTAGCTTTGTGTTAAACGATTTCTGTTAGAAAAGTATCTTCTGACTATCTTCTGTTTTGGGTCTACTCCCATGAAATCATCGCTTTAATTTATCTCTCTTTAAAATTGTACCTGTAAGGTCTTCATGTTTTAAGATTGATTGGTTTACAAAGGGATGTACTTCTTTGCTAATTTTGTTTCTCTTGGATCTGTTTTCCAAAGCAAAGTTTACTTTTCCATTGTGTTGCAATGCTGCTAAGTATTAGTAACAATAACCTCAAAACTGTGCATTAGTATGCATTTTTCGTAGGCTGTAACATTTGTTCTTGACTCCTCTTTGCTGCTTTTTCTGTCAGGTATGGTACAAAGGCATTTTCTCTCTATGCCTTCTATGCCTTCTGACCTCTGGTTTTCTGAACTCGTCTAAGATTAATTTTTAATCACCACCTCAAATTTCAGTTAGGTTAGACCCAATTCTATAGTTCACTGTCTTCAAAGGCCTAAAGAAATTACCTTAGTCCACTGAGCTCCAATTTCCTTATTTGCAGAGTAAAGGAAAAAAAAAAAGTTAACACGCCAT
Source organism: Cynopterus sphinx (assembly GCA_030015415.1). Taxonomy (NCBI): domain Eukaryota; kingdom Metazoa; phylum Chordata; class Mammalia; order Chiroptera; family Pteropodidae; genus Cynopterus; species Cynopterus sphinx. The sequence goes on along the minus strand of CM057383.1, from coordinate 80,389,695 downwards.
AGCATTGTTGTAAGAATGAAATTAGTCACAATTTGTGTAGTTCTCATTTCTTGACCCATGGGATATACCTACTACATGTTGAAATAATTAAGGGCATGGTAAGAGTTGCAGTCCTTTAATGAGATCTCATTTCCTTCTTACCTTTCCTTTTGATTTATGCCACATCCTTGCACTTACCTACCTCCTTTTACAAAACAGAGTCAAACACATGGCTGGTGAATGTCTTAGGCAGGAATTGATGGCACACACGTTAACTGATCACTCCCCTGGTTGGTGTCCATTCTCACAGTGTCTCAAGCTGAATACAGTCTCTCTTACTCTGAAAATTGCCTCTTTGCTGTACCTGTTCACCACAGGATGGCTGAACTTGTGTGAACATCAGCTTTATATTAGGCTCCTATGTGCTAAAATCTGCTACATGTTAGAGATCATTGTTCCCAGACAAGTGCCAGTCCAGCCTTTATAGGCAAATGTATACATTAGAAATCCACTCACGCAGTTCCTCATCACTTCTGTTCTGCCAGCTGGCTAAGCTCCTATTCTCCTGACTCCTAACTTACAAGTCAAATCTTCCTTAAAACAACAAATATACAGCAATGTTTATTTTCAAAAGTTTAAGTTATTAAAAAGGTGGAAAGGCCATTAGGTAAAAAAAAAATTAATAAAGGTGTAACAAAAAGTAGAAACGTCACTCCTGGTCAGTTATGCATTTGTTTATTTAGGGCAATGGCTCATAAGAATAACTTAAAAGTTATCAACACTAGTCCACGAATATCTCTAAGCTTGCTTTCTAAATCCAGTAATATTTTAAAACAAGTGTAAACCTTTAAAGAGAAAAGAAACTCTTTTTTTCTGGACCTAAAATTTATAGTAGCCCAGGAATTATTTTAGCCATTTATTTCCTTCTGTTCTCTTTTTATCAAAAAAAAAAAAAAAAAAAAAAAGCAAAGAATAAATTTTTCTCTTTTTGGAAAACCAGGTAAAATTAAAAGAGAATAGAAAGTGGAGAAATTGTAGACCAGGTGCAAGTAAGTGTCAGCAGGGCTCTGACTAGCAAACTGAGAGCAGGGCAAGGGCAAGGAGCAGATTTCATTCACTCATTTGTTTTCACTTGATGACATTTATTGAGTAATTATACTGCACCTGATACTTTCCTTTGTATTGGCATTAAAAAAGGACGATGACGTGGCTCATCACTCAATGAAATGACACTGGACAAATTATACAAAAATAAATGCAATAATGTTTGTGCTTTGCTGTATAACAAGAAAATTAAAGAAGTATAGTCAAACATTATAGGTACTCTGTTAGAAATATGAGCAGAGGGCACTGACAGGATTTAGAGATGGGATGTTGTTTAGTTTTACCTGAGAAAGTCAAGAAAAGCTTCACAGAGAGTAAGCATTTACTGAATATTGGAAGATCTTTTCTTGGAATTCCAGAGACAATAGAAACAAATATCAAAGCCCCAGGGACTAAATTCCAGGTGATTTAACAATAATAACAATCAAAGAGTATGTAACCAGAGAATATAAAACAAAAATTTGATTTATTGTTTAGAAGGGAGAATTTTATGGGTGTTTTCTGAAGAGAACTAAAAACTGTGTGAAGTCCATCATGAATATAGATAGATAGATGATAGATGATAGATAGATAGATAGATAGATAGATAGATAGATGATAGAAAAAAACTTTAAGCTGTCAACCGTGTAACAATCACATAAATGCATTTACTAAGTTCACTTCAAAATACTTATAAATAATTAAAACAGGGTAAATAAGTTATCCAAGTAGAAAGGAAAAATATTTTGATGTTTTTATGCTTCGAACAGATGTAATTATGATTAATTAGTATTGGTAATTACTTCGGAGCACATATTATTATGAGTGAAGATTTTTTGATAGTGAAAATGGGAAGTATATACTATAAAAATACCCAAAACATTTACAATAACATCATATGCATTTTTGATAGGATTTCCCTAATGGGTTTTCCTCCATTTCCTTTCTATTTTTGAAGACACACTAAAACAGAAAGAATGATCAATACATTGAATACAGAATCAGTCTTCAAAAATATTTCAATAATTGGAGAAATAGACTAAAACTAAGATGATGAGATTTAACAATAATAAATAATTTACGTGAAGACAAAATTCAAAGGTAAAAAGAACTGATTTAAAACAGTTTACTTCAAATGATCTGGGCATGGTAATTTACTACCAATTTAACATGAACCCAAGGCATAATGTGCCCTGATTAAAAAAAAAAAAAAGTGTCTTACATTAATGGAAGCCTGGTTTCAACACCAAGTACTCCCAATCCTTCCTGGCCAGACCTCATCTAGATTACAGCATTCACTTTAGGATGTAGGGACAAAATGAGAGCCTGTCTCTTGGAGGGCAAATTGGATGATAAAATGTCTGAAAACCATATCACGTGAGCCAGAGATTAAGAAACTAACAATTCTTAGTCTCAAAAAAAAAAAATTATTTAGAGTAACAAACAGCTGCTTTCATGATCTTTCAATGTAAAACTTGAGAATAGGTCAGGCTGTCCATAGTTACTCAGGACTAGAAAGAAGAGATGCACAAGACAGATATCACCCAGAATTAGGCTGGAACTGAACTAATTAGGCGGCAGAAATGCAAACCAATTGCTTTAATTTTATCAATGAAAAATAAATTTAAAAAACTATTAAATTACATTCCATTGATTCAAAATTTATAATATAACAAAGTGGGTGAAGTATACATTTATTAGACCCCATTAAAAGTACAAATAAGTGTTATTTCTGGGCACCTTTAATCTATCAAAAGAAACTGAACTATGTTCAATTGTTTAACATTGAAAATTGCTTGTCATTTGGATCATATAATTTCATATGCCTCTCATATAACTATTAAAGTGAGTCCTGTAAGCTGCTTCTTATTAACACTATATTAGCAGTTCAAGTGAGTAGTAAAACGTTAATTGTTAGTTTCTTTCACAATACTGAATAAATTTGACTGCAATAAAATTGTATTTCTTTATAAAAAATCTGTTTTTCATGAGTTCCCCTCATTTAGGCTGTCCTTACTGCAATTATTCTGAAATAATGGTACTTCAGTGCTTCATTAACTACTTGAAATAAGGAAATTCTAGTAATGAAAAGCAAGGGACCTTCTGCTTTCTCTGAAATTTTTATTGTATTTAGAACCTTATGACAAATGCAGTTTTTATTTTTCTTTTCACATTTTATAATCAAATCCATACATGTAATATGTTCTAAAACTAGTGAAAGGTATAAGGTTATAAAGTCAATTGTTATATACTCTTCCTGTCTCAGTTCATGTACGATGTAATGTAATTATGTGACACCATGGGAAAAACAAGGAACAGGGCATGAAAGTCATCTATTTTTAAATCTTGTTTATGGATTTCTCATCATTATTTCCATGTTCACAGAACTCAACTTCCCATATCCTGAATTGCTCCAAAACCATAACTTGAACATGATTTCTGCTCCTACTGGACTTGACCAGAAAAATCCATCAGATATTTCCACACTTCCAGCCAACTAGAACATTCTAAGATGTCCTTTTGTAACATTCCCAGGGATTCATGCCAGAAACGTGATCCTCAAGACAAAATGTGATCCAAAAAAAGGCTTCAAGATGAATAAAAGACAAAAACAATTCTGGCCATCTTTTATAAAGAAAATGTTTTAAATAAATTGATTGGCATCTTCCTTGACTAATATTATCATGCTGTTCTCCTACTCCCAATTTCCTTCTCCAGTTCCTCTATAAAGAAACAATTATTCACACTTTGATGGTCCCACAATATCTCAATTTTCTTGTCTGTAAAATGGGACAAGTGATTTGATAATATAGGGCTTTTGGAACAATTAAATGAGACTATGTATATAAAGTGTTTAGGCTAAGGCCTTGTTCAAAGGAAGTACTCAACAATCAGCAACTAAGCAAACAAACAAAAAACAAATAAACCCCTTCCATTTTAGCAGTTACCACAATGTACTGGGCATTTAATAGAATGAATTTAGTCTTGCTCTTCACCAAAGTGGAAACTCATTAACCACAGACGGCTTTTTCATAACTGTATCCTAAACATCTAGCACAACTAGTACAAAGTAGGTTCTCAAGAAATAATGAAGTTATTGAATTTATTAAGAAATATGCTTACTTCTTTTTCCAAGTAGGATCTTTTAATCAGATGCACATCAATTCAACTCCAAAAAAAGTATTTATTCTATAAAAGTTAGAAAAGTGTTAAACTCTTAACATTCCTACAATTAGCTTTTGTGTAGTTTACTTTCCTCATGAAAATTATTCTGAGAAAGATATCAGCTGACAGGGTTCTAGCACCATGGTATATAGTAAATTACCTCTATAAAATGCAAACACCTGCTCTCTTACTTTAAAATGTTAGGGTAAAATAATAATTTGAATTGAGGTTCATGCATGGAATAGTTTGATATATCCCTCATAATAAAGGATAAAGTTTTTGTGAGTTTATTCATTTAGTCAATGATTGATGTCTGCCTTATGCCAAGCACTATATGGGATGCTAAAGAAATACAGGTGAATAGGATATAGTTTCTGTTCTTAATAAACTCACAATTTAGTAAGAGAGACAGACACAGTAACACACACACACAAAAAACACAATATGGGTAGTGAGTGATAAAAGATTCTTTGAGGGCTAGAAATGCGACATATTCATATGTGCATTCTCAATACGCTATAATGAAATAAATGTTCAATAAATGGTCTTGAATTGAACATGAATGGATGTAGGCAGCAATGGTAAAGGAAGAAGAGAAATAAAGATGACCTGAGGTCAAAATTTGGAACACACATTTTAAAAACACGCTAGAAAATAAAATAGAATTATAATAAGACTGAATTACTTATGGGCAATGACCAAAATTAAACTAGTAATTATAAATGAGGACCCATTATCAAGAAATTACTTCATTAGGATTTAATCTGTAATTATTTTGATTTCATGCCAGGCAAATTGTTATGATGAAGTACTATTTAAATAATCAAATTATTTTCCATTAATAATGAAAAGTTTAAATATAACCACTAATTAATGAATATATTTTATTTAATAATATACAACTATTAAAAAGTATTTTACAAAATGCTGTCACATATATCTCATATTTGACCTTAACAACAAAACAGAATGAATTAGAAAACCATTTCAATCACTCCCTCAGAAAATATTTCCTTAGTGCCTGTTGTGTGCCACACAATGGTTAAATGCTAGTGGTAGGATAATAAAGACTTGACATATCTGACTGAAAAATGAAGGGAAACAACATGACATAGATGCTGGGTCATGCATTCAACTAGCCCAGATGAATTCTCCCAACTTCGTTTGAAGATCTAGAGTCACACCCCCATCAACGTGCCACTTTCAATCAGACACTACAAAGAGGTGGTATTAATGAAATGTTATGGGAACTTTTAAAGAAACATGACCAAAAAAAGGCAGTAGAAGCAAGATTTTTTTTAATTTTGATTTTTTAGCAAATATTGAGATATGAAATGAAGGTAATAATATATCAAACTTCCATTGAAGAAAACAAGAAGAATGATAAACTTAAATCTAAGAATATTATGTAAATCAATAAAGAATTTCCTACAGTTTTATGAGACAAAAAAGAAACTTAAATTATTTCAATTTTCCAGAATTAGCACACATATTTTTCTTCATACCATAAAAAATATATAATTGCCAAGAGCATAGTTGGCCATCATTTATACTTATGCTTATAAGACAATAAAATGAATTACCTAAAAGTGACATTTAAAAAGAAATTTAGCTTGTCTCAGTGAAAGAGCATTATAAGTTCAGATTGACATTAAGTCAATGGCAAACTTCTTTATATCTTCCATATTAATTATGACATTTATAGATATTTATATCTTATTTCCCAAATTGATCTTAGACTCTATAAGAATATGGAAGTTATGCAGTTCCTATAACAGTTCCTTTTTCAATAAGTGCTAGTCCTTCAGCAGAATATGCTAATGAAGTGTACATCAGGCCATATATTATAGCACAGGCTATGAAGTCTGACAAGGTTCAAATATAGCCTTTGGCATAGAATAGTTACATAACCTTGGAAAATTTTTCTCATTATCTTTGTACTTTAGTTTCCTTACTTATAAAGTGGGCCGTAGTAACAGTACCTACCTCACAGATTTGTTAGAGAAATAAAATGAGATAACATATTTAAAAATGTTTAGAAGAGGGTCTGGCATTAAACACTCAGTAAGTACACGTCATTGTTACCATCATAATCATTATCTTTAACGGGTAGGTATGTAGCCTGTCAGGCATTTACAAACTATTTTCCCAAAGTCCATTAAAATCCTGTGATAGTTTTCAAATGGCTTAGTCCCTAAGATCATCGTGTGTGTGTGTGTGTGTGTGTGTGTGTACTGAGAAGTTTACCAGAAACTGGAAGTCACCAATTTTAAAGAAGTTCATGTTCTTTTTAAACTTCAACCAATTTTATTAATCCTTCACAATAACTAACATACAAAACACATTTTCTATTGTACCTTACTGGTAGAATTTTAGAGTACATTCTCTTCTCTCCAACAGCCAGTCAATTCTATACTACGATGTATGAAACCTGCTTTAAATTATCCTTAGTTCCCAAAGGTAGATGATGTCAGGGATTCCAGGCCTCAATTTAAGTTAAATAGAAATGGACTTTTTACTGTTTTGATTAATTCTATTGAGAAAATAATTGGGACAAATAATTAGATGATAATGGTTTTCTACACTAATTTTGACAAAATAAATAAAAACTATTTTTGACATTATGTTAAATAAAAGTATCTTCTACACTGTAATATATAATGGTTCACAAATAAATCAATGATTGGTCTGATCAACACCCTTTAGAATCCATGCTATCAACACTAGGAGGCTTCTTCTTAATCATAAAGTATGCTTTTGAAAAATATAATGAAACTTACAATATGTTAAAATTAGTGTCTTAGTCAATCCACTTTGCCAAACCAAAAAAGCCAACCCAAACATTAGATACAAAAAGTAATAAAGGAGAGAGATAAAATTGGGGAGTGGAGTACCTTAAAATAAATTTAAATCTTGAAATAAACCACAAATGTTGGTGATAGCAATTCCTGAGTAGGGCAGAGAGTGAAGGGAATACAATCAAAAGCTAACCCAGGAAATCCTCACACCCATGATAGTATGATAAATAAAAATATATATAATTTAGGTACAATGAGTCAAGAATTATTAAGGGTAAAAAATGGGAAAATAATAAAGTACTCAAATCAATTTTTGTACACATAAAAATATTTAGAAATTTATGAGAATATTTTTCCTCCTTCAGGAAACAGACCAGATCCTTGTACAGGTTGTAAAGAACATTTTATACTAGACTCACTTAACCTTTTCTTCCTCATGAAATTATTAAATTAATAGTTAAGAGAAACAAAGCACATGTATATAGACTATATATTTAGACTTTAAGACTACTCTCAAACACATTTTTTCATTAAATTACTTTTTTTTTGAGAAATTTTATGACTTTATTTGAGCCAAAACTGATAACATACCCTGAGGAGTAAATGCTCCACTAAATTAAGTTACTTTAAATTGTTATGTGATAGTGGTGAGAAGCTAACTTAGAAATTGAATATTGGTGATGCTTACAAAGTCACACCAGAGAATAGTGGTTCTCTTCAAAAAAATGTCTGGGTAAAGCTAAGGAGACTAAATTATATGTAAAATTTCCAAGATAATATTCTTTAAGAAAATTAAACACATTTTATAGTATTCAGTGTTTTCTAGCAGCAATAGAAAATTATAGTCCTTTTTCTCACTTAAAGACAAAATTATTTATTCTCTTCTGTAATTTAGTAGTGGATTCAAATTAAAAAATTCATATCTATAGGAGTACTGTTTAAGAATGGCAAAATATGAATAAGTTCCAGAGATCTGCTGTACAACATTGTGCTTATGGTTATCGTTATCAATACTGTATTACCAATACACTAAAAAATCTGTTAGAAGCTGGATATTTTGTTGTGTTCTTTCCACAATAAAAACAAAGTTTTTAAAAAGTATCTACCTACATGGGAAAACTGACAGACTGAAATATCAAATTTATAAAATACATAGTCCCATAAAATCAAAAGGATGATAGAGAAACAGAAATCAGAACCTGTAAATAATTTATTAGAGATATTTCTTTCTGTAAATTAATGGAGAATAAGCAAGGACTCTAATTTCACAAAACTTTACATCCTTTTGAGTTTATATAGAATGTGACTATTATGTATAAAATGACATCTATATTATTTCATAGAATAAACAACTTGTAGTATGGAAAAAGTCTCTAAAACAGAGTAGAATAGGATGGTAATTAAACCACTGAAAATAGTTGACATTATTAGTCTCATAAAGATATAAAGATAGGAAAAATGTATAACCTACCTAAGAAATGCAATCATTTCAATGTACAATGTTCAGGATTTCTTTCCAACTCTCATTCATTGAAGTTCAAATATTAGAGCTACACTTTTTATTGCATTCAAAATAACAACTAAATTAGGAAATATGAAAATGCAAGGTACTATAGATCATAACATAAATTTTTCATATATGTAGACGGAGATAGATTACATCATACCTTTCTTAAAGTAGAAGGAAAGATTATGAAGCTGGTGTTCAATAGTCAATAGAGTCCTTCATTCATTCATTCATTCATTCATTCATAATTTTGAGATGTATGAACTTGAAATCTCAATCCCTTTAAGGAGTTATACATGTTATCATTATCACTCTTAATATCAACCATCAACATCACAGATAAGTGTGTCCTGACAAGTAAAACAATTCTTGACTTTTCCTCCAGAGAGAAAGAGTTTGGGGATCAACTTTCTTCCCCTGCTTGTCTCCTGAGATGAGATAAATTTTGACTCCCTTGAACCTCCATGAAAAACACACACACTGTTTTCAGTTAATGGAAAAGTGAAAACAACCAAGATCATTAAGTGATTCAAACATAAATACTTTGATTCTTTTCAGAAAAACAAAATGTAGTAAATTCTGCAGATTCTCTCACAAAATAAATAATTCTGTTAAAAATGATCTAAGGTTCTGGATCATATTTTTCAGTTACAATAAAAATAGATCAAATTAGAGATCAGAATCTTTAACTTCCTAGCTATTAAAAGTGTGAACACTGGCTTTGTATTTTCTATAACTAATCTTGTTAAAGACACATGTACTAGTGACTTGTATACAATTTCAGGATTTTCTAAAGGTCTAATTTCATAGATGCTGAAAAACATAAATAAACAGTTTTCTCATAAAGCAATCCTGTAACTTGAAAATGTTTTAAAGACAGCTTTTACTGTGCTTAATTATTTATAACAGATCACAGAAATCAAGTTTTCATTGCATTTTGAAGAGTGGAAATAGGCTGCTAACCTTGGAAAATTCAAATATAAGAGGCATTTCAAAGATATTTTGAATTGAATTTTGAAGGGCATCATGCACTTAGTTTTGGAAGAAGAGGGATTGCTAAATAGAATTACAGCTCTTAGAAACCTCCCTACTCCACAAATTCATTAAAACAATAAATAGAATCCCTCTTCTACTTGATAACTATTCAAATATTGAAGGCAGTTTTTACTTCTTTCTTATGAATCTTTTCCTGTAAGGCACTTAAAACAGTGCCTGGAATATTGAAAGATCTCGCAGGCACATATGCATGTATGTGTGTGGTGTGTCTGCTTTTTAAATATTAAACCAAATTAAGAATAAATAATATTAAATTTTAACAAAGGGAGTAGGGCTTAATCAAAACTAAAGGAAAACACCTAGGGAATGTTAGATAAGTTTGGTGGTAAAGAAGTCATAAACATATCTGTGGAAATCAGAAGATTGTGATAGTTTTTTATGGCAAGGAAAATGGGAGAGAACAAGAGAGGACCATTGGCCATAAGGCTGGCAAGAAAAACAAGTTTTAAAAAGTTAAAGTCACTCAGCTTTGAGTGACTTTGGAAAGGTCTGATCCAGAGACTATATCCATAATCACACACAATGCTGTCTTTCAACACTATTTCTATGCTTTTTCAAGAAAGATGGCCAGACACATTATTTCATTCAAAATTATAATAATTAAACACCAACATAAAACCTACTTTAAAAAGAAAAACTTAAGTCATGACTTAAAAGTTGCTACAGCAATCAAGAACTAAGTTGTGAGGGTGGCTCCATAGTATAGTGGTTAGCACATCTGCTTTACACGCAGAAGGTCCTGGGTTTGCACCCACGGTGGAGCCATGGACCATACCCCGGGTGAGCCAGGCCCAGGTGAGCAGGCCCTGGTGCCCGCTGTAAGCGCGTGGAAGGGGGCGGGGATAGGAACATCCATTGGTCAGAGGTGGAAGTGTGAAGGAGTAGGAATTAAAGAGGGAAAAAATAAATTAAGGTGTGACCTGAGTTCTGGAACCCAATCCTACCAAATCTCAGAATCCTTGAAGAGCAAAAGGATACTGACAAAAAGAGATGAGAAATAGCATATTATGTTGCCATACCTCTAATATCTTTTTCTGCCTTGAATATACTTCAGGAAGACAGAAGGCCGTTACTATGACTACCTAAACTATCTTCCCAGCATATTGATGATGGATTAACAGTCAGAATCTGGAGTCCTCAAGTGAATATAGGATGAACGTTACTAAGATAACTGCTGTGTGTTCTCTTAGGTGATGCTTCCTGTGGTGTTGTCATAACAACACTGAATGTCAATAATGTTTTTCTAATGCTCTTGAGTGCTTGATTGGTCCATGGAATTCAGTTGTTGCTCAGAGAAAAAAGGAAGTCTAAAGGTACATACCAGACTTGTGGTTCAACTGCAACTGTTGGGCTACCATATGGCCACATAGAAAAACTCTCTGGGTATACAGAGATACATCTGCCATTTCAACATAAGCTATGAATAATAGCATAAAATTGAGAGAAACATGTAAAGAGTGTATATTGATAAAGGCTAGACATATTTCTATACAACAAAAGTTTCTGAACAGAAGTTTCTCCATAAATACTTTTACAGGAGACGAAATTGAAGATTATACAAGACTACTACATAGGAAGTGACAAAGATAGGGGTACTAGATGTGCTAAAATATGTTAGATTTCTTTTAAGTAATCAGAGAAAATATGACACAAGAAATAGCTAACTGCCCTACTTTTTAAAATCTGAAAAAAATGGTAAAGACTAAATTGGCACATATTACTTTTTAATCAGAAAAATAGGGATTTTTCTAAATACAATTACCTACAACTGTATAACTAATGAGATTTATGCGGAAAAGTAAAACTAGGTATACCAAACATCAGTGGATATTTCAGGGTATTAATAATAAAAACAGATGTTTTTGCCTTAAGGTTCTGCATTTTCAAATTTTGTACAAAGTATTAATTATTTTATGATAAAGTTAATAAAAAGAATACAATAACAGATTGAAAAAATATTATTAGAATGTGCAGTCACCACAAAAAGATGTAGATCTATTTAAAAAAATAAAAGGAAGAAAGAAGAAATTAAACTTCATAAGCAAGGACACAAAATTTATTGCATGGTGCAATAGACTAACCACTTTAGGAACCCTCTTCATTCCAAGATATGAGAGAATTGCATGAACCTTATATATTCCTTTTAAAACATCACACGCCATTTTCTCAGTGAGGTCTCCTCTGGTCAATCAATCTCTTCAACTTCTAAGACCAGTCACTCTCTATTACATCACCATGTTCTATGTCCTTCTGAGAAACAGAGAGAAATAACAATACAATTAACAACTAACTTCTCATTGGAAACAATAGAGGCCAAAAGAGAGCAAACTGTATATGTAAATTGCTAGTAAAAAATACTATCGACCGATAAGTCTGTATCCAGAAAAACTATCAAAAATGACAGTGAAATAAAGACATTGCCAGATGAACAGAGTAATAGAACCTGTTGCTAGTAAACATGTTGTACAAGATATACTAAAGGAACTCCCTGAAGTTCAAAGAAAATACACAAATACATGGAAAAAATTAAAAGCACTAATAATGATATATATGTAAATAAATGAGAATATATTAATACACTTATATTTTTATTTCTCTTCCTAATTATTTTTAAAAACTGTCTATGTATAATTACATATAACATAGAATTGTAATTATATATTATACATACAATTATTACAACAATAATATATAATTTGGTTTATAATAGGTAAATAATACTACAAAAGAGAGAGAGAGAAAAAGGAAGGAGGAAGGTAAGATTAAAAGAAAGAAGAAAAACTATCTCAATTCTCATATTCCATGACCATGTAAGTAAAAAAATCCTAAAAATGTATCCTAAAAACTGCACTATCTATTCTATATTAAACTGTTCTAATATGAGTTAGTAAGATCATAAGACTCAAGAAAAAGATACAAAAATAATTTGTATTGTTATATAAAATAAAATTTTAAAATATTCCATTCACAGTATCATCAAGAAAAAATAAAAATAAATTAACAAAAAGTGCAAGGTCTGTACACTAAAAACTATTTTGACAAAGATTAAAAATATCTAAAATTGAGAAATATCTTCATGGAATGGAAGATCCAATATATTAAAATGGCTATCCTTTTTAATTTTATGTATAAATTAAGTGCAATCCCTATCAAAATAATAGAAGCTTTTTTAAAAATTGGCAAGTGGATCCAAAAACTTATGTGGAAATGTAAATGACCTAGAATAGCTAAGACAATTTTTGAAAAAGAACAAACTTGGAGAACTTAAATACCCAACTACAAAACATAATTTGATACAGTATTCAAAAAATATTATCAACATAAGTTAGATTTTTAATAGAAAAAAATAGAAAAGCTAGAAAAATGTTATGATTATTGATTTTTGACAAAGTTGCAAAGGCAATACAATGTGAAATGCTAGTTTCCTCAACAAATTGTACTGAGACAATTAGACGTCTATATATAAACAAAGAACAACAAAAACTTAGGCCCTCATGACATCCACAAAATATGCCTCAAAATGGATCACAAACCTAGATGTAAGAGCTGAAATCATAAAACATCTGGGAGAAAATCTCTCCAGTCTTGGGTTACAAAGATTTGTTAGGTATCATACCAAAAGCATGATCTATAAAAAGAAATATTGGTACCATCAAAATTAAAATTGTTCTTCAAAATAAAGTACCTTTTGAAGTGAATATAATATCCAGAATGTATATTTTTTAAAACACAGTTCAATGACAGGAAGACTAACAACACAATTAAATATGGAGAAAACATCTGAATAAACATTTAAGCAAAGAAATACCAATGGCCATAAGCACAAAAATGCTTAACATCTTAGTCTTTGGGGAAATGTTAATTAAAACCCAAAATACCACTTTGCACCTACTAGGATGTTTATGATCAAAAATAATGACAATATCCAGCATTGGTAAGGATGTGAAGAAATTTGAACCCTCACACCTTGCTGGTCAAATGTGCAATAGAATATCTCTGTGTTTAACAGGGTGGCAATTTCTTTAAAAAGTTAAACATACTTACCATATGACATAGCAATTTCTCTCTTAGGAATCTGTCCAAGAGAAATTTAAATGTATCCAACACAAACTCCTCTATGCAAATGTTCACTGAAACACTACTCACAGCAGTCAAAATTTGGAAGCAATCCAGTGTCCAGCAACCGGTGAATGGGTAAAAAGAACTGTGGTATATCTATGAAATGGAATACTGTTCAGTACTGAAAATTAACAAATTGCTCATACATGCAATAATATGGATAAACCACAAAAACATGCCAGAAAAAAAAGACATATATGTATGTGATTGCATTTATAAGAAATGTCTAGAAAAGACAATTCTATACACATGAAAGTAAGTCAATGGTTGCCTGGGGTTGGGAATAGTAGGGATTAACTGCAAATGGGCTCAGAAAGTTTTGAGGTGTAATCAACTGTTTTAAAACTGTATTGCTGTGATAGTTACACAATTATATACCTTTACTAAAAATCATTGCACTATACATTTACAAAAAATGTTAATGTGAATAAAGAGAGCACCGTTAGAAATGGTGAGGTAGACAATGCATTCAGCTTAGCTTTTAATTTTCTGATATTTAAGCTACCAGTTAAAACAAAATGATTCTAAGTTTAAAAGGTGCAATTAAAGTAAAATTCTGAACAAATTTTAACTAAAGGGGCTAATTTCTTCTCCCCTCAGAACCTAAAACACTAGAACTAAATAATATCTGATCTCTGGCCTGATGTACCTCCTTTGTTAGTTCAGGGCTGCAATCTTTCCAGCTAACTAAAATAAAAACACAGCAAAATGTGCTTTTTAAGCATAAGAATCACTATAAGGAATGTATAACTCATCATGTAATTATCTACCTTACCATCTGTCTATACAATGACTATATAGTAACACAATACTATACAGTAATTCTAACATTATAATCATTTTTTAAAAATTGAGAAAGAGAGCCAGGATGAACGTCATAATATCTGCATCAGAATGTCAATTTGTTTAATCTACTTTAAAAGGCAGTTTATTGTCGAGGAGCAGTTCTAGAGAAAAATGAACATGAAATTTAATATTAAATATTGCATTTATAATTACAAGAGCCAAAAAATTCAGATAATTTTGAATGAGGTTATGTCTATGTTTTATATTATTTATAGAGAAAGCCTTAATGCCATTTTATCTATCACTAAAAATAATGTTCAATATTTGAAATTTTCTAATATTATGATCTAAACAGAGAAGAAAAGCTCACATTTTTCCAAATTAAATTCAAGTTGAAGTCAAGTAACGTATTCTTGACAGCCAGGCAAAACTTGGCTTTCAACAATATGATTATGGTATGGTAAAATTTGTCGATATATTTTAAACTTTTCAATCATTATGTCAGAAAAAGATAGGAGTGTGTAGAAAAGATAAAGGAGCATACTGAAAATTGATTTGACCAGAGAAAATTGGAGGTTAATTCTTCCTTTATTCTTTGAAAATTATTTCTCAAAATTTGTTTTGCAGCTTCTAATTAATGAGACAAATATGAGGATATTTCTGGGGGTTGAAAGAGAAATGTGTTGTTATATTTTTCTTCATTTCCAACCCTGAGAACAAAAGTGAAGATGAATAACAGTGCTATTGCTCTGTCATAGGAATGATGTATTTCAAATGCTGTATTCCTTCCCTAATGTTATTAAAGTTCTTTGAAGCATTGCTACTAAGAAAAAAATGTCAAAAGAGCTCATTTTTCTCAAAATCCTTTGTTGTTTCAGATTGTGCCTAAGTTAATGAGTCCATCTTATTTTCGAAGCCACTAGCACATTATAGTGCTATAGCAAGTGAACATAAAATATACTAGTACACACAAGTAATAAAAACTTGATTCCAAGGAAAGGAAACTAAGGATTTTATAACAATGATAGTTTATATAAAAAAGCAGATCCAAGCAGAGCTCTTACAGAATAAATGCGAAGGATCTTTACTAAGGACAGGAAGCAGGGCCCAAGTCACATTTTGTGAAGATGTTAGGTGGACTTGATATTTTTCTAAAATTATTAAACCTAACAGCCTCCAGTACTTACTTCTATCTATGTGGCAAGAAGTAAGGAGAAGAACAGATAGGAGGAATGTTACAAGTGGAAAGGAGCAATATAATAAAAGTGGTAGAAGTGATAATAATGAACATTTATTAAACACAACCCAGGAGCCAAAGATATAGTAAGAATTTTACAAAGATATAGTAAGAATGTCATTTAATCTTCACAAACAACTTTCTGAGTTATTTCACAGCATAAACTCCTGGAGAATTATTTTAACTTACTCTGATAATAGGATGTGCTCTTTATGGTTGAAAAGTCAAATTCATCTCTGCCTCTTTAGAAATGCACCTGAATTCATTGAATAACAAGGAGGAATCAACTGACCACATATAAATTTACATATGTTAAGGATGACTTACAAAGGAGTAAAAATATTAATTATTTGTCTAGGTTCTTTAATTACCAAATGAATAAATCTGAGGCTCAGAGATTACAGGGACTTACTGAGATCATGATTGTTAGAGACACCTCTCTCCCAGTCTGATGTCACTTTCCCCACACATCATGACCTTACAATGCAGAGAAAGAAGTTAGGTGTCATTACTCTGATTTCTAACAGCCCTACCTACAAACATGCTCCCCTCCATACAAACAAGCTTTGGGATCTATGTCCAAGAGTTAGGTTTATATGACCAAGTATTAACATCTAAACTGTACATTGCATTGTAAAAAATTTTCTCTCAAACTCATATAAAGCCTCAAAAGAGCTATGTGATAAAATTCCAAATTCTCAGAACAAGATTAGATTTTTTTTTCTTGGATTAATACGCATTTATTAAAAAGAAAGAAAGAAAGAAAGAAAGAAAGAAAGAAAGAAAGAAAGAAAGAAAGAAAGAAAGAAAGAAAGAAAGAAGGAGGAGGAGGAGGAGGAGGAGGAGGAGGAGGAGGAGGAGGAGGAGGAGGAGGAGGAGGAAGAAGAAGAAGAAGAAGAAGAAGAAGAAGAAGAAGCAGCAGCAGCAGCAGCAGCAGCAGCAGCAGCAGCAGCAGCAGCAGCAGCAGCAGCAGCAGCTGCAGCCCAGGAGACACAGATTCAGGTAACAACCTGAATTGTGCTCTCAAAACAGTATTAGATTTGAATGACCTGAAAGATACACAGCACAAATTAACATGAATTCCCAATTCAGTCTTAATTCCCAATGCTGAATTTGCTTTTTTTAAAAAAAAATGGACCAATTCATTCATATTTAATGCCTGACATCTGATGAAAAGGAAGTTGGGCTTACGGAAAGATAAAAATACAGAAATGCCATATGGAGAAAAAAGACAACAGAAAGAGAATATGTAAGGCATGAATGATCATTTAGAGGAGATGTAGAGAGAACCAAAAAATAGGAATCAAATCTTGCTCAAGTAATCTGGAAGAGTTCCTTCTGACCTCAAATTAAATTAAAGCCTGGCCACAATTATTGCATCAGATGCCTCTCAGTGGCATTCTTGCTCCTTAATAACCAATCCTTTTGTCTTTATAACTCATTACTACAGAATTAAGATGTAAATTTTTTGGAACTAGGGAGGTGGCTTTCTGTGTTATTAATATCTCACCAAACTGCTTACAAGCATGCTCTACCTTTAGTCAAGTAGTAAACCATTAAATGACAATAATACAAAATGGCAAAGATCATGGTTTAGCAAAAGCGGTTCAGTTCACTCTGCAAATGATTTACTGTCATTCAGGTGCACAATTAGCTCTTATTTTCTGTTTTGTTTTGTTTGTTTGTTTGTTTTAATGGCAGAGTTGGTGGTTCAGTGGTATTAAGTGAACAGCCAAAATAGCTAAATTATCGTGAAAGCCTTCACTGTTAGACTGAGAAATAAATATCTCAAATTATTAAAAAATAGCGCTTCTTATCAAAGTCCACTAAAAAGTTAGAAACTTCAGACAACATAGAGTTATTTATTAATAAGAACAGCTATAAATGTGGAAAATAATGAATATAAACAGAATTGTAATTTTTAACTCTGATTTTCTTTCTTCTTTCCATGTTTTAAGAAACTACCAATTTGGAATTTAGAAATATAATAATTCAAAAATGTTATTCATCTGGTTATGACTCCATGCCACAACTTTATTGACTATAGTTTCCATTTGGATCAACTGTAGACTCCTAAATGTCCCAATTTGGCAAACTCAAGTGAATAAACTCAAATGTAAGCTTAAGGATGAGAGGATTGTTATCCTTATTCTAACTAAAAATCCTGCCTATTGCTTTATTTTTAAACTTCCATTAACATCTTTAAATTACAATTGTATCTTCTCAATAAGAACAGTCCCTTATTATTGGAACTGGCAGGGGGCCTTGACATTTGAGTCATCATTTCATTATGTCTATTTCTTACCCTGGTATATGAATTAAACAAAATTACAAGCCAGAAGAAATGAGGGGGGGCAGTTAATTTGAAGCAGTAACTTAAATTGAATTAATTTTTCCAAATCTACAAAAAATATAAAGCAATTAATATTGGTATTAATAAATTCTACTTCAAAAATATTAACCTTAATTCTAAAGGCCAAAGATGGTTCAAATCCTCCTAGTGAAATACTGAACTTCTATAAAACAGAACCAAAAGCTTTAATATTCCCCACAGTACAAAGGTAGAATAATTTCAGGTTTAAAGCAACTACAAATATAGACAAAAAATACACATTTACAGTTTTCTTCTAAAGAACTTCAAAATAGGTAGCAATTGTTGAATGTTTATTGCACATGTGAAACATGTTATTTAAAACATATAAGCAAATAGGAATAATAATAATTCATCTATACTAAAACATGCAAATGTGCAAATTGGAATTTTCAGGCTTTTCTTTAGATGTTTCAAATCACTGAACTTATGTGATGAAAACATTTATACTAGATGAGTCTTCCTAAATCACCGGATCCAGTCATACTGATAAATGTGTACCTTTCTGTTTTTCTCAAGTATTTTGTTTAAATTTTTCTGCTGAATTTCAAAATCATAAAAATTAATCAATTATGAAACTAATGCTGTATAAAATCCTCAAAACTATTTTCGACATTGCTTTATAGAAGGCTATTTCCTCCTTTATTTTCTTACTGCAAATATTCCAGGATATGTGTAGCTTATTCACTCACTAAATTTGTAATTGTTTCTGCAACTCTTCCTTTTTTTAGCCCAGAGAAATCTGTTCATTTCTGAAAGCTAACAGCTTTCCCAAAATGCTTGAGAACAAGCTGGATAGCCTAACAGAACTTTATTTATCTTGATACAAAATATTGAAAAGCAGCACTACTGAAAACTGAATGTACATTCAAAAGTCTAATCTGGAAATTAACGTTATTTTTTCCTTTAATCACCAAATGTACATAACTAAATTTAAAATAGTAATGTCCGATTTTCTCTACATTTTATTTTTATGTTAATGGGTACTTTTTTTTCTAAAAAAATATATTACCTGAGGGAATACATTTGTTCAAAACTATTTAAACAATTTTAAGATGTATTTCTGCTGTCTTTCCATCATTTATTTATAATTTATAATTTATAACCCAGACTTTCCTACAAGAGAGTTAAAGAAATTTACAATAAATATTTATAGTGCCCACTGTATTCTCTCAAGAAGTAAACATGTTCTAAAGAAACAAATCTATTTCAATACTAAAATTTAGTAGAAGCCCTGAGTCACTTCATTTCCAACATTTAGAAACTATATTATTCTGCATTTTTAGACAAAAAACAGGATGTAAACCAGATGTTCCTAGATTATGAAATTTATAACAGACATAGCCAAAATGTAGCTAGCTTTTTAACTATAGTTATCAAAGGATAAGGCAAGCAAGTCCCACAATGTTGCAATCAGTCTTACCATTTTCCTTAGTTTGACTTCGGTGAGTGGAAATATTCATGGGCTTGTAATATCAGCTTTTTAGTGAGTCCTATCATTTTTTAAATTACCATGGCTTATTAATAAATGTCTTCTATTTATATGCTGAAATAAATTAATGGAAGATGCAGACACTATGCAAAATGGCTGGGAAAAGGGCCAAATGTTATTACATACATCCAGGGACCAGTAATTTTCTAAATGGCACTTTAAGCTCTCTTGCCTAAATAATTACAAGTACAGCCAGCACGTAATTTTCTGAAATAATTATGTACTCTTCTAGTTCCCATCACCCATCTCAAGTTCATGATCACTTACTTTGTCTTTATTTTCAGTACCAGAAGCCTCAGGCTTGGTCCTAATAACAAATGGTCAAGTTCTTGGTCACTTACCTTGTCTTTATTTTCAGTACCAGAAGCCTCAGACTTTGTCCTAATCACAAATGGGGTAGACAGTCGCAGCAGGACCTTTTCAAAGGTGGCATTAACCTTTGGAGAAACAATCTCAAAGCAGTCCTCAAACTTGAGCACTTTGTGAGTGTCACATCGGAGCTGCTTCCTTAAGCCTTCCCCCAGCTGAAGGACTAACATGTGGGGATCGAACATCAGGTGGAAAGGGAAGGCTCTGCAGAAGGTATTGATGCTAATTCTGAGGTCTGTAGGAACTTGGGAGGTTCCTTGTGGAAGGTTTTTTGTGATGTTAGTATTGTCACATTCTTTGATAAGGAAAGTAAGACAGCTACAGTTGCCTGAGTTTGAACTATCAGAGAACAGTTTCTCATTTGCAACCTGTTCCACTTCCACATCCAGCCGATAGATCTTCTTTCCTGCAGCCTTAATCATCCCCAGCATTGCAAACCCCACAGTATGGTGAGGGTGGAAGTAGTGGAGCATAAGAGTACCTTCGGAGAGCTCTTTGCATAGGAATGATGGTGACTCCAGAGTGGCCTGTTTTCCGAAAGAAGTTCTAATGTGTTCCAACAAAGCATCAAAGCCATTAAAAAAGTCCTGCAATGTGCCACCTACAGCTCGAAGGACTCTCTCATTCTCATCAAAGCAAATATTAAAGAACTCCTCACCAAATTTTTCTTGAATTTCTTCAAATTTCAAACCTAGAGATAAATGGGAAGCATATGTTAGAGACGTACAATATAAATAATTAAGTTTATAGCTTTTTAATGTTTATCAAATGAGTGAAACAAGAGAGATATTTTCCTTGAGTTCACAAATTTCTCACATAGGTTAATTCATTCATTTTGAATCTGAGAATATAAGTTTCAGTTTATCTTATGAATGCTTCTAAGATGTTAATGAGCATAAACTTTATGTTTGTTTTAAAATACTTGATATTTTCGCAATTTTAGATTCACAGAAAATTGAGCAAAATGTAAAATATTTTCCATATACTCCCATCCCCCTCCACACACAAGCTTCCCTTCTCCCTCACTATTGATATGCACTGTAGTGGTACACTTGTTAGAATCAATGAATCTGCATTGATACAACATTATCACCCAAAGTCTATTCTTTACACCAGGGTTCACTCTTGGTGTACATCCTTGAGTTATGACAGATGTATAGTATGGTACCATTATAGTATCATACAGAGTAGTTTCACTGCCTTAAAAATCCTCTGTGCTCCACCTATCCTTTCCTTCCTCCCCAAACCCTAGAATGTTAACTTTTTAAATAATGCTAATCTAACTTTTCTTTTCAATACCCTACTACATTTGCTATAATTGGCAAAAATAACATATTTTTCTTAATGATTTCTCTCACTGTTAAAGGCTCTTTATAGAAGCAACTATAAAGTTGTCTTTATATTTTGTCTGTCCAATATTATCATCTTACTTATCAAAATTCATTTGGTAAGTAGGAAATATCAACCAGAAAGAGAATGTATGGTACACAACTAGGGAAAGGCATCAGGTTACCTAGTGTAAACAGAAGAACTTAAGTTAGTAATCCCAGGGGAAGTCCTGCAGGTCAACTAGACCTCAGGGAGAGATAGACAAAACAAGAAATTAAAATTGTCAAGACTGTTGAATGCTTTGATTCTTTCACTCACAAAAGTGAGAAAAGCCAAGAGTGGAGTAGAAATAGAGTTAAAAGGTCTTTGTTAAGTTTTCTAAGCTCATATTCACTCCCGTTTGCTGTGGCAAATGAATTCTACCTTATAGTAATGGAATTATACTGAAACACACACACACACACACACACACACACACACACACACACACACACACACACAATGCATTATGCAGCAATTAGAAACAGAGGCACATGTGACCAAGTAGCTCCAACTTTGAGGATGATCTGAAGAAATATAAGAAGGGAATTATTGTCCAAAGAAGAAAACAGATATAAAAGAATTAAGTCTGTATGCTAAAGAAAGCTTTTATTAGAGTCACTCTGTTGCTTCTTTTTAGCTTTGGTTATATATAGGAGAGCAGAATTTTGCTACCTCAAAATACTTCTCTTTAGCATTAAGATTATTTTAGGTTGATCATTTTTAAGAAACAAAAGACTCAGGAAGGACTCTTTACCTTGCTGTTAACTGCCTAAAAGAATCTAGATAAAAGGCCTGGTCCAGGAAGAACTATCACCAAATAACTACAAAGAATATAGGTTAGGTATTGCTGAGAGAACTCCTCAGGGTTTAGAGACCAAAGTCCTCTCTAAATCCCATTGACTCTGCATGGCCCCATAAACATTTGTTTTTCCATCTGCATGTGAATTGCCTTCCTCCCTTTGAAGTCCTAGACTCCTACCCCATCTCCTTAGTTCAAAATGGCATATAAGCCCAATTGCCTGACCATCTTCAAGCCCCATATTCTTATAGAACCCCAGTAAATACATAATTAATTGCTTTTTCTTCTGCTTGTCTGTCTCATGTCAATTTAATTCTTAGAGCAGCCAGAAGAATCTAGAAAGGTAGAGGATTTTTTCCCTCACCAACAGCTGAAAACAATACATATAGTAGTTTACATATTCATATCCTTTGCCTAGTCTGCTCCAGCAGGTCCTGAAAATAAGGCAGGACTGGGAAAAAGACCAAAAGTCACTTACCAGTGTCCTGTTTACATGCAGAGCAGTCTAGGCTGCCTATGGCTTGGTTTGTTGTTCCTACCTACTATTCCCTAAGGGTTAACCTCATCCAGAAATGAGAGAATAAAACAGAGTCAACAACATTATTTTGCAAATACAGTAAAAAAAAAATCGAATATTTTTGCAAGCTTACTATAGGGTATAAACACTGTGATAGCCAAGTGGAGAGGTCAGTTTGATAAGTTCTTAGAATCAACATGAAATGAAAAGAAGTAAAAATCTAACTGAAAAAGAGTCCCTAATTAAGAAGTATTTCATATTAATTTTAATTTTATAGATTTGATGTTCAAGACAAGCTGAGAAAGTCACCTGTTAAGATAAGAACATCAATCACCACTCATGTCTCATCGTCACATCACAAGATTGCCCTTCAAAATATATCGCATCACTAACACTAATACCAGCCAGAATTGATAATGACAGCATTTATCTGTCCAGCTAGCTAGCGTGGGAGAAAACAAGATTGATGACATTCACTGTAACTTGGCACCTGCTCCAACCGTTCCACCGACACCACTTTTATAATTACTGAAACCAACACATACTGTTTTGTTCTTATCTTAGTTAACTTTGTTGTTTTTCCTTTAATTTGATCTATTGATCATCTCTTCCTCCTAAATCTTCCTTCTCTCTTGGCTTATGAAATCACACTTTCCTGGTTTGATTACTGTCTGAAAATTCCTTCACTAAATCTTCTTCCTATACCAAACCCTTATATCATCATCATTACGCTATAACTAAAATATTCTAATACATACAAATTAATGTCTCCTCAAGCACACTGTTGTTACTATAAAATTTTTAATTGTGAAATTCTAATTAGAAACTAAATTCATAATAAATAAAAATGTTTGTAATCTGACTCTATTTGATGATTACATAATCCCCTGGACCCCTGAAAATATTTCACAGATTGCTTCTATACTTGAAGAATTGTATCTTAAAAGGATTTAGGGTCTTTATGCACAGCAAGAAAAAATAGAATTTCTTCTAATTTGCACTTTTTATAACATAAAAAAATGCCTTCACAGTTATTAAGTAAAGAACACAGGTATAAATATAACACAGTAAGTTTATGTTTTATTTCCAATGCCATAATGCCAAACAATCATCCAAAAATAACAAGCAAATTCACCAGATGCAACAAAATGAAAACTGCTCTGTGAGTATAGCATTCTATCAACTAGAAATCCTTGCTGCCTTAAACAAACACTTCTGTACTTTATGATACAGGAATTATTAGTTCTCACATAATGACACTAATGGCTATCAGGATGCAAAAGTGACTGTATCAATCAAGAAAAACAATTATTTTGAACATTACACTCAAATACTACACATAGTATTTGTATATCCTTATACAAACTACAATATTCAATTAACTAATAATTTTTTTCTCACAATTGTTAACCTTTATAAAATCAGAAAATAAAAAATTTTGAGTTTGAAAAATTGAAACTAGGAAAAGATCACTTCAACTTTTGTCAAGTATGCTACAAATCAATAGTTAAGACTTCCATTTTAAACTTTATCTCAAAATGTAGAAAGTACAGAGAAAATCAGCTCAGATAATTGGTGCAGTTCTCACTCCCAAGGTTCCGCCCACGATTGATGCAAACCCTCTACTTACAGTAAATCATATAGACAATGCTCATCTTTTCATATCACAAGATGCTATGACAGTTTGACATTTGAGTCTATAAGAATACATTTCCTCAAGAGACAAAATGTCAGAATTTTAAGTTACTGTTAATTCACCTCTTTTAAAGAAATGAATAGCCTAAATGCTGACATTTTCAGCTATAAATGAAACAGTCTGTTCACTCATGACATAAATCTTTTGTCCTTCACCTGCTGTCCATCTGACTTTACATTGTGCACTTCTTGAGGACAAGGACCTTATCCCATTTATGTCAGCATAACTGATGATTGGCACATGGAGACTTAGACTTCACAGAAACTAAACATTCATCTAAGTATTTGTTGGATAAATGCAATCAATTTTTTAAAGTTGCAATTGTACCACATCTAGGGATACCAAGACAAATAAACACATTATTTTCTCCATGGGCCCTTACAGATAATTAAATTGCAATGTGATTGGATATATAGTAGAGTCATACTGGAGAACTTATGGAGGTATGAAAAAAAGTCTGACTTTCTCTTCAGGGAGATAATGTTTGAAAGGAGACTTGAGGAAGAAGTGGGTTTTAAAAGGCCAACAAGGCCAGACAGAAAAAGTTGAAAATCACACGGTATCACTTATATGTGGAATATGAACCTAAAAGCAATAAATGAACAGGAAAAACAGAGACTCATGGACATGAACAATAGACTAATGGTTACGAGGGTAGGGGAGAGGGGGAAGGGGGTCAAATATATTGTGACAGAAAGAAATCTATGGGAAGTAAACACACAGCATAAATATATATACCTTACTGTTAAAATGTACAGCTGAAGCATTGAATTTCATTAACCAATGTCACCATGACAAACAAAAAAACAAATAAATAAATAAAATAAAAGGTCAACAAGGAAGGAACAAGCATACTAGCAGATGGACATAATGAAATATGGATAAACCAGGGAAGTGGAAGACCCTCGAATAGTCAGGGAAGGAAGAGTAGTAAGTGGATAATGACTGCGCAGCAGGAGTTAAGGGGGTGGGGTGAGTTGTTAATTAATCAGCAATGTAGAAGATGGACTTAGGGTGCCAAAACCACAGTCAAAGGCAGCAGCCAGAGAAATGTTGCAATGTCTTAATTAGGCAGTACCAGTAAGAATGGAAAAAATGAATGTCAAGCAATGTGCCAAATTCTTCATGGATTATTTAATATTTTAAAAACTTCCTATCAAGTAGATATTTTTAATTGTCCTCATTTTACAGGTGAGCAATGTTAAGAAATCTGCCCAGGTTCACACAACTTTAGGTAGCAAAGCCAGGTCTCAAATAAAGTTTAATACAAAATCTTGTCTAATAAGCACAGTGTCTCAAAAGAGTAAAACATCTGTATGGGGGGAGGAGATGCACATCTTGTTCATTGTATCATTAATGTCTAGTATTTCTCTTGACAGTTGTAGGTGCTCAATAATGGGTGGATGTTGAATGGATTAATGTACCACTGAAGTCAACAGAAATAAGTTACAAGTCAACACATCAAATACCACAGCAAGGTCAAGTAAGATAAGAATAGAAAACTAAACTGGATTGGTCAGAACTTTGGAGACCTTTGACAGAGCAGTTTCAGTTGGAGGGATAAGGGAAGAAGATTGAGCATAATGGTTTTGCGGAGTGTGTGGCAAAGTGTAGAAATAGAATTAATAGTTTTTAGCTGAATCCATAGTATTATCTAAAGGCTAAAATTACTTATTACATAAAATTACAACAAATCTGATCTTTCTATGGAAAGAGAAATGTTCCCTTATTGAGAATGAAATGAAGAGAGTTAAGTGTCATGACACTTTTATAAAAATATTATTCTAGTGCCATGCCAATCTATGAAGCTGGTTTCCACCCCTCAGATCTAAGGATAAATATTATGTATATCTAAATAATAACGAAGGACAAAGGTTGAAAAGAAATTGCACTGCCCAAATTGTAATTTTAAGGGATATTGTTTTGAATCTGATATATCGATACAGTTTCATTTGAATCTTGGTGGAGTGAGATAAAACCTTTGTAGTTTCTGAGTACTTTATAGTTCAGTAAGTAACTGAAATATACTCACTGAACTATATTTGTTCTTAATCTATCAAGGGTTAAACAGTGATGTTCTACTATTTTAGAGGCTTATAATTCTCCTTTTGCTGCATTGGTGTGTCTGTCTTGCTACAAAAAGAACACAGCATATCTCATATATCTACTTTTAAGTGTAGTTGGACTGAAATTGTCCTTAATATTTTTAAAACTCATTTAGATACTTAAAGTTAAACAGAACATGTATCCAGATTTTAAAAACGAGGTTTTTATATCTTTGATCTAACAAAGAATTTGCTAAGTATAGTAATGGGGGAAACTTTCTAACATTAATTCTTGAATGCCCAAAAGAATAAGTATTATTAGAAGCATAGTAAGTGCTTCAGACACAAAAATACTTGTAATGGTTAAGTTTACAGTTTGTATATTTTGAGAATATGCTAAGGTATTCTTTAAAATATACATAGGATGTAAAATTTAATAGTGAGAAAGTTGTATAATGGAGATGAAGCCAAACCCTGAGTATTGTGAAATACTTTTTTGACTCAGAAACTACATCTAAAAAGTAAAGCATCAGAAAATATACTCCAACATTATCAGTTTTTACTCCTCCTTTCAAAGAGTTAAGCACATCTTGTGCCTTTTTTATGAAATAGCACAGAATCCACTGTATTATAGATATTTGTCTATAATTTAGTAGGACAATTCACAAAAAAGTAAAATCTCTAAAAATAGTATGATCTAATAAGAGAAAAAGGAACCAATGCAGAAATAACTATGAGTAAACTAATAAGAAAAAGAATTTCTCTCTGAGATGTAGAAAATCATCAATCTACTGATGGAAAAGGCACAAGTTTCAGTCAAGATTGGTAAGAAAACATACTAATGGAGATATAGATATACAGACATATGATAATGAAACATAATCTACAACTTTGTAATATAAATGTAAATGAAGATTACTGATACAGAAGAAGGGAAACTACTGACAAATGCCAGGTAAATTTTATTCATAATCTGGAAACAAACTATCTCAGCAAAACCCAGGAGTTAGGATGCTAGGGAGAAACAGGAGGAGGTTGGGGAGGAGAAAAGTAGCAGCGTTCTAAAAGTCCCTTCTGAAAGCAATCTGGGTTACTAGCGAAAGACTACATTTGCTAGGGAAATAAGTGACATTTTGCTTTAAAATAATGAAAAGCACATGGATCTAATTTTAGTAGCAAGAAAAGGAAAATAACCAATAACACGATGGGAAAGTAGAACAGAACCTTTAAATTACAAAAGTAAGATATAAATTTATATATTGAATTCCTATATAGAATTTCAAAATGAAATTCATACAGAATGACTTTCAACATGTTCAAAACAGCAAAAATAAGGTAAATAAAAATTACGTAAAATAATTATCATTAATCAAGATAAAAGAAAAAAAATCAGTCAAGTATGCACTTTACTAAATGTAAACAAATATATTCTCCCATCAAATGACAGAAATTCTTACACCATCTATAAAAATTATACTTACGAAAACCTTTTCTAAAAAGGTTGTAAATAAGCAGTAGACAATAAAATTCCAAGAAAGAATAAGAAGAGAAAAGCAAGAAGGGAAAAGCAATATCAATATCAAACCCAACAGAATTAAGGTTAAGAGTGCTCATCAGGAGGATAAATACACATTACACAAAAAGATCATAATTTACAAAAATCGAGGAGATATAAACCTGCATAAATCAAGCAACATTGCTGCTAAATGTATACAGCAAAAACAATTAAAAATGATTGCTAATGAGTATCAATTTGTTTATGGAGTGATAAAAAATGCTTTAAAATTGATTGTAGTAATTAATGGTTATATAACTAAGAACTTTCTAAAAACCCACTGAACTTCAAACTTTAAATGGGTGAACTGTACGTATGTGAATTATATTTCAATAAAGCTTATATATTAAAAATGAATGAATGTACTCTTTACAATTATAATTATAGCAGAAAATTTAATACACCTCTCTCAGGGTCAGATAGATCTAACAAATAAAAAAGCAAAATCACAGCGAAATAAATTAAATAAAAGTATACACAATAAAATAATCAATAAAAGAAAAACTTAATAAAAATAAATTTGAAGTGAAAAACTCTCAATAGCCCTTTTCAAAACCCAAAACCTCAAACATTAAAAAAGCAGTCATAAATAAATATTAATGACAAAAATGAAAACTAATAAAAGATAAAAAAATAAAATTAAAATAAAATTTTGAAAGCAAAACATTCAAAAGTGTATATATACATATATATAGTATGTAAATATATACATATGTATGTGTATTTATATGTATACGAAGAAACTACAAAATTCGCTCAAGTACTTAGCCACAAAATTCCCATAATATATTTTTAAGTAAAGATTTTTCAAATCACATTTTCCAATAGTAATAAAATAATAATAATCACTTAAAAATAACAAAGCAGTGACCAAAAATCTTATCTATTTAAAAGTTATGCAATACACTGTCTTGGATTAAAGAAAAAAATCAAAATTGAAATTTTAACTGCTAGAAATCAATGAAGAGGAGACTACTTCATTCAAGACCTTATGAATCACAACAAAAACTGTACTCAAATAAAAATAGGTCATAAATGTTTTCAGCAACAAAAAAATAAATAAGCTTGCAATTAAGAAAATTATATCGAGCTTAAAAATTAATTGATGAAAGCTGAAACTAGGAGAAAAAAAAGTAAACTAAATTAGGAAATAGAAAGAAGATACAGGTACACATTAAGAAACAGAGGAATTAAAAAAAAAAAAAGCCAGGCAACTTCTGCCAACAAATGTATAAATGAATAAATTTTCTATAAAAATACAAATGACAAAAATTGATCCAAAGAGAAATGGACAACCTGAGTTCTGGCTAACCTTTAAAAACAATTAGATAATTTCAAAGTTACTTAAATACTTCCAGGCCATAGAAAAAAAAAATTAACACTACTCAATTCTTTTTATTACGCCCACATATTATGTGACTTTAATGTTAAAACCTGACATAATATACTAAGACTAATTAATCTTATGACTATTTAGTAAAAGAGTAACAAATAGAATCTAGCAATTTATAAAAGATAAGACATCATGATTAAGTGGTATTTATATCAGAAACAAAAAAGTAATTCAATAGTAGAAAATCTGTCAGTATATATGATGACATTTATACAATTAAATGAAAAAATAATATGATTGTATCACTAGGTTTCAAAAAGTCTGAAATTCAACAGCCTTAATAAAAATTTTGAGTAGAACAGGGATATAAAGTGCTCAAATATAATAAAATGCTGATTTCCAAAAACCAGAAGCAAAGCTTATACTAAATAGAATACTAAAAACATTTCAACTAAAATCAGAAATTTGACAAATATGCTTCCATCACAATTGTTATTCAATATTATGTCGGGGGTCCAGCAAATGCTATGAGGTATGAAAATAAAATACTATACACTTAAGAAAACCTAGAAAATCTTTTAATCTTGAGGCTCTTTCTTGCTTTGGTTTTTTGTTTGTTTGTTTTGGGAATCAAAACATTTATGACATATATTTTATGAAAAATAGCTTCTAGAATTAATAAGAAAATGTAGAAAATATTTGAATATAAAATAAATATAGAAAGAACCAATACCTTTTCTGTATATTAGCAGTGAGGATCAAGAAGTAGAAAAAGGGAAATATTCTATTCAAAGTAGCAATAAAAGCTATAAATCATAGGAATATATTTAATAAGAAAAGCATAGAACTTATATTAAGAAAACTATTAAACTTAACACAGGATACAAAAACTGAGCAAATTAGAGAATATTTCATATTTTAGAATAAAAAGACCTTTTATTATAAAAACATGAATTCTCCCAAAATTTATAGGTAAGTTTAATGCATTTCCAACTATAATCTCAACAAGTCTTCTTACAAATACAGTAATTTTAACATTCACATGGAAGAATAAATGTCTAGAACAGCTCCAAAATGCTTGATTAGAAAGACTAGTGGGGAGAGACCAGATATTACCATAAATAATATGCACTATAATTAAAATTTTTATTTCCATAAAACAAACAGACTATTGGGTCAGGATAGAGAATGAGTAAATTCAGAAGTAAATCTATGTACCATAAGTTTAATATGTCACAAAATAGTATTTTAATTCAATGAAAAAAGAATGGCTTATTTAATAAACAGCACTAGGAATCAGGAAAATAATAAAATGGAATCTCATCTCACACATTAAAACAAAAACAAAAAATCAAATTCCAGATCAATTAAAAGAAATTTTAAATTAAAAAAAAAAAACAGAATAATAAGTATTTTAGAAGAAAATCTAGGAGAGTATCTGTATGCCTTAACCAAAACTGGCAAACATACAGAAAAGACATAAAGATATTTGATTTTGCATGATATAAAGCTAAGTTAAAATTATTAGAAAAATGCATAGAATACAATTTTATCTTAGTAAAAAAATGTGTGTGTGTGTGAGCGCATGTGTGTGCGTGAGAGAGAGAGACACAGAGACAGAGAGATGCACTCTCCTGCCATTCTTCCAGATACTCTATTCCAAATATCAGTAACTATATTTAGGTGACCACGATCAATAATCTAGAATTATTTCAACAGCCTCTTAATTTTTTTGCTTTCCAATTTCTCTGCAATCCATTCTTTATACACCCTCTTGAATCATAAATCTTATATTTCTCTGCTTAAAGCCATTCAAAAAAAAAAAAAAGGGCAATTACACATTGCCCTCAAAAAAATTCCAATATCAGCAGAGCTTGATTCAGCGTTTATTTATGAGCTTATCCTCATCTGTCCCAATTTGCACACTTCAATTCTGTACACAAGCCATGGTGAACCACTTGGAGTTTCTTGGACATGCTAAACAGTCTCTTTTACTTCCAGGTCTTCTGTACATTTTAGTTTGGGGTTTGATTTGTTTTTAATAGCATTAAAGGCAGCTCTAGAGAACAATTTTATATGGATTTAGAAAATGTGTACCTTAGAAAATAGACACATGGTATGTATGATTTAAGAGGACATTGCATGTTATGATTTGGAAGGAAACAAAAAAGCAGGAGAGATACAGGAGATCTATTTCAGATAAGAGGAGCTGACGTGAGATGCTTTTATTCCAGGGCAACAGTCTTTTACATATATGTGCTCTAACTTGGGAAAACAGATAACTGTATTTATTCCTTCTCACTAGACTACACGCTTCAAATGATTTTCCAGATCATATTTATTATGTCATGCTCCATTCACATTTTCCACACCCAGTTCCTCTTTGATCACGCGTATTTAAGATGTTGGGCTGGGAAGCAATTTAGGGCTATGCAAAAAGTATCAATGGCACATATAGGGATTGAACGCATAACCACTGTCTCTTCTGCTTCGTGAGGCCACCCTAGGAATGGCTGAAGCCAGCATCTTAGGGAGAGCAACTACTCATATGTGTTATTATCTCAGAGAGAATCTGACAGGAACACTGAGCTGTTTGTAACACTATATCTGGACATATTCTACATATAGAACAGAAAGGAAAGCCTGAGACATGAAAGAATTAATAAAAGTAGTAATCTTTAAAAATTGGCAGAGAAGGAGACAAAATACACCCGAGTTCTTCCATTTTTGTAAAAGGAAACTATAATTTGTTTGGTTGCATGGTTTTTTTGGTGAAAGGGTTATGTTCTTATGAATTCTTTTACTTCTGTAGCACAGCTGTGTTCATTTTTTGTCTCCTTCCAGTTTTTATACATACCCACACACATTTTACATTGTTGAATTCATGTTATCATCATGCTCACAAAAACACTTTGTGTTTGTTTTTTTTTCTTTTCACATAATATATTTCATCTCTTGCAGAAGCCAGGAGAATTTACAGCCATAAGCCCTAGGTTGATTCTTGCTCTGGAAAATTGCCTTTGGCTGAAGAGAACTACCTGGCCTACTGTTCTTTCTTCTCCCCAGGGCAGCTGATGTGCAAAGATGCTTAGTTTGGGAGGTAGTGAGCTGAAATATAAAAGCTTCCTTGCCTCTGTATGGGCACTTCTGAAGAGTTCTGCTGAAATATTTTTGTGACTGCATCACATATTAGCTTCAACTTCTCCCTCTCCCATCATTCTACTTTCTTTATATTCTCAAGGGGAAACAGTCTGGTAAAACTATTAAGCTGCAAACACGTTACCTTTTTTGAAAAAAGATGACACAGAGAATGAAACTGTAAACCACAAAGGATTATTCTTACGCCTTGAAATCTAATGTGGTTGGGTCATCGATCCTGAGGGTACCACCTAGTAGCACTCCTGAGCATAAATCTCCATCTCAGGGTCTGTTTCCTGGGGAATTAGCTATGATAACATCATAAACAGTTTCTCACTGAAACAGCTGTTTGATGTTCTTATAAAAAGATTCATCATACTTTGAACACTTCCTTGTAGTTTAACTGTTGGTTGTTGCCAACATTTTATCAGTATAATAAGCATCAATAAACATCAATCCATTATTTGATGTTTCTTCTTGTTTTGAATTATTTATTTTTAAAAAATCTGAAGTGTGGACCCTTACTAAGATAAAAGTATGAAGGCTTTCGACTTACCGATATTAAGGCTTTATAGATTATATACTATTATAAACATAAGTCCAGTAGTAAGATACACTACCAGGATACTAAGAAATTGAGACAGATTGTTTTATACATTATTGTATCTTTGACCCAAGACAAGTATAGGATGCTTGAGAGGCCCAAAGAAAACAGAACAGTTTACAATTAACTTTGTAGTTACTTCTACTATATTTAGCTGAGTAAATCAGAAACAACAATGCCAGCACCCTGTACAATACTTGTTGAATAAATGTATGAATAAATAAATGAATATTTGGGTTGCTTTAAATTTTAATTAGAATTCAAGGGTGCTAATTAATATAGAAATGTAGAAAATGTACATTAATGTAGAAAATATGGACTGAATACTGAAAGACCCTTGGCATTAAGTTCTTAAATTATTCCCATTCCAAAACAAAATTGATGGTGGTGGTAACAGTGATAGCACATGTGGGTATGTGTTAGGTCCTAGAAAACAATAAGCAAAGTTTGTTATTAATACACCAGGACACAGATTACAAAATCCACAGAAAGGCATGCCAGAGACTGAAAATATTAGTGAAAATCCAAATCCTTAAATTCAGGGCAGAAGAGAAAGGAAGATGTGAAGTTGTATGTAGTATATCTCTAGTTTGAGACATTGGCAGATCCTATAGACATAATATAAGAATTATTTCCTGTCCTCATCTTTTAAAACAATCACTTCATAAATTACATAAATGTCTAATTATTATGTTGTGCACCTAAAACTAATAAGATATGTCTACTGTAATTAAAAAAAAAAATTTCAAATTTTAATTCCCCAAGAATCATTTCTCAAATTAGGCAGATCTCTCAAAGCTTTGAGAGCAAAACATGTTCATTCCCATCTGCGTCCTGTCACTCATACTCCCTCCCTTGGAATCTCCAAAAGAGAGAAGCCTCCACTGGGCAGGCACAAGCAGACTAGACAAGAGAAGGACAATCTACTTTTTAGAGAGTAAGGGAAAAAAACAGAAGCAGGAGAAAGGAAACTATACCAAATGCTCACTTTATACTTATAGATACTTTAATATTTAGCAGGTAAGCTACGGCTACCTGACCCAAAAGAGATGTAAAACAAAACTATCCGAATTTGGAGCTCTTCTTTTTCCCAAAAACTTTCATCACTTCCCTGACACTCTTTAACTCCTAAAAAAAAAAAAAAAAAAAAAAAAAAAAGATATATAAGAGCTTTTTCTTAATATTCGAAAGCAAACAAAAATGCATTATCCAAAAGGTCCTCCAAATTTAGTACCTGACAGGAAAAATAGGACATAAAGCTATAAGATCTTTACACACACACAATGAAAAATGTTACATTCTTTTCAAAGTACCTCTTTAGTATGATGCAGAAAAAAGGTCATAATTAAAAGTAAAACAAACAAACAAACAAATCATGCTGGCTTTTCTCTTTTGGGCCCACTCCCAAGGCCAGCAAGAACATTGCTACTATTTCCTTTCTACTTCCAGAGGGATGTCAAAGGTCAACATAGTTCATTTTTTTTTCTATCCCACTAATAGTGACAGTTGGCCTGGTGCCCTAGAAGGCATAGGTATTTGAGGTTTTCTTAGCCTATGACTATGGTAACTTTGTTCTAGGCACTCAGCCCTGTTGTTCTTATGGCAAATCTCACAATGTGGGCAATCTTCTTT
Organism: Cynopterus sphinx; assembly: GCA_030015415.1. Classification (NCBI taxonomy): domain Eukaryota; kingdom Metazoa; phylum Chordata; class Mammalia; order Chiroptera; family Pteropodidae; genus Cynopterus; species Cynopterus sphinx. The sequence goes on along the minus strand of CM057383.1, from coordinate 80,355,043 downwards.
TTAAACAATGAGCCAATAAAGTTAAATTCTACTGTCTTCAGATCCTACACTCCAGCGAAGCTTACTACTAACATCCCTGTTTCACTCATCAGAACTATCCAAGGATTTAACATAAATAAGATTAAAGCCAAGAGCAATCAAGCTCCTATTTGAAAATGCCAAAAGTTATTCTATCCTGTAAGTCCCTTCTATTTGCCTAACATTTACACACTGTGAAAGCAGGGACTAGTTTGTGAATACCACTGTACTTGGATTTTTACTTCCTGTTAGCAACTAGATTCATCCTATCATTTAATTAAAGATTTTGTCTCCAAAAGATTGGGATTGTGAGGTTTACAACAGCATAAAAGTGTATATGTTAGTGTATGCAGGTATTGAGGGAGTGAGAAAAGGAAGTTAAGGAGAACTTAGAGGACCTCAGATGACATTTATCCTCCTCGTATGTATGCTTATGGTCCCAAAGTTTGAAATTCAAGGATAATTCACTTAAATCTCACTATTTCTATGCAATTAAGGTTTTAAAGACTTTAATATGTATCTAAAATGAGTACTATTATTTAAACTGATACTTCATTTGTTTATTTCAACAAGAAGAGAAACGAATATGCAGCATATGATAGATGCCTGGACCTCTTATAAATTTAAAAATCAGAGCAGTAGTAATAATTTTAACCATATATAGTTATAGTCACAGGATTTTCCATCATCTTCTAAACAGTTCACTTTACACTCCTATTAGCTCAATTTAAGAAACTAAATAGCTACTCAGTGTGAGTTCTTCCTTTAGGTAAAGATTCTATTTAACTAATTGTACACATTATCATATGGAGAAGCAGAAAGCACTATTGCTAAATATAGAAACACTTTTATAGCACACTGCAATATTACCTAATGACTGATGACAGACTGTGAAACTAAGTTACCTTTAGTATTTAAAATGTCAGGGAAGCAATCAAAAACTCAAGAGTCTGCAGAAGAGATTAGGCCAATGATTGATGAGGCTTTTGAATTCAGAGAGAGTATTTGGAAAGTCCAAAAATGTCATAACCTAGGAGTAGAAAAATTAAAGAAAGGAATATGTCCCAGTATAGATATCACTTGCTATAGTAATAAGAAAACAGGTAACAAGCAATAGAAGGAGTCAGCAGTTTATCACTTTTATTGTTCTGGAATGTATGTTCTTATTCTTGAACAACATTTTCCTATGTGCAGAAGAATAAATAAAATGATCTGAAACATGGAGGAACTTATCACCTATTGGGATATCAAGTGCCCTGGAATATTAGATAAACAAAGTGGGACTATGTTCAGACACTAATCTAATTTCACCTTTAAGGTCTATATCACTAAACTGGGTTATAAGTAAGACCATGAAACTTGTGGAAAATAAACTCCACAGATAGGCTCCAATCTGAACACTGACTATATAGAATTAGGTGCCTTCAGGGATAGTGTTAGAAAAAGCAAAATCACAAAAGAATAAAAATAGATTACAAACTCTTAAAATTCATTTATATTTGTTAGTTTAGCTTACTCTTGAAATTTTTTAAATTATTGTTACAACCAAGTAGAAATAGAAATTCCCTTTGGACTTATAACTTAAGTATAATTTTATTCAGCAATTTTTAGAAATGTTTCATTTTAATATAATTTCATTGAGAGGAAAGTTACAGTAACAGTACAAAAAACTCCCAAATTCTTTTACCAAGATTCACTAATTTGTTAAAAATTTATGTCATCTGCTTTATTATTCTCTCTCTCCCTCCCTTTTACAAACACACACACACACACACATGCACGTGCATGCACACACACACACATCTGAGGTAAGTAGGAGACATCATGCTCTACCCTTAAATACAAGGATGCCTCTTTACCTAACCAAAGTATAATTTATAAAGGTTAGGAAATGTATCGTTAGTACAATACTACTATCTAATCCACATTCCATATTTAAATTTTGCTTATTGTCCCAATGTTCTTTATAGCTGTTTTTTCCCCTACTTCAAGATCCAATAAAGAATCATCCACTATTTGTTTGCCTTGTGTCTTTAGTTTTCCTTCCTCTAGAATAGTTCCTTAGTCTTTCTTGGTCTTTAAAAAAATATTTCTTGGGTATCTACCTTTCTAGGCACTCTGCCCTATTGGTGTGGTTATGAATGGCACTTATCCACCAGATACCCACAGTCAAATTGAAGAGAAAGATAAATAAACAATTAGGAAGCACATAATAAAATGTGCTATAATAAAAGTATAAGCTGGATTCTTCCCATTTTTATCAGCTCAAAATCCTTTCCCTCTGGATCGTTTTTCCTCTAGAGATAGAAAAATACTTCTATAACCAGAGTCAGCACTGGTAAAAGTTACTGATAAAATATCTTTAAATTCAAAGAGTTGGCCAAAGTAAGAAACAGGAATGATCCTTTTAAATGAAAGATATGTTACAATTATCATTTATTTTCAGAAACAGAAAATTTTAACATGGTAAAAAAAGACCTATGCTCTTCTTCTGAGAAAGCTAAATTCTAATCTAACCTCAATCAGTTATTAGCTTTGTGATCTTGAGTAACTCACGATCCTGGTCTTAATTATTTCATTTATAAAGTGGTATAATAATGACTAACTATAGAGTTTAACAAGGAACAAAATAATGTATGAGAAAGTTTTTTTATAAATAGTAAAGCACTGTGCAATTTACTTATATGTATAGTATCTATGTGTATATAGATGTACTTATGTATATAGGTGTATATGCACATGTATGTATATAGAGAGACAGAAAGAGAATGAGAGTAGAGTCAGCTTAAGGATGAATTTGATACCTGGATATATATATTTTTTAATAATAGGGTTTCCCTATCATAAATTTGAAGCTCAAATTTCTCAGTCTATTTTGGGGTAGTGCTCCCACTTCTCTTTGGATGGCTGTTTCCCAGTGCAGTGTCCACACACAAGCAGGCTTTGATTCTATCCACTAAGTAGAGAAAGTCTATTTCTCTTGTCACGTGACCTCCCATGAGCTTCAAGACTCACAGAGCCAGGAGGGCAGAGATTATGTATGCCTTGTGTCAAATTTCTAAAACCAACACAGTCCTGATACATAGAGAGTACTCAACAAATAATTTTGAAATGGATAAACACAATAGGACCCTGTCCAGCCCAATATACTATGACTCAGCATCGCTGCCTCATTCTTGATGCAACTGCTACTCAAACATCAGTCAAGATACCAGAACTTTTATTAACTTCTTCCATATCAGGGTAAATGATGTGAATCCAGAAATAACATTGAAACAACAGAAACACTATAGAACTGTAGAAATACTATCAGAATTGCTTAAATGAATTAAAAATGATTATCATTAACATATTTATTATTTAAGCTCTTGTCACTCTCTTTTATATTCTATTCCATTACATTTCTTCATAACACGTATCACTAGGAAGTTATCATTTTTCTGTTATTTGTGTACATTTTTTGCTGTTGTCTGCCTTCCCACTTTGTTTTTCTCTTTGTTGATCCTTAGGACAGTACCTGAAAAAAGTAGATAATAAATATATATATATGGAAAAAAGTACTTGAAAAGTGTTTCTTTAATAAAGCAAATATTCTCTACAATGTTATATATACATATCTCTGGTTCAATAAACCTTTTCCTATAGTTAATACAATAAAATTTAGTTCGGCTAAAGCCCTAGTGATCATTTAGAACCTTTAAACTAAAGCAGTCTTATAGATTCGAAACGAGTTAGAGGCTCTTAGTAACTCAAGGTGTCATCTAAAAAATTAAGCGGAAATATGGCACAAAACCAAAAAGTAATGACAGTTTAAGAGAAATGAACTTTTAAATGCCTGACAGATGGGCAGTTTTTTTTTTTTTTTATTAATAAGTAGGATTGAGAATCAGAATAATGAAGAAAAGGGTATAATAACAAACAAAAAAAAAAAGAGATACATAAAAAACAGTCTGAGGTAGTAAAAGTGAATGAGAAGGTAAAAGAGGTGTTGTAATATTGTAGGAATACACGGAATCAGGAGGAACAGGATGAAAAATAAAAAAATTATGGCAAACCGGGCTATTTTCAGTCAAAGTTCTTCTAATCACTCAGTGGAGCAACACATGAGAAGCAGGATCATTTGCCACTGTTCTGCCTGTTCTCTGGCAGAAATCCTTCTGGCCTCTTCTTTGTAAAGATCCTCTAATGATGCTGCTTTATGAAAGCTCACAGACAAGTATAAACTTCTCTTTCTCACGGCAGCTACAAACTCACTCTATTGCCCACTTTATTCTTCCCCCTAGGCTAACTCTGTCCTCTGGTGACTAATAGGATTTCTAGTCTTAGTAGTAGTGGAGAGAAAAAAGTTACTATGTAAACTGGCATTGCATTAAAACTATGTGTAACCCACTGTTTCTTACATCAGTTGAACAAAAATCCACCACACATCTGTGCAAAGTTAATGACATAGGATGAAGAAAGGGAGACAGCCACTCAGAACTAGATATGGGACCTGCAAGGAACTAATTATGTCCACTTACACAGAGACAGGAGGAAATCAGAAAAAGACACGATATCATAAATGTATGGTGCAGACGGTGGCAGCTTAAGCCAGCAGTCCTCAGCATCAAGGAGATTTGGTACAGACATAAAAAAAAAAAAGCGTGACTAGAACACAGAACATCTAGCAGGAAGCAAGCATTAAGCCTGAATCCAGAAGACAAAGGGCAGTGAATGGAAGCAGGGCCCCAATTCCTGTTTAGGGTTCAGAAGCAGCAGAATTAAAAGCCCTGAAGAGATGTGGAATAAGTAAAAAGAATTGAGTGGTGTACAGTTCAGCACCCCACTCTCAGAAATAAGGCAGAAAAAGAAATCCAGATTCTAGAACCTCAAGGAGCAGGAAGTATAACTTGGTACCAAATTCTGTAAGAATTAAACAAAAGCTTCTTAAGCATCATTGCCCCAAAGAGGTATAGCCTTTAAATTAAGGTGACAAATTATGGCTGCAATACCACAATTATCTTGGGAGCTTATTCTTAAAACTACAAATTCCTACTACCAATCACAATATCTGAGTATAGTGTCTACAAGCCTCTTTTTTTTTTTTTTTTTTTTAATGTCTCCAGATGATTCTACTATACAATCACTAGTAGAATCCACTGTTCAAGGGTCTGGAGTAGAGATAATTATTTCTGGGATTAGGATTCAAATCAATAACTCAAAACATATCTCTCTAGAAGGGCAAAAACATAAATTCATCAATTTTAAAATAAAAATTGATATTTTCAGAGTTGGCTTTTCCTCTTTTTACCACAAATAGCTATGGACAAAGTTCAATGCTGACCAGTATGTAGGAGTCAGAAATTAGCATTCTTGCTGATGAAAATCACATCTGCTTTTTCCTCAAACAACTCCTGTGTGTGTGACCCATTGGTTTCTCTTCATATCTGTCACCAACATTCCTCTAACTTCAAATGAAATTCTCCCCCATAACATCAATGATTCACCTCTTGTGCGAGGACCCGCAGATGGTTCTTCTGACTCTCCTTCTCTATTTGGAAGTAAAGTCCAATCCTTCATATTCCCGACTATTCTCTTACCCAACAACCTACTCCAACTGAATCTGCAACATAATAGTAGTAGATAGCAATGAACAAGCTGCCCACCTAGGCTCAAATAAAATTCATTTATATCACAGAGGAAAATTCTGACTAGTATTTCCAAATCTATCCCTTTTCTCTTCACTTAGAAAAATTACTATTCCTCATCTTAAAGTTAAAACCAGATTTGGTGGAAATAAAAAAAAAAAAAACATGATAGTCAGGAATTGGAAATATGGGCTCAGTTATACAACATCTGAAAAAATCTCATCTCACTTTAACTACCTACCATCATAGATAACAGAAATATAGAAAGAGAACTCCAAAACACCTACAAAAATCATCCATAATACATAATTGTCCATAGTTCGTTACATGGAAAATAAAACATTTGGAAATCTTTTATTCAGGGCTAATGAAAAACAAATTGAGATTAGTATTTCTGCTTTTTAAAAATAGACTGACAGTGAGATAATAACTATGTTATCTCATATGTACCATTTAAATATATCATATATAAAAGCCTTAATTTGAATAACATCTTTATTGTGACTCAGAATATTCTACTCACCAAATTAATCTTAATAAGCTGTGATAAAAATGCTATTAAAAACACTTAAAATTGACTGAAGAGCTGAACTTAAGGCTAATAAGAATGACAACTCATCTAGCTTAGAACTGAGAATTTTTCAATTTAAATGATCTTACTTAAAATTTTCATTAATTTTTCAAGCTATATAAAGAGCATGTTATTAAAAATGTATTGTTGAGTCAAGGTTAGAATTATGCAGCAAAGAAAAGAGCAATGAAAACAGAGTATTAACAAAATGGACAAAAAAAAATTTGACTCACAGGTAAGAAATGATTAATTTAGTAAATAACAGTCAACAAACGAAAAGAAGTAAGAGGAAGAAGGGAAGTAGTATGTTCATTTGAGCTAAAGATTCAAAAGGAGTAAAGGCAAAAAAATAGTATTTAAATTCAAAAAGCATATGGAAGAAATTGTTATGAATTTATTCCATGAGATAGCAACAAAAATGAGCTGAGTTGGACATATTAAATCATATGGACCCACAATAATTTTTCATATATATTAAGGAAAAAAATAAACTTTCTAATTCAAAAAAAAAAACCATTACTCTTTTGTAATAGACGCAGCTGTGGAGGGTCAATAAGTAATGCAGCAGACTCTTATATCAGAGACTCATAGTCTTCCTGCCTTCCCCCACCAGCTAATGGCATGACCCTATACAAGCAGCTTGACTTATCTGTGCTTCTATTTCTTCTGTTTTAAGTCAGACATAAATTTTTCCCATTAGGAATTTTGCAGATATTAAATAGAAGTGATACCCATCTCCTGAGAAAATAGCTATAGGAGATATTTTAACAGGTTTGAGAAATCTGCTTATGAGAATATATTGAGTAATAAGAGTTACAGTTTAGTAAGTTGACTCACTGGCCACTGACAGTGTTGAAAGGAATTATACTACAGCAAGCTGGGGACCAGGAGAGCATAATGATATTAACAAAGATTGCTTGTGGCATCTTATACTTTTAACATCTTCAAAAAATAGGATTACAAGTCATACTATTTCGAAGTTACACCCAAATTCCTAAAAGATTTCATTTGCTCTGTATAATGCTGGCTAACTCCATTCCGGGAACTTATTTTTAGCAAATCAAAGAAAAAGTTCCACTTATCAGTACCATGGATCATTTATGCTAAAAATCTGGCTGTGAATTTTTAAAGCAGTATCTAAATTAAGTCATAAAATCTTGGAAAAGCGCTCAGAATGACAACACAGGAAAACAAAATTTTTATAGTTTGCATGTTGAAATTGTAAAGAGAAGGCAGGTGATATTTTTGTTTATTAAAATTTCGAGGGAAAAAGCACATCTACTAGAATGACTATAATCCAAAAACTGATAATACCAATTTCTGGAGAGAATGAAGAAAATGGTACAACCACTCTGAAAGACATTCTGATAGTTTCTTACAGAGCTAACCAAAGTCCAACTGGATTGAAAATTTACATCTACATAAAAATGTGCAAGTGATTTTTTATAGTGGGTTTACTCATAATTGTGAAAAACAGAAGCAACCAAGATGTCTTTCAATAAATGAATGGATAAGCAAACCGTGGTATACCCATATGAAGGAATACTATTCAGAGGGGAAAAAAAGGAATGAGCTCTCAAGCCACAGAAACATTTATTAATTTTAAATGTACACTGCTAAGCAAAAGACACCAGTGTAAAAATGCTACATACTGTATGATTTCATTTATAAGACATCTGGTAAAGGCAAAACTATAGAATGGCAAAAATATCAGTATTTGCCAGGGATCTTGTGTAAAGAGAGAGGTAGGATTGAATAAGTGAAACACAGGGGATTTTTTTAGGGAAGTGAAAAGTATCCCACATGATACTGTGATGGTGGACACATGACACTATGAATTTATCAATACCCATAGGATTGTACAGCACAAAAAAAAACCTAAATGTATACAAATTTAAAATATGTAAATAACTGTATTATAAATGTATTAAAAAAATTTCACTTAAGGCGATAAGGAGAAAATAAACCTTAATGTATGCAAATTTTAAATATATAAAGATAACTCTGTATTACAAACGAAAAAATATCAGTGAAGGTGGTGGAGAAGAAGGTGCTGACCTACATAACCTGGAAAATGAGTGGAGTCTGCAAGACTCCATACATTAACTCTGTACTCCAAAACTGCACATAAACACTGTACTCTAGTTGACAAAACTGCTTCCCAAGGGAGTGCTAACAATTCTGAAACAACTACATTACACTGGAATTCAATAATTAAGTAGATAGATGGCTAAAGGGAGCCAAGTTTCTCACTGCCTGGAGTACGAGGTTACAGACAAGAATGATCCATCCATATGGTAATGAATTAGAGATGGACACATAGGTATAAGCTCTTATTAGCATAATATAGATATAGATGGACACGTACAGAAATATTTATAGATAGGCAAATAGACAAAAGTTAGTACACACAAATATATTTCCTTGCCGTCAGCTGAAAAAGCCTAGAAGCAACAATATCACAACAAGATCTTGGTTTCTAATACCATTCTCCAATAAAAGAAACCAAGACTCCTTGAAGAAATGACTGATGCTAGGACTGGGGAAAAAATAAATAAAATGAGTCTGGAACATCTTACAGAGTTAGAAAGTAACAAAGTGTTCAAAACACACACGTGTACTTACATGTTGTATCTACACAAAAACATGTATATGAATTTTTATAGCACATTTATTCATAATTGCCAAAAACGAAAGTAAACAAGATGTCTTTCAACAAGTGAATAGATAAGCAAACTGTGGTACAGAAACACACTCACAAAATGATGGGCATGTGTCAAAGTGCATAGGAGACAACTGAAAGAGCTGCCCACTACTCTTCAAAACTGTCAAAGTTATCAAAAACAAGGAAATTATGAGAAACTGCCATGTCCAAGAGGAGTCTAAGGAGACATGACAACGAAATTGAATGTGCTTTCTTGAGTGGGATTCTCAAGGAAAAGAACAGTTAAAAATTAAGAATATTTGAATAAAGCATGAAATTCGGTTAATAATAATGTATCAGTAGTGGTTCATTAATTGGGACCTGAGAACCATATTCATGTAAAGATGACATTAATAGGGGAAATAGGGTGAAATATATGAAAATTTTGTTCTCAAATTTTCTGCAAATCTAAAAACCACACTAAAATTAAAAAAAAAATTTTAAACTTAGAAAAAAAGTAAAACCCTATCTACTGAAAAAAATATATCAGAAAAGAGGATAATAGATAGTCTGCCAAATTTTGAATGTGAGATGTTGCCCTCCCACATGAAAAAGAGGTGTCGGACAGTTACTAGTCATAAGGAAACAATGCATTAGAGATAAACTGATACCAAAAAAAAAAGTTATAAAAATGACTGTCAAGCTTTTCCAGTAAGGAGATAAGCTAAAGCAATGTGGAGAAATTTAGCAGGAAAAACGGGAAAAGTCTCATCATAAGTTTCAGAAAAAAAAAGAAATGCTTCTAAAAGAAAAAGAATATCTATGGGAGGAGAGAAAGCATTCCACATTTATGCTCTATATACTTGTATCTTCTAAAACAATCTGCATAATTAATGTACAAAATAAACACTTTAATTAAAGTGTTTATATCGTACATATTGGAGGCAGTGTCCACACTCAGTGGTCTCATTCCTTTTCAGGCCTACCTACTACACCTAATCATTTCAGGAAAAGTATGTAGGCAGAGAGCAAAAACCAAAAGTTCTTTCCAATTTACACTGAAACACTATTAAGCTCTCTGTTAGGAATTATTAAACAAGATATGGTGACAATATTCCTAAACTTATCCATTAAAAATATCAATGGCATCAGAAACACAACTTTTTGCAAGCTTCGTGCCAGGCCAATGACATCTAAAATTTAGCTAAGCCACCTATGTACCAAGATCAGCTTGTAATCTTGTGGCCAAGAGAACTGGTATAGTGTTTACAACACAAAACAATGAAACCATGTTTGTGTCATGATGGCAAACACCATTACCCTTAATTTGCATTGCCAACACCTCAAATCTAATGAAAAACATACTGTTTCTAAACCGAAAATGATCCAAATTACAATGAAACTGCACTCTTCTCAATACCAAAGAGAAGATACCAATGCAAAGCCAACCTCAGCCCAACAACTCTGGAGGGCAATACGAAGCAGCAGAAAGAACGTGGGGTTAGGAACCAGAATGACATAGGTTTAAACCCTGCTTTTGTGGCTTGTCATTGCTGACACAATAATAAGTGAACAGCTCTCAGTATTAGTTTCCTCATCAAAAAACAAAACAAAAAAAAAAAGAACAAAATTGACCTCCCAGGTCTCATGAAAACATTAATTTGTGAATATTCAATAATAAAAGCAAACAGGCAATATTTGTTATATATCAGGCTGTTTTAAGTACTTTAAATAAATTAACTTATTTAATCTTCCGAACAATATTAGGAGGTGTGTAATTATATTATCCTTGTTTTACAAATGAGAAATATAAAGTTTAAAAGATTAAGTAACTCATTCCAGTTCACATAGCTAGTAAGCAGAGAAGCACAGTCTGGCTTGTTCCCTGCTCTAAATCACTACATCACAACAGCGTTATCAAATTGGGGCCCCTGCACCCACCTTGACTCCAATTCATTTCAGTAAAATACTGACACTATTTACTCTTAATGAAAGAGAAAATTGGTCAGTTAAGAAATTACAATACCAAAAGCTATATTGGCAGAATTTATTTATTGCTATCAATCTTAAACCATAAAAACAGTAAAGGGTTACTGCAACCAACTAGTTCTCCAAGATGCTAAAAATATGTTAAACATATTCCAATTCAATAAACAACTCTATGATTAAGAGCTATTCTGAGAAAACCCCCAAGGTAATTTTAACCTTATGTAAGGCTGATTAATTCTTCAGTTTTATGGTCAATTAAAAGGCTGCTAAATGCACATTCCAAATCACAATAAAAACAAAAAGTACATGCAAGTTAATATATAAGCAACAAATTATGCTTATAAAGAACAAACAACAACAAAAAGCTCCATACCAGCTAACAATTCTAGAATCTGTGGTACTTTATGGAGAGTTCTGCTTTCACAGGGTTTCAATGTCCGTGACACCAGGAAAATATTGTGAGGTGTAAGCCCCAAAAGTCTCTTCTCTTCTTCTCACTAGAACTCCCCCCACAAAAAAATCCCATGACAACATTATGCTGATTCTGCCTTTAGATATGCTAAGGTTTTGGAGATGATAAAGCCCCACTCTAACAAAAGACCTTTAAAACAGAAAAAAAAAAACTTTAATGAATATTCTTTTACAATTCATGTCCTTCCTGATTATTTTGAGAGAAAACTCACTTAGCAAAGGCAGTATAAAGCTATACTTTGTTAATACTTAATAAACAACTGAGGTTTACTAAACCAGCAAACCTTAGTTTGCTATAATTCATCATAAATGAAATTACCTAGAGCTCTCACTTTTATTTGATTCCTATCTTACTGCAGAATGTTTTCCCACACCATCTCCTCCATCTTATAGCTCTTAATGCTCTACACTGAAACACCCACCACTCCTTTAATAATGTTAAAACTGAAGGAGTCATAACCTTTGTTTGTTTTAAGTTGTATTATGTAAAGGGAGCTATGCATTTTACCATCTTTCTCCCTTAACTCTCCCTACTCATTTTCTGTCTCTGTCCTGCAACATTACCTAAATCCATGCCATAGGAACAGGTGGCAACACTTCAGCAACAAACATGGTATAGACCCTTTCTTGCTTTATCACAGATGCTCTGTCATCCATTCAACCACTGCAATTCCCAAGAAAATACTCAATGCTGCAACTCACAAGCATAGAACACGTTTTTGCTACTTAATTGGAGCTAAAAATAGGCTTTGTAGATTATGGCTGGAAAAGGTTTACATTTTTCAGACAACTAAAATTAGAAGATCTTTTTGGTATGCAAAAGACATGTACCAAATAAAGCAATAAATTTAACACTACAAGTCTCCAGCAGGAAAAGCATGGTTCACAACTATCTTTCTTTGTATAGCCTTTTTCCAGAGTTTAAAAACCTCTTTAGAGTGCTATACTATGTTATCACAGAGTAGTATACTGTATTATCACAGTGCCAGTGCACCGAAATGAGATGGAGAGATAGATGACAAGAAGCAGTCAGTACTTAATATCCCTAATTTGTAAATGATGAGACACAAATAGCAAGAACTGGTTTCTAAGCCAACAAAATAAAAATAAATGGCAAAAATGTTGCTGTCTAGAAATAGTTCTTTCCCATTATTAGCCAGGCACGAACCAACTCCGTAATGAGCATGTGTTTCCAGGGAGTCCTAGGAAGCCAGCTACAGAACAAAGGCATGACACAGGCATCTCGGTCTTCTTCAACAAGCTTGTGTGCGCTCGCTCTCTCTCCCCCCGCCCCCCGCCTGTCATTATGTCCCTCTTTTTATACCATGCAAACCACTAACCTCAAACTTCAACCTGAGAAGCCAGAAAATAATCAAACTACCTACAGGAGTACATATAAAATCAATAAAGATGGTTATTTTAAAAAAGTAAAATTTGCTATTTTGATCGTATTTTCTGACCCATGACTTTAACTCTCTTTGATAATAGATGAAGTATAAATAACATACAGATGACTGGATACACTACCAGTCTCTATCACAACCCTGTAATAGGTTAAAAGGTGAGAAAAATATGTATTCCTCAATCCCAGCTCACCAATATTCTAACCACACTTCCCCAAAGCGATTAACATAAACCACAGAGCTGGAAAATTGCCCTTGAGCATCCACAGAGAAGGTTTTCAGGCATCAATATTTATCGTAACCTGGTGGGAACTATCCCTCCAACCAAAACTCCACATTCAAAAAAAGGCTTCCTTTCTTATATAGTATTTTTCTGTTCAGTGAGTTGATTGATTCTTGCATTCTCGTACATGATTGCACAGAAGAATTTTAATGTAATTTTATGAAAAAAGATGAAATCTAATTCAGTTGTGTTAAAAACAAACCTTTCATTGATTATGATCAGTAAAGCTGTTGGATCCATGTGGCAGCTGGTCAACAGGTGGCAGGTATTTTGTTTTATTCCTCAAAAATTTAAATTCTACCAGACTGCTTTTATACTTTTAAGAAACAACCCATAATTACTTAGTGGGAAAAAAAATTATACCTAATATCTCTTTTCTAGAAAATGTAATATTTATGGAAATACAAACCCTGTTATAGAGTCACCTTCTAAATTATAAGCACCTATCTTAAAAATTCTCATTCCCTAATGTTATCAGATAGCACACTACCTGCTACTCTTTCCACTCATACTTAATCTGCATCTTATGGCAACTTTTTTTATTAAAAATTATTGGGGTGATATTGATTAACAAAATCAAATAAATTTCAAGTGTACAATTCAACAGTATGATATATAAATATATATGTGTGTGTATATACACACACACACACACACACATATATATATATATATAGTGTTATATGTAGGCAACTAAGCTGTGCTGGGCCACAGTGTCACCTGGTGGTTACCCTGTCAAACATTCTGAACTAGAGTTTCCTTGTATGAATGGTACATACTCATTTGCAAGTCATGGTTCAGATGTCATCAGCATCCCTCATATATTTATCTATCTTGAGTACCTCATACTCTCTCTAACTTGCTAAAGCTCTAGGTGGGGAGCATAAGAAAAGGAGATATGAGGGGCAGGGAAATATTTAGAAACTGGATAAGCAAAGGGCAACTTTCCAAAATATTAAATAACCTTCTGTCAACATTCTGATGCATCTCTCTTAGGGGAACATCAGCTCACCCCATCTCTTGAAAATCACAATGTGTCAAGGGAAACATGTCGCTGAGTTACTGATGGAGGAATGGTAGAATATACATCAGAAAACAAAACAAAACAAAACAAAAACAGCTCTTTGGCAATGCCCATCTCCATCCTCCCTTTATTATAATCCCTCATATTTTCAATAATAAGGTTGCTTAGGTAGTATGATATTCCTATAGCTGTATTAATATTGAGATAAGTAAATTTTTGGCCTTCCTTTTCACTGTTCATTATTGTTTTGCATGCTATTATAGATAAACCACTTATATCTATATGTATCCTCTCAAAAAAAGTTCCATAGTCTTAGTACAATATTTGTGTTTACAAAAGTTATGTAGGATAAAAATGTAGTCATGGACAGCTGCAGTTCAAGCTTGAAAGTAAAAGCCAGGTCTACCTTGGCAGACCTGAAAAATCTGATAGACTCATAGGTTGAAGTCACCTGAAATCTGTTTCTGGGAGGGACTCAGATGTCTCCAGGAAAGGTACTTACTCTAAAAGAAAGAAAGGCAAACAAGTTTGCCCCAGTCTCCATCATCAGATTCTGAGGGAGACATGATTATAGTTCGGTATAATCAGTCAGTAAGATTTGTTGTTCCCTACGATCAACCGCCACCACTCCTATCTGAGTGATAAGGAAAAAAAGATGATTAAAAAAAAAATTGAAAGAGGTATTTTTCACTAAAACCCTCTGTAAGACATTAAGGCAAAAATATTCCTGTTTTAGTGTCTACTTTGCATATAAACAACACAGCTCTAACACACCAAGAATATCAGATGGTAAAGTAGTACAATAACATGCCTCATTATGGGACCTTAATGCTGTAAGATTTGGTGCAGTTTACAACAGCATCCCTTAGTTATTTTTGGAGCATTGAAAATCAGCCATCCGGTCATAAACACTAATATCTTCAAAGTAAACACACACACGGCCACACACAGGACACAAAGACCTCATTAGATGACCTGTCTCACTGCCTCCAAGTCCACTATGAGTACATATGATCCATCCTCCAGCCCCAAACAGGACCTCCCAGAAATAAAGAAGTAATAGTAATAGAAATAGTGGAGTGTGAGCTTTGAGAGGACAGATTAAGAGCCAGAGAAATATGGATTACAGGAAGCTAATCATACTAACATAAGAAAAGTTTCCCTGGCATGTATTTTTATTACAATATTCCTCAGTATCCAGGTAAACGTCATGCATGTAATTTCCACTTAAACATCTTCAGGAGTGTTGAAATTAAATCTCTTATAGACCAGGTATTGATTTTCCATAGCTGCAGCACCTCTCGTTTGTAAAAAATTAGAACATTTACACTTTTACTTTTCCTCTCCCCCTCACTCAGTCTCTCTTAATCATATAAGTATATTGTTAATATACCAAGTATGTTAGCAGTACACTGAAGAATTCCTGAGACGTCTTCAATTTCCTCTTTGTTGGAATGGTCTGCATAGGAGCATCTGTTAGAGATACTGTGGAAATTCTTTTCTGTATCCCTATAACTAAGAAGAAAACAAAATTAGCACATGGAAACATTTTTTAAAGCATCTGCGAATGTACTCAGACGCATATGCACAAGCACACGTAGTCTATGCTCTTAGCATAATAACATTTTAACATAACCAAAGCTTTAAGACAATTTCTGACATAATCCACCATTAATATCAGCATTAGTAGTGTGGACCTGGGATTAGAGATAATCATTAATAAGAAAGCTACATTTGAAAAATAAATAAATAAGGAAAATCAGAAAATATATCAGCTTTGTATAACTAATGTTTCCTTATCTGAGTGTTTCATGGCTGTTGGTAATCTGTTTCTATAAAGAAGCTACCTGGAAAAAGGATAAGTAATAGTACTAATCCGGTATGTTGGCGCTGTGTCAAAAGTAAATATGTCTTTTTTTTTTTTGGAAAGTAAATATGTTTTAACCTCTGTCACAAACAGCCAAGAAAACAGTAGTATGGTACATGGATAACAAGTAAGCAAATAAATTGTTTGGAGTCCAACAGATTTTGAATCATGGTCCTACCATTTTTATATATTAACATGTAATTAATATATAATTTATATTAGTTTGTGTACAACACAGTTATTCAACATTAATATACATAATGAAGTGATCAACATGCTATATCTCATAACCATCTGTCATCATACAAAGTTGTTTTAATATTAACTATATTCCCTATACTGTACATTACATCCCCATGACTTATTTTATAAATGAAAATTTGTACTTCTTATTCCCCGTCACATTTTTTTTACCATTTTCTACTTGTGAGACTTTGGACAAGTAACCTAATCTCTATTAGTCAAACTTCCCTCCCTCATAAAATGGAGATGCTTCCTAGAGTTCTTGTAAGGACTAAATGACAAAATGTCTATGTAATCAGATATTAACTGGAACTTTTCCAATTGCCTCTGAATTAGAGCTAAGACATCAAATTGAAGGCAACAGGAATTAAATGCTCCCACATTCCAAAAGAGCAGCCTAAAAGACTAGACATCTCTTTCAGGTGTCACCCTACTGGATATAAGATAGAAGATTTCAATCGATCTGTAGTAGACTTTAAACTCCCTCAAAGTATTTGAAAAATCTGCCCAAGTTAATGTCGAAGGGGACTCATCCTAGCATGTCTGAAGTGATTAGAGAGAAAAAAATCAAATGGTTTTATGTTTGCATACCTCACTGAAATCAGACTCCAATAAACCAGTTAGGCAAAATGCTTACTACAGTTTCTAGAATGCGGGATTCACTCAATAAAAGGTGGAATGAAAAGCACAGGTGTTAAACACAAATAAAGTGTTATTTTTAAATCAAGCTCTACCATTTTCACCAGAGTAACCTTGGACAAAATATTTTCTCTCACACCCTCAATTTCTCATCTGTACCATGATTCAATGAAATAGATGTTTAGGAGTAAATAAAATAACAGATGTAAAGTGCCTAGTATATTGCCTCAAACACAGGGAACAATCCAGAGATATTAGCTTTCATCTAACTTCTTGAACTTTGTTTTATTCAATAAGATAGATAGTAAACCTTCCTAAACAGATGAAAAAGAAACTAGATTATGTTTTAGATAACAATTTACAGCCACAAAATCTTACCATGGAGCATAAGCAATATCATTGAAGTCTGTTTCCCAGAATAATCAGGATTCATCCACTTCTAATTTCACTTCTAATGTTCTATTGAAATTATTCTAGCTTAATCCCTATTCAATTGTCAAAAGAAAAAGAGAACGGAAGGTTGGCTGTATAAAACAAACACAGGGCCCACAGTGATAACTGGAGTAATAGAACTTAATTTTAGATGACTATAGGAAATAGTGTCCCAGGCCAATGTGAGGTTGGCAGCAGTCTTACCCACGGTACTAGCACAATGATGCTTTTCTGGCAAAAAGCATTAAATAAATAGCATGATTCTGAATACATATTTATTTATACTTTAGTGTTTAAAGTATATAATGAATGAACATTACATCTCAGAAAGACTGATTATCACGTATTTTCCAATCATAGTTTTAAAAAATCTGCTTTGTCTATACTGCCATAGTAATCCATTGTATGTGTGTGTGTGTGTGTGTGTGTGTGTGTGCGCGCGCGCGCGAGCGCTACAGACCAGTAAGAGTAATATATAGTAAACCTGAGTGAGATCAGTTGGATCAGGCACACTAGAGGCAGTAATTTAGGTTAAAAAAATAATCTAAACTCTGTAAGAAGAAAGCTACTAAGCTACAGCTTAGTACATGAGCTGGGCGTGTCTAGCTCCTGATGCTAAACAACTGATTACAAACTTTTAAAGGCTCAAGGAGAACTGAGAAAGGATAGACAAGGAGGATAAATGAAAAGGTAATCAACAAAAATTGGGGTGCAAAGAAGTCAGGGACTAAGAGTGATAATAATCATTCAACAACCGTATGGATTATCTTTCTGTACGAGGCACTGTATTAACTACTTTATGTAATATGACAACACATTATTATCATTAACATTTCATTTAAACTTCAACCTTGTAATTATTCTCATTTTTAAAATGAAAAAAACTGAGGCTGAGAGGTTAAGTAACCTGCCCAAGATCATTCAAAGGCAGAATCTGACTTTAAGTCTAGTAAATCTGGTGTCTACTTCCAAAGCACATTTCTCAGTCCCTTGCTCTATACAAGACAACAAAGATGCACAGAAAGAAGGAAGGGCAAAGGATAATGGCAAAGATGATATCAGAAACAAGTATCAACATAAACCAAGTTTTCCTCAATACTGAACTCCTTTAAATCCCCAAGGGAACCCTGCCTGTCTTCTACCAACCCTCTGGTTCCTCACAATTCTTTTGCCCCACATTGCCTAAAAACCTAATTCATTCCCTAGAAACTTGAGTTAAAGTGGCACAGAGATGTATACTCAATGCCCTTTTTTCTCATTTCAGGTTGAGGGAAGAAGACTGTGCTACACGAACAGAAGCTATCCAAGTAAAAATGCTTATGTAGAATTTATACAATAATCAACACTTACCACAAAGTCAGTCTGACACACAGTGGCAGAACATTAAGCATAAATGGAAAACCATGCATATAAATCAGTATAATTTGGCTATAAAGAAAAAGGTACTGGATACCAGAACTATAATTTTAGAACTATAATTGATGCTGGAGATTATTTCAACCTCTCATTTTACACCTCCCTCCAAAGCCTAATTTATTCTTTTATCCACTATATACCTACATCTGTGTGCATATATCTAGAGTGCAATTTATTCATTATTCACACTCCTCCACCTCTCCCCCAAAAAACTGTTAATCCCTCCTACATACCAAGCACTCGCAAAGGTGGAATATAGAAATAAATAAGATAAATAAACAAAAATTAAATAAGATAAGTTAATGATAAGCACTATCAAAAGTAATAATAAAGAGTAATAAAATATGATAAAAAATGATTGGGATTGGAGACTTGAAGTAGGGGATGGAGGGCTACTTTAAATTAGGTGGTCATGACCCTTCTAAAGAGATCACATTTACACAGACACCTAAATACATAAAAAGAATAATCTACACAAACATCTGAGGACAGAGCATTCCAGGAAAATGGAACAGTACATGAAAAGGCCTTAAGACTGAGCAAACTTGGTATAGTCGAGAAACTAACAGATGGCTGGAGTAGAGTGGAATAGGGAGAATGGAATGAAATCAGAGAGGTAAGCAGAGGACAGATCTCAAGGAGAGTTCAGGTTTCATTTTATCACGGTTAGTCATTATATGACTCAAAAAAGGAATTTCAAAGTGTGATCCCTGGTCTAGTAGCATCACCATAACCTGGGAACTTAGAAATGCCAGTTCTCAAGCCCCTCTTGTATATACCTGATCAGAACTCTGAAGGTAGGGCCCAGCAATTTGAGTTTTAACAAATCTGACAGGTGATTCTAATACACATTACACTTGAGAACCACTGGTTTAAAGTAAGAAAGTGGCATGATCTAATTTTTAATCACTTTGCTGCAGTGAAAATATGTTAAGGGACAAGAGTGGGAGCCAGAAAACTAGATAGGAATCTTTAGATGAGAGATGATGGTGACAGCGGAGACAAAGAGAAAATTTATCACATTGCATGAATAAATTATTTCAGCATTCATTTTGCCAACTTGAATGGTGTCTATGAATAAATGAACAAGTGAATGGGTAAGTTAAAGAACAGAATAAATGTTTGAAGATAAAGTTACTGAGGTACAGAGACGCTATCTTGTTCCCTATCAGGAGTCTCCATCGGCTTCTTCCTCCCAATCTTCCATCTGCATGAACCTCTGAACAGCTCTTCCCTGCATTCAAGTCTAGATCTTGGAGACTGAAAATGCCTCAGAGATTTTCTATGGGCTTCAGCTATATAAATTCATTAAGGATCAGAATTATACAATCCTAGGGCTCTAATAAATAAAGCAGATCCAAGCACAGAGTTTCAGGGAAAGGAAAAGGAGGATGGGAAGGTGAGTGGTCAGAGGCTAAATCAAGACATTTAAAAGAGGGCTAGCTTCCACTCCGTTGTCGTCTGGATTCATCGCCCCAACCCAAGGCACCTAAAAGCTGAATTACTTCGAGACAAGCCTTAGGCAAAGCCAAATTTTAAAGATTAGGAAAAGCATCTCTTTCTCACCCTAACCTCCCCAGAAGTATGTAAAATAATACTTGCCAGCACTTATTCTCAATGGCCTAAAATCTTTTTAACTTTAACTGTAAGAAACGCATTCCTTTTCACAGAGATAAAAAGCCTTTAACTGCATTTTCTTAAGAGAAACAACAAATGTGTGAATATATTTTAATCCAAATATTAGTGGCAACAGATGCTCTCCTTTTTCAGTATTTAAAGAGAAAGAGGAAGCAGAAAGATGAAGTCTAAAAGGCAAAAGAGAAAGTTGGGCACAGAAGCCACAACTGAAGGGAAAAGAAAAAGTCAAGAAAAGCAAATACTCTGCCAACTCCTCCTTTCTGTCTTCATCAGCCTGAGTACGCAAAGGTACTTCAAGTCCTCAGTAGGCAGACAATACCCAATGAAAATATGCTGATTCATCTATTTGAAACCAGTCAGACATTAAGACACCCTTTATATTGGAGTCACATGCCCTGTCTGTTTTCCTTATACTGCGTCTGCACTAAACAGAACTAGGAAAGACTAGGTAGACAATGAACAAAGAATCACCACCACTACCGCTATGTAGACAGAGAGAAGAGGAGAGTTAAGGCAGTAATTTAGATAAAAGAGAATTTTCTACTGATTATGGTAATGTTTCTTTGGTTATCTATTTTGATCACATTTATAAGATTTCACTCCAATTTTCAATGAAAACACAGCTGAGTTCATGAATGAGACTATTTAATAAGTTTTTACTTGATATTAGAACAGAGAGGGCATTCGTAACTCTAAAAAATGATTTGCATTTGATTCTGGTTTTGTCATAAAAATATTAATAATGATGATGATAGTAAACCTAAGAACAAACATGTACTTGCCACATACCAGGAATGGGTCTAAGTAAATTGATTAATTTAATCCAAACACCATACTAGGAAATGAGAGTGATTAAGTTTTATTTTAGAACATGGGGGGAGAGGTTAACTTGACACTCTTTATCTCCATTAGGAGAAACCATTTAAAATCCCTAATGGCCTCAAACTAAAAGCTATCTCATAAGTTTAAATAATATGTTTTTCTTAGCACTGCCATCTTGAGGATTGATATGACAAAGTTTCAAAGCAATTCCCTTTGAAATGACAATTAACATAATCACTGAGCACTTCAAGTGCATGGCATTGTACTAGGTACTGAGATTATTTTTTCACTGTTTTCTTCCTTTTTGTTTTGTTAAAAAAAAAATAACAAAAATATATTCTTGATCTACATGGCATTGAATACTAGCCATAAATGTTAAATGAATCCCAAAAGCATTGTAAGTGGTACCAGGGTTTGAATTTTGACTCTTGAAAGGCTTTTAAAATCTTACAAAGATAAATCAATGTAGCACAGAGATAGTGTTAACAAGGTAAATTAAAAATATATATTGTCTCTAATGTCATTGAATTTAATTTAAATAGCTAAATTGTATTGGAAAGTGAATTCAGGATTTTGTATTTGCCAATTGTTTTCCACCATAGCCAATCAAAGATAAACCTTACACTCACTTGAAGCTTTCTGTTTACAAAATACTTTCATTGGAATGACCTTATTTAATCATGACATCTAAACCTTGATTTAGTTATTATTATACTCAACCATTACAAAAGCAATAAAGTTTTTAAAAGTTCTATATGTTGGTGAGGCTGTGAATTACTGTTTTTTGACCTCAAGTCTTACTTTACGCCATATCACAAGGATGTCAAGAAATTGGGAACAAAAATGAAAAACACGTGACATGTGACTCTAGCTAGAACAATACCTCTCCCTGAACCGTACTAAGTTTGTAAAGATTGTGATTAAACTTTATGGAAGAATTCTAAAATCCCATTTAAAGTTTCATGGTTGATATCATTAAATCTTACCACATTATTAAGGCAAAATGATGAGATTCAATGAATGAGAGAGTAAGAACGCAAGAAGAAAAAAAAAAAGAAAGAAAAAGCAATGCCAAAAGGAATTTCATTTAAAAAGGTAAAACACAAATAAGCCAAAGGAAGTCACTACCAGGGCCACTCTTGAGCCCCCACCCCACACTGAGAACATAGTCCTATGAAATAAGATTGACCTGCGTAGCAAAAACCCACATGCTCAACAGCTATATTTGAATAATTATCTTTAATTTACCCCAAGTAATGACCAAAATCCATTTTTACTTACCCAATAACTTGATGCTCATAATACTGCAATGTCCTCTTGAGAGTTTGCTGAATTGTCTGAAGCTATAGAATAATAATAAAAATAAAAATAAATTATCAGTACATCAGTGCTATTCCCATTCTGAGCATCAGAGATATGCTCAGATATGTAGCTTCTGATTTATCTCATAAGAGTTTTGTTTTACAATATTAACCCATTATGCATTTTGCTGTGTATTTTCCCCACAGGAACTAATAATATGAGGCACACAGCAATTACTCAGAATGTCCCAATTTCAAATATGATAGCATTTCCTAGCCACATTTTCCCCAATTATTTTGTACCAGCTATTAAGTTCAGTAAAACACTCACTGGCTGCCTATAACAGGTCTAGGCCTTGGGGGCAGTGAGAAGGGGGTGTGTCAAGCATATGTGGGTCAAACCCAGGGCAAACCTGACCATCTTAACGATCCAAGAGATTTCAAGCAAGAGTTCTGGAACCTCCCAGGGAGGCCACAAGTGCCCTGGGCAAGAAATGTGGTCTGAAGCAAATACCTAAATAGCTCATGACTGAATTTTATAATCTTCTCCTCTCCATGATAACTGAAGATAGTTTCTTAATCCCAGATTGCAAAGTTATTCTTAGACTTACTTAGGCAACAGAGGCTAAACTTGGGAGTTTCAGACCTAGAGAGCCATGAAAGTGACACCAAGATCCTAGAACATAGATTTTGTTAACAAATTATGATAAAAACCAAATTCTTAGTGATAAGAGTGTAGATTTTTTAAATAATAAAAATTGTAATCAATAAGCACACAAAAAAATAGATACCAAAAGCTTATCAAAATATTGATAAACTATGGCCGTGGATGAACTTTAGGAGAATATAATTTGGCACAGACCCTTCAAGATGTGAGGCAGTAAGGTAATTTGGCAATCTAGCAGGCTGCCACTCATTAAAGAGAAGAACCCAGACTGTTCTAAAAGGGTCATTTGCAGAAAGAGTCTAGCACAGTGTGATACCTAAGAAGTAGTTAAGAAATACCAGTTTATTTCCCATCCCTAATCTTTTATAGCGGCTGTCTTAAAAAAAAAAATACTTAATTTAGAGAAGACTACAGAGGTTGTTGTCAAGGTTCACTTGACCCCCTTCCACGTTCACCTTTTTATGAAAACGTCCAGGATAGACATAACAATCACCCTCCCTAACACTCTTCACAGTTTCAACATTCTCTTTTGTCAAAAGTAGTTTTTGTAAAGAACTTCAATTAAATCAAGAGCATCCACTGAGATCTATACTCTACACTACCATTTACAAGGACCCTTAGCCTGAACAAATGTAAGACCTCAAACACATTCTTCACTTTAGCCAAGCCAATTCAGAAACTAATTTTAGAAGGAATCGGCCTCCCAGTGTTCAAAGAAAGAAGCACAGGGCAACTTCTTTTAAAAGCTGTTTTTCATTTTTACCAGGATAGAAAGGTGAACATGAGGCTTCACACTGGCACAGATGTTTCTACTCATCAAGATAAAATCAAAGAATAAATAGAATGTACCTAGGAAAGAAAAATCATTCCTGAACGGGGAAGCAATGGTGCTGTTGAGAAAACTAAAAAGGATGAAAGGCGCACAGCAATCTGAGAGCATGAGAAGAGGGTGCTTTAAAACCCAACACACAGCCAAAGTAAACCAAGTCATTATCAGTCACTGGCTCAGTACCCCTGGGATCTGGCCCTCTTGTGCTAGTTTGGCAGTTTCTGAGCAAAGATAACATTCTCTTTGGCTCCATGCCCTAAAAGCAGTGAATATCCCAGGGAGATCATCCTTCCAATAACCTCTGGTCACAAAACATGGAACAGAAAGGAGAAACTAGCGTGCACAGGGCCAGTTAAGACCAGAATGACCTCATTTGTACAAAAGAACATTTTTTTCCTGTACCAGGAATTTCCCAATCATTAAAAAGCACATGGTTGTGAAAGGAGTTAAGCCTTTTAAAGAGTTGACTTTTTCTTCTATGAAGCAATTTTACTCCCCAGCAGGAGTTAAATTTATAGTTTCCAAATACATTAAAAGGAAAATGTTCTTTGGGCACTTTCAACAAAGCTTCAACTTGGTGAAGCATAACATTTATATACTTCCTGTTGCTTGCCAAAGCCAGTGGGCACATTTTCATGGTCTAAACTGCAAGCTTAGAGGCTGACTACAGAGTATCTCCAGATCTTTACCAAGCCAAGACTCACTTCAACACAGACCCAGCTCCTCTGAAAGTCTTATCTCAGTGGATTCACTAGAATCTTCTTCAGAGTTTGCCTGATTGCTCAACTCATAGTTCTTTCAGTGAGCGACATCTTCACATAATCTCTGGGTCTCTCTGACCTAAATAAAAAAGCAAGAATTAAAGACCCACATGTGGGCCATAAGGGTGACTTCTGCCTTGACAGTCATAGGGTCCATTTATTAAGTGCCCACATAGGCCAGTGAAGATCAGTGGGAAAAGCAGGGGTTATAAAGACATGCATGCTTTCTCTCTTCTTCCTTAAGAATGCAACACTATACCTGTTTCCTACTCAACAGTTTCACCTATAGGCCAAGATCCCATTTCTCTCATTTGTATCTTTCCTTTAAGGAGGAGTTCAGAAAAATGGCTTAGAAAAGAGAATTTAAGGTCAAACTGAGTTCAAAATCTAGCTCTGTGACTCACTAGACGACCTTGGGCAATTTACCTAAGCTCTCTGAAATAAGAATCTTTATGTATGCATTATTCGTATAGGAATTAATTGAAATAAAGCAAAGTTTCTAGTATATAATAGGTGCTTAGTAAATGATAGTTGTGACCATGCTCAGCTGGAAAACATAGTTCTGCCCTCAAGTGTCTCATAATCAAATGGAAGAGAACAAGATTTAAGTTAGAACATCCACCACACAAGTATAATGTTTAAAGACGCTCAATCACCTAAAAAATCAAGAGACCCACCACTACTGCTAATAATGAGAGAATGGCACTGATTCCGGTAGACAGAGAAAAAAAATAGAAAACTGAAAGCCAAATTTATATTTCCAGTGAAATCTTCAAATCAGTCCAGAGAGGTGGTGACAAAAGCAGAATTCTCAAAATTAAGACTGAGGAGAAACCTAAAGGCAGGCCTACAATTGGGTAGGACAATGAAGCACAACAGTTAAGATCAGGATTCCAGGCATTATGCTTTGTAACTAATAAGAAACAACCCATGAACCTCCTTCTTGGAACAGAAAGAAAGTGCAAAAGGTGAGCCGTGTGACCTAATAATTGTATAGTCACATGCTGGAGAATCTGAGAGACAGGTATGAGGAAGGAGACAAAATCCAATATTCTTATCATAAAAAAAATCAAAAGTGGTGTGTGATTTTTCTCTGCTTCCCCCAAACTAAGATATAGATAGTGGCCTCTTCTTGTCTTTTTCCTTGTTCAACACAAAGAAGCAATAGATCGGAAGACAGCAAAAAGAGAAAGCAGCCATTTGTGTCCTACACACATATCATCTGTGATTCAAACAGAAGTTACCCAAAAGCCTGCATCATGTGGTAACAAGAAGTCATCTTCATTTCCAGTCTCATTAACACTATTTGGTCAGCAGTAACTGACCCTCACAGACTAAATGTTATGCTCATGAAAGGTCATGGGATCCAAAAAGCCAGCCATGAAACAGTCCCAACAGAGCCAGAAAAATGATCCCTGAGGAGTGGGAGGAAGCAGTTCCCAGCAGCTGGCCCTGTAAGCTCAGATAGCCCTGCAGAGGCTCCCACACAGTCTCTGCTCTGGATATCCATACCAGATGGTGCAGAGATCAGGCAAGAGGCAGGGAGTCAAGATGTGTGTGTGTGTGTGTGTGTGTGTGTGTGTGTGTGTGTGCGCGCGCGCGCGCGCACGCACCATGAAACATAGTTGTCATTGTACACAGTACACATTCATCAATTTTACAGAGATGAAGAAGTAGAGGCTCAGATTGGTTAAGTAAGTATTCTGAGATCACACAGCTAGTAGGTAAATAAGTAATTGCTATCAGAATTGGCTTCAAAGTGTGTGTCCTCTTTCCAATAGAGGCGTTGAGGGTCCCTTTCGCCATTAACATGTTTCTCTATATTCTTTTTTGATATATGCAACACTTCATCTTGCCAAAAACACACAAAAAATCCACAAATTTTAAAAGTCTCTTTTCTGCTAATAACACATATCCATAAGCTATAGAAATAATGGAAACAATGTCTGCCTTTAAAGAAACATTCATAAATAGCCATGTTATTTTATCTACTTAAACATGAGAAAATTATTTTTTAGCGTCAGAAACTAAATGATATAGATATATATGTAATTACTACTGCTCTAAGCCAATGGTCAACTCTGTATGCACATTAAAATTACCTGGAGAGCTTATAAAAAATAACAATACATGAGCACCACTCACAAATTTTCCAATTCAACTAGTCTGGGGACCCAAGACCAATACTCTATAAGCCATACCTAAATAAGTCAGCATTAATGAGAGGAGTTTAAACAAATATCAAAAGACATAAGCTTCTGAGAAATGTTCACACATAACTTGCTAAATTCAACACAGTGCCATTTATTATCTGTCGCTAATGGCTTATAATCAAATACAAATTTGTTAGATAAACAAAGAACTATATTGCTTGAGGCATAAATGTAGGATTTTTTTTAATTTCCATGTAATTCACTCGAGTGAACTTCTGTTAGCATTCAATTTTTGTGTACGTAACGATACAGCAGCTAGACTGTTGTACTTACTCTATGAGAGGCAGTGCTTTATGCACAACACATGTGATGACTCCTTCGATTTTCACATTAATATTATATGATTTCTTATCTCACTGAAAGATGAGAAAACTGAGACACAGACAGTTTAAGTTGTCCTATGTCACACGGATAAAAAGGGGTGAAGCTAGGTTTGAAACTCAGGTAATCTGCTCCAGAATGCAAACACATAATTTCCAACCTATACTGCACATAATATTTAACACTTTGTATTTGTTTGAGTACTTTACAATTCACATTTTTAGGCATATTATCCCAGCTGATCCTTACACCAATCCAATGAAATAAAGTGGCGTTATCACCACTTGACTGAAGAACAAAAGTTAGAGAGATAAGAAGTCCTCTTTCACACCACACACACACACACACACACACACACACACACACACACACGAGCATTTCTTCCCCTAGAATACCTTCTTCAATAAGAAAGCATTTTTTTCATATCAACATAAAAGTACAGAATCACATGGATTCAAATTAATTATTGCTTTTTAAGAACAAACTTAACATTCTTTAAACCAAACCTGTAAAACAAATAATACATAAACAAAATCATATTGCCATGCACAAAATCATGAATTGAGTCTTATCTTAGATGTACTTCCACTTTCTCTTCCATAGCTTTCTCTCATCCTACAGCTCAATAGGTCAAATCTCTACTTCCACATCTAAACTCCCAAAACAGGTCTTCAAAAATCATCATTGTATATTCTTTCCTTCCCTCATCAAAATTTCAAATCCCCTCAATATTCTGACCTTAAACGGTGCTCAGGAGAACTTATACTTCCATTTCCTCAAAAACTTGATCCTCAGTCCTCATTCAGGTAGATGATGAAAGGAATGAGCTTCTTAATTGTATAATGAGGTCAGAACTACTAAGGGTGAAATTTGGTAAATAGGTTTGTCAGTAAAGATAAATTGAGGAGCAAGAATCTTTCTCATCATCCTCCAAATCACAATATAGAGATAACCACTTTCTTTGCAACATAAAAGCATTTTTATTATTAGGACATGATATGCCAAATTCCATCATTTAAAGTGATCAAAATTATAATGTTCAACACGCTATCTTCATAGCTAGGCCCACAGACACCAATGGATCAAATTACATGATTGGTATTATTAATAAAACCAGTAAAAATGATGTTACTTCAAACAACCAGATTACTTCTAAAAGAGATATAATTGTAGCAATCACCAATCTTACTAAATACCCAGACATAATATTCATTTTCCCAGCTTCTGACTAAACTTGCTACATATAAACCAAAAAAAAAAAAAAAAAAAAAGGCTGCAAATTAAATATAGAACTTTGAGTCAGGACCTCTGTATTTCAAACTCAGCTGTGCTACTGACGTTTTTATAAAATTAGCCAAAATCTCTTCACCTGGGAGTAAGAAACCTTGGGTGGGAAGAAAGTCTTTATTTTCCCATCTGGAAAATATTATAAGAAGTTTGTAGTTCTCAGGGTTATTTTGAAGTAAAGCATTACAAACTTAAGCACTTGTAAATAGAGGGTCAGTACATACTGGTGATTAAACCACCTTTCAGGAAACTTGAAAGATCATTTCATGTGACTGACACCAGTACTATGCTAAACAAAACTGGTAGCCTTGACAATTAATTACAAAACGCAAAAATAAGTGTGCTAAAAGAAAAACAGAGCTAGAGATGTATTATAATACAGAGTTCTTCTACCCATACTAGTCAAACACATGCACAATTTCATCCAACCTCCACTTTACTCTCTTTGTGAACACAGGTAGACATTTTAGCAATCTCAAGAGAGCTTAAGATGAAGGCTGACATTATGTTAATTGACCCATAAAGAGATTCTGATAAGACTGATAACCCTGATCTTATTAGAAATATGTTCAAGCTAGCAAAACACAGTAGTTATTACATTGTAACTGAATATGCTTAACATATAATCAATATGATAATTATGTCTTTCCATGCAAAGTAGGTCTGCTTTCCAAGTCTTTTCCTCTAATTTTAATGTCTTTCTAAAAATAGCCATTGAATTTGATTTGACACAAGACCTAATACCATCAATACTGATTTAAGCTTAAAACATACATTTTTGAACTGAAATGTATCCAAGGGGTTATTTATAAGTCCTTCTCTTACTTTTAGGCAAGAGCACATGTAAGTCATCCAAGAATTTCTAATGTTTTTGATGAACTCTGGAAAATACTAACACTACCTTCACTTTTTATATAACACTTCACAGCTTACTAATCACTTTCTTTCCTTTGATCTCATTAAACAGTCATAAGAACGTGAGTCTCAGATATAATTAGCCATATTTTATAGGTGAAAAAACTCAGATTTGGAGAGGTCAAAGTGTCTTGCCTCAGTTGGAAGAGCCACCAAGGAGACAAGGACCTAGGTCTCCTGTGTTTTTTTCCCCTCAAGCTGCTGCCCGCTTTGGTAATATTTCACTTTGGTTAAATATCAGGAAATACTTCCATGTACCTAATTGAAATCCCTCATTTCCTTTCATTTTTTTCTTTAATGAATATGACAATGATGTTGTAACATTGTTTCCCCAAAGTTGTAAATGTTATTTTCACTTAAACGGCTCTGGTATGATCATTAACATCTTTATAGGAAAACTTTAAAAGAAACACACAAACATACTTCACTGGTCACTATCTTGGCCATCTTGGCTGGCTGATTACAAATACTAACTATGAGACAAGAAGGCACTGCTTCTAGACACTGTCTCAGGAAAACGAATCATGCGAAACTGCAAACATTTGAAGGGGCATGGCTCTAGTCCTGAACCATTAGACCAGACAGAATCTCACAGATGGCACAGGGCTGACTCAGTCTACAAAGTGCAATAAGAGTAAACTTTCCGGATTAAATACTATAGCAGCATTCAATAATGTTAAATGTTAAAAATGTCGAATGCTGAACCAAACTTGTTACATGCAACAATTCATTTAATCCTCACAAAACTCTCATCAGAGGAAGAAGCATTGCCCCAATTTTATAAATGGGAAAACTAAACCTATAGAAGTTAAAAAAAACTGTCCAAAGTCACTTCAGTAGTGTCTAAGTCTATGTGTGTCATCTGTATCTGATGGCCTCCAAAAGCCAAGCTTTTAATCTGCTCATTTAAACTGAAATACGTAATTCTATCTTCACCAAGGCAGAAAAGGTTGTAGTTGAAAGGAAGTAAGTCTTTGCTAGACCGTGTGATTTTGGATACGGCCTTTTATTCTTCTGAACCTCAATTTTCTTTTTATTTTTTAATAAAATAGGGATATTCCTAGCATAACTATTTCTCAGGATTGTTTTAGGGACAAAATTAAATAAAACTATAATGTATTATACAAATATGTATCATATAATGATTCTATGGGGAAAAAAAATCTCTTGATGAGGAAGTAGTCAAAAAATTGTTAAACCGAACTAAACTGACCATGTCTAACACCCAGAACTGTTGCCAGGCCTCACAGCCCAAAGATGCCAATGAGACACTGCACAGCTAATTAGTGCCATTTCAATTTCAGAGTACCATACTGGAGAGCAATGGCCCTCATGTCAGGAAATAATCTCTAGCCTTGTAAAACATCTTTGCAGCCTCCTCTTGAGCGTTTCCAAAGAATTCCCTATTGTTTCCAGTACTTGGGAGCTATAGTGAGGTGTTTCTCAACTCAGAACTCAGAAACAAGGAAAGTAATAGTTCTGCCTGATAGTTAAATTATAAAATCAACACATAACACGGGGAACTGGTCAACACTTAAAAAAAATGGCTTAAACAATAATTTGTAAACAGGTGACAGAGAATTACCTCCAATCATGACCCAGGAGGTAACTCCAAGCAAGGTGGGCCACAGAGCAAAGAAGTTAACAATGTAAAGAAGATGAAACCAGGGAGGGTATGAGGAAAACAGGTGAAGTTAAGAGGGAAAGAGAAAGGAGGGAAATAGTTCATGAAACATTATATCTAAGATTGTTAAGGGGTCCTCTGTCACACTGAGAAAGATTATTCCTAAAGTAAGGAAATTCTTCAACCACCTTAGCTATGAAGAGAATCTTACTAACAGAAGTGGAGTGTCACGTCTCATTGGCAAGGCATTCTCTATAGCCAGAGAGGGCCTCCAAGTAGATTGAAAAATTTGGCATGAAATTCATTTTGTTTTGGCCCTAAATAGATTAAACCAAACTTTTGTTTATGACTTTGTTCTTCATGTAGCCAAAACTGGTGAGAAATGTGCTGAGCACGCAGACTTTGAGTAATAAGCCTCATTTCACAGTTACTGCTCACTGTAAATAAGTAAATTGTCATTGAGATGCCAACTAAAGTGCCATGGGCATTTTGTTTAGCCAGTCAGTGGCTGAGGGTCTAATTATTTGAGGACACTGACAAGAACAAGTTCTTGGCATTTAGAAGTTTCACATGCTAAAACAGAGAGAAACCATCAAAATACTAGCCAGGTGGGTCTTGCTCAGCTCTACTGCTTCAAACTCTCTTGGAAGATAAAACTCAACAAGAAGATTAATACTTCATGATGTGCAAAATCTTACCTTTTTTCACTTAACTCTATCTGAGCACATTTTCTAATCGAGGTATCACTCCATTATATAATAACTATTATATTACTTCCTCATTTCATCTAATAAATTATATTATACTTAGATATGTATATCTACCAGTATGTACAATTATATACAGTCTATGGAGAGAAACATATACCTTCATACACATGACTATTTCTATGATAATCATAACTTCCTTCATATTCAGAAGTCAAACTATGCACAAGTAGTGGCATTGCTCTTCCCAAACTCTGCAGCATAAGCTAAGCTGCTAGCAGGGATGGTAGCTTTTGTCATTCTGCTAATAGCTGCCTCCACCCATGGGAGCCTGGAGCATACAAACATGACAATGGACAGGCAAAACAGGTCAGCCTAGAAGCAGATTCCTGATGAAAAAGATCCCCTTGTCATTTCTGTGTTGTGTGGACTCATAGCACAATCAAGAACTAAACAACTGGCAAATGAAGTCAAGATTCAAGAAAACCAAGAGGAAATTGCTACCAGTCACCCTTTGGCAAGTCACAAAGCAGGAAACACATGGAATGTGAAATAAGGAGTCTACACTGGACAATACTGTAAATTTTAACAATTCATGCACATATTCAGAGACATGTTATGGTGGAAAATGCTTAGGATCTGAAGTAGAAGAACTGAGCACTAAAATGTGGGTGTTTACTAGCTTCTTGACTTTGGCAAGTTATTATTTCTCTCAGCTTTTGGTCCTTTACCTTTAAGTCGGGCCTAAAATTAATCCTTTCCCTGCCTACCGTATACATTTCCTGAGTGAATCAGGGTAGGATAATATGTATTAAAAACATGTTTTGTAAACTCCAAACAGATGCCATTCATTACTTGTGGCTTTTCTATATAGAAAGTATAGGTCGGCACAACATTCTCTCATAGTCGTGAAGTGAGAATTAAGAAGAAAAAAATAACTTCACTAATGCCTTATGTTCTCAGATATTTTAAAAAACAGCATAGTTGGTGTAAGCTCCTGATTTTTCAAAATTCTGTTCCAATTTGCTTAACACTAAAAACTATTCAAAATAAGCTATCCTTCACAAAAAATGGCCATCATAATGTGAACTGCTGTGGAGTTCATTTTAGAATTACAACAAAAGACATCAAAACTTGCTCATATTAGAACCAAATTTTTACCCCTATAGCATTTCTCAGAAATTTGTCTTGTTATCGAATGGAAAATTACTAACTAGGAAAGAAGACAGTAAAAGGATATGAGTAAGAAAGAAATATTAAGAACAGCTGCCTACAGAAGAAGAAAAATGTTTCTGACATAGCATTTCTTTTTCAAATTCTTTCAAGAATACTACATGAGTTTTAAATATCTTGTTCTGACATTCGGTTTCACATATATCAGTCAAACACCGACCCACAGGAATCAAGTACATACATTTGCATCAAACAACAGGAATTTTAATGACATGATGCCTAGAAACAAGGTCCTGATTAGATGTCATTCACTATTTTCCATTTTTAAAAACCATTTAAATTTTCTTGCATGCATAAGGGCTCTTAGCTGGAATTTCCAAAGCAAACCTAACGCAGGGGCATCCATAATTGGGATAACATTTATTAATCCATAAATTACGCATATAAATAGCAAAATCTCTGGAATCTCTAAGCATTATAAAACATAACGACAATATTAACCCTACTTAGTCCTAT
The DNA here is from genome assembly GCA_030015415.1 of Cynopterus sphinx. Taxonomy (NCBI): domain Eukaryota; kingdom Metazoa; phylum Chordata; class Mammalia; order Chiroptera; family Pteropodidae; genus Cynopterus; species Cynopterus sphinx. Next base: position 80,321,642 of record CM057383.1, on the reverse strand, counting down.
GAGCCTTATTTAAAATGAACCCTGAAGGGGTAGTAAGTGCTTTAAAATAACAGAAGCTCATTTATGATAAAAAATTAATATAATGTCACATATTCAAAGATGCTACATGTTGTTTTTATCTTCCAATATATTTATGTTATTCCTACAGACTGAGAACATCAAATAATTTACTAGAGCTAGAGATCTCTTGATAGCTGCCAGAGAAGCACACAGACTTCTATATAGCTATCAATACATGTCAGAGCCTTGTGGGGCCAGACATCAAATTTGATTTTAGAAGCACCTAGAGAGTATCGCAATTCCATCCATTAATTAAGTCTCTCTGAAAAAAAACTTATTTTCACTCCTGCAAAGAATCGAGGGAGATAATTCTCCATTAATAATTTAACATGATTAACATGATTGACATGCTAAGGTATTAAAATGTATATAGTCCAATTTGTTTGGTGAGGCAGACTGACAGACTCAAAGCAGATTTTGTGGCATTAGGCCTTTATATAGGAATTGAAAGTGAGAGAGAGAGAGAGAGAGAGAGAGAGAGAGAGAGAGAGAGCGAGCGCGTGAATGAGTGCACAATTGAAAATATAGACTACCAAAAGTAAATGTCCCTACTTCACAATTTTTCTCAGCCTTAACCCTTAACATATCAGAGTTTAAACTAGTATAAAATGCCAAGGTATAAACTTTGATATGCTTTACTTTGATATGCTTTACTTTGATATGCTTTTGCATCTACTAGTTACTCTGGAAAGAGCAAGATAATAAACTTTGTCATTTTCAGTTTTTAAGATGTTTTCAGGTAGGTGTATCAATTTTTTTAAATTTACAATCCCTGATTTTTTTATTTTTTATGTCTACAGCACCTGTTCTTCCTAAGTGGTCCCCCTTCCAAGTACTAACCAGGCCCAACCCTGCTTAGCTTCTGGGATCAGATGGGATCTGGCTTGTTCAGGGTGGTATGGTCATAGACAGGCAGGTATATCTTGATTTGATTTACAAATCACATAAAGTATCTAAATATCTTATCTAATAGGCAAAACTGTTAGTCTGATCTTGTGTTTGGATTCATTACACAGTGTAGACTCAATATTTTATAGCTTAACTATGGTAACATTTTTATTGGCCTGTATTTGAAAGTGACTTACTCATATGTATTCCTTAAAAAATTATTGTGTCTCCTGAGATAACTTGTAGTAAAACCTTTTTTTCCAGTAACATGTCCAATGGAATTGTTGATTTCTATAATTACAGTCACTAGTATTGCCATTAAGATTATATATCCCATTGCTATAATCGAAATAATTGGATATCTATGTATCTGAGACCTAGATTTTTCTCAATAGTTGAACGTACTAGGCTAATAGTGAAAAATTACACTTAAAATCTTAGTATTTGATTTCTTCCATCTTCCCCAACTCCCATCCTAAAAAATGCAACTGAATAAGGAGAGAACCACCCAAGTGCTTAAAGAGCCAAAAGGCAGCTTCATATACCACAATTCACAAGTTAATCTTTGGCAAGCTGCAGATAAATTCTGTCCATTCTTCTTCAGCAGACAAGTTAGGTTTGTACTTTACAAGAACACTTTTGGAGAAAGAATTCAATTAAGAACAAAGGGGAAGACTGTTTTTTTGTGTTTGCTTGTTTTTTAAGTGTTTATAATGGCAATAAGTTAACACAAGAGGGGGGAAAAAGAGACATTATAGCTTGCAAACATTGTCAGGTCCACAAAGCCTTTATCAATCTTTATATCAGGAGGATATAAATCTCTCTTCTCCAAGATCCATACTAGAAATTCCCTCATATCTGTCTGAAGTTTCAAATGGAATTACAATAGTTTGTAGCTAAAATTTACTCTCTTCCTCAGTCTCTTCCATTATAACACAATTATCTCACCATTATCACTCCTTACAACAAATGTCTTTGGAAGCAGATTTCTTTTTAAGGAAGAAAAGACATTTTCATTACTTGTGCCAAATTTTTAAAAGACGCGAGAGTAATTATTCCTACTCTGGATATACATTAAATGGCATTTTTAATTCAAAATCCAATGGCAGAGTCATTTCTCATCTGCCCTATATAATCAATAGTAGATAAACACATAAGTACATATATACATCTATACATCCATCCAAACATACATGTCAATGATAGATGATAGATAGGTGATAGACAAGACAAAGTAGACAGAAGTCAAAATACTATTAAACTTGTTTATATGTGTAAATACTATGATTAAAACATAATTTGTAAGAATCTCTGCATCCTTTGCTTTCTGTAAAACAAATTCCCTAAGTTAAAAATCAAATACTTGGTAAGACAACATTCAAAAATCAAGATACCTTTCATACACAAATTAAACCAATCACACAGGGAAAATTAAAATTGGAAGACAGATGGAGGGTGACCCTGCACTACAAGAGCTGGACATTAGGCACTTAAATAGATGTTTGTTTGTTTTTTTCTTTTATTGAGGTCTACGGAAACATTGAATTAAGATCACAGGCTTCTTGCTAGTACAGTGACAGATTCTTCTTAATTTGCCATTGGGAAAATGTGAACTTTTCTTCCTAAAGTTCTTGTTTTCCCTTGGGAAGACTTTACCCAAGAAAGAGGTTGGAAGAAAGATAAAATCTTTCTGAAATTGCATTCCTGAAATGCTTGCAACAAAATCACAAGAAAAAAATGGGGTGGGAGGGTGGAAATTGTAAGTATTTTCCATATATAACTGAGACATCTCAAATCTCTGGCACAGAAAAGACCAACAACAAATATCTGTTTAATGAACTAATGTTAAATTTTTTAAAAAAATATAGTTAGATCACACAGGAAGACTTATTCTTTCTTCATAATACATAATGTAAATTGACTGGCATGGCAGATTACAAGAGTATTTAAGAAAAATCCAGCATATTTTCTAAAATTCTACAGGTCACTATAGCCACTTTCTACTCCATAGACCTTGTGTTTCAATTCAGTACACAGTAAAGTCAACCATGCATAGTGAACAGATAGTAAATATATAATAAAGAAATGAAAATAGTAGGACATAACAATTGTTTAAATTTGTAGATTATTTTGTCTGTTTTTATTATTGTAATTGATTTTATTTTTCTAATGTGCATTTGATTTATCATCTTATGTTTCTTACCACATTTGTGCCGTGTAGTTAGAATATATACCTTTATAAATGTATTCATTTAACAAATGTTTATTGATCAACTATTGTGTTCCAAGCACTAATAGATTTGAGATTTGCAGTATATAAAATAGACAAAAATTCTTGCTTAATGAAATCAAGCAAAATTTACCTAGGAAAGAAAAGGGAGAGAACCAAGAAGCTACATTTGATTTTGTATGCCCTGCTTGGCCTTATTTTATCTTCCACACCACCTTTCAACGGTGTAAACTATACTCAATATAACAACAAAGTAGAAACCTATGTACTTGGCTCCTAATCCTCAGAGAATCCAACCATTAGCCACCTTTCTTTCAGTGTCAAAAGAGCTCTAACACTAAACAAAGTCATATCAGATATGGTGAGGGAAAGAACAGGGCTTATGCATATATAAAATATATATCTCAAATTACCTTTAGAACTGGAAGAGAGCAAGCTAACCCAAGCATAATTCAAAAACAGTTCCCTCCACCTGGTGTTCAATTTATAAACTTCTATCTTTAGAAGGATAAGAAAAAATCTGAGGTTTCCATATTGCTAAAACAATCTAAAAGCTATCTGTAGGGGATCATACAAATGAAAAAAATGTACACTTCATGACTTGAACATAAAATTTGTGAAGGATAAATTAGTGACATTTCTGGCCTCATTTGACACGTGGTCAGTGTGGCTGCCATAGTTAAGACATGCCCAGAGACTGCAAATACCATGGCAATTTAAATTGAACAATCATTAGATATGCATAATATACTGACCAACCACTGAGTTAAAATAATAAAATCAAGACAAGACCGTAATAAATTAGGTATAAATAAAACCAAAATCTGACAGCTGCCTTTGCACTATACTCCCATCATGCCATATTGCATTCCCCTTAGGTACAGAAAAAAAAGTATCCTCACTCTTGGCAAAGGAGCTAAAATATGCCTCTAGATAGCCTCATCGTTTCCCAAAGTCTATTCACCTCATTTCTCCCAGACTTTTTGACTACTCTGTTACCTTCAAACAGTCTCCCCTTCTTAAATTAAACTTAAATGTGGTTGCACAGGCCCTGCCAACTAACTCTCTTTACTTTTATTGTCAAACGTCTTGGATAAGAAATGTATGCCCATCATATCCTTTGTTTATTCATCATGTATTCCCTTATTAACCCTTGTTAAATAGGTTTCTATCTCAGGTGCAAGATTGACACTGCTTTTCTAAAGCCACCAGCAATCTCAATTACACTGGGTTCCGGAGTACCATCCTTAAACTGTCATCATTATTTCGCAAATACCAACAACTACTGCCCTTGCTCCCAGATGCTTTCCAGCCACCTCCCACCCCCACAAACAAAAAAAGCATCCTGACATTTCATTCTTCTGGTTCTTTTTGTATGTTGTTTCTCAATCCTCTATTGTTCTTATTTTTCTCTCTCTCTTTCACTCAGAGAGCTTGCCAGTTTTCAAGATATTAGTTATTACTTTCATGAGCTCTTACCCAAACTCCAATCCCAAATCTTCAACAGTTTATTTATTGAGCGATTGCCTACAGTGTGACAGACAATATGATGAGGCTGGTGATCCTCCAAGAGTTTATAGAGCTCACTCTCCAGAGCTGACCATTTGCACCTAAATTCAGAAAATCTAAATCCAAGGTTATTGTTATATTTCTTCCAAATACCGCCTTCCCAGTTTTGCTCCTTTATTAAGGTCCTCACAGTTCTCAAACTCACTATCGCAGTTTAGGTTCCCTGAGAAGCAGACTCTGAAAAGACTAGCATGCAGAAAGCTTATTAGGGAGTGCACTTGGGATCAATACCCATGAAAGAGTATAAAAGCAAGCAGAACTGGATAGAGGTAGAAGTTGGACTATGCTGCAGTCTCAGTGGAGACCTCAGTTGACCCTACAGAGAGTTCTAACCTGAGAGTTGGCTGAATTAGGGGTTGGGGGAAAACCTTCACACCTCATGATGATCAGCCACTGGAATGAGACATGACCTTGATCAAAGCAGCTTTCTTCAGTCCACATAATACATACTGGGGACTGACAGCTGCGGGTGACTGTCAGCAGTGCTCCTAGCATTTAAGTGAATAAGTCCTTCATTCCTAAAAGGGCATCTAGGCACTATATCACAATGTCCACTACACTCACAAAGGTTTGAAATGTATAATATAGTGGAAGACATACAGAGACTGGAGCTAAATAGCAAGATTCTACTCATCTCTATCAGTAATTAGGAGTGCTCATAGGGAAATTACTCAACTTCTCTGAATCTCTCATAAGACTATTTTTAAAATTCAATGATACATTTTATGAAAACATTTAAATGCTGGGTCCATAGTACTTGCCTAACACCTGTTAATTCTCTGTCTTTAATCTTATACTTTTTTTTAACTATGCTCTTTCTTTTATGAGTGCTAAGACTTTTCTCAAAATAACACTAATTCATCCAGTCAATGAATATGTATTAAGAACCTACCTCTTTCCAGGATTATTCTAGGCATTGCAAAGACCAATGTGGGTGACTCAGACAAGTCTGTTGTTGCAGAGCTTAAATTACAGAAAGGAAATATAGGTAGGTAATACACAAGTAGATAAAACAGATAACTTCACATAGTGAATGCTATGATAGACATGAACAGTGATGTGAGAGAGAATGGTTGGTGAGGGAGAGCTACTGTCTGATGAGGTGATACTGGGAAGAAATCAGAAAGCCAAGAAAGGGCTAACCATGTGGACAACTGGAGCAAGAAGTCATTTCGGACATGGAAAATGGGACAAAATTCCTGAGGCAAGATGACACTTGCCTGGGATGTGCAAGGAGTATATTATAGAACTGTGAGCAAAGCTCAGAGTATAATAAGGTAAGGTAAGAGAGGTTTTGGTACCTTGTAGACCATGGTCATCATAAGTGTTGCATAAGTGTTGCATTTAAGTAGAACATGATATATAGAGCACTTGGTACCATCCCTGGTACATGGTAAGGGCTTGATGAACAACACTGGTATTATTACTACCATCATCATCATCGTCATCATTATAGTTTAAACTGGTTTCTCCACATACAGAACCTTCCTTCATCCACGCATCCTCCACAACATGCCAAATAAGGAAAGGTTGGGATAGATGAGGGGGAAAGACAGGAGTGATGGAAACAGACATTGTGTATATTATTTGGTAGTCTTTAAAATGTGATTTTATACTTTTTAATTCCAAAAAGACCATGTCAAATTTCTGTCTGAATGCTCCACTTCATGAGTGTGTTTAATGCATATTGAGTGCATGCTAAATGAATTAGTAAGTCCCCATTTGCTAAATAAATGCTGTCCAAACAGATGAATGTGAGGAGTAAGTGAGTGAGTGAATAAATAAGTAACCAATAAGATCACATTTATTTTTAAGATTTCTGGGAGGGAATTTCTGTGAGATCTTTTAACCTAAAATGCTGTAGATTGGAAAATGTTCAAAGTATTTCCCATGAGAAGCATGGGAGTACTCAATAAGAATTATAAAGAAAGAAAATATCTAGAGGTTTTGCCAAAGATTGTCTCTGGAGGTAACAGGTACCAGGAGATGTGATGACTGATATACAGATGAATAAGATAAATGATAAGAAGGGGGTGAAGAAAGGACCCAAAATTAATTAATTGTTTACTGTTTTCCAAATACTGTGCAGTATACTTTTAATCTTCATAATCCTATAAATTATTACTTTATAGATAAGAAACTGAGCCTCAGAGAGGCTTATTCAAGAATGTACAAGATAACACAGGAGTTAGTGTCCAACTCCAAAACCTGTTCTTTTCCCAAAATGTAGAGAGAAAAGGAATCTGAACCAAAGCCTTGATCTTCAAGAAATCAGCATAGTAGCACAATGAAGTAATTAATAATAGTAAATATAATGTCTTCAATTCATTGTTCACATTTTATTACATACTTACCTTTCAGTGAGAGATTCATATTATAATATATGATTTCAGAGGTGAAAAACAAAGACAGAAAAGCTATTTTCCCAAAGTGAAATTAAAACAAAAATCAGAATGCAGCACTGAGTTGCATTATCTCCCTTTCCTCCTAATCCTGCATGTGTGTGTGTATGGGTGTGTGTGAAAGCGCCAACACACACACACACACACACACACACACACACACACAGATATTTTTCAAGAAAAGCAAGACAGGCACATTAACCAAATTATGCACAGAACCTAAAAGGTAAAAAAACTTTTTGTTAAAATTCAATCCTAATTTGCCTCCCTTTGCCTAAGAGACACCCTGGTGGAGTATGAGAAATTAAGTATGCATATTAACTCATTCAGATCACAAAAATCATTTAGTTCCTCAGTGTTTCCAAGTAGAGGAAATTTCCAGTTATGAAGCATTTGATTATCTAAAATACTCCTCTTACCAGGATGTCCACACATCTATAGCACGATGATAATTAAGATTCATAATGATGACACTGAGCATCTGAAACACATAAGAGAGTCTTTGGGATTATCGACTGATTAACAAAATAAAAGGTGTTTAACTCTTAAAAGAATTTTATTAAGTTTCATCTACTCACAAATTGATACTGCATGTGATAGTTTTTACTTCATCAGAATGCCTGATTCACTAGAACTAATTTTTACCTTTTCAGATAAGAAAATATTGGCTGTGTTCTCCAATACAATAGGAAATGTTTTGGTAGCCACACATTACTCTAAATCCCATAGGCTCTCATACTCGAGAAGCAATGAACTATCAAGTCTGAGCCAAGATAACCATATTATTGTGCAACAACTAAGGTCCATAAATAATGCATTGAATGACGTAACCGAATATATTTTTCAAGGATTAGTTCTAACTTTGAAAACAACATAAATATTAATCAAATAGAACTTGATGAACTGCTAATTAGTTAATCAAAGAATAACTAGTTATCAGTTATCGATTCTAGTTTTAGCAGGAGAAGACTAGCCTGGGGACCAATCAGCTATTCTAAAAGAATGAACCGAATAGTGAAAGAATAAAACCAAGATATATATTAAATAAGTTTAGCATCATCTGTGCCCAATACAGAAAGGCCAGAAATGCCTTTGAATGTTACAGTTTGCTCCATTTGGCATTCACATTCATTATTTCCCAAAACATAAGTTTTCACTCCCACAAATTGGTCCTAAACAACCCAAGCTCAATTGGATATGTAGGCCTTTTAATATACAATGAGCACCTTTACCACTTCATACCTCCACAAGTCATACTTACCTTCTCAGTTTTGGCTACAAATTTATTATCTTTGATATCAGCTGAACCCTCAAAAATATCCCATAATATTCTTCCCATTCCTGGTGGTCAGTTTTCCTCTCCATTTCTTAAATCAACCATTTCCAATTTACCACTCTTCTCAAGGACTCTATCCCTCTAGTACCATTATGATGTCTATAACAATTACTGTAGGATAGATATGTAGAAGTGCTTTTTCATACAGATTTTTATTTACTAGGATGTTTAATATCACAGGATTTACTATACATTGCAATAATAATGTACAAAACAGCATGGTAGAGATACCACTTTTATATCTTATAGAGATACACATCTCTTTAAGAGATAGTACACATTTTTAGGTGACAGCACACTCTCATATTGGGTATTTTATTGGAGCTTCACAATAATTTGTAGATTTTGTACCAATTTTCTCTAACTTTGGTTAGTATGAATATCTTAAAATGCCTGTAGATGCAATATGAATTTGGGAAGAAATAACTTAGTATTCTATAAGTAAAAATGCAGTGACAAAAAGCAGGATGTGTGTGTGTTTGTGTGCGCACGCGCACACACACACACACACACACACAAAACTAATCAGAAAAACCATTATCCCCCACTGTTAATTTGGAGGGTTCATGAAAGATCATTGCATGAAGCATAGACATAAAGAAATGGAAGTATGTTTTAGAACATTTTTATTTCCTCCCTGGGCACAGCAGACTTACACATGACAAATATAACAGTGTGTATGGAAGAGGAGTCAAATAGACTTCAAAACTTAGAATTCGGGTACTCCAGGACTTCCACACAAGAGCCTCCTCTCCTGACAAATTAATTCTAGAGTTCCCTGCAAACGTGAATTTCTTCAAATGTTGAATCACCATTTATTTAGAGAGCCCAACTAGACCCCTGAACGACTTAGCTACTGAAGAAGAGAAAGACTAATCGGCTAAGGATATAGAGATTACTAACCATTATTATATTTTAGTAGGGTTTAAGGGATAGTTCCATATACCTGATACCTGAACCACCTATTGCCTCCTTTCTAGGAATTAAAACATTTCTGGCCTCCATATGTTTTTTTTTTTTTTCTCCTTTCACCTTTAAAAAAATTTTCATAGGGATGTGAATAAATCATTGCTCCAAAATGAACCAGTAGATGGAGTATTCGAGAAATATCTGTCAATCTCAATCTAAATAAACACAAAAGCTGATGGTACTTTGAGAAAAAGAGCCACAGCAAGCTTATAGCAATGATGTGTGACCTACCAAACATAAATTTAGGGGAGCTAACAAAGCATCCTCAGGAAAAATGGGAAGAGAATCCATAATAATGAAAACTACATACAGTGAAACATCAAATACCTTCCACCATACAACCAAAAAGATTATTCTGAACACAGAAGATACAACCATAGAATGTGGCTCCAGGTTATCACCTTCATTCTGTCCCTATTAGGGCAATAAGTGCCTGGATATCTTCACCCCAAAGGAGCCACTGCCAGGATCGTTCGTTCCAAAACAGGCTGCAGAGCCCACTGTATCTAGATCAATAATCCTGAAGGTTTGGAATTCAGTCACCTTGAGGAATAACTTTGGTGTGCTTAGCAATCATCTGGAGTTTTTTTTAAAGGATAAAGTCCAGACACCTCTCTGTCAAACCAGATCCTTTGAGAAAGAGGCCTGGGAATCTGAATTCTTACCATTTTCTGCAGGCATTTCTTACGTTCACTGAACTTTGATAACCACTAGCTTAAATAAAGAACTGTTTAATATGTCTCAAATAAAGCCTATATAGGAAATGATTTCTCACTGTTCTATTTACAAGAATGTTCACCCTTTTTCAATTCTCCACAAAAGCCCCACAAATCTCCAATCTTCAGAGATATTTCCAGATCCTCTATTTACTAAATCACTCTAGGTTGGAATTTTCAATTTTATGAGGTGCTGTGAGCTTATCGCACATAATTCTAGATCTTCAGATCCTGTCCTGAAGTGATATTTGAGGAGCAAGATTATGTCATTCTATCTCCTAGCAGTGCATTTTTGGCAACAGTAGCCCACTTGCTGACAAACATTTCTTTCTCATTTGAAAGGGAATTGTGGAGAAAATATAAGCAGACTGGAAACTGGAGGAGACTGGAAGGGAGTTATTACATTTACCTGACTTCTCAAAATACAAGTAGGCCACCTAAACTCCAGAAAGAGGTACTATCTCATCTGCTCATTTTCAAGTTTTGCTTTAAATGGCAGATATAAGCAAAATTCAAACGGGTTTGTATACTTGAATGTATTGCTCTCGGAATGAGTACAAAATTTAAATATATTGTTTGATAGAACCAAATATAACACCAAAAAAACATCAAAAAGAAGTAATGTAATTAGATGATAAAACAAAAACATCCATTAATTTATTGATTTTATTGAATATCCATTAGAGATACCAGGTAGTGTGCTAAATATGATATAAACCTAAGAGTGTTGAGGTTATAGTGATAATTTAAAAAGAGGAATTTTAAAGCTTAAGCTACCTCGCTGGCTCATATATTAAACAGGGGCCCTAGTCAGCCTTGCAAATATTCTCCCTGCTTACGCCATTTAATTGTTTTTCTTCCTAGATGTGTGTGAGGTTCAAAAAGGGGTCGCTATACCTTCTTGCTAACTCATGGTGAATAATGCACATATCCAGAAATAATGCATTTAGTTTACTATCATATTCAATAAAATATGTATTTTATTTTACCTCTGCATAATAGAGGCAATAAGAAAAAAACAAAGGTGAATGAAAAGAGCAATGATGATATAGAGGAGAAAAATACATAATAGCATTCAAATACCCTTTCCACGCAGCTCAGAGTCCAAGGTAGATAAATTACATACTGAAAAGAAAAATGTAATAACTCATCACCTCTACCTACTAATAAATAATCATGAATGTTATTCCCCATTGTCAAAATTTAGCTTTAAAATGAAGGCCTAACAATTGAGCTGGTAGCCAAACAAGAATAGAACACTTTACACAAGACACAAATGCCATCACCCAGGTAATTGCTGCATCTCACAGCCTAAACCTTTGAACACACATACAAATTAGTTTGAATGTGGAACATTTGGAATTCTCAGGCAAATGAAACAAGCAATTTCTCTTCCACCTAATTTTTTTCTAATTTAAAAGTAATTTGTTGTGAAATACCTACATTTGACTAAATATTTGTCCTGTATCCTTACAAAATTTATAAAAGTGGTTTTCTGATTGCCACATTGCATTCTGCAGTTTGACAGAAATGTTTGAATCTGCAGTGATTACATACACTTGTTGACACAGTGTGATAACCAGGAAGCCAAAAAAGGACTTCGGTTTTCATTTCTTTAATGGATCAGCTGGGCAACGCCAACAAAATAAACTCATTCTTATCACACTTTTTTCTTTTTTTAGGTACATGACATCAGTTAACCTATGAACGCTTTCAAAAAGGTTATAAGCAAGTAAATTGTTAAGGAAAAAAAAAGTTTAGATCATTTAGAGGCATTCAAATTTCATTGAAATTAATTGATCTTGGCTCACAATTATCATTTATTGAGTTCAAAGAGTTTGAAATGAATATTGCTCCTCTTTCACAAAAAAAAATCTATGATATTGTTACTATTCATATTTCACAAAATAGGAAACTAAGACTCTGAGAAAGTAAGAGTTGGTTTTTCCAGGGTATCCCACTTAGAAAGGTGCTCAGCAAGGAGTAACTCAAAGCCATGACTTTGAACCTTTTTGTTTTTAACTATGCCTTGTCATTTCTCCATGTTAGGGAAGAATAGAGAAAAGCAATACATGGCCATTAAATTCTGATTTTAAATTACAATATCTTCCACAAATGTGAAAACATTAAAGTATGGGAATATATTTTGTCTAACTTTCTAATTGTAATGAATTTGTTACTAAGAATTTTGTTAGCCAAATTGATCCAGATGTAAAAAACTTCAATTAAGATACATAAATTTATCAAATATCCTACCTCACAAATTATTTTATATATTTTCATTATTTAAATGCTAGTTATACTCACACTTTTTTAATGGTTTATACATATCATAAAGTTAATTGTATTTAATATCAAGAGAGGCTAAATATGTACTTTTAATGCCCTTTCACCTTTTCATAGATAGGCATGTATCAATGAAATTTGCTTTACCAAAATAATGAAGCCATTTTTACTTTTTTGCTATTCAAATCCAGGCTTTCCTTAATTTTTTCTTTGCTGACTGTTCGCTCAGTTTCTTGGACCCAGTAGCTCAGTAGCTTTCCTCTCTTTATCTATCATCCTTCCAGTTCTGTTACTTTTCTCCCTACCATTCTGTTCTTTTATAGTTTCTGAAGTCTCCAAAGCTACCTCAATGTTGTAATAGCCAGTAGTTCTCTGATAAAAAAAACTTAGGGAAGCCTTGCCCTTGAGTTGGTCTCCTGGAATATTTTCACTAACAGGTTGCCATTAGCAAGTTCCAAACCAATATCAAAGTGAGAGTTCTAAGCAGCTCTCATTTATGAGAATAAAACAGAAATAAATGAGTTACTAAATTCACCCTTGATGTAAAATCCCCAGCTGTTCCTCCATATGTGTTCCCAAGTAAATTATTTCAAAATAAATAGAGTAATGAGTGATTTATGCATCTTCAGTCAGATCTTTAGGGTTATTTTTATTGTTTTGGCTGCACCCCAGAAATTCACATTGAACAAAACTGTCCAACATGGATGATAAATAAAACTTACCCTAGACATCCCCAAGATGATTGGAATTCTTATGTTTTCCCTCAATACAGTTTCCTTAAAATAATGGCTATAATTAAAGAAGTTTCATGATATCAAAAACTAGGATTTGATTTTTTTTTCCTTTGGCTATTATATTGTCAGTGCTTTGCACAATACTTGACACATAGTAGGTCCTCAAATATTTTTTAATAATAGGGTGAAATAAATACTACCTTGATGCCCCTACTTACGAAAGTAATCTACTACTACTCAATGTTTTAAAACTCATAATATGTGCTTGTTTTTCTTTCATATGCCATCATGACAGTTGACTGAAAGCTTGACAATATATTATATCTCTCTGTAGAATCTCAAAACAGGGCAGAATCCTAAGTATAATATCTTACATATGAGAAGGATCCTGGAGAGTTAAAATAACATACACAGAGATAGAAATGTTTAGTTGTCTAAGGTACGATAAATAAGAACTAGGTCTCCTCAATGCCAGAATTTTTTAAATTTCATCAATTCAGTTTATTTTATTACTGAAATGGTATCAAGTGTTATAATCTCTATTGCCAACATCAATGTATATAAAAGTGACTTTTAAAATATCAAAAACCCAAGTTCAAATATTCCATTGATCAAATAGTGTATTACTTGGCAAAATCCTAGTGTTTATAAAATTCCTTTCTATTTTCCTACTTGCCAATTATTCTGAATAAAGAACAGATCTCCAGTGATTGAGACAACTTTCCATTATGAGACTACTAAGAACAAGGGAGCTTCCACAGCAAGCATAGTTTCTCCTGAAGTATAATATAATAGAATGCAAGAAGGCTCCTAATACTTGAAAGAACTATAAATCCCCATCTAAGTTCTGGTGATGGCTCTTCTCAGAGATGTTTTTTAAAAGTCATTTGTCTCTAATAAAAGAGGACAGGACATAATCTGTCTCCACAAGTGTTTTCAGAGTTTAGCATCCTGACAATGTAGGAGAATAAATGTACTAGAACTTTCTGAAGCACTGTTCTAGCTTGCCAAATAAAAGAAAATGGGGATGGGAACCACAGAAACAAGTCACCACTATGAAATATAACTTCTGTTTTCTTTGCGTTACTATGTGTATTGGTGCTATGGTTAGCCAATGAGAATTTATTTATACATGCCTTATGATGTTGAAAATCATATAAGTTTACACTATATTCACCTGCATGTTCTCAACATTCCAGCTGACTCTTTTTTTTTTTCCCAAATAGAAAAGGAATTACAGCATGGAAAGTACATACAGCTGTTGCATATATTCGATCACTATAATTATTTTCAAATTTCTCATCCTGAAAACCATTACCTGAATATATGCCTTTTATCCAACAAAAATCCAGAGTCATTCAAATTTGACTTATAAAGGAAAAAATCAGAGAATATTTCTTCCCTCTTATTCTGATAGTAAATACTTGAGTTCTGTTTATTTTATCTATTCCTCACATAAGTTGTTGAGAATAGTCTTAGGTTAAATTGGCCTTACCAGAGGCACTGCCATTATTTTTGAGAAATTCGTAAATTATGATTCTCAGGGAAAAGAAAATTCAAGAATATAAAAACAATTCCTCCAAATTAATCATTATCATTTGTAAAATCAATGTATTCAAATATGAATCTGTTGTAGTGAAGAATAAATCTATTGCACAAATGTGGCTTTAGGTACTGACATAAAACTAGAGATGCACAGGCTTAATGGACTCCTTAAATGAAAGGTTTATGTTCAATAACTTGCTACATCAAATAGTTCCTAAAATTATGCTCCCTGAGAAATACTTGCAGTGAATAGCAAACAATAGCCAACTCATTCTGAGTTTTGTTTTCTAGATTATCAATGGAAGAAGTGGCAGGAAAACCGAAGGGAAAATACACAAGAAAGGAAAGATGACTGAAGAGTTGTTTCACTGCTAAAAAGAAAAAGTCGTTCTCCATTAATGAAAAGGCAACCAGGATATCTGTAGGACTGCCTGGGACCAGTCAATATCCAGTCCCTTAGGATCCTTCTACCATCAATTGCAAGAGAATTTTCAAAAAGGAGAGTCAAGACTAGTCAAACAAGATCAATGCTCAGATTCATTGTGGAAACTTTAAAGAAGTACAAGTCTCAGGAAAGGGTAGGTAAGTAGGTAAAAGTGCTGTCAGGAGCTAAAGTCCTTGTATCAAAGGTCAGGGTGAGAATAAAAAGTGGATGGAGGTTTCACACTACATCTTCTGACTCTGGTGTGGTGTAGATTCCTTCGAAAAAGAGGTCGTACAGACAATGACTAGAACAGAGGTCTAGTATTCCAACAGATGCTGAAAAACAAAGGTAGCCAAAATGCCTGAAGGAACAAGCAGAAGAGCTCTGGAAAGATGCCTAGAAGCAGGGGCGGTCTGGGGTACCCCTGGAACTGCTGACATTCTGGAATAGGCACAAGTTCAGAGGGCCAGGAAGGCATTTCTTCATTCAACAGATATTTATGAAGGTCCTAATGTAAGAAAGGCACGAAAAAATGAGGGGGGAAGAAGCACTCAAGAATTCAGAAAAAAAATGAGAGAGAAGGTTCGAGGTACCAGTGCAAGAAATACCTGAGAAGATTAGAAAACCAGACACCAGGGTTGCCCAGAGACAAAGGTTGAGCCAATTAATGCCCAGTGAATAGGGAAAAAGGCCATGGGATGAGGAGAATACAAGAGATGAGAAGTTTTTTTCATCAGAAAGCAATTCAAATAGTATCTGACAGCCAGTTCTTGAAGATTGGAGGAAAAAGGATGCAACACAATGCAGATAGTCTGTGGAATTCAGAGATGTCAGAAGAGGTCACGCTAAGGCCAAGAGAGTGTGGGAAAAAGGAGAGAAAGAGTTTCCCGGAAGGGGTAGGGGCCCCTTCGAGAGAACAGAGATGAAAGGCATGGAAATGGGGACTGTGCCCGGGAAAGTTTGGGGAAAAGAAAACAGGTGGGCGTGAAGGAGCCCCGGAGCCGTCAGGGTGAAGTAGGGAGCAAGGCTGGAGGTGGGCGGACAAGCCCCCGACTCAGGAGCCCCCGGACGTGCGAGTCTGACTCCTTCACGTGCTCTAACGCCCCCTCCCCCAAGGCCAGGGCTCTGGGTGCCCCCGGGGCCACCGGGAGCCGAGGCCGGGCTCCGCGGGGCCGCGCCGCCCCCCAGCGGCCGGCTCCGTGCGCGCGACCCGCTCGCCGGGCGCCAGCCCTCCCGGTCCCCGTCGTCCCCCGACGCGCGGGCCCGGCTCCCGCCCCGCTCACCGAGGGCGCCGTCAGGCGGCTGATGCTCTCGCCCAGCGAGTCCAGGTTGACCCGCCTCCGGCGCTGCGCCCTCCTGGCCCCGGCCGTGGCGGCGGCGGAGGCGGCGGAGGCGGCCAGGGCCGGGGCGGCGGCGGCCGCGCTGGGCTCGGGCGGCCCCGGCGGGCTCCGGCTGCCGTTCCAGCAGAGCCGGGACAGGGGGCACTCGCCCTCCTCCTCGGGACTCGTCTCCAGGTAGTCGGAGCCCAGGGAGCTGAAGGACTCGGACGAAATCTTCCTTCGAGACATGCTGCCGGCGGCGCCGCAGCTGCCGCGGCGGCCTCAGCGGCGGCGGGACCCACGGGCGGCGGCGTCAGGCGCGTCGGGGCCGCGGGGCGCTGCGGTCGCGCGCGGCCGGGAGCGGGTCCCCGGAGCCGCGGAGCCCCCGGAGCCGGCCGCGCATGGCGGGAACTGGGCGCCGCCGCACCGCGGGGCGCGGGCTCGCCTTGGCGCCGGGCCGGGCTGGGGCGGCCGCCGCCTCTGCTGCTGCTCGCGCGGCGCCGCCTCAGCGCCCGCCTCGGGGCAGCGCCCGCGCGCGCTCGCGGGGAGGCTCCGAGTGTACGGCCGCGGGCGGCGGGGCGCGGGGACCGCGACCCGTGCGGGCTGCGAGGCAGAGGCTCCTGCCGCCTGCGCGCCGCCCTCGGCCCCTCTGTCCCCGCCCCCCTCCCCCCGCCCCCTCGCCTCTGCCCGCCTCCCTCCGTCTCCCTTGTGCGCACCCCCCGCGCCATGCGCTCCCTCCGCCGGGGTCACGTGTCGCCATCACCCTCGGTGGGAGTCTCTGCCGCGCCCGTCGCCACGTTGCAGGAGCAGCGAGGACACTTCGTCGCTGTCCTCTGCGCGCCCTCCCCACTCCCACCGTCTCCTCCTCGGAAGAGGGGCGCCCCAGGGCTCGGGTCCGACCCGAGGGCCCCGACCCCACACGCCCTGGCCCTCGCCCTCGGGAGAGGCGGCTGCGGCGCTGCCGGGCCCGGCCGGCGCGGGGAGGGCGAGTGCGTGCGGCCAGCGCCGGGAGACCTTCTCCTGGAGCCTCCTCGGGAAAGCCCGGGCGCGCGAGGCGGCTGTGGGGTCCACATCCCCCGTCCTCTGAGTTGACTTAGGAAGTTCTGAGGGAGAAAGGCCGAGCGGCCCAGCCTCCCCATCCCAGGGGCGACACTGACGAGGGGAAGGGAAGGGGCAACGTGTTGGCGCCCATCCTGCTGGAGCGGCTTGCGGGGACGAGTGCGCCCCGCGCCGGGAGGCCGCGTGCGCTCGGAGCGAGCCCAGAGCCGGCGGCTGCGAGTGAGGACGGCGGCTGCTCGGCGAGAGCCCGCCCTGCTGCTGAGCGGCGGCCCGGCTGCGAGCGCAGGGCTCTGCTCCCCCGGGTCCCCCTGGTGCTGGACAGCTCCGCCTGCCACCTGCGGCCGTGCTGTCCGCGTAGCAGACTCGGGGCAGTTCCTCTGCGGCCTCCACTAGCCTAGGACCGGCCTGGGGGACGACGGAGGCGTGCTCCTCTGTCCCCAATTTTCCCGGCTCTTGGCGCCAAATGTGCGATACGTTTGCACGTGGCTGCAAATGCTGCTTAGAAAGCTCAGGGGAGTGGGAGGAAGCTTTTCCAATGCAAGAACAGACGCGCCTCAGCGGGAGCACAGCTCCTGCTGAGTTTGCGGTGGAGCTGCTTCATTCCAGAGCTTGCCTCATGGCAGCAGCTCTCAGCACCCGGCCCCGATGCGCTTGCTTTAACTCTAGAAAAGCCTCGGACTCGTAGTGACATTAGGGTAAGGAATGGGAAGAAGGGGCACATAGGAGTGTCCCTGGAAAGAAATGTCAGGACTCTGGCTTTAGCACCTCAATTATATACAAGTCAAAGTGGTTTTTGTTGTTGTTTTTAAGGACTGGTCTTCCCAAGATGAAGGCAGGTGGTTTGTGGACTGTTTATTTAAGAACAGACAAACAAAAAACTCTAACCAAAACAACAAAAACCAAACCTTTGCTGTACCCCGATCCCAATTTGCTTTGAACACTGTCTTCCCAATTGTTTATGAGGGCCCAAATAAATATAAATATTGCTTTAGTGATCCTCTTATATTTTAGTAAAAAATACACTCAAATTGTAGAGATATGCCTTATTCTCAGATTTTAAATAGGCGTTAAAGTTATAAAAATGTGTCTTCATGCTTCCCTTCAAATACATATATACGTGTGTGTATATGTACGTGTGTGTGTGTATCCTTTCTCAGCCTGCTGAGTAAGTTGCTAACTGCATAGTTTTTCTTCTTAGCAGAGGAAATTCAGGACTCTTTTTAATGTTGTTGTTGTTATATTAATTTTGATCATCAGGTGTACAACTGTTGATTTCCCTGTTACTTCGCTTAATTCTATGTGCATTTGTTTCCAATGGAAATGAAACACAATTATATTTTTTACCTTAAAGAATAGTCATTAATTATGCTTAAAAAATGTTTCACTGATCTTTTTTTCTGAAAAATAATGGATGATTCCTTTGAAAACTACATTATAAACTTTGGGGAAATAGTTTAGTATTCTTTCTGTGCAGTATTGATTACAGTATAATCAGTTGGATTCTTAGTTCTCATCTTTAGTAATGATAATGTAATTGTCAAGTTCTTACAGCTTCTATTAAGGACACTAAATAGTATTAGGGCCTTCACATTCTTTCAATAAACTACTGTTAAAACACACACATGTGCATGTGCATGTGCACACGCACACACACAAACACACAAATGTTCTATTATGGTAATGGTAAAAAACCTTTGCACTGAACTTAAATCCAGAACTTTTACTAATCATTCCAATTCTTGTCTCAAAGTCAAAATGACAGTGTTGAGCAATGAGTATCATTTATTTCCAAAATTTACAAGAAGCCCCAGAGTCTTCCTGTTTATGATGGAAATTATTGGCCAGAAAGAACTCTGAACCTATGGGACATTTTTGCTTTGTGTAAACCATTTAAATCAAAGATGAGAGCCTAGAAAAATGAAAGAGTCTTATAATTTTCTTTGTGAATTATTAGCCTGCCTTGGATCATTATTTTCTCACTGATTTTTAAACTATAAACAAATGAAGGCCTAGATATAGACAGTCATCTGCATTACTTTCAAGGCTTTCCTTTTGTATTTCTGTTTAGGAGCAGGGTACAAAAGCTCTCAAGATGAAGAACACTGTGTTCTATATGTGTATTAACTTTTTTTAAAGGAACAGAATAGGAATAACCTATGCTCCATAAAATAATAATAATAATAATAATAATAATAATAATAATAATAAGCCTTAGAACTAGTAAAAGGAATTCAAACAGTTTGGGAAACAGCAGTCCACTAAAAATGAAGACTTGTGCTCTGATGTTAGGAAAAGAAACTTGCATAGACTCATGCCCACAAATCCAGTCCTGTTGGATATATCGTTTCAAAAAAAATTCCTTAAAGCCCAGTCTCCTATTGGAAAAGGGCAATACAGAAACGTACTTTGTTTGTTTGTGAAGACCGTAAGGGCACCTGAGGACTCTCTTCAGGTTGATGAAGCACTGGCAAGAACTCCTTAAAAAAGTAAATTCTCCACCTTAAGGAAAAGATGGTTATTTCCCCTTTAAATATCAAACAATTATTGTGTATGTCTTACCTTCATATGTAGCATTGCTATTTATAAACTCCTTTCACTTACTTTGCTTTATTTAATTTGATTTTCATCCTTCCTAAAGAAATAGTTAAGAAAAATTTAACTCTGTCAAATTCAAATTCCAATCAGTCCTTACTGCCCCAATTCTTGGCATTTCAGAGCTCTAAACTCTTTCCTAATTTTTTTTTCATCCATCTAGTCTCCAGCAAGAAAACCTGCAACATCTGCTCCAGTGTTCCTTGAAGCAGATCTCTTGCCTGATAGCATGAGACTGTGGAAATGTTTCCAAGTAGTCAGTCTTTACATAAATCTGGCAACTCACAGAAACTGTATATGCAACATGAAAGCAAGTTCTCTAGAGAAATGTAGTAGCTGGTGAACTCTTAACTCGAGCAAGTTTTCTTGGATTCCTAACCTAGAAAATTACACCCATACACCCACTCCTCACCTGCATGTTAACCCCATGTACATGTTCCCTGAATGAGATCTGTCTACACCTCCTACTTTCTCATACTTTACTTTTAAAAGAGGGCAAACATACTTTCTTAGTGAGAGACTGTGAACAAACAAGAGTGGAGATACTATGCTTTATATTCTTGCATAATTTTTTAAGTAAAACAATGTATTAAGGATAAGATCAAAATGAGGATCAACTATTTTGTTCATATACAAGGGACACATGGAAGACAATGCAACTAACTCATCATTCTATGGTTATATTTTATCAGAATACCAGTCTGCAGGGATAAGGGACTTGTAAATCAAAACAAGAGTTGGTTGGGGGCAGGGAGGAAATAAAGAAAAACAATAAAGTTAATACAACCTTTAATACAATTTGTACCAGAAATATACTTATGAATTAGCAGGATGGCCACCTTCTTTTGATGCCACCATATCCAAGAAAGCAAGAAAGAAGGAAAGTAATCAGTGTCTTTTGGTGCCTCTGGCAGACAATACTCCCTTACATGGCCTTAATTGACTTTAAGTGGCTTTGCACTCTCAACCATGCACTGTAATAATCCATCCTCTGAGGAGAGACCCTATATGTCAATGCCTCCTACAATTCCCGACCTTTTGTTCTTCAGCATTGTTAGCATTGTACACACTTTTTAAAGTTGAGATTCTTTTTCAGGTATTATTAGGTACAGATTATTTGGGTAGATTATTTTACTTTTCCCTGTGTATTTTTGTAAACCACAGTATCATCTTTATATATCTAATAATAGTAATGTTTTGTCAATAAGTGTCTCAATTGTCCATTGTAGCCTTTAATCATTTTCATAAATACTGCTTTCCACCTTGTGCCCAAATTTTTTGCTTTCCAAATGTTTTACAAACCTTTACCTTCCAAATCCACATAAGTAAAAGTGACATTTGTTGACAACCTACAGTGAACCTGGGTCTGTTTATTTATTGCTTCATTCAATCTTTAGAGTGCCAAAATAGGGCATATTTTCCCAATTTTACAAATATAAAAACCCTTGTACAGAGATTTAAAACCTCTCCAAAAGTCATGAAGCTGATAAATATTAATCAGAGTTCTAGTTTTGACTCCTAAGCCCATGTTATTTCCACTGAAATATGTTTCCTGCCTACCTCTTTTAATTGACCTCATAAGTCCTAAAAACACAAGAAAAACAAATCTGACAATTAAAGTCACTGTGTGAGTGGTTTATTGCATTATGAATAAAGTATATACACAATTAACACATTGGAATGATTCTCTAGAATACAATGTCATAGAAAAACACTGAACTGTGCAGAATCTCAACTTTGTAGTAGCTGCTCTGCTAATAAGTAGCCATGTGACCTAAAGCAAGTTGCTTAACCAATCTGGACACAGATCACTCACCTCTAAATTAAATAGGTTGGGTAAAACCTCTAGGGTATGACCAATACCCAATATTTTATAATTTTTCAACGTGTGGAGTTATTTATTTTTTTTTCCAGACGTATCTTATGCTTAGCAAAATTTCTTCTTGCACATTATAAGGTCAGCTGCTCTTTTTTCTTCCTATTGTATCCTTTATGAGAATGAAATTCTCCTGCAAATTTCTTCTTTAACTGCCTGGAATGTTTTCCTTATACAAAGCAGCCATGAATATGACCCACAGAATTAAATGGTTAAAAACATAATTTCAACTCAATTATATTTGGTTAGATGTTCACCATCTCCTTGTCTTTTCATAACCTAATTCTCCTGTCTGCTTTATTATATTATAGAAACAAATTATATCTTCCTGTCTGCAACTTACTAAGCTTGGCAAGCTAACAATAATAAGTATGAATGATCAATAAGAGTGTCTTGATGTAAACTTGTTCATTTTAATAGACATTTACTTAAATATTTCAATTCATCATGAATATGCAACCCATTATTTATTATTTTAAAATAATTAACCTGTTCATTAAAATCCAATTTTAATGTAAATACTAAAATTCTTAATGTTGTGCCCTTGTCACTAGATATAAGATAAAGATTAACAAAATGTTACTAATAATGATTCAATGGCAATGTACTCATCTCTTAAAATAATAGAAAATTTTTTGTTTAAAATATTAAGAAACACCACAATTTACACTAATACTGTAATCATTTCTGGAAAGCATTTTAAAGTGGATATTGAAATGAGTAACCTCATCAATGAATAGATTATTTCAGGACTGAAAAAACAAGTTTGTGCTAAAATAATTCTAAAACATTTCTCCACCAAAAGATGTGAAACTTTTAAAATAAAACATACATTTATTCATGTTTGTATGTCCTCCTTACAGTGAGCAAAATGAACATTAATTCCTTTTCAATGCACAAAAATGAATAGGCATCTGTACCACCACAATGAACAAAAATAAAAACATTTCATTTCTCAAACTTGCATGGGGTCTAATTAAGGCCACATGATGAGAGGAACCCTTGTTTCCAGGTAAGCAGCATGCAACTGTGATGACAGTCATTCCAAAGCCCAAGTCCTCTGCACCGTACCCCACAAATGACTGTTTCCCACTAGGTTATGCAGACTGAAACTATGTCTGTTCAATTCGATAAGGTCGTTACATTTCTATCTCAGAGAAGAAAATTCCCAAATTTTCTTGGTTTTCAGGTTTTCTAAATAATTTTTAACAGCACCTTAGATGAAGAGAAATACCTAACAATTAGATCTATAAGGCAGTCATGTCCACAAAATTTTGTTTGCATTTATATCCGAACAATTTAGTAGCATTTGAAAATATATATAAAGTGGAAAAAATAATATTGATATCATTCTTAAATAACTGAAATTATTTAATTAATTATTTTAACTAATTAAGTCAGGCATTGCATAGCTTCTCAAACCTGGGGATGAGATTTGACATTACCCCCCTTATTTTCCATTCTACCCTGATTTTCATGGTTCCTGCTTTTTATCATAATGACTTCCAAAAACTTACCTTCACAAATGTATGAAGTAAATCAAAATAAGGTAACACAATCCAATGTTAAAACTATAAATTATCTCAAGCTAAGAGACTGCTCAATTTTCAGCACATACTTAGTATTGCTGTTTCCTTCAAATTTTTAAAATGTCCCTCTGCATCCTTTGCAGTCACTACAGCATCCTAGGACCTGTTAGTTCATAGTTTGAGAACTGTATCTGGTTACTCAGCCCTTAACATGTTCTCAGAAAAGCTTGTCTTTTATCTTGATTATGACTCTAAATGAGCAAATAGACAATAAGAGCTTACACATGTAAAATGAAAAGTATACATCTTAATGTCTTTTACTGTTGTAATAAATCTGTGTACATAATATTACTCAAAGTGTGATTTATATGTAGTACATTATCCTATAATTTAAAAAATTGTGGTGTTTCAACTCATTAACTATCGACTAAGCTTTGAATACATAATGTGACACAAAAAATAATTTAGAGAGACACAAAATTATTTGCTTTTGGTATTTTTTTTACATATAACCTTTTTATCAAGGCTATATCTGCTGATATATTAGTAGGACAATATTATTCTTTGTTTAAAAAAAAAACAAGAAAAGCAAGTATAGAGTTCATTATTCCCTATAATTTCTATTGTCAAGCAGGGGAAAGAAGGTACTTTATTGCATTTGTTTATAGAGAAACAAAGGCATGCCAAGATTGAGGAACCTGTTCATGGTCCAAGGGCACATAGTTGATCACAGGTAGAGATCTTAGCACTGCAAAATCTCATTTCATAGTTCTGTTTGTCTGTCTCTAAGAAAGACTGGGACATGAAAAGAAAAATCTAGCTCATTATTTATAGAAAATATAATTTGAGTTGATCTCTTAGGTAGTAAGAATATGTTTGTGTTAATCCAGTTAGACACATACACATCATGGCTAAGGTAACTCATCCATACCCATTCATCTCAAAATATATGTGAGTAACTGAAAGTTTAGTATTAAACCAAGCACAGTGGATTATAAAGACAAGACATAGTTCTGGCCTTAGGAGAATTTACACTCTAATAAGCATAAGAACAAGTTAAATAATATCAGAAGTTAAATGCAATACAAAATAGTACAGGATCAGATGTCACATGGAAAATTAGTATTATATTTTAAGAAAATGAAAGATGAACCTTAGATATCACCTTATGAAGAAAACAGGACTTGAATTAGCCTTTAAATTATGAGTAAAATTTGAGTAGATGTGAATGAATGAACTGGGCTTGAAGGAATAGAGTATGTAGCATTTAGAAATACTTGGGTATGCCATACAAACTGGATCAGAGAATGCATACTGAGGAATATTGAGAAATAGAATTAGAAAGTAAAGACCAGATTGGGAAAGGCTTTACTACAGGCTTTCTTTGGAAGTCATTAAAAAAATTATTAATCTAATTTTTTGACCTTGGAAGTGACATAAAAAGACTATGAAAGATCAAGAAGAACCTCAATTTATAGAGTTAATTATTCCTGAAAACATAAATCAGCAGGGCAGACTGCCTCAGTTGCATGCCATTAAAACTAAGGTAGGCAACCTCTTTGTGATCTCCCCCTTCACACATACATACATGCATGTACACATACAACAATTTTTATATCATCTAAATTTGGGGCTGTTATCTGCATATCACTTACATATTATCTGCCTATAATATTGTCCAAGAGTATAACTCAAGTTAATAAAGTACACCACCTCCCTATTTCAGCTTCCTATTATCTAAAATGGCAAATTTCCATAGCACATTAGTCATTAATAAACCAATAGGAAAAGCTACCCTCCACAGAAACTACTTTTTTAAATGAAACCCTCAAAAGATCCTATAAGTGCCATTTCTGTATTATGGTCAGTGGTGAGTCTCATACTTAAGATACAGACCCAACAATCCTCCATTTGGTGTCCTAAGACAATATCTTGATTGACTCAGTGAAGAGGGTTCTAAACCAGACTGGTCAAGAAATATCATCCCACCTTGACTCATACAAATATGTTGTATGGTCTTACATTCAATATAACATATTGCCCTTTTCTATAAGAGAAAGATTTTGAGCTTACTACCTTTGGTTTTCAACAGCTGAAGAGAGTGCTTACCCACACAAACTAAAAAGATTGTCTCTCAGAAATTTCTTTTCAGTTAGTGTGCCAAAGCAAATAAATACTTTGAAAGCAATGTCAGCCAAATCCAGGAGGTATTAGAGGCAAGGAGATTAGAGAAAGAGAGATGACTGTATGGATATTGAGATTTGTAAAGATGACTCTGGGATCTACTGAGAGAGGGAGGGAACATTGTGAGGTCAGCAATAAATACAATCCTAAAACAAAAATTAGCCAGCATGAGTGGAGACACAGTATTTGTAATGACCCGACTAGAATAATACTGAAGTGGTGGCCAGGTGAGCTCTCCAACAGTGTACAATATGAAGAAGAACATCCTAGGGGATGGCACAGATTAACATATTAATAAACGTTTTAACAAATGGGACCCTGGTGCATAGATGACACAACTAAGAGTGCTCATTACTTAAGGATGAGAAAACAAATTTTAAATGATTCTGAAATCAAAAGTCATGCCTCAGATTTCCACACACACTGTACATTTTTATAAGGCAGTAGCCACCATTTATAATTTTAAAAGTTCCTCAAAAACTAACTTAAATGATTTTGTTAGAATATAAATGCAAATGTCCATAGAAATATCACAATTGATTATTTCCAAAATGTTTTCTAACATGATAACTTAAAGAATTTTTGAAACTCAGGTAGCATTAAAGCCACCAAAAGGAAATGCTCAACTTGTTCTCTATTCATAGTTTTTGGGGTTGTTGGTTCTTCATTTCTCTTAGTTTACATTATGCTTGTATTTTCAAGAGATTATGTAAGAAACCATAAAATTAATGTTCTCCAGGCTGATGATGTCATAGATTCTTAGTGTCCTTGATTTTCAATTATTTTAGCAGAATATCTTTCTCAGTTGCTCTATTGAGTGTTCTATTTAAAAAATGAACACCTCTGCTTTTTGTTTTTCGCTTTTTGTTAGTAATTTTCCATTAGCAAAAACAATACCTTATTTTTATAGAAATGACATAATATAATTTCTATGAAATCTAGCCAGATTTAAGAGGAGTAAGTCACTATAAAAAATAGTGTCAATGTACAAAGTGGATTACATCTTCATACAATGAGAATTAAGTAAGCATGAGTAAGTGTTTGACAAATTTGATAAAGCTATATTATCACTCAAATTCACTTGAATACAGCTATTAAAAACAACTTGATATTAGATTGTGGCAAGATTCAATGTTTTAAAACAAAGCTATATATTCTTTTCACAAAGGAAAATAATATTTTTTTATTCTAAGTTATTAGTACCCAGCTTCTAAGATACAAAATAGGTATATCCCTGTCTATTGCCATGCTACCCTGAACAAGCCTAATCCCATCTGATATCAGAAGCTAAGCAGGGTTGTACCTGGTTAGTACTTGGATGGGAGACCACTTGGGAAGACCAGGTGCCGTAGGTATAAAAAAGAAATAAGGAATTGTAATCTGACAAGGTCTTTGCAATCTGTGAGGTCAATGAAGGGTTGCCTTACCTAAAAAAGAAAGAAAGAAAGAAAGAGAGAGAGAGAGAGAGAAAGAAAGACATATTCCTGACGAGTAAATTGACCAGTTGGAACAAGTTATTGATATTTTCATGCTTGAATTGATACATATTCAAACAAGAAAAAGGTTTTACTTCTATCATTAGTTAGTTACAAAGAATTTCAATGATTAATAAAGGTCTTTTACATACTCTCTTCATTATACCTTCAACTTATTTATATTAAAAGGAGAAAAACAAAAATGCTTTCTTAAAGGTAACGAATACATTCTTTTTTATTAAACATTACTTTAATGATTTATTTTATTTTGTTATTTTGTATAAAGCAATTTCTTATTAAAACAGGAATGCATAAGAATGGTATTAGTTTGCTTTTCTTCAGCATGGTAATTGCCTCTACTATGAACGTGTAAAGACTTAGAGATAATGGCTTCATGCAAAAATCACAGATAATCCTTCTGATTTTATTGAGAAATATAATAAAACTTTAATTCATTCCTTCATTCAACAAGCATCTATTGAGTAATATTTTGTGTGTGCCACTCTACCAGATATGGTTAATAGAGATGAAGCATAAAACATAGTCTTTCTCTTCAAAGACCCAGCAAGAGAGTTTTTAAAAACTAAAGTTTAAATATCTAAAATATATACAATGCAATACACACACACACACACACACACACACACACACACACACACACACACATCTTACTGTTAAGTTGTACACCTGAAACTTACTAGATTTCATTAACCAATGTCATTAAATAAAAATTATAAATAAATAAATAAATAAATAAATAAATAAATAAATAAATGCCTTTTTAGAGATGAAGATTTCTAAACTGGGCTTTAAAGAATAATGGTGCTTTGAAGGCAGAGTTAAGAGTAGTGTATTCCAGGCAGTGAGCTAGCCAGAGTAGAGGCATAAAATTAAGAAACAGCAGAAGTACACCAAGAAATACAGGGAGTTTAAAGTTGATGGAGTGTGGAGTTAAAGCAAGACTCAACAGACTATGATAATAGCAGGTAGATAGGTCCCAAATCACAGGGAGCCATGTAAATCTCATTGAGGAGTCACATGTGCATATTAGAAAGATTATGTGACTATGTGAAGAATCAACTTGAAGAGCCAAAACTGTTACCAAGGAAAACAGTTAAGAAGCTATTTGTGTAACAGAAAAGATATGAGGAATTCAATTAGAGCAGCAGAAGTCAGACCCATGTTTAAATCCCAACTCTCTCACTATGTAATCTTGAACAAGATCCTGATCTTCCTTCCTTCAGTTTCATCTATAAAGTTGATATAATAATGCTCACAAGAATTATAGGCTATCATCTCATTTTGCCAAAGAGGACAGTAACAACTGAAATAAGGATGAATTAGAGGGGATAGATTAGACAAATACAAAGAAATTAACAGGACATGTTGACTGCTTTAATATGGAAACTGAGAGAGGGGTGAGATTTAAGAATGACCCCATGTTTCAATTATGGAGACTATTAACTGATATAGAAACCACAGGAAGAGGGAACGGTCTAGTGAAAATGATAAGATGTATATATTATAATTGAATTTGAAATAGATCCAGATAAAATTTTTAGCAATTAGTTAAACATATGGATCTTGAATGCAAGAGTGAGAGAGAGAGATGGGTAGGAGATACAGATATGGAAGTCATTAACATTTAGGTTTAATCAAATCCTTAAGCATGAAGGAGATAATGATCTCCACATCCAACCCCCTGGAATTTATTAATATGTTACCTTACTTGGCAAAAAAAAAAAAAAAAAACTTTGTAAATGTAATTAAGTTAAGAAATTTGAGATGGGGAGATTATATTGGATTATCTGGATGGACCCGCTGTAGTAAACACAAGATCCTTATAAGAAGAATGCAGGAAGAATCAGAGTTAGAGGAGAAGGTGATGACAGAATCAGAGATTTGAATGATGTATTTTGAAGATGGAGAAAGAGGTGACAGGCCATGAATACAGGGAGCCAGTAGAAGCTGAAAGAGACAGTGCCGCCAGCCCTTGTGACACCTTGACTTTAGTCCGATGAAACTATTCTTAGACTTATGACCTCCAAAGCTCTAAAAAATAAATTTGTGTTGTTTTAAGCCACTAAGTTTGTGGTAATTTGTTATATTAGCAATAGGAAACACATACAGAGAGAGAATGCAGTGCAAATAAAAATAAACAAAAATGCTTGAGCAACACTAACATCTAAAAAGGACAACTTTCAGAGAGAAAGTTCAGACAAGGACAAAGAAGAATTAAAAGAAAGTCATGTCAAAGAACTTTAGGAATGGAGGACTCAGTTGTGAAACATGACAAAGCAATCCAATGATAACTATTTTTAATGTACAATATTCATTGGGTTTAGTAATTATAAATCTCTAAAAATTTAAAGTGAGTAGTTTTAGTGAAGTATAGAAGCTAGTCTGCAATGAGTTGAGTAAAATGAAAGTGAGGATATGGAGATATCAAGTATAGATTATTTTATACTCTACCCTTATTTATGGAAATAATATAAATATAATATATAAATATACGTCCCCCAACTACTGACAAGTGATAGTAATAAGTGATAATCAACAAATAAAAGCCCTGCATATCCAAATACTATAGGATAGCAGAGGGATTTGAACGTATGCAGGATAAGAATCTATAGAAGAAAGAGAAAAAATAAAACAAGTACAAAGCCTTACAATATAAAGAGAGCACAGAAAAAGACATTAAGATGGAAGCAATAACAATAAAAAAATAAGTGGTAAAGTAAAAACCCTTAGATACCCATAATTAATTATGAAAGGAGAAGAAAGAGATAGACATCTTAAGGACCTTAATACTAGTAAATATCACTGTAATAAAGTGGGCTGTGTTGCAGCAAGATCAGGGGACTTTGTTTTAATGAGCTAGGTGGATAGTTGAAGAAAAGTGGAAAATAGCTATGAGTATATAAGCAAGGTTTTATTTATAGCTTTATTCTATGAGTTTTTTTAAGTGGTGAAAATATCAGGACTTATTAGGTAAAGAAAAAAATATCGTCATGTGCCCCATTGCATTTCAGTCAATGATTGACCGCATATATGATGGTAGTCCCAAAGATCACAATGGAGCTGAATTTTTCATAAGAAATAGAAGGATATGTGGTTCAGGGGGAATTTTATTTTTCTGACAAAAGCAATATCTTTGGAGCTTAGCAATAGATTCTGTGTCACTTGCAGCACCTCAATCTTGAGGATACTAGTTATATACCAATCTGTCAGTCACTGACCTGTTTCAGCACAGAGAGCTTGTCGCCCCACCGCCCCCAGTGCAAAATACTAACAGGATGTGACAGCTATCCCAGATCTAGCTTTATGGCCTTTAGAGTACATGGCTGTGAATTCTTTGTTAAGGACCTAAGATCCTGTACCTGACAGAGGTACATAGGATATACCTTAACAATTACTAAATGCCACTGTCACTTTAGTGAAAGCTTTCTGTGACAACGTGGAGCCAGCCCGTCCCTGAACTTTGGAAATATTTTCAAATTGTAATAATATAAAGCACAGATACATTTTATTTTTTTCCATCAGTTCAATGACAGAGAAAACCCTTTGTGCCAGAAAAGGTCAATGAAACCGAAAATGAATTTCCAAAGTCAGAATATTGAATCATCAGCTCTATCCCCCTTTCTATGTTAAATGCTCTTTAAAAAAAAAAAAATGAATATCACAGAGTTCCTTAATCTGATCACTGCTCCAACATACAGTAGCCAAATACATTGCCTTGACATTCCCTATGTTTCTTTATCTCTCCATCTTGATTTATTATTGCTGATTATCAGGTTGCCTTTCACTCCCTCTTGTCACTATTGTGGTGGTCTATGCTTTTCTCAGCCAGTTTCTCCTTGATTATTTCTAAACAGTTCAGCTCACATCCCTGTTCACAAAGTAGCACTGACAGCTTTGATGTCAATTTGTAATTGTCAGAAGAAGCAGAGGGAGGCAGTGTTTATAAAGTCTACGGCAGTGCACAATAATCTCCTAGGCCTTCATATTCACTCACCACTCAGTCACTGATTCATCTAGAGTAACTTCTAGTCCTGAAATCTCCACGCATAGTAAAGCCCCGACATAGGTGTACCATTTTTTATCTTTTATACCATTACTGTATCTTTTCTATGTTCAGATATATATAGATACACAGATACTTATCGTGTTACAACTGCCTACAGTATTCAGTACAGTAACATGTTCTGTAGGTTTGTAGCCTAGGAAGAATAGGCTTATGCTATGCCACCTAGGTTTGTGTTCTTGCCTTCCATGATCTTTACACAATAACAAAATGGCAATGTATGTCTCAGAATGTATCCCAGTCATTAAGAGATGTATGATTGTAGTCAAATATGGAAACATAAAAAAAGAAAAAAGATGGCAAATAATTACAGGAATAGCATGAAGAAGTAGTGAGAAAAGTCCTTGTGGTAGAGATAGTTTCAGATTAAAATCTTGAAGAAAGAGAGATGAAGAGTAACATTTTTTCAGAAAAATAAGCATAAAAATATAATTCAGCCATTTGAAAAGTTAGCATGATGATCTATCAATGATTTGTCGAGTCTCTAGCACCTGTGTCTACCAAAAGAAGCACTGCAGGAGATACATCTAGCACAGCATAGGTATTTTCTATAAAAATTTTTGACTTTTATAATATTGATATGTCTTTCTGTATTTTATCTTGAAGTATTTCCTAAGATATTGTAAAAATTCAGCTCTATTAAAAAAAATCTCCATAGTACAACTTAGAGAGAATTTTGAAATTTATAGAATTCAGTTAAATTCATGCTCAGCTACTCTACCCATGAAAACTGTAATTTGACTACTAAAATTTTTAAAATATAAGGAGTGGCTATATACTATAATAACCTACAATATAAAATTAAAAAATAGCAACAGAGAAAAAAATAAGTCTTTTGTACAAAAGTTAATTGGTATATGAATTCATTTGTATTATACATGTGGAATATAATTTCACTAAAAGCAGGAGGGATTTAATTAATTTAGAAAATGGTGTTTTGACTGAAAACTGTAAGACTAAAGACAAAAAGAACTGTACATAAATATAGTATGTTAGTTAGTAAATTTGTTTCTTACAGGAATATTAGTTAACAATTCTGGAACTACTTCATATTTTTATTAGGATTAAAAAACATGTGAACAAATGCTGGATATATAGGATAGAGGTTTCTTATTAGCAAAGAAATAAATTACAAGTAAGAGAGAAGTCTAGTATAATCCCTGTGGCATAAACTCTTGTTTAAGAAAGATAGATAATAGATGATGATAGATGATAGATATAGATAGATAGATAGATAGATAGATAGATAGATAGATAGATGATAGATAGACAGACAGACATATTTAGTTTTTCCCAATTCTGTTCTCAGAGAGAACCTAGAAGCAGTGACACCTCAGTAGCAATTAGCACACCCAGTACTCAGATCTTCATTTTGAAATACAAATTTCCAGTAAAAGGAACTATCAATCCTTGGAGAGATGGTAGGTTCTAGCACTAGTGCAGGGAAAATACAAGATAAGTCTAGAGCATCTTCCAGTGTCAGGAAGTAAAGAATCACCAAATGCATGCATGCATGCATGCATGCATGCATATATACATACATACATACATACATACATACATACATACATACATACATACATACATACGAGTATTATGTCAAAAGGACTCTGGAGCCAACCTAAAAGAGCTTCCAATGACCAAAGTTGGAAGAATTTGAAGAAAAAATAATGTATTATTAGACTATAACCCAAAGTACAAAATTAATGTCCATAAGTCCATAACTGA
The DNA here is from genome assembly GCA_030015415.1 of Cynopterus sphinx. NCBI lineage: Eukaryota > Metazoa > Chordata > Mammalia > Chiroptera > Pteropodidae > Cynopterus > Cynopterus sphinx. Next base: position 80,288,637 of record CM057383.1, on the reverse strand, counting down.
TATAAATCAGTTAATAAGTAAAGGAGATAAGATGTAAGTTATCCTTAAGAAAAATTCCAAATAATATATGTAAGTATTCCCCCCTCCAAGAGATGGAGCTTAGTCTCCAATCTCCCATTGGCCCTTTCATAGGCATACATGTGTTTATTATGATCTGGACTTAACTGCCCACTTTCAAAGAATAGAGTATGAAAAGGGATAATTGCAACCTCACAAAGGAAAAATTTGGCAGATACCATCTTACTCAGGTGATCAAGATTAATACCACCAGTGATAAATCATGTTGATATAATGTATCCCTAATATGATGAGATGATAAGGGCTCTCTAGTCTGCGGTATTTGTCCCCCAAAACCAAAACCCCAGTCTAATCATGTGAAAAGCATCAAGCAACACAAATTGAGGGATTTTCTACAAAATATCTCACCAGGACTCTTAAAAACTATCAAGATCATGAAAAATAAGAAAAGACTAAAAAATTGTCACAGATCTGGCCAGCCAGTCACATTGTTTAGTTTAAACAAATTTACCATGGTTATATAAGTAGTTAACATTAGGAGAATCTAGATGAAGGATATATGGGGTCTTTGTATTATCTTCATATTTTTTCTATAAATCAAAAATTATTATTTTAAAATATAATGTTTATTTTTATAAAGTTAGTTGGCAAGTTTTAAATTGCAGACTTTAACATTTGAGATCATAAAATGTGACCACAGTGAAGAGAATGTTTTTAAATTCCAAGATCTAAATATACTAGTTCCATCATATTTATGACTTTAAAAGTTTGCCAAAATGTTTTAATGACCTATAGTAGCAACGAGTTCTTTCAGTAGGTATGTTCATTCTCCTGTGAGAAGTTCTAAATAAAGCCCCATTTCCAGCTATAATTAAAAAGTTTCAAATCAAAATATTTCATCCATAAGTGAGTCTAAATAATGAGCAAAGTGTGAAGGGTATATTTAATATTAGGGTACTCTTCAGGATGAAATGTCTTCTATATCTAGGTTTAATTACTCTGATAGAGTATGACCAGCATTTTAATATGGTCAGTAAGAATGAGACCAAGAAGACATTCTAGGCTATGATAATTCCAACATTTCATAATCATACAGACTTTTCATAAAGTTTAAGCTAACAATCATTTGGGCTACACTAGCTAAATGCACCACTTATCGGAGGGCTCTCACTGCTACTACCTGCACTTTTAATGACTTTTACCTCTCTTTCTTTGACCACTGCTAAACATGAAAGACTGACCATCTATTGCTTCTCACCACAGTATCATCCTCATGCTACTTTGTTCTTCCTGTCCAAGATTCTTTTCACCCTTGACCTCCCAAGTTCTTCCCACCATGCCCTTTAGGGCTCTAGCTATACTATTAATAATTGGGTTAGGTGCATCTTTTCACAATGAAATACTACTTTATACCCACTCAAATGGCTAAAATGAAGACGAGTTATACCAAAGGTTATTGAGTACGTGGAGCAACTAGAAATTTTGTATACCATTTTCAGGGGTATAAATTGGTATAACTACCTTGGAAAACTATTTGGCAAATTTTTGTAAAGTTAAAAAATACATTGACATTAGAACCCAGCCATTCCATTTTTTACACCCAAAAGAAATGAAAACATATGTTTGCAAAAAATGTGTACAAGAATGGTTATAGTAACTTTATTCATGATGGTTAAACATTGTAAGCAACCAAAGTTTCCATCAACTGTAGAATAGACAAGCAACTTATGGGATATTTATACAATAGAATATTACTCAAAATAAAAAAAATCACACTATTGATACAGCTAACATTATATATGAATAAACTTCAAATATTCTACATTGAGTGAAAGAAGTCATACATAAATAGAAGTACATTCCATTTATACAAAGTTCAAGAAGAGGCCAAACAAATTTACAGTGATATAAATCAGAATGGCTGCTGGGAGTAGGAGGTATTTGGGGAGGATCATCTTAAAATTGGCTGAAGGTGCATGAGGGGACTTTCTCAGGTGGTAAAAATGTCTCATATCTTGACTTGGGTGTTGGGTACACAGATAAATATATTTGTCACAACTCATCAATTGAAAAATTATCTGCACATTTACAAAACTTGTTAAGGAAAGAATTAAAGTTTATCTTATTAATAACTAATATATACTTAGTACCTAGCCCAGAGCCATTATTCAATGAATGGTTGGTTGATTAATGAATTATTACCAATATAATTTTATTTTTTATCAATACTTGGCACATAAAAGCAGTTCCTAAGTCCCTTGGGTACACACTTTTTCCAACCCAGAATATTACTTTAGTTCCATCTTAGCATGTCTAGCTCATTCTTCTTTAGTCATAGTAATGGGAAGAGGGACAGGAAATGGAAAACCGCCTCTAGCATATCAGTTATCTAATAAAAATTAGAGAAAGTTGGAAAAGTAGGGAAAAAAGAAGACAATGAAGAAGAATGAAAAGGAGAAAAAGCTAGAGGAGGAGGAGGGGGAGGAAAGGAAAAAGAAGTGGGGAGAAGGAAGAATGAAACAAAAGCTAAGAAGAGGTATTTTATCTTATGAAATGCTATCAAAATTTATTAAAAAGTGCCATTTTATGTTATATATATAGATCATAATTAATCAGTACAATAGTTCAAGATACCTATATAGTACACACAAAAATGCAAACTCACTCTTCAGCAGGAAAGAAGTATATACATCCACTAAAACAGATATCTGTAAGAAGAAGTAGTTCTTCCAGAGTTGTCTTAAAACATTTCAATTACTAGTTAAAGCATGTAAGCTTTACATTGTTACAAACTCATATCACCCCTCATAACAGCAGCAACAGCAAAAATAAAATTAGGTAGCCTTTTGTTCAGTTAGACCACAAAGATGGTCTTAAAATTTAGCCCCATCTTCTGGCAGTCTAGATTACTATGACTAAAAGCTCTCACAGTCCTATTGTGTTTTTGAAACTATAGGTATAAATGATACTATTCCCACTTATGTTGGTGTGCTAAGAGAAAGACATAGCCAATGAGTGAACAATTTTATACTCCTTAGCTATATAATAAAGACATTCAAAGGTGTCTGTGAACTAGTTTGAATTCCTTGAATAAATCGCTTCCTTCAGTATAATTTTTCCAGAAGAAAAGAGCTAAATAAAACAATGCTTCATGTAACTTTCCTCTTCTGGTTCACCAAACCAAAAGCAAGAAAGATCAAAAGGAATCCATGGGAACTAGGTAGGGAAAGTTAAATCATTCAAAAAGAACAGAATACTGTTATTCCATCACTTCCACAACCATTATAATTTTGGAATAAATGACAGTTTACAAATTTATTAAGGAAGATGTTTTGTCAAAGAGTCATACTGCTGTGACATTCCACTAAAAAATAAAATTGGAATTTATCTCTTTGATTTTCTTTTTTTTACATTCAAAATTATGCAGAAAAATGCATTTTTTTTTTAAACTGTGTTTTGACGATAAAAGCTCTGTGGTTTTTGGAAATGTCATTTAAAAATGTTTAGCCTGACCTTCCAATGCTAAATGAAATCTATTCTGCACAATTCAAAATAGAATTTTTTTTTCTAATTTAGATGATTAACATAGTATGATTCTGAATGCTATGACTGCTCATATATGATTATAAAAATGAGAATTATTCATGCATGGTCATAAAACTGAATTTGATTGAATTAGATACTGCAGTAATTTATAAAAGTATTGTATCTGGATCTGTCAAGGTGGTCTACAAATTTAAACATGAAGATAAATGTGAATTATGAACACTCTTTAAGTACTATTGCCCAGTACTCAATATACTGCATCATTGATAAGATATAAAACCACACAGTCTAAGAACCCCATTCATATGCTATCTATTTAACTTTAAAAGATAGAATGTGTAGTTAATGTAAATAGCAAAACTTGGAAGAAAAGTATTCTTACTTGACGCAAGAAAATAGATGCCTAAAATATCATATACAAATTCTTGACAGGCTGTGTAATATTTTCATATGGTATTAAATGATATATTTAGTCATATATTTTCACATTTTATTTTTATTTCTAATTGATCATAAGGTGACATATAAATGTACTAAAGTATCCATACCTCAAGAGATACACATCTAATGACATTTTTTTAAAAAAAGAATAATTTTGGAATAAAAAGGCTCTTATTTTACCAGCTTAATGCATTTAATTGTCCTTTATAGAATTTCTTAAAGCAAAACAAATCTATACTACTAAAATTCCCATAAATTTCTCATCACTTCCACAAAAAATAAATCAATTATCTGAAGTTTATTCTGGAGATCTAATATACAGTAGGTTAACTATAATTAATAATAAATATTGTATTGTATACTTGAAATTTGCTAAAAAATTGATCTTAACTTTTTTCCCATACACACACAAAAAGCCTTTCTGTGTGTGATGGATATGTTAATCAGCTTGATATGGTAACCAATTCACTATATACACGTATAATATATATCAAAAAATCACATGTACAACTTAAATACATCCAATTTTTATTTGACAATTATAATCTCAAAGGGGTTGGGGAGAAGTCAGTCACAAAAACCACATATTGTGGTTGTGTGATTACATTTATATGAAATGTTCAGAATAGGCAAATTTATAGAGATAAAGGTAGATTAGTACATGAAAAAGTGTTCAACATCAGTAATCTTTCTGCTCCTTTTTGAGATATTCCTTCAATGAAGTATCCTTCACACCTGTTAGAATGGCTGTCATAAACAAGATAAGAGATAACAGGTGTTGGCAAGAATGTGGACAAAAGGGAACACTTGTGCACTCTTGATGGAAATGTAAATTTTTGCAGCCGCTATGAAAAATAGCATGGAGGTTCCTAGAAAAATTTAAAAATAGAACTACCATATGATCCAATAATTTCAGTTCTGGGTATTTATCTGAAGAAAATGAAATCCCTCTTTGTCTCTCAAAGAGATGATCATTGCAACATTATCTGTAATAGCCAAGAAATGGAAACAACTTAAGTTTCCATCAATAGATGATGGATAAAGAAATGTGGTATATTACTCAGACATTAAAAAGAGGGAAATCCTGCCATTAGTGACAACATGGATGGATGACAAGGATATTATACTAAATGAAGTCAGAAAGAGAAAGACAAATACTGCATGATCTCATTTGTATGTGGGGTCTAAAAAGAAAAACAAACTCATAGATACAAAAAACAGATTAGTAGTTGTGGGGGATGGAGTAGAGAGGAATGGGTAAGAGGGTCAAAGGTACAAATTTTCAGTTATAAGTTCTAGGGATATAATGTATGTGTAACATAGTGAATATAGTGATAATACTGTATTGTATGTTTGAATGTTGATAAAATGATAAATCTTAAAAATTCTCATCACAGGAAAAAAATGTGTAACTATAATGATGAATGTTAACAAAAAAATTTTGATAACCATTTCATTACATATATATATATATATATATATATATATATATATATATAATCAAATTGTTATGCTGTACACTTTAAACTAACATAATGTTATATGTCAATTATATCTCAATAAAACCATGGGGGGAATAGATTAATACTGCTTAGTGCTGGAAGGAGTGGTATTGGGATTGATTGCTTATGTATATGAGGTCTCTTTTAAGGTTGATTTGTATACTTTAAAAGAATTGTATGGTAAGAAACATATTTATATAAAGCTATAAAATTAACTAAGGGCTTCTTTTTAAAAAAATAAATGAGACTATTTATACATCTTAGATATTTTTAGAATGTGTGTGTGTGTGTGTGTGTGTGTGTGTGTGTGTGTGTGTTTCCACCAACTTCTATTTTACAGTTTGGTATAATTCTTACACCTTTCACTCTTCCCAAAATATGCAATAAAATCCTTCCTTTCCCCTCCCCCCTAACTTCTGCTCTCATCTCTTCATTCATCCTTTGATTTTCACCTTCTCTTCCTCCATTTCTCTTCTCTGTTTTTTCTTTCTTTTACTAGCAAATAATAAAAACTCAATGAATGATGAGATTCTTTTGCTCCTTAATTCCATCTCTTTTTTTCTCTTTATAGTCCTCTGTTTTCACTTACTTCCTTGCTCACACTATCAAACTGACTAAATAAGTAACTAATTACATATTAATATCAAATTTAATGATAGTTCAGCACAGAAAAAATGTATTACCAGATTTTTTAATTATAGAGCATTTAAAAATGCTTTAAAATTATATGCATACAGTCAATTTTCATATGTGGTAGTTATGTTCTGTGAAGTTGTTGGAAACACTGAATTAGCAAATGTTATAATTAATAAAACATGTATGAGTATGAAACTTGAAGATATCACTCTATGGGGAAAATGGAATAAACACACAAGTCTAGAGAAAAGAAGGAATGATGAATAATTTATTATTATTAATGAACTTGTTCATGTATTTTGCAACTAGATAATGGTTCCAGTATACCATTGAAAATATTCAAAAGGCTGATATAACTGTTTTCTATTTAAAGTGGAAACATTTATAATATGCTGGAAATTTTACACTTGAAACTATTAAACTTATAAAAAATTTTACATATCTACTTAAAAATGTGTGAAGCGGTACAAATTGTTCAAAATTTGTAGGATGTACATGACCAAATGTTTAAAAAGAGCCTGATTTTGAAGCCAATGTCTCAGAATAGGTGTATGATATTGGACAAGTCATTTATATTCTTTGAGTCATAATTTCTTCATATTATGGGGAAATATTTATTTGAAGGAATTACTCTGAGGACCTACATATGATAAATATAAGAAAATTTTGTATAACAAATTATTTATTATAATTAAAATTAATGATAAGGATATGACAGCTCTGTGATGCTAGGACATTGGTAATTCAAAGTTGCCTAGTCTAAGCACCTGTACTCCTAGAGGACAGTGAAGACATTACTAAAAGTTGTAGAGCTGGTCTTCATTATTTGTAAAAAATAAATAATGGAAATTACACTTTATGTTTCTAAAAAAGTCAACAAACCCAGACTAAAACACCAACTTTTTTCTTTTGTAGCTATAATTCTACTAATCTATCAGAACTATTGAATTATGGTTACTGTTATTAATTAAAATGGGAAGAAATTTTACTCAGTGCATGCAATTTAACAGACAACAATCTTCAAAATATGGTATTATTAACGGAGATAGGAAATTAAAGCTATACTTAATGTTTAAGAGAGAGGAACTCTTGGTAACCACGGGCCACTGTTTAAAAACATCAGAGCCGCCTGCCAGGATATTGCCACATCTCTCTTGAAGAGACAGCATATGAATTTCTCTCCAATACATAAAAAGTGATTCTGTGTTGGGCAAAGAGCAAGCCTTTTAAAATCTAAATGAAGACAAATCTTTGGCTATTTATAGCAAACAATAAGCTGACAGCATGTAATTAACTATACACAGTAATGAAGAGATGCTTTTAAAGCTCAAGAACATTCTAAGCCAGGCACTTCCTTAGTCAGAAGAGACCATATCACACACTCCCACTTGGCACATACAAAATCACCCTTAGCTCCTTGTCTACATTATGCATTCTTATACTGCTGCAAATGTGACAGATCAACAATGGAACAAACACGAACAACGATTGACCAAGCTACTCATCTGCAGCAATGAAACTAGCTTGGCCAAAAACACAGGAGCCATTCCGCGATGATTACGAAACTTCCTCAGTCCCAGGCCTGATGTTAATAATGCTTTCTCTTTGCTTTGCTTCTGTGCTTGCCTTTTTTTTTTTTTTTTCTGGAAGTGTCTTAAACCTGCACCTGTTCCTATCACAGGATTCATTAATGTGATCAAGGGAGAAACACAACAACTATTAAGAAGCTAAGTACTTTTCAGTAAGGTCACACAGAGAAATTTATTAATTGCCGCATTTGCAGGTATATCAGAGAGACGGAGGAAATAAGTGCTCAGCCACTGAGCATCCAAAGGCTCTGGCAGGTCTGTGGTTTGTATGTAAGGAATACAATTTTGTGTTCATAGACAATCATAAGTGGTAATGCTACTTTGAAGGCCACATTAAACACACTGGTAAACTTGGCATCATGATACTCATACTCTGAACTCTAAGCCTGGTTCTTTCACTGCCATTCATTTGAGCATGTTGTCAAACTGATAAGACCTCAATGAAAATAGCTCTTTTACAAGAGGTTCCAGCACTGTATTTATTAATTTCTTTCTGCAGATAAGGAGCTTGTAGTACAAGAGATTAGAAAGAATTTTCTAACATTCTATTGATGGTAACTAACAGAACAAAAACTAAGCCTGCCTCAGCCACCATTTAATGTTTTTCTTCCCACGGGATAGCCTCTTTCAATGGCATTGTTATGTAAAAGGCCCAAATTATAGGCTTTTTAAAAATCATTAAAACAACTAAGGAGTTAAATCATACTAATCTTATGACAGTTTCAAATTTTTAAGACACTGACCTCAGGAGTCTTATCATCACTCCCTCCAAGTAGAGCAAAGCTGAAAGTGAGCAACAGCAATGAGAGGCAGAATGTGTGGTTAGAAAAAGTAATGGTGGCCAGCCATGAATCAACAGAATTTGGTCTGAGTAAGAATGTACAAAGTTTTGTTCATTTTAAAATTTTTGGTCATTAATGCATGAGAACAAATACCTTCTAAAAGTCTAGTTTTCCACACAACATCATACATCATAGCACTTCAACTTTTCAGCTCACAATTATGCCTTTTTTTAACCAATTTACTTCTACTTCATTCACAGAAAATTATTTTCACCTTTTCAGCAATTATTTGTATGATTCATTGAACAGTGAAAGGGACATATTTTTAGCTGCTGTGACCCCTTGCTGACCCTTAGTTAAAGGTAAAAATGCCTTCAGCTGCTATGACCCCTTGCTGAAAGGAAAAAAAAACAATCAATCCCTGCCTAACCTCACACCACCCTAGATGCAGCTAATCAGGTAGGGACAAGTCTGGAATGTCCGCACCTGCTCTGTATAAATACCTGCTACCCCAGAGTTCGGGGCTCTCGTTCCAACACTGCTGCATCAGTGTTGGTTGAGAGTCCAGACTCAAGTCTGAATAAAAACCCTCATGTGATTGATTGCATCGGTGTTGGTTCCTTGGTGGTCTTCTGGGATTCGCAACTTTGGGCACAACAAACATATCCTTCCTCAGTCTGGATATCCTTCTTCAAATGTTAATGTTCCTTGTAAATTATTATTTGGTATTTAGTAAAACTTCACTTTTCTACAGTATAAAAGAAAAAATAACTAACATTTTTGAGCCTCTTTTTTGGTTCCTGGTACCAATTTCAACATGTGGGGAGAAACTAGAATTGATTTTAGACTGCAATAAAGATTAAAAAGCCTGTATTTGAGCCAAAGAAGCTTCAGCCTAGGAGACAGAGACAAACACAGTAATCTAATGTTACACCAAGACAAAGGGGAAGCCACCTTTTATAGTTCTGCCTAGGTTCTGAATTTGGTCCTTTTTAATGAGTATCCAACTTGTTTAGTTCTAATTAGATGGGGCAGGTCTCAGTCCATTGTTAAAAAGACAAAATCAGGATTTCCATTCAGTGGTTGACTCAGATGGTGTAAAACAAGTGGCGCAAAATGCAGGAAGCCAGGGGTTCAGTCTGAGGTTATTCCCAGAACACAGAGTAGGTGAGGAGCCCCTGTCAGCAAATGGCCCCTAGGCTCTTATTTATAAAATGTGGACCCTCAGTTGAGCATAGGGAGTCTATCTCAGCAGATAAATTCCTTCTGAGAGTACCTATCAAAAGAATCTTTTCTTCTCAGGGTCCACACCACCATACCAACAAACAATCCTGGGACACCTACAGGGTGTCCAAGGAAAATTCAACTAATTTTGACTCTAGGCACCTGGAGATAGCATCAGATTTCACAGGTTAAGGGTTCAGACCTACAAGACAGGCCCTCAACACTTTAGATGCCAATCAGAAACCTGAGCTGTCACCTATACTTCTGACCAACTGCCTATAGATTGGGAGGTTCCAATGAGCTCTACCTTGTACTTTAGATACCAGTCATATTTCTAGGTTGTTACCTATAATTTCATATAGACTGGTTATAAATCAGAGCTTCCCATGACCTCTTCCTTGAGTTATATTAATTTGTTAAAGCAGCAAACAGAAATCAGAGAAACATTTTATTTACTAGATCACTGGTTCATTATAAAAGGATATAACTCAGGAACAGCCAGATGAAAGAGATGCACAGAGCAAGGAATGGGGAAAGGAAAAGGGATTTCCATGACATACCCAGGCACATCATTCTGACCCAAATCTCAACGTGTTCACCAACCCAGAAGCTCTCTGAACCCAGTCTTTTGCGGTTTTGGAGGCTTTATTACAAAGGCATGATTGATTAAATTAGGCCTTGGGCAATCGAGTCAAATTCCAGCCCCTCTCTCTTTCCTAGAGGTAAGATGGAGTAAGGTGGGGAGTGATACTTAAAAATTCCAAACCCCTCTAATTACAGCATTAGTTCTCCTGGCAACCAGTCTCCATCCTTAGGCACAATCCAAAAGTCACTTCATTAATGCAACAAGACACTTTAATTGCTTTCAATTCTTAGGAAATTCTAAGGGTTTTTAGAAACTTTAAAAACATAACATTTCTCATTATAAATCACAATACCATGAAAATCAAATATATATACTTCTTATTATAAATAATAATATCATAGAGATCTTATGGTATGCAATTCATTATGCTAAATGCTTTATAAAAATTATTATTTTTATGATGCTAATTTAATAATTATTATCTCAGTTTACTAAAGAGAAAAATTATGTGCTGGGAGTCTAAGTACTTAAGTGACTTACAGCAGATGAAGAGCCTAGATACAAACCCAGATGTCTTTGAGTCCAAAGATTTTGCTAGAAATGATAGAACTGATACCAGTGAAATATGCCTTTATATTTGGAATGCCATAATATAATATATGCCATATTATATACCGTATCTTTATGGTTCTAAGAAACATTTCTCCTCCACATTTTAAAGTTTCTAGATCAGGTCTCTTAAAATTGGTGTAGACATCTAATATAGCTGTGTGACCTTTGTCCTCCCTAATCCCTGCAAAAAAAAAAATGCTGTTATTAAGTGGAAACTTATACAATTAACACCAAAAAAGAAATGAAGAAACATCTGACTTGTGCTTATTTCCAGGTCTCATCCACCTGTCAGCCTCCAAATAAAAGAATATCAAAACTAATAATGCAAATTCTAGCAGCTGTTGCCCCAATAGACCTTGGCAATACCTCGACCCTTTAAAATGCCCTCAGGATGTTCACGGTGCCCATCTGGGCTGAAGCACAGTTTATGTTTCCATGTTTCACAGGTACCTTTGCTAAATGAGCTTTTGTAGCATGTGCCTGGAGCTTTCTCTCCATAGGGTCTTACCATGGAGCCAATTATACCAGGTAAAGGAATGGATTTCATTTCAGCCTCCCTGCCATGCCTATCCCCAGATGCTCCTGTAGAAACTGACTCTCACTCTGATTAGAAAATAAAATCTAATATTTTTTGCAGCATCATTCATGAACATTTATGGAAACAACCTAAGTGTCCATCAATGAATAAAGAAGATGCTCACACCTCTAATTTGGTCTTGTCTGTCATGCCGCCACTGTGTCCAGTGCCTGGCATATAACAGAAGTTTATTAAACATTGGTTGAATTGATACATGAGCTCATTGATATTTTTTAAATAATTAATTGAATGAATATGCTGAGGGCCTGGCATGGTGCCTGAGATGTCCAGGAGTCACAATATCAGGGAGTTCCCTTCCCCAACCCCTTAATGCCAAATAGAAAAAATGTCAAAATATCTGAAAGAGAAAGTTCCTGAGAAGAAAATGTTGCCAAAAAAATAATTAAGCTAAAAACCTATGAAAATGATAAATAGGTTATATGGCTATGAAAATTCTCAGAAGGTTAAAATTTTTCATTCTTTTTTCTTCGGGGACTTTCCAGCATTTTTAAAGCAGACAGAATGTTTTTTTGTTACATAAACAGATATTGGAAACTATAAAATTAATGTGTACTTGGCACATTCACTGTCTGAACTTCTATTACTTGTCTAGTCATTTTCTCCATGACCCTCCAACCCAAGCTCCTCGTCCAACCAGACCAGTACACATCCTTAAGCTCCATCTCAAATATCCTGTAGCATTGATGGCCTGAAGCCAATGCCAGGCACCAAGTGACCTCTTGGTTGGGACAATCATAAGCAAGATGTGAGAAGGGGCTGGAATGGCCATTAAAAACACTTAATGTCTTTTTAAATATTATAGTCAATAAACTCTAAAGAACACAGTGAGCCCTTTAGAAGCATTTAAAACAATGTATGTATGAGTGTGAAAGGACAATTTGAAAGGGAATTTTTTGCAAAGAAGTAATAATTTAATGCTAAAGTTGACTATCATCATTTTAACAATAAGTGTTATGATTATAAAGTTTCAGTTTCTCTTCCACCTGAATACTTTAACTATTTTAATTCTCATTCCCTTTCTTTCAATATAACTTGTACTTCTGTACAGGAGAAAAGGAAAGCTGTGCTCTTTAGAGAATGTAGTTAATGAGAATGATTTAAAGATAGTAGAAAAAATATTTAACCAAACGTTTAGTGTGACTCAAATAAAATGTCAAGCTCACATCTCTCTGTTGTATGTATGCCATCTGGCTCATCAAGGCAGAGAAATCTATAACCCAATTGAAGATGATAAAGGACAAGCTGCACAGCATGATAGATATGGCAGCTTTGAGGCACTTCTGTCATTAAATAAATATTATTGCAGAAACACTATTAGTATAAAATAATAACGAAACAGAGAGTTCTTGTTGATACGCATGCAAAATTTATGTAAGTATAATCATAGCAGAATGCATTCTATATTTTTCATATAACAGAAACGATAAACATTTTTCCAACTGTCATTCATAATTATCACATTTTATTATCACACAAGATTCCACTAAGGAGATGAACCATAAATTATATAACTTTCTTCTTCTGTTGTATATTTATTTTGAGTAATTTGAAAAAATGTATATGTGAATACAATTTTAAAATTTTTTCTGTGAATTATTTTCTTTATAAATGATCAATATTCATTTTAAATGATTCACTGGTTTACTCAGAAAACGTTTATAACTTATTTTGTTCAATGTGCAGATAAAAACACTTGCTCTGAAAGGATTTCTCTATTCCTCACAACTATTCTTTAATAACTATTATAACTAATGTGTGAGGAAACCCACAATGAATGTGCTCTTGAAGAAAAAATTCCCTGATATCAAGAATCCTGTAGATTAGATTTACTTTCTGTCCCCAAGTTTCCCTTTGTCTTTGTCCACTTGGGCTGCCATCACTCAATACCATAATCTGGGTGGCTTGAACAACAGAAATTTATTTTCTCAGAGTTTTGGAAGCTGGAAGGCCCAGACAAAGGTTTTTGATCCTTACAACCTCATGTAACCCTAATACTTCTTTAGATGCCGTGTCTCCAAATACAGTCAAACTGTGGGGATCAGTGCTTCAACATATGAATTTGAGAAGTGGGGGCAGGGGGAGATAAACATTCAGTCCATAGCATCACACCCATACACAGGATTATTGTATCATGTTAGGTAGAATTATGACCTTGGAATCATCTTCATTTGGAGATTAAGTATAGTTTAAGGGCATACATATATGTGCCAATTAGACAAAGGGTGGACTTGTGTTGGTTAATTTTATGTGTCAACTTGACTTAGGTCATAGAGTGTCCAGATATTTGGTCCAATGTTATTCTGAGTGTTTCTGTGAGGTGTTTTAGGATGAGGTTAACATTTAATTGGTTGTCTGAGTAACACATATTGCTCTCAGTAATGTAGGTGAGCCCCAACTGTCCTGAATAGAACAAAAGAATCCCTGCAACCCTCAAATAAAAGAAAATTTCTCCTGCCTGACTGCCTGTCCACGTTCAGACGGAAACTACACTATCAACTCTTCTGAGTCCCCAGCTCACCAATGACAGATCTTGGGACTTATAAACCTACAAAATTGCAGAGAAAAATCTTTATAATAAATCTTTTTATATATGTAAATATATTCACATCCTCTTGGTTTTAACTCTCTGGAAAACTCTGTCTAATACACTCCTTCTTAAAGATGGTTTGTAAAACAGATTTAAACATCTTCAAACTTAAACTGAAACCTGCCTTATTTAAGAAGTGGTTGTGTTAGTAACTAAGACTGAAATAAAATGCCATAGTCCTGAAATCAATAAAATTATGGATGCATAAATATTTAGCTCTGAAGCAGAACCACGGTAGAATTTTGAGAAGTAGACAGAGCTCTATTCAAGTTCAAGTTTTCTACTTCACTTTATCCATAGCAGGACCCTCAAAATTATTTAAAATCAAGTGTAATAACCACATGCAACCATATGAATAATTTAAAACAAACCTCAGCTTTGGCAGTTTGCAGAGCAACTAATTGACTAAGCCCTGGCCTTTTCTTTCTTCAGGAACAAACCCTAAGAATGTATCCTCTCTCCCTATTCCAATGTAAGACCAAAGGTCAAATATATATACCTGGAGAGAGAGATAGAAAATAATACAAGAACAACATCAACATGAATTCAAAGCATATCAAGAATAAATATTAAATTTGTTCTATATTTTAGCCTCAAACCACTAAATCACCTTTGGCAAAGGAACAACTTTTTAAAACCAGGGAATAACGGAGGTTTTCAAGTCATCTTCTTTTCCAACGACTGCCTGCAAGGAAGGTCAACTTAAAATTACTAGGTCTAGGTCGTCTGATCTCTTTGACTCACAGGTCTGGAAGAAAGAAAGTTTTCAATGTTAACATAGAGACATTCTTTAAGGGAAAAGCCATTAGAACGAGGAAGATAGTTTCTGTAGATTTAAGGGTAAAAACAGAGAGGCAAAACTGCTTCTTTTGAAAGTGCACTGCTCACTCCCCAAAAGAGACACATCAATGTTTAGAGACACGTCTCTAAACTATGCACCCACAGACATCCAGAAGAATGTGTTAGATAATTTTTAGTATCATCTTCTGGACTCAGAGAATGTTCAATCACACATTTGTTTATTGATACAAAAACTATCTATTTATTCAACAAATATTTATTAAAGATTTTCTTTTTTTTTTTCATTCTCTCCCACATCGAAAACTCTAGAACCTCCTATTATCAGTGCACACCAACACCACCAGCTAATCCCATTTTGGTGATTTTCTTTCTTTCTTTTCATTATAACTTGTTTTTACGGTTTAATTACAGTTGACATAATATTATATTAGCTTTAGGTGTACAGCATAGTGTTTAGACATTTGTATAGCTTATGAAAAAATCCCTCCAATAAGTCTTGTACCCAACTGCCATGGTTTTCAAAGATGTCTTTTATAGGATTCTAACATGATTTGCTCTTCCTGAAGTATTATAAGTTCTAAACATAAACTCCGACATCTCTTCCCCAGCATTGAGCGCACGCGCGCGCGCGCGCACACACACACACACACACACACACACACACACACACACACACACACACCCTTCTAGCTCTTCAACTAAGTAAATGTCACATGTAGGCAACTATGCTGTGAATTACTGCAAAAATTTTGACTACAGGAGAGCATATGCATTTTAAAATATTAATTAGTGGATTATGAGGTATTCTTGAAAAGAGATGGTAGCAACTATTTTGTTCTCAACAACTACCACCCACATGTCAAAACCTCCATCACACACAGATATATGCATACACATTATTAGAAGGGATTAGAACCTTTAGAATTAATTTGGAAATGTGTTCTACTTCTAAAATGTTGTCAAATTTGTTTCTAAAATAATAAATCAGTGTTAATTTGCAGAGAGTGTAGAATGCTCAGCCTCTCTTGGTAAAATGAGAACTATTTAAATATTCCATTTTATCTAGATATCTAACTAAAAGGCAGAAATGAATCATTACTCATCACTATTAATACAGTATTCATTGTCATTGTCATCATCATCATCATCACAGGCTCTTTAAAGGGGAGATGGAAAGGAGTACTGTCTGGTCTATACAACCTTCTAGAACTATTTGGGTTATCTTAATCACAGACTTACAAATTTGGATACTATACGTTTTTCTTCCTTTCCAGTTAACAAAATAATTTAGGTAGATCTCAAATTCATTTATCACACTTACCCAATCAGAAAGATTAAAAAGGGACAGTGAGTCCTCTTTGGCTTCACTTGCCTAAATCTTTGGCTGTATATCAAAAACACTCCAGCACTCAATGTTGCCGTCATAATTGTTCAATAATGTGGCTTGTAGTATTGATTTCAGTAAACAGATTCTAGAGAGACTAATAGATTTTTGAGATTTTATGAATGATAAGTAGATCCATTTGGTCATGTCTTACAGAGTAATAAATGTCTGGGGCAATTTCCTTTGTCATTGTACAAACAATATCTACTCATTGTCTAATACAGGCTTTGAAAAAAATTAGAATTGACTGATGGAGAAGAAGCACAAGCTACAGCACCTGTCCACCAGGATGGGAGCCAAACTCTAAAAAATGATTGGTAACTTTTGAAATATTCATTCACTCATTCATAAATATTATTGAATGATTCAAAGATATTTTTTGAGTACTGAGAATTTGCTAGGAATTATTTTAAGGGCTTGTTATACAACAAAGAACAAAATTAAACTCCCTGCCCTTTTGGAGTTTATATTCTAACAGGAAGAGAGGGAAAGAGAATAAACAATAGTGATAACAAAGAGGTAAGTGAATATACATGGCATGTTAAAATGTGTTAAGTGTAAGTGCAATTTGGGAGAAAATATAGAGTACCATGAGAGGGATCGTAAGATGAAGAAGTTGTTTAGGTAGGCAATATTGACATTTAAATAAAAATGTGAATTAAGTGAGGAACTTTGACATATCTGGAGATTTCAAGGAATGTAATGGAAACTACTTGACTTGAACAGAATAAACTAAAGTCTAGGTAGTAGGAAAGCAGGTCAAAAAGGTAAAGGGGAGGGGTTTAGTATATAGATCATGTAGGGCCTTGAAGGACAATGTAAAAATTATTTTCTGGGTATAATAGGGGTCACTGATAATTTTGAGCTGTAGAGTGACATAATCTGACTAATGTTTGAAAGGATTATTCTGGTTGCTATGTCAAAAATGAACTGGGAGGTGAATGGAAACAGGGAGATCTGTTAGGAGCTGATTTCAATAATCAGGAGAAACCTAATGATAATAGTACTGGGAATAATGAGACAGGGTCTGATCCTGAATGTATATTGAAGGTAGAATCAAAAAGATTGCATGAAAGGTTGAATATGGGGACTGAGAAGAAGAAAAGAATCACAAATAACTTTATCTGGTTTGAGCAGCTGTGTGAAAGGATAGTGCTGCCACTAATTGAAATAAGTTGTAGTTGCAGCAGGTTTGGGAGGACAATGAGTTCAATTTGGGACAAAATGGATTGGAAGTCTCTAAGTGAATGTGACAAGTAAGTAGTTGGTATGTATGTCTGGAGTTTATGAGAGGTCTAGATTGAAGATATGCAATAGGGAATCACTGTCATCAAGAGATTATGAAAGGAGTAAATTCATATAAAAGAATAAAAAGGATAAAGAACTGAGCCACAAGGAGTTGTAAAATTAAGTGGTCAAGGAGAAAAAGAGGATTCAGCAAAAGCAGACTATAAATGAATGACTCGTAAAGTAGAATGAAAACTGGGATAGTGCAATGTGCTGGAGGCCAAAGGAAGAAACTATAAGAAGCAGAAGAAAGTTAATGATTTCAGAAGCTGATGTAAATTCAGTTAAAATGAAGAATGAGAACTTACTACTGAGTTCAGCAGCATGAAGGTTATTGGTGACTTTGACAAGAGTAATTTAAGAGAATAGGAATGAAACATAAATAGAATTGGTTTAAGAAAGAATAATTAAAAACAGTAGAAATAGTGAGTATTAACAACTATTATGAGGAGTTCCTAAAAAAATAAATTTAAATAAATAGGTCTATAGGTGAGTTTTTGTTTTGCTCCTTTTTAGTGCATGTGTGTTTTAAAGGAGAAGTAATACTTTGTTTGTATGCTCATGAGAATGTTCCAGCAAAAAGTAAAATATTGTAATGTAGGACAGAAGGGGAGATGCTAGAGCAATATTTTTGAGTAGCTGAAAGGGACAAAAGAGGTGCATAATTAAACAACCGGCAAGACTTATTTTTTTTCCAATTATAGTTGACATTTAATATTATTTTATATTAGTTTCAGGTGTACAGCATAATGGTTAGACATTTATATAATTATATAATTTTCTGATAAGTCTAGTACTCACCTGACAACATAGATAGTTATTACAATATCATTGACTATATTCCTTGTGCTATACTTCACATCTCCATGACTATTTCATAACTCACAACTTGTATTTTTTAATCCCTTCACCTTCTTCACCCAGCCCACCCAACCTCCTTTCACCTAGCAATCACCAAGTTGTTCTCTGTATCTATAAGTCTGTTTTAGATAAGACCATGGGTAGGTAATTTATGATAAAGAGAGAAAGCAGAAAATATGGGTATGGGTGTTGGTAGGTGAACAAAGGTGGGAATGGTAGTTAGAATACAATCTTTTCCAAGTGTTTCAATTTTTTAGCAACGTAAAAATTTTACAAGTTGAGGGTAATGGAGAAGGTGACATTAGATGTTTGAGGAGAGAAAAGTTCTGAAGTAATTATCTAGAGAGTATAAATGAAACCACCAGGAAAATATAGCAAGAGTGCCAAGCAGCATTATAGGAATGCTTATGATTTATGGACATGAATTTAATAAGAGGGTTAAGAGAGTCAAAGACTATATAAGGGAATGGTTATAATAGTTGGTTATAAAATAAAAGTTAGGTAAGCAAGGGAAAGACAACATCAGCGGGGTGAAGATCAGTGAAAAGGAGATAAAACCAATCAGTAGGTTGGTGCTTCTAGTGAGACTAATGAATCAGAATTGGAGTGTTAACAGGAGTAAGATGGAAAGAGAAGATTCAAGTTTGCAGGTATTGCTATAACAAGATCTCACGTATGTGCTCCTCAGGTAGAGTGGAGGACAAGACCATTGGAGAAGATAATTTCAAGAAATGACACTGCAGTTACTAAAAGGATCACCTTTACAAAAATGCCAGAATTATAATGAGTCATATTAAAGAGTTGCAATTAGGCAGAAACTAAATTGGTGGAAAAATAAGAAGAAATGCTTCAGCAGTGTGAAGATGGAAGGAACAATGAGTGGTAGTAGGTAATATAATCTAATGACACAAGAGTCAAAGATGAAAATTTGTAGAAGAGGAAGAGTGAGCTCCCATCCATCTCCAGTTCTTGTAGGGCTTTGGGAGTAAACACAACCATCATTTAGGATGACCATAGAGAAAACAGGGTGCTCTGGGGAGGGCCAGGATTTTGTTAGAGCAAGGAGAAATAGGTTTTTGGAGAAACTATTAAGATACAAAAAATTTCACCAATAATGGAATGAGGTTTTTTTCCCCTAGAATTTGCTTATTTTTAAAATACATTTTATTTTATTTTTATTTTATTATTAGTTTCAACTGATTTTCAGAGGGCACAGAGAAAGAATTTCAGAGGAGGAAGGAGAAGCTAACACAACACAAGTGCTTATGAAAATTTGAACATGGGACATGAAATTACATCAAGGAAACCCAGTTCTAATGAAGACATAACATGAATAATGATTATAATGAGAATATTCCTGTAAATTCAAAGCAAATAGTGTCATGATGATGCTGTGAGTGCTGGAGAATGAGTGATAATATAATAAATATGTATTCACAATTCAAATTTAATCCATCAAATTTGGCTTCCACCCGACAATTCCACTGAGATTTTCCTGTGAAGATCACCAATAACATCAATGGGACAAATCCACTCCTCGTATCACTTGTCCTCTCACCAGCCTTTCATAGAGTTGACTTCTCACTCCCTCACAGAATCTCCTCTCTTGGCTTCAGGAATGCCACCCCCTCCAGGATTTTCTCCTCTTTTTTTTTTTTTTTTTTTTTTTTTTAGTCATTATTTTTCAGCCTCTTTTATTGGCTCTTTCTCTTTCCTGTCTCTTGACCTAGTGTCAGAGTTTCTCAAGTTCTTCTCTGGTGGATCTCAATGACTGAAAAACCAACCAAACCAGATCTTAACTCTAAGCTCCATGTTAATATATTTAGTTACCGACCCAACAGTGAACAGCTACAAGTGGATGTCTTTCAAACATGTCAAACTTTACAGGTCTAAGCTAGAACTCCAGATTTTCTCTTATAAAACACCCTTGCCACCAACTCAAACTTTCTTCATTTCAATGAGTAACATGACGTCCACACAAATGCAGAAGTAGAAAACATAGGAGTTAGACTTCATTCCCTCATCTTTTAATTGCCATGAAATCTAGATGACATAAAAAAAGAACTTGACAAATTTGACTACCTGAAAATCAAAATTCTGGATAGCAAACTATCAAGCTGAAAAACATTTGTTACAATATTTCAGGAATAGTTTCCTTAATTATAAATTAGTCATTTCACAGAGAACTCATATAAATCAGTAATTAAAATGTATGAACAGAGTCACAAAGATACAAATATAAAAACATATCAGCATAAGAAAAAATATCAATCCCATTCACGATGAAAAGAAATTCATTTCAAAAGGCATTGAAATACCATTTTTCTACTTACAAAATAGGCAAGAATTAAAATATTTAATTATATCCAGTATTTAGGAGGGGAAGGAGAACAAGTACTCTCATATACTTAGAGGGAGCAATTTTAAGTTAGTGAAATCATTCTAGAAGGACAATTCACCAATTTTTCAAATTTTAAGAACACATAATAATGTCACTCAATAATGACACCAGTAAAAATGTCCCAAGATTTATAATTAAAGATGTTTGGTCAATATTGTTATGACAAAGCAAAACAAACAAACAAGCAAAAGAAATGCTACAAAAATATAAATTAAAAGATCAAAAAAGGAAAGATTGCACGCACACTCATAAAATAGAATAGTATGCAGTTTTTTATAAGAATGAGATATTCTTTGAGCATTGATATTAAATTATAGTATAAAGTGCAGAACATGTTATAAACATGACTTTATTTGTTTTTATATACAAATATTTAGTAGTTACATAATATTTTGAAAGAAATGCAAGAAAATATTTAATAGTCATTATCTTTGGGAAAAAGGCAAAAGCATCAGAGTAAGAAAGAGAAATATGTGTGTACACACATGCATGTGTGTGTGTGTGTGTGTGTGTGTATTGAAATGTAAAAACAAACTTCTTTTAATCAAAATATTATTAGACTATCTGGGCAAGAAATATTATAAATCATGTAATTTTTGCATTTTTATGTATTAAAATACAAACAACTAAGTGCTATACAATTTTTTAATCTGTGCTGGAAATGATCAGAAAAACTTTTTTAAGTATCTTTAATGGCTCCCTATAATGTCAAGAATATGATCCGGGTTCCTTACCATAGTCTGAATCCTCTACAGGCATGATCTGGGCCTTGCGTACCACCTTACAGCAATCTTCTTTGCTATTAAACAACGTCCTCACTGTATTCTTTCATTTTCTCAAATGTGCCATAGTATTCAGAGCCTCAGGATCTTTACATCTGCCGCTCCCCCACCAAAGATATTCTTCCCCTGATTTTGTATGGCTGATTCGTCTTCCCTTAGGTTTTAGCCTGTCACCTCCTCAGGGGTTTTTCTAGCTACTCTAACTAAAGATGTGTTCTCCCCCACACTGCCCCAATCTCAATTATTAACTCAGGTCCTGGCTTGATCTTTCACATTATCCTATAGATCTTTCCTTTCCAAAGCTGTGACAGAAGAGAAAGCATTGTCCCTTCTGACAAGGCTTTCAAAAGGGTAGTCTGGTCCTTTAATTTTACAGCCATTTGGATTAGGCTGAAGTCATTACCATTTAAAGGACACACCACTAAGTCTTATTCAAGACTTGGTTTCCAGGAGGAAGCTTAGGAACTATAATTCTTGGGTTTACTGGTTGGTAGCAGCATTGACTCTTCCTTCCCCCACACTTCTTTTAAAAACTTCAGCCGCAGTGTTTTAGAGTTCTTCCTTCATTATGTTTGTATAGTCTCATGCACATAGGACTCTTGGTAGATTCCCTATTTTCCCAGAAATCTTGAGACAGCAACTCAGATTGATATTCACTTGCTGGTACTCTTACTACCCAAAATAATCAGCTTCAGACTTTAAAAATACTATAAAGGAGTTAATGACCAACTTGAAATCTTGTCATATGTATTTACAACTCTTACTAATTTTTAATGCAAAATATGAATGTAATTAGTAATCAGTATTTGAAGTTTCTATTTGTCTATGTAAAGCTCCAGCTCAAAATATTTTAGTATCTGTTCTTTCTTTTAGCAATGTTAAATGAAGCATTGCATATTCAGCTTTACACACAACACTTCTTAAAAAATAAATCCCAGAAGGATATAATTATATAAATTCAATTTCATAAAAATTGTAACTGTTTGAGAAAAGGAAAATAATTATAAAACCGTCACTGACATCTTTGGCTAACAATATGCAACAAAATAGAAAACACTAAAGCCTGTAAGTAAATGTAAGTAAATAATTTGCTCTCAAGATGATGCATATTTAGGTTTGTAATGACTTCCTGCTCCAGGGCCTCTCCTTAGGAATAGAAATAGGTCAAATGAGGTACAGATAGCAGTACATTTTATCTTAGAATTGGCAGAGATCACATGAATAAATGGTATTAGGTTGATTTCTTTTCATTCTTGGCTGCATTGATGCATTTTCCAGTGCTTCATTGTGTCTCTCTTGAAGTACATTCTTGCCTTTTCACATGCCACTTGAGTTTTCTGTAAAACATGTCAATTCAAATCTTCACACCTCTTTGAAGTCTTCTACACCTGGAATAGTCACCTCCATGTTTATCCTGCTCACCTAAAGTTTTAGCCCAACACCAGCAGGAGAAATAATAATGTGCAAACAGCTCTGGCTTTGAAGCAGGCAGACTTGAATATTAATTCTCTCTATAACTTTTTCTACCTATGATTCCTTGATCAGTGTATTACCATATTTGAATTTGTTTCTGTATCTTTAAAATAATGACAATAATAGTTATTCACAGTGCTCTGCTCCTGTGAAGATTAAATAAACTAGTAAAAAAAGCATCTCTAGTATGATGCTACCAATCTCTAACCTCTAGAGAGAGTTGCAGTCCCTACACTGCCTCCTGGGACCATGGTGTTGAATAAGATTTAGAGTAGTGTCAGTTAAACACTCTTTACTTTGGTCTGGGCCGAGATGCTGTAAAATTAGTGATGATGATGAAATGTAAGTGTGACAGTCACATTGCATAAGTGAATTACTTTTCTGTTGAACAAGTTATCAAAAATCAAGGTTCCTGAAGTTTTACTAACAGAAGACCACTTAACAGAACTTTCTTCACCTTTATTCTGTTCATAGTGATGTAGAAAGGATTTGTATTTTTAACAGTCTCTCCACAGATAAGTGATTTGATACACACACACACACACACACACACACACACACACACAGAAAGAGAGAGAGAGAGAGAGAGAGAGAGAGAGAGAGAGAGAGAAGTACAGTCTTTTTATGACCTTATCTCAGTGGGAGATATTTCTACAAGGATATGAATACCAGGAGTAGTCATTGACACAATCATTTATATCTGAAAGCAAGGTTAGGTGACTGCTCTGTAATAGTAGTCATTTTTTTGAGTTCCTGGATTGGCAAGACACTGCTGTTCATTCCTACAGTTTTTTTCCAAGTTGAAAAAAAAACCATCACTTTTCAGAAGTTCATATCTAATAAGCACATCACAGTGCTTCAGGCCATGTTTATAAGCCAATGCATATTAGTGCAAATTCAGGATGGGGCTTCATGGAAAATGTGAGTGGAGAGCATGATCAAAAAGATCTATTGTCACTGGTATATTTGTCCAAATTCTACCCTTGTCCAGGTTAATGCAGCGTATTTAGAACCTGGTGCATTCCGTGAATCATACCAGTATTTACAAGTCTTCCAACCCAAGCATGAATATTTCCCTAAACATTAGTGCAGTCTTTTGGAAAGCCTGTCAGGCCACAGTGAAATAGACTAATGTATTAAATTAGAGATGTTACCCTTGGAGTTCGCTAAATGTTTCTCTTGTGACCTGAAGAAGTTAATATGACATGCATTGCTTAATTTGTAATTAGGGTTGCATTTGAGCACTGACGGTAATAAAACTCTTTATATTGGTATCCTACTGAGAACTTAGTAAGTGTGGAAAACACTGCAAAGCATATAATGATTTTTTTTATCTTGTACCTGGTGAACTAGAAATAATATTTAAATACCACTACAACTCAGAGATTACCAACAGAAGAAACACACTGTTAATTTGAAAGCTAAGAATCTTTACTTCAAATGCCAGAAAAGATATATCACTATTACTCATGAGAAACCAACCAATTGCAACCACAAAAGACAAACTAGAAAACCATGATTTTCAAACTTTGATTAATGGAGTCCTGGGATCTCTCTGAGATGCCAACAAGGACCCAGATGGAAGGAAAATGGAAAGTCAATTAGGCAATACTCTGTGTCCTCCACAGCTGGGTGTTCATTTCAGTCAAGGCAGCTTGGCCTTGATCTGTTTTTCACATCGAACTTAGCTTAAAATGTCATCTAAAATCGATAATATCCAGGATAGGCAAGTTAATGAGAAATGCATTTTGTACATTATAGTTAAGAATAAAAATTATTACAACAGTTTTGGAGGACAATTTGACATAATCTATTCAAATTTAACTAAGAATATTTTCTGTCCCCAAGAGTCTACATTTGAAGTACCATGAAGGGCTCCTAGTTGAGTCTAGTGCAGCATAGCTTTCACAGAGAAGTACATTTATTAGGAGAGTGAACATTCTTTGACTTTAAAATGATATAGCTCCTGATTAATTTTGTGAATTAAATTATTATTTTCCTGTTTTGAAACACTAAAACACACATGCATGTACACAGTTTCAAGGGGAGACTACATAAAGGACACTATTTACCACTCAATGTACAGTAATTTTTTAAAAGACTATAGTTTGCATAGTTAGCAAGATTATAGTCTAACACATAGTACAGAAAATACAATGAAGAAAAAGTGATAACTGTCTGCTTCATAGCGTAGCTAGAAAAGCTCCTTTAGGAAAAACAAATAGCCAGTGAACTGTTACATACTCTGTCATTCATTTTTGACTCAGATCCACAAAAAAAAACCTACCCCCTCAAAAAAAGCAAAACAAAAAAAGATAAAGAAATGGATCATGGATAATGATAAATTAAACAGATTGCTGCAAAACTATAAAAAGAATTATAGGATATATACCTACGACAGTCAACAGTAGTAAATTCAAATATATTTTCATCGTCTTGAGGACAAGAATTATTTCTTTAACATCTCTAAGAAATGAAAAACTATGTACAGTTAGTTGTATATTGTCAGTTAGATATTATCACTAAAATCATAATTTTCAATATTTAAAGTGATAGCTCAAAGAGAAAGTTTGCCTGTCTGAAACATAATTTTCTTTGACACATTCTATAAATATTTTCGTACTTATGGACAAGATACAAATATATTTTTTATCACATGCCCATAGAAACAAAATTTATACTACAATGCCATCTTCAAGAAATGAAATGTATGTTTAATACCTTATGTATTACCTTACCTCAAGAAAGTCACGAAATATATCTATTTATATTTTATATTCAGTGCCTAGTATAGTATTTGTACATGGTAGATGTCAACAAACATTTGTTGTTGGATGATGCTTTCAAAAGTCACTACACACACTCTACTCAGTATCTTGTCTTTTTTTTTTTTTCTCCATTCTCACCAAACAGCTTTATTCAGGTATAATTTATGTGCTATAAAATTCATTCAGATGGTACATAACTAGTATTTGCAAAGCTCCTTCTAAGGGACACTGGGTTAGAGTCTCCGTCTTAACTATTTTCACACAAGTCATGCTATTGCCCCATCATTCCTCAAACTAGCTATTGGCTGATTCAACAAGAAATGGTTTCCATACCCAAAGGCAGCTAGTCCACAAGTATCCCTTAGCCCATGAGGTGAGATAAATAGGAAGGTTCTGCCCAGTAGAGAAGGTGGTGTCCACCTGTACATATCTTTCTCTGAGACAGTATAACCTTGAGAAATAGAGAAGTGAAGACATAGAAGCTAAACTTAAACATCCAGAACATAGCAGAGACAAAGTATGAAGCTGTCATAAGACTCTAGGAGAGAATCTAGAACCACCACTGTGAAAGATGAATGAGTGTCTGCACTCTAGAGCTGAAAGACTATTTCAACCAAAATCCACAGAAAAGTGAACAAGCCCTGACTAGGAACTGAGGCACAAGTTTTACCAAAGTTTGCTGTCCAACTAGTACTGCAACTAGTCTCCCAAGGCACCCTGACTATAGTTGATCTTGACCCTGGTTATGCCTATTTTGGTAAATTTGTACATAGTTCTTGCTTACAAAACTCTTTGATCATATCATGTAAGCACTAGAGGCCATTCTTATTGCCTTGGGCTGCTAGCCAGACTGGGGATTTAGTAATTTCTTTCCTCCGCAAGTCATTGTCAAAACAATTTTACTTTTAATGAAAATGATAGTAGCAGTACCTTACATTTGCTGAGCATTTATTCTTTACCCAGCCCATCTTTTTCATATTGAATTTTTTGAAAGAATCAAACAAAGTAAGACTAGTCATTATTCCTATTTTACAAATGGACTAAGTCTCAGAAAATATTAAGTAACTTGTCCAAAGGCACATAGCCAGTACGTGAAGTCAAAATTTAAGCCAGGGTTGCCAGATGCCAGATCCAAAACATTTAGCTACTCAATATGGCCTTAAATATATTCAAAGGGTATGTATATGATCCCTGGACCTCCAAAGCAGAGTTATGGTCAAGGGAGAACCTAGAAAAATACGTATTGGAGTCTCTGGTACTCTGCATGAGTGTAAAAAGGGATTGTGGCTTAATAGAAACTGAACCACTTTACAGTTTCCTTGAGATCTAGCTTTGTGCAGAATCAATTCTTTGGTAAAGGCTAACTTTGTGATAGGAATTACTGTCTTAATTTCTGTTTATGACCTCATAATAAACTCCTGTTTACTTAAGGTAGCATGAGTATGTCTAAGCTCCTTGAAACCTTGAAACAAAACAAACAAACCAAATGTTCAAAAATAAACTAAAACATATGCTGTTGCAACAGAAATTAAGAATGGATAATAGAGCAAGGAAGACAGCAAGATGGTAAGCATAACGATTATATCAGTCAGGATCCCAGCAGGAAACAGCTGGAACACTTAAATTGGAGCTTCTGAGGAGGATTTAATAAAGGGGTTATTTACAAAGGTTTAAGCCGGCATCAGGATAATCACAATGATTCTATTGTATAAAAATGATTCTATTTACTCTCAGGCCTGAAATGATGAGAAAATAAAGGGGTAAATAGAACCTGGAGACAAAAAATAAAATGTGAGGAGAGGGCCACACGGGAGTCACTGATGCCCTCATTATTTGAGGAGGAAGCAACAGGCCCAAGGTTAACCCTTGAGTGGGAACCAAGGAAATAAATACCATGACTACCCTCTCATCCTTTCTCCAGTCTCTGTGATTCTCCCTGTTAACCAAATTCAACTCAAAACCAGGGAAACAGGGAACCTGTTGCTATAGTTCAGCATGATGGAACAAACACAGGATGGAGAGCGGATATGAAAGAGAAAATTGGAAGATATCAGCACAGAGTGGTAAAGATTAGAGCTTTGTAGGAATCAGATTTAAGAAAAAAGAAGAGAAATTGTAACAATATGGAGTAAGCAGTTACACTAATCTGTCAAGTTAGTGAAGAGGGACCCAAAAATTCCCTTTATGCCACCTTCCTTCGGCTCTCCTCTCCTTTTCACCTTGGGTTCAGTATTCTCTCATGGCTTTTATGAGGTCCAAGGACATTTATCAGTACAGACCCCATTATAAGACTGATTCTAATGATTTAGTTTTTCCAACTTTATTTTCACTGTTAAAAATTTTTGTTCCTAAAATTTAGAAAGTTAACATTGATTCTTCTCAAACTCTTTCAGAAAATCAAACAGATAGAATACTCTTAAACTCATCTATGAGGCCAGTGTTACCCTGATACCAAAGCCAGAAAAGGACACTAGAGCAAAATAAAACTACAACTGATATCCCTGATGAATATAGATGCAAAAATTCTTGACAAAATATTAGCAAACCAAAATCAAGAGCACACTAAAAGGATCATATGCCATGATCAAACAGGATTTATCCTTGGGAAGCAAGGCTGATTCAACATACACATATCAGTAAATGTGATTCGCCACATTAATAAAATGAAAAGTGAAAACCATATGATCATCACAAAAGATGCAGAAAAAACATTTGACAAAATACAACATGTTTTCATGATAAAAAAGAAAAACTAATTGGATGTAAAAAAACATATCTCAACATAAAAATAAAGAGTACGTATGACAAATCCATGTCATACTCTATGGTGAAAGTTGAACTAACACTTTTTCTCTAAGATCAGAAAAAGTTCTATATTTAAATTACACAATATCACAAGTGTAATCATCATCACACAATGTCAATTTGCATTTTCAAGAATGTTATATAATGCAATGATATGGCAAAACATAGACCCTTTTTTTAATTTGTTTTTGGTGTGCATTCTTGCACTTAGCACATTATTTTGGATTCATCTATGTTACCATATGTATGAATAGTTTGTCATTTTTTACTGCTGAGAAATATTTTATTGCATGGATATATCATAATTTCTGTATTCATTCATTGCTGCTAGGCATTTGAGTTATATCCATTTACTGGGTATTACAAATAAAGTTGCTATAAACACTAATGGACAAGTATTTCTGGAAACATATGCTCTCATTTATTTGAGTAAATAATGTACCATAACTAGCTGGGTGAGATAGTAAGTGTATTTTTAACTTTTTACAAAATTGCCAAAATATTTTCCAAACTGGTTGTACCATTTTATATCCATATAAGCAACATGGAATAGTTTTAGTTGCTTCAAATTCTTACCAACACTTGGCATTGTCAGATTTTTTTAGACATTAGAATAAGTATATAGCTTATGTCATTGTAATTTTAATTTGCATTTTAGGGATTGTTTATTTTCTTATTGTTTAGTTTTGGGAGAATTTTATGTATTCTCAATATAACTCCACTGAGGCCAGATAAGAACTACTTTTGAGCAAAGAATAATTACCAGGAGTCTGTCAGATGTGCAACTTATAGAGCTCACTAAGGGCTTTAAATTGTTCAACACTCTTCAAGTCAAAGTGCAGAGTGTTCTGAATATATTGGGCAGTTACATGAAATCTCAAACGAACCATGAATTAGATATAGGTCTAAACTGGCACATCAAGAAAGGGCCCTCTTGTCCTGCTTGAAAGAGCTTAAAAGAAAAAAAACTTCAAAGGGCTCAAACTTATAAAGTAATGTAACTATATACCATAAAATTCTAATTTCTTAAAAGAAATACAGAACAACACTCAACAATGTAATATTCGTAATGACCATAATTAAATAAAAATCACTGGACACATGCAAAAGCTAGAAAGTATCATCTACAACCAGAAAAAAAAAATCACTTAATATAACCAGATGCAGAAACAGCAAAGATGATGGAAATAAAAGACAGGAGATATTAAAACAGCTATTTTAAATAGGTTCCATAAGCACATGATGTAAAAAGAAATCATAATAAGAAAAAAAGTGAGAGAAAGGAAAAGACTCAAAGGAACTTCTAGGGGTGAAAATAAAACATCTGAAATAGATTATTCATTGCATGGGATTATCAGCATAATAAATATTACAGAAGAAAGTATGATTCACCTTAAAGACACAACAATAATCATTCTCCCAAATGAAATGCAGAGAAGAAAAGACTGAAAAATAACAGAATCGGTGACAGAATTATAAGACCAACTAAATTTATTTAATTAAGGTCAAAGAATGAGAGAAGAGTGGGAATAGAAAAAAATTAATAACTATTTACTAGAAAATTTCCAAATGATAAAAACTATAAACTTGTGGATCCAAGGTCAAAACCAAAGAACTCTGAACCGAATAAACAAAAGAACACAATACGCACGCACGCTCACACGCACCACACACACATACCCAAAGCAAATCATAGTAAAATGACTAAAATCAATAATAAAAAGAAAATCTTAGAAGCAGAGAGGTAAAAACACATTATGGAGGAATGAATAAAGATAAGAATTACATCAGATATCTCATCTGAAACTATGCAAGTCTAAAGACAATGGTCTAAGATCTTGGAAATCTATATTCAGCCAAAATATCTTCCAAAGAAGGTGAATTGATTTCCAGAGTGATGGAGTAAAAACATTCCTGAACTAGTTCTCTCATGAAAGCAATGAAAATACTGGTAGAACTTAAATTATTCAGAACTCTGAAAATTTATCAATGCCACAAATAAACTGAAACAAATATATGTTTATTCAATAGAAACTACTGAACCTTGATTAAAATAATAGAATCTGTGACATTTTAATTTGGGGCTATTTCCATCATCCATCCCTGCTTCCCTGCTCTACATACCTTACTGCCAATGGATAGGCTGTTAAAAAGCACTATCCTCAGAGCACAGTCAATATTTTTAACAAACATATTTCCCTGAAAAATCTCTGTTCCAAGGATGTTGTGAATATTTGATTTTACAGAAGAACTCATCTCAGAGGTGAAAAAAATCCCAAGCCCCAAGCTCTAGCAGAAACAATAGCAAAGTGTTGAGAACACTACTTAAGGCTGTGATTTCAGTTGAGACAAACAAGAGTCTGATTGTGAATTTGAAAGAAAATCCTGGAAAAATTGATGGCCATAGAAAATTTTGAAAATTTATGACATTTCTCGAGTAAAGGCTATGTATATGTACAAGGTTATGTGTGTTACCAGAAAAACAATAAAAAACAAACAAACAACAACAGTAAACCACAAAAAGATGTAGGTTGCAGTCAGTCTGGTCAACCCTGAGAACCTGAAAAAGCAGAATATGAAAGCTAAGGCCACTTTGTTAAATGCTGGAAGTTTGAAAGTGTGCCTCCACAAATTACTTACTCCTTACAAATTACCCTTTATAAGGAGTGGAAGACTCATTTATAGCCAAAACATTTAAGTAATCGTCTGATTGATCATTGGCCAATCACTGAATTACCCTGGCCCAAGACTGACTCATGTTTAAAAATAAGAAATTACAACTTAAAATTTTAAAAATCTAACAATGAATTCAGTAGCTGCACACTACAGAGACTATAGAATTTATGGAATTAATCCAGGAAAGTTGCTAAACAAATAAGCAGCAACAAGGAAAACAGCAAAAGCCCAGAATCAACAACAAACTGAAGAAGAATAGAGGTGTCTGATACCAGTATTTTTACAATACATGATCTAAAATGTTCATTTTTCAATAAAAAGTATGAGAAATAGAAAGAAATAAGAACATTTTCTACATTCCCATTGGTAGAAACAAAGACAGCAGAAAATGTCCTTAAGAGTTCCCAGATTTTAGAATTAGTTGACATACACTTTAAATCAGCTATATTAAATATGATGAAAGAACTCAAAGCAACCATGCCTTAAGAATTAAAAGAGAGTATGAAAATGATTTCTTGTCAAATAGAAAAAATAAAAATTATACCAAAGGAGATAAACATCTATCTTATAAAAACAGAAATTCTAGAGTTGAAACTGCAATAACTGAGATGAAAAATTCAATAGAGGAGATCAACAACAGGCCTGAGCTGGTAAAAAAATAATCTACAAACTTGAAGATAGGTCAATAGAAATTTACAGTCTGCATAACAGAAAAATAAAATAATGAAGTAAATGGACAGTGCCTCAGAGACGTGTCGGACATCAGAGCAGTGAAATAAAAAAAATGAGAGAATTCACATATTAACAATATCAAGAATAAGAGAGGTCCATCACTACAGATCTACTCAAAGAATAATAAGAGATGAAATGGACAAATTCCTTAAAGTACATAAACTACTAAAGCTCACTCAAAAAGCAAAAAGTGTTTGTTTATGGATTAATACAATGAGCATATGTTATTAAAGCTGGGTGATGGGTTCCTGAGGGTTTATTATGTTATTCTCTCTACATTTTTATAGGTTTTAAAATTTCATTAATTAATGCTTTTCAACAAATAAATAGATACAGCACAGGACAAAATGAGTTTTTCTCAAACATTTAGCTAACTTTGACTAATGAGATTCTGTGCAGTCTCTAATCTTCTACTGGGAAATTGTATGGCTTTCCACAATCTATCCAACTTCATAAATTTCAGTTTCTTAATTTGTCAACTGAAAAAATTGGTCTAAATTATAAGATTCCTTATAACTCTTAAGTTCTGTGAATTCTAACACTTTCTATAAGTTTTCCTTCACAGAACTCATTAGGTTATATAGTGTGACTACACTTCTGGGTGTGAACATTGCAGAGATTATTGTTTGGTGGGTAGGGGTAAATATCCATGAGTTACTAATGACTTCCTTACTACCTGAAAAGATACACACCAGAATGTAAAATTGAAATTACTCTTAAGTAATTTGTTCTTTATATTTTCATATTCCCCTGCTCCTCTCCCTCTTCCTCTCCATTTTCTCTCTCCCATCTCTCTCTCTCTTTCTCTCTCTACTTCTCTCCCTCCCTGCCTTTCTCTTTCTCTTTCTCTTTCCTATGTCTTCCTTCTATCTTTCCTATGTCTTCCTTCTATCTTTCCATTTTCCCATAATTTTGCTCTCTCAAGTCTATGTGCTCAAGAAAGCTGTCTCCACAAAATTTTTACATACATGATTTGTGGACCAATACGCCCTGAGTAAACAAAAGAACATATTAGGACGCTTTACAAAAAAGCAGTGAAATTTCAAATGTACTTAAATACATAGTTTATTACAAAGTATATAGTTGTATCTATTTTAAAAAGTATTTGGAGTTGTGGCTAACCTACTTTGAAATGCTCTTTTAATATAAGAAATCATACAAATGATCATTTCTAGTGAATAAGGAATCATTTTAGGGAATAAAATATACAAAGTTCCTAGAATAAATCAAATAATATATATATGTATAGTCAAACCCATATCTATATAGTCATTTTTTATTTGTACATGAAAAGTTTTATGATTTATTCTACCTACAAATAAGTATTTTTGCATATTTAGGTATGTGATCATTGATTATAATGTTAGAGTAAAAACAGCTTAACAAAAGGAAATAAATAATAATAGCAATGGAAACAACACTGATTAAAAGTATTATTCTAAGTCTATTAATAATTTATAATGCAGCAATAGCATTCTTAATTTCTCTCCATTGGTTTCTCCATTTGATTTCAGAATTCTGCTAAAAACTTGAACATCCAAAACTAAAGGGAAGAACAAAAATAGAAACATAATTCCTCTACATTCTGAAATGGTAAAGATTTCCTCCCCTCCTTTCAGTCTGTTGTTGCAACATTTTGACTTCACAGTGGACTACACCACTCCTTCTTTGTTACAAATGGAAGAAAAACTTCTGAAAGCCAGGCATACTGAATAGAATAAATTTTCCACTGAGTAAGTAATTGAGATTATATCATGCTTTTTATTTTTGCTTCATTTTCCCCTCACAGCATTTTTTTAAACTATTCATATTACTACTTCACAGTGATATCTACCATCTGATCAGCAGGCTTATTAAAGGTTGACTCTTTTTATTCCTACACCATGAATCTGAAAATAATTTTCTACTAATTACTTTCTTAAAGACCAGATCTAAGAGGGAACTCAAGCCTCCTTATTTTCCTGGGCCTCAGCTCTACTGAGATTTCCTATTTTATAAAAAGAAGCCTATTGTAGACATTTTATCAGCTAATAATATCTTCATGAAGTTAACTTTAAATTCCATTCCATTGAATTCAGCTGTAGCAGTTTCCCAGGTTTAGTCTGGCAGAGAAATAAAGAATACATACTAATATTCCAATATTCTGACTGCTTATTGTTGTCATCGTCATCAAGGAGAGTGAAAATGCAATATACTTCATTTAGTTATCCACCCAACAGCATGTGTGCAGCACCATTATATACTTGGCATATACAAAATAAATTTAAGGCAAAACCTGTTCCCTTGCATACAAGAAATTATCATATTGGACAGATGAATCATATGTATCATTTTGGCTATTTGAAAACTTAAGTTCATTTTTCAAATCTGAGCAAAATATTAAGTTGCATGTTGAATTACCCATTATTATTAATTACTATTAGTTATTTAGTACCATAAAGGACTACTATAAAAAAAAACATTGTCAAAAATATTAAATGGCTATCTTCTATCTTTTTAAATTGACCATCTTAGCCTATACAAAATTCTTTTCTTGAAAGAGAAAATATTCCCCTTGATTCATTTAATTATTAAGCACCTAGACATATCCAAAGCCCAAGAATATAAAGATAATAAAGAGAAAATCTCTGTTCCTAGGAGCTGAGGTTCTAAACAGGAAGGAGGATGCACACATATAGAATACTACCAAACCCAAGGTTAAGTGATAAAATAAGGAGACAATCAAATAGTGTTCCGGACCTAGCAGAAAATATATATTTAGGGTAAAGAGTGAAAAGTGTGTATTTAAGTACCTAGAAAATAAGATATATTAAATGCTGTGATTTCTGGCAAAATTGGAACTTACCACATCAACTATGAAATGGAGAGTTAAATTAGGTTCTTACATATATTATCAATTAAGAAAAACAGAGTATGGTATAATAGAATACTAATTCTGAATGAAATATTATCTTCCTTTGTGCCAGAGCCCACCGGCAAAGATCGAACAGTCCTGAGAGGGGGAGTGAGGATTAAGGAAAAAAGACAGAAGAAGAGAAAGAGTCAGGAGGACTGACAGTCAATACTGCAGTCCCGAGTTTATTCAGCACACCATATTTATACCTCATGACTAGGTGGGGATCCCAAGGAGGGAATCTGAAAATCCCTAATCCTTAGATCCCAAGTATACACAAACAATTGCTTACATTTACATAAGAAACCTGTTGCTAATTCTGTCTTCCTCCTTAAAACAATCAGCTCAATCCCTGAAGCCACAAAGGTGCTTTTCAAATGATAAGATTCACAAAGTATTTGCCAGCTATGCAGACATCCTGTTGAGTAAATAATCCCTTATCTGCCCCAAGGGCAATCATCAGGCAAATGGCTCCCAATACCTTTGTGATTCAGAAGGATTCAGTCCTTTTGAAGAGAAATTTTTCACTCAAAATCTAACCTTATAGTCAGCTCTTTGTTTTGCTTCTGTAGATATGCTTGCCACACAGGCTGAAGGGTAGGGTGACCTCAAAATTAACTAAAGGCTCATCTCCCTTTTTCATGTACTACCTAGGTAACAAATATATTGTCTGAGTTCCTGTCTAAAAAATCTTGTGCTCTGTGACTGCCTGTAACCCATAGTAACTCCCAAGCCACCTATAAGTCATATCAATTCCCATGGTCTATAACCACCTAAGGATAAATCAATCAATCAGCCCATGCCAACTGTAACTGTGTGGATAAGCCCAATAAAAGCAAGGTTGCAGCTGAGCTCAGGGCCCTGATTTTCAGAGTGCTAGCTCCTCTGGGACTGCCAGTGTAAAATACCTGACTTCTCCAATTCTCCAAGTGGGGCTTGGTTTCTCGCTGGTCTGATTTTTCTGCAATATTTCAGGGATGTTCAATTATCCAAGTTCATAATTATGTAGTCAAGTCCCTTTTCATAATTCTTTTTCTTCTGGGGCCAGGTCCCAGAGAAACATGTTCTAACTACTTGGCCCTGGCCCTGGCCATTTTATGCAAGGCTGACTGGTCCAAGAGTAGGCTCCCTGCTATATATCAATCTGTCCTGAAGATTAAAAAAGGTTTTATTTCTTTGAGTAACTGTGATGACTCTGCTGTAGATTAAAAAGATAAAAATTCATAACTTTTTGCTGCTGAATCCCCATACCAATTGGTATTTAGTCTTAAGAAAAAATCCACACCAGTAATTTCAACAGAGAATTTTATATGCAGATTTATTACTAAGTAGGTAACAAAGAACTGGAAAGGTGAAGAGAAAATACAAAGATATCACGAAGATATCACAGAGGTAGCAAATTTAGGAAGTAAGTCCTATGGGACTGGGGAAGTTAATAGAAAAGGCTGGAATTGTTATAAGTTAGAAAACATTCGATGTTTTCCTGACACTCCTGAGATGGTAGTGGTGAATAGGAGAATGCATAAGGAACACTGATGCTTAAAGTTGCAGGTGGATGAGGAGAATTCAGTTTCAAAATGCCTAAGTGTTAGAGTGGAGGTAAAGAGGAATCAGTGGTATTTTGGGAGTCAAGAACTGAGAGAAATGGAAAAAGTGATGCAACTTGAAAAACAAATTCTGAATCCAAAAATGAGATTTCTGAAGTAAACTCTTTTGGTAAATGAGAACTGGGCAGGAAATGACAGAAAGAATTTGTGACAGGATCAAAGGCTGATAGTAACTAAATAGCTGCCAGAGGAGTTGTATTTCCTGTGGCAATAAAATTCTCAAAGCTCTTGGTGTTTACCCCTCACAGAACAGAAACAGAACTGCCTAACCCCCCCATCCCAACTCACCCTCAAAATGGAAAACAGTTCCCAGAGAGGCTCTATAAGCTGAAATTTCAGGAACCCAGAGAATAAAATGAAAGCCTTTCTGGAAATTGAATATAGGAGTATGAGAAGATCTTGGCATCTGAGTATTAAATCCTAGCTCAGTCCATAGTATCTAACTGCAATACCTTGGAAAATTTCTTTACTCTTCTTCTTCAGTTTCATTTTTATAAAAGAAGGATTACAATAACCACTTTATAGATTGTTGTAGTGATGAAGCATATTTAGTAGAGTCTCTGGCTTTCCCTTAATGGTAGACCCAAATATTTCCACTAAAGGAGGAATCATGGTATGGATAATTCCATAGGTCGATAATATACTGAAGAGGAATTTTATTGAAAAAGCTGATCTTACAATCAGCTCTTTGTTTTGCTTCTGTAGATATTCTTGCTTCATAGGCAGTGGGACAGGGTGACCTCAAAATTAACCAAAGATTCATCCTTCCTTCTGCTTGTTTTGTCTAAACAACATATATAACTGCCTGTAACCCATAGCAACTCCCGCACTCTGTAACTGTTTGAGGACAAATCAATTAATCGGCCCATGCCAACTAAGCCCCATAAAAGCAAACTTGCATCTGAACTCAAGGCCCAGATCTTCAGAAGACTGGCTCTTCTGGGACTGCCGAGGTAACAAACCTGAGTTCTCCAACTCTCGGAGTGGGGCTTGTGTCTTGCTGGTCTGATTTCCACATTTCTGCAATAGTTTCATCATTGCCTGGTTCAGTCTCGTTCTGAAGTAGCCTGATTTCCTGTTTGTTCAATCATTCAACGTACACTTACTAGGTGAACATTTTGTGTCAGTAAAACTTGAATACCACAGTGAAAACAAGTCATAGCCCTGATGGTAAAGAACTAACCATGCAACTGAGGAGACCACAAGCAAGTACATGGACAATCACTGATGGTTAGCAGCAAGTCTATAGTGCTTTGTGAAGACAAGTTTTCATTAGGGTAGCTGAGCCAAAATTGTCAGCTCTCATATGGAAAACAAGAAATCTACATGCTAAATGAGATAGGATGTATAAAGTGCCTGATACATAGCTAGCAATCAAAAATGTGTGCTCCTTCATCCACTTTCTAGAGATGTGTCTCCAATTCTCATGAACCTATGATGTTTTCTCTTGTCTTTGGTAAACACAAGCTTTGTTTGACAGTTTCACTGTCTTTATATTTCATATGAAATAAGACCCTGACAAACACTCCATTTTCCAGAGTTGTTTCTGTGCACTGATCTCTCTCTGATATTTTTCTCACCTAAAGTGGGGATTTCCCTAAGAGCTTTTTACCAATGGAAAGGTCAGGAGGTTAATATGTGAATGTATGTAAGAATGTTGACTTCTGGCTTCCATGAGAGGACAGCATTTGTCTTCTTTCCAAAACAACTCAATCTGTGTAGAACATCAAAGCTTAGTGGGTCACTTTGTTGTGCTTAAAGTATCCCTGGCAATCTTGTTTGAGAAAAAGAAAACGTTTTCCTTCTGAAACTCGAATTACTCTAGAATGAGACTTTTCATATATCGTGTACATTGTAATGTGTCTGTAAGTTATCTCCAATCTGAGTTCACAAAAGGAAAATGTGGAAGTGTGTAGTTTTTAACAATTGCTTTCAGCTTTCATATCCTGACCAAGACCAGTTTTGATAATTACAACTCACTCTTCCTAAAATTCCTTCCCTATTGAAGTGAACATAATATATTCATTTGTTCTTATGAATAATGATGTTATATTATCTCTTGATGGCCTTTGGCCATTTTACACATGAATACAGTTATTTTAACACCAGCTAACTCATAGCACTATGATACACAAAACTACTTTGGATTCAGGTTCATTATCCTTCCATGTGGACTCTAGTCTTTAACTTTAAATAAATTTAACACTTCCTTAACTCATTGGAATGACAACTGATTTACTTAGTGGTCTACTAAATAAAAGTAAAGTTCTGAAATGAATGAGGAAAGAAAAAATGGGAAAGAAAATAAAGGTTGCAAATATGGCATGCTTCATCACAAGATTTTAAGAAAATTGTTCTATATTAAACAGACTATTTAATTTCAAGTACCAGTCACCCTTAAATAATGGTAATGGTAAAGGGTAAGTGTTGAGAATTTAGCTAAACTACAATAGTCTTCTCTTACTGCCTATTTCACTTTCCATAGTTTCAGGTGCCTACGGTCAACAGCAGTCTTAAAATATTAAATAGAATTGTAATAATTTTCTTCTTTTACATGTTTAAATTCAGTCAATTAAATAAGCATATATTCTGACACTGAAATTTTTACACGGCTTCTCCACAACTTCCATATTATTATTTTTTGTCTAAAATTTCATTCCATCTTGTTTTTAAAATCATTCAAATTACTCAATATTGAAGATAATATTTTCCAATCAGTGTTAATTTAGATTTAACTATGTGTTGACTAATTTCCTTACTCAGCTTTGCACTTTTGCATTTCTTTCTTAATTCAATTTTCTGTTTTATAAAATATACTTTTATTAGATTTTTCAGTGAGGATTGATCTGTGATTAGTAAGCTCTCTCAGTCTTTGCCTTATTTTCATTCTCATTTTTGAAAAAAAAATAGTTTAGTCTTGAATAGAATCTTCAGCTAACAGGTATTTTTTGCTGAGCATTTTCAATATATTATTCAATTATACCCTGGCTACTACTGTTTCTGATAAGAACTCTGGTGTCAATCTAATTGGTACCCCTTCCATATAGCTTGCCTTTTTTTTTTTTTCTCTCGTGGCTTGTTTAATGGTATCTTGTTCATTGAGGTTCTGCAAATTTATTATAATATATTCAGGATTCTATTTATTTTTAATCATCTAAAGAATTTTTAATTTATGGAAAATTCTTAGCCAGTACTTCTTTTCATATTATCTGTC
Source organism: Cynopterus sphinx (assembly GCA_030015415.1). Classification (NCBI taxonomy): domain Eukaryota; kingdom Metazoa; phylum Chordata; class Mammalia; order Chiroptera; family Pteropodidae; genus Cynopterus; species Cynopterus sphinx. The sequence goes on along the minus strand of CM057383.1, from coordinate 80,248,832 downwards.
CTGTTGTTTTCCATGTCTCAATCATGCTTTAATATTTTCAATCATTTTATTCTGTTCTCTGAATGTTTTTTTTGTAGTGCCATTTTAGGCTCATTAATTCTGTTTAGTTGTATCAAATATACTACTTAATACTTTCACTGTTTTCACAGAGTGGTTTATAATGTTTTTGTTACCTGTGAGCTGTTCTGTGCATTTTTTCTTGGAGATTTATAAGTACTCCAGATACTAAACATGTCTCTTCTACAAAGTTCTGCTTTTCTACTTACTGTAAGAGCTCCACAATTTTCAATAGTCCTAGACCAGTAATTTTGAATAGCTTTATTAAGGTAGAATTAACATGAAAATAAAATTCACATGATTAAAGTATATAATTTGATAAATTTGAAAAAATTTATACATCTGTAGAGCTGTAATCAAAATAATCAAAATAATTAACATATTCATCACCCAGAAGAGTTTCTTGTGTCAGTTATAATCCCTTCCTCCTGACCCAGATCCTATGGCCTCCTCCCCAAGTAACCTCTGATCTGCTTTCAGCCACTATAGATGAGCTTGCATTTTCTAGATCCTTATATAAATGGAATCAAAGATTATGTACTCTTTGTTGACACTTCATTGAATTCTAATTATTTTAAGATTAACCTATGCTGTTTTTTTTAATCAATAATTGGTTTCTTTTTATTTCTGAATAGCATAACATTATATGACTGTACTACAGTTTATCAATTCACCTGCTGTGGACACAAGCTGTTTCCAGTTTGGGGCTATTATAAATAAAACTGCTATGAACATTCTTGTACAAGTCTTTGTATAGATCTATGCTTTCATTTTTCTTGGGAAAGTATCTAGGAATGAAATATTAAGGTAATAAAGAAGCTATATATTTACATTTTTAAAATTTCCAAACTTTTCCTAAGTGGTTGTTCAATTTTATATTCTTATTAACAGTGTATGAGGGTTCCAATTCATCCACATACTCATCAACACTTGATAAGTACAGTCTTTTTTATTTTAGCCATTCTAGTAACAGTATAACCATATTAATTGTGGCTTAATTTGCGTTTATTTCCTTAACAACTACCTGTGAGTGGGGAGGGGGGTGATCATAAAACTATAGCCCCAGTAATTGTTTGCACTTTTACAAGTCCACACACAGCTTCTAGCAAATCATCACAATTACCATTTAAGTGATCCTACCAGAATTTATGGCTCCAGTGGTTTCTGTTATAGGTAAACAGACTTTGGTTTCTGTATCTATCTGGATATGTCTGTCTCTCCAGAGTTTGTGGTGGCAGTTTGCCCTGAAACTTCAGTTTGCTAATAGGTCCAAGAAAAGTCATCAATTCCAGTGTGTCCAGCTTTTTCTCACTGTGAGGATGGGAATGATGACTTCCAAGCTCATTACATGTCAGGGTGGAAACTAGATGTCTAAAGAAAAGTTTTTAACTAAAGTTTTCAACCAAAATTTAATTTATTTGATAGATCATGGGTTATTTGGGTTATCTTTTTTGCTTTTGTTAGCTTTGCTAGTTTGTATTTTCAGGAAATGTACCCATTTAATTTAAGTAGTTATATCTATTGGCATAACAATTGTTCATAATATTCCCTTAATATATTTTAATATCTGTAGAAACTGTAATTATGTCACTATCTCATTTCTCATATTAATGATTTGTATTATCTTTATTTCCAGATAACTTTGGCTAGGGGGTTGTTGATTTTATCCTCTCGTATAATCAACATTTTCTTTTACTGATTTTCTCTATTTGGTTTCTGTTTTCAATGTTATTGATTTTTTCACTTTGATTATTATTATTTTCTTTCTTTTGCTTAACTTAGGTTGCATTTGCTTTTCTTTATCTTAATAAGCTTCTTAATAAGGTAAAAGTTAAAATCATTAATTTAAGAATTCTTTTTTATAAATTCTTTTTTAATAAATTTTTTTAGTACTATAATATTTTCTCAATACTATGACTTCAACTGCATACCACACATTTTAATATGTTGTTTTAATTCCCATTTAGTTCAAAACATTTTTAATCTCTTATTGTTTCTTTAAATTTTGGATTAATAAAAATGTCATTTAGTGGTTTTGTTTTTATTTTTGTTTCTTATTGAAATATAATTAACATGTCATCATATTAATGTCAGGTGTAATAATTGATATTTGTATATATTGCAAAATGATCACTACAATAAGTCCAATTGACATTCATCTTACATAATTACAAACTTCTTTCTCATGATGAGAACTTTCAAGGTTCACTCCTCTAGCTATTTTCAAATATGCGATATATTCTTGTTAGCTATAGACACCATGCTGTACATTATGGCCTCATGACTTATTCATTTTATAACTGGAAATTTGTACCTTTTGACCCCCTTCATTTATTTTTCCCATTCCTCATTTCCCACCTAAGGCAACCACCGGTTTCTTTATCATATCCATGACCTCAAGTTATTTGCTTTTTTTTTAATTTAGATTTTTAATCTTTTTTTTTTTTTAGTTTAAATATTGTGGTTTTTCTTGTCATCTTTCTATTATTGGTTACCGATTTAATTTAATTTAGTTCAGAGAACATACTTATAAGACTTGACTTTTTAAAATGTATTCAGACTTGTTTTGTGACCTCAAATAATGTCCATCTTAATAGTGTCTTGCTTGCATTTGAAAAGTATCTGCTATTTGATGGAGCATTTTATAAATGACCTTGGTCAGTGGTATTCAAGTCTTTATATTCCTATGATTTTTCTGTCCACTTGTTTTATTAATTATTGCAATAGAGTGCTAAAATGCCCAACAATAATTGTGAACTTGTCAATTACTTTCATTTCTACCAGTTTTTGCTGTATTTATTTTGGAGCTCTATTGTTAGGTACACAAAACATTTAGGAATCTTATGTCCTCTTGAGAAATGGACCCTCTATAGCATCATGAAATTACTACCTTTATCCCAGGTTATGTTCTTTGCTCTGAAATCTAATTTGTCTAAAATTAAAATAACAAATCCATCTTTCATTTGATCAAGGTTATTGTGGAGTATACATTGTGGCTATCATTTTATTTTAATCTAGTTGTATCTTTATATTTGAGGGGTTTTTGTAGGTTTCTTATAGGTAATATATACCCCTGCCCTGCTTTTAATCTAATCTGACAATCTCTATCTTTTGATTAGGATGTTTATTTAGATCACTTAAATTTAATGTGAGTTTTAAATATTTGTATTTAAATTTGTATTGTAAATAGTTCTGTATATGAATTCCATCTGTTTTTTGATCACTTTTTCTCTTTTTCTGCCTTCTTTTGAACATTTTTTTATTATTTTTGTTTCATCTCCATTTTGGCTTAATAGCTATAAATTTTATGCTATTTTAGTTGCTCCTTTAGGATTTATGTCATGCATTTTTAATTTATCACACTTTATATTTATGTGATATTTTGACATTTCTTTTATAATATAAAAACCTTAAAGAAGTTCTTTAAAAAACTTCTTTACAGAAGGTCCAATTCTTCCTGCCCAGCCTTTGTACTTTTGCTTTCATACATTTTACTTACACTATATTATGATCCCAATATATTATTTTTTTTCATTTAAAAGGTTAATTATCCTTTAAAGAAAAATTATTTAAAGACAGAAGTCTCTATATTTACCCATGTAGTTAACATTTCTTCTGTTTTCCCTTTCTTTGTGTAGATATGTCAGGTTTCCATCTGAAATAATTTACCTCTGCTTAAAAGACTTCTAATATGTCTTGCACTGAAGTTTTCTGTGTGAAGAAATGCAAATTGTGTGTGTAAAAAATGTCTTTTTAAAAAAGTCTTTTTAAAAACTTAAAGTCTATTTGTCAATTTCAGATAAAAAAAAAAACCCCTCACTATTGGAATAAAGAGTTTAATACAGTATGCAAAATGTAAGCCTCTCGTGACATTTTCACTGGGATAAAATGGGATTAGCTTTGTAGTTCTTGTGATCTTCACAGAGAATGCAATTTTAGTTTCACTGGTGATTTCAGCTGCTTTAAGAGTGCTGTCTTCTTTAACAAGAGTCTGTTGTCATCTTCCACACTCAACACCAGTTCATTTGTCTTTGCTTTATGTTCATGATGAATAACAGTTTTAATTTCTGAATGGTGGTGGCAGGTGGGTCCTTAAAGGGACATGTTATTTTAGAAATAGTATCAATTTCTTTAAACCTTGGTCCAAACTACCTCCATGATACACTATAGGCTTGAAATTGTGATGCTCAAATGAAGGAATGAGGTAAACTGTAATGGTCATTTCTTTGAAAGAAATTCTTTCAAACAAGCCTTTTTACTCATAGATAGATAACTTATGGAATTTCTCACATATATGCACAAGAACTCTGTTAATATATCTTGCATGTCTCATTTTACTCTGAGACTCAGCAAGTGAAGCCTGTGAGTAGTCAAAATTAGTATCCCAATAATTTTTTTTTGAAGAATATTTTTGATGGTTAATAGAATTCTAGGCTAGCAGGGCTTTTTTTCCTTTCAGTACTTTAAAGATGATGTGCTTCTATTTTTGTTGTTGTTTTTTCTGTTGTTTCCCATGAGAAATCTGCTGTCATCCATATTTTTGTTATTTTGAACATAATGCATATACTTTCCAAGGGATTTTGACATCTTTTATTACTAATTTTAAGAAATTTGATTGTGATGTGACTTGATATAGTTTTCTTCATGATTCTTGTACTTGGAGTTCATTGAACTTTTAGATCTGCATGTTTGTAATTTTCGCCAAATTTAGATATTTTTTAGCTATTTTTTCTTTAAATACTTTTTCAGTTCCCTCGTCTTAGGAAACTATTTGTGTATTTGGCTTATTGACTTTGTCTCACAGCTCACTGATACTTTTTTACTTTTAAGTATTTTTTTTTTATTTCATTATAGTTTCTACTATACTGTCTTCAAATTCACTAATATTCCGTGCTCTATTGCTTAAAGTTGTTAACCCTACCCAAAGTATTTTTTTTACTTAGAAACTATAATTTTCATCTCTTGAGGTATGATTTGTTCAGTCTTTTCTCCAACTCTTTTAACATAAGAAGTGCAGTCATAATTAATCCTTTTAAAGTCCTTTTTTTGTTACATGGGAATAAAGCAAAATTCAATTTAGGGTTAATTTCCCCCACTACAGGTACCTCATTAGTTACTGGGTTTTTCACTCTGTTTGTTGGGAATAAACATTATTCCTAGTCATATGTGAGCTCTAGGCACTCTTCCAACTACTTATTTGGGATATCCTTTCTCCATACTTTGGGTCATTTCCTCACATGCATGTGTTGATTAGAACTGTATGTGTATTTTAAAAGGTATCTCTGCTGATTTCAGGAGTTTTCTCTCTGTGTAGCTCTCTTATTTGTTCTTTTTCTTTTCTTTTCTTTTTTTTTTTTCCTTTTTTTTTTTTTTTTTACCTACAAACTCTAGCTGCTTTAGCATCTCCAAACTTTCAGATCTGTCTCGTCAAATCAGGGAGGAGGTTTCCCCCTTCCTGAATCTTGTCCTGGAAACTTTTCCCAGGCAATATATTGAAGCAATCATGTGGCTCACCTGTTTTCCCCATGCCTAAAGATCAACATCTTTAATTGCCTAATGCCCAATGTCTTGAGAGTCTTTCATTTATATATTTTATCTCTTTTTAGAGGTTGCAGGTAGAAGGGTAAAATTGTCGCTGTTATTCCATGTTGGCCAAATGAAGAAGGCTTCTCAGAGTACTTTCATGTTAATTATTTATCAATTTGGTATAACTGCACCGTGTTTAATTAAATTTAAACTTACACCAGTGCCTTCCATGGACTAGGGTTAATTTTGTGGAGATGACTTTTTCTCACCCTGTTAGATTCTTGAGAAGATGAACAAAAAGAGATGTGCACTTCAACTTCCAAGGATGGTGTGCAAAGATGGGTTTTTTTTTCAGTTTACTTTTCAAAACTGAAGCAGTTCTTTGATAATACCATCAAATGTGGCTTTAGTTTGCAATTTGGAAAAATCATTTTACTTAAGTTTGCAGCTGGTTTTATAAGTTTCTTTATAACTTATAACTTTATAAGTTATATTCCATGTAATATAACTCTTTTTATAATCTATTGTTTTGTTTTGATTTCTTCTCTGCCTTTAACATCAAATGTATCATTTTTATACCAGAAACAATGCTATGCTCATTTTGGAAAAATTTTATTTAATGGGAGAAATCTCTGTTCTTCGAAAATGACATGGAAATTTCTAAGGGTCCATACTATGTTTTTCAGAGTTTTATAAGACAGGTCTAGGGTTAGGTACTTTCAGAAAATTCCTTACTATATTATTTTTTGCTTTTTAAGAAGATCATCACACTTTATTATCCAAACACATAAATCCTCACATTCCTTCCTGGTCTTGTTCACTATGTACATTTGGAATAGTCTTTAGAGTGTAGTATTTAAATTACTATCATTCTAAGATACAGATACATCTTTTATGGTTTGTTTTTGTGATGTAACTCATATAGTGACAACAAAAGGTATATTCATTAGGCACAACTATAGCATATAAATGATGTAAAAATAGGCTATGCACTTTAAACTTCACCCTGATTATTGAATATTAAAGAAACTAATAAATACAGTCCCAAATCACTCACAATCCTTCAGAAAATAGTAATTAAAATAGGGAATAATATATTTCTCTAAAAATATAACCTTCATTTAAAATGTATAATGTTCTTGTGTGAACTTATCTCATCACCTTTTCTTCTAAAATTGCCAAGAGCCTGCTGAGTACTCTATAGCCTTACAGAAATTCTGATTGGTACATTAGCCACATTTTAATAAATGCTGCCTTAGAAAATTCAGTAAAACTATAAACTCTTTCATAAAAATTGCACAAATATTCCTGACATCCATTTGCAGATGTCAGGCTAGGAATCACTCTTACTGCTGTTTACTTCAATTAGAGCACAGATCCTCAAATGAATGTGCTATGGCCCAGATAACAGTATTTTTTGCCCCAAAGCCCCAAATTTCTGAAGAAGGAACTGCCTGAGGTTACCTTTTCAAGATCCCTTATTAATATCTCTAAGTGCAGGAGGACATGTTTCAAAGATACCTTTGAAAGACTTCAAGAAGTTAATTGTCCTCCCTACCAGACACATTGTAGTACTGCTGATGATTCATGAAAATTCTGCCATTCCAGGTAATAAAGCAGCTAATGCTTTTTCCAGGTAGGAAGAAAATTAAAAGGAGGTCAGAAAATTCAGCTCATCATTGCAATATTTACAACATGATACCATGAACTTCTAGAACTTCTAACTCACTATCTCACAGCTGAATAAATTAACATATCCTGGTTATAATGGGAACTTTCTAAATCTTTATTACTTGTTGACTTTTTAGAACAGTATGAATAAAGTGTATATGTATTAGCACAGATTTTTCCCATTGGTTTCTTTCAAAGTGTAAAACTGTCTTGGTATGAATAAGAAGGACTGAAACATTTTAAATATTCACAAGCAGCAGGCACCATGTTCCAGAGCCTGGGGACATAATAGAGACAAACAGAACCATTCTATTTTAACTAATTCAAGAAAGTATCTGAAAGATGCACATAGGATATAAAAGACTTAAAAATAGAATAACATAGCAAGTAAATGAGATTGGAGCTGCTGGGTTGAGAGAAGAAAGTTCTGGTTAATTGGTTTAGTCAGGCCTTAAACTTTTGCTTTGGAAAACGCCTTGGATTTAGGTCAGATCTGTGTCCTAGCTCAGCTCTACAATTATCATCTATATGACCTGAGGCAAGTGACTTATATCCCCTGATTCAATTCCTGAATAAATGATATAAGCTCCTATGACAGTTATTGGAGATGCTATTTTTAAAAATAAAATAAAGGCACCTGGAGTCTAAGAAGATAGATTTAAGTCTTGGCTCTGATATGTCTAAATTATTGCCTTTGAATATGTGGCTTAACCTCTGAATAAAAACAAGAACAAGAACCTGTTCTATCTCCAATAACACTATAAAACAATTACAAATTTAGGTCACAATCTTTGAAAGACAGTGTTCAAATTCAGTACAATTTGGACCAAATGCAGGAAAGATGTTGAGAACAGACTTATGTCTTTGTAGAACTCTGGTAGTACCCCAAATCCACCTAAAGTGGGTACAAAATTGATCTAACAAACATAACTGATTCACTGTTTAAGTTAGCATGATCTAGGAGCCTGGGCAAAAAGTTCACTGAGCTAGGGTATAGAAGAAACAAGACATGAAGAGAATTTACTTAGACTTGCCATCTTTCAGTGAAGTACGCTGTCAGTGAGGCAGGGTAAAAGGCAGGGGGTAGTGGCAGTCCATTTTGTAATATATAGAGAGGTTAATACTAGAGAGTCATTTTAAAGGCTAGTGAGATACATAGTTTTGCTGTTAGGCAAATCACCATGTCTGTTTCAGATATCACTTATCTTTAAAGAGAGACTAATTTTCTACAACTGGTATTTAAGGGGGAAATAATGCAAGGGAAAAGGAGAAGGAACAAGCTGGAGCAGTAAGCAACTTTAATCATTGACTATGTGGGTCATGGGGTCTTTCAGAAGACTCCATGTTATTAAACTGATCCATAAATTCAATACTATGTTGAATGATGATCCCAAAAGCATTTGTTAGAAATTGAAAGCTGATTCTATAATTTACATGAAAAGAAACTATAATAGCCAAAACAGCTTTGAAAAAAAGCAACAAATTTGAAGAATTTACCCTGCTTAATTTCAGAAAGCAACACTAGTCAAAATAGTATGGTATAGCTGTAAAGAGAAATTAACCAATGAAACAGATTAAAGAGTCCAGAAATGGACCCACACATGTATGGTAAATTGATTTTTGACAAAGTTGGCAAAGAATTTTAATGACAAAATAAATAGATAAATAAAGTGTTGACTAATTGTGTAAGAACTGTAATCAATATGGATTCCTTACACCCTTGCACAAAATTTAAATAAAAATGTATCATAGATCTAAACATAAGAGCTAAAATTATAAAATTTCTAGAAGAAAACATGGGAGAAAATTTTAGTTATCTTCACTTCAATAAATATTTCTTAAATATGATACAAAATCACAAACAAGAGAAATTGAATAAATTGAATTTTACAAAATTAAAAATTTTGTATTTCAAAAGACACTGTCAAGAAAATGAAAAGAAAAGCCACAAGCTGGGAAAAAATGTTTATACAACATGTATCAGACAAAAGATTTGTATCTAGAATATATAAAGAAGTGTTGCAACTCAATGAGAAGAAAAAAGTCCTAATGAAAAATATGGGCAAAAGACTTAAACAGATGCTTCACTGGAGACAATATAAACATGGCAAATAAGCACATATGAAAAAGCTCAACATCATTAGTCATTAGGGAAATGTATATGTTAAAATCACACTGAGGTCTATGGTCATGCCACCCTGAAGAAGCCCAATCCTGTATGATCTCGGAAGCTAAACAGGCTCAGGCCTGGTTAGTACTTGAATGGGAGACCACTTAGGACCAGGTGCTGTAGGCATAATAAACAAACAAACAAACAAACAAATAAATAGAAATAAAACCACAGTGAGATACCACTTGTTAGAATAGCTAAAATAGCTAAAATTTAAAAAAACTGATCATACTAAATGCTGTCATTATGTAGAACAACTGGAACTCTCACATATTGCTTGTTGGAATGTAAAATTGTACAGCCTCATTGAAAAGTAGTTTTGTAGTTTCTAAAACATACACCACATATCTATGACCCTTCCATTATACTCCAAGTGTTTAAAAGAAATACAAGCAGATATCCACACAAAGACTTGCAAATGTTCAAGAAAGTTTTATTTGTAATAGCCAAAGACCGGAAACAGCTCATCAAAAGGTTAATGGTAAACAAATTGTGGTATAGTTGTCCCAACTTATCTGCAGGGGGATATGTTCCAGGACCCCGAGAAGATGCCTAAAACCCCAGATTGTACCGAGCCCTATATATACTGTTTTTTTTATACATACATAACTGTGATGAAGCTTAATTTATAAATTAGACAGAGTAAAAGATTAACAACAGCAATAATAAAATAAGAATTATAACAATATACTGCAATAAAAATTATGCGAATGGCTTTGGGGGTCATTATTAAGTAAAACAAGGGTTACTTGATCATAAGCACTATGATCCCATGACAGTCTATTTGATAACTGGGAGGACTGCTGAGTGACTAACTGGAGGGTAATACATACAGCATGTATACACTGGACAAAAAGGTGATTCATGTTCTGGTAGGACAGAGCAGGACAGCATGAGATTTCATCACACTCCACAGCATGATACACAACTTAAAACTTTTACATTGTTTAGTTTTGAAATTTTCCATTTAATGTTTTGAAACCATGGTTTACCATAGGTAAATGAAACTATGGAAAGTGAAAACATTTATGGGTAATTGAAACTATGGAAAGTGAAACCATGAATAAGGGGCGGAGGGGAGGACTACTGTAGGTCCATAGAAAGGAATACTACACAATAAGAAACATGAAGTATTGATTCATGCAATAACACAAACAAATCTCAAAATATGTATGAGCTGAGTGACTGAAAGAAACATAAGAAAGTAGTATATGATTTTACTTATTGAAAATTCTAGAACATACAAAGTAATTTATAGTGCCAAAAAGCATATAATTGGTTGACTGCAGATGCTGGGGTGGAATGGGATGGGGCACAAAAGGGAGAGTTTACAAAATGGCGTGAGGGAATTCTTAAGGACATTAGATATGTTCATTAGCTTAATTGTGATTATGGTTTTAGGCATGTATCATATGTCAAAATTTATCAAATTGTGCACTTTATTAAATATCACATGCCTCCATAAAGCTGAGAAAGGAAGTGGTATTCTGAGTAGATAGCTCTCAAGGTCTGTGAAACACATTTTAGATAATTTTATAAACTTAGGTAATTTATAACAATTTGATAATTCATAACTATACCTATTGCTGATCATTTCAAATGCAAGAGAATTTATTGAAAATTTTCTTTCCTTTCCTCTCACCTTTTTCACCTTGGATTAAGCCCTGTTTGACACACACAATAAAAATTCAGAGTACCTTCTGGTGGTTGAGAGAAGTTTCATTATTAGTGATCCCTGCTGTAGTTGTTCATGACAAGCTAGAGTTACACAGAAGTGTTTCTGACCCTTTCTAAATTGAAAGACAACACAAAGCCTCATTTTTCTAATATACAACAGCCCAGGATCACATATATGTCATAATAAATATGAGATAAACTTAACTATTAAAAGTAAACTATCAGACTTGGAAAATAACCTCCAATATATCCTGTCCATAAAAAATGCATTTATAGCAGTCATTTAGAAAGACTGAAAGTTAAAAAATAAATGGGCCGACTCATACTAGGAAAATACACACACACACACACACACACACACACACACACACACACACACACAAGCACACAAGGAAACTGGGAGTTAAATGTTGATATTAGCCAGGATTTAAAATGAAAAAAATGAGAAAACATAGGGCAATTGATACTAAGAAAGCATAAATTATTATAAAATTTGCTGCATCATACAACAGTATCATCATTCAAAATGACAACCAAAACAGGAAAAACAACGAAAAGTAGAATAATATTAAGGTACTTTTAATTGACTTCACTCAGCACATAAAAAATTATGTACATAATAAAAATTAGTAACACCGTAGAGAAGAATTTCTCAAAGCATGGTCCAAGGATCACTTGCAGCAAACTTTGCTAGGATTCTTATAAATTAATGTATATTCCAAGATCCTACACCAGCCTATAGCATCAGATATTCTAGGAGTGGTTCTGAGAAATCTGCATTTTAGCAATCACTTTAAATAATTCTTACAGGGGATATAAATTATGTACTTAACATAGAAGTAACCAAAGTGTCCTACAACAGACAATTGGATAAAGAATCTATGGTACATATATACAATGGAATATTATTCAGCCATAAAAAGAGATGAAATACTGCCATTTGTGACAATGTGGTTAGGCCCTGAAATAATCATACTAAGTGAAATAAGCCAAATGGAAAAAGTTAAAAACCGCATGATATCATTTATATGTGGGATATAAAACTAAAAGCAACAAATGAACTGGACAAACAGAGACACATGGACATGGACTATAGACTAGTGGTTACCAGAGAATAGGGGAGGAGGGAGTAGCGGGGAAGTAGATGGGGAAAAGGGGTCAAATATGTAGTGACGGGAAGAAATTTAATTATGGGCGGTGAACACACAATGCAACATATATAAACCTTATTGTTAAACTGTACACGTGAAAATTACTAGATTTGGCTAATCAATGTCACCATAATAAAAATTAATTTAAAAATTATATACTTAATAAGGTAGTACTAATTGAATATACACTAAAAAGTATATAATTTATAATCAAATGACCATAGAATATTTATAAAAATTAACCATAAAGTGCCATTAAATCAAAAATAGATAGAATAAAGACCACATTCTTTTCAATTATTTTAAAATATATATAACAGCTAGATTTAATGTTTTCAGAAAGAAAAAAAAGATACTCTGATCAGCTGAAAATTTAAAACTCTCTCATAAGCAATTTGGGTCAAAGAGAAAAATCAAAACCAAAGTGTAGAAAGTTTAGAAAATAAAATCATAGAGATGTACACAAAAGGATCTATGGAATGTAATTAAATAGGGTATGAGACATATACATAACATAAATACTTAATTTCTAAGCAATAAAGATAATACTAAATAAAGTCATAGTTCACCTCATTAAATTGGGGGTGTAATAACAAAATAAAACCAAGGAAAACAGAAGAAAGCCCTTAGTAAAGATAAGAGGTTAATGGATTGAAAAGAATTCATGTTGCATATAACATAATAAACACTAAAGCTGTTTTTAAAAAATAGTACAGTACATACCTGACATAATCAAGAACAAAAGATGACATTTGATTCCGTTTACATAGAAGTTTTACAGAATCTAAAGAATAAAAAGAATTTATTGAAAAAAGATGGACAAATATAGAGGACAATCCTGCGACAGCCAGAAGGGAGGGGGATTGAGGGACTGAGAGAAAGGGGTGAAGGGCTAAAGAAGTACAAGTTAGTAGTTGAGATGTGGTCATTGGGATGAGGAGCATGGCAGAGGGAATGTCATCAGCAGTAATGTAAGGACTACGGGTAGAGCCAGAGAGAAGATAGACTGATCGAGGAGATCATTTCATAAACTATATAAATGTCTAACCAATTTCCTGTATACTTGAACCTAATAATAAAATAAAATGCCAAAAAATATTTTAGAAAGGGTAAAACTAGAGACAGCCTATTAATTATTCCCTGGATCTGGAGGTGGGAACACAAATTAACTACAAATGGGCATGAAGAAACTTTTCGGAGTAATAATTGCACAAATTATAATTACTAATAATTACTAAATTGTATACTTACATTAGATAAATTTTGTTTTATGCTATATCTGTACTGCAATAAAACTCAAAATATGATAATAAAAAATCTTACCTACTGTAGTAATAGAAAAGATAGAATACTTAAAAACATGATGGTAGATTTTACAAGGGACATTGGCTCTTATATGGATAAAGAGATATGATTTGTTCTTGGATAAGGGAAGGTTATGAAATATCCTTAAATGTATCTATAGATTTAATGCAATCTCAACAAAAAGTAAAAGTTTTATTAGATAATCACATTTAATTGGGCAAATTACAATTGTTCATTAATGTTTGGGATGACTATTTAAGGAGGGATAAAATTAAGTCCCTACTTCATACCCAAAACTATAATAAATTCCAGAAGGAGAAAAAAAGGGAGAAGATTTTATGTGACTTGAAGTAGAGTGTGTAGCTCTAAATTCAAGCATACATGTGTTCACAGTGTGTTGACAGAATAACAAAGAGGCCAGCAGAACTGTGGTAGAGAAAATAAAGGAAGAATAAGAGCAGAGGAAGTCACAGTTGTAATAGGAACCAAGTATTGTAAGGCATAGGAGGTTATAGTAAGAATTTTGACTTTTTTAAAAGAGTATCATGAGAAAGTAGTGGAGAATTTTGAGATATGATACAACTTACTTTTCAAAAAGATCATTCTGGATAGACTTCACAGATGCAATAGCAGAAATAGAGAAATTGGTTAGGTGATATGGCAATAACTCTGAAAAGAAATGATGGTGGCTTAAAATAAAAGAATTGCAGGATCAAGGTAATAAAATGGAAGAGATTATGACATTCTGGACATTAAGTTGTTACTGACATGGGATGAGATTTTGAAAGCAGTATAAACCTAATGTAAGGTGGGATCAGTACATTTTGCATATGGGAAGAAAGAGAATCACAAAGGCAGACTGTGGTAGCCAGCCTCCAAGATGGTTCCCAATAATCCCCACCTTCTGGTATTCATACCCTTGTGTAGTCCCCTCCTACATTAGAGTATGCCAGAATGACAGTATGCCATTTCTGAGATTATTATAAAATACATTGCAGCTTCTGCTTTCATATTTCTCGCTCAGATCATTTGCTTTGAAGGAAGACAGCTGCCATGTTATGAGAAGCCTGAGTGGTAAGAACAGAGGTGTCCAATCAGTAGCTGCCAAGGAACTGAAGCTTTGTGCTAACGGCTAGCTGAGTGAGATCGAAAATGAACCCTCTGGTTCCAGACAACCCTCCAGATGTCTGCATCCTAAGCTAACATCTGGGCTGCAACCTCCTGGGAGACCTTGAGCCTGAACCAACAAGCTAGAATCATGACCCACAGAAACTTTGAGATATAAAGGCTGTGCTGAGCCACTAAGTTTTGGCGTAATTTGTTATGTAGTAATACGTAACTAATACAGAGCTGCTAAATCTATTTTCTGGGCACTTTGTCCATTTTTATAAAAGTTTGTTTCCTTGTATCTGGAAACTATATTCTGGGCCATCTCACTCTATGTCCTGCTTCAAATTTATTCCATTGTTGCATTTTTTTATTTCAATAGCTATATACACACACACACACACACACACACACACACATATACATACATACATACATACATACATACATACATACATACATACATACATACATATATATATATATATATATATATATATATATATATATATATGTATATTACTTCTTTTGTATCTTGTTTCAAACTTTCTAGTTCTTTTTAAATAAAGCCATACCTTCATTTAGGCTTTCAACATCTTAACAATACTTATTTTGATTTTACTGTCAGACTGTTATAATATTAAATTCATCTGGATTAATTTCAACTTCTGATTGTTGGTAGTTTTTTGAGTTTGGGGATCTTCATTTTCAGCCTTATTTTGAATGGGAAGTGTGGGTGGTTGCTTGCTTAACACATACTCTTTTTTACCTCCCCATCTTTTTCCTTTCCATCCACAAAACTAGTTATATAGTTAGCTCGATCTGGGCTTCTGGGTCACTGAGCCAGAACCATGGTTTAAGTGGGCTTTTTGAGGTAACTACCCCATGATAATATTGAGACTGTAGTAGACCAATTCCTAAAGCCAGAAAATGCCTTTATTCACATTCTTAGAAAGAAACTCTTCAAATCCTCCTGCTTCCTAGGACCCTCAGCTGAGAGCAGCAATAGCCTGTAGCATCAGTTCAGAGTAGTGTCTTTCAGTCTCTTCTTATGTGTTGGTGGTTACAAGGAGTCTCACTCTGGTGTCTTGTTTCAAGCAGTGGGCATGATACCTTCATCTCAAGTGAGTCCTTTTGGTTCCTCTTATCACAGGAGCTCAAATCTTAGCTTGATGTTTAACAAAAAAAAAAAAAAAAAACCTAGTTAAATAACAAATAAAGCTGCCACCATCCATGTTTAAAGCCCTTCCTGAGGATAAAGTGGTTAGAAATAAGTCTGTGCTCATTGAAAACATAATTTCATGCCTTCTAAGTAATCCTCACAAGTTATGCAAAGGAGGGCCTTTTTACTTAACACATACCTGCTGTGAGGGGTCCTTTAAAACTTCAAAATTGCACAATGTTCTTATCCTGTGAACAATGCAAAGCCACATGCAGTGCCCTTAACAATTTGTATGAGCATATTGTCTATAGATGAGGTTTTCAAGCATAAAAAAGAGAAAGTACATTTTTTTCTTCCCCTCTTTTGGCAAGTCTTACTTAAGTTTCCATGTTAAAATGTGCTTCCAAGAGTCATCACAGTGGTCCATAGCAATCATACTTTAATGCATGAATGCATAGCTTTTTGCATTTTATCAACCGCTTGTGTTCATCCATGTGTCCATCCATTTTCATCTTTGAATTAATATTCCCATAAATGATATATTAATAAGATTTTAGATGTCATTGGAAAGTGTGACGTCCAATGAACATTAGAAGAGGTTCTTATATGTAAGGAAATTGTGTGTGTGTGCTTTTGTATATCTGTGTGTGTTTGGTTTTAATTTAAATCATGTCATTCTCTATAATGTTTTTCATTAAATACCTGAAATCTCGAAAGGCAAGCCTACAAATATTCCCCAGGATGCAACGATGCCAAAAAATAATCAAGACCCAGCCATGGGGAGGAGTAGTGATTTATGATTGCTCAGGATGATGGACTGTACAATGAGCCCCTGGATGGAGGTAAGCTGTCTATGCCTGACTTCACTCCTGACCTGTATTCCATGTGCATGCTTCCACTTACTCATCCTTCTATGCCAAGCTTCTGTGGCACTTTCTGCCTATGCATTTCTCTGATCCTCACTACAGCAAAATCAATCATTCTTTCTTATGAATTTCTATAGCACCACATGCATACCTGTATTCTAGGTACATTAAATTCTCTATTTGAATATACCATTACCCTTTAAACTGAACACACATCTCAATGGCTAACTCCTTCAAGAGTCAGCAAAGGAGTTGCTTGCTATGGGAAGTTCCCTGACTCTCCCAGAGACACAGATTCTCCTTCCCCAATGTTTCCACTACTCTTGATAATAACTTCAATTATAGCAATTATTATAATAAATGGTTTGTATGTCTTCCTAACTAACTCATCTCTTGAGGAAGAGAATATGATTTTTTTATCTCTTGTCAGTCTTCAAAAAATATAAACTAGGTCTTCAAAATATATTTATTTTATATAAGAATTAAATACGCATGTACATACATATCACAAAAAGAAGAAACTATTTTTATTTTTTTACATCCTGTGTTTTTGATAGTGCCTGATATATCACAGTGATATATAAGAGGTGATCAATAGATGTGAGTAGGGTTAAAATAAAGAGAATTCACTCTTCCTTTTATGAGGTTGCTATTGTTGGAGTCTTTCTAAAAGGTATATTATATGGGTCCCAGGTAGTGCCCAGACTGAATACTAACCTTGTACGCATAAATTATATGTTCTACTATTGAAGAGTGATTTAGAACATGCCTTCTTTTCCCAATTTATACAGTAGACGAAATCTTCCTAACCATGGTAGTGAAAATATGTGACAGTGTTCTTAGCAATGACAATGTAGAAACTCAAAGGATTGAGTCACTCATAAGTTTCTATCTAACTCTAGTATTGTACAATTGAAATTTACCAAAAAGTAAAACCAAAATGTTCACACACACACACACACACACACACACACACACACACAAACAGGTAAATATATAAAATGAGGTAAATATATAAAAACATATAAAAAGCTCAAAGTATACATCTTTGAAAAAAATTAGCTGACATTTATTGGAATGGACATTTGTTTCTAAAAATGGAAGCAAGTTCAGTTCTACAGAATGCTACATCTGGAAGGTTGCTATGATCAAAAGTTTACTATATTGGTGTAAAGCTCTGATGTATTGTATTTATTAATATAGTTGGAGAGTCAACACAGAAACTTGCATTTTACTACTATTTTAGATTTGCTATACATGAATATACATGCTCATCAAGACTTCACTGGTCATATAATTTTCTTTAGCTACCCAATTGTATAATGATATTATAGACCTATATTCTCTCCAATAACTTTATCAAGTCTGAAATGTAGATTCTAAACTTCACACTATCTAATCATTACCTCCTAATCTCATCAAAATATCTCAGACATTGACTCCAACTTCTTTTTCATTACCCGTCGCATCTCTCTTTTTTACTTCTACCTGGTTAACCACTCTCATTTTTTTTTCTACATTATCCTAACTTGAAAAATCTCAATTCTGTTCATATCAAATTTTACTTTCTCAGAGTCATTATTTGAAGTGGCTGACCATGGGTAGAGGATAATAAAACACTATTCTGACTGATCTTCATTGGAATTCATGACCATCAATTTGTAAATGGGCACATACCATAGCCTGGCTCTTCTATTATACTTTCTTAACATATGAACTCTCCCACTTTACAAAATAACCTTTTCACAACTTTTCCTCTGATAATTCCCTTAACCTTCAGATAGTATACTCAGCTGATAATATTGCCTCAAATTTCCTTGAAAAAAATTTAAAAAACAGATAAGAATGCTTTCCTTACCTTTGGCCACCTATACCCAGGTTCTCTGCCTTTTCCCCCTATTATTGGGTTTGAGGGGTTTGTGCTACTATTAAAGTCACTCTTTCACTTAGGTTAGGGGTCCAATTCCCTCTTGCTTTCTCAAGGATTTCACTCCTTCAATTTACCCTCCTTTTCTCACATTAATAGTGTTCCCAGAAAAATAAGCCAGTACCCATTATTGTATTTTGGCTGAGTTTACACTCCACCTGAAATTCTATTCTGGTGAAAGAAAAATGAATCCTTAAAGAGATTTTTGCTAGTCTATTATTTTCCCAATATGTTCTCCCTATCCAAAGAAGTGTGACATAATTTTTAATTTCAGCCATGCTGTATAGTAAAAGCCATGTCATATATTGAGAATAGATTGGGAAGAGGATAAAAACAAATAACAAGTAAATACCTGAGAAGTTGCTGATCAGAAACAATTCAAAGACAACTTAGTGACAGTTTGAACTTGATCCTCCATTTTACATAATGCAGCATATCTGTAGGTCTCTGTAAAACCAGATTGGCTTAAAGACTGAGCTTCAGACAACTTCAGGAAGAAATAGTTTTTCCTGAGCAAAGGTGTTGTGTCCAGAGGCAGAAAGGGAAGCACTGAGAATCTTTAAATTATGGCTGTAACGGTGGACCATCATGCACCACATGTAGACATAACACAGGTAGAAAAGACATGCTGTCATTATTGCTGGATTTTAGTCATCCACACATAGTGATGAACTATTTCAAAAGTCATACTAGCTATTTTTGCACTTTCAATGGGACATATCATGCTTTTTACAAAATTATCAACATCATCATTATTGTCATTGTTAGAAGTTTGCAAATAGAATAAGAAATGAAAACTAGCAAAAGATTTCTGGTCTTCAAAATCACACACACATACACACACACACACTCCTACTAGTTCTTATAAGTTCTACTTGCTGACATATCATCAGAGAAATTCTCCTAATATGCAATCATAAAGAACAAAATTCATATTATAGGAATAAGTTTAAGTTATATAATCATAGATTACATATAAAAATATGATGGACATTACTATTTCAGTTATTTTATAAGGCCCAAATAAGATCTCATTCAAAAAAATTTAATTATGAAAGTTCAGAGTAATTATTGCCATATGCTATGCTGTATTGTTAAGATTCTTAGACTGCAAGAAACAGAAACAAACTGTAGCTAGAGCAAAATAAATCAGAAAATGTATTAAAAGGCTAAGAAAATACCATGACAAAGTGGATTTATCCCAGACTGTTTAAACATTTAAAAGTCAATTAATTTAATCCATCACATCACTAGGGTAAAAAGAAAATCACATGACCCTATCAATGAATGTAGAAAAAGTATTTGACAAAATCCAATGTCCATTCATGATCAAAACTCTCAATAATCTAGAAATACAAATACAAAAGGAATTGAACTTGATCAAGAATATCTGCAAAAAAGGAATAGGTACCATCATACTTAATAGTAAGAAACTTGGACATTTCCTTTTAAGATCGGGTACAAGACAAGGATGTTTCTTCCTCTCATCATTCATTCTAACATGTCATTGGAATTCCTAGCTAATTCAATAAAAAAAGAAAAGGAAATAAAAAGTGTATATATTGGAATTGAAGAAATAAAAACTGACTTTGTAGATGTAATGATAGTCTATGTAAAAAAATCTGAAAGAATCGACAAAAATAACTCCTGAAACTAATAAGTAATTGATATGCAAAAGTCAATTTCTTTCTTATATATCAGCAAGAGACAAATGGAATTTAAAATTAAAGACAATGCACCCTAAAATATGAACGATGCAGCTAATATTAAAATAAATTTAATAGAATATGTACAAAATTTATATGAGAATTACAAAACTCTGATGAACAAAATTAAAGGGGATTTTAATAAATGGAGAGAGTCTAATTTCATGAAAAGAAAGACTTTATATTTTCAAGATGTTAGTTCTTTCTAGCTTTATCTCATTCAAAATCTTTGCAAGTCATTTTATGGATATTGACAAAATGAATCTAAAGTTTATATGGAGAAGCCAAAGACACAAAATTAAACCCAATTTTAAAACTTACTTTAAAGCTATAAGACCCTATGGTAATGGTGAATTAATAGGTAAATAGATCAATGGAACAGAATAGAGAGCCCAGAAGTAAACCCAAATCAATACAGTCAATCAATATTTGACAAAGGAACAAGGGCAGTCTGATGGAGAAATAGCCTTTTCAAAAAATGATGCTAGAACAACTGGACATCCATATGCAAAAAATAAATGTAGACACAGAACATATATCCTTCAAAAATATTAACTCAAAATGGATTTAAGATCTAAATGAAAAAAAAATAGAAAATTTTGAAACTCCTAAAAAATAACCTTTCTTCATGTATTCAGATTTTCTGTTCCAGTGTTTACACCCCTTGGTATTTCCCAAAGGAGATGACCATGGGTGTGGTAATGACTTTTAGAGACATCATCAAAGATATAATTCATGAAGGAAATAATTGATAAGCTGGGCTTCATTAAAATTAAAAACTTCCCTGAAAAAGTCAATATCAAGAGAATGAGAAGACAAGCCACAAACTGAGAGAAAATATTTGTAAAAGGTACATTGGATAAAAGATTGTTATTTAAAATATACAACAAACTCTTAGAACTCAAAAGCAAGAACACACACACACACACACACACACACACACACACAATCACATACAACTGACTTAAAAATGATCCGAAGACCTTAACAGACATCTCACCAAAAAAGATATATGGATGGCAAATAAACATATGAAAAGATGCTTCTATTATATGTCATCAGGGAAATGCACATTAAACCATCAATGAGATATCACACACCTATTAAATTATCCTAAATCCAGAACACTGACAACACCAAATTCTAGCAAGAATGTGAAACATGAGCTTGCATTGATGGTGGGAATGAAAAATGGTGCAGCCACTTTAAAAGACAGCCTGGTGGTTACTTACACAAGTAAACATAATCATACCATATGTTCCAGTATTTTCTGAAAGGAGTCGAAAATATGTTCACAAAAACCTGTACATGAATGCTTATGACGGTTTTATCCATAAATGCCAAAACTTGAAAGCAACTGAGATGTCCTTCAGTAGGTGAATAGA